>OX392498.1:50967810-52434477 GCA_947623375.1 Apotomis capreana
ACCTTTTTATAGAGTTTAAAATCTTTCTTCACGTAAACCTCGGGCTTAAAACAGCAGTTTATTGTGAAGGATGAGCAACTACGGAACCCTACACTGAGCGTGGCCCGACATGCTCTTAGCCGATTTTTTACTTAAATATTGTTTTACATATATAAATTTATCGTAAGTGACATTTTAACCTTTCACAAACAATAAGAAGAAAATATTTAAATTATAACTCTATACTTTTTTAAGAAGTCGTTTCTCCAGTCTTACCCTAATATAAAAAATAGAATTAAAAGCACTTAAATAACTACCAAACAAAATTTGGTACATGTTTAGCATCATTCACGCACTTATAATTATATTTTTATCCTTTATGCATTTGACTGCCCGTTACGACATTTCATTATAATACATCTTTATTCTATTAATAAAAAAAATAAAAATAAAAATAAAAAGCATTTATTTCAGACAAATTAATCCATATATTGTTAGTATTACAAAAATAACTTAAATAACTATGTTAGTGCCTAAACTAATGTGTTGAGAGGTCCAGTGCCTGATTAGGGCACTGTCCCATCTCTCCGCCACGACAGTCAGGAGACTGTGGCGGCTGTCGCGCACTCTGCGGAGCGTCGCGGCGCAGCGCTTGCGCAGCGTCGCGTGGAAACCGTCCACATGCGCGTCTGCGAACATGCCCGACGCACTGCAGTACCTCGGCAGCCGCAACAGCACCCGGAACGCGTCGTTGTACTGTACACGCATAGTGTTCATGGCACGCTGCGTGTACCTCGTCCATAGGCTACAGGTGTACAGAGAAGTACAATACGCACGAAATAATGTTATTTTAACCTGCGCTGTACACCTGCTGAACCTGCGAGCAATCATATTCGCCCTAATGGCCAACGCCCTGCGTTCACGCTCGATGTCAGAATCGTCTCTCAAGTCATCGGTGACCAAGTGACCCAGATATTTAAATGAATTTACCCTCTTGAGTTGTTCGCCATTCAATCGAATGGTTGGGACATGATATGGACACTTGGTACCCGCCTTGAAAATCATATACTGGCTTTTATTTACATTGTATTGCAAATTGTGCTTACGGGCATATGACTCACATTTCTCGAGAAGTATTCTTATACCACCGACCGATGGGCTCAACAGTACCATGTCGTCAGCATAACTTATATTATTAAAACTGACCCTGTCAATGTGACAACCTACACGTGTACTGCTAAGCTCACCGATCAGGGCATCCATGTACAGATTGAAAAGTTTGGGGGAGGTCAAACCCCCCTGCCTCACCCCGCACTCCAACCCATACTCATCCGAGAGCACATCACCCCATCGAACACTATTTCGCTGGCTTGCATACCAACACCTAAATACGAGTATGCGTGTAAGTTCCTTAGGAAATTGCACTTCGTCAAGTTTACTCCAAAGTAGGTCATAATTAACAAGATCGAAAGCCCTAGAAAGATCTAAGAAACACGCATAAATAGGAGTCTTCCTGCGCGTATAATACTCGACAGCCTGCTTCAAGCATACAATAGCACTCTCAGTAGATAAGCCAGCGCGGAAGCCGAACTGTGCGTCATGTAAGTTTAGGTACTTATCTAATTGCCAGTTGAGCAAGCCATCGAGTACTCTAGCTACAATTGTTGCCAGCGAAATAGGCCTGTAATTAGCAGCGCTCGAAATATCACCAGTTTTGTTTTTCACTATGGGTATTACAATCGTTTTTGTCATAAGCGTCGGTAGGTGTGAGTGACATATGCATAGATTAAAAAACATAGCCAGTGCTCGAGGTAGATGTGGACCAGCAAACTGCAGGTGCTCGATGCTTAGATGGTCGTGACCGAGAGATTTTCCCCTTTTCATTTCCTTTATAATCTTACGAACGTCACTGACGCTGAAACGAAACGGGTCTGTATGTCACTCCCTAGCATGTCAGCATCAAGCACCGACCGTTGCTCGTCCTCACCGACGGCGGCAGAGGACGACTTCACATTGAATTGCTTGCGAATTAATGAACGCATGTCTTTACGCAAGCAAATTATTGTTTGCAAGTCGCAAACAAATCGTAGGTCTACCATAAAATAGCCTTTAAGTGTAAGTATTTAAGGCAAGTTCATAAAAAAGAGTACTAAATTACTAAATTAGGAATAAGAATCATGAAAATTGTAAGTTTGTGTGAAGGTAGTTAAAAAAAAGATTTTGGCGTAAGTTTGGTGTGTAGAGATAATAAAACGAGTTGAAGATCAAATTTGTAAATATAATACGTATCTGAAAAAAACATTTTCAATGGTATTGAGTAGGTTCGTAATTAGTAGGGAATAAATATTTAAGAGGCCTTATTCCTTTTAAAATGCTGGTTGTTTTAGACATTTTTCTCTATGATCAAACATGTTGCTTAACATGGTATTGATGTTACTACCTAGAACAGGGCTATTGAGATTTATTGGTATATATTTGAAACCTACAGTTTGAATTTTTCATTGATAATTTTTGTTTCAAAAACTACTCCAAATTGTCAAAATTCACTCGGAAAATTCGTTTTTTCAACTTCTTTTCGACTGCACGCAATTAAAGCTTGAAATAGCTATGTTACTACCTAGAACTCGGGGAAAAGTATTATTCACTTCAAAAAGTTGGTTGAAATTATCAATATACTTGTAATATGAAAAGAATAAATTTTAAAAGGAATGAGGCCTCTTAATAGCTGTAGTTTGGCATAGGCAGTATATATTAATCGCTTTGTTATAATAATAATATATGTTTATTCGCACTACTAAAACAGATGACGATCAGATGAAAAACTGCACATTTTTGTTAATTTTACGAGCTCACAAATTGTTTCGTTTTATTGGAGCTGCGACGCCCGCATTGTGCCTTGTAGATTAAAATCGAGAAATAATTTTCATTTAAATGGACAGAACGTGCGCAAGCGGCGATGGGATGCTCGCGATGACGTCACTATAGCTATAAATATTATTGGCTGGTGGTCTGGATACTGCAGTATTTTGTAATTCCAATATGACGTAACGTTGCCTAAGAAATGTGTCCCAAACCACGTATCTTCTATTATTATTCGATTTTCAAAGTCATCCAGATTTAGTTATCCACTTTGAACGAACACGTATTAATAGATTTTTATGAATGTTAATTTATGAGTTTTAGTTTTAGGACTTACACTATTTGAGGTATTTAGGATAGACACTTCAAATACGGCAAATCAATCAGTTGCTTTTGGATTCCAACTATAGGTAACTACAAAAAATAACTCCCGAAATAACATTGGGTAGGTATGTTTATCAACAAGCCGCGTGACCACACGCCCGTCTTCTCTTCGGTCTATTTTAGTTTAGACATTCCCTTAGTAACTGATGGCAGAACACAAACGATTTCCAGATGACCCGGAATTTTGTGCACACCGTATCATACTTTTCAATATATTTTTACTCTCGCATTGGTATTTTGTAACTACTTATTTACAAGTCTTGTCCTTATTTTATTTCATTATCTTGTTGTTTACAAAATCGCAACCTTGCGAGCTTCTGGATAACGTATATAACACGCCATTTTTTTTACGTATTTGTCCTATATTCTTTGATTAATGTTTAATAGGTATGCACGTTTGAGAGTTACACTTTATTACTTAATAGTCACATAACTAATTAAAAACCCGCGATTAACCGCTGGTGAAAATAATATTTACTTTGGTATTACAGTCATCTCGGTTGCTGTAATACGGTTGTTTTAATACTACAAAAAAACTCAGAGGTTGCTCCCCATGAGAACTGCTGGTGTGGTTAATTATTTGTCATTCGAGTATGTGACCTTACTCCACTAATGTAGGACCAATAATGTGTCAAACAATAATAAGAACGGATATTCCATCAGCTTAAATAGCATTGACTTAAAGCCCTAATATCTTTGATTTTTTTTTTATTTCCTTTACAAACTAGCTTTAATATCTGACCTTTTTTCGGGATTACATTTTAAAATAAATCATCTTTAAAACCATGGAAACATAATCATTGATATCTCACTTGAAATATTTTATTATTATTATTATGATAGTAGGTTAGTCTACTCAATAGATGACGTAACTGTGATAGGAGCTGGACCAAATGCAAGTAAACCTATGATGGTCGAAATCTTCACTTACCAAATTATAATAAAGTGACACACTCAGACTTTAAACCATTACAAGCCAGAGACATGTTAATGATACACCATGAATTGCAAGCTCATATTGCAGTTGCGTTATCTATTAGAGGCCTTTGATAGATTAACTAACCAATGTTTAATTAGTAAACAACTTCAATCATAGACGTACATATTATAAGGACAGGGCAAACGGGGCGCACGGAATGTTCCAGCGCAACTGCCCTAAATACCAGTAAAAATACCGAAAAGGTTGCATCTACTGAACTAAGTAAACTTCGTACAGTAGTTTTTGCAGCATTTGACGACGCAACAGACATTTCAGTGATAATTGTAAAAACAAGTTACACCCGGACATTCTGCTGCCGACTGACGTGGCGTTGGTATTATTACTGTATTTAGTTAGGGCCGGTGCGCTAAAACATTCCGCGCGCTCGTTGGCTCTCTCCTTATAATTTGTATGTCTATGACTTAATAATAATACAATATGGGGAGAAGCCAACAAAGTTCAGCGAGTGATTCCAAGTACGAGGTGCAAAATACTTTTCGATTCATGTGACACATAACTAGTTACAAGAATGCATAAAAAAGATTTCTTGTTTGTTTCCAGTAATTTTCATACGAACGTTAAAGTCGATTGTTCGTATTTATTTTGAAGTTGCTTGACTGTATTGACAGTACAAGATAAGATGGTTGGGATTTTGGGGCATTAAATACTGGATTATAGGTTCCACTTCACTAAACATTCAAGTTCATTGGCAATACTAATCTCTCGTGGATAGGGCTTAGCGTAGTAAGGATATTTTTTGCTCAACCTACTCTCTTTGTAACTTAGAATTAATACTTATTTAAAAGAAATATATATTTATATATTTAGAGAAATAAGCAGATAAGATAAGTACATAACACAAACAACAGCTAGCTGTAAGTTTTGCAAACAAGATAATTGATAATAATTTAAGATAATCAATGTAGGTAGAACCGCTTGTGACCATTTTCAATTTAATTGGATATGTAAATTTGGATTTACATAAATATAATCACTATATAAAGTGTAGTAAAAGTAACATTCCTTTTAGGATTAAATAGTTTTCCTACTTTTTACGTACCTATGTATAAGGTAATTCTATATCTACCTAATTCAAGTTCTCTGAGACGAAAGTATTAAATTTGAAATATTTCCGTGAAAACCTAAATAAAACACTCTGCTAATTCCAGTTCTTAAACCGGCGAAAACTGCTTCTTTCCGATTTTAATTAATAAAACCGGATTTTGCCCGATATTTCATTTGTTTTTTTTTTTTGTAATTTGAATAATCGACCAAGTGAATGCCTCTTCAAATTTGAATAAATACCAGATGGAATTTTATGAACGAAATTGTAAAAAAAAAAAAATTAACTGTATCGAAATAATTATGGCATGTATTTAAATCGATATCTGTATATACTCCCTTTTTTCGATCAAAATAATTGAAAGTTTCACCAAAAATACTGACTTGCGCACTAATTATGCACACTAAATAATACGAATTCAATATACTATTTAAAGGTATTTGCAAAACTGTTTTACTGGATATTAAAAAAAAACCAACCTAACCTAACCCGGCCGAGTCGGATCTTAGTGTGCAGTGCGAGGATAATTAGTGCGCAAGTCAGTATTTTTGGTGAAACTTTCAAATATATCTGATGTACAAACCATATTTTTGGTGTGAATTCGGTTAAAAAGGTCATCTGTTTTTGTATGATGTTTAAGTTTTTTTTGTAGGACATGTTCAGTTAATCATTTTTTTTTTGCACAGCATAAGTTTTTCTGGTATGCATTCAGTTAATTAGTGGAGTAACCCAGTGTACTGAAAAATTATATAGATGTGCAATTAAATATATCCCAATAATTATTGACTCCATGGGTTAATTTTTATGTAGTTTACTTTATGAAACCGTTTCACGGAGAACAATTAAATAAGTAAATTATTTATTTCAATGACATTCAAATAGACGTTGCTATATGTATATGACTAGTTTATGTATTATTTATTGTTAATATTTGTAACACATATAGCAATCAATATTTAAAACGATTACCACAGTTAATAAAAAATTATGTAATTCAAACCGTAAATTGAATTGGTTACATTTTCATTATAATTTTCATAATGTTCGATAAACTTGAAAGCACTAAATAATTTCACTCATGGAAATAGAAGTAGTTTTTTTTATTAATAAATAAAAGTAAATATCTAAAAGTATAGCCGTACTAATTTAAGTTTCCATTTTATTTATATATTTTTTAATGTAGATAATACATAAATAAAATGCTACTGTATATTTAAAAGCTTGCATTATATTATAATATCCAATAAACACGTAACGCTTTTTGCTATACGTATTTTATTAATGAGTATAGTTATCAAGTATTGCAATATCTTAAATTATTAGTATTTGGTGCAGTCTGCATGATTAGTAATTAAGTATAATAAGTACCCCTATTCCATCACGTCGATTGAAACAATAAACAAGTGTGTGATACAACCACATACAACATATTATCTATCCCATTCAAATATACCAGTGATTACAATCTTTTGTAATACTCGAAGAGTATCTTTGTTATGGAAATAAAAGTTACGTCATTCCCTGTTATTAGGTTAAGTTTTTGTTTTACAAAGATCAATTTACCTATTACAGGGATTAATTTGCCTGACAAGCCATGTAGTTATAAGGTTTAATAAAAATATATATCTAAAAAAGAATATCTTTATCCCATTTTATGAGTACCATAGAAACGTTCGACCTAATGGCATCATCATACGTAAGTTCTTAAAGATAGAGCCTGTGCGACATTTCTGACCTTCAGAATTACACAATTTTTTTGGCGAAATAAAGTATTATAACAGTGGACGATAGTATTATGTTGACGTCAACGTTAACTTAATTATTAAGTGAAAAAATCAAGAGTTCAGGTTACCCAAATCAAATTAATTTACACATTTAGTTTACACGCTACACGCGAAAAAGACGCAAGTAGTTTTTAAAGTTTGGCGACGCCACGTGACAGTTGTCAGATATCAATTCGATCGATCTGTCGCAAGCTACAAACTCGTAAAACTATATAAATAAAAATAAATATTTCTCATTTTTTCACATAATAAGACATGTACGTTTTGTGAACCTTACAATAATTTTCTTTAAACAACAATGTGATAATTTCAAAAGAGAATCGGCCTTGTCCGTAGTGTGAGTAGGTACCTACTTAAATAATGCATTTCTGAAAAGTAATCGAAATTGCATCCCATTCGTATAACATTGTGACTATTCCAGTTTATTTTTTTGCTTTAGTATTTCTCTTGTTTTTACTTGTGAGTGACCCGAAATTTCGTATTATCTATTATTATTTCATAAGTTCAAAGTGACTCTAAGTAATTAGATCACATCATGATATCAGTAATTAACACAAATCGGGCATTTCGCTATCCACCATGCAAAGGACTTAAAATAAGAAAAATAATGAAAATATGAAAATCTCAAATACTGTGATATGAGACAGCTGAAATTTTGTGTAAATACAATAACATAGGTATTTATTTATTGTTTTTAATTTAATGCGTAATATAGCATTATTTGTTTTGCGGACTGATTGGACACCTGAAGTATTACTTACTCGTAGCTGACAGTAATTGAGTGGCTATTTCACTTGTTTCGCAATGGCTTTGGCCATTTATAATAAATGTATACCTATTTATAGTTATATTTTATGATGTATCTTGACTGTTACTCACGGTTGCTGTATGAATGTAACTTAAGTAAAAACCTGTTCAGTTGAGATGTCATTTTTTTTTGTTATATTATATTACAAATACGCTTATACAGCCTGTAAAAAGGGCACAATATTTTATTGGGAAATAGTTTTACCCTAAACAGTACGTACTTAAGTTGCAAATAATAAAATTACAAATTATAGCCTGTAATCGCTAAGACAGGGCACTGGTATAAATTTTACCATTCTCACTGGATAATAAAATTAATAAGATAAGATAAATCACACATTGTCATCTGTAAAAAAACATAAAAAAATATGCATTTGTAGTCCGCATCTGCTCGCGGCCTCCGAGTAAGCGAAATTAATTTATATATCTTCTCTTTCTCTGAATAAACGTGGTGTGATTTGCCCTTTTTCGCAGCCGTTGATATTACAATAAATCACACGTGCGAATGCGAACTAACTATTTCTGAACCAAGTTCGTCTTTTTATGTATCAATGTCCGATATTTATCTATTTATTATTATAATAATTTAATTTATCTATTTATTATTATAATAATTTATGCCTACATAAAAAAAATCTGCTGCAATTGTGTACTGATTTTCTACCACTGTAAGTTAAACTGAAGTATAATAGGCATATTTAGGTTCCATTGTAGTACAGAATTAAGTTTTGGCGCTGATTTTATTGTAATTGTGTACCTAACATTCAATGAAAATTTGTTCTGCTTATTAACAGTTATTTATTTTTGAGTATACCTACTTAATTTTTTGAATGAAGTTTATTTTCTTTGTCACTGTTTTGTTTTTATAATTAACCACCATTCAGTAAAATATGTAGTCTATTTATATTTGTCTCTCGCATATTAGGCAAAATGACACTACCACTCCATTTAAGATGACCTAATACAATAAAACCTAAAAAATACTCGTAGTGTCCGAAGAAGATATGTATCATTCTGACAATTTTAGAGTCTGGCTACTATTCGCACGCTACCTCTGCCCATATTAATATGCACTATAATTATAAATGCATTTATATAGGTATTATACGAATTGAGAGTGGAATGGTCGTGAATATCGTATAAGAGGGAATGTTCCAGCGTATTATATTTATTCGGCTAACTTTCAGTAGCTAGACTCTATCGACTCACTACTTGAATAATGTATATTTAATACCATTTTGATTGAAGACTAAATCTAAATAATATCATTTAACTATAAATGTAAAGACAAGACATTGCTTTAAAGGTATGAAATGCTCCACAGAGGTAGCTACAATATTAGTAATTTGACGTAATATCATTAAAGAAATGGCTTTATATCGATGAAATTACAATAATATAGCTATTTCTGTGAATAATCTTATTGATAATGACTACTGATATTTCGGCCTAGTTACTGCTTACCAGTGTAAGTTGGTCATCGTCTTCGGATATCGGATTGTCGGAAAACTGCTTGTCAAATTGTTTTATGTGGCATTTAGTGAGATGCTAGTAGAGTTGCTAAGCCGCGAAATTGTGCGCATCGGGTTACAAGCATGAAATTTCTACCACACATAGAACGTTCCACGGTGATTATTTTCAGATGTGGAGGGAAGTCAGATTCGTCCCCTGTGTGGTGGGAGAGCGGGGTGAAGAGGAGCTTTTTCTTTTTTTTATTACTGATCAGTTAAGGCTATTAGGGCTTGTGCGACATCGTTTTCGTGTAAAATAGATATCAGCTATTAATTTTTCATGTTATTTAAGAATAGTTTTGTATAAAAATTTGGGTTTATTGCCGAAAAGGTAAAAATCACAACAAGTATTTTTTATTCAGAACGATAAATTAGTTATCTATTCTGAATATTTACAATTTAAAAAAATATAACTAAACAGCAAATTTAATGTTGTTTTTAAAAATGTAAACATATTGGGCACATCTAATACAAAAAGTACCTTGAAAAAAATGTTTATGTTAAGCCTAGCCTGCGTGTTCTAGTACATTTTGCTAAGTCGCGAAATTGTGTACATCGGGATACAACCACCAAATTTCTACCACAGATAGAGTATTCTGCGGTGATTATTTTCAGATGTAGAAGGAAGTCAGATTCGTCCCCTGTGCGGCGGGTAAGCGGGGTGAATAGGACAAAGGAGTCCTCTTTTTCTTTTTATATTACTGATCAGGTAACGCTAGTAGGACTTGTGTCGTATCGTTTTCGTATAAAACAGATATTAAGAATTCATTTTTCATGTTATTTATTCATAGTACCATATAAAAATATGGTTGTATTTCCGAAATTGTAAAAATCACAACAAGTTTTTATATTCCGGGAGATAAATTAGTTATATTTCCTGAATATTTACAACTAAAAAAAATATTGCAAAATAGCAAATTTAATCTTGTTTCTAAAAATATATAAATATTAAGCACTTTTCATACAAACAGTAACTTAAATAAATTGTTGATGTTGAGATTAGCCCGCGTGCTCGTGATACATTTGCAAAAAAAAAAATGTTTTAATTACATTCATTTGTTTTTCTAGGACGTATATAGTAAATATTATATGTAAGAGCATGTTAATAATCATTATTTAATGTATTTAATGAAGCGAAATAGGATGCGTTCGGAGATTTACGTTGGTTACGCCGACGTAAAGATATATTTTCAGCTACTGTTTGTATGAGAAGTGCCCAACATTAATATATTTTTAGAAACCAGATTAAATGAACTTTTTGAAATAATAATAATAATTTGAAAATGTTCACGAAATTGAAGTAATTTACCTCACTGAATAAAAAAACTTGTTGTGATTTTTACCTTTTCGGCCATTACACCCATATTTTTATACAGAACTATACAAAAATAACATAAAAAATGAATTTCTGATATTTGTTTTACATGGAAACGATACCAAACACGTCCTGGTAGACTTAACTGACCAGCAATAAAGAAAGAAAAGAGGGATACTTGGCCGTATTCACTCCGCTCTCTCGCCTCACAGGGGACGAATCTGACTTCCCTCCACATCTGAAAATAATCACCGTGGAACACTCTATCTGTGTTAGAAATTTCATGCTTGTAACCCGCTGCGCACAATTATGTTAGAAAACAGCGGACTAACAACTCTACTATGCATGTTGTGTATGTGTAAGCATTATCGATATTTTTTCACACAAATAGGTACCTTTGTTTAAGATGAACTCGGAACGATAGATTCCTGTTTAAATGATGTTTGTTTCATTTATTGAATTTTATTTCTTTTAATGTTAAGTTTGTAGCTTGATTGAGAATAAAATCTAAGTATTCTTGCTTACCGACACTGATGACCAATGCCTCCGAAACACCAGCAAATCACTAGATCGACAATAACGCATAAAATACAATTAATTTGACAAATGTCGACAACAGTTTCGAAGTATAATCTTAAAAAGTAACAAAGCTGAACAGAGCTGTGACTCGTGTATTAAGCTAGAATGTTATTTATTTTTTCATGAACGTCATTGCATAATCGACATTACATATAAGTAAACATTTGAAGAGAATAAGGAACTTCATTTTCATGTTTCACTAAAATTTGAGTTGTTTACTCTCATTTTGTTTGTCAAAACCTGGGTGTGATTCAGCAGAGCCAGCATTGAAGCATTACGTATAAAACTGCTCTTTTTTTCAACATGTACAAGCTACAACAAGTACGGTCAGCATCAAATTTGACTACTGGCTTATGTCAAATGGCATGCCAAAATTGAGAGCCACTTTTGATGCTGACTGTACAATTCAGAATTGCCCAGTAGGTATACAACATCGGCGGTGATTGGCAGCCATGGGTTAGAGAACGGCGAACAGACGAAATGCACGTGGTGTTTCGATGCCGGGCGATGTGGTCGGGCCTGTTGTTTCGTGCCTCAATGCTGCCTAGTGAATTTCACTATTACCCACATATAACTTAGATCAGAAGCAAGTCGTACTAGCCGTGTAGTAGAGACTGTGAGGAATCTATACAGACGTCCACCCAACGCTATCACTCAACCCGCATTGAGTCTCCACCACTAAATAATGTGTCTGTCGGGGATTCTTCCATCTTCATAGTAAGTACCCTTAGCTAGAAGAGAATAGAAACGGAAATATTTCTTTTTAATTTAATCTGTATGCAGTATACCTACGATTAAACGAAATACATTGTTTTGAAACTAAAATTTTGTTTCAGTAACTCTATCAGTTCCAACGGGATACTAGTTGGCAATTCCCGATTGTCGCAACCCTAGCCTCCAATTTCCAACATAACATTTTTTTACCCAGGCTTTTTTTATCGATATTATCAAATAATAGATATTGTTGCCGGCAAACTTTTAGAACAAAAATGGCGGATCTGCGCATGTACATTTGTACGTAAATCGACTACTGCGCAGTCAAGGTTATGCTCTAAAGGTTTGCCGGCAGCTGTACTTATAAAACTAAATGTTACACCACATTTTTACATTTTTGAAAATATCAAAATTTGTAATTGGAAAATTCTATTGACAGGTTCCTTATTCTAAAAGAGCGTAGGCGATCAGTAATCGGTCACAGCGCAGAAAATCTTAGTCGGACTATTACTAAGGCGGAATTAGTATGGAATTTGTAAAACTATTCTTTTCGTCTGAAATTTTTCCACAAGGTGACATGATGTACATAGAGGGCCGATTCTTAAACAATATTAAATGTTTTCACATGTTTTTAATACTCAAAAAAAATGTCGGTATTATAAATAAAAATAATAGTCGTGGGTTCTGTGATAATAAATTAATGAAATTAGTTTAAACTGAGCACTATTTGAAATTTTAGTGATGTCATTTGCCATTAAACTTTAGTACATAATATAACGTTAGCTGTTTGTATATGTAAGACATCACTTTCGCTCTTTTTAATGTGTTTTATTATTTATATGGCTTTTTACTCTAACGCCGCCACCGGACAAATTATACATATCAGTAGGCATCGAACCTTCGTTAGCACGGTAGGACTTTAGAGAGCTAATATGGAGCCAATATTAAAATTAGAATACAATTGATACTCATACGCATACCCAAAAGTGTATTTCATTTGCAATTTTAGTTTTATAGTCAAGGACAAAATAAGAAGGATATACAAATACTTGTTGTTTTTTTCGTCATCATAAAATGCGCAAATATTTGCGACTTTTTCCATGTTTTCTGTGTCTTGTGATGACTAGGAAATGCATGATATTGACAATTAATATAGTTAAATCTAGGAGTTTGTCTGTACAAACGTTTTATTTAAAATTTTAGTCATTTAATGCTTGGGAATGTTAACCACAACAAACCATAAAGGAAGTTTGGACTGAAATAGATGAATGAGTATGAGTATGAATTTTATTTTAATGTTAATATCGGCTCCATAGCTCTCTAAAGTCCTACCGTGCTAACGAAAGTCCGATGCCTACACTACATATCAGCATTCTGTCGTTTGTAAAAGAGGCTCACCTGTAACGCTACGCTTCGGTGATGCTGTTGCTCACTTACTCCTATGACGTCCTAAGGTAGACAGAAGCTGAATTAGGTACACCCCATGAATAGGTGGGTCTACGGTACGGGTCTACGGCGGTACGGTGTGCCGCTTATGGCTGCGTTTCCACTGTGTAGCGAGGGATGCCTTTTTGATAACCAATAGATCAGGTGCTCTGAGCGAGGATGAATAAATTAAGTTATAAACATTGGTTAACAAAAACACATCCCTCGCTAAACATCTCTGGTGGAAACGTAACCTTACACACATGCATGCTGTATACATATACCGGGTGTTGCCTATAATAGGAGCAATAAATTAAATACATTTTACTCTACAAACTGAACAACATTTGTTCAGCAACTTAAAAAAAGTCTGTTTTCAGAATGTATGTATTGCTTCCTTGTCTAAACATTATTCTACAAATTATCATTTAATACACGTTATTTTCAAAAGTTGCTAAACAAATGTTGTTCAGTTCCAAGAGAAAAATCTATGCTCTATAATATAATGTAATTTATTGCTCCTATTACAGTATTACATTACAGTAGTACACTATTTATTTATTATTTATTTATTTATACTGTACAATAGTGAAAACCATGTCAGTAAGGTAAGGTTGGATAAGGCTATCCCCGCGAGAAGACTGCCACTAACTACCTAACTATTTTGGGTGAGTGACCCAAACAGGATATTAGCCTCCGAAACGACAGCATGCCACTTGTCCCGATCCTGCGCAGTTTCTCGCCAGTTTTCTTACCCCATTAGACAATAAACTATGTTAGTCTTATTCCACGTTACCTTATTTAGGAAGTAAGTATTAAAAGAGTTACATTACATGTTAGACGTTGAAAACGTATAACATGAATATAAATAAAATAACAAGTAAAATTGTAAGACGATATAATAATAAAAACATGCTTACAAACACCCTATTAGCTAAAATGTTGAACTACAAGTTTTAATAAAATTATACTGATTTTCATTTTGACATACTTCAGCGGAGTCACTAAGAGACTATGTACATTGCGACCGAAGATTCCCAATGTAACAGTACGGCGCTATATATTTTTTTTAGAACATGAACTGACTATGACCACCTCCTTTTTCCTTGGAACTAATTTCAAGTATTAAACTCTAGGCCTTTTTTTCCTTTGACATTTTAATTTCCACTACAGTTGTAATACTTGGAGAGCGTGATGGTGCCGACTCTTTGTACATTTGCATAAGTGAACTGTCAGAATCACTGTCCACCTCCGCATTTCCTTTATTCATTAGCGGCAAATGATTACAATCGACTTCCTCCTGAAATAGACAATGAATGTGTTAAAAATTAAACTTTTGATTCTTTGCTCTGCGCCACGGCAACATTTTGTCCAATGACCATACTCCGATAGAGCGTTCTGACGTTCATAACATTTACACATAGAGAACATATTTCTTTGTTCATACATACCTACATACTTGACGTCTTTGGCGGAGTATAGGATTGAATTAATTACCACTGTACTATTATAAAATATAATTAAAAATCAGTTTTATATGGAGAACGGTCATTATTTCGGGCCACAGGCAGACGCATGCCGACATTTTTTTAAGGTGCGTTTCGAAGGCATTAATCCCTTCAGCCAAGAATATTATTGCCAACTATTAAATAGTCAATTTAGGAAATATTTTGGTAAAACCATGACAATGAAAAATTAAAGGCCTGCAGTTTGTAGATCCTAAAGCAAGAACAATCTTAAATAAATTCTAAGCGAACATGCATACCCGTATTGTATGAATTTAATTTGTAATGAATCTTTGTAAATATACGTACTCCTACAACTGCTGGAGTTGCCAGTTCAGTGCCCGAATAAAAAAAAAATACATTAGATTAACAGT
Source organism: Apotomis capreana (assembly GCA_947623375.1). NCBI lineage: Eukaryota > Metazoa > Arthropoda > Insecta > Lepidoptera > Tortricidae > Apotomis > Apotomis capreana. The sequence continues at coordinate 50,983,089 of OX392498.1, forward strand.
ACCAACTTACATCCAAACCCATACATCCATGGTAACACTCCCTGTGGTCTATGGCCGCGTCGTACCTTCGTCGGCGTCTGCGATCCCTGGCGTCAGGGGGTCCGTATTTCTTAGTGCTTCGAAACGCTCCGCTCAAATTCTGCATAAATTGAAAATACATATATGAAGGGCTAAGGGGATGAAATGGCTAAATCAAATTTACAATACAGAACAGTACCAATAATTTTATTGAGGTTGTGAAGTACATATATATGTAAAGTTGGTATTCATCCAGTTTTATCCCGGTTTAATTAGTAACCGTAGAGAAAAAAAAACTAAGTATACCTATTTCGAAAAAATACAATGTAAGAAAAAGATAATGTAACTTTGACAGAGAAAAACTCCCTCGCTGCAAAGAGCTATCGCCTCGGGTGGCCGCCCCAATACGAATGATGGCTACGAACTGCAATTTAATTGTGTCGTAAAATAAATATTTCTCACATTGATTGATACATAATGGATTATTGTCCTCAATTGTAATCCAAACGCGACCAGAGCCGATACCGTGAACCATCCCAAACCAGAACCAAATATAATTGCGTCTTTCTCTATTGCAATCTCATACATTTGAAATCCAAATGCCGTCTGAAAGAAATGCATTTTTAGCTATCAGGAGGAAAACTAAGGTAAGTGTGGAAGTCAGAAACCCAAAATAAAATTCATAAATTAAATATTAGTGACTGAAAATAAGGTTAGCTACACTGCCGTGATACAGTAAATAGTCGTATCGTACTATGAAATTTATACATCGACACGACCTTTTATCATAGCACGGTAGTCCAGAAAGATATTGGTGACCCCCACAAAACATTACGGCCCACGACTACGCGCGACCAGCGGCGGCGCGGTGATGAAACAATCATTAGCCCCGAGCCGCCGCCGTGCCGTGTGCGTTCGCCGTACGCGCCACATGCGTTTAATTCCACGTCGCACCGCTCGCCGCGCCGCTCGCCGCGCCGCTAAAACCGATTGGTACCCAAATAGGCTAGTTGACTCATGTCAAATTGTAATAAACTAAAGTTTATTCCGTATAGTATTTAACAAAGGAAACCTAAATATATATTTTTCAATTCATAAAAGTGAAATATGGCTGAAAAAATTAAATTAGAAAATATGGTTTTTAATCTGTATTTTGAAATGCTTAAAACGCTGTCCGCCATTTTCGCTGATGATAGTGACGTCATCGGTCATGTAAACAAAACTGAAAGTCTACTTTGAGGACTTCGAATAGTGCCGTCCCTCTCGATTCCTGTCAAAGTATATTGGAGTGAGCAGAATGGCACTATACGACGGTCGGATTTCGAATATTTACAGGTAATTCTACGTCACGCCACAGATTAGCAAAAGGCAAAAATGGCGGACGGCACTTTTGACTGTTCATGAAATTTCTAATTTTCAATTGATAAAATGTAGCTTTCTAGTTTTCACAAAAATACAAGATTTTTTTTTAGAGCTAAAAAGATCATTATTAACCATTTGAAATATATTTCAAAACTGGGTCTACTAGCCTATTGTCTTCATTGTAGCGGAGCGGAGCGGAGACGTGCGGGATCGACCAATCACAAAAAGTGAAGCGGCGCTGAGCTGAGATAAATATTTCAACTGAGGTTGGTCTATTCCGCACGTCCCCGCCCGCCCAGCTTCAGTGGAGATGCATCATATGGCCGGGCCGTAAAGGGTGCGTCTTGACTGACGCACAGCTGCACTTCTAGCACAACTGTGACAAGCGACTACATCGGTGTCCTATCACAACTCCGATACATTGCTTCCCATCTGTAATGTTTCGCCATAATTTTTTCGAAAGTGCTTTTATTCTGAACCCCGTAATATTTTCAGGATTTTATATTATCATCATATTAAAGAATCCATTAGGTTAGGTTAGGTTCGCTTTATAATTATTCTGAACAGTTTTGGAAAGAAATGGCTTTAATGAAAATTTGGCGAAACCTTATAGATGGGAAACAAAAATTTGTGTGTGAGGCTCGCTCGCATTAGGTGGTCGCTAATGGGAATTGAAATATATAGCGAATTGAAATAATAAGCTCGGTTGCAATTTTGTCATCTGCATATTACTGTGGATCTATTAAATCCTTGAAGTATTTAACCAAATCACTGTTTTTACAGTTTAACTGATACATACCTATATATTTAATATACTGCTCAAATATGTAAATATGAGGGTCACGTAAGCGATATTAATAAATAAATATCAAGGGACAATCTTACACAAATCGATCTAGCCTCAAACTAAGCAATACTAGACGAAGACGGTATCGGTATACATACTCGTAATATAGATAACATCCATGACCCAGGAACCCAGGATCGATTCGAATCGCTTCGAACCCAGGACCGTTCCGCGCAATTTCATTTCAGCAAGATTTAGCGCAATTTCGTTTCAAATCTATTGTATTTTTACTGTTTAGTTTTGTAAATAAGTGTATGTAATTCACACCGTAACGTTGTAACTATATAAGCTTGTTTCTATGGCTCTAATGAAGTGACTATACTTGACTCACTAATAAAAAAGCAGGTAGACAAGTCCATGATAAAACCCAGAACCTCGTTGGGCTAAATCCAAGCCAAAAGTTTACATCTGTGCAGAACTTCCGAACACCATACACCCACATTATAATGGCCATCTTCAAACCCCCCAAGTATAAATACGTGGCAGTAAATCCATTGAATAGTCCAGCTTTGAACTTTTGCATATAATCATCCATCTATAAAGTAGAAAATAAAACCGTCATCAACATTTCCACCACACCAGTCAAAAACTATTATTCGTATTGAAAACTATGAGGCTTTGCCCACTAGCACCTTTCGTCGCGTGAAATGCACGCCGTTGATGAAACGCATGGTATAAGAAAATAAGGTATGACCACAGACAACCCCCACTAGATGGAGCAATGAGCATGTAAGGTGACCCGCGCGCACCAACGATATGGTACGGCAGAACATTAAAGTATCAACACGGCGGCCACCGTTTAGTTGCGTCCTTGTTTACAATTAACCATGTTATTTATTTAATTTCTTTTTTCGTTGACGTACGCATGGATCACAAACAAGGACGCAACTAAACGGTGGCCGCCGTGTTGATACTTTAATGTTCTGCCGTACCATATCGTTGGTGCGCAAGGGTCGCCTTACATGCTCCGTCTAGTGGGGGTTGTCTGTGGGTATGGCATTCCGGCTAGTGAGTTTCAGTCTAACGCAACTAGGAACAAAAACACTTTTGGACTTTACATGGCAAACAATAGCCACCATACTCCATCAGTATAGTTCTTAGTATCTAATCTGTGGTCAACCCTCGTCAGCCATATATTTTTGTTTGTCATTGCGTTTCGTCTGTTTTGTTGGATTATTTTTGTGCATTTCTAATTATTTTGGTCTTAATATGTAATTGAAAGTAGTGAAATGTGATCGAACACTGGTTAGTGAATATATTTTGTGACAATGCCACCGAAAAGATGGTTTATAACTTGTGAAATTTATGGAAATCGAGCTAGTCGTAAAAATTTCAATAAACGGATGTTTATGGCAAAATTTCCTTTAGATGAAGGCCGGTAAGTATTGATATAGCAATTTTTAGCCATATTTAAGTGCAGCCGGCTATAAACATACTAAATTACATATTTTATTTCCATTTTTATTGTGTACTAGAGATGTACTCTATCTATCGATAACTATATACATGCTTATTTGTTTATCAGTGCAAATCATTACGTAAAGTCGAATTAATATAAATTAATACTGATTATTTTATGATGCCCATTCTGCTTATACCTGATGCGTGCAAATCAATGTCCACTTGTTTTATAGTAATAAAAAAAACTTGTGTCAGTTTTTAAACGAATTGTTATGAGTCTGGTTTTAATCTTAGATATAAGACATTATAACTCTGTTTTAATTATAAAATATTTTCAGATGGAGGCAGTGGGTCAAGTTAGTGGGAAAAGAAGACTTGAAATAAAATAAAAATTTAAGAATAAATAAATAAATAAATAAATATTAAGGGACAATCATAGACAGATCGACCTAGTCCCAAACTAAGCAAAGCTTGTACTATGGGTACTAGACGACGATATACATAATATATAAATACATATATAGATAACATCCATGACCCAAGAACAAATATTTGCACAAATATTTGCCCCGGCCGGGATTCGAACCCGGGACCGCCGACTCAGTAGGCAGGTGTCTACCAACCGAGCCAAACGCGTCGTCCAGTAGGCAGGTGTCAGATTGTGTAACAATAAATAATTAGTAAAAGTTTTTAATTTTGTTTCGGGTCTACATTTAAGTCGAACCTTGTATTGGAACCAATAGTATTATTACTATCCACTGTACAACATACGACTTAACACTTTGCACGCCGTTAGTTATAATCGGTACCGCGCTCCAACAGCTGATCACGAGCACCACTCGTGATGCTCTTTTTCCCAAGAACGCCGCGCATTTTTTAAGGCGCCACCTATGGTTCGCCGGCGATTTTCGGTGATATTGTAAGATTTATAAAAAAATAATTAGCGTAGATACAGGAATAATTTCTTTTTTATATAAGAAGTGTTTTAGTATTTTATAATGATAAAAATAAAACAATGTGTTTATAATATTTATTTTACTTTAAAACTGTCGCTGAAAAGAACTCGTTTTATGAAAAAATAAAAACTCTAACATGGATTTGTTAGGTAGCCCGCGCAGCGCACTGACGAGGCAGCGCGGGCGACGCATCGTCATGCCGTTCCCCCAACCCTCACGTTAATAAATTGTATGTGTGTGGGTAGCTTAAACGTTCTTCTACACGTTGCTATTAAGCGGATCACGAACTGTGTTCGATATTTTAATACAAACAGTATGAAATCTGATCACGAGTACTATTCGTTATCCGCGACTCTAAGAAAAAAGGTGTCACGAGTGGTGCTCGTCATCGGCGAGCTAGACATGGCAGTTATTAAAATGGCCGGCGAATTAGAGAAAAAATGCGTACCGAGTGGTTCTCGTGATCGGCGTGCAAAGTGTTAAATGTGGAGTCAAAACTAACCTAATTTCAAGAAAAAAAAATAGTTTACGTATTAAGGTGGATTACCCATTGTACCGTATCATGCTATGACCGTGCTATGAACGTGTCAGGCAAAAAAATATTCTTTGTATTACAAAGTATGAGGCTATGCATACTAGCCCGTTCCGTCACCAATCATACCCGTCGCGTGCCATGCACGGACCGTCAAATATTGTCGGCGAGGATATTTTGCCGGTGTCGAAACGCTCCGTGAATGGCACGCAACGGTGCTAGAACGGTGCGTACAGACGGTCAAACGGGTTATAACCGCGTATGGTGACCGTTCTAAGCACTGTATAAACGCGTTGTCATATTTCTACCCGCTCTTTTACCCGCGCATTTCTGAAACTGTGAAAAAGTTCTCACCATATGTCCAAGCACTAGCGAAAAATAAAATATTTTCGTTAGTGTCTGAAATGGAACTGCAACACCTTGCTCCACCTAGCTCATCTCCATACTCCTCCAATCCGTCCCCAAGTTCGGGTACGACACTACCGACAAGTACTGATACGCCTATGCCAACAAGTCCGTACAGGAATGAGCCGACTATAGCCTGTCGAAAAATTATGTCTGGAATGATGATACTCAAGATTACTAGTGTTTGTGTAGTAAAATGTGATAGATTATTTTCGGCTAATAAGCTGTAAATTTGTTAAAATCAGTATATTTATATTTTTCATCATTTCACTGTTTCATCATATATAGAACCTTTAATAAGCCAAATTATAGTAGATTGTGTCACAAGGGAGCAAAATGAGATATTTCACTACACCTGTAACACCATTATTATTAATTAGTATTTTACTTACCGCAAACACACTGCTAGCTTTTCTCTTGATGTAAGACTTTCTCTACATGTGGTGTTTATTTTTGTGATAATATGTTAATTTTTTTTTTAATAGTTCATTAAATTGAAATTGCGTCATACGAAAGTAGATATAAAAATTTTCTTCTTCATCCACTAGGTGTTTAAATAATGTCCAATATTCTCATTCAACTTTTCTTTTTTTCAAAGAGGCCTGAACCCAGTATAGTCGTGGTCCTCTGTTGTTTTCTTGATCTTCCAAGTCTAAGATAAGGACTATCATTACTAATTCCCTCATGGTAAATGTTCTACTAGGCATTGTAAAAGTATAGGTAAGTATAGGAATAATTTTCTTGTCAAAAGTATTCGATTGCTCTTCCAGATAGTCTGGCTCACACGAAAACACAGATGAAACTACATAGAACTGTAACGCCGGGTATGAACGCTTATGCTACGGGGATGATACGCGGACACTACGGTCACTAAACTCGCTTATGCTACGGGGATGATACGCAGACACTACGGTCACTAAACTAGTTATGCACGGATATGTAATGATGTGGGCACGTTGTAGTGGGCATAGCGGTCCGTGTCGCGTTACATTCCGTGCCTGATACGTTCATATTACGGTCATAGCATGATACGGTATAATGGGTATCCACCTTTAACCTATTTTTCAACCCTGTTCATTTTATCTATATCGATAAAAAAGAGAGCGTATAGGCCGCTACACTATTTTAGTCTGTTAGGTTGGTGCTACTGCTGTTTGTTGGTTCTTTGTCGTACATTATGGTATCGGTTTACCATGCAAACTGTTTCTTGACTGATTCTATTAACTAGTATGAGAGTCCCACCTCTTAAAACGTAGTGATTATATTCTCTTTGGTGAGTTTCTACTCTTCGTCTGTGATTAGTTGCTGCTTTATGGTAACAAAATAATTATAAGAAAACAAATGTTTGCTGCCAGTCGTACCAAAATTAATAATAAATAAATAAATATCAAGGACAGGGGACACAATCATACACAAATCGACCTAGTCCCAAACTAAGCAAAGCTTGTACTATGGGTACTAAACGACGATACATATAATATATAAATACATATTATATAGATAACATCCATGACCCAGGAACAAATATTCGAGTTCATCACACAAATATTTGCCCCGGCTGGGATTAGAACCCAGGACCGCCGGCTCAGTAGGCAGGTGTATACAAACTGCACCAAACGCGTCGTCAAAAGTTTATTGTGCAATTTATGCATTACGATTTTTATGTTCTTTTATTTAGTCGTAATAATTGATTTTTTAAAACAATCAAGTGCGTATGAGCTTCATATAGGTAACAGGAATCGAGGAGTATTATGATACACCATTGGCAACACAGAAACGGATTGACAGAACCAACCAACCAATCATACCGTGATGACGTAAAAAGTCTCGCCTGTCATTCCGGAGTGCCTATTTTTTTTTTTGTTAATTGTGACGCCTAGAGACCATATACATCTCTAAGAAATTTAGTTTCATTATTTATTTTTTCCTTTGTATAGTTAGTTTCTTATTCAGTCCTTAACTTTTCTAAGGATGAAAATTAATTTAGTTTGTTTTGCATGTTGTGACGCCTAGAGACCATGTACATCTCTAAGAAATTTAAATTAAGTACTTAATTATTTTGTTGCATCAGTTATTGATTTTGACTCCTTGAGACCTTATACATCTCAACGGAATTGAATTATTTCATTAATTAATTATACCAATCTAGATAGCGTGTCGTGACGCCCGTGAAGTGATTTTTTCAGAGATGTAGAAGGTCTCTTCTACATCTCTGAAAAAATCACTTTATTTTATATAATTTTTAGTGTAAACATTGATTTGGAGAAACTTGTACATCTCCTCTAACATATAAGTATCAATTACCTAGTTATAATATAATTGTAGGTATTCGTTTTTAAGTAGTATTTACGAAAAAATGACTTACTGTTGAGTTTCTTTCGGCTTTCTTCTCAACAGCGGTCTCCTCTTGCGAAATGCCGGTAGACTCACAATCTGACTTGTAAAAGTGCCCTTGTGGCCTACTTACTGAATAAATTATTTAATTTCATAACCATATTTTCTTATACCATGATGAAACGCTACTTCCACGGTACGAGACGTTACCAGACCGCGGTGCGTACAGGCAGTTTCCTATCCGTTGGTTTCCATTTTTATAACATATTGTCAACATATTTGTAGATTCCGCGTAGGGGGAAAGTGCTATGAAAAGGACAGGTTATGAATGGGGCAGATTCAATTTACCGCGGCAGAAACCAAGTAGTAGGTATATTTTTGTTTTCTGCACTTTGGCAACACTGACCCATAGACAATAATCAATGTCAAGATTCAATTTACCGCGGCAAAACCAAGTAGTAGATTTTTGTCAATATTGTCTTTGGGTCAGTGTTGCCAAAATGCAGAAAACAAAAATCTACTCCTTGGTTTCTGCCGCGGTAAATTGAATTTGTCCCATTCATAACATGTCCCTTTCATAGCACTTTCCCCCTACGCATGACTCTTGTATACTTATTTTTTACCCTAGACATATATGATTCCCTCGGTATTAAATTGTCATACCAGTACAATCGGCGTAGATAAACAAAATCCAAAAAGGCAAAGTAGGCCGGTGATATAAGTGATCTTTATCGATGGGAAAGCGCTATGGATCATTCTCGATGTTATTATCGTATATAACATCTGAAATTTTAAAATAATTATGAAAATAACACAAAACTCTTAATCTTAGTGAACTGGGATATATATCGACGGTGGAAAGGGGAAACCCCTTAAGCGACATTTTGCTAACTTTACAGGAGTGTTTTAAAGTATTAATTTTCAAAAAAAAAAAGGAACTTTTTTTCTAGTTGTTTTAGAGACTTTAGTTCTATGAACGTATTTTATTAAATTGTAATACCTATCCATCAATAGTAAGGTTACTGAAAAAAATATAGTATCTTCTGATATAAATGTCGCTTAATTTAAATTGACCTGAAAAAACCCAGAAAAACCTATTATCTTACTAACATAACATAAGTAAAACAGACTTTTTTATTAAATAGTCCAATTTTTAATCTCGACAGCAAAACGGAGTTTAGATGTTAAACCCTAGCTCCACACTTTCGCGAAGTTGGCCGAAACAGTATGCCTTTCTGCATCGAAGCGCCTCTCCACACTATCCTATTCGCCCAACCTCGGTCAACTTCGCGAGTGTAGAGCCGGGGTAACACATAAATACAGGGTGATTTTTTAGTTATGAATGGGTGTGCTAGGAGGTAATGAGGAGGGTCGCGCCGAGCAATCTTTACTATGGGGTTGGTTACGAAACATACATTTCGGGTAATAGCTCTTAGCTTTCTGGATACCATCGTTAATAAAAATTGCCCAGCGTGATCATCAATTTGTATCGTTTAATGTATTATTTGACATATAAAACACATACTCACCAAATAAGGACATAAAGTCAGAATCAAATGCATGTATAAATATATGATAATCAACTTCTGCCCATATAGAAACTCCGTACCAGACGGCAGTAACACGAATAAAACATAATGCCATGTCTTATTATTTCGCGTAACATTACCCAAGTCTATACATTGAGTCACTCCCAGCAATAGAATCATTGAAATCATAGACCGCATGAAGGCATAAAGTATGAAGCACACAGTAAACAGCAGTACAGCATTGTCAACCATTGTGTAGGGGGAGGTACATCCAAAATCGTAGACACCAATCATTCCCACGCCATAAACCACTCCGACATCATATATTGCGCTAATCTGAAATAAATTACGACTATTTAAGAGTTTGCTAACTTTCTATTTTCACGACTAAATAAAACTCGTTCACATAACTCTCCTTTTTTCTTTACCACAGTCACAGTATCCTATTACCTTCTTTTGCTATCTAACTATCCCAGTAAAATTGGTTGCAATTCAACTTTAACTTGATTTTAAAATTGTGTACAGTACGTAAGCTGTCAGAATGCTATTCGAGTTCTATGACTGTCTTGCTCGCTCTTACGCGATTTAGATAAGAATCTCTCAGTTTTCACCCGAACCCGAGTTGCAATCGAAATGACTCGTGGACTGTAATAGTATCAGACGATTGAGCTGGCTACAGAACACGTGTTAAGTTAGGTGGGTATAACTTCAAGAAAAGAGACAATCGAATCCCGCTATAGCTTGGCAAATTAATTCGTGACACTCCCGTGGTCTGCGGGCGACGGGAGACGATGTCTGCAGAGAGGACGAGAGGAAAGGTGCGCGCGGTAGGCAATGCTCCTGTGATGGCAGTGTCAGGAACTTGGGAATCGTTAAGGAAACTAAACGTGAGTCATTTGAAATCCAAGACAAAGGGTTTTTACTAGTGTCGCTTGTGGCTTATTTAGGTTACAGACAGAACAGAAACAGGAAATTTGTAAAATATCTATTTAAAAAGAAAATGAGCATCCACTATTTATAAAAGCTCGCTTTGTTTAAGTTTGTATCCTACAACATACGTTGGAATATTTCTATACAGGGTGGAAAATTTCTAAAGACAAGCCTGACAGGATAGTGTCATCTGAGTTATCTACAATGGACCTATTATAATTGTAAAGCTGGATTCAAAAGTCAAAAAATTATCAAAATAAAATATTTTTCACGACACTGCTCGAAAATGTGGTTATACATTACCTGAATTCAGTACACAAAACTATGTGTTCATCTGTAAACTGTATCCCATCAAAAACATTACATGTAAAAAAATGCAAGTCTCGCAACTTTCTACCGAAAAAAGTTGTGAGATACAATATAAAACCAAGTCGGTTAATTTATTCGGTAACTATCAAAGTGACCCTTCGCCTATATGACAACTTTGACTTACATTTTCACCGGATTACATAACTAAAAACATATTACCATGACCGTTGTAGTGCTCGCATTAATATTAAACATATTTATCTTTATAATAAATGTAATGACTTGGCCATCGCACGACAACATAAGTATATAAGAATACGAGTAAATCTCCTTTTATTAAAGTGATTATTATATTTTTTGCTTTATTTATCCATACCAATCTATATATATAAAAGAAGAAGTCCTGACTGACTCATCAACGCACAGCCGAAACTACCAATGTTAGAGAGTTGATTTTTGCACAGTAGGTTACTTTTATAACGTGGGCTAGGGATAAGAAGGGATTTTTGGAAATTCCTCCCCTATGAGGGTTAAATAGGGGTGCAAAGTTTGTATGGGGTACAAGTTTTTTTTCATGCTAGGAACTTGAAACTTTGTAAAAAGGTATTAAAATAAAATAAAAGAAAACTAATTTCAGCGTTTTTGAAAATTCACGCCCTAAGGTGGTAAAAAAGGGGTTAAAAGTTTGTATGGGGGGAACTTTTTTTTTGAGCTAAAGACTTGAAACTTTGTAGAAAGATTATACTTATTAAAACACAAAAAATATTTTCAGCGTTTTAGAAAATTCCACCCCTTAAGGGGTTAAATAGGGTTACAATGTTTATATGGGAAAAACTTTATTTTTTGAACTAGAGACCTGAAACTTTGTAGAAAGCTTACTAAATCAAATACAAAAATTGTAAATTCAGCGTTTTAAAAAATTCTGCCCCTAAGGGGGTGAATTAACTAACAATAAAATTCCTTACCTACCTATTTTAATATCTTTGTCATCATCAAAAATCTACGCGGACGAAGTCGCGGGCGGCCGCTAGTAGATTATAAATTAGATAGTATGGTAATTTCATTTGGTATGGAGCGGTGCTTATCCAGTTCTTTTCAGCTGTTTTTACTATCTCGTCTGTCCATATTTTCTTCTGCCGTTCTCTTTTAACGGTCGGGTCAGGTCCATCTTTTATTTAAGGACGGCCAAGATGAAACAATGAGTAGGAATTTACGTTTGAATGCGTGACATTCAAAGCGTTATTAAAATTTGGTAGATTTTATTATCATTATAATGTATTATCGTGTGCGATGGCCAAGTCATTACATTTATTATAAAGATAAATATGTTTAATATTAATGCGAGCACTACAACGGTCATGGTAATATGTTTTTAGTTATGTAATCCGGTGAAAATGTAAGTCAAAGTTGTCATATAGGCGAAGGGTCACTTTGATAGTTACCGAATAAATTAACCGACTTGGTTTTATATTGTATATCACAACTTTTTTCGGTAGAAAGTTGCGAGACTTGCATTTTTTTACATGTAATGTTTTTGATGGGATCTCATTTCTTTTTGTAAGTGGTCCTCCTTATTTTTCCTTTAGGGACTACTACCTGTGTATCCACAACTGTCTTTCTTAAAGCCCACTCTCTGTCTCTGTGGGCTTTTCTCGAAAGTTTTGATGAAGCGTAAATACTTCTTAGTTTATTATACTCCGAAATTGCGGAGTTTTGCACTTTAACACTACCGAAGTTGACATTAACTATATGTAAACCACACAGACTTGTCACTCCCTCTCATGATCCATAATGACTCCTCTCATTATACATAATGATCCTTCTCATGATTCCTCTCATGGCGATGGTGATGATGAGGGTGGTGATGATGGCGGCGATGATGGTGGTAGTGGTAATGGTAGTGGTTATTGTGTTGGGGATGTGGTTGTGGTAATGGTCGTAGTGGTAATGTGGTGAGGATGTTGATTTTATAATCATCGTTATCACCATCACCACAAACATTGTCATCACAATCGTCATCATCATTCATCACCACTATGACCATCACCATCCGAATCAACACCCCCATAATTATACCTAATCACCATCATCGGCATCATCATAATCATCTACAACAACACCATCATCATCATCATCATCATCACCAATCACCACCACCACCATCATCATCATCATCATCACCAACACCTGCCTCACCACCACCAGTCACCACCATCTAAATTACCACCAATATCCCCATCATGATCACCAATACCACTTTCATCAGAATCAGTCACCACCACCACCATCATCATCATCATCACCAACACGTCCATCACTACCACCAGTCACCACTTTCATCAACACTATCGCATCACCACCACCAGTCACCATCATCATCTAAACAATCCAACACCCTCATTACCAACAGCTTCATCATCATCATCAGCACCCCCATCACCACCACCGCCACCAGTTACCACCATCATCATCATCGTTACTATCACGATTCCAAAGTGATGTGCCGCCGTGAAATTACGCACTGACGGTAATTCTCGTTGTGGAAAATTACCGTAAATTACCGAGAAATTTCGGTAAAGTTCTCCGTAAGCATATTTGGAAGGGGACTTGGGGTAACTTACAGCTTGTTTCTTTTAAAGATATTTTATTGTTTTACGTGTTAATTTTAAGTTAGATCGTTAGTTTGTAAACCGGTTTACGCTTACCGTGTAAGTTTCTACTTATCAGTTGGAGTCATATAATATTAGTTATATTATAACCAGTGATCGGGGATGCCATGGCACAACGCGGTATGTCGTGTATCGTGTATATGGACATGGTTATTATAATGTAATCCGGCTATCTTGGCCGAAAAAATAATTGTTTTGAGATTTGATGGATAATCATGACTACTCGGATATTGAAATTAAAAAATATATATCTTTGAAACCGCGCAGTGTGGCATCCAAATCCCCGATCACTGATTATAACAGGTACAAAAACATCGGTTAACTGCATTTTTATGTGTAAGGCCTTCGCGTAAAAGAATAGGTACTTTTACCTGAAGGCCTTATAATTAGCAATAGATAAGCGAGCTCGGCCACGACGGCCCATTGACCGGCGGTGCTTATGCACAAAAGGTTTCCAAATAGATAACATGTGGTCAATTCATATCTTCTGAACGTTACAATACTTCAACTAATTGGGTCCTAGGACGTGGTATTACCGGGTTATAATGGTTCCTGATTGGCTTTTACCCTTTTATCAGCTTGTCGCCTTGGATCGTAGTGGGGAAAGTATACGCACCGCAAATACCATAACGATACAGTTTAGTTCATCTTAAAGTGACCTACTGTGAATACTGTGTTTTTGAGATTCGAACTATGAGGCCAAAATCCAAAGTGCTGGACTATTTTAGAGAGACTACTGAAAACGAACGAATAAAGTACAATTGCTTGTTTTGTGACCATGTGTACACGGCCAAGAATGTCACTCGTTTTGCTCAACATATGGTTAAGCACTGCCAAAAGTGTCCAAGTGATGTTAAAACAGAGTTCAAAAAAAGTGATCCTCAGCCACAAAGCAACGCTCCTACGGGTGCTGAGAACAGATCTGATGGACAAGTATCTACAGAACAGCCTATTGATTCAACTGTAGACGAGGTCAGTGTGTATAAGACAGTTATGTTTTTTTCGGAATATTAACAACTTTATTTCGATTATTTGTAACTTAAAAAAGCTCTCATTTGTTCCAGAAAATGATTCATAAGGCATTTGCAAGAGCAGTTTACGTAACGGGTATGCCGTTGACAATTTTTGAACACCCTTTGTGGATTGAAGCCTTTCATCTTCTGAAACCAGACTTTAAACCCCCATCACGGAAGATTCTTTCTACTACACTTTTGGATGAAGAGTACAAGGAAATGAAGAACGTAGTCTCTAAAAAAATTGAACAATCCAAAGTTTGAAACGTTGCCCTTCCAAGCTCGGCTAAATTAATTTTTGGAAGGCCGTTCCAAAAGGAAAGAGCCAATCTCTTTCCAAAAAAAAAAACAACAACTGTGTGAGATAAAAAAAACACAACGAAAGATTCTCACAGCTAAATAAATTAACAAACTCGTAGTTGAGTATATCGTGACCTAGAAAAAGGATGCCTTTCAATAATATTAAACAGGTGACCTACGTGGAATAATTAAAGGAAAAATGTGGTAATTACTACAACTTTATTTTATAACCTTTAGGCTATGTACACACTTAACCTATGCCTGCCTTGGCAGGTGACTTATAGAACTGTTTAAATCTAGGCACCATCTCTAGCACCATTTTTCCACACATCTGTTAATGCCGAGACAAACAGGCACACGGGAGAGTATTTAGCTGAAAGAATTTCTGAAACCATGGAGGAAATCGGTACTGAAAAGTTCCTCGGGATTATTTCGGACAACGCAGCGAACATGAAAAGATGTGGCAAATTGCTAATGGAAAAATATGAAAAGACCACGTGGATTGGATGCCTTGCTCACACTTTAAATTTGCTTGTAGCAGATATATTAAAAATGCCCGAAGTTCAAGAAGTGTTTACGATGGTAGTTGATATCGTGAAATGTGTTCTGAAATCAAACATATTATGTGCAGAATTCAAAAAAATCGCTAGTGACAAGTGTTTGAATGTGACACTAGTGTTACCTGTGAAAACGAGATGGGGAAGCTACTCACATTGTCTTGCCAATTTTATTAAATCGAAAGAGATCTTGCAAACAATGGTAATTCATGAGAGCAACAGAGAATTACAAAAGTTTAAAAGTGAATTGTTGGAAGAAGCCACATGGACCGTTATTGATAAGCAAATCAGCCTTTTCAAGCCCATTGTAAATTGGATTTTTAGGCTTGAGGGTGATGCGTGCACTATTCATTTAGTGCCACGAGCTTTAGAAGAGGTAGAAGGCATCCTAATTAGTGATGTGGCCCAACAAATATTCACTGACGAGCATTTGGCAAGTGTTATTCAAAAATTCCAAGACAGAAAACGAAATTGTTTGAAGCCCATTCACCTGGCTGCAGTCATCTTAGATCCAAAAAATCAAGGAACATCTTTAAAACCTGAAGAGTATCTTGATGGCTGTTCTACAATAATGGACATTGCTGAATGTGACGCACAAACAATTCTGAAAGAAGTGTCAGATTATAAATGCCGTAATGGTATTTTTGAAAAAGAATTTGTGTGGCTGACAGCTCAGTCTATAGAGCCAGTCGCATGGTGGCAATCTCTATATCCGAATTGTCTATTAGGAAAGTTAACTCTTAAAATTTTATCAGTGCCTTCAACATCGCCATCTGTGGAACGATCGTTTTCCACATTCTCAAATATTCATACTAAAAAAAGAAATAGATTGCTGACAGAGCGATGTATGAAAATATGTTATATATCACATAACTGGAAATTACTACACCGAAAAGACTTACAGCAAAGAACTACTGACACCCCCGTGAATCAAAGTGACGTCTCTGAAAGTAATTTTGAAAACGACATATCCAATTCTTCTTTTGAATTCGATTCCATTAATTCCGAATCATTATTCGACGAAATTGATGAGTAACCAAGAGTTAGTAATCGTCAAATTCTAAGCCAGTAAAAGCATCTTAATAATAATAATAATTTATAATGCATCAAAATGTAAAACTATCATTTTCGATGGCTGACAAAGTTTTGTTGATTATTTTTTGTGTTCATGGTTGATTTTGTATATAAACAAGTAATCATTAAGTTTAATTTTTTTACCCATTACATGTAGGTATAAGAAGATGATTATTTGAAGATTTATGGTAAATTGTTGATTTTATTTTGTTAATTATTTTAAATATCTGTCAAAGCCAAATATAAACCTATTTACAATCTATTAACTGCGTTTTATTGTATTTTCACCTACATTCTACATTCATACAAAATAATATTTTGTCTCTAGGTTTCTACTGTCCATCTAAGTGTTAATTAACCTTTTTTTAATTCAACTTTCAACAAAAATAGACATCGGTTTCCAAAGGAAATATGACCGGGTAACGTTCCGTAAGAACGTTCTCCGTAATTTACGCCGGTAAATTACGGTAATTTTGGAAATATACGAATTCCGCTGGCGTAATTATTGTTATTTATTATTGGGTAGACTATTGTAACTATTTGAAATAGAATCGCGATTTTTTTTTATAGAAAAATGGAAACCTTAAACTACTTTCTCGATAATTACCGTTACGGAGAACGTTACCGAGAAAGTTACCCGAAAATTCTCTCTGTTCTCGTAATTTACGGTAACGGCACATCACTTCGGCAGTGAGACTCACTGCCTCTGCGGGGTGAGGTAACTCAATTCGGTGCGGCGGTGAGCGTGTCCATTCTGTATGTATTAATATTCTGTGCCTGAGGTCTTAGTATCTAAACCGAAGGTTATATGAACCGCAAAGTTAACTTTGTAATCGTGTATTTTTATAGGGTTCATAAGGAAATACAAATTTATCTATGCAGCTCGCATAACTGGAAAACTACACGGAAATTTGGTAATGTTTAGGTTTTTTAATGATTTTTACACCAAACCGTAATCGCTCGAAATTTCAAGCTTGTGTGTCTGCTAGAACTAACTTAGAATTCGTATGATCATGTGTAAGTGAGTCAGTGAATCAGTGAGTGAATCAGTGAGTGACAAAATTAAGGAACTGACTGGCAATAATTTCTAAACTACTGGTTCAAATTGAATGTAATTTGGAACATGCCTAGGTGATATCACGTTCTCCTGGTAATTAAAAATTCAGGCTTCTAGCTTTGTCCATAATGAAATACAGGGGGTTTGAAAATGGTCTGAATGGCTTCGAGAAAAGGATGTTACGGCGTGCCGGCAAGCGTTTGCTCGACTTGGCGGGGGCACTGCCGTGCCCCCAGATATCTATGATAGCTTGCATCACGACAACAATGTAGCACTTTACGGTAACAGTTCGTATCTACACATGAATATGATAGAACGATACGAGTTTTTAGAAAATATTTCAGACAATTTAACCAATCAAAGTTAATCGTCTGCTGCATGTCACATTAAATTAACCAATGAGAATACGTTATTTATGACGTATTTTTTTTCTTTTTCTCAAGTTAGATACGCTTTAGGTTTACTTTTTAATTATTAACCCTGAAAATCTTGAACATATATTTTAATTTCTTTTTATATATTTTTACAATGCATGTGCTCGAAAAGAGCGTATTCTAGGCATTGAAACTGTGCGGAAAGTACTACTTTTCCACACTAGTGCTTTTTACTTTTAATTTTTTTTATAGCCGTATCTGACAGCCTGACACAAAGAGGTTTTATTATTTACAAAAACTTTGATAAATAAGTCAAATACCGATTATTATCACGTATAAAAGTACAATAAAACCAATCTTTCATTAACTAATTCATTTAACACGTCATTAATTACATTAGGTATAAAATTTGATTAATAAACGAACTTTAAATCGTTATTCATTAAATAAATTTGGCTGAATGTACAATTGTACACGCGCTTGTGCCATTTTGACATAAGACGAATATTAAAAAAATACTTTACAAATAACTCCGCCATTTTTATTGATGTCTAGTTTATTTTGAAGTTGTTTTGTGCAAATCTGCTGAAATAATGGCGAGATAAAGGGACGAATCATGAATTTAAACCCGTAAAATGTTATTGAAGAAGTAAAAAATGTGAACGACAGCTTCTTGTTGGATTAAATCAAATCAAAACACTTTTTTTCCAATGTAAACAGTCTTTGTGAGTATTAAAGTATTTTCTATTTTCTCGTACATGCATTGTAAAGTTTTGTACGGAACTCGTGTGTAAGATGATTTCCGACTCGTGTTTGTTTAATCACTCGCTCGTACCTCGCTCGTGACAAAAAATCACACTCGTCTGAAATCACCTTCCACACTTGTATCGTAAATAACTATTTTAATAGAATCTTTTATCGATTCTGTTTTAATGTGGAAATACCACATTTTTACTTTTATAAATATTGACACAAACGTAAAATTATGAAAGAAAAATTGAATGTGATCAACTGCAATGTAAGCAGGACTCGAACCTGCGACCCTACGCTTCCGGCGTAGTTCTCTACCAACTGAGCTATCACATCGTTACGTCAATCACACCAAATCTTTGATTCCATAATTCTACGCTACTGGAGCGCCCTCTGTGTCATGTGTGTTTAAAATGCTTATGCGCATTAGCCATACCCTAGGATGTGCGTTTACACGCACGATCCCCAGTCCCCATTGCTTTACAGCAAGTGCGAGGACCGCGAGAGAGATGGCGCTTTTCTAAATTTTTTTTAATAGGTAGTATCTTTTATCGATTCTGTTTTAATGTGGAAATACCACATTTTTACTTTTATAAATATTGACACAGGTAAATTATGTTACATATTTTAAAGTTCGTTATGGGGCGTAAAACAATTTCCTAATTTCAACAATTAGTTATTTTTCAACTAATAAACAGTTTTCACCAAATACAAATTTTAAATTATATATATATTGATTTCTTTCTTTTTTACTTGGCTGAACAGACATGACTCCAGCTAAAAAAAAACCGGCCAAGAGCATGTCGGGCCATGCTCAGTGTAGGGTTCCGTAGTTGCTCATCCTTCACAATAGACGGGCTTAAAACAGCGGTTTTAAGCCCGAGGTTTAAGTTACGACTAAGATTTCAAGCTCTATAAAAAGGTGGTAAACGCCAATGTAACTGTAATTACTAATTACCTTCTGGAAGTCAACTTACGTCCTTTTAAAGAAAAATATGAAATTTTGCGATATTTCAAAAACGGCTCAACCGATTTTGTTCAATATAGTTTTCATTGAAAGTACTTATAAGGCCTCATTTTCATGAATTTTTCCATAATTTTTTGACTCGTGGTTGAAAAGTTAGAGGGGGGGAAACTATTTTTTTTATTTTCGGAGCGAATGTTTACAAAACTTCTGACTTTATCAAAAAATTATGTTTGAAGACCCCTATTATTTTTAAAAGACCTATTCAACGACACCCCTCACATGCACTAGTGTTGGAACGAAAAAAATCTTCACGCCCACTTTAGGTGTTCGAGAGATACCCGAAAAAAACATTTTTTTTTATTTTACCGTTTTGTTTGCGTGATACATACACATACTCATACCAAATTTCAGCTTTCTAGTACTAATGATCACGGCCGCAGACGGACAGACGGACAGACGGACATGGCGAAACTATAAGGGTTCCTAGTGGACTACGGAACCCTAAAAAGAAATGTATTGTTTAGTAAATATAAAATATGGGTTTTGTGATGTGATTACTCACGAAATAAAAAATATTAGGAACGTATGCTAATATTGCGCAGTTGGGCATTCAATAACGAATCATCATTTTAAATGACGCGCCGCAAGAATGAATCAACTGACCGTCATTCAAGAATAGGTTATTTTGAATGGCGAGTTTTACAATAAATCAAAGCAGAAGAAATTGAGTGAAACTAATTTAATCGTCATTCAATAAAGTCAATCTGTGATTGATTATTGGAATTAAAATTGTTTGATTATAATATATTTTTAACCTTCTTCAAAAAGAGGAAGTTCTCAATTGGAATGTACGATTTTTACATACCTATTCATCTTTTATAAAGCGATACGGAAACTTATTTTTATGTTTGAACTTTTAAAAAAGGGCCCTCCTGGATTGGCCCATATCATTTTGGTGAAAAATTGACTACGAGGTAGGTACACGATGAATCGAAGAAACTCTTCAAATAATATATGCACAAATTTCTAATGTCCATTTCGGTGATTTTATAGTAGTATTTGTAGTTACTATCGGGAAGTAAAATGCTAGTAGACTTAGACATGCTGAAGTGCTCTTGTTTACTGGTATGGAATGTTGAATGTGCCATTTTTGC
The DNA here is from genome assembly GCA_947623375.1 of Apotomis capreana. NCBI lineage: Eukaryota > Metazoa > Arthropoda > Insecta > Lepidoptera > Tortricidae > Apotomis > Apotomis capreana. Next base: position 51,003,627 of record OX392498.1, read on the forward strand.
TAATGCGACTTAACTTGATGTTGGACCTTGGAAGATCTACAGGATCGCAAGATTGGCCAGAGGTATACATGTGCCGTTTTCGCTGATTCTTGTAATATTAACCTTATGACGGACCCTGGAAGTGCATACTGCGCCCCCTGCCTGCTATACGGCCACATCTCAAAAAAAAACTTTTTCGGATTATTGCAGATTCGTAGTCAGAATAGGTTAATATACGACCTAATTTCGAGAACCATAAGAAAAAGTGTCCTTAAGAGCCTTTTTTCCACAAGTGGCCTTATGGATCTGACCAAAAATTGTCAGTTGACTCCCTGCAAGACAGCCACTTTTCAGTTGTGGCTGTATAGCATAAATTTATAATATTTTTTTTGAGTTGCGTCTCATAGAAATGACGTATATTCTAGTATTATTACGATGAATCCCTTTAAATATAAGCGAAATAAACGTCATTGTGCGCTGTTGAGCCAAACTGGCGCGCAATACTCTGTTGTGGAGTAAACTAGGCTAAGACTGGTAGTGCGGAGCACATCAGTTGTTGCTCCCCAAGTAGTTCCCCTTAGTCTGTGGAGTATGTAATTCGGCGTCTGTAGCTTCTTCGCATATAGGTAAGACTGCGGTCTAGAGTGACACAAGTACTTCTGTGTAGGATTTAATTTAAGCGCAGTCTCTCTGAAGCATATATTTGGCTCATAATTTGCTTCTTTGTTGCAACTATACATAAATTTCCGACTCTCTGTTTTCGGAATCGGTCCTGACCCACTCCTGTTCAACCTATACACACACGATATGGGCTAAACAGGAGCAGGGCCAGGACCGATCCTTGAGGTAGTTCATTGTTCAGCTTTCGGAGTTTGCTCGGAGTGCTTCCGAGGTAGACGATAAATTCCCTATTGCTGAGCATAGAGTTGATTAGTCCCACCATCTGCACCACGGTCAGGAGCTTATAGATAAGCTCCTGTGTACATAAGCTATCGAATGCAGCTGAGAGGTCGAAAATACTGCCACGGTTTTCTCTCTCCTTTGAAAATTAGCCTCTATGTGTGTTGAGCGCGACATTTACCTGATCCACGTAGTTCGGACCACTACGGAATCCAGCCTGCTGCACAGGAATTATTTTGTCGACCAAAAGGTTCGATTTGGTGAAAGAGTTCGGCTAGCTTGGGTGATAGCGACAAACCATCGATCCCACAACATCTGCACAACCCTGACGACATAAATAACTTTTTCCTGAGACTACCGGGTAATTCAGATACCGATAGCGAGATGCAGACTTCTTTCGAAAATAAAAAACTAGGCGATTTCGAATTCAATCTTGCAGGAATTACTGAACAGCAAGTTTCAAGAATAATTGCATCTATCGCTACGAATGCAAGTGGCCACGACGGGACAACGGTAGAAATGATACGCCTAACACTAGATGTCACTTTACCAATAATAGCACACATAGTTAACACTTCAATTGCAACTAATACCTACCCAGATTCTTGGAAATCGAACAAAACCGAGGATTATAAACACCTAAGACCAATAAGTCTCCTACCCATTCTTTCTAAGATTATTGAAAGAACTGTCTGTGACCAACTCTCTAAGTACCTAGAGGATAATAACATACTACCATGTACACAATCAGGTTTCCGCAATAAACATGGAACGGCCACTGCAATGGCTAAAGTCACAGACGATATAATCGCAGCATCAGACAAGGGAATGGGCTCCATTCTGGTACTCCTGGATTTATCACGCGCCTTTGACTGTCTCAATCCTACATTACTGTTGACTAAAATGGCATATTACGGGATATCATCAACGTCATGCAAATGGTTTCAGTCATTCCTAACAGACCGGAAACAGTATGTTGAAATGGAAACAGATCAGGGTGAGGTACTCAGGTCAAAAATACAAAATATCAGTCGAGAGACACCACAAGGCTCAATTTTGAGTCCTTTACTATTCTTTTTATACACAGCTGATCTGATGAAGAACTTGAAACATTGTAATGCTCACTTGTATGCAGATGATACCCAAATATATTATTCTTTTACGCCGAATGATTTGGAGATATCTCTTAATAAAATAAACAAAGATTTAGACACAATAGCTGACTGGTCTCTCAAAAATAATCTTATTTTAAATCCAACGAAATCTCAGTTTTTAATACTAGGAAATAAATGGCAACGCACTAAAATTAAAGAACAACACCCAGTAGTAACTATAGGAAGCGACTCTGTAACACATGTGGACACTGCGAAAAATTTAGGCCTTATGATGGATGGTCAACTGAGATACATTGAACATGTAAATTTAAAAGTTAGAAACGCCTTCTACCGCCTTAAAATGCTTTACAGGATTCGAAAATATCTTTCAACTAATGTTAGGGAAACTCTGGTAGAATCCCTAATACTGTCACAATTTAATTACGCGGATATAGTATATGGACCAAGACTCCTAGCTGACACAAAAAAGGCAATACAACGGGTACAAAACGCATGTGTTCGGTTTTGTTACAACGTTCCCAGGCGAGCGCATATAACGCCATTTTTAAACGAAAATGCGACCCTGAATATGGAGAACAAGAGAATACTGCACCTGGCATGCGTAGTAAGGAAACTCATAGAGTTTGAGAAGCCCAGCTACTTGCATGAAAAAATAAAATGGGTTAAAGATACACGCAGCAAGTCACTGAGGCCATGCACTAAACTTAGAGTACCACAGCACAAGACGGCATTCTTTAGGGGGAGTTTTAAATTCGCAGCATCGAAAATCTGGAATGATCTGCCACCACCCCTACGAGAACCCATGTCGTTGTATAAGTACAAAAAGTTAGTGCACTGTGCACTAACTTTTTGTACTTGTTGGATATGCAAGGCAAGTTACAATAATCTCCCTCTTTTTCATTTTTCAATTTTTCATTTTTCATTTTCTTTCCTTTTTTTTGCACACACAAATATTTTACACTTATACAACTCAAAGACAAATACATCCACTAATACATACATTCACACACACTCACAAACCTCCATGCTGGTGTTATTGTAATTTAATTTACATTATTTTAGTAGTTTTTTTTATTTTTTTATTATTATAGTTGTTTGCATCACGTTGTTATTATTATTGTTTTTTTGTCATATTATACATTTAATTTAATTTTTTTTGAACTGTCGACATGTCAGCAGCCGACTTAATCTCCGGGCTTAGTCTGAAAACCAGCGCTGGGCTTTACTGACCTAGCACATGCTGAGACTGAGACCCATTGCCTCACTTTATTCTGTTTTGTATTGTTTTTTTTAGTTACTAGCAATGTAATTCTTAGGATAAGTTTTTTAAGGCAATAAATAATATTCTGATTCTGATTTGATTGTAGATTAGCCTCTCCAAAAATTTGTAGATGCAACTAAGTAGTAGAGGTCGGTAACCCTTTGGTTCGTTGCCTGGCTTACCCGGATTGTGTGTGGCTATTATAATTATTTGAGCAGTTGAACTTAGGTGGAATTATATTATCCGAGACTATGTTTAAATAGAACTGTGAGAGCCACGTCCTACATCTTGGGCCAAGGTGTTCTAAAAATTCGTTGTAAATACCGACTCACATAAATTGGGACTTTGATTCGAACCAGTCTTCATCCAGTATTGCTAAACCTAAAAGTAGAAAACGAAAAGCTTATCCTGCACTATGAAAAGGTTATATTGTAAAGAAGTTGAAGAATTCTAGAAAACAGTACACTAATATCAACGGGAACCTAGTCCACGCTAAAACCTAAAACTATGGGGCCTCCTTGTACATGGTACATGTTATATATGGTATTATACCATATACGGTACATGTTAACACGATAATTAAATATACAAGTGCCTTAAAGGGAAGGTACCAGATAATCATTAATTATATGCAAAATGATGATGATATCTGCATCTAGAAAGTTGGTATTAAAGCTGCATGCACCGATTATCGCTTACAGTGATGTTGTTACTGTATCAAAAGTTGATTAATAAAGGTATTTAAATTAATTTAGTGTTTGTATAATAATTTTTATGTTACCATTTTCCAATAATTCTTGTTCGGTTTTGGACGCATCTCAAAATTTCAACAAAATGTTTCTGCAATACGGCCACAACTCTAAGTACCTATCTTAAAGGCCTCGTATCTTAAAAAATATACACGTTTTATAAAAATTACGTATTCATGAGAAGCGTTATATCATGTAGAGTAAAAAAAGTTAAATTTAAAATGAATTGATCCAAAACTCAAGGAGTAAGCCCCGTTTTACTATCACGCACTACGCTGCCAAAACTTTAACAAGCGATTTCTCGAAAAAATGGTTTTTTGAGATGTGGCCGTATAGCAGGCAGGGGGCGACTGGATCTCTAGATTCGCCAGACGTAGACATTAGCCGTTTTAGCTAAGTCATAATGATGCAAGTGCTCAACCTAGTGTTATTTTTTCTATCGTAGATAGCCAAGCATTTCACCTCGGTTGCACCTGATGTTAAGTGAAAATAAGGCCTAAGATGGATCATGCTTGCCTAGAAGATGCCTATTTACTCTCGACTTGAAGAGATCCAAGTATATATTTTTCAGTAAAAACGTGCGCACGAAGGGAGTTTTACTCTTTTGCTGTCCTGTGGCTTTTGCTGTCTTTGGCTCTTTTGCTGTACTAGTATCTTAAAAGTGACCTGAAATAGACCCATCATCAGGAGAGCCGATCAGTCGCGGAAAAAATGCACATTCATCATCCGATTACCGTTGGGTACCGCCATTAGTGGCATGTGGCACGATGTCGCGTCGTACGAAGATGCGATGTCGTGACTTGTAATTGTGTTTTGGCCCTTAGATCTCTCATGCCTAGTAGAGTGGAAAGTTGGGTCGAGCATAAATATTATATAGCTACCGGCATTTCACTGTCCGAGAGTAACTGCGAATATTAATATAAAAAACTTCAAAATCGTCATATAGTTATGTTATGCCTATTGTATTTGAAGAGTTCCTTCGATTCCTTCTGGATCTCGTCATCAGATCTGCACCAAAATTACATGGGTACAGGTCCAACTTGGTTACATTTAAAAATAATTGTCAAAATCGCTTTAAATAAGCGATGAAGTATTCGTGTAACCTCCTCGGTATTTAAAGCCGGTTCCATAGGCATAACTTTAACCTAAATTATAATTTAGGAATACCCCCGACGTTGGTCATCATGAGACCCTCATTTGATGAATGATACTTAAACTGAACTAACTACACAATTTGGAAATTAAAGCTTGGAAACTACCGGTGCTATTTCCACGAAACATAGCTAAGAACAATCTTGACGGACAAGTATTTCGATAAAAAGATCACAACCAAATTGGACCATCCGTTTGGGAGCTACGATACCACTGACAGACACACAGATGCACAAATACACGATAGATACACGTGTTTAACTTATATCAACCCTTTCTTTCTTCGACGGGGATTAAAAATTATCATCATCATCAGTCGTTATACGGCAATGGCTATCGTCCTCGTCCTTCCTCATGCTATTTTAATCGGTTGTCTGCGGAACGTGTGCATTGCACCCTCCCTGGTTCTCCGTGTGACCTTTTTAACTCCGGACGTAAAAAGAGGGGTTTAACATGTGTATCTGTAGGTCTGGCTGTGGTATCGTAGCGAGCATACAGACTTGTGTGCGGTTTTTTTTTTAAATCGATAGCCTTGTTTGTCTAGATGGTTCTTAGCTTTGTTTGAAAAAAAAAATGGAGTTCTCGTCTCCAAGATATTCAGTGGCTTCTAGTGGAACAAGTGACCGGATCACAGCCAATAGCAGTCAATAGCTAAGAATTCCAAATTTTGTTGTTTTGTTCAGTTTTAGTAGCATTTGCTATGTCACCTATTAATTAAAAATACACCAAGTGCGAGTGGGACTCGCGCACGAAGGGTTCCGTACCATTATCTGTAAGTTTGTTGTATGGGAGCCCCCCTTAAATATTTATTTTATTTTATTTTTAGTATTTTTTGTTATAGCAGCAACAGAAATACATCATCTGTAAAAATTTCAACTGTCTAGCTATCACCGCTCTTGAGATACAGCCTGGTGACAGACGGACGGACGAACGGACGGACGGACGGACAACGAAGTCTCGGTAATAGGGTCCCGTTTTTACCCTTTGGGTACGGAACCCTAAAAAAGAGGGTTTCATGATGACCAGCTACTTGTATCGGGGGTGTTTTAAATTATTAATAAGGTCGATCCAGCAAGTTGGTGATCGGCCTTGTCCTCTCTTGTAATCTTTCTATGGAGTTCTTATTTCGGGAGATGTGGCAAAAGAACTTCAATACTCGTAGCTGCAAAATCTGTCTGTCCTGTATCTGCAACTCTTTGAGGATCGAGTTGTTCGTGCAAAAAGGGATCCTTGCGACCCTCAGAAGGTGTTTCTAGGACCACATTTCTATGGAATTTCTATAGTCTTGGAGTCCAGGTTGCAGTGCCACAAAGGAAGGATTGGAAAGTTAAAGAACTTTATTAAACGAATCTTTGTCTTTTTGATTAGGTATTCATGTTTCCAAACCACTCCACTGCCAACCTTGCGATGGCTTACCTCCTTTTAATTTCGACTTTTCAATTACTAAAGTAACATGCATAAAATACTTATACCAAATAATCACTCTTAATCAAGATAACCGCCATTCAAATAAAACGTTATTTTAAATGAACCTGTAACAAACTCATTCAATCAACGCGTTAGAGGTAATCAGAATGACAGATTCTTGATTTATTGTATTTCACGCCATTCTGAATGACGCGCTCGTGTATAAATCATATTTGATTTTTTTTAATGTGAATGACGCCTGGCCGTTCATTCTTATTCTCATTCAAAATGAAATTTTCCCAACTCTGCTATTGCGTACCCTTACAATGACCTTTCAGTATAGAATGTTTCGTAGGCTTGTTTACCTGAGTGTAAAACCTTGTTATTTAGTTGAAAATGAGGTAAGTTTGAATTTTTTCGTTATTTCTTTATAACTGGGTCAAAAATCACCGTTACGTCGTTTGAATCGAAATGAAATGACCAATATAAAAAACTCGTATTTTAATGTATTTCCTCGCAGTAGTCGTGAAAACTCTGTTCAGTCTCGGCTGAAAGTTCAATAGATGAACTCGTATTATCGAAGGCCGACCCGCATAGTAGAGTTGTTAGTCCGCTGTTTTCTAACATAATTGTGCGCATCGGGTTACAAGCATGAAATTTCTACCACAGATAGAGTGTTCCACGGTGATTATTTTCAGATGTGGAGGGAAGTCAGATTCGTCCCCTGTGAGGCGGGAGAGCGGAGTGAATACGGCCAAGTATCCCTCTTTTCTTTCTTTATTGCTGGTCAGTTAAGTCTACCAGGACGTGTTTGGTATCGTTTCCGTGTAAAAAAATATCGGAAATTCATTTTTTATGCTATTTTTGTATAGTTCTATGTATATAAAAATATGGGTGTTATGGCCGAAAAGGTCAAAATCACAACAAGTTTTTTTATTCAGTTAGGTAAATTAGTTCAATTTCGTGAACATTTTCAAATTATTATTATTATTTCAAAAAGTTAATTTAATCTGGTTTCCAAAAATATATGAATGTTGGGCACTTCTCATACAAACAGTAGATTAAAATATATCTTTACGTCGGCGTAACCAACCTAAATCTCCGAACGCATCCTATTTCGCTTCATTAAATACATTAAATAATGATTATTAACATGCTTTTACATATAATATTTACTATATACGTCCTAGAATAACAAATTAATGTAATTAAAACAAAATTTTTTTTGCTAATGTATCACGAGCACACGGGCTAATCTCAACATCAACAATTTATTTAAGTTACTGTTTGTATGAAGAGTGAAGCGGTGTGGTAGCCTAGTGGTTAGGGCATGCGACTTTCAATCCGGAGGTCGCGGGTTCGAACCCGGCCCGTACCAATGAGTTTTTCGGAACTTATGTACGGAATGTCATTTGATATTTACCACTCGCTTTTCGGTGAAGGAAAACATCGTGAGGAAACCACCTAAGCCCAAATAAGGCCTAGTTTCCCCTCTGGGTTGGAAGGTCAGATGGCAGTCGCTTGCGTAAAAACTAGTGCCTACGCCACATCTTGGGATTTTAGGTAGCCGACCCCAATTGAGAATTCATTCTCAAAAAATGGGACAAAGGCTAGGAGGATGACTGTTTGTATGAAGAGTGCCCAATATTTATATATTTTTAGAAACTAGATTAAATTTGTTATTTTGAAATATTTTTCTTTGTTGTAAATTATTAGGAAATATAACTAATTTATCTCCCTGAATAAAAAAAACTTGTTGTGATTTTTACAATTTCGGAAATACAACCATATTTTTATATGGTACTATGTACTATGAATAAATAACATGAAAAATGAATTGTTAATATCTGTTTTATACGAAAACGATACCACACAAGTCCTAGTAGCGTTAACAGATCAGTAATATAACAAGAAAAAGAGGACTCCTTTGACCTTTTCACCCCGCTTTCCCGCCGCACAGGGGACGAATCTGACTTCTCACCACATCTGAAAATAATCACCGCAAAATACTCTATCTGTGGTAGAAATTTCGTGGTTGTATCCCGATGTACACAATTTCGCGACTTAGCAAAATGTACTAGAACACGCAGGCTAAGCTTAACATCAACATTTTTTTCAAAGTACTTTTTGTATCAGATGTGCCCAATACGTATACATTTTTAAAAACAACATTAAATTTGCTGTTTAGTAATATTTTTTAAATTGTAAATATTCAGGATAGATAACTAATTTATCGTTCTGAATAAAAAAAATTGTTGTGATTTTTACCTTTTCGGCAATAAACCCAATTTTTTATATGAAACTATACTTAAATAACATGAAAAATTAATAGCTGATATCTATTTTACACGAAAACGATGTCGCACAAGCCCTAATAGCCTTAACTGGTCAGGAATAAAAAAAAGAAAAAGAGCAGTACTTGGTCCTCTTCACCCCGCTCTCCCACCACACAGGGGACGAATCTGACTTCCCTCCACATCTGAAAATAATCACCGTGGAACGCTCTATGTATGGTAGAAATTTCATGCTTGTAACCCGATGCGCACAATTTCGCGGCTTAGCAACTCTACTAGCAGAGGATTTACTTGTTTATCTATTGCTTACTTTACAGCCTCTACAAAAATGTACTATTAATATCAGTGACAACCCAACTAATTGAAAGGTTTTATTTACATTTTAAATGACACCTGTCTTTAACTTAAGCGATGTTCAAAGGATGCTAGTGTTGATGTGTGCAGATTGTTACACTAATGTTTAACAAACTGTATCTCAAAAATGGATAGAAATATTTAGATAGTTCATTGGTGAAAAATGTACTCAGTCTGAACAACTCCCTGTTTGCTTAAAAGTCCCTAGATCTGTTCCACCCTGTACAACATTTCCACCTGTCAGGCTAGTTCGCTTAATCATGGTGATTACAGATATGGAAATCATTGGGAGAGACCTTCAGCGGTGGATGAATATAACAGAAAAACATTTAAATACCTACTCACAATTGAGCCATTTACATGAGCGTGCATCAAGCGTACAAACGCTGTCTTTCCTTGGTCAGTGGATATTGACAAAAAAGTCAATACCAAAAAACAGCATGCAACTTTTAAGTAAAGTACATATTTGTAAAACTGAAACAATTTACATCATTAAATACTGACAATACACAAAATGTATGATTTTTAAATAGGAAAGATAGTAAAGTTTACGAGTATTATTATGATTAAGAATATTAACGTTGGATAAGAGGTTTTATTTATGTTATAATATGTATCGATACCGATTACGTCGTTATAGTAATTTATTCTTTAGGTTTTATAGCATTAAGAGCGTCGTCGGTTTGCGAGGGAATCGGCGAATAGGTATTCGAACAAACTATATTGCCGTCGCGCTGCACCCGAGCAATTAAACCGTAGATATGCACTAGAGCAGTGTTGGGCAAAAAGTAATTTAATTACTAATTAACAATTACAATTACAAAAAGTATTTGCAGTTTACGAGTATATTAGCAATTAAATGTAATTGTAATGATTTAATTGTTATTTGAATTACAAATTACATTTTACAAGCAAATACTTATTCGATTACAAATTACTTCTGTTTCATAATAGGTATATTTTTGAACACGTTTACGTTTCGAATTAGCCAAAAAAATCAGATTAATTTTATTCGTAAAAATATTTCATAACTACAGAGGCCGGGAGGCAAAACCTAGGCGGATAGGATAGAGGCTGGCAACCCCATTTCCCGCCGAGGTATGTATAGTGCTTTTCTCAAACACGCAATGAAAAAAAAAACTCCAAAAAATAAAGTAAATGATTCTAGAGATATTATAAGTAAACTACCAAAAAATATAACTAACACGTATTAACAATATTTGTATAGTCAAATGTGCCAATTATAATTAATAGGATTAGTTAATGACGTGTTATTTGTTATGTTCATGTCAATATTACATAAATAAAGTTGCAAAATATACCAAATCGTGTAACGTTGTTTTTAATAACCATAGTGGCAGAACGTCATAGTAAACCGAAAAGCAAATTTTGCTATGTTTTTTTTAAAGGCTGATCTTGACGATGCTATGTCACAAATTTACCAGTATGTGGAATAGAAATTAAAAAAGAGCCAACAACATGCCGGCCTAGGCTTCCGATTTTATAAGGAACATAACATCAATAATATTTCATTGCATGTTTGAGAATACTATTTTATTTGTTCTATTTACCATTTAGCCTTCAAGTAATCAGATGTGATATTCATTTTGATCTGTCGTAGAAATGTCGTCAAATACCCTGTCCAGGATATTTGTAGCAAAGGCATTTTTAATATATTTTCTAATATACTAAATTCATTTATCAGCTCGGTGAAGATTGATTTAGCTTCGGATATTCTACTATAATTACAATTACAAGTTACATAGTACTTTCCATTACAAGTTGCATTATAATTTCAGTTTTATGTAATTGCAATTACTTTCAATTAAATTAACTGTAATTGGATTAAATGTTATGTAATTCGTAATTATTTAATTAAATTACAAAAGTAATTAATTACACCCAACTCTGCAATAGAGAGGACTGTATAGTAGCTTAGTCTAGCTTAGTCGTATTTTACCTAAAAAAGCTTTTCCAAATTTACGATCCGTATTCCCCTCTTTTCTGGAATCACATTTAGAAAAAGTTTGTGATATAGGCATGCCTATACAGACAGCCTTGATTTTACACAGCAAAATAAAAAGAAGATAAAAGACAGGAAATAGGGGACTATAATGGTATGGGAAAATGCGGAGCGTCTACTCTCTTCAATAATACGAAAATATTTTTTAAACTCATATTTAAATTTTGCATTAGGAACTTAAGATTATAAAGTTTCAGAAATTAAATAAATTAATACGTGTGCGTTTGAGTCGAGTTTCATGTCAATTCCATGCTGGCTTTGTGTTTACGTGCCATTCAAGTTTCAAACGTGCACGAAATTATGTATAAAAGTATAAGACATAGTGGAATGGACATACCTTTAATGCGACACTGTCAGATATACTCGCAAGACAAAAATTAAGTATCCATATAACTGCAGTGGCAAATAATCTCCACGTTACCAGCCCTCTGTTTAAACTACTGAATTGTCTCCTGTGATATAAAAATATAATTAATTCTAGTTTATTTATGTAATAAATATAGTTTACATAATAAATATACTTTATGATATGAATATATTTATATATTTAAATACAATGTTTAATATTGCGTCAGTCAGTCAGAGAGGATGTGTCCACATTGGGAATGTGGCCGAAGTGGGAATGTGGTCGAACTGGCTGGGAATGTACACAAGATAAAAAGTGAGTGAATAGGGACGAACTAAAATATTGGGCAATTGGAGTTCCGGACAAAGTGAACCTAAACAGTTCTAATGAAAATCAAGAGCTCAATACTTTTGGCCAAAGCGGGGAGTGCCCTGAGGAATTGTTGGCTACCGCATCTTTCCGCCATCACTTAGTTGGCAGCTACAACTTTGCGTTTTTCTAAAAATTTCCTGCATTATGGAATTAATTGTCGCTTGTGGTATTTGCAGCCGTTATACGACATTCAAACCTTCAAGATAAGAGCTTACTCCTGCCTGCAAAACCGGCAAAGCACTTGTGACTACTCTGGTATTGCAAGTGTCTATGGGCGACGGTAATCGCCTTCGATCAGGTGATTTTTTTGCTCGTTTAACAAAGGTTGTATAAGTATATGTCAAAAACTTGATACTCACGTGTAATATACATGTACAGATGTGACGTTTAACGGTACGCGGTCTCTCATAAGGTGACTAGAACATCGCCGCCGGATAGCGTCTGTATCAAGGCACTGTGAGCTCGTGAAGTTTTCCGGACACACGGACCACGGCGGTGTCGCCGACAAGCTGACCGACAAGAATCGCACACCGTCTCCTACGTATCTTATATACTGCGAAAAACTATTATTACATTAGATGAAAACATAATACCGGTTCACGCAGTCGATTGAAACAGCGGTTAGTCTGAAAATGTGTATGCTGTTTATAAAATTAAATGTTAATGCCACCTCTCGTGATGCAATCTTCTTGTACGCGAGCGAAGAAAAACAAGTTGTCAGGTGGCTTGGAAATTGGCATGCTTGTTTCGAACTTTAACAGTTATTCCTGACTTTTAGAGCACTCTATATGTATTTAGTTCCATATAGACATTTTGATCCCAACAAAAAAAAATATCAGTTGACATCTTTGAAAAAATATTTGCACGCCTATAACGTCAACTTTCCACTAGAACTGTGTCATTCTAACTACAGTAGTACCTCAACTATCCGACCCTCAATTAGTTTCACCATGACTTAGTTTATACGAACGTTGGTTCGAAAGATACATTGCTGGCTGCCATCGCCGTAAATTGGTTAAACATCGACAATACTGATCGTTTCCATAACATTTTAGAAAACAATAAAACCCAACCACCCGAACTATTCTCTTGGAACTATTTTTAGTACATATACACTTAATTAATTGAACCTAATTCATTATTCTAAACCCTTACCAGTAGGGCAAATAAAGTACTTTGCATTATTAGAGGTAATGTTAGGTTTCTTAGGACTGGACTTAAATTTTTATCAGGATCCAAACGTCTCGTGTATTGTCTTATGAATACATCCACACTCATATATGTCATTCCAACTATTAGAGCCGTGGCTGTAAAATTAAGTAGGGTTACTGAAATCAAAGCACAGATTAAAAATTATACTAGTCGTATTATAAAATTTAATTAATTAAATTATATGACCTAGATGTCATCGAACTGTTGTGAAGTTCTTACCTTCTTGTTGGTAGACACTGCTAAATAGGTCAAAACTAGCTGGGTGCGATGAAAGTGCGAACATTATGTATAACAAATTTCTTATGCTCGTCCATCGAAAATGGTACGAGCTATCCAATGCCTGTAATAAAAATAAACAATAATCCACTCAATTATACATTAATGTAGGAACGGAACATAAGGTGATCGGGTGAAACGGAACGCAACTGTGAGTGAAGGATGGGGAGAGGTGCGAAAGGAACAGGGGAGGTCGGTTTGAACGGTAAACGACGAGTGCCGAGGATATTTTGTAAAAGCTGCCAAGAGCATACCGGGCCACACTCAGTGTGGGGTTCCGTAGCTGCCCATCTTTCTCAATAGACGGGCATAAAACATCGGTTTTAAGCCCGAGGTTTAAAATACGAGATAGATTTCAAGCTCTATACAAAGGTCGTAAACGCCAAAGTAACTGTAATTACTTATTCTTCTGGATGTTATCGATTATACGCGCCAGATTGAGCGGAATGTTTTAATGCAGTATGGCACTCAACTATTATGTGTAACGTTCGAAGTATAAGGACACCGTGTGGCACTTACGTCATTTTAAAGAACATTATGAAGTTTTGCGATAACTCAAAAACGGCTCGAACAATTTTATTCAACATAGTTTTCACTTAAAGTGAATATTTCCATAATTTTTTGACCCGTGGTTGAAAAGTTAGAAGGGGGAGGGGGAGGGGGGACGCTATTTTTTGGATTTCCGAAGCAAATATTTACAAAACTACTGATTTTATTAATTAAAACTTATTAAAACTTATGTGTTCAAACCGCGAGAGTATAAAGTGTTATACTGATTTTATTGTTTGGAGATCCCTATTATTTTTAAAAGACCCATCAATGACACCCCACTCACTAAAACACCTTTAGGTGTACGAGAGGTACCCAAGAAAAGTTTTTTTTTAGTTCTTATTTTACCGTTTTGTCGACGTGACACACACACATTGATCACAGAGCTAAGCCACGGACGGACAGACGGACATGGCGAAACTAAGAGTTCCTAGCTGACTGCGGCACCCTAAAAATTGATAAATAAATTTTTTGGAGTTTATATTAAACCAAGTGATTAAAATAAGGTGTTTTATTGAGGAAAGAAGGAGTTCTACATTAATAAAATACTCTATTCCCTATTACTTCTTATACAATTCTTATAAAGTTCAAATTTCAGGAAAATACTTAATAGCGTGATGCAGGACCGTCTTTTGTATAGACAGGCGCCATTGGTCATTTCTTTGTTCTTTCATATCGCTGGACAAATTTTAATCATTTTGGTACGGGGATAGCTGGACATCCAAAGACGGTTTCCACCTGCCTTGTGACAGGAGCATACTTTTTAGTAAACAATTTATGACTCGCTATACCGTTTGTACTACGAAACAGTAAAATAGGCAATGAAAAGGAAATTTCTTAAATAACATATAAAGTCCTCATCTAGTCGTTTAATTCCTTCTTCTTCAAATTATTAAATATTGTACTTACATCATCGTTGAAAATTTTGCTTCCCGAATAACTAGTAGGCATTTTGCAAATAAAATTCAGAGTACACCATACAGGGCTCCTTATAAGCATCAACAGGTTTCTTAAATATTAACAAGTTTCTTAAAATAGGTAAATAACGTTTAATTTTATATTATATGTCGAGAATGTTTATACATGTCTGACGTGAGGGCACATAAGTGACACATAGCAAAGAGAATATAATTTATAGTATAAAAATGTAGATAGAAGAGAACGGCATGGATGCTACACACTAAGGAGGTATTAAACTTTTAGTTCACTATGGATTCGACCTTAGAGTAAGGAATAGTTAATAGAGAGCGTGTTACTTAGTAGAGACCTACGACAATATTGCTATCTCTGTAAAGCACGTCAAGTTCCTGCAAGAAAAAACGAAATGACAGTATATTTGTCAGTTACGTCTTTTAAAAAAATGTACAAGCCCATGTGTCAAATTTTTCGTTGTATTGATGCCCGCACACATCTATCGATATCGGTACGATATCGATAAAACTACAATTATATAGTTGATAAAGTTATCAAGTTGATAACTTTATCAACTTATTAAAAATATAAACATCTTTAACTTGGATTGATTTAATGCTTAGTTCCAAAAAATAACGTCTAAATTTAAGGCTTTATATTGAAAATAATATGAAAAAAAAAACATTGACACGGATTTTTTAAGTGAATTTTTATGTCTGTACCTTTGGTTTCACTTAGATAGATAGGTCGTATATATCCATTAAATATCTTAGGTTAAGTACTTTTACAATAAATTTATATGATAAGTAAAATACAAAAATATACAAAGTTATTATTATCAAAGTTGTTATCATCATCGTAGATGGCGCTAGCTGTCATGTAAACATTGAGCTCGTGATTATTTTGTATTTAAAAATTGAAATGTAGATAAATGAAAGTGCTCTTAGTTGTGCTAAGTGTAATTCAGTTTGACTCTTATGGTGTAATAATATCTCAGTGCAAAACTTAATAATCAGTGCGCAATAAACACTTAAAATATGTGAATGTAAATATCGAAACCGGCGAAATAAAACTGTGAAAGTGAAGGAAGTACAAACATTGCTCACGCTAATAACAGTGACCTTGGTGGAAGCAGTTGTTAAAATCCTCAAATACTCATTAAATCGTGTTTTTCAACAAAAGTTAAGACCGTTTGAATATTTGAAAAACATTTGGACTTTGAACCCGATGACGCCACCTACCGACAAATAGTGGTACTACGTTGTCACCAGGCAAATAACTCGGGACTACGTTTGCTATCGAACATATAACAAATGATCGATGGTTTTGATAACGCCACCTACCGACAAATAGCGGAACTACGTTGTCATCACGCAAACATCTCGGGACTTCGATTACTATCATGATCAGTGGTTTTTTGCCTACGCCACTAGATGACGCCATAAGTGACTAAATTATTATCAACTGAAATATTTATTTATTTTCTTCGCACTTTTAAAGGTGCTGTAAACAATCACAGTATATAATAATTAAAAACAACATTAAGATGACGTCTTTTGATAATGTTACAATGAGAAGACCTTTATCTAAATTACATTACTCGGATAACACAACCTCAGATTCACAAAGTATCCTCAACGATAGCAGATTAAGTCTGCCCAATATATCTAATGGTGACACTACAATTATGAGAGATCTGAAAAATCAGGTAGGAAACCTGTACTCGGAACTGAATATTGCGAATGATGAAATTTCTAAGCTTACAATTGAAATTTCGAACCTTAAAAAAACGAACGAAATGTATAAAACAAAAATTGGTATTTTTAAAACTGTCACGGCTTCCGATGTTATAAGGGAAAAACTGTATTCTCCAAAGTTAATAACAAGAATGTCTTGCACACCAGTTTACAGGAAAATTAATCAACTCTGCAATATGAGAAGCTCAAGTACTCAGCGTACGAACACAGTGTGTAAGATCCTGGAAAACTTTCATACGTCAAGTCTTTCTCCAGAGGATGATCACGTGATGCCATTGCAAAAAACTGCCAATGACACGATGATATTTACTAGCGATAAGGAAAGCACCGTGATTACATCTACTCCGAAAAAAACAGGCAGTCAATCACCACCTCCAGAAAAAAGTTTAAAAGGCCACACTTCTAACTCGGAAGGAATCAAACCACAAAATTGCAAGCAATTGCGGCGAAAGCTGTGCATAGTAAGTAGTAAACAACAGGAATGCAGTACTCAGAACAGCTGAAAACATATTTAACTCGAGCGATATCTGTCACTATCTCTTGCCGTACGGAGGGATTTTACGGTTACTAGAGGGTATCGACAGTAAACTGGAGCATTTTACCATGAATGATTTTTGTATTATCCTTTTAGGAAATGAGGACTTTTATAGTACACCTGACTACCTTAAAATCATAAATTCCATTAGGAATAAATTAATATCTATAAGACACACAAATGTTATAATCTGTACCCCCACTTTTAAGCTTAAATCATTCTGTAACTTATTTAATAGAAGAATCGAGCACTTCAATGAATTGTTATATACAGATATCTTGTTGCACGAATATGCGTTCTTACTGGATTCCAGTAAACACCTACAATACTCGTACCATATGTTTTACAAAAGGACTGGGCAGATAAATAATAAAGCATTGTATATCATATTAAAAAATCTTGATTACTATGTCAGTGAACTTGCTACTGGCAGCATTTTTCATTCTCAAACCGAAAATGCAACTGGCAACATTCAAAAACTAAACGCCCTTCCAAGTCCTTCATGTTCTCAAAATAAAAAGACTTTTTTAGAGATAAGCAATCCAAATTTGAAAACACTGTAGAGAAAACACAGTCAGAATTAAGGCTTTATTATCAAAATCTATGTGGTATTACAAATAAAAAGGACGAATTAGAGTTATACCTACACAAACTTACCGATTTTAAGCACTATGTTTGCATCAGCGAACATTTTTTAAGCACCTTATCAGCGCCACTATTAAGCTTAGAAAACCACAAAATGGCGACTTATAGGTCAGGTCAAAAAAGAAAAGAGGTGGTTCACTAATTCTGGCGTATTCTAACAGGACCTACGAGGAACATCAAATTTGTAAACAATTGTATAAGGATGAAGTTTTTGAAATCTGTGGCTTGAAGGATTGTGAAACTAACGTTAATATTATTTGTTGTTATCGCAATCCCATTGATGCAAACTTTGATTATTTTATGGACCGGCTTGAACGGCTCTTAGAACATTTCTTTAACAAAAAATGTGTCATTTGTGGTGACTTCAATATCAACTTGCTGAAGGAGGATAACAAGACTGTAGACTTTATATCATTGCTCACTTCTTATAGTTTTAGACCTCTTATTAAGACAGCTACGTTTGTACGCAACGAATCAGAATCTTGCTTAGACAATATTTTGACTAATTTACCAAAATCATGTATGGCCTCGTCTTTGGTGGACCATAATGGTCTCGCTGATGGTCATGCAGGTCTCCTTACCACGTTTACAGTAAATAACATCAACAAACCAATTAATGAACTGCCTCTCTGTAAGGTTATAAGGAAGATTAGCACAGCTGGAAAAACACAATTTCGTCAAAAAATGTTGGCAGAAAATTTGTTAAATATTGGCGTCAACACATTCATACACAAATTTAATAGAATTTTTAGAGAAACTTTCAGAAAAAGAAAAATTAAAATTTCCACTAAGGCGGAGTGTAAAATAAAATGGGTAACGAAAGGGATAAAAGTCTCGAGCCGCATGAAGCGAATATTAATCACCCACAAAAGCGCAAATAGCGCAATTGATGACTCTATATCTAGATATAAAAAAAAATACATTACCATTTATAAACGTGTAATTAGACATGCCAAAAGGCTTGCGATTCAGTCCCAAATTGAAAAAGCGAAGGATTCGTCAAAGGAGATTTGGAAAATCGTACAGAAACACCGTAACAAAATTATTGAAAGGTCAAGGAATAATTTAGTCCTAAAAATAGAACAAGAAAGTGGGGCTAGCAAAATAATAGATTCTCCTGAAGACGTGTGTACTGTTCTTTTGGAAAAATTTACTCATACGAATAGTGATCTTCATATTTCAAATAATGCTATCCCACTGCTCCAGGCACATGTCTCAAGAATAGAAAAGGATATTACGTTTGAGCCAGTAACTGCAGTTGAAGTTAAGCTCATTGTAAAAAACTTTAAATCTAAAAGCTCAAGTGGATACGATGAGATTCTCATTACTATTATTAAAGACAACATCGATGTACTCGCTGAACCACTAGCTTGCTTCTTTAACGAATGCTTTGAAAAGGGTACTTTTCCAGACCAGTTTAAGGTGGCGAAGATCCTACCAATTCCCAAACAAGGCTCAAAACTAGACCCTAATAACTATAGACCTATTTCTCTCCTCCCAACAATCTCAAAGCTCCTTGAGAGACTAATGAAGGATAGATTGATGAGACATCTACATCTTCACAATATTTTAAGTACCAGGCAGTATGGCTACCAAAGGAGCAGGGGTACAAACGAGGCAATTACGGCTTTGATAGGAGACGTAGTCCATCAAATGAACTGCAAGAAAAAAGTAGCGGGACTTTTTTTAGGCTTGAGCTCCGCGTTTGATACTGTAGATCACGACATCTTACTTGCAAAGTTGGAACACTATGGGATAAAAGGCAAAGTGCTGACCCTTTTTCGCTCTTATCTAACTAACAGGAAGCAATTTATTGAAATAAAATGGATACAAGATAACAGCGAAATAGTGTGCAAATCTAGAATGGCCACATTAGAGAGAGGAGTTCCCCAGGGTTCCATATTGGGACCGATATTTTTCATTATCTTCACGAATGACTTGATATCGTATATTAGTAACACTCTCTCGGATACTCAACTTGTCGTTTATGCAGATGATACGAACGCAATTATTTCAGCGGAAAACATGGTAGAGTTAAATATCAGAGTCAATAATGCCATGGAAGCATTTCACACCTGGTTTTCGGTTAACTCTTTGAAACTTAACTGTGCTAAAACCAATGCCTTGCTATTTAAAACAACCTCAAGTAATAAAGACGTGTTGCATATTTTCTCTAATAACCTAATAATTGAGAAAATGGAAACGGTAAAATTTCTCGGTGTCCATATTGACTCATGCCTGAAATGGAAGAATGAGCTGCAGGCAATTGCAAACTCCGTGAGTTCTGCCTGCTATGCACTCCGTAGTCTCAGAGATGAAATAAAATTGTCCCAGCTCAAGATGGTATATTATGCACTGGTAGAGTCAAAGATCAGGTACAGTATAAAATTCTGGGGAAATAGTTATAAGTACAATATTCAAACAGCGTTCACAGCTCAAAAAAGAGCAATTAGAATCATGGCTAGAGTACCCCAAAGAACTTCTTGTAAAGAGTTTTTTACTGCTTTCGGAATTCTCACTGTGCCATGCCTTTACATACTTATAGTTCTCACTGACCTAATAAAGCATTTAGCAGATATAGAGACGCTCGAAGAAAGGCAAACGCGTCTGGCTACGAGAAGGAAAGACTTGCCACAGAGGATACAAACCAAACTTAAAGTTGTTAAGCATTCCGCTGGTTATCAGGCTATAATTCTTTTCAACAAACTGCCTGTTGAATTTAAGTCACTGACAAACGCAAACATGTTTAAACACAAGCTTAAAGCTTTTTTGCTAAATAAATGTTTCTACTCGATTGATGAATTCGGTTAACAATTATGATATTATTTAATGAATGATGGTAATTTTTTTTTATGATTTATTTTAATTAATTATTAATTTGAAATTTAATTTATTAATTGATATCGGAAATGATTATATTACACTTATATATATATATATATATCTAATTTGCGAAATAATTTGTATTTTTCCTTTTGTGATATACCTATTTTGTGACATAATTTTTAATTTAATACTCTTCTTTGTGATGTAGTTTGATTTTCATGTACGTACAGTGCCAAATTATTAATTTATTGTTGTATTGTTAAGATGTAAATTAATTTTAATACCACTATTTCAAACACAATTTATATTTTTTATTGAATAAATGACTATTGACTATTGACTATTACAAAATATTAATACATTATAAAAAACTTAACCTAGGGTGCCGCCGGCAGCGGGGAGGGGCCCAGGCTACCGGTGGTTAGGGCTGCAGAGAGAGGAACCTCCTGACGATGCGCGCCGTGTCGTGTCCAGGAGGCGAATTTGTTGAGGTTTTAGGTAGAAGAATAAGCATTATATTTATGTGATAATGGTGGAGAGTACACTGCTAATAGTTTGAAGTTATTTTGCAGAAATAAAGGGATTAGTTTAGAATATACATTACCGTACACACCACAACTAAATGGCATATCAGAACGGATGAACCGCACATTATGCGACAAAACGAGGACTCTATTAGCGGAAACCAATTTGCCAAAACATCTATGGTGCGAGGCAATTCAATGTGCAGTTTACCAATTGAACAGATCGCCATCATGGGCCATTTGCTTCAAGACACCCAGTGAAATATTTTTTGGTAAAAACGACCTATCGAGATTAAGAGTATTTGGCTCCAAAGCGTGGGCTACTATAGTACCCAAACCGGACAAGTTAGCCAAGAGAGCAAAAGAAACAAGAATGGTAGGTTATGGAACTGTTGGTTACAGATTATGGGATCCAGAAGAAGATAAGATAATTATTTCCAGAGATGTAAGATTTGATGAAAGCGACATTAAATACAAAAATAACGAAGAAGTGAAACAAGTAAGGTATATTCAAGACAAAGAAGAAGAAATGAACACAGAAAAGGAAGATATTGTAGAAAAGGAAGATGAATTTAAAGATGCAGAAATGAACAATGATCAAACTGAAGAAAAAACAAGCAGACCTAAAAGAACGATAAAATCTCCTGCTTATCTTAAAGATTACGAGACAAATGTAGAAAACATAAATGAAACTAACATTGTTATATGTCTCAGTGCAAATGCACCAGAAACTTTTGAAGAAGCTGTAAAAGAACCAGAATGGAAAAACGCAATTAATAAAGAATTAGACGCTCTCCAAAGATTACAAACATGGGAAGAACAAGAAATACCCGATGGAAGAAAGTTGATAGATACAAAATGGATATTTAAGCAGAAAGAAGATGGAACAAAAAAGGCAAGACTGGTAGCTCGAGGCTTCCAACAAAAGAAAGAAGATATTTTTGACAGCATTTATGCACCCGTTGCAAGACATTCTACCATAAGAATGATCTTATCAAAAGCTGTACAGGATGATTTAAAGATTATTCAACTTGACATTCCCACAGCATTCCTAAATGGAAAATTGAAGTCTGATGTATTTATCAAAATACCCCAAGGTTTAGAAATTAAAAACAATAATACAGCATTAAAACTAAAGAGAGCATTGTATGGATTGGTTGAATCACCAAAATGTTGGAATGAAACACTTGACGAATTTGCGAAAGCTAACGGATTCCAAAGATCAGAATATGATTACTGTTTGTATTACAAAGAAGATTGCTGGATGCTGATTTATGTGGACGATATCCTGATCATTGGAAACGGGGAAGAAACTATTAAAGCACTTAAGGAGGAGTTTAACGCAAAATATATGGGCGAAATGAAGAACTTTCTCGGAATGGAAGTTAAAAGAAATGAAGATACCTTAGAACTAAAACAAACTAACATGATTGAAAAGATATTGACAAAATTCAAAATGGATGAATGTAACGGAATAAAAACTCCCATGGAAAGAAATTACAATATAGAAATAAAGGACAATACAGAAATTTTGGATGTACCGTATCGAGAGCTAATAGGAAGTCTAATTTATCTTACTGTAACAACAAGGCCGGATTTAACATTTGCAGTATCATATCTGAGCAGATTTTTAGATAAGCCGAACGAAGAATTGTGGAAAGCTGGAAAAAGAGTACTACGTTATTTGAAGGAAACAAAGGAAAAAGGATTGTTATTTAAAAAGACAAATGACAATAATTTTTACGGATTTTCTGATGCCGATTGGGCTGGAGATAGAAGCGACAGAAAAAGTGTTAGCGGTGGTATTATCTTACAAGGGCAAAACCCCATTGCTTGGTTTTCAAAGAAGCAACAATGTGTAGCTTTATCGTCTGCCGAAAGCGAGTACGTAGCTGCCGCATCATTAGCACAGGAAATCGTTAATTTAAAAGGCATATGTAAACACTTAGGTTGTGATGTAAATGCCTTATTACTTGTTGACAACAAAAGTGCGATATCAATGGCAAAGAATTACGAGAATTCTAAGCGTACAAAACATATTGATATACGGGTTCATTATATAAAAGACTTGGTTGTCAATAAGGTGATCAGCATTGAACATATTTGTACTAATGAAAATTTAGCGGATGTGATGACCAAAAGTTTGAGCACAGACAAGTTTTATAAATGTATTGATAAGTTCTTGTGCTAATTCTTAGTTGGTTAGTTTAGTTAAGTTAGTTAAAGTTGTGTATTAAATAATAACTGGTAAGCCATGTTATCATTTAGGAGGAGTGTTGAGATGTACAGCACTAGCTGCGTGTCTCCACACTACTAATGTTGACTAGTTGCTATGGTTTCATTATTCCTCTTTAATAGATTGTGTCTTATAGTAATGTTTTGTGAATATATTGTTTGTGATAAATATAATGCTTATTCTTCTACCTAAAACCTCAACATGGTAGCAGAGCGTAAAAAAAAACAAAACCTATACTATTTCAGTCACGATTCAGATTCAAATCGGGAAGCTTTTGTTTGTGCATATTAGTTAACAATGTCTATACCGTTACGGTAAAAAGTAGTCACTCAAATGTATTAGCTTTTTGCTTACATATTTTCAAGTATTATTCACGACAAAAACCTAGTCGAGTTTGGTAACGTCTATATGGAGCAAGCGTATATACACCTGACCAAAGTAACCTTGATTCACAGAATCGCAAAGTATCGATAACTTTTTCTACGTCACTAGTAACCTCACGACAGAAATTAACATAATTGTTTTTTTCACGATTTCTATGTTTATTTTAATTGTAGCCTAGTTAGATATCATTTGCGTGCAACAATAAACATATTTCTAAGCTTATAGTTTTAATATTAACATAATTTCTGGTGCATTTGCTGAAAAAACAATACTGAATTACTTACTAATGAAAACTTATATTTTCACCCATGTTTTCTTTTCTCCCAGAATGCGAATTGCATCCGCGCACAATGCACGACATTTTTTAAGTTTTGCACGCACTTTCACACTTTTTTTTTCATTTAAAAACACAAATATTAATCATGTTTATTTTTCGCCAAAAACAGCCGTTATAATGCGACTAAGTTGAAAAGGATTATCAGGGTTGTCATCATCGCATGCTTATTCGTCTTTCGACACGGATCGTCATAGATTTTGGTATAAGACCATCATTACATTATGACTGAGAAAATATGGAGTGTGAAAGGGAGGAGCGGAATTTCCATACATCCTAAAGTGTCCGCTGAAAGGTGTTAAATTGGTGGCGCTACGGTGGCTGAAAGTAGTTCCATTACTTAGAGTCTGGCTAGCCAAATAATGTTGACAAATATTTCTTTGTGGTATCACCAATTGTCTATGATTTAAACAATTTAGTAGTTGGGTTGGGTCCTCTATAAATAATTTTGATACTTTATGTTACTAGTTCTAACATTCCGATTGAGTTTGGCATAGTACTTATGTAAGTTTTTTGGTGATGGATTAATATTATGGATTATGGTATTATTGAGCTAGGTCTTATTTACTACATTTAATTTTTCGCCTTGTTTATGGTTAGAAAGTGTAAACATATGTGTTTGTCGTTGACTGTACTGTACATAGTGGTAGAAATTATGTGAGCTGACTATGAGTGCACGTCAACATATATTTAACTTATTTCCTTAGGTACCTTGTGCAAAAAAAAACTAAAATATTTTCTAGTATCAAAACTATAATTCCTACTACACAAAGTGTGACCAGTCGCAGATTTTTTAAATTTCCCGCCAAGACTGAGTAATATTTCATTAGCCAGACTATAGTAACGATTTATTTATAAATTTTTAATCAATCACTTAATTATGATTTTTTTCTGTATATACTTAAAGGAACTAAGTACGAATTTATTCTGGCCCTAAAATAAAATTTTCAACTTGAGACAGTTCACTCCGACTAAAACTTATTTTTTTATATATTTGTATAGAATCTTTTTATCGATTCATATTTTTTTATGTGGTAATACCACATTTTTATTTTTATTATAATGACACAAAGGTAAATTAAGAAAGAGAGCGATTTACTACAATCCAAGCGGGATTTGAACCCGCGACCTCTGCGTTTCCGGCGCATTGCTCTTCCAACTGAGCTATTTGAACGCTACGTCAATCACACCAAATCTTTCATCCCTTAATTCTTTACGCTACTAGAGCGCCCTCTGCGTCATATAATTATGTTTTTGAAATGCTTATGCGCATTAGCCAAACCCTAGGATGTGCGCTTTACACGCACGATCCCCAATCCCCATTGCTTTACAGCATGTGTGAAGACTGCGAGAGAGATGGCGCTGTTCTAAATATTTGTATAGAATCTTTTTATCGATTCATTTTTTTTTAATGTGGTAATACCACATTTTTATTTTTATAAATAATGACACAAAGGTAAATTAAGAAAGAAAAATTGAATGCGATCTACTACAATCCAAGCGGCCGGCAAGCGGCGGCGGCGGGCAAGGTCGCGGGTTCAAATCCCGCTTGGATTGTAGTAGATCGCATTCAATTTTTCTTTCTTAATTTACCTTTGTGTCATTATTTAATGTTTTCTATTGGACTTTTATATTAAGACAATCACAAGATAGATGACAGCATATATTTTAAAAACTAAAAACTTACCGCCGGTCTTAGCATCAAAATGCGAGAGGTTGCACTATTTACTTGCTCCTCAACACCTTCTCTCGATGTGTAGACCTAGGCTTTTCACCAGCTGTTCAAGTCTGGGTCTAGCTAGTGGCTTTGTGAAGATGTCTGCCAGCTGTAGCTCAGTGCTGAAACTCTTCACAGTGAGACTTCCATTCGCCACTAATTCACGTACAAAGTCAATGACGAATTCGTATGTGCTTGGTTTTTCTGTGGAACTCAGGATTCTCGGCCAAGCGTACAGCTGCCTCATTATCCACATACAACACAGGTAGACCTTCTGTCTTTACCAATCCACCGATAAGACGAGTGAGCCAAATGCTTTCTCTTCCGGCCTCGCTGGCTGCAACTATTTCAGCTTCCGCTCTTGAAATTGCAACGCTTTGCTGTCTCTGGCTGAGCCATGATACTGCTTCACCAGCATATAGGCATAGAATTCCGGTAGTAGATCTTCCTGTCGCAATATACCTACCGTGGTCAGCGTCACTATAAGATTCTATGTTACCCTTTTTATAGTTTCTCCTGTATAATATTCCCATGTCTCGAGTATACTGCAAATAGCGAAGAATGCGCTTCAGCCTCACGCAATCTACTTGAGTTGGGTTTTCTAGGCTTCTAGGAGACCACACTCACGGCGTAAGCGATTTCTGGTCTAGTGCTAACCATCTGATAATATATGCGAGCGCACCAACCACTCGTCTGTAGTTACTAAGAAAGAAGTCTTCAACCTTCTCTGGCTTTTAACTACATCATCTTTTACTATTGGAGTGGTCACAGGTCTGCACTCTTGCATTCCAAACCGCTTCAAAATTCATTACGAATGTCTTCTGCTTTGTCTTCATAAGAATCGAACCCTTTTCTAACGCTTCTATTATTTTTCCATCAGCGGTGGTCACCATGTGCGGTTCTTGGAAATGCTCGAAATCCTGAAACAGGTCACTTCTCATTGTAACATGGTGCGTGGCGCCATTGTCAACGTACCACTCATCCCGATCCGTATTATAATCTGTGACATTTGCTAACACAGCCATCATGTTGGATATACCAGATTTTCGACTTCGTTCCTTCTTGAAGTGTCCGACTTCCTCGCAGCCATGGCATTTGAAGATTTTGGTTCTCTTCATGGTATTTTTGCTGTTTACTGCCAGTGCTTCACCACAGGATCTTGACACGCATCCAACCTTACATAACATAATTACAACCTTAAGATAAATAAATACACACATAATTACAAACGTCAAGGTCATTGCCCACTTCTTTAAAAAAATATACCTCGAAAAATAAACACGATAGGCAAGTGGGAATATGATCTTAGGCTTTAAAATAATGTAAAGCTATTATTATAATATTATAAAACGAAGGTGCACAAAACTGAGCAAAAATCCCACACTGTCCTTGGGTCAGAACCTCATAGTGTCCTCCAAATCAAAGCACATAGACCTGAATGAAGGTGCACTATATACGTAAGGCATAAGAGACGTTATTATAAACATTACGCACTAATACATTGAAGGTATGACAGCATATCTGTTGACGGAAGCGCTACCAGGACCACTAAACTGGGACTGCCGTATTAGTTCTGTGGGGAGAAGTGTTGTGACTCATTAAAAGCATGGTGCAACACTATATTAGCTAGTTACCAAAAAAGCTCCTTAGATACTGATCGTTAATGTCAATGGATAAAATGGTGAAAATATATTTTTATTTTCTTGTGTAACGCACAGTGAATGGTAGAAAACAAACTGTTTAATTAAAATAGTTTAATCTTTCAACTGCCGCTCCACCCAACGCAAACACAGTCAAATGAAAACTATATTATTATCTCCGCAGAACGGTGATACGATACGCTGCAGTCCAAACTCCAAACTACTGCACGCCGAAATGATTGGTGCGGTGATACGGTTAGGTATATACGACACGGCTAGCGTGGACCCGTTTCTTCGCGCGAGGTTGCAAATGGAGCGTTCAAACATCGTGATACGCGGCGGAGCTACGCGTCGGAGATCAGATACGGCGAAATGATACAGGTGCGGACACTGGAGATATTGCTCCTTATATTCACTCCATAGTGTAATGAAAAGTTGTTATTGCTTCGCCTAAGAGTTGCCTTCTTAAGAAAGAAGGTTAAAGAACATGATCACTCATTGTGTTTTGTTGCTCTTTTTTATGTATATTCATATCATATTCATATATTATTTTCCTAGCAACTGTTGTTTATACGAGTATATTTGTTTTACAAGCTCCAAGCGTCAGTTTTCTACCGGATACACTTTGGTGAGTGTGCACAAGTGTGCACTAGGACTGCATGAATTAATTCCACCGTCTCCGTTCAGACAATACAGTACTCGGCGCGGACTTGGATTCCACCCTTATGTTGTCGATATACCACTGATTCGTACGAAACGCTTTGCGTCTACTTTCCTTATGAGGACAGCTTAGGAATGGAACTCTCTTCCTGCGCACCTGTTTCCTGAAAAATATAACTTGGATCTCTTCAAGTCGAGAGTGAATAGGCATCTTCTAGCCGAGCATGCTCCATCTTAGGCCTTATTGTCACTTAACATCAGGTGCAATCGAGGATAAGTGCATGGCTATTTTGAATAAAATAAAAAAGCTTTTATTTAACTTGCATTGTATGTACATATGTTTAAAGTATGTTTGTTCGGGTGGAATCTTGCAACTCAATTTTGAAGCAGATATCGTCAACCGATTGAGCTGAAATTTTGCATACTTAATTAACTTTGATGAAAATACAATAATATGATACCATGGGGCTGATCTGATGATGGAGCCGGAAGGTGGCCATTGGAACTCTATAATAGAAAAAGCAATCCTACTGAGCTTGGGCTCATTAGAATCGTCTCAGTGAGCATTTGATGGATATCCAAAGAAAAGTACAGTCGGCTATAAAAGCTTGTCACTAAAATGTATTTTTTGACAGAAACTTATTACAATTAAAAATTTCAAATACGGGGTTCCTGAATCTGTGAATGCGGTGTTTAGATGAGGGTGATTTGAATCATATATTTTTAGCCTGCCCACTTCTTAACCATTCTAATTTATATTTTGGATTGAGTTTTCAAAAAATTCCGCTTCTCACTCATATGGTCACCCTTCTAGCATTTGATGCAGTTATTTTTGGATTCCTTGCATTTTTTTTGAAAATTAATAATCTGAAATTGTAGTTCTTTTTTGCTCTATGTTTATCCTTATCTACAAACTGTATATTTTGTAATTGCTCTGATCTGTTTTTCACCTATTCCCGTGAACTCGTAACTTTTCTATTATAAATTATAAGAGAGCGAATTTTAAGTAGCGATCTCAATATTAATTAATATGGATATGACTACTTAGTGCAATTTTTTAAATAGGTACATGTCATGTTGTTTATATGTATAAGGTCTTACAGTCTATTATTATTACACCGCACACCGCAAACTTAGCTAAATAAAATAATTGCAACAAACTACATTTAAAGAAAAGTATTTTATTCTAAATAAAGGAGTTTTTATACAACTCAAAGATATAGTTCATATTTATTACGTACCTACATGATGGTTTATGTCAACAATGTCACTTAAATATAATAAAGGAAAACGGAACGGCCGGCTGAACGTCAATCGCGTTTTTCAGTGTTCGTTTTCGATTGCGTTTTATATTAATTCTGAATCTCTTATTTTAATTCCTAATTACAGAACAGAGCGTTCTGTGTGATTTTATATTTTGTGTGGCTGTCACGATTTTGAATTTGTTCTGATAGCGTCGGCCATGGGGGATAATACCCCCGGGGAACCGGGGGGCTCTAGAGAAAGCTTTAATTTAGGTCCTACTTCCCCGGCTGCTTTTGTAGAGCTGGGTATTGAAAGTGAGCACTTGGAAAATTCATATACATTGGTTAATAGCAGGAAAAGTGACCGTAGAGCCAGGGTTAAGACATATAACGGTTTTAGTGAGGTTAACAACAAAAAGTCTTCCCGTTCACGGTCGACCTCTCGATCACGTTCACCTCTTTCTGATACGGATTATAGACCAGCCGTTGAGACTGTTCCGCCGTCGCGGCTTGATCTTCAAAATTCATTCAGCTCCCTCCCCCTCGAATCTAGCCATGACTTGTCTCTTCCTCTTGGCCAAGTAATAAAGACTACCTCGCAGTTAACTCCCCCATCCCCCCTGCAGGCCTCTCCTCCGATTTCTCAACCCTCTGATGTGTCACCTAATTCTTTGCAAGCTGTTGCAGACAGGCAGCAGTATAGGCATAGTGACCCGGGGCCATACACGGTTCACGTGCAGTATGATAGCACTTCTCCTGGCGCGTTTCGGTCATTTCATTCACACTCACCACCGTGAATTCCCGAATGTGATTGAAGGTTCAGTAAAGGGATTGGGACGTAATCGAGTCTCTATTAGCTTTCACAAAGCACAGGACGCCAATGATTTTATTCTTTCGAATACAGTCCTCAATAAAAAGCTGAAAGCGTTTATTCCTACATTCAATGTCACTAGAGTGGGAATAGTGAAGGGTATTCCTACGGAGTGGTCCCCACAAGATATATTAAATCTTGTGAAAGTTCCTGAAGGCTGTGGCCCGGTTATTAAATCAAGGCGTCTCAACTATAAGAAAAATAACTTTCAAGAGGGTTCTTACACGTGGGCTCCCTCAGAAACTGTCTTGTTGACTTTTGACGGCCAGGTGTTACCTGCAAGGGTTTTTGCATGCTACAATTCCCTTACTGTGGAAAGATACTTGTTTCCAACCATACAGTGCTATCAGTGTTGCAGATTTGGTCACACCAAGGATAAATGTCGCTCACTCCCTCGATGCTTCCGCTGCGGCGGTGACCACGCTGGCAGCACCTGTGAATCCGATAATATTTTCCAGAAATGTGTTAATTGCAAAGGCGAAACCGGACACTCCGCAACTAGCAAATCCTGTCCCGAATTCATCCGACAATGTAACATCAAAAAATCTATGTCTGAGAGTATCTCGTATGCTGAGGCTAATAAATTACATCCTATCTTTGGAAAATCTTATGCAAGTGCCGCGGCTGCTCCTCCTTCAGTTTCAACATCGTATAAAAAAACGGTTTCGATAAAATCCCGCCCACCCCCACCTCCTGGTAAAGGATATGATAAAGCAGCTCACATGAAGCTTCTAAATGAAGATCTCGCCCCTCCGCCTATTGGTGCTGCATTAAATAATCCTCATGCAACCTCTTCATTTGAACGTATAATCCCAATTTTCATCCAGTTGCTTACTGTCATTTCAAAAGTCAATCCATCTTCTTCCAATATTACGATATCCCACGTTGCCCCTCTGATCTCCTCACTTATTTCATCCTTCGATAATGGACCAGGTGGTGCTCCAATGGAATAGTCGTAGTGTTCTTAATAAAAAAACACGATATAATTTATTTTATTAATAAATATAATCCCATGTTATTTGCGCTATCTGAAATCTGGCTCAAGCCGGACTCAAACTTCAGTATTCCAGGTTTTACCTGCATCCGTGACGTGAGACCTGACGGATATGCTGGCAGTGCAATTCTTGTTAAAAATACCTTGTCTTATAAGGTTATTACAACGGCTAACAAAGGCGGGTTTCATGCAGTTTCTATTCAAACGAATGCTATTACTTTTATATCCATTTATATCCCTCATCCTTCAAAAAATATTTTAAATGATCTACTGTCAATGTTATCATCTCTCCCCACTCCGGTTTTAATACTGGGTGATTTTAACTGTCATCATCAAATGTGGGGCAGTGGCAAAACTGACGATTCAGGACTTCAGCTTCTCGTGATATTAGACAGATGTAATTTATGCATTTTAAATACTGGTTCCGCCACCAGAAGATCTCGTCCGAACGAGGTGAAGAGTGCAATAGACCTTTCTTTATGTTCCCCTGGCCTAGCTTCGCAATTATCATGGCAGGTTTTAAATTCGTCTTTTGGAAGCGACCATTTCCCAATTGCAATTGATTTTCCCCTTTTTTCTAAAAATATATGTAGCCCCCCCGAGCCCTTACTCAAATTTGTCCTTTTTAATGCTAACTGAGATGAATTCAAACAAAAGCTAAATCTTCTTTCTCCTCTACTGTTGGAAATTTCTTCTGATAATATTGATGAGTGTGCCATAGCCTTCTCGGATGCTATTTATCAATGTGCGGAGTCGGTTTTTCCCCTTAAAAACGCTGCATCTGGCAAACTTCCGTCTCCTCCGTGGTGGGACTCACAGTGCAATTGATACAAGATATAGACAATAACCATGAGAAACTTGGCTTTATTCAGCTAAAAAATATAGGTACAATTTATCGGCATATTTGACACGATAGAACAATCGCTCCATGGCAACGAGCCATAGAGGTATACATCATTCACCCCGTCTTAGAGATGATCAGATGTCTGGTAATCCTCAAGATAGGCAGGTGGTCGCCTGGTGTGCGTATACCTTCTGACATTCAGTTGAGGCGTGCCTAACGGCCTAGGTTCCTCTGCAGCTTCCTCATTCGCTGGTGCAGTTGCCCTTTCTTCTATAACCTCAGGCATATCCTCATTTTCATCAGAAGAAATGGACAAGAATTCATCATCTGAGGGGATAGGTGCCAAATGTCTGTTTGATATTGTGCCTTCCCTTCCATCGGGATATCTTATGTAAGAATAATTCGGGTTACTTTGAAGGAGATGACCTTCCTCTACGATCGGATCAAATTTTGAATGACGTACATTCTTTTTGATTAGAACAGGGCCTGGAGTAGTGAGCCAAGCAGGCAAGGATACTCCGTTTGGACTTCTCCGTGGATGGTTAAACATTCTCTCATGTGGCGTGGCGTTCGTAGTTGTACAAAGGAGCGATCGAATTGAGTGCAAAGCCACAGATAAAACTTTTTCCCAATCCTGTATATCTAATCCTTTAGATTTCAGTCTTAATTGAATCGTACGCCACAAAGTACCGTTTAGGCGTTCGACTTGGCCGTTGCCTTGCGGATTATATGGAGTTGTCCGACTGCACGCTATTCCAAGGGCGACAAGGTACTGTGTAACTTCTTGGGACATAAATGAAGAGCCTCTGTCTGAATGAATGTACATCGGAGTTCCGAAGATATAGAATATTTTATTTAAGCAATCAATCACTGTGCTTGACGTCATGTCTTTACAGGCGAAAGCAAAGGGAAAACGGCTATACTCGTCAATGACAGTTAATATATATTTATTACGTGTTTTCGATGGCAGAGGGCCCTTAAAATCAATATTGAGCCGCTCTAACGGGGCAGTCGCCTTGATCAGCTGTCCGTTAAATTTTGCATATCGAGGTTTGATTTCAGCGCATACTTTACAATTGGCCGTCATTTGTCGGATATCATGGATTGAATACGGAAGGTTTTTAGATCGTGCCCAATGACTCATGCGAACGATTCCCGGGTGACAAAGATTGTCATGCAGGGTTTTTAGATTATTGACGTCCATATGCGCACATACGCGAGTCAGTGCATCAGCGACTTCATTTTGTTTACCCGGGCGATAAATTATGTCATACTTAAAACAGGACAACTCTAATCTCCAGCGTTCAATCTTCTCATTCTTTATTTTGCTTGAATGGGTTTGATTAAACATAAATGCAACCGACTGTTGATCTGTTATTAGCACGAAGTGCCTCCCGATTAAATAGTGGCGCCATTTTCGCAATGCTTCAACTATCGCAGCAGCTTCTTTTTCTATGGAAGACTGTCGTTTTTCCGAGTCAGTTAAAGTTCTTGAGAAGAACGCTACGGGCTGCCCATGCTGAGAGAGACTAGCAGCAAGAGCGTTTTCTGAAGCGTCAGTTTCCACGGTAAGCGTTGCGTTTTCATCGATAGCAGATAAGGAAGCTCTGGCAATATCTGCTTTTATTTCATTGAATATAATAATTCCATTGTTGGAAAGTGGAAATGTATTAATTGAAAGCAGTGGCTTTATCTTCTCCGAGAAATTTTGTATCCATCTGGAATAATGAGCGAAAAGCCCTAATGCTCGTTTTAGCGCAGCAGAATTTTCGGGTGCAGGCAGATCTAGACGTGGCTTAAGTCGGTTTTCGTCTGGTCGTATAGTATTATTTTTAATAGTATAACCAAGGAGGTTAATTGATTCTTGATTGAATACGCATTTGTTTTCATTTAATGTTAGATTGTATTTAGCGGCAGCTTCCTTGAACTTAGACAGATTGACGTCATGTTCATATTTCGTTTTTCCGCATACTGTGACATCGTCGAGATAAGCAAATACGCCCTTTAAGTCCTCTTTTTCTATGATATAGCTCAAGGCGCGTTGAAATGCCGCAACGCCGTTGGTGACGCCGAACGGTATCCGGGTGAATTGATAGAGTTTACCATTAGCTTCAAAGGCGGTATAGATGCGCTCCTTCTGAAGAATAGGTATTTGATGGTACGCACTTTTTAAGTCGATTTGACTGAAATAATTATATTGGGCAGCTTTCGACACTATTGATTCTATCTTAGGCAGTGGAAAAGCATCTAGTTCGGTGTATCTGTTAATAGTTTGAGAGTAATCTATCACCATCCGCTTCTTGTGCAAACCTCCACCGGCGATAAGAACTTGTGCACGCCAGGGTGACACACTAGGCTCGATGATCCCATCTTCTAGCAGCTTGAAGACTTCCGTGCTTATAAAACGTTCGTCGTCGGCGCTATGCTGTCGTGAGCGGACAGCAATCGGCTTCATGTGAGGTGCTAAATTTGTAAACAGCGACGCAGCCGGTACTGATGCTTCCATGACATTGCAGATCTTTAGTGGTTCATCGGTTCCTCCAAACTCCAGTTCCAATGAAGAGTGATTTTTAAGAATATCGTGACCGATAATAGCATCGGCACAAAGATTGTTGACAATAAGAAGAGGTTGATGCTTGTATTGATGCTTTTCTAGTTGAATGTTTACGTAACAGACCCCTTGAACGAATGAAACATGGTTTAACGAAGCCAGTGTGATAGTTTGACGGCTAGGTTTTACCTTTAATTTAAGTATTTCAGCCAGGCTTTTATCTATAAAGCTAACTGAACTACCAGTATCAATTAACGCTTCTGCCTTAGATCCGTTAATAGTGATTTGTGTGGTAGCCTTCTTTAAGCTGCTTGGAGAGGCAGCAGATATTGCAGCAGACAGTGCGGCATCAGGTCGGGAGTTGTCATTTGTTACAGCGCTGGCTCTTAGGGGTTGTCTAGATCGGCAGACGTTAGCGAAATGCCCCTTTTTCGTACAAATTTGACAGGTCTCATTAGCTGCAGGACATTTTATGCGCTGGTGCACGCTTCCCCCACAAAAGAAGCATCGTCTTCTTGGATTTGAATGAAAGGAGGGCGTTGAAGCTGCTACGTTATTTTCAGATTCAGGTAGAGCGTTGAGATTCATGGATGAGCTTGCATCGTTGAATACCTTCGTATTTATCCCGGCATCTTCGAGAGAAATTGCGAAATTGACAGCTTCGTCCAATGTAAGATTCAGTTTCTCTAATAGTCGCTCCCTGATCTTCGGCGAAGAAATACCAGCGATGAACGCCCCACGCATAGACTGGTTCTGATGTTCTTCTGCAGTAACATTCGTAAAGTGACATTCAAGGGCAAGAAGTTTTAAAGCTTGAATATACTCTTTCACAGTCTCGTCCGCTCTTTGCTTACGGGTAGCCAATAAATGTCTCGCAAGTATTTCGTTTTTAGGCTTAACATAAACCTTCTCTAAAATATTTACTGCATCGTCGTAAGATTTACTTGCTCGTATATACGAAAATATTGTAGGAGAAAGATGATTTACCAGAAGTTTTAGCTTCATTGAATCCGTGGTACTCGAAGTGCATTCTTCGGTTAAAAAATTATGAAAGGTTGAATACCAATGAGTCCATTTTAAATCGGCTGCGGGTGCACTTGGTTCTTCATCGAATCGCTCAGGGCGAAGGTAGCGTGACATATTCGTGTTGCTCACTTTTTGTGTTATATTTTCATTTGACATTATATCATTGATCTCGATACAATATTTAGCTGAATAAATTGATACAAGATATAGACAATAACCATGAGAAACTTGGCTTTATTCAGCTAAAAAATATAGGTACAATTTATCGGCATATTTGACACGATAGAACAATCGCTCCATGGCAACGAGCCATAGAGGTATACATCAGCACTGATGCAATAAGGGAACGAAAAAAGGCCGAAGTTGAATATCATCGTAATCTGACGTTGGCTAACTTTATTGAGCTTAGTAGGATTTCAGCTCAGACGAAACTAATTCTCCGGTCTAAAAAACAAGAGGGTTGGAAATCTTTTTGCTCATCTATATCCCCATCCACTCCTTCTCGTTTTGTATGGGGTAACATCAGAAAGTTTAGAGGTTGTAAAAATAGATCAACACGCTCCCACCCCGCCTCTTACGAATGGGCTGAAGCTTTTATGGATACCCTTGCTCCTCAATACGTCCCTAATATCTCGGAATTCAACCCTGGTTTCTACCCCGACTCTTCAGATCCGCTGGAATCCCCTTTCTCGTTTATAGAACTAAAATATGTTCTCAGCACTGTAAAGGATTCTGCACCCGGCATCGACGGTATCCCTTACTCTTTTATCTGTAATGCAAGCGACCATTTCCTCAAATATTATCTTGATTTAATCAATTTAGTTTTTACGTCTGGTCACCTGCCTCGTTCGTGGAGTTCTCAATTAATTATTCCCATTCTTAAACCTGATAAAGGTCCGTCGGACCCGCGTTCGTATCGCCCTATTGCTCTGTCCTCGACTCTTCTAAAGATTTTGGAACACCTGGTTAAGAATCGCATGGAATGGTTTGTAGAGAGTAAGGGTTTACTAGCTAAGTCACAGTACGGTTTTAGAAAGGGCAGAAGTTGTAATGATAGCCTAGGTATTTTTACTACTGATATTCGTTTGGCTTTTTCTAACAATGATTCGGTCGTGGCTGCCTTCCTTGACATTACGGCCGCGTACGATAACGTTCTACTTCCTACTCTCAGAAGAAAACTTCATCAGCTGCGTGTACCGGTAAGGTTGAGCAACGTTTACTGTCCCAACGCTGTATAGTGTTTAGGGGAAATGATAAAACTATTTCTCCATCTAGAGTAATCTGGAAAGGGTTACCTCAGGGTTCGGTCCTTAGCCCACTTTTATTTAATATTTACACCTTCGATTTAGAATTAAGCAGTGGGTCCTGTAACTTTCTTCAATATGCTGATGACATCTTGATTTATTCTTGTAAGTCGGTTATCGAAAATGCGGCGGCTTCAGTTTCTAAGTCCTTATTTTCTATCAACAAATGGCTTCAAGAGCACGGTTTGCAATTATCGCCATTGAAAAGTAGCGTTGTTGTCTTTACTAGGAAAAGAATTATCCCGGCCATTCAGGTATCAGTTAACGGCAACTGTATTCCTTTGAAGCCTCATTTCAAATTTTTAGGACTAGTGCTCGACTCCAAACTTTCTGGTTTGCCGCATTTCGAATATATTACCTCAAAATGCGAGCGTAATCTAAATATTTTACGGTGCTTGTCGGGTGTATGGTGGGGTGCTCATCCTTTCTCACTTAAATTGTTATATAATGCAATCATTAGAAGCGTTCTGGACTATGGCACTTTTCTTCTAGAACCAGCGAGCAAAGCGGGTCTACGGAGTCTTGACCTTATTCAATCGAAGGCTCTTCGTTTAGTGTCTGGAGCAATGAGGTCAAGCCCCATAAATGCCCTTCAGGTTGAGTGTTTAGACCCCCCTCTTGATTTCCGTCGCCAGTTTCTTGCTGATCGTTTCCTTTTCCGCTCGCTCCAATTTTCATCACACCCAATTTATCTAAAAATCAAATTATTAGAAGAGTTAGCTCATGATTCTGACTTTTGGCAAAATAAAAAACTTCCTTGTCTGGTTATAAGCTTACGTAGATTCAAACTTATCAAAGACCCAACGCACCATTCTTCTAATCTTCCCGTGTATGAGCATCCATACCATATTGTCACTCTCCACCCCCAAGTAGTTCTAGACTTCAATATCACGAAGGGAGACCCACTGGCCAACGTCAACTCTCGATGTATACTTGGGACTGATTGGGTTGGGTGGCATACGTTATATTCTGATGCTTTTAAACTATCCCCTTTGGGGTGTGTGGGAGTTGGAACGTTCCACTCCCAGTATAATATTGTACAGAAAGCTAAATGCCCTCCGGAGTCATCCGTGTTTACTGGCGAATGCTTTGGAATTCTTAAGTGCCTAGAGTATATCCTTTTGGCTGGTTTAAAACGGTCTTTAATTTTCTCCGACTCCTGTTGTTCCTTGGAAGCTCTTCTTTCTAGCCCTTTTTCATCCAATCTCCACCCTTTGGTTTTCTCAATCAAGGAAGCAATACACCAATGCAACATTAAAGGCCTTGAGGTTGTGTTAGTCTGGATCCCAAGTCATTCAGGCATCTAAGGAAATGTAAAGGTGGACATGATTGCTAAACAAGCAGTAATTTGTGGTGATAAAGTTCCCTTCAAGAACTATGTTCACGATCTTCTGTCCCTCCCCAAATCATACCTTTTAAAATCTTGGAGCTCTCGCTGGAGGAATTCTAGTAAACTTAAAGAGTTTAAGTATTCTCTGATCCAACCGGATATCCCTAGAAAAGTATGGTTCTCTAAAACCAGTCTAAGCAAAATGACAACATCATCTATAATCCGTATGAGAATTGGTCATTGTTGCTGTCCTGCCCACTTGGCTAAACTCAGGATACGAGATTCCTCGATCTGTGAA
Source organism: Apotomis capreana (assembly GCA_947623375.1). Classification (NCBI taxonomy): domain Eukaryota; kingdom Metazoa; phylum Arthropoda; class Insecta; order Lepidoptera; family Tortricidae; genus Apotomis; species Apotomis capreana. Next base: position 51,042,248 of record OX392498.1, read on the forward strand.
TGTGGTATTGATGAGGGAGATTTGAATCACATATTTTTAGCCTGCCCACTTCTTAACCATTCTAATTTATATTTTGGATTGACTTTTCAAAAAATTCTTCTCATATGATCACTCTTCTAGCATTTGATGCTGTAATTTTTAGATTTCTTGCAAATTTTTTGAGAATTAATAAGTTGAAATTGTAGTTCTTTTTTAAACTTAACTTTATCCTTATCTATCTGCTCACTAACTGTATTGTTCTACTTTTTTTTGTATTATTTGTAAACTGTATAATTATTGTGTTTTATTTTTATTTTTAATTATTATAGTGTAATTGCTCTGATCTGTTTTGCACTTATTCTCGTGAACTCGTACTGTTATAATGCTCTATATTGACGTGACGCTGGCAAAAATGTCAATAGACAATTGCCATAAAAAAAAATATATATATATATATATAATAAAACGTGAATGCACACTTGAAATAACTCATTGTTTGTCTCTCGGAGTCATTTGCTATTAAATATCGTTATTAATAATTCGTAACATTATTGGCATTTTATAATGCCTAAAACAAGCACTGTAGAACAATGGATACAAGACTTTCCCGAATTACCATTTAATAGTACAGAATTATATTGAAAGTGTTGTGAACAGTTACTAGATTTCGAAAAAAAAAATAATGTGCTTAAACATGTAATGTCAGCAAACAGGAAATACAAAAACAAACAACTTGGAACTAAGAAAGGTAATGATTGCCTGTAATGTTCCAATGAAAAAAATGAGTAACGATATATCGTTACTACATTTTTACAGAAATGTGTTGACGGCTTATACCGAAATGTTAAAATCCCAAATGAATCCACTTTAAGAAAAAACTACGTGGAGCTATTATACCAATCAGTTCTGTCAAATATTTCTGAAGAATTGCGAAACAATAATATTTGGATCAGCACGGCCGAAACAACCAACGATAGGAGAGAAAAAGTAAGCCACGTATTAATTGGTGTAATGGATCGTGATGTTCCAATGCGTGCACATTTAATAGCATCAAAGATATTAGATAGAGCTAATACTCAAACTATAGTGAAACTGATTAATAACAGTTTAACGGAGTTTTGGGGCGCAAAATATGAAGAAAATAAAGTTAAAGTATTGCTATTTACTTCAGATGCAGCAGCATACATGAAAGAAGCTGGAAAAAATATTAAAGCAAACCTACAGTAACTTGGTACATGTTACTTGCTTTGCACACGGTCTACACAGAGTTGCAGAGTTAATTAGAGAATGCTATCCCAATGTGGATCGACTTATATCTAGCACAAAAAAAGTATTTATAAAGGCTACGTTTGTTTCACGATTCTCTACCTAACATTTCCTTACCCCCAGAACCACCCCAGAACCCGTATTGACACGTGGCACTTGGATAGAGGCTATATCCTATTATTACAATAACTTTGCGGAAGTTAAGAGTGTGATCGAGCTACTTAATTCTAATGATGCAGAATCTATAGCGATTTCCAAGCAATGTTTCAGAAATCATACCACTCTAGCGGAGCTAGCGGAAATTCAAGGAAATTATTCCAGACCCCCGTCAATTATTAAAAATCTTAAACAAAGAATAACAGATCAATTTACAGTTGTAGACGCAGTTCATTCAATCCTGGACCTAAAACACTATATTTCTCAGTTAAATGGAATACTGTACACCGAATACAAAACAAATTTGATCAGGGTCTGAAAAAAAAAATCCTGGTTTGAATACTTTGTCAAATATAGTAAATCTCTTTGAAGGGAAGAAAACGAACATGTCTAGTCCCAGTGCTAACACTCCAACATTAAACTATTTTAACCTCTTTAAATATGCTCCTGTAACATCTGTTGATGTTGAACGATCATTCTCTGATTATACTTGGATTTTAGATAATAAGCGTCACAATTTTGTGTTAAAAGTGAAAACCTAGAAAGATATTTAATTATCCATTATCATTATGCAGCTTCATAAATTATTATTATTATTATTTTAATGACATAGGGGGCAAACGAGCAAACGTATCGCCTGATGGAAAGCGATTACCGTCGCCCATAAACACCTGCAACACCAGAGGAGTCACAAGTGCTTGCCTACCCGGAGGACGAAGATAGAATGCCTCTATGCTAGTCATTTCACCGGCTATCTTACCCCCACACCGGAACACAACAATGCGAACATTGCTGTTTGGCGGTGGGTTAGCAGGCAAGACGGTAGTAACAATCCGGGCGGACCCTGCACGAGGCCCTACTACTCCAAAAACTCAACTGTTTGACCTCTGTACAGTTAACTAAAAATACAAATACTTACACAAACCTTTTTGTAACATTAACGTCTGGTATTATTCATCTGGGTTGAAAACTTTAAAATCATAGAATGACAGAAGAGAAAAAACAAAAAATACTGACATAGGTTTGTATTAATTTTCACAATGACCAACCATACTTCTGATTCAATGCTTCCTTCGAGAGAGAACGAATAACAAGTTCTTTTTTTAACTTGCATTGTATGTTTAATATGTATGTATGTTTGTTCGGGTGAAATCTTGCAACTCAATTTTGAAGCAGATATCGTCAACCGATTGAGCTGAAATTTTGCATACTTACTTAACTTCGATGACAATACAATAATATGGTACCATGGGGCTGATCTGATGATGGAGCCGGAAGGTGGCCATAGGAACTCTATAGTAGAAAAAGCAATCCTACCGAACTTGGGCTCTTTAGAATCGTCTCAGTGAGCATTTGATGGATATCCAAAGAAAAGTACATAAAAGCTTGCCACTAAAATTACATTTTTGACAGAAACTTATTATGTTGACTCCGTTGACAGCTGCTGCCATTAACATCTAAGTTGACATATGTATTATATTTTGAGAAGTTTATATATTTATATGTGTTGTGCGCGATACTAAAATAGTTTGAATTGCCGAGGCCCTTTTTGATTTCACCTCAAAACAAACAAATCAAAAATAATTATGTTCGTTTGTCTTGCTTTGATCCCGCTCGGGTTCTTCGATGCTATCGTGCTGGGACATTTCTATGACCAAAGCGTTTTTAAAGACATTAATTTTTTGCTTGGTCATAATTATCAATGCACACGATTAATTTTTATTTAAAGCGTGGATAGAATAATGTGGCCAATGCTGCATTTTCGCTCCTTGAAGACAAAAATAAGAAGACTTTTTGCACCGGTATTCGACACCTTGGAGATATTATGTATTTGCTAAATTCTTGCAATATCGTTGCTCACAGTTTCTTAGGGTCCGCAGTTTTTGGAGCGCCATTAGGCTTGGTATCAAAATACCATATACGAGTAACATTTGTTTTTCTCCTTGTAGGATGTCCAGCGCCTCTGCAATGGGTGTAGAACAAGTGATGAATTCTTTGATATATTCGCTCACTTTCTGTCAAATAACTTCTACATCCCAAAGCTCTATGTAGTTGCACATTTTTGTATCTTATAGCTTTATCTCTCAGCCTTCTTTTGACGCGTCCCCGTAGAAATAGAATTAGTAAAAAACTATACCAAAAAAATTATGTACTCAAATTGACCTTCGTCGTACCTTCTTCATAAAAATTGTAATGTCACTTTTCCATTAGGTCGAGAGTTTTTGAACATAATCCATGATGTTATGTTATGTTGTGTTGTGCTAGCACGAGTGGAAGCCGTAAATCTTTCTAGGCGTATTGGAAAATTGAACATTGAAATCATCCTCCCCTCGAGAATATCCATACTTCCTAGCATTGCCTTGAGCACTATTCGAACTTTATATCTCCATGTTTTATTGGGGTCTAGGTCCCCAATCTGGCTTTACAGGCATTTATCACACATAAATCCATGATCTTGTCCACTTTAAATACTATAAGAAAAAAAACGTGTTTCGTTCACGTTTTTTTCTTTTTATGGCAAATGTCTATTGACATTTTTGCCAGCGTCACGTCAAATAGAGCATAATAATAATAAATAGAGAGTTTCCAAGAGAGTTCGGATTTCAAGTAGCGATCCATTAGCGATCTCAATATGGATATGACTGGTATAATTTATTATTTTTTCTGCACACAAAATTAATGTAACTTATCGGAACAAAAAATAAAACCTTTTTGGAAGCTTTTGTAAATTTGGTCAAAAATTATGATGATAATAAATAAAAACATCGTTAATTTTTGAAATACTTAGTTTATTTTTTCAAGTTCTTCTTTTTTAATATTTCTTCTGCACTATGCACATTGCACAGTAAAAAAAAATTAGGACTAAAAAAAAAATTAAACATGACACTAATTCGCTTCCACAATGGTCACAGAACAACTCATTAGTTTCGAGGTAATTTATTGGTTCTTCCTCAAAAACGAAGTCAAAGCAATAATGATACTCACTTACACTGCATATTAAGCATACACCGTCGAAAAATACATTTTCATCCGTTACGTTTACCGTCCACGATAGTAACGACAGTAAAACAGTGTTATACTTAAATCTCTTGGCAATTCTAGTTCAAAGAACCATTGTTTGCAAATTGCCATCTAAAACAAGAAATCCATAGGTAGTATTAATGACAGTAGCGAGGGCCTACTTTACAAGGCCAAAACTGTTCTGGAGGTGTGAAGCTTTTTCTACTACGGCTTACCTTTTCATCAAAAAGTATTGTCATCAAAGTTAAGTAGGTATGCAAAATTTCAGCTCAATTGGTTGACGATATCTGCTTCAAAATTGAGTTGCAAGATTTCGCCCGAACAAACATACATTAAACATACAATGCAAGTTAATAAAAAGCTTGTACAAACATTAAATATGCTTATATTTGCTGTCACATAATTTGAAGTTATTCAAATCTAGAACATCATCAAGTCGATTGCCAGTCTCACATGACACACCCCCTCAATCGACTCCCTATTCTACAATCAACCTGTATATTTACAAAAAATTACGAAACAACCTGTATATCCAAAATATTCAAATCATTCTCAATTTCTAAACTTTCGGGACACCCTGTGTATATAAATAATAAGCTGGTATTGTTAAATTAAATCACTGGATCACATTCATAACACTATTTATTTCAAACTATTAAATAAAATACAATACACCAAGTAAAACACAATCTTAACCAAACAACTAATGACAACCAATTTTCAGATTACTTAAACTCTTATTGTTCTCTAATTAGCTGCCACAAAGGATATATACATAATACTAAATCACATTTTCAACACGCCTCTTTGATTTAGTATCTCATCACATTATTAATTAATTCTAATTCCTAACTCCTAATAATTGTCTAAATCTCTAAAACTTTACCCTGCACAAAGATTTCGTAAGTACATCAGCAACCTTAACTGCATATCTGAGGACATCTGTTATTGGCTTTATGTTCTAACTATAAGCATTGTTATATATGTTCTGTAATGCTGTTGATGTTCCAAATAAATAAAATAAAAATAAATAAAATAAAATAAACCTGATCTTCAGTGGAAATCTTTTGTACACTGATAACACCTCTTTTCTTTTTACACTGTTTTCTATTTTTACATCTAGATCACTTAAAATTCCTCTTATAGGCAGCACCTCTTCAACACAATTTGCAAGAGCATAGTATTCAGCACGCGTTGACGCTCTCGAAACAATCTTTTGTTTTTGTGATCACATCACAACATTCCCAAATACTTTGATAACTATTCCACTCGTGGACTTTCTGTCCTGTGTCTCAGCTCAGCAGCCCAGTCAGCGTCTACATATGCGTCCATAATTTCATTAAACGTTGATCCGAAAATTTACTTCAAGGTTCTTGAGTGGTATAAGTATTTCAGTACTCGTAATGCATATCTGTAATGAGTTTCATCATGACTATTTTGAAATCTGCTCAGATAATTTACTGAATAAGCCACATCCGAGCGTGTTCCATTTGCCACATATAAAAGGGCTCCAATTAAATTTCTATATTTGCATTTTTCGTTCAGCTTCTTTGCAGGTTCCAGTTTAAGATTTATTTCCATAGGTGTATTTACTGGTTTTGAATCATTTATTTTAATACAGTTGCTCAAAAAGTGGTACTTTTTGTGGCTGCGTAGCGTGCGAGAAGCTCAATTTCTCGAACTAGTGCTTTTTACTTTTTAGTTCCAAACTATACTTTCGAAACGCAGTAATTTTATATTAGATTTTTTACTTGGAAATTATGAAATTAAAAACGCTTACGAATACTAGGAGTATTTATTTAAAGTATTCATTAATATATAAATGACGAAAAAATATTAAGAATTTGCATTTTATAGCCTACTCTGTCTTAGGTATCTATGTATGACATATTTACTTTCCTAAAAATCGTTCTTTGATTTGGCTGAATGATACAAGCATAAGCCTAGAAAAAAAAAGTTTAAAAGCAAATCAGCCCGCCCTTTTGAAATAACTTCTAACATTATTTAAACACATTAACGCATATAAATATATAATTTGGTACGAGAAGTTATAAAAAAATATTGAAAATGAGTGATTCAAACATTGATATGACACCACCAGACATTCGTGCTAGAGCAGCAATTGCCAATGACTGTGTTATTCCAGAAAAATCTAAAAACCAATATAATGCCGTCTATGTAAAATTTATCGAGTGGAAAACCTTACATAACGCAAAGTCTTTTTCAGAGACTGTTTTGATGGCCTATTTTCAAGAGCTGTCTGAAACCTATCGGCCATCAACATTATGGTCAAAATATTCTATGTTGAAAGCTGTTATAAAGTTAAAACATGACATAGATATAAAAACTTACACCAGATTGACTGCTTTCTTAAAAAGGCAAAGTGCAGGATTTCAGAGTAAAAAATCGAAGGTACTAACAGCTGAACAAATTGAGACGTTTATTAATGAAGCTCCAGATCAGCAACATCTAGCTACAAAGGTATAAACTTAAATATAAATCTAATAAAATATGTACACAATTTAAGTAAATTAACTCTAAAAATAAAGTTAAAAAAATAGAATGAAATAAACAATTGTCTTACAATATATAATAAATATGTAACTTTGTTCATAGGTTGCTCTTATATTTGGAGTCTGTGGCGCATGCAGACGCGAAGAGCTCACAAATGTATCAGTAAAAGATATAGAAACACATGGGGACATACTTCTTGTCAAAATACCAAATACAAAAAATAAAATTCCCAGGTCCTTCACTATTGACGGCCCATTTGCAGAAATAGTCAAGAAATATCAGAGTCTGCGGTCTTCTAAGGGCAAAAGTGACCGATTCTTTCAGAATTTTCAAAGAGGAAAGTGCACTGCCCAGGTAATAGGCTTAAACAAGTTTGGGAATATGCCGAGAGATATCGCTCAGTACTTAAATTTGCCTGATGCAAATCTTTACACCGGACATGCATTTAGGAGAACCTCTGCTACATTACTTGCCGACTCAGGAGCTGACATAACAACTTTGAAGAGGCATGGAGGTTGGCGGTCAAGTAATGTAGCAGAAGGATACATAGAAAACTCCATTGATAACAAATTAAAAATTGGAAAACAAATTGCAAAATCAATTAATGTAAAGTCGCAAGAGTCCACAGAATTTTCGTCATCCACATTCCAATCTGGTCTTAATGTACCTGTTAATACTGAACCTCAACCAGGACCGTCACATGCTAACAACACTTTGGTTACACCCAGCCCTGTTAACCAACCAGGACCGTCACGTGCCAACAACACTTGGATTACACATAGCCCCTCTAACTTTGACCCACAGGAATTATCACAACAGCAGGAACCTGAAAATACACCATGCCTGACTAGTCAGACACTTAATTTACATGGAAGAACTCACAACATAACTATGAACTGCACTAATTGTACCATTAACTATAATTATTACTGATAATAAAATATTTCTGATATCAACCTTGTTTTAATACAAATATATATTTTTTTTATTCTCATTTAATCACAAAAGCAAGTAATTCTTCTTAGACCTCATTTGATATAGTTGTCTTTTCGTAATGTTAAACATAATCATCATTTCTTCTAAACATGGTCATCAACGTGGCACTTGAGCAGCAGTTGTAGGTACATAGTAATTGACTGGTTGACTTCCTAGGAGCCGCTTTGAGTGAATATTATCCTTCCGCCAATTTGTTAGGGACCTGCAAAATGTTAATAATTTAGTAACATTTATAGATTTCACCAGCTTCTTGTTCAAAAAAATAACCTTAAACATAACTAATAATGTGATTTAATGTTTCTTTTACCTCTAATTATCCTTGATAGTCTTCAAATATTCAAACAATTCATGATATTATAGTTGTAAATGTGTCCTTGGTCACATGTCGCAGATCACAAATTTGGCACTAAAACTCTTGTTGCATGATCTGTTTCTGTTTGTTGATACTGTAATGTCTTGTACTTCTGTTTTGATAATGTTAAAGGTTCTAATTAATGTCGTTTCAGTATTATAATTATCTGCATTGGGCTGTGGCAAGCTAAATATTATCCTTATAAATACTGTCAGTGTCAACTGCCAAGTGTCAATTTAGTTTCTCAACTCGAGGCCGATGGCGCTGATTCCAATAGTATGTTGTCACTGTCAGTGTCATTTGTAAAGTATGTGTTCGTTCAAAAATACCTTCGAAGCAAGCATATTTTATCGCAATGATATATTAATTTATTATTTTTTCGCAATTGCATTAAAAAACGTCGTTTACAACACGTGTGAAATGTCTTTTTACTACTCGTACCGAGTCTTGCCACTCGCTTTCAGCTCGTGGCAAGATACCTCGGTACTAGTGGTAAAAAGACATTCTTTTCACACTAGTTGTAAAATGTACTATTTTATATTTAAGGGCTAAAATCTCAATGTATTTTTCTTGGCTAAGAGCCATCTTCTTTTCTTTTGGTTTATAATCAATATTGATTCCTAAATACTGTTTTACCTAAATCCTTCATCCGAAATCGATCACTCAACATTTCTTTTACTTTTGTAATACTGGTCATGTCTTCGCCTGTAATTAATTAATCATCTACATATAAAATTATGTATACCTTTTTGTTATTTATATATCCAGTATATAAACAGTAGTCATATGCAGACCTTTTTAACTGTATACTGCAAAAAAAAATGTGAATACAGTCATACAAATCACGTGGACTTTCGCTAAGGCCATACAGTGCCTTTTTAAGTAAACATACTTTATTTTATTGAACTTCATATATATGGATATATGTATACTTCTGATTTTATAGTTCCATTCAGGAAGGCTGTTTCTACATCCATCTGTTCAATATGCCATCCCCTTACACAGGCAGTCGATAGTATTACTTTAAGTGTAGTCATTCTTTCAACTGGTGAATATATTTCTTCATTTTCGTCATACATCTGTTGGAAGCCTTTTGCCACTACTCTTGCTTTGTACATTCCGCTTGATTTGATTGTGTAGATCCATTTGACTTTTATTATATTTTTGTTCATTGGTTCATTTACTACGTCCCATGTTTAATTTTTCTCTAAACTGTTTATTTCTGACTGCAGAGCTCTCTGCCATTTTACAGTTTCAGAGCTCTTCATGGCTTCTTCATAATTTTCGGGTATGTTTGCATTGCACACGTTAACGTAGATAACATAATCATCATATTTTGTGGGTGCCTTTCTTGTTCTTTGAGGTCTTCCATGGATTTCCATCTCAGTGTTCGCCTCAGTATTTGAAGTAGGTTCAGTAATATTCTCAATGTTTTCATTATTGTCTGGATCACTATCAATGTTCTCATTATTTTCTGGAACTCTTTCAATTGCTTCAGTCTCTTGTACGGGTTCCGTTAGAACTTCTCTTTCATTCTCTTGTTCGATGAACTGTGAGTTGTTATCTACAAATCTCACATGTCTGCTTGTAACCATTTTATTTTCTACTAAAACTTTGTATCCTGTATCTGTGTATCCAACTAAGATACCCTCTATCGCTTTGGGATTCAATTTTGATGTTCTTCTTTCTTCCGGGATTCTCACAAATACTTTAGTTCCGATTATTCTCATTTTGGAGACATCTGGTCTTCTTCCAATAAATATTTCATATGGTGTTTTTTTTAACAATGTATTTGTTAACAATCTATTTCCAATATACACTGAAGTCTCTATAATTATTGACCAGTATTTCTTCTCAATTTTCGCTTCTGACAATAAACATCTAGTTCTGTCCATTATTGTTCTGTTGAAACGTTTTGCTACGCCATTAAGTTCATGCGTGTATGCTGGACATGGATTTATATATACCTTTCTCTTTAGCCTACATTTCTTTATTTAAAAATTCTCGTCCGTTGTCGCATCTCAGTTCTATTATTCTTTTTCCTGTCATATTTTCAACTAAATTCATGTAACTTCTAAAACATTCTAACACTTCACTCTTGTATTTAATACAAAACACTTTAGCTATTCTACTATAATCGTCAATAAAAGTATCTCCTAGTATCTCTGTTTGGCCCTATGGTTGACTGGTAGAGAATGCCATTTGGCATTAAGTCCGCCATTTGTACTGACTTATTTTGTGCAATAAAGTTTAAATAAAATAAATAAATAAAAGATGCAAAATATCGTTCACCATCAATACATGTGGGGTTCAACGGTCCATTTACATCTGTGTGAACTATTTCTAATAAATCATTTGCTCGATGTCTATTATTTTCGAAAGATAATTTAAACATTTTATTTTTTAAACATATTTCACACTGTATATTATGGTTGTTTTCAAAATTTTCAGGCAAGCCGTTTAGTACTTTTAGCTGAGACATTTTATTAAGATTAATGAAATTAGTGTGTCCAAGAACTCTATGCCACATTTCCTTTTTTGGGGTTAGGGTCGTAAGGACTAGTTTGAAGAATGTCTATGTCCGCGAAACGTCATAAATTCATAATTGAATAATACCTTAGTAAACACAATGACTTTTTTGATGACCAGTAAGCAGTATGTCTTGGTTGCACGATCGTCAATTAAAGCAGAACGCCGTAGTTGCAGAATGACTAGGTAGCTTTTGGGCCATATTCTATTATACCTTGGTTGTAAAATGACACATTATGTATTTTGTCAAGACATTACAACGTCGTGGATTCAAAATGTCTAGGTAGCAAAACGTCGTGATCTCATAACAACCAAGTTATAACTGATGGATGATGAATTGAATGTCTGTACAAGAGCATAGCAGTCGGACCATATCGCATGCTCAGCCTGTAGGGCTAGGGTCCCGTAGCCGTTACTACAAAGAAATCCACAACAGATGAAAAAAATACGATAATAGGAAAAGTGGCGATTACTCCACCGACAAGAGCGGAGCTTTTTACTTACGAACGAAACTACCAAACTAAAGTAGCGGCTTATACAAGACACCTACATATACTATACCTACATACGTTAGTTTTCGAGTAAAATGCCTGTACGGACGAATGGACGGACGGACATGACGAAACTTAAGGGTTTAGGGTTCCGATTTTAGGGCTTTTAGGGTTTCGTAGCCAACATTTTGGCTACGGACCTACTACGGAACCTTTTCCCAGATATCCAAAGCGGGTGTTTTAAGGGAAAAACATTGTATTTGTTTGTATTTAAGTATATTTTATTTAAAACATTACACATTTACTAATTGTAACTTGTATGACTTGAGTAATTATATATGTATTCTTTCATAACTAAATATAACATCCTTTCTTATCAACTTAAATATATACGTACTTTATTTAAAACGTTACACATTTATTTATTGTATAGGTATCCATAGGAAGTTTATTAATGCTTAGGTCCTACGTTTGCCATAACAATGAAGAGTTGTCTAATCCTTTAATGTTTTTAAAGTTTCAATCTTGTTTAGATAGTCAATAATTGTAGACTCTCCCTCAATAAATTTTGCAGTTCTGTTCTGCATTGTTTGTCAAATGTAACATCAGTCTTCTTTCTATAACCATATGCAAACAATGGATTATTAATTTTTACTTCTTGGAACTTGTTATACCACTTAGTTTTATACAGAAACATCATTAACGACGGCTTATGCGGCATGCGTGTATTTAAACGCCTGTGCCAAGCTTTTGCTGCGTCATTAGTCCTATGCCGTTGTCCAGCACAGGACAATTCTGAGGCAGGCATTCTCATCCATTGCCTTTGAACATAGTCTATGAAATTATCCATTTCAACACAATTGGCAGCAATACCCTTTATAGCCAGCCATGCTTCCTCTATTTGATCCGCAGGTATGTACGGCAAGTTCGACGTGTACTTGGCTATTTGAACACCGTTACGCGTGCTTGTCACTCGAAGGTCTTTTGCGTGCTTCCAAATAGCACGGTTGTAATGGTAATAGCATCCTGACAATGATGCTGTAGGAAACACTCTTTTAAATGCATTCATTAATGCCAATTCATAATCGCATTTAAATTTAGTTAGCTTGACTCCGATAACATCACGCATTATAGTGAAAAGTGCGATGTAGCTCTCTTCACGTTTGTTTGGGAGTAAGCAATACAATACAGGAACTATGTTTGTTCTATCTTCGCTGCTGGATAAATCCAGATGAACCGTAAAAACTTGTTTGAATGGCTTTGGCACACGTTTAAAAGTGCCATCTCCGAAAAAAAGGTGACCGTCCCGAGCACACCTTATCATTTTTCTGCAGAAACATTTACTGCTAAACACGAAAATTTTGTCGTTTTCTCCAAATTCTGCCACTAAAAAATTATCGGATATTGTTTCTGGATTTTTTACATCCTTAGGGTGCAAGAAGAGCAACTTCTCCATCTTTAAATAAGCTCGTCTTGCCCTGAACAAACTGTGTTTAATTATCTCATATGGTCGTGCTCGTATCGTTATGTCAGGATATAGAGCTTGGCATTCGATGATGCTCTCTTCGTAATTTTGTTTAATAGAGTACATATTTTGGCACACTTTCTTCTTTGCATGCTGTAATAAAATATCGCCTGTACATTTATCATATTTTTTTACACATGAGTGTAAAGATTGTCGGACAACTGCAGTTTTTTCTTTATTTAAAGTCAGCGATGCACTACAGTCATCCCGCTTAAAGCACCGCCACAAAGAAGTTCTTGTGACATTGGTGTGGCACTTATTATAGCGGTAGCCATTTACGATTAAAGCTTCGCTGCCTTTATGGCTTTCAATGAATATCAGATCATCCATTTACTCGTATTATTTATTTTTTGATAATATTTTAATACACCACTGCTTGCACCACTGCATATAATATAACACAATTTGACAATGAAAATGACTTACATGATTACCTGCATTATCTTTGGTTGTAACTTATAATAAGTGGCCAGATACTCACGTTGGAAGTTTCTAATCTATTAAAGAACCTCTCTGTGATTTCCTTGTCATTCTACTATGTAGGCGTTTTGCAACTGAGACTGAGACTTTATACATATCTGGCTATATGCCTATTCTTTACTTAATAACTTTAATTGATCCTAGCAAGATCAACTAAGCGTTTGATCATCTTTATCACGATACGTAACTGTACCAACTAATACGAACAAGTTAGTTCAACTAAGATGTAGATTAATATTAACATGAAAAATTACTGTATTAACTATTTGACCCAAATAAGTTCAACTAAGAACATGATTACATCGACTTATGCACCATATTAAGCTGAACTAAGCTATTGGTCAATTTGACTTTAACTGTTTAATCATTTCAACTAAGATGTAGATCAATATTAACATGAAAAATTACTGTATTAACAATTTGACCCAAATAAGTTAAACTAAGAACATGATTACATCGACTTATGCACCATATTAGGTTGAACTAAGATATTGGTCAGTTTTAATTTAATTGTTTAATCATTTCAACTAAGAAGCTTATCCAGAACAATACCATTCTTGTTCAGGAGTACTATGTCTTACTTTGTCCCAATTACTAAGACATTTCTTTCAGATCTAGTTTTTGGCGATCCACCTAGACTGGTTTTTAGCTTCACAAACTCGGAACGGGCGTGTTTATGAAGTCAAACCAGTTTAGGTCATCCTCAAAAGGATCTGAAATAAATGTAAGAGAACCAGCATTATGAATTATGGCGCGTAAAAATCTAGGACAAAGGAAATTTATCAAAGTTAAACGAATAAGTAGTTAATAAAATATAACAACAATAGTTGTTGCTTAAAGTTTTTGTAAATAAAACAAAAACACTAATAATATATAGTAGATTGTACAACAAGCGCATAAAACGCACCATTTTATACGAGACGTTTATCCATCCGAGCGAGCTTGCGAGCGAGGATGAATATAAAGTCGAGTGTAAAATGCGTTTTATGGACGAGTTGCACACTCTACTTTTCACTTCGATTGCGAGAAAATTAAACTAAATCATGTAAATATTATACTTAAAAACAAATTTAATTAAAATTTTAAAACATTTATCTCTACGATAAATTATTATTGTTGTATTACATAGAAAACTATCGTGAGTCTCAGACATATTAAAATACTTAAACGGGTTTACTCACGTTACGTCACGTGGGAGCGTTATTCGACTTCTACGACGTGAGTAAACCCGTTTAAGTATTTTAATATTATTGTTGTAGTTTAAATAAATAGTATATTGATTTACTAAAATAAAATAAATTAAAAAAGTAATAAATGATAGTAAATAAAAATTACAAGTTTATTTCAAGAAGTTTGCTGTGTACTTTGGCTGTTGGTATTTTTGCCTTTGTCTTAGAATACTAACGAAACGAAAAAAAATAAAGCGTTTATTCTATGAAGTTTTATTTTTTTCGTGTGGCTGTTGGACCGATCGCCTTGGTCTTCGACGACGATTTTACTTTATGCTCTAGAGCATAAAAAGCGACTTTATGTCGCCTACGCACAGCATAAAGTCGAACTTTTAGAGCATGAGTAGTGAAAATGTTATTTATTCTTTTAAACATTTAGACAGTCAACACATTGCAATAAAAATGAAACTTCTGTTACATACCAAGTTATATTATAATCAACATCTAAAAAGCGACGACTGGCTGAGATGACTTTTTCTTTTCAGAAGTTCTTGAAGCTTTATTTTCATTAATAGAACATTAATGAACAAATTGTCCTTGTTAATTCCACGCGCAGCATTGAAGTATGTGTGTAGCTGGAATGATAAAGCATATACAATAATTAACAAAAAGTAAAGAAAGCTGAGAGAAATACTGAACATTCAGTACAGCATATATTGCACTTGCCAATGATGCATTGGGATGTAGCAAAAGATAAAATATTATTAATATTTACAGAAACACTAAAGTGTTTACATAAGTGCATGTACATCTGCTAGAAAATAGTGGAATTGCGTGTCAAGGGCCATGACAAATGTACAATTTGGTTATCCTATAATAATCAATATTATGGAAACAAACGAAAATTATAATTATAAAATAGCTTACCCTGCATGAAGAACTGGGCCCTGCAGTATAAGAATGTGCCATCGCAGGTGGCATATATTTTCCTTTGCTGAAGGCAACTTTTCATTTCCCATATCAGCAGCCTGTATGACTTAAGTCCGTACTTATGGAGTACTCTCAAACAAGGGCAAGTCCATCGGAATCTACAAATTAATGATGCAATTAATATCACAGAGTTAAATTCAACATATTAAAATACAAAATTATATATACAGGGAGATTAATCCGAATAGGTCAGCAGGGAAAACACAGAAAACAAAAACTATAAGAGATATGGATTTAGGAATTTAATAGAAACTGCAATTTTTTTATTAATCTCATAAATAACCGGGTATTGAATTTGATTAAAATTCTATTAGTAATACGATAAGATGAATAAAATAGATGCTAAGTAAATATATATATTTGATGAATAATTCATATTTCGGTCAGTGTCATGAAAAATATAATACCTACCCTAACAAGACACTATGACCTAACAAACAAAAACCAATAATGAGCTATGATGTACTTACTGGTGAATCCAGTTCTCCAACTCCCAAGTCTTCTGTAGTTCTATCACTTTCTCCATGGCATGGCACATGTACCTACATGTAGGTACTTAAATAAGTTTAGATTTTTCACACGCCACGCCACTAACTTTACAGATGTGAAAAACTTTAAGAAGATGATACTTAAGTTTAAAACGCGTTCGATGCAATAAAATTAACTTAGGTTAATAGATTTCTTTTCAAAAAGGTCCGTCTTGCTGAACGACACAACTGACTGACGCAAGCGTCCTCACATTCACAAGTCGAAAGCGCTGCGAGGGGCGCGGGCGGGGAACAGGCGCTTCCACTACTTTTCTCTTGATTGTTCGGATTAACCGATTATTTAATTTAACTAATATGACAATCGATTTAACATTGAATTCTTAGTAGAATGGAATATTAGTTTCGTGATTAAATACAACAACTCGATCATAATGGGATTGAATGTTTTATCTTCGTTGTTTTAAATATTATATGTTTAGTTGATTAAAATACCAAATCTTATGTAAATCAACAAAGGCAAAATAATCAAATAAACTACGAAAATGTTCATGACTATTAAGATACTTATCTGTTTTAATGAACTTGTTAAGGATTAAATCAACCTACGTTACGTAATTATGCCAACACGTTAATGGTAGATGCAACGTATACAATATATACCTTCTTTATTAGTTTAATCACAGATACAATTATTGTTTTAAGTGATCAGCTTTCTTTGATTTATATAAGATCGTAATCGTTGTAATTAACTTAGCGTCAACTAAGAGAAAACTCCTCTTAGTTGGCCTTCATTTTTTAGAGTGTAAGGTCCGTAATCGTTTGGGGTAATTAGAAATCTTACTCTGGTAACACTCATGCTTTGTCACTTCGACAGACTGTTGAGGTTTTCAGTGTTTATTAAAAATGTTTTTAAGATGTTATTTTGATACTTATACGTGATAAGTTACTCCGTCCGACTTTTTGGTTGACGCACTGTGTTTTGTACACCCTTTTACAACGCAGGAGACCATTTTTTCAATATGTCAGCTTCACCGCTGCGCGCCGCGTACTGAGGAGCAGTTGACGTAGTTTTGATTGTATTTGTGTGCGTGAGCCATGTAAGTACTACTGTGGCGTAGTATAAAATGGCTTCATTAGATTGTTCGTGCTGTCATGTCTATCTTTTTTTCTTGGTCTGAGCTTCAAACCATTTAATATCAATGCTGTCCCTCCTCGGCTAGTTGGGATAAATTCTATGTCAGTTATTTTTTCTGAAGATGATGTTCCGGGCAAGGGATCACAATAGAGCGAGGAAAAATGCATAATTACATTAATTATTTAACTATGAAATGACTCCGCGATGCAATTATTGTTTTTAGATTAGATACACGCGATAGGCAAGTACTTGACAACGTCAATGAATATGTCATATTTATTATCATAAAAACAAGTGGCCATCAAACTGCAATTAGAAAAACGGTTTTATAGATTGTTTTTTAAAGCTTAAAAAAAGAAAACATAAGGAACGGTTGAAATAGGATTAAATGATTTCCGTTTCATATCCAGCTTAGTAGTGCTAATCAGGAATTGAATATTCATTTATACGAAAAATATCAACCTTAAGTCAACAACTTATCGCCAACAAAACAAATTCTTAAAAGTTCAGAAATTTACGATTTGGTTTTTTTTTCCCATTTGGAAGCTAGCAATCAATATGGGGATACGTGATGGACCTTTTGAATTCCCATTACGTAGCTAGCTTCGAATCGGGATTATTTTTCCCACTTGGAAGCCAGCTCCCGAATGTGGCTACGAAATGGGACTTTAGATTTCCCATTACGTAGCTAGCTTCGAATCGGGATTATTTTTCCCACTTGGAAGCCAGCTCCCGAATGTGGCTACGAAATGGGACTTTAGATTTCCCATTACGTAGCTAGCTTCGAATCGGGATTATTTTTCCCACTTGGAAGAATCGAACGAATCGATCTTCGAATGTGGCTACGAGATGGGAAAGCTATTCCCATTTGGTAGCTGGCTACAAGATGGGAAATGTGATTTCCCATTAAGACGCTAGCTACCAAATCTGGCTACGAGATGGGACTAAAGGGATACTTCACCTCATTAAACTAATTAACCTACACAATTCACATTGTCACCACCAACTCACACAAACCAGAAACCTAAATAAGAAACAATACACAATATATAACAAACAATATCATACAATATTAATTCATATAAAATAGAAAAAAATTGGGCATGTGCGAGTCCGACTCGCGCATGAAGGGTTTCTTATAATTTTAAAATAAACCACATTTTATATAAATAATATAAAATATATTAGCAGAAGAAACACAAGTGACAAGGGCTTTTACAATTCCATATAAAACAAGTACAAATCATATCTGACATTAGTCAGTTGGAGTCGGCCAGGATTACATGAGAGTAAAACCTCTAACACGCCCTCTTAACCTTTTAACCGCCGTAGTCAGATATATAAGACATAACATTTCCAGCTCATTTCGCCACAGTCTGATAAATAAGACAAATATCTATGTGTACATATATCGGCGGCGACACGAGCAAGTTTGATGAAAAATTGATGGCGGTTAAAGGGTTAATCTTGGACGACTTCCAGCATGTCCTGGACAAATGACTTATGCTTACAATTCGGCAATGCCTTCGTTAAAACATCAGCAGTCATTTGATCAGTAGTCATGTACTTAAGCTCTACAATATTGTTGTCAACGGCCTCACGAATATAGTGATATCGAATGTCCACATGCTTGGACCGTTTATGGTAAACGGGGTTCGTGGCAAGCTTCGCCGCTGACTGGTTGTCGCTGTACAGGGTAACAGGGTCGGAATGACCCGTCAGTTCACCCAAGATCGCACGTACGTACACCGCCTCCTTAGCAGCTTCGGACAAAGCAATATACTCCGCCTCGATGGACGAAAGTGCGATACAAGATTGCTTGTAACAACCCCAGGAAATGACGTTCCTACCTAGTTTGAAAACATATCCCGTATATGATTTACGATCTGTACCATTAGCATAATTAGCATCAGTAAAACCGCAAATACGGAATTTGTCATTTACAAAACTTTTAGGGTTCCGTATTTCTGTATACGAGACCTAAAATCATTGTGCCCTTTAAGTAACGCAATACGCGCTTGGCCGCAGCAAAATGTTCCGCTGTGTAGCGGGTAATATACTGACTGAGAAAACTCGTGGCAAATGAAATGTCAGGTCTAGTAGTCACAGACAAATACATCAGGCATCCTATTAACTCCTGATATGGTAGCCTAGTATCGCAAGTAACACTATCATCAAACTTTAGACCTACGTCTAAGGGCGTCTTGGCGACCTTGCAGTCATTCATACCGAAACGTTCGAGCAACTTTTCGATATAGTTTTTCTGACTCAGCTTCAACTCGCTACTAGTACGATCTACCTTAATTCCTAACATTTGTTTCACCTCACCTAAATCTTTTAGTGTAAAGTGAGACTTCAGTGATGATTTCAGCCTATTAGCAAGCTCATCACAATCGTAAAAAACGAAAAAATCGTCTACATAGAGAGCAATAATAATGGTTCTCTTACCCACTCGGCGACTGAAGATGCAGCTCTCGTACTTACTCTGCGTGAACTTCTCTGCGACTAAAACTTGCTTCACCTTGTCGTACCAGGCACGAGACGCCTGTTTCAATCCGTACACGGCTTTAAGTACACTTTATGTTCATCTCCTTGTTTAATAAAACCTTCCGGCTGTGACATATAAATTTCCTCACTCAAGTTCCCGTTCAAGAAAGCAGTTTTCACGTCTAGATGATCAATTTTCAGATCTAACTCGACCGCAAGAGAAAGGAGCATCCTCAACGAGCCATAACGAATTACAGGAGCATACGTTTGCATGTAATCCACTCCAAACATTTGAGATTCGATATATGAATAACTGGACATCCAAGGATGGTTACAGGATACCTACTATTTACCAGACAACGGTATAAAATACGTCGCGTGCGACGTTGCAGGCTCCTTCTAGTTATACATAATAAATGCCAAACAAATCAGTTATGTGTATCAACGCCACTGTTTATAACCTAAATTGGAAATTTATGTTTATTTGTATATCACATGTCATCCGCATTCCGACCTAAGCCAACATGTTTCATCGATATCTGTCTCGTTACTGAATATCTGATGACAAACTGGTTCGTTTTTAGGGTTCCGTACCCAAAGGGTAAAAACGGGACCCTATTACTGAGACTTCGCTGTCCGTCCGTCCGTCCGTCCGTCCGTCCGTCTGTCACCAGGCTGTATCTCAAGAACGGTGATAGCTAGACAGTTGAAATAAAATTTTCACAGATGATGTATTTCTATTGCCGCTATAACAACAAATACTAAAAATAAAATAAAATAAATATTTAAGGGGGGCTCCCATACAACAAACTTGTTATAGATTATGTATATATATATATATATATATAGGTACGGAACCCTTCATACGCGAGTCGGACTCGCACTTGCCCAATTTTTATATTTATTAATATATTTGTTACGTAAACCATTCGCTATGCTGATAAATTAATTATTGTATCCTCATATTTACAGTACCGGAAAAAGTCTAGCTATTATAATGGTGTATTTTGTACGAAAGTTGCCTAACTTTTACAATTGCAAACGGTGTTTTAACAGAGTAATGACCGGAGATTTCTTTTTGACCAATCATCTATTTTCTATACAAATTTGTTATTTAAAAGAGGTTGTTGATTTTCTGCGTCTTAATAATAGAAACACTTATTTTCACTAATTAGCAAATATTTGCAAATACTCTTATAAAAAAAAAAACTTTTTTTTTCGTTACTTACTTATCTACTATACTACAAGTTACTTATTACTCTACTGGCTATTCAATTCGACTTAAAGATAAAATATTTCAATATGGTAGACTTTTCCGCTACTAAGAAGTATACAAAACAAAAACGTACGTCACATTACACATATCTGCATTATTTTCTCCTATGTATATTCTAATAAAACATCTATTTTCTATACAAATTTGTTATTAAAAAGAGGTTGTTGATTTTCTGCGTCTTAATAATAAAAACACTTATTTTCACTAATTAGCAAATATTTGCAAATAGGTACTCTTATAAAAAAAAAATGTTTTTTTTTCGTTACTTACTTATCTACTATACTACAAGTTACTTATTACTCTACTGGCTATTCAATTCGACTTAAAGATAAAATATTTCAATATGGTAGACTTTTCCGCTACTAAGAAGTATACAAAACAAAAACGTACGTCACATTACACATATCTGCATTATTTTCTCCTATGTATATTCTATTTATAAATGTATGCAGCGAATCCTAATATTTCGCAAAATATAAACCCCCCTGTGACAGCAGAAATACGCTATTTCTCTGAAAATAATATACATACATTTAGACAAAAGTTACTCAGTTTAAATTGGCACCATTTGGGTATAAATTGCTTTTTGGAAAAAATTACCAACATTTTTGATCAATGTTTTGTAAAAAAAAGAAAAAAACATATGTCAAAAGAGTGTGAAAATCAAATGGATTTCAAAAGGTATAAAGGTAGCTAGTAAAATGAAGCGAGTCTTATGTAATATAAATAAGTTTAGTTGTCATAGCTCTGTTCTAGAATATCGAGAAAAGTACCTGAAAATTTATAGGAAAGTTATTAGGCATGCTAAAAAGTTAGCAGTGCAAAGAGAAATCTGTAAAGCTCTTGGATCATCTAAGGCAATCTGGAAAGTTGTAAACAAATGCCGAGGTAAATTTCAGAGTCGTAAACAAGAAAACATAGTTCTTAAGCCAAATTCCCAAATGGTAGAAAACCCCCTTGAAATTGCGAACATATTTTCTGCACAGTTTGATCATGGTACTATTCCGAGCACGGGTAACTTGGCTTCCGTAGACAAGTGTCTGAAACAGAGGACTCAAAATTGTTATAAAGATATTTTATGGAAACCAGTCTCATCTTATGAAGTATTAAGGATTATTCAGTCTATGGAAAATAAAACTTCTTATGGATATGATGAAATGCCAGTTTCTGTTATCAAAAGATGTGTAGATATTCTCTCGGGGCCGCTTTCTGACTTTTTCAATAATTGTTACGATTCTGGCATTTTTCCAGATCAATTGAAAGTTGCTAGAGTTCTGCCTGTTTATAAAAAAGGAGTACAAACAGAGCCAAAAAACTACCAGCCAATATCACTCCTGCCGGTTCTATCAAAAAATTTTGAGAAACTCATTAAATCTCGCCTTCTTTCTCACTTGAATGAACATATGATTATCGATTCAAAGCAGTATGGTTTCCAAAAAAGTATAGGAACCATGGACGCCATAAATTCACTCATTGATGATGTAGTGTCACAAATCCACATCAGAAAAAGAGTTGCGGGCCTTTTTCTTGACCTTAGCTCTGCATTTGATACTGTAGACCATGATATACTCTTGAAAAAACTAGATTTTTATGGTTTTAGGGGTCATACCTATCAGATTTTGCAAAACTACCTTAGTAACCGAAAACAATTTGTGGAAATTAAAAGTATTAACAAAAAAATGGAGATAGCTACTAAATCTAAACTTGTTTATGTAGAAAGAGGGGTGCCCCAGGGCTCGATTTTAGGGCCTATTCTGTTTATTGTCTCTATAAATGACTTGTGTAATTTCATGTGTAACATCGTACCCGAATGCCATTTAACGTTATTTGCAGACGACACTAGCGCAATAATATCTGCAAACAGTATATCTGAGCTTGAAGATAGGGTAACAGGTGCGCTAAAGGCGTTTCAATATTGGTTCGATGTTAATAATCTGAAACTGAATACTTCAAAAACGCAAATCATGTTGTTTAAGACCAACTCCAAAAACACTGATGCGCTTAACGTTGTTATGAATGGTACTAGATTAGACGCGGTTGATTGTGTAAAATTCCTTGGAGTATATATTGATTCAGCGCTAAACTGGAAGCAAGAGCTGAATTCCATTCAAAATTCCATTCATTCAGCCTGTTACGCACTGAGAACCCTCAGGGATGAATTGACAATAGAACAACTCAAAACAGTTTATTATGCATTAGTTGAATCCAAGTTGCGATACAGCATTATATTTTGGGGAAATAGCTACATGTATAATATAAGCAAAGCTTTGGTTGCTGAAAAAAGAGCGTTACGATCCATTTTGCGTCTTCCTCAGTGGGCCTCCTGTAGAGAACACTTTAAAAATTTGAGTATTCTAACAGTTCCCAGTTTATATGTTCTCGTTTTACTAACTGTGTTAGTGAAAAATATCTCCAAAATCGAGACTAGCGAAGAACAAAAGTTACGCCTTCTTACACGCACCAAAAATTTGCAGCCTGGTTTCTGTCCTAAGCACAAAGTAGCGCAGCACTGTACAAGAAACCAGGCAATAATCATTTTTAATAAGCTACCCACTAATTTAAAAGTGATTACAGACTGTGTTGCGTTCAATATACAATTGAAGGCCTATTTGTTCAGGGGGTGCTTTTATAGTATTGATGAAATATTTGCAAATTAGTTTTTAGTCATTATTACGTGTTACATATTTAAATTCTATTCTAATTATCATTATTTTAAGTGTGTGTATTAATTTCAAACACAATCATTGTATTGTTTATGAATAAATAAATGAGAAATGAGAAATATTTTTAGTTTTATAAATAAGGGTTTACACGATTCCGGGGGTCTAGGTTAAGGTACGTAAACTTTCCTACGTATCTATTAATGAGTGTTGATCTCCATATCGAATTAGATACATAGTTGCATTTGGTACAGTCAGGTTCCGATATATCTATAGCAAGCAGATAAAGTTATATTAGTAAAGAGACAGAGGTATCAATAACAACTTCCCTATATTATTTTTCTCTGACAGACGGGCAAAGTAATTCGACAAATCGAGCACAAAACATCAACGGCGGGCACGGAGTGTAATCTTAATATAAAGAGAAATGAATTGGGATTGGATTGTTGTAGAAAAAATGAAACAAGAAGCATCTATATCTGCCGACAGTGGCGTGCACCTTATAAAGACAAAAAGACACTGCCTACCTAGTTGATTACAGAAACGAAATATATAATTTATTGTTACAAACATTACCTTTTTATAAAATTATATAAAACAAATGTACAAAAATAAACAATTTGCGATCCGCGCCATCTATCGAGTCGGTGCGCCAAAATTACGTACGTATTGGTCGATTCCGTGGAGATACTTGAAACATTCCGCGGCACTAGCGCCGCTGCGCGCCGTAAGCGGTAAAGACAGGCGATTTTCTGTCTAAATTTATATTTGTGTGCCTCGTGGTAACACGGACCGCGTGTGTGTGCGTTCTTATAAAAATATTGCACACAATAACAAAACTCACGCACACATATACAGAAGTAAGACATTGTCTCATGTCTTTTACTTCCTTACGGAAGTAAGATGTCTCCGACCCGCGACTCGCGCGAATACCGCGACGCCCGATGTTAAGCGAACAATTCCGACCGGGTAGCCTGTCTCGCTCTCTCCTTAGCTATTATTTTGTAGATTCGAACTTCCGATGTTGACTATGTAACGAATTTAAAAAGGCGCTTTTCTGTAACTTTAATTAGCGCAAATACAATACTATTTAAGTTTGTCGTATTTTTGTTACCTATAGGTTTTGCATATTTGGACGCCATTATTGTTTGTTTTGATTATTACATGTGATAGTGGTGACTAGTAAATAAGCGAATAAAAGTTTTTAGTGTATTCTTAAAAGTTGTCTGAAAATGGATAATTTTAATGGTGATAATTGTGGTGGTGTTTATTGTTTGCGGTCGTCAGTTAATAGAGGAAAATATTTAGAGATGGTCGATTTGCTTGATATTTGAGAAGACGAAGAAAAAAAACTGTCCCGCAGTATTTCTGTAAGTTATTAGGTTCTCAAAATTTTGTGTCTACCCTGTCGTAAAACTCTGTGCACGCCACTGTCTGCCGAACCACTTCCAAAAAATTACACGAAGCATATAACACCATTGATTCATAAAAAGTATATTGCGACGTTGCCGAATTTTGAAAAGGTCAAGGGTTGCTTGAATATTGCCCGTAAAAAGGCATGGAATGTGAAAAAAGTCAAATTTCAAAAATTTACCGATGTTAAAGTGCCCAAAACTTTACGCGAACTATCATTACTAGGGGAATTTATAGAAAAGGATACTAGAATTAAATTACTGATATTCTTCAATACTGAAGTGACGGATCTACTTCCCCAAAAAAAGGTTTTTTCCTAGATGCAACATTTAAGAGTGTTCCTGATCCGTTTTTCCTATTATTCAGTATACACGGTGACATAGGTAGCTCGCCCAATTCAATCAAAAGAAGCGTCGTATTTTGCTTTATTTTATATAATAAAGACCGTATTTAAAAACGAGTGGAACCCAATTAGGATTCATATGGATTTCGAAATAGCTGCATCTAATGGTTTAAAAAAAATATTTCCTGATGTGGTTATAAATAGATGCTATTACCATTTTAATAATTGTATCTGGAAGAAGGCAAAGTCGTTGGGCATCAAACACAAGCTTTACAGACGTATATTTGGTTTGTGTGCAGTGTTACCGCTGGTTCCTAATTCCTATTGACAAGATTGACGATGGATGGAAATATATCCAATCGCGGACTTTGAACAAAGGAGATGAAAAATTAAATATCTTTATGGCATACGTAAAGACGACATGGATGAAAAATAAAATTACTATAAATGAATGGTGTGTTGCCAAACAGAGACACAGGACAAATAATATCATGGAAATCTGTCATTCTTTATTAAACAAGTCCATAAACAAAAACTATGTGACGTTGGCAAAACTCCTTGAAATGCTCCAACAAAACTTGACAATCCAATAAATAAAAATTCATAATAAAACATTAAAAATACCAAAAAAAAATCGAAATAGAAAAAGACGACGAAATTATTGAACTGCAAATGCAGTTACTTCACGACGAAATTTCAGTTGGCCATTATTTAGAAACTTTGCGGTAAAATAAATGCTGGAATAAATTTAAATTTTATTGCCTTTTAATTATTAAGTACTATTTTATCTCGTTTACTTATTTTATTACATACTCACATACCACATTGCAACAAAACGGTCAAGTGTGTGTTTGGTGAGACCACGAGAAAGTTTTGTCCCACCAGTGGGACATCGCAGTGGGACCACAGTTCCGGAGTGGTTAAATTCAATAGGCTGATTTTTCCGCGTGAAGGTGATCACGGAGCACTTATCAAAATTCAAATATAGATTATTATTTAGACAATAATTGTTTAGCCTATCCAGATCCTCTTGTAACTTTAGACATTCAGCTTCTGACTTGATAGCTGTAAAAATCTAAGTATCATCCGCGTAAAGTAGAATGTTAGAGTGAAGAAAACAGGTAATAACATCATTAATATATATATTGAATAAAAGTGGTTCCAAATGGGAACCTTGAGGGACACCTGACGTAATCGGAACGAAAGTGCATGTAAAACCTTTAACAGTGACGGCCTGAGTCCTATCCCGCAGATAAAATGTAAGCCACCGCAGTAGATCGCTATGAATGCCGAAATCTTTCTTAGCAAATCTTTAGAGTCTATCTTTTTTAGCAAAGTGGAATGGGAAATTTTGTCAAAAGCCTTGGAATAATCAGTGTAGATAGCATCAACTTGATAATTTCCGTCCATTGCGCTCATAATATAATCCAGATATTCACAGTTTGATTCAGTGTCTACTGAAAGCGGTCTCGCTTATTGATGAAACCGTGCCGCTGCGTTATTAGCGTCGGTTTTATTGTTGGGTATAAAGCTATCATAAACTACTTTTTCTAATAATTTGGGAATAACTGATAATTTTGATATGCCTCGGTAGTTTTTTATCCCTTCAAGTGGCAGAAACCGGGAGCCGGACCCCACGTCAAGTGGCAGGCATCCGGGAGCCGGACCTGACAAAACAAGCCGTTGACCTGAAGGGTTAAGTCGTGTTTATCACCATTTTTAAAGATAGGTACTATAATTGATTGTTTCCAAACTTTAGGTAACAAACCTAATTTTAAAGAACAATTAAACAATATACATTATCGGTAAAGCTAAGGTTCCACTGCAACGCTTGAGAAATATAGGATGAATATTATCGGGACCACATCTTTTTGACTCATTTAATGTTTTCAGGTATTTCTCAACTAAAGGCAATGTGATTTCAACATTACTAATGGCATTCGCTGAAGGATTATAACCGGGGTCGCTTGAACTTGAAGTATTTCCAATTGGTTCAAATACTGATTGGAAAAAATCATTAAACAAATTAGCCGCGCTGTGTCTATCATTCGCTAATCTACCATTAAAATATAGTGTCGGGTAAACCAGTGTTGTTTCTGTCAGTTTTTGACTTTAATAAATGACCGAAAGTATTTGGAATTAAATTTAATGTTACTTTCAGACCTAGATATAAAAAGATTATAACACGAAATTTCCATTGATTTCACTTGAGAACGTAGACTAGATCCGATGATCTCGTAAAAATTCCATTTTTTATGTATCTTATTTTTTTTCTTTATTAATCTGATAAGAGAATAGGAAAACCATACAGGATATTTACTGTTGCTGTTAGATATTGTCTTAGATTGAACGAAGTCATCTCTAATCTTATTAATTATTGAGTAAAAACTATGCACCGCCATTTCAATGTCCGAAGTGTCTAACTCCCAATCAACCTGGCTTAAATTTAAATGAATCTGGTCATAATCAGCCGCATAAAACCGTCGAATAACACGAGATGCTGGTTTTAAATGACGCTCAATCGAACCTATATCAGTCGTTACACAAAAGACTGGGTGATGAGAGTCAATGGGTACTAATGGGTCTACAATTGTGACTTCACAATTCCGGTTAGAAAGAACTAAATCCAACTGCCTGCAATTTTTATTAGGTATACAATTAAACTGTTGCCAGTTACAAAAGTGCATGAATGCAGCTAATTGTTTTGTAAGGCTATTAAAATTAAGGTTATCTAATTTAAGGGCCTGTGAACCAGGATCGGGTTGGACCCAGGTCGCGTCACCTATATTAAAGTCACCAATAACTAAAAGTTCATCATCAGGAAAGTCAGTATGTAAATTAGACAGAGATTCAAAAAATAACAACTGAGAGTCCGCTTGCTCTTTTCCTTGGGGAAAGTAGCAAACAAACAATCTAACACTGACAAATGCAAACATGTTTAAACACAAGCTTAAAGCTTTTTTGCTAAAGAAATGTTTTACTCGATTGATGAATTCGGTTAATATCTAATTATGATATTTAATGAATGATGGTGATTATATTTTATGATTTGTTTTAATTAGGAATTTAATTTATTAATTGATATTGGAAATTGATGATATTACACTTATATTTCTAATTTGCGAAATAATTTGTATATTTTTTTTTTGTGATATAAGTGTCTATTTTTGTGACATAATTTTTAATTTAATCTTCTTCTTTGTGATTTAGTTTGATTTTCATGTAAAGTGCCAAATTGTTAATTTATTGTTTTATTCTTAAGATGTAAATTAATTTGTAAATACCACTATTTCAAACATAATTTATATTGTTTATTGAATAAATGACTATTGACTATTGATATCATGTTACGGACACCACCATAGGACGAACAATGTCGTTGAAAGTTGGCATAAGAAGATGAATCAGAGGCTTGGTACTAAAAACTCGAACCTGTTGTTTTTTATATCACAGCTACGAGAGGAAGCTTTAGAAATAAATTTTTTGAATATTCAAATGGAAGTAAGGTCTGATGTTTTTCGGAAAAGAAACAAGAAATATATTTTGATGGACAAGAAGATAGAAAATATTGTAAATAATTACCTTCAGGGAATCACCACCTTGGATAAATGTATATGGTTATTGTCTGTACTTAAATATTAAGTAAAACTCATTAACAAGATTAATTTACAATACGATTAGCCCTATTTAATCTTTAAGTAACAATTGGGGTATCCCAAAAAAAATTACCCCCCCGTTTTATATTTTTATTCGATGAAATAGGCCATTTTATAATACCAATTTCATTAACTCTTCATTAGAATAAGTAGTTATTTTTTTATTAATTATTTTAAGAAGCTCACAAGATGACGTCATGATTTCCGCGTGTGTTTGAGGATAGTAAAAAAACGCTATTCAGCGCACTCTTATTTGTATTTTTTACTATTTCACTGGTAAACCATCTGGTAAACCTACGCATTTCTGAAGTTGTGAAACTGGCCATGAAATTCCCAAAAAAAATATATTCAATATCTTGTCAAAGAACTGTCAGGTGACAGTTTGTAAATAATCAACAAAAAATGTAATTGTTTTCAAGTTTGTTTTCATTATTTTACTACAAGTTATATGTGCTGCTTTTCGATAGCTCTGTCTTAATTTTGGACTTATTTTTCACGCCAGGCTAGTCTCCATGGCTATGCTTTGACCGTACCAACAAATATTTGACTTGGAATACGATAAAAGAAGTAAAGTGTTTGGATGATCTATATGCTGTGTCGTAACTTTAATGAATGTATAATGTAGCAGAAAAAATTAAACTCATGTTATTATAACAGTTTTTTTATTGAAAGTAAATAATCTTTGTGACATTTTCAAGAAAAAATTCCTCGATCGAACCTTCCTGTCCTCTTTTATGTTCATGCTGGCTTTAAACTGTCTGCAAGGTGGTGAGAGTTGCGGTTGCCCTTTTGGGTGGGTGTTGACTGTTGAATCGATGAAAATATTCTTGTAGTGTACTTGTAGTGGATCTGATCGAGATTCATGTCTCTGAAAGTATCGAAGGAGTCGAAGGGCACGTTTAAGATTTTCTTGGGATCCAACATACCATCAAAGTTTTGGTTTTGGTCATACGCCTAAAAGTAAAACACACGTGAGTGTCTAATTTTTTAATACAAATTTAAAACAAACCTCAAATGTTTTGAGATGATTACCTTCTTATTAAATCAGCATTTTTAATAACCACCGATGCATTTCTCCTTCTAAGCTCGGTTTGGTGCATTCACGCAGTCTTTGTTAATCGCAGTTAATTGACAAGAAATATAAACAATATAGGTAAAATCGCTTGAACTATTTCTCGAGATATTAGTCTGCATCCTAATTTTTTATAACCGATATTATTTTTATTTCCACTCATCGTCTCGTAAGTGTTTAATAAAACTCTTTTTCTTGTTGAACGTAAGTTACACGAGTTAAGAGACGATGTAAATATATATACATATATATTAATCCTGGAATGGCAGCTCCTGGTTTTTGCAAATGTCAGTTTTTAATAAATAATCTGATTCACTTTATAAAGAATAATAAACCATGCTTGTATATGTTCAATACCATTTCTAGAAAATCTATTCTATTCTATTTTTTTTTAAAATGGCAACCGGTCACAGTTAAGCGACCATTACTGCCAATGTCTGTCATATTATGAATGTAGGTAGATTGGTTTATGCGGCACCCGCCTTTTGGAAGTTGAATAAAGGTCAGTCATTGCTCGATCTTTGTGTTT
Organism: Apotomis capreana; assembly: GCA_947623375.1. Lineage (NCBI taxonomy): Eukaryota > Metazoa > Arthropoda > Insecta > Lepidoptera > Tortricidae > Apotomis > Apotomis capreana. Next base: position 51,072,775 of record OX392498.1, read on the forward strand.
ACTTGAAGTGTTCCTCTCACCCTCACATGGCGCAGTCGGTATTAAAAAGATAAAGTGATTATTAAGTCTATTTGTAGTAAAAAGTGCACGATAAATAATGGAATCCGTGCTTACGCCTCCTGTGGCGTTTAAATATGAAGAAGATATGACAAATATGGCATCCGGCAGTTTACGTGATTCTTGGGAGAAATGGAAAAAAGGCTTTGAAATATATTCCAAGGCCTGTGAATTAAACAAAAAGACGGAGGAAATACAAATTAATATATTTTTGCACGTCGTAGGTGAACAGTGCCGTGAGATAGTGGATCAAAGTACTGAAAAATGGAAGACACTAGCGAGTTTGTTGAGTTATATAGACGCCCATTTTCTAACAAAGAAAAATGTAACGGTCGAGCGTCATCGATTTTTTACTCGTGAACAAAACAATTACGAATCTATAGACCAGTACGTATTCGAGTTGAGAAAATTGGCTCAGTCTTGTGAGTTTGGGGAGTTATGCGATGGATTAATAAAAGACAGATTGATATGCGGTGTCACGAGTGCAGCTATAAGGGAACGGTTGCTACGCGAAGATAATTTGACATTAAGTAAAGCGTTAGAGATTTGTCGAGCGGCTATAGTTTCAAGGATGTATTCGGAAAACATAAAACGAGAGTGTGTCAATGAAATAAATCACAATAAAGAAGCGTGTTCTGGAAGAGAAGAGCTAATAAACGTTATTAGACAAAAAGGCGTGTACTCAAATGCGAGATCGAGCAATCGGCGCGGTGGAGCAAGGGACTCAGGTTCCAGACAGGTGGGACGTGGACGCGGCTGGGTGCCTGGCGGAGCGCACGGCGGAGCGACGCGCGGGCGCGCTCCCGGCCCCGGCGCCCCGCATCCAGCGCCGCACGCGCACCGCTCGACCTGCGGCCAGTGCGGCGGCACGCACAGGAGATTTGATTGTCCGGCTTATGGCAAGAGATGCATGACGTGTTCGAAGCTTAATCACTTTGCGAGGATGTGCAGAGTATATACAGTTGAGGAATCGGAGGAGCAGGTAAATAGTATTGTAAATAAATGTTGTGATGAGTGGATTACGGAGTTAAAAATTAATAACGTACCCATTAGTTTCAAATTAGATACAGGTGCAGACGTAAATGTGTTGCCTAAAAGTTTTTTATTAAAACTTGGAATTTCGTGTAAAGATTTGTTAAAAACTAACACGAAACTGAGTGGGTATTCGGGTGCTAGTATAGATGTTATAGGGAAGATTTTCTTGCGTGTGCGATATAAAAACAGTATATATGTATTAGAATTCAAGATCGCTGATGTGAAATCGACACCGATTTTAGGTCGTTTTGCCTGTACAGAATTGAATCTAGTTAGGCGAGTCATGTCTTTAAAACAGGCTAGTGATTTCGGTATTACAAAATCAGGGACCCCTGATTTTGTGAAAGCGTTCAGCGATGTTTTTACTGGAATAGGCTGTCTTCCCGGCCAATATAGGATACAATTAAAATCAGATGCGACACCGGTTGTTCATGCACCTAGGAAATTACCGTTTGCGATCAAAGATGAGGTAAAAAATAAGTTATTAGAGATGGAATCCCAACAAATTATTGCTAAAGTTGAGGGTCCCACGGACTGGGTTAGCAGTATAACGGTAGTGAAAAAACCAAACGGAGATCTCCGGATTTGCTTGGATCCAAAAGAATTAAATAATGCTATAAAACGGGAACATTTCAGATTGCCGACCATCGATGAGATCGTGTCCAATCTGTCAGGCGCGCGGTACTTCAGCACTCTGGACGCTAGCTCGGGCTTCTGGCAGGTCCGTCTTGATGACACCAGTAAATTATGTACCTTCAATACACCTTTCGGTAGGTATTGCTTTTTAAGAATGCCATATGGGATTTCCTCGGCGTCTTGAGGTTTTTCACAAAATGATATACGAGAATTTTGATGATATTGAAGGAGTATGTATGTATATAGATGATTTATTAGTATATGGGCGGAGTAAGGAAGAACATGACGAAAGGTTAAAAAGAGTGTTGGAGAGATGTCAGAAGGTTAATTTAAAATTAAATAAAAACAAGTGTCGCTTCGGATTGGAGAAAATTAAATATTTAGGACACCGGATAAGTAAAGATGGAATTAGTCCCGATGACTCACATATTACTGCTATAAAAAATATGCCAACCCCCGTGAATAGGAAGGATGTGGAAAGATTTTTAGGGCTAATTACTTATGTCAGTACATTTATACCAAATTTATCGGATAAAACGCAACCATTACGTCAGTTGTTAAAAAAAGAAACAGAGTGGCATTGGGATCAAAGTCATAGTAAATGTTTTAATGAGTTAAAAGAATGTCTAATAAAGCGTCCAGTTCTTCAATATTACAGCATGAATAAGCCAATAACTATTTCAGTTGATGCTAGTAAGAGTGGACTCGGTTGTTGCTTGATGCAAAATAATTTACCTGTATGCTACGCGTCTAAATCTTTAAGTAAAACGGAACAGAGATATGCTCAAATAGAAAAAGAGCTGTACGCCTGTGTTTATGCCTGTGAACGCTTTTATCCATACATATACGGTAGGTCAGATATCACGATCGAGAGTGATCATAAACCACTGATTAGTATAATTAAAAAACCTATAGTAGACTCGCCTTCCCGTTTACAAAGGATGTTACTACGGTTACAGCGTTATACATTCAAATTGGTATATAAGCCTGGTAAACATTTGTATATAGCGGACACGCTTTCGCGCGCTTACGAGCCGGCAAGTGCGAGCGAGTGCGCGGAGCACGCGGGCCGCGACGCGCTGCACGACGAGGTGTGCGTGGTGGAGCGCGCGCTGGCCGCCCTCGCCGACCGCCATCTCACTGATAACCAGTTCATTTCGTTGCAGAAACAAACGGAGGCCGATGATGAACTTATCCAATTAAAGAAATGTATACTTAAGGGGTGGCCGAAGGATAGAAAAGATTTAGTAGACATCTTAAAACCATACTGGACATATAGAGATGAGTTAACTACGGCTCAGGGACTGGTTTGGAAAGGAGACAAAATAATTGTTCCCAGGTGCTTAAGAAAGGATTTTCTTTCCAAAATACATATAGGTCACATGGGCAAGGAAAAATGTAAACTTCGGGCAAGAGAAATTGTATTTTGGCCGTGTATAAATAATGATATAGATAACTTAATTGATAACTGCGATATATGTTTATCACACAGGAAACATAATAGGAAAGAGGAGTTGATACCTCACGAAATCCCTGGCGAGCCGTGGATGAAAGTAGGCGTTGATTTATTTCATATTCAGGGCAAGGATTATTTGTTGCTAGTTGACTATTATAGCAAACTAGAGACCCGTTGCGGCGTCGAACCGCCGCTAGAATATGGAAATCCGGTAGTGTTACAGAAAATAACTACTTTATCGATAAGAAGTTTTTGGGGAAAGAAGAATAAATACTGTAAAAAAACACGTTAAAATGATATTTCAAAAACGTTAAGACATGCCAGGCTAGATAGAGCCAGGCCTGATAGCCAACTGCCAGGTTCATCGTGACAACTTTTTCAACTCTTTTGTAAAAATAACTTGTGCATTAATGCCATGTGATCTGCTGATCTGTTTCACAAATAAAATGCATATTATTCGATTTAAGGAAAAAATATAATTCATGACAATAGTCCCAAATCGTAAAAAAATAATTGACATATTTTCATAGGACCGAACATAAGATTGGTAGAATTTTAATTTGTTGTCCTTTCTTCAGGACATACATTTATCGATTTGATCGATTTCTATCAATTTCCAGAAATAGCACATGAATCGAAACGACAGATTTGGTCACTCACTACGCAGGTTTTAAAAAGGAAATCATGGAGTGCGTAACTGTGTATGTATTCATTTATAATCGTAAATACTTCAAAATATTGATAGTAAAAAATGTTACATAAACTCAATTGTATGTAATAGAGAGTAAAAAACGTTTATAGAATACACGAAAAACCACTATTATCAATGCTTTTTTTTTTTATGAAATTCAATAGATCGTGCAAATTTTCTTAATATGGGTGCTGCCATGTCATCATCATCAATCATTTATTCAATAACAATTTCACATTGTGTTTGTAATTCTTACGCCAGTATAACTCTTAATCAAACCCTACTTACTAATCTAAATAAATTACTGACTGACAATACTCCACCATAAAAAAAAGAATGTGTCAAATATGTGTAATAAAATAAATCCAATATATAAAACAGCTAAACATGTTTGAGAAAAGAATATAAGATATATTTTATTCAATAAATTTAGAGCTGAAGGCCTTACGTATACCCAAATTCCAAATTCAAACTTTCGTGTCTTTCCTCTCATTGAAATAGTGTCTGACAGAAGAGTGAGGGAGATGCTATCTATACTCTCAAGTCTATAATATAAACCTAATTTTAGGGTTCCTTACCATAGTCGTTAAAAACGGAAGCCTTAAAAAATCTATTTGTTGTGGTGACAGCATAATTTGACAAATTTTATTTTGAATAAGAATAAGAATGATCAGCCAGACGTCATTAATTCAAATATGATTTATTCTTGAGCGAGTCGATTTTTTTGAAATTTGCATCATATGTAGGTTATTTCTACCATCAAGTTTCGCATTTTAGGGTAACATGTTAATTATTCCACAAATACAACTCGTCCACAATGTCAGCTCGTCTATATTCCCATCTGGGTCACAATGCCAACTTGTCCACACACCCAACACGTCCACATTGCCAACTCGTTCATATACCCAACTTATCTGCATTGCTACCTCGTCTATATTACCAATTCGTCTCCATTAGCAACTTGTCCATATTCCCAATTCGTCCACAATGCCAACTCGAACATATTGCTAACTCGTCCATATTCCCAACTCGTCCACAATTCCAACGCGTCCATGTTGCTTACTCGTCCACAATGCCAACTCGTCACCACATAAAATTCGTCCACATTTCCAACTCGTTCATATTCCCAACTCGTACATATTCCCAACTCGTACACAATGCCAAATCGTCCACATTGCCCACTCGTCCATACACCCAACTCATCAACATTGCCAACTCGTTCATATTACCAACTCGTCTTTATTCCCAACTCATCCATATTCCCAACTCATCCACAATGCCAACTCATATATATTGCTAACTCGTCCACATTTCCAACTCGTCCATGCACCCAACTCGTCTATAATACCAACTCGTCCTTATTATTAACTCGTCTTTATTGCCAATCTCGTCCATATTATCAACTCGTCCGTATTACCAACTCATCTTCATTGCCAACTCGTTTATATTCCCAACTCATCCACAATGCCAACGCGTCCATATTACTTGCTCGTCCACAATGCCAACTCGTCCACAAATACAACTCGTCCACATTTCCAACTCGTCCATATTCCCACCTCGTCCACAATGCCAAGTCGTCCACATTACCAACTCGTCGATACACCAAACTCATCTACATTCCCAACTCGTCTTCATTTCCAACTCATCAACAATGCCAACTCGTCCATATTGCTAACTCGTTCACAAATACAACTCGTCCACATTTCCAACTTGTCCATATGCCCAACTCGTCCACAATTCCAAGTCGTCCACATTGCCAACTCATCCACATTTTTAACTCGTCCATATTCTCAACTCGACGATACACCCAACTCGTCTACAATACAAACTCGTCCTTATTATCAGCTCGTCTTTATTGCAAACTCGTCCATATTCCCAACTTGTTCATTTTGCCAACTCATCCACATTTCCAACTTGTCCATATTCTCAACTCGTCCACGTTGATAACTCGTCCGTATTACCAAGTCGTCTTCATTGCCAACTCGTCCATAATACGAACTCGTCCACATTGCCCCCTTGTCCATGTTCCCAACTTGTCAATTTTACCAACTCATTCACATTGCCAACTCATCCACATTTCCAACTCGTCCATATTCCCAACTCGACGATACACCCAACTCGTCTACAATAACAGCTTGTCCTTATTATCAGCTCTTCTTTATTGCCAAATCTTCCATATCACCAACTCGTCCGTATTACCAAGGCGTCTTCATTGCCAACTTGTCCGTATTACCAACTCGTCTTCACTGCGAACTCGTCCATAATGCAAACTCGTCCATATTGCCCACTTGTCCATGTTCCCAACTTGTCAATTTTACCAACTCATCTACATTGCCAACTCATCCACATTTCCAACTCGCCCATATTCCCAACTCGACGATACACCCAACTCGTCTGCAATACCAACTTGTCCTTATTATCAGCTCGCCTTTATTGCCAAATCTTCCATATCACCAACTCATCCGTATTACCAAGTCGTCTTCATTGCCAACTCGTCCATATTCTCAACTCGTCCACATTGCCCACTCGTCCGTGTTCCCAACTTGTTCATTTTGCCAACTCATCCACATTCCCAACTCGTCCATATTCTCAACTCGTCCACATTGCCCACTCGTCCGTGTTCCCAACTTGTTCATTTTGCCAACTCATCCACATTCCCAACTCGTCCATATTCTCAACTCGTCCACATTGCCCAGTCGTCCGTGTTCCCAACTTATTCATTTTGCCAACTCATCCACATTCCCAACTCGTCCATATTCCCAACACGTCTACATTGACAACTCGTCCAATTAACAACTCGTCCAATTAACAACTCGCCCATATTAACAACTCGTCCATTTTCCCAACTCGTCTATATTACCAACTTGTCAATTTTACCAACTCATCCGCATTCCCAACTCTTCCAATTCCCAACTCGTCCACATTTCCAACTCATCCATTTTACCAACTCATCCATATTACCAATGTAGATACATTCCCAACTTAGGCACATTGTCATGTCGTCCATATTCTCAACTCGACCACATTTCCGATCCCGTCGACATGCAAGCGCAAGGACTAAGTTTTTTCTTGTAAAATACCATTTAATTTACCATAACTCATGCCATTTTCCTTGGAATTATTTTTTTGATGGACTTATATAATCATATTTATAATAATCTATCATAAATTTACCTATTTGAATGACGTGTAAATTAGTTTTACTAATTTTTTTCTGCTTTGATTTATTGTAAAACTCGCCTATAAAATAATCTATTCTTGAATGACGGTCAGTTTTCTAGTCTTTCGAGCACCAGTCCAACTCGCACTTAACCGGCTTTTTATCCACCTTTTTAACAGGTATGCGAAAAAGTTTCCATACATTTTAACATTTTAAAAAGAAAAACAACCTGGCAATTTAGAGCATTGACATAATAGCCCCCAATAAAAAAGACATTAAAAGTTGTCAGAATATGGTTACTGTCATTCATTGTCAAGAAACTGTAAAATTATTTTTGTATATTCGTACATGTTTTAAGTGTTGCGGATATTATGTTGCCGACTCAAAAATAATATTTCATCATGCTGAACAACTTACTACAGGTTTGTGAGCAAATCATGCTTATTATTATTTGGTCATCTTATGTCAAAATAGGGATCACAGGTCACGTGGTCAAAGTCACGTGGTTAGCGGACAGTAGTTTTTTCAAATCCATTTTTCAGTACCTTTTCAGGAAAAAATTAAAATTCCAAGAGTTTTATGCACCTCTCCAGCATGAGACGAATCTAATGACATATCATTTATCAAAATCGGACCATAACTGTAGATCTGATGGGATGTACAAAAATCGGCCTCGCGTAATATATATATAGATTCGTTGAAATTACTCGTTTGTCATCGACTACGTCTGAGTATGTCATTTCATGCCTAAAAGATATATTTTGTAGACAAGGCGTACCTGTTACAGTCATGTCAGATGGAGGACCACAATTCACATCTATAAAGTTTAAACAATTTGCTGATGAATGGCAATTCACCCATTTAATGTCATCTCCGCGATATCCACAGTCTAACGGGCAGGTAGAACGGACAGTTCAGACAATAAAAAATATCATAATCAAAACAACTGAAAATCGATCTGACTATAGGCTAGGACTTCTAGAGTATTTAAATACCCCAATATCAAATAATTTAGCATCACCAGTTGAATTATTACAAAGTAGAAAAATGAGAAGCATTATTCCTATATCCCCAAAACTATTAAGACCAAAAGTTCAAACTAATGTGCGAAATAAATTACAACATAGACAAAATGTACAAAAAACATATTATGATCGTAATGCAAAAAATTTGCCAGGGTTATCAGTTGGAGAAAAAATCAAAGTTTTATTGGACCCAAATAAAAAACACTGGTCATCTGGGACAATATCAGAGGTTTTAGGTGCACGTAGTTACAAAATTAAGTTGATAAATGGAGGTCAGGTGATTAGAAATCGTAGGCATATTATACGAGATTCGCCTAATAGACATGACTCGTCTGGTGTTGATTTATTCTTTGACATTGATGACGCCACGACCACGCAAACTAGCACCGCGAGTACCCCGTGCTATGTAAACAACCCGGTGCTATCCGACCGCAGTAATAATAATATTGTAACTCGTTCCGGCAGGACAGTGAAGGCTCCGGATAGATGGGGCAACTGGACCTGAGGGCAAAATGCTAGCCTGCTTAGTGATGTATCTTAATATAAGATTATGCAATTTTAATTTTCGTTTAAAAGCAATAACTTAAATATTTTCTTTTTGATCGTGTTGCATGTTACCTTTATCTTTAAATTAATGATAACAACATCACCAATGTTATTGTAGAATTAGAGAACACAAACAGTTTAAACTATTAATACCTAAATAAAGTATGCCGTTGAGATAATAACTCGTTCTTATATGAGAATGTCTATAGAATAAGATGTTTAATATTGTATACAATAATTATAATTACCTACAAATTTTGTTTTGATGTCAAAACATTTATTTTGTCAGCTTTAATATAATGAATAAATAAAATATATAAATAAATGTGCTATATTAGATTACGTAATTTAAATAAGCATGTTAATGAGATATAAATATATTAAATAACCTAGATCTTGTAGTGATGAAATATTTCATAAGTGTCATTGTATTTAAACTTCCTCATATATATTTTTTTTTTTGAAGAAGGAAGGTGTCATATTATGAATGTAGGTAGATTGGTTTATGCGGCACCCGCCTTTTGGAAGTTGAATAAAGGTCAGTCATTGCTCGATCTTTGTGTTTACTTGAAGTGTTCCTCTCACCCTCACAATGTCTCGTTGCCAATCGCACTAGGCGACTAGATAGAGGATTGATACCACGTTGTACGGTGAGTTGTAAAATCGTGCTTTTTGTAAAGTGATAGCGATTTACAAAAAACCACGCGGACTATCGGGCCTTGACCCAGGAAGGGCTATGAACGCTTCAAGTTGAATTCTTCATTAGCTATTCACTTATACGTTAGATCACTGCACAATACGCTATCAATACTACACATTGAACAACTAAAATGAATAAAATAATGAACGACTAAACCTAAACGCATGCGGCCATCTTGAGACAAGAACCGGAAGTCCTTCTAGAAAATCCCGATGTAAATATTGAAATGTAAATAAATAATTGTCATTGTTACTGTCAGACGAAATATTTACCGGTCCAAACATAAAATCTGTGATAATTTGTGTTCAATTTAGTTTAAATTGCCAGCGCAATCAAGTATTTAAAATATTTTTGAATGTTTGATTCACAACTTCAACATTATAATATTAAAGAATTATCATAATTATTGAAGGAAAGGGCAGTATAATAGCAGTAAGATAATAATTATAATGAACCGTTAGTATAATTTGGACCGGGTATTAGGGTAACCACAGATAACACCACCTGTACCTTTCCAAACTACGGTGACGTAGTAAAACCCCGGTTACTGAAGGTCAAGTGAAAAATAAGGTAGTATCTTTTATACGAAATTTTTGTAATTTTTTTCAATAACTAGAAATGGTTCAGAAAGAGCCCAGCTCGTCAGTCATAATCGAATTAACGGTTTTGAAAAAAAACGGTACTCCCCAATTATTATGGCAAGCGAAGCGAATTATCATAACTGATGCCATTAAGCATATTTAAGTTCATATTTCTAAACCTAAAATCTTTCTTTTTTGTTTTTTTCTCTAATTTCGATATCGTCGAGTGACAAGCAAAAGTAAGTAATTGGTGTTAATTGCAAAAAAAAACAACCCTGAACTATTACAATTACGGTTGTTCATTACAGAGCTATGGTCCTGTGGCAGTAGGTAATTAGTGACTTTTACTTGTTGCCTGACGATATTATCCGTAAGTGGGTATTTTTGTTTTAAGTATATAATAAATAATGAAAATAGCTGTCTTTCTTTTATTTTCTACGCTTAAATAATTTAAGCAGATCCGTATCTTTGCCTGAATTTTGACTGCTCTTCAAAAAAAATCGTTTAATTTTCAAAGCAATTAAGTTAACAAAAAAACGTTTTACAGTACTCGTGACTATCAAACCATGAAAGCTTTGAATTTTATCGGTTAACTTAGTAATACGAGTTAAAAGCCAAAGTATGGGTGTTCATGCCCTAATGTTAACCCTTAGCCAGGTAGTGATCACATAGCCATAACATTGAAAATGATTTATTATAATTTATCGTAGATCTTACAAGTAACAAGCTTAGTTTCAAAATTTATATAAAAAGTTGGCCACATACGTACCACATGGTAAACAGTCAGCGGTAACACGCACACAACGGTGGCAGAGATGAAGTCCAATTTCTGAATTTTTCATGCTGCGGTATTTCCCAATTTCCGTTTTTTTACAGAATCGTTTATGACCAAATTATCAATTTTACAAATTCCGAATTTTCCACATTCTTTTTATTCCTGATTCTGAATTTTCCAATTTGTGATATTTTACACATTTATTTTTTTTCCTGTTCGATTTTTGTCATATTCAGATTTTTCCGCATTACTAAATTCACATATTATCATTTTGTACGCATGCGTGTTAGTCCATAATACATGTTTTGTATAGTAATCAATGAAGTTATAAGGGCAATAGGATCATCACGATCAAAACACTATTTTCCACGTGTTTTTTTTCATTACTTTATTTTAAAGGGAAATAATAAAGGTTTTTTCTTTATTTTATTAATGTTACTTTTACAATTATAGATTGTGCTAACTAGTTTTTTTCGAACAAGTAAGTACAGAGGAAAACAAAAATAGGTAGGTTTTTTTAATATGTAAAATAACTAAGGCAATCATTCTTCTGTAATTATATATGTATTAGATTTCTTATATATATATAGATATACCTATACTTATACTTTTTTTCCATTATACGATTACTTGAACCAACATAATTTTTGCAAACATTCTTCAACCGATATTAAACCTTTCAGTAAATCTTCGATAATTTTTTGTATTTTTACGTCTTTTTTTATGTATTTCGATCGCCTTTTTTTCGGTTCAGCAAAAATTTGCTCATTTCTTACTTTCTTTGCGTAAAATTTAGCTTCGGACTTCAAAAATTGTATGTAATAGAAAAGGTTGCTCTTGCCGACCTTTTGGTTTAGACGACAGTGCCAACCTTCCAAGGCGTTCGTGGTTCTATGTCGCTCATTAGAACAACACCACATACTTCTGCAAATCTTGGTCATCCAATTTTTGTTGAAATATGATACAAATTTTTCCGTTGCGACATCCTCTATCCCTTCGTTTAGAATATACAGCCAAGCTTCGGGTATATAATCAACGGGCAAAAGGGCTAAATTTGACGTAAGTCTTACAATTCGCCTGTGTTGTTTATCTTCCAGCATGCCTAATTTGTCAGCATTTTTCCATATAGCTTTGGAGAAATGAAAATAGCATCCCTTCACACGTACATCTGGAAAAACAGTCTTAACGGCGTTGATGATTGCAGTTTCCCAATCGCTTTTGAACAAAGATATTTTTACGTTAAATCTGTCTCTCAAGATGCGAAATACTTCTTCGTAAGTCGATTCTTTTTTGTTTGGTAGCAAACAGAAAAATATGGGAACTATAGAAGTAACTGCGCTAGTACTTCCGACGTCAACGTGAATCGAAAATAATTGCTCAAATGGTTTAGGAACGCTGCGAAAAGTCCCATCGGCGAGATATAATTCAAACTTCTTTGCTAACTGTAAGCAAGTGGGAGTTCCAAATATAAACATTTTGTTTTCTCCTTCTCCTTGGTATAGAAGGAAATCTTTTTTCAAGATATCAGGAATTTCTACCTCTTCCGTTGATTTGAATGTACATTTATTTACGTTGTAAATCTCTTTGCGTGCTGAGTACAACGGGTCCTTTATAGACGAAAACGGTGGCACTTCCGTGTTATTGCTGGAATCTGAATCGTTGTCCAATGTTGCCATACTGTCTTCGTATATTTTAGGAATTGATCCCCATTCAGTACGGCAACGTTTCTTGCAGGAATCGAGGGCTAGTGCAATTTTGTTTTTAGAGAAGTCAGGTATGCACGAATGAGGACTTTCTCGCAATATCGCAGTATTTCCGGAATTCATAGTCACAGTTGCATTACAACGTAGGCCCTTGCAGGCACAGCGCCATACATGTGTGCCGTTTTTATTTGTGGTATGAAAGTGATATTGGTAACCGGCCCTTAAAAGTTTATTTTTACCTTTTTTTCCTACTTCCACAAAACTAAACTCCACTTCCCCTGACCTCGTAGAAGCCATAATTCATCAATTTTTGTAAGATAAAATACACAAACCGTAATGTCGCACTCAAACAATATGAATTATGAATTATGTCATTTAGTTGACATTCATTTTATCATCTGTAGGTTATGGATTTATGAGAAGAGTTTGTACTTAATTAAACAGAATAAATTAAGACAGTACAACAGAAGTAAAAGTTGTATAATTTAAAATAATATAATAATGTTTTGATCGTGATGATCCTATTGCCCTTATAACTTCATTGATTACTATACAAAACATGTATTATGGACTAACACGCATGCGTACAAAATGATAATATGTGAATTTAGTAATGCGGAAAAATCTGAATATGACAAAAATCGAACAGGAAAAAAAATAAATGTGTAAAATATCACAAATTGGAAAATTCAGAATCAGGAATAAAAAGAATGTGGAAAATTCGGAATTTGTAAAATTGATAATTTGGTCATAAACGATTCCGTAAAAAAACGAAAATTGGGAAATACCGCAGCAGGAAAAATTCAGAAATTGGACTTCATCTCTGCCACCCACACAACGAAGAACGCCAAAATATGTGACACTCTCTTTTGGCTCTACAAATGAAAATTGTGTCAGATATTTTTGCGGCCTTCTTTGTGTGCGATACTATTGCGGGTGACTGGGTCATTGGGCCGGCACGGCAGTGGGCCTATAAAGACCACAGGCTTTTTTAGGAAAAAATGATAACGAAAAAAACAAGTAGGTTTTTTTTTAACGCTATTATGTATATCAGAATTCAAAAGAAAAATAATCGTCAGGCCTGGCTAAAGGTTAAATCTTCTTCTCCAAAAAAGTAAAGGTGCGTCTAGAGAAAATAACGTGCATAAATTAAAACCCGAGGCGAAAAAATACTATGAGGAATATGTTGTACAGGGTATGTGAAAAATACGGACTGGTAAAAAAATGCATTTAGCGAAAAATACGATTAGAAAAAAAACGTGTAAGAAATTAAATGCCGGCCATAATGACGAATGGAAAATAAGCAATTTGGGGAAAAACGCGAATGGTAATAAAACGACTGGGGAAACAACATATTTTATCTACGCACATATCATTAGTGCTCTAAAATGCGTTCAGAAACCGTAGGAAATGACCAGCATTACTACAACCAATTTTACTATGAGAACTTTCTTATCCGTGGCAGTAGGTAAAATCTGTACTGTAATGTTATAACAATATCAATTTTTGTAAGGTTATGAGTTTAAATTTGGAACAGCTGTCAAAACTAAAGTAGGTCTCTATTCTAGTATCCATAGATATTAATATTGTTATCGATACGAAACGTCAATTCCGTATGTTTTTTTATAAAAACCGCACGACATTTGATCTCGAGTGACATGAGAATATGGATACATTCGTTTGTATATGATTTAGAAAAAAAAACATTCGTCTTGACGGAGGTTCGAATTGCCGCCATTATTGTTGTCATTTGTTTGTTGGTTCTTTGCTGTTACGAAAGTATAATTGTGATAAGTTTATTGTAATTCACATTTTAGTTGAAAATATTGTTTCAATATAAATGTAAATTACAACTATTACAATAAATAATGTGTTTATGTATTTGTTCAGATTTATTTCTTACTGCATTAGTATATGTCGTTTTTAGATATTTTACAGGTAGCACTAGTGGCGCCGGTCATTTCCTTATGGCTTCTGAACCCATCTTAGAGTACTTATGATATGTGTGTAGATAAAGTAGTGTATACAACTGTACATAATTAGGCCTTAAAACACTCGTGTGATCCTATTATGAAACTCGCTGACGCTCGTTTCATAAAACCACACTCGTGTTTTAATGCCTCTCATTATGTATCAGTTGCATAAACTACTAAAGTAATTCATCTATACAGTCAAGTGTACCATAAAAGGCATTACTGAACATTTGCTTTATTATGCAAGTCAAGTATAATTTCTTAAGAAACACTGGCACTAAAAGTAAATCCGTTTTTAGTTTTCATGTCAGAATGGAAACTAGAATGAACAATAAAATTTCCGCTATGGAGTCTCGAATTTAGTTTAATTTCTGCAAATCTTCCATTTATGACATAAAATATTCGCATATTTATAACAACACATGGCTTCAATATAGACGGGTAGAATCGAAAATAAAATAGGGGTTTAATATAATGTTTATTTAAGAAATCAAATTTAGGTTTTTAATCAACACAAATTAATCTTCCGAGTAGTACTCATCTTCTTCGTCGGTTTCCATCAGGACCTCTGGTATGTTTTTCCCATGCATGTTTTTGTATTCGGCATGGTACTGCTTCGGTTTTATATATTTTTTACATAATTCCATTTCAATTCCTTTATTTGCTAAAATCCGACAAAAGTCATGCAAATACAGTTGTAACGACACATATAGACATAAGTACATAAGTTTTGAAAAATATTTTTTTTTGAGAAATACTAGTCATTATTAAAATACAAATAAAAGCAAAAACAGTACAAATATAAAAGTAAAAAAGAGGCATTAAAATACAAATAACAAAATTTCGCTACTTAAAAATGAAAACAATAAATATATATAATCAGATGTCAAGTATGCGCCTTAAAAAAGAACAACATTAAAATAAAACAAGTCAGTCAAAAATTTTGGCATGGTATTCATCTAGGCTGTAGAAGGGCCTAGTCAGAAGATATTTTTTTAATTTCTTTGCAAATAAATGAGCGTTGTCACCGCTTTTAATATTATTCTCCAAGTGGTTAAAAATCTTTAGAGGTGCACAGTTGATACTATTATTAAAATGCGTATAATGTGACGTCGGTAGCACCAACTGTTGATCATCACGCCTTAACGGATATTTAGGACGGCCTACATATGCAGCTTTAAATGTGTCCCTGTTATTATAAACATAAACACAGACATAGTATAATATAAAGTGATATTACTGTAAGAATTTCATGCTCAATAAAAACGTCTGTGTGTTTCTGGGAAATATCCGATAATCAATCTAAGACACTTTTTTTGCATTAACCCATATATGCCCAGTGGGTCGTTTTTGTCCCGAAAATTGGGTATCATATAACGTGCGAGCTTGTAAGCGTAAGCGCTCATTTACGTCGTCTAGGGCCATCTATGAGATTGTGATAGTGTTTTCTTTCAAAATTAATTGTTAATGTAGGTTAGCCGGCAATTTTATGACCTCTAGTGTCACTGCAAGTTATGATTTGATTTGAGACGGCAAAAAAGTGCATCTTTCCTGAGCGAATTGTAAGTAATATTTTATTCTTCGTAAATATACCTGTTGTGTTATTGTTATTATAAATTTAGATAGTTTATTTATCGTATAATACAAAAAGTAATTGAAAGTAATAGTTTTTGGGAACGTAGTGGTTGTCTAAACTTGGTTGGGTCATTAACGACCCTGTGGGCAGAAGTGTATTTAGTTACTATGTTTTTATATTTAGGATCAGACGACTACTTACAACGAATTATATAATAGATTTGTTGGAAAATTAAAACTTTGATGATAAGATAAGGTACTGATTGATCATCCTGGCGATGGTATCTGATGGTACAGTGTGCACCACTC
Organism: Apotomis capreana; assembly: GCA_947623375.1. Taxonomy (NCBI): domain Eukaryota; kingdom Metazoa; phylum Arthropoda; class Insecta; order Lepidoptera; family Tortricidae; genus Apotomis; species Apotomis capreana. Next base: position 51,088,997 of record OX392498.1, read on the forward strand.
TAATTGAAAACTGCCAACTGGAGAACTTCAAAGAATTAAAAAAATAAGGAGAGGGTATCTACGGCTACCATTTGGACGGGACAAAGGGATATGCATTGTTAGGTGGCATAGTAATATCATTGTGACTCTTTTAACGACTGAACACTGTGTACAACCTATGCAAACGGCGAGATTTTCTGCTGCGCTAAAATAGACGATAGATGTACAACAGCAGAATATCACTTCCCAATATGGATTGTGGGGTAGTGGATCGACTGGACTCTGTGACGTCGCGACGTCGGCATATGTAGAATCGAAATGAGAGGCAATAATTGATATAATACCGTTCTCTTTTGGCTCATTGACGCTGTTGATATTCATAAGTAATACTACACTCCTAACTCGAGAGTTTAGGAGTGACATAGGTACACTGAAGTTACGCCGAAGCATTGCTCGTGTTTTGCTGCAGAATAATAACGCAAGAAATGAACCTGGGCTCAGTAGAAAAATCCAAACCAGCGTCTCTTATCCGATGCAGCAACATAATTCTAAACATATGATTGAAAGAATTCTTTCACGACTACTGCGTGCTTTGTGTAAAAATAACGTTTAACGGGGTGCAAGAAATTAGATGTTTATGTCCACGTAAAAGGCTTCTTCAGGTTTCATTCTTCAATTTTGTCTCGAAATAAACAATATGAACAGTGTTATGTCAATTTTATCCAACATTGACTTACACGGCACACGACGGGTCGAAAACGACCCTAAGGAATAGATTTGCCCTAGGGGTAATTTTCGACCCATTAAAAAAAACACCCTCCCCCCCCCTCTAATCTCAAATCATTAAATGCCGTTTTTATAAGAACCCCTTAGGGGCCCACATATCCAAAAATTAAAGAAATCGGAGACCAAAAATAGTTCTGGGCATATATGGGTTAATAAAATATGATTTATTTGTACATTATTTCCCCATACTTCTATGCCATACCTTACAATGCTCTCAAAATAGGAAAAATAAACGGTTTTTAGTGTATGTGCATCAGTAAGTTTTGACATGGTTTTTAAAGAATAACAGGCACTAGCAAGTTTTTTACAAACATATTCAATATGTTGATGCCATCGGAGGTGTGGGTCTAACTCTTTACCAAGAAATCTCACTGTTTTAACATTACAGATTGGTAAATTGATAGAAAAATTGGGTGTTTGGACAGCTCGTCTGAAGACCAAATAGTTACATTTGTCTAAGTTAAGTTGCAATCCATTAGCATCAAACCATTTACAAATATTTTCCCAACAGCTCTTAGCTCTGAAATCTAACTCTTCCCTAGTTGAAGCTTTTATAATAATACTGGTGTCATCAGCATATAAATACGGACTTCCACAAGCTAGACATTCAGGCAAGTCATTAATAAAAATTATGAATATCAAAGGCCCAAGGATTGAGCCTTGTGGAACCCCGCACTTTAACAATTAATTTTCAGATTTATTAAATACCACACTTCCAGACTGTTTACAATTAGTAAGATATGATGAAAACAAATCCAATACAGAACCGCGAATGCCATAGTACTCCAGTTTGCTCAGCAATATTCTGTGGTCCACGCAATCAAATGCTTTGCTGAGATCACAAAATATGCCCGCACATTTATTACCTATATTAAGGCTATCTATAACCTCACTTACTAGACCTAGAATTGCCGATGACGTGTTCCTGCCTTTACAGAACCCATGTTGGTGACTAGATAAGTAATTGTTTTCACTCAAGTGTTTTACAACTCTGTCTGCTAAACATTTTTCAAATATTTTTGTAAGGATCGATAACAGAGATAGATATTGGACGATAATTGTTGACATTGGACTTACATCCTTTTTTGTATATTGGAATCACTCGTGCTTTCTTGAGCGTCTCAGGGAATGTTCCTTCTTTTATGTGTTCATTGAAGATGTGGCAGAGAAGAATACAAAGAATATCGATATTATCCTTAAATTAGTGCTTAAGTTATCAGGGCCAAAGGAGTTACTATTTTTCAGCCCTTTTACAACCTTTATGATTTCGATTTCATCAATAGGCTGTAGAAATATTGATTTACTATTTTGTATTCTCTTTTTATTAAGTAATTGTTTGAAAGTGGTCTATTAAATCTGCATTTTTTTTTTACTTATATGCTTGCGATAGTTGTTTTGAACCTCCGACGACTTCTACTATTTCGGTCAGAGATTCTGGGTGCATAGAGTATTTAACTTTAATTTCTTTATATATTTTTTTTCATATTTACCTTAGTAAGTTTACTAATTTTTCCACATAAATTCTCCTTAAAATATTTATCACCAAATTTATCTACCCTGAGAAAATCCTCATGGTCAAGGATTGTTACGTTATATGGTCCAAAACTTTTTCTGGCTAATTGAAAAACTGTGGCCCATTGAGATGGAGCCCAAATTGTGGTTGTCAAGCTGTTTTCTATCACAGCATGCATCGAGTCTACGGGCATCATTGTGTGACCAGGTAAAAGATAATTAATCTGTATTGTTACAATATTGATGCACTTTTGTAAAATATAATGTAATGCTGCCAGAACCGTTCTATTTTTGTTTTGCCCCGGATACGAATCACAATAAAGCAAAACATTTTGTGCTTCATTGCGTGCATCTACCTTTTTATTATTAACTAACTCTTTGTTATTGTATCTACCTTTTTGTTATTGTATGTTGGCCTCATTGAAGTTAGTAACGGGTCCGAAGACAGAATTAACATGTGCAAAAGACATCCTGGTTAGAATTTTTTCTGGTCTTGTTTTGAGAGTGATGTACCCTGAATCTTGCAAAATCTTTATTTCTTGCTTCTGAGGCTTCTTTTAAAACTGGCCAATTGAAACAATTGCATTGTTGGCAATAATGTCTGTTCCATATATGAGCAATTTGTGTCGATGACATGTGGTACCAATCGTACAATTGTACATATTTTTCAGCTGTCTTTTGGGCATACTCCTTAAATTTCTGCACATCAATTGTTTCTCCCGATGAAATAGCCTGCAGAATAACAGCAAAGCTCCTAATTAGTTCTTTGTCTAGCCCGGTAATGCTTGCCGTTTTAACAGGGTCTTCAAAGAATTTTCTCGCTGTGTTTCCGTCGTTCGTCGTCCCCGAACCTTGCTTAAGAGGGCGCCGAGCGTTTGCGACTGAACCATAGAGCGCGGGGAATGCGTATTTAAATCATAGTAAAAATGTATGGAGAATTAAAAGCACTTTTTGATAAATCTGGACCTTTAATACCAAACAATAATTGAAATATTGGATACGGACAAATTGTAATGTAAACATTCATATTTTTTTTGAACTGAAAATCAGAATAGATTTCCATTGTTAAAGCATAAAAAAACACTTAACGCCTGCTTACGATTTTACAATTTTCGTCCAACTTTACTTAGTTCTCTAGGGTAAAATATTAATAATCTTATATTTTTTCCACGGAGAAGTTGTTAACACATTCTTCGAAATGCTAAATATATAATTTAGAAATGGATTGAACAATTAGTGTTGACGTTATCTACTTAACGGCAACTGCCTATTTTTTCACATTTCGCTCGGTGCAGTCTTAACGATATCTCGAGAGATTCAGTTCTTCCTTAAATTTATCTTGTACAATCTTCTTTCTCATAGCCATCTTTTCTTAAAGGTCTTAATTCCTCGGGCAGCCCACTTTTTGAAGTCCAGTCGATATGATATGTGCAGGAGGCATAATTACCATGGTATAAACCCGGGCATGCAAAGCTGACAGTCCGTATTCATATAAGCCAGTATCAGACACAGGCTTGGGCTGACACAACAATAATTAATAATAATAATAATTAAACAATAATAATGAACAGACTACCCGGTTCTCTTTCGAATTGACTAAAAAAAAAAACTTTATTTTTTTTTGGTATTAAAAGAAAAGTGCACCCAGGGTCTCCCCTGACATAATAAAAAAATCCAATAATAACAAAAAATCATAAACAATTGTTACTATACGCATATATGCCAGGATATTTGTGTTAAACATGCACTTTCAGAGCTTCACCTGATTTACCTTTATTCTCCATACATATTTCTATTAAGATGTCTATAAAAAAATAACAACAAGTCCAAATTACCTCAGCCTCATTTTGTAGTAAAATCATGACTACCTAATGCGATTTCAAGAAAAAAAAAAGGATTTTTTCGACTTCGGTTTCTATTTCTATGAAAGACGATTTTCAGCCCACAGTACGGTGCGTGTGGCATTCGTTTTAAATGCATGTTATAAAACTTTAATGGGACGAATAATAAAATAACTACAATATAACTTTATGAAAAAAAAACTGACAAATTGTAATGAAAAAGTATATTTACTTATTTATAAGTAACAAACTTGTACACACTTTCGTCTTTACTTTACATAATTACAATTCAGCTCTTTTGATATGAAAAAATAGTAAATTGTAATATCACCAATATTAATATGCCCTATGGCGAAGCATAGTGATACTATTATTTATTAATGTAACATCTTTGTACCTATGTCTTACAAATAAATAAATGATTGATTGATTGATTAATAAATTAAAAAAAAAACGCTAAACAATAATCCTAATAAAAAATGGATTTATTGTTAATTTTATTTCACTTTTGGCCCGTAAGTGTTTCTGCCCACCCGTCCTGTTGCACGTATCCATAATTGACGTACATAATCTTGTTTTGGAAATGAAACAAAAAAAAAAAATATTGTTAAAACTCCATTACTAGGCTATTGTATAATAATATTTTTGTTCTACTACGCTTAAATGTTTTAGCATTTCTTATAACGAAACCCAACATCCTTGATGCTCTTTTAATAATATTTTCAACGTGAGGAACAAATGTAAGTTTTTGATCAAATATTACACCCAAATAACGTATTGTGGACACCTGTTGAAGCTTATCGTTATGAATATAATATTGAGACTGAATTATGTTATTTTTCTAGTTATCTTTATACAGGGTGTAACCGACGGTGTACCGAAAACTGTAACCATGGCTTCAGACCATTATTCTGGAATGGAAAATCGTGGAAATTTCTTTGAGAAAATTCACAAATTTTCCTCGCGAGTATTTTTTTTTTTTTTTATATTTTCGTTAATCGAAATCTACCGGTAACAATTTTTCATGAAAAATCGCATGAAAATAGCATTGTCCGCAAAACACGCAACGTATTACAAACCTTATTATGTAAGCGCGGGAAGTGGGACAGATAACGGTACTGGCCGGTCATTGATCCGCCATGCCAGTTAGTACGTGCCCGTTGGCCGTTACGGTCGGACGCATGATTAATGTTTACCTACCCGCACATTTTATTTGCTTTACTTGCTTGAATGAAAATAATCTTTTTAGACTGTTTTAATTTATCGGTCAGTTGTTATTGGTGTTAGGTACTACATACTAGTTGTGATCTGTGGTTGCGTTGTTTTTGTGGTTGCATTCATTCATGTCATTCGATGCGCATTGGCGTAACGGTATGTTTTGCGCCGACGACGCGTGAGTGGAATGGGGAGCGCCCGGACCGGTCGATGCTTGCCGCGTGCTCCCCTCCCCGCGCGTCTGCACCCGAGAGAATTGATACATTGCGCGTCGAGTTTTATAATTTATTTTAGAAAATCTTATCCTTGAGTTTTCCAAGAAAATGAACACTCGTTTTCAGTTCGTAATTATGGTCTTAAACTACGGTTTTCGTTTTCGGTACGATGTCGGTTACACCCTGTATATACACATTTCTTAGTTAGCATTCAATGTCATTTGGTTATTATTACACCAGTCAACTAACCTTTTAAATCACCTTGTAACAAATTGACATCACTAGCAGTATCCACAACACGAGCAAACTTCAAATCGTCGGCACACATAAAGATTTTTGAGTACAAAAAACAATCTGGAATGTCATTTATAAACAGATTAAACAGAATTGTACCCAGATAGGATCCTTGTGGAACCCCTGATGTTATGATGTGTGATTAAGACTGAAAGCCATTAACAACTATATAAAATAATCTATCCGTTAAGTACGCCAAACCCGTATGCTGATAACTTATTTAATAAGATTTTATGACTAACTTTGTCGAAAGCCTTGCTAAAGTCTGTGTAAATTACATCCGTTTGTTTACCAGAATCTACTGCATTTGAAAGAAGCTCTGTGAATGTGATCAAATTTGTCGCTGTGGATCTGGCACTAACAAATCCATGTTGGAAGTCGCTTAACACGTTCGCTGCGGCACCGAAACTGACGTTTTTTCGTATGGTGCGTTAAAAGGCCGATTGGCCTGTTACTTAAACTATCCAGCAGTGCGTTGTAGGGCTCATAGGCCTAGTAAGGTATTGACGGATATTAAAGACTGTAACTATGCGAAAACTTAAAATGTTTGATAACTACCTATCAATATCAGTAGTAGAAGAGTTGGTTATCTTAGTGTTTGCCTCGCCCCGGGTTCCTGCTATTTACTTTAGAGGAATAAATATGTAAAGGTGTAAGGTCTTTCAACCCGAAACCGCACTGAATAACAGGAAAAAATAGAGAGTTATTAGTGATGGGCAACAACTTATCGACATATTATTTATAATATCGTTTGATAAAAAATAGATATGGGCCTTATAGAAATATAACAAGCATTAATCGTTTCTTACATTCCACACAGAAAGGTTATTTTTTACATTTTTATTTGATTCTCGGCTGGTGAGTGCCCCACGCAGCTTTAACATCACTTACATCATTTATTTGGTCGAGGCATTATTAACGGTTTTAAACCATATAAAAACGTACACAGACACTTTAAAGTCTTGAATTAACACTATCGTAATTACGTCCGTTCCCGGTAATAACGTCACAACACTGATCGGAAGTAAACAATGCAATCACCTGCAACCAGTGCGGGAGGGGGCGGAATGACCTTGTAATCTATGTCAGGCCTTTCGACCCGATATCCGCAAGGAATCGAAAAAAATATCACCCAGTGCGTTATCGGGCCGAAAAGCCTTAGCACAATGTTAATGCTTTATTATGCTGCCCTTAAAGTCCTAAATTCAAACCTATACTTGTCTCTTTTGTACATGCAGAAATACTCATATTACAGCCGCCGCAACAGAGGAAATTCACCGTTTCTCACCTCCGCACAGAGTGAGAGCACATGCATCGGGTCTTTCGACCTTATATCGCAGCGAACGTGTTAAACAATTTCAAATGGCTTTGAATTAGAGATGCAACGGGTAGTTGTTTGGCCGGATACCGGATACCCGATATACGGCCTAACCACCGGTCGAATATTCGGTATCCGGCCGCCGGATATTCGGCCGGCGGAACTATACCTACCTACATTATGAGTTTTACAGGTGCGCGTCGCTCAGGTTTTGTCTTGTTTCATGGTGAACGTTCGCGCGGACACATTTCTAGGTTCGAAACGAGTTTCATTATGTCATTACGAAGTAACTTCGTCCAATAGTACACGTAGTAACTTCGTCCAATAGTACACGTGCAAATTGGAGTAGTAGTACAGTACATTCCAGTTTTACCCCAAAATCAAGCAAGTTTACTATCCGGTATCCGGCCGGATATCACGGTGCTATCCGGTATCCGGCCGGATATTAAAATAAGGGCCGGATAGGCTGGATACCGCATAGTAACCGAATATTCGGTGCATCTCTACTTTGAATATTATGGGCAAATAAGTGATTCAAAAATCTTCGCAAACGAACATAATATAGATATAGGCCTGTAATTAGAAACAAAACCCTCGTCGCCAGACTTTTATACTGGTACAACCTTGGCAGTTTTCCATCGTGCTGGAAATACTCCACTTGTTAAGGATTTGTTATATATTATACTAAGCGGCCTTACTAACTCCATTGCGCATGAATGTATAAAGATTGGGGGGATTCCATCAGGCCCTGCGCCTTTAGAACGATCAACGCCCTTTAGTTTACTTAGCAAAGCCTCATAATCGATGCTGGGAGCAGCCAGACTCAAGCTACTCGTATTTTCTAAAGTTCTCAATTACCTATTATCAAATCCATTTGCAGAATGGCTATCCTGTCCTGAGTATATATTGTGGAGAAATAGGAAGCAAACATCTCGCATATTTCGGTACTCTTTGACGTAGTACTCATCCGAGTACTAAACCACCAAAAATCTTACCTGATCTCACTGGCTCCACAGTCGAAGGTTCATCCGAGTACCATACAACTAGGAACACAACACAGTTCGCAAGCAGAGCTTCATTCGAGGGCAGAACTTCATCTAAATATCGTACCACAGAAATCGAATCCGAGACCAGTGTTGCTCCGTAGACGTATTTCCATGAACTTACCATGCTTTACCGTGAACGATTGGCTCAGTCAGAAGAATTTCAATTTTTTTAGTTTCAAAGATTTGAATGACGCTGGATTTTTCAACGATGTCAAAAAGTCAATGACGTGTGTTTTTTTAATGTATTTCACAGACTATGGTTTCCGATGATTTTTTTTTAATACTATGGTTAGACAGACGTGTAAAAACTACATTTTGAAAGACGGTAGCGTGTTCTACTCTACACCAGATGTAACTGCGCCAGCGATACCAGTCTCTTAAAACTATTAATATCTAATATCTGCATGTAGCTTGTATTCCTGCAAACAAGTAGATTTGCGCACGTATTCCATTCCTTAAGATAATTAATGTATACCTATGTACATATAATGTAGACATAAATATACAATATGTTTAGTCCTTTTTGTAGAAAAAAACAAGTGGCTTCGCTAATGGCTCTATACCCGACCAATTAGGTCTAGTAATAGCCGAAGGTAGTTCAGTTGTAGAAACTTGTATACCGTCTATCAAATATTCTATCATTGTTGTTTTTTACTACATAGGTTGTCTGGACGAGATCACTCAGCGATAAGACGTTGTTTAATTTAAGGTTTATTTTGTATCATTGCTCTTGTTGGTGTGCAATAAAGATTTGTTGTATTGTATTGTAGGTACCTACACATAGCAGTACTAGTGACATCTAGTGGGCAATAGAAGGATTGTAATTTGAGTAAACTCGAAAACAACTATAAATACACTCCTTCACGCATAATACGAGGATTATTCCTTGTAATAAAAAGGTACCATTATTACTACAAGCTTAAAATACGAAATCATCAATTTAAAACATTTTTAGCGTTGAATTACTACACTGTCGCTACTATCTATATGAAACTGGTTAAAATGTATGCATTATTTAGTTCCAATTTTTGCCACATCTTAATTACAAACACGAATATCTCAGATCTGCAATGGAATCCAACTTGGTGTCCATAGTAAAAAAATAAGCTGATGTTAATACCTATCTAATAACCTTAGTGTCATCTCTGTTGGTTCTTGGTCCAGCCTTTACAAATTTGCCCATGGTCCTTTGATTTGTGTACCATTTCGTACCTTGTCGCAGTAACAATAATATGAAATCTATAGCGGATAGATGTTGATTGTCACTGTGACAATCAACATCTTTCCGCTATAGACACTGTACATATGACACTGTACACAAATCAATTTCCTTGACTGTATCTAATAAAAAGGGGTTAGTATCATATGGTCAAAAACTAATATAAAAAAAATATATAAAAAATATATATTTATGAAAAAATAACTAATATTTATTTCAACAAGTTTATTTCTTATAATGAGTAGTGGCTTAAAGTTCACCCTACAAAACTTGTTCACGTCAAAAGTGTCCACAATAGTTTTGGGCAAGTTTTTAGAGACAACTAAAGAACAAGAAATTGTGTATATTAATTTAATAGATACTATAGGTGATTTTCCAGTTCCACAAATATTGCAATTACTGGAAATTGATCTGGTTTAGAAGATATAATAAAAATTTGTAAGTGGCGCTAGTTTCGGATTACGCCTTATGGATATTGGGCATGACAGCCATTGCTGGTTCATGTACCTCTGAAATAGTCTAACCGTTGGTGTGTCCACAGCATTTATTAAAATGTTTACGAAAGCATCATTAATATATGCCGTCGGCAATAGCGGCAAATTTGCTGCTTGGCGAACTATTTCTTCACCGTCCCTAGAATCAGTAAGGCCTAATTTTTTGCCAGTATATTGTGCAACCTCGTAGTCGCACTTATAATATAATATTCTGATCCTCAGTAAGTATCTCAACACCTCAAATAATCGAATTTACGTATCCATCTCTTTATTCGGTAGTAGGCTGAATAAGACAGGAACTACGTTTGTTGTGTCTTCATTGCTGTCGAGATCCATGTGCAACGAAAAAAACTGGCTAAAACGAGTCGGTTTACGCTTAAAAGTGCCGTCTCCGAAATATTGAATAGGGTGATTATTTGAATTTTCCATAAATCTACGACTCGTTACTGTAGAAAATACCAATATTTTGTTATTGTTGTCCCCGTCACTGTAAACCAGGAAATCCTGGGCTATTATTTCTGGTATCGTCACTTCATTTAGACTGTCAAATTTGGTTTTCGTTACTCGTAAAATCGTGCAAGTCGGCACGGCTGTATCGTTTGTTATAAATACAACTTAAGACTGGCACAAATAACTTATCTATTCATTTTGACCCCTAATCAGTATGGTTTCAGGAAGGGGCGATCTACTGAAGATGCGGTAGTTACACTTACTTCTTCAATTATAAGGAACCTGGAACAAAAACAGAAGACCATCGGTGTCTTCTTGGACCTCTCTAAGGCCTTCGACACGGTGTCTATTCCAATCCTCCTGAACAAGTTGGAAGCTATAGGCATTAGAGGCATTGCTCTGGACATGTTTAAAAGCTATCTGTCAAATCGAACTCAGGTTGTAATTATTGGCCAAACCAAAAGCAACGAAGTGCAAACAGACTGCGGGGTCCCCCAGGGAAGTGCCTTGGAACCTACTCTCTTTCTCGTTTACATACGAGGGGCACACCGAAATGATCGGGAATAGAGTACTTTAAACTGAGTTACATTAAATCCTTTTTTGTCACATGCATACTGGCGACTTACAATCACGATGCCGTTTTTACAATTTAAAAAAAGAACGATATATTTTTTTAATTCCATTTTTAAATTGACAACTCGATGAACAAAATGGAGCTGACGCGTGAAAATTTTCGTGCAATTATTTACCATAACTTTCGTCGTGGCTTATCTCCAGATGAATGTCGCAATGAGCTTGTTACTATATACGACATTGAAGCACCTAGTCAGACGACAATATATCGGTGGTATGCTGAGTTTCGACGGGGTCGTGCCTCTCTTGGCACCGTACCTTCATCAGGTCGGCCGAAAACGGCGGTTTCGCCTGAAAACATCGCGGCTGTGGAAAAACTACTAAAAGAAGATAGACATGTGACATACGAGCAGATTCGGGCAACCATAGGCATTGGAATGACTGCAATTCACACTATTTTGCATGGTGAATTGGGTGTCAGAAAATTGATTTCCCGATGGGTACCCCATAATTTGTCTGAAGAGCAAAAGGCGGCTCGTGTTGACTGGTGCCGATCTATTCTGAAATGCTACAATGGAGGAAAGTCAAAAGCCGTTTATAATATGGTCTCGGGTGACGAATCCTGGATTTATTCTTATGAGCCTGAAAGAAAGCACCAGTCGGCAGTATGGGTCTTCGATGACGAGGTCAAACCAACGAAAGTTGTGCGTTCTCGAAGCGTGTCGAAGAAGATGGTGGCTTCGTTCGTCTCAAAAAAGGGGCATGTTGCCACAATTCCTCTAGAAGAACAAAGAACCGTTACCGCTGATTGGTATATCACAGTTTGTTTGCCGGAGGTGCTGGCCGAACTTCGCCAAGGGAACCCGAGACGCCGCGTCATCTTACACCACGACAATGCGAGCTCCCACACCGCCCACAAAACAACTAAATTTTTGAACGACGAAAACGTTGAGTTGATGTCCCATCCTCCATACAGCCCTGACCTGAGTCCAAATGATTTTTTTACGTTCCCTAGAATTAAAGATTTATTGCGTGGTCAGCGGTTTGAGAACCCAGAAGCCGCTGTGGAAGCCTATAAATCGGCCATTTTGGCAATGCCTACTTCAAACTGGAATTATTGTTTTAATGACTGGTTTAAAAGAATGCAAAAGTGCATTGAATGTAACGGAGAATACTTCGAAAAACAATAAAATATAATTTATGTATATAGTGCACATAGTTTTTTAAATTCCCGATCATTTCGGTTTGCCCCCAGTAAACGACCTGTGTACTCACCAATTACAAAACTGTGAGATTATTGCGTACGCTGACGACACGGCATTAATTTTGAGCGAGAAGGACTGGTCCAGTGTTCTCAAAGCCACAGAAAATGCACTTCAACTTATAACACAGTGGCTGTCAGCTAATCTTTTGACATTAAACATAGACAAATCAAAATTTATAACCTTCTCGCCAGCATCAACATCACAACCAGGTGCCGAATTCTCTGAAATTATTGTGCACAAGTGTTTACGGCAATCGGATCGGTGCTCTTGTTCCCCACTCTCGCGTACACAAAGTATTAGGTACCTGGGTGTAATTGTTGATAGTAAACTTTGTTGGAAATTACACATTGAGGCCTTAACTTCAAACATTAGGAAATTAATTTATGTATTTAAGAATCTTGGATCTACTGTAGAGCGACATACTTTGAAGATGGTCTATTTCGCTCTCGCCCAATCTCTTTTAACTTACTGTATCACTGCATGGGGTGGAGCAGCTAAAACATTCCTACTGCGAGTGGAAAGGGCCCAGCGTGCAGTATTAAAAGTTATGTTTAAGAAGCCTTTCAGATATCCCACTGTGGAAATTTATAAGGAGAGTCAAGTTCTGACAGTTCGTAGCTTCTTTATCCGCCAGATTCTAATAAAAAAACACAAAACTCTGGATTCTGATAGGGATCTTACGAGTAATAGGCGACGTGCGCAAAATGTATGTCCCGTAATAAGTTTTCGGTTGGCTCTTTCAGGACGTCACTTTGATCATCTCAGTCCGAAGTTATACAACAAAGTAAATAAATTGATCACTATATATTCACTAACACAAAGAGAATGTAAGAAAAAAATTACGGATTGGCTACTAAAACTTGCATATAACGAGATCGAGAATTTATTGGATTTCCAATGAATACACACATCACACTTACACAACACAGCACCTACACTCACACATCACACCATCATCACACACTGCACGCTAGCGCAGTTCAAAGTCACCACTGACATTATTTTATTCGATGGCATGTTTAGAACAGTAACTATTTTTATTTTGTTTTTAATGTTATTTATCGGTAGACTTAGTTTTATAATAATAATAATATAATAATAATATGCTTTATTTCGACCAACATGGATCATTTTGTTAGTAACAATAAAAACTTACAAAAACTAGTGTTAGTAATTATTACCTATTTATCTATTTCTAATTACATGAATCATGCAACATTTATTTATATACAGGAAATCTAGCCTGTCCGCAATCATTTTCAGAATGCTGTTGGGGCTGTTCCTCACTCTGCGCACTAGGGACGTAGATCGCTTGCGCATAGTGGTATACTCGTAGAAGCAATCCACGCGCGCCTCCGCGAACATCCCCGACGCACTACAAAATCTAGGCAGCCCCATCAACACTCTGAAAGCGTTATTATATTGAACGCGCAGAGCGCTGTATCGTCTATGAGTATAATCAGCCCACAGGCTGCTTGTATAAAAAGTGGTGCAGTAGGCTCTGAAGAGAGTAATTTTTGCTTTTAGGCAACAAATTGTAAACTGACTGAGTAAAATTACTTGTTTCTCCGGGGTGAGAGCCTGGTGATCTGTAAGACAGGTACCCACCTAGTTCAGACTCCAGTCTCTCACAAAGGACTACTTCATAATTTACTGGCATGTCAACAGTGTTATTACAATTTAAGTTTTTCCTTTGTGAGCTGATAAATAAATAAATAGGTATAATTATTACTATATTATTATTATTATTTAAAAATATTCTAATACGCAACAACTGATTGAAATTTGTCACAGAACCGCTAGCTGTGTATTTTCTTAGAACTTTTTGTTCCTATAAAAATTGCCTGGTCTTACACAACAAAAGCGAAAATCTATTGTGGACAAATAGTGCTCTGTAAAAGGTATTACATACCGAAAATTAGCAAAAATGGAAGGCATTTGTGTGGGAGCCGTCCAAACTGCTATCCATAAGTACGGCGAGGAATATACCTTCAATGACCGGCAACGACCAGGCCAAAAACCAGGTCCGTCCGACCCAAAACTGGACCAAAAGATCATAAAGGCATTTGCATCTAATAAAGAACTATCTGTCTGAGATATCACGAAAAAAATTGGTACGAGTATCGGGATGGTGCAACGTGCAAAGAAAATTAATAATTTGAAGACATTTAAAAAACAGAAACAATCAATAAGAAGTGAAAAACAAAAAGCAACGGTTAAGAAATGAGTCCAAAAGTTGTGCGACTCGATTTTATCTAAAAAACACACCTGTGTAATAATGGACGACGAAACGTATGTAATACTAGACTTCACTTCTTTGCCAGGTCCCCAGTACTACACGGTTCTTGAGGGAACAGGGGTTACGGAGGCTGAAAAATCTATTTGCGTTGAGAAGTTCGGCAAAAAGGTCATGGTGTGGCAGGCGATTTGTGAATGCGAAATGAAGTCTACTGCATTTTTCACTACGTCGTCTATGACTGCCGATATTTATATGAAAGAGTGCCTTCAGAGACGAGTATTTCCTATGATCAAAAAGCACAACTCCGAAACTGTATTTTGGCCCAACTTAGCGTCTTACTATTAAGCTGCTAAGGTAGTAAAATGGTATAAAGACAATAATGTGAATTTTGTGGCCAAAGAGTTAAATCCGCCAAATTGTCCAGAGCTTCGCCCAATTGAACACTATTGGGCTATAATGAAAGCCAAACTGCGTAAAACAGCCCGTAGTGTCAATATAGACCAACAGTTCCGGTCAGATTGGAACAAGGTGGCTCGAACTTTTGACAAAGTCGCTGTCCGATCATTAATGGGCGCCATGAGACAAAGAATCAGACAACTGGGCAAAAATTAATAATTTGGGGGTTTTTTATGATATTATTTGGTTGTCCGTATTGTTTTGTACATAGTTAATTATTATTTGTTTATAAATAAATAACTAAAATAAAGATATTGCATTGGGTTCTTGTATGTACTATCCAACGGTACTATAGTAATAAAGGGTATATTTCTTACAAAATAAGTATGTGATCAACCAGTTGGTTCGATAGGAATAAACGGCTACATGGAGTTCTAATCTGTACAATTGGTCGATCCGTTCAGTTGAACAGATTTTTAAAATGTTGTTTTACTGGTTATGGCTCATGACTATCACTATTATTAATAATTATGGCGAAATCGGAATCTGACGAAAGGGTCATTAGAGGAACTCCACATTGGTCATTTCTGACGAAACTGAACTGAAGTTACAAAAACTGCTTCTGACGAAAAAAGTGGAATCTGACGGATGTGTACTGAATCCTCAGCATAATTAACGTTTTTTTCAATTCCTGTCAAAACTTTTGGGCGGATTGTAAAAAATTAAATGCCATATGAAAGATAAGTATTCTATCTTTAAAATGATGTCATTTCAGTGATTTGCTACGTTACACTTCAGTTTTTCAGGGCTTAGAACTTTACTCGCCCAAAAAATCGTATTGAAATCAAACCCTCAGGAGCAAAATGCATAAAACGCAAAATGTACACTACATGCAAAATGTACACTACATGCAAAATGTACACTCCATGCAACATGTAACTAATAGCAAAATGTAGAATTCGCACAATGTACCCCAAGCATATTGTGAAATACGCGGAACGTCCACGAAGCAAAAAGTACATTCGCGAAATGTACATATCGGAAAATGTACACTACTCGCAAAATGCACATTACGCGAAACGTGCAGTTACGCAAAATGTACAAAAAGCGAGGATTGCGTGAAATATTTTCCATCAGTTAAGTCCGAATAATGGCTCATTCTTAATAAGGACTCATTCCTTATTGTCTATAATTAATTAATACTGGCACTTGAGAATATTACAATGCCAATGTCAATATTAAATTCCGTTGACGCTGTCACCGTAATTCTACTGCGATTTCAGCATTGTTTAGCGTAATGAATAATATTCCTGTTCAGTGTTCAGGAAGACGTATCATACACGTATGATGAGGAAACAATGAAAATTACCCATTTTATACCCGATAATAGGGGGTTAATTAGTGCACGGATGGTGTATACGCTAATGAGGTACGTAGCTAATGAGTCATAATTTGTTAAATATCCATCCCTATTGTTACTAATTAGTGTCGTTAGATAGGGCAGAAAATTATCTTTCACGTGGCATTTAAATTTTTACAATCCGTCCAATAGTTTTTACAGAAATTGAAAAAAACGTTCATTACGCTGAGGTGGTCCGATTTCTTTGCACCCTAAGTGTACATTAAAAAACCATAACAATAATAGAAAAATTAAAATACTAAATATAAACCAAGAACTTAACTAACTAAAATATATGCTAAAACACGATAAAACTAATATTAAAGAAGACTTAAAAAATCGGAGCCCTTTGTTTGGCATGGCCCCGATACACTGGCAGCATTTCTTCGCTGAATAGCAATGCTACTACGTTGAGCGAGAAAGCTGCGAGCTCATCGATCCTCCGTGGTGTCGACCATTCTTTTAAAAATCTGCTTAAATAGTTATCGAGCACTGGGCCCCACATAGGACCGAGTAGCCGATTTAGATGCGATCTTTCTGGTGAAGGAAAACATCGTGAGGAAACCAACTAAGCCCAATAAGGCCTAGTTTCCCTTCTGGGTTGGAAGGTCAGATGGCAGTCGCTTGCGTAAAAACTAGTGCCTACGCCACATCTTGGGATTTAGGTAGCCGACCCCGATTGAAAATTCATTCTCAAAAAATGGGACAAAGGCTAGGAGGATGATGAAAGTCAGGTCATTATGAGGGTATTTCGATATATTATTCTAATTGTCAAGACTCTGTGGATCACAGAAATGTTCTCATTATTCACTTAGTTGCATTATTCGGCGAGTAATAAAGTTTCAAAGTTGGCCTTTGTTTCAAGCTGTGATTTTAGTGAAAATTGTTGTCATTTTACGGTTGTAATTAATATTCATTTTCTCAATTGTATCGTGTCCTATTCAGCTGAAATTAATGAAGGAACAAGACAAAGGTATGGGCTGACTGTTTATCAATTGTTGACCAGAGACCCTGTTCCATATTTTATAGAAAAGACAACAAAAGTTAGCCCCGTCATATAACACAAAAAAGTCGGCTTCCCAACTTTCAGCAGACAATCTATTTATGAGTATACCAAAGTGTCTCAACCATTTATAGCTTAAACGATAGCCTGCATTCTCTATATTTTGAATATACGAGGGTTGTCTGAAAAGTTCTAAGCCTAAGGTATTTCGAGGTTATATATGCGTTTATGATACTGGCCACTAGAAAGGCCATTTAAAAACAAATTATTAAAAAATAACATGTCACGTTTTTATTATGCTGTTTCGAGATATTCAACGGAAAAGTACATCATGTGTGAATTACCAACGAATATTACGAAAATTGAGCACCGTGCTGTAATTAAATTCCTTACAAAAAGTGACAAATCACCGCAGTGTATTTTTGAGGAAATGGCTATTATTTACGGTGATTCTGGGCCTTCTTATGCCACAGTCAAAAAGTGGAGTCGCTTATTTAAACTCGGACGGGAATCGATCGAAGACGACCCCCGCTCAGGGCGGCCAATATCGGTAGTGACCGAAGAAAACGTAGCAAAAGTCAAAAAGCTGGTATTAGAAGATAGAAGAATTAAGGTTTGGCAAATAGCTGAGGTCTTAGGTATTAGTAAAGAAAGAGTCGGAGAAATTTTACATGAACATTTGTACATGAGTAAAGTCAGTGCTCGTTGGGTACCGAAAATGCTAACGGCCTTCGATAAAGTACGTCGTGTGGAAACTTCTCGGGCGTTTTTAGAATTGTGCGAAGATGATTTAGATGAAGTTTGTTCCCGAATAGTAACTGTTGATGAAACATGGATCAGACAGTATGATCCGGAGTGTAAGTCTGAGTCGATGCAGTGGATTGAAAAGGGTGAAAGGCCGCCGAAGAAATTTAAAGTGCAAAAGTCGGCCTCTAAGTTAATGGCTACGGTATTTTGGGATTGTGATGGCATTCTTTTAATCGATTATTTAGAAAAAGGCTCTACGATAAACGGAACTTATTATGCAAATCTAATAAGACAGGTGCGACAAGCCATAGTTGAGAAAAGGCGGGGTAAACTAAGGAAAGGCATTTTGTTTTTGCAAGACAACGCACCCGTTCACACCGCTAATGTTGCGAGGCGTGCTCTGAAGGAAGTTGGTTTTGACGAAATTGACCACCCACCCTACAGCCCAGATCTAGCCCCAAGCGATTATTTTCTATTCAATAATTTGAAGAAAGAGTTGAGGGGAAAGCGATTTAGAAGTGACGAAGAGATGAAGGCGGCTGTACAGGAGCATTTTGAAGGGCAAAATGAAGATTATTTTTTTAATGGCCTAAAAGCACTGTATAAAAAATGTAAAAAATGCATTGATTTAGGAGGAGACTATATTGAAAAATAAACACGAGTTCATTCGTGTAAATTGTTTTTTTTCTATCTTAGGCTTAGAACTTTTCAGACGCCCCTCGTATTAAGGTTTACTTTCGCAACGCATTGCAGCGTGTATTTTTTTCATGTTATAGGCAGAAGGTATTTCGTATCGAGACGTGAATATCTCTTGATGTGTGGGCTCACCAGCGTCAAACAAAAACGAAGTGAAGCTATTTTATTGTTTATTTTGGATAAATTTAAGCTTACAGTAGGTGATATTGAAGAGCTTTCATGTCTTTATATCACATTTCCTTCTTTTATTTGATTTTTTTGTAGGAGTCATGAAACTGTTGTTGAATATTGCATTTAAGAGTCGCATTATCGTCTTATCGTTTTTATTTATAACTTTATTTAATTTTGAATGGTACCCTTCTAATACGTTATTCGTTCGGTGTCTCATCCCAAACACGCAAAGTAAGCTTAAATATTTTTCTTTAATCCAGGTACGCTGAACGTATTTTATGAAAGATTCCATAAAAAGATGTCCACTTTCCTCAACTATGTATTGCCAACCATTTAACAGCATGTCTTTAGGTAGAAGCGGCAATGCAGAACACAATGACACTGCGTTTATCAGCCTTGCATTTAGAAATGCCTAACAATTTCGCTTTTCTCCTCATACATTGGTGCCAGTGATAATAACATCCAATTATATGAACTTCAGGATAAACCAAAAATAATGCGTTAATCGCTGCAACCTCGAAGTCACAGTGAAATAACTTGGGACGATATTGTGGTAGTTGTGACTTAATTAGTTGGAACATAAGTTCATACGTTGATTGCTTTTTATCGGTTAAAAGAGCAAAAATCAGAGGTTTTGTTTTTGTGTTCTCCGTTGAGCTCCCGAGATCGCCGTGTATGCTATAGAGCTGTGTAAAAGGTGGCGGACATGATTTAAACGTTGCATCTCCGAAAAACTCAGTTATATCATCTATTTGTTTTCGTGCTTGTTGGGTGCAAAACAGCAATATACGGACTCCTTCATAATAATAATCTGCTAAGATTATATTATAAAATTGCGCTGGCACTTGAACTTCTTCAACTTTAACGTAAATTGTTTTGTTTACATTGGCACATCTATTTCGCATATCATAAAGCGAATGCTGTACACTAGAAAACGATGGTAAGTTTGTGACTAGATTTATACCGTCATCCTCTAGTTTTTTCAAAATCGGCTTAACATATATGTGCATTTTTCTTCGATATTTTGTTATCCTATAAGAAATTTGATTTAATTAATGAAGAAATGAAAATCACAAAAAACAGGCTTTTTGAAAAATGGCAGTATAGGATATTTGTGATACGCAAACACTGATCTACACGGACGTACCTACTAGATATAATGATTAAAACAAAAAAGAGAGCAATCCATCTATAAGGAATTTCCTCTCTTAAGCACGTATAATAGTACGTAATAACATAACATAACAAGGGGAAAAAATAAGTGGAGTAAGGTTGAGTAGTACTACAAACCATGACTAGTTTTTTTGAGTTTATGGCTTGACCACTAACTGTTAAGGAAGTAGACGACTTTGGACATGAATGAGGAATAAACGGCCTAAATACTCATAGTATATCTCTAATGTATTTAATATATAAAACTCACCATTAGTGTGATACTCCCAGCGCACTTAGTTTTAGTAAAATATGATCGGCTTCGCCAGATGACTGAACCACATTTATATTCTTTTAACTTGTAATATTGATGCCCCTCGGCTAGCATGACTGTACCACCTTTTCTCTGTATGAATTTTATATCGGTTTCCGCATCACCCATATTTAAACAAAATGTAAATAATTACACCAAAGCAAATAAACACAAGTTCCGCTTGACCTTTTTATCTAGGGACAATATTATGCAAGTGCAAATCATTTTTTTTTTCCTTCTTGGCTTTCACTCATCACCATAATTATAATAAGCAAATATTAAACGTCATTCATTATATTTAGTTTTTAATTATGTCATGATCATACAAGTCTATGATTTTGAAAAAGGGATCACTCTCTATAGATCCAGTCGATAGATCCACGGTAGATCTAGTGACATTTTTTTCTCATTAGATCCAATTTCGAGGTGATTTATCTAATGATACCATTTTTTACCGGTAGATCTATTTAGAATAATAAAAGGATCTAGTAAGAAAAACCAAATCTCACAAGATCCATTTTTGGAGTCTAATTAAGTACAATAAAAGTTAAAAATAATTTTCTTCAGATCCAATTTCGTATTGAGAACAAAATTATCCAGATGACATGACAATGATGCCACAGCTTATTAACTAGTAGGTAGGTATAGTCTAGATGATGCTAATCTCTTTTCATCTGACCTCTACGAGTAGGTATGATCAATTCAGTATGAGTAATAAAATGTCATATTGACATCGGAATTTACGCGATTACGACAATTTTAATATTATTGTATCTTGTGAAAATAAAGGCGAAGAGCAAGTTTCGCTGACATACGAGTATATAACCAGCAAGGGAGGAAGGGTGCTATTAGCCGAGGGTCATCGTTACCACAGGCATGTACTTAATCTGAATGGCGCAAGTCTTTGGCGTTGCGACCAATATAAGAGTAACAAATTGAAATGTACTGGATCTGTTAGTGTATCTTTGGTGAGTGCTTGTACTTATCGCATTAAACCCATAGCATAGTAGAGTTCAGTGTTTTTTACCTTATTTTATAACTACAATGTTTATTTTAGGATGAAAAAAAATTCAAAACGGAAGCCCCACTGTGATACTAGTTGTCCCGATATTGCTCATAATCTTATCGAGGAAACGATAAGAAAACATTGTGATGAAGCAATACAAGGAAAAGAACCTGCTCCTCGTGTGTATAAAAAGGGACTTGCTTTCATACAAAGCCAAGGCTGGCATTTAGCTACCAATAAGCCAGTTCCCACTTTTGAGGAAAAAAAAACAGGGATCTATGGACAAAAAAAATGACGGGTGTACAAACCACTAAGACAACTATACCAGAAATGGTAGGGGTCCCGGTTCAATATAAAGATTTCCTTCTGGCAGACTACTTCCATGATGGAATACGAATTATAGTATTTAGTTCGTTAGACGCTCGAGCTCGTCTAGCGAGATTTACCGACTACTTCATGGATGGGACGTTCCAAGCTTGTCCAGCACCGTTTCGCCAAATCTATGTCATTCATGCAGATATGAACAGTCGCACCACTAGTACTGACACAGTTCCCTTGGTGTTTGCCCTCATGACTCACCAAACAAAAGACGCATATATGATCTTATTCAATTTAATACGAGCTCAAGTACCAGAGGTACTTGGGCTCCACCCAAGAGAGTTATCATAGATTTTGAGAGAGCAGTAATGCACGCATTGTCAAAAATGAATGTAGAAATTTATGGCTGTTACTATCATATTTGCAATTCTCTATGCCGTAAAGCGAAGGCTTTGGGTATAAAAAAAGCCCCAACAACAGACGAGTAATTTCTCTCTGTTGTAAACTACCTTTACTTCCCGAAGCTGAAATTATACCGAAGGCTGGAAATATATAAAAAATGAAGTTTTACCCGACGATGGCTTGGGTAAATTTATAAAATATTTTGAAAATAATTGGATTAAAGGGGACTACTATAAAATTTGGTGTGAATATGGGTTGCGTCATCGCACAAATAACATTGTTGAAGGTTGGAATCACAATATAAATACGAAAATCAACAAAAATGAAGTACAATTGATGCCGATTTTGCATATTATTCTTCACCAAGAGTCGGCTCTCGCTTCGCTGAAATGTGATCGCTCGGAAAGATTTGAAAAAAAAAAACAGCACCAAAACGCCGCAAAATTACTATTGCAAACGACCAACGAATTTTATTTGCACAAACACAACTTACAAATGGTGAAATAAGCGTCGGTCACTTTTTAGAGAAATTGAGATTATCTAAGTTTTAGCCTACCTAAGCAAGTTAACGGAAATTAAAATAACATTGTGTGTATCGACATATGTATACTTATAAAAATATTGATCTTGTATGCGTAGCGTAGGTATGTTTAATTTTGTAGTAAAATTATTTTATTATAATATTAATAGGTACGTAATACATGGCTGCCACTTTCTATCGATTTTATCCCGGTTATTCCTCGTACAAAGATTAGTGAGGTTTTATGTATAGTATACAGTTAAATACGAGTCTAATTGGTTGGTTATAAAAAAAAACAAGAACTTTCGCACTGTCATTGTTACATTGTCGTCACTGACAATATTCAATGAAATGCAAATAAGTTCTGATCGCGTTGCTACAACGAACAAAATGTCTGGGATCAATAACGTAGTAACGATAACGCGGACGCCCGAAATTGAAGGCGTCTGTATATTTCCAGGATGTCCCCAAAAAGACTTCGAGGAAGTTCCTAATGTTTTGAAAATTAACTTTTTGTGCAAGTTCAATTTTTTGATATCGAGCGGGACGCGTGTTTGTCGTCATCATTGCAGAGCTGGAGAAGAAGACTGTGGACAGCTGTCCTGGAGTCCCCCAACAACCGCACAGATTTTGACGCCAACCATCACACAACATCGCAGACCTTCTCAGATTTTCGCTGACGATGGTGGATACTGTGGTATCTCACATGCTGAACAACGTACTGGAAAGGCGCGTTTAGAGGGGCACTAGGCCCGGGCCCGACACGCACTTGGTTGGTTTTTGTTTATAAGTACCTATTAGTTTTTGTTAATGTATTATAATTTAACAGAATCGAAGTGTTGTGGCAAAATAAAGAGTTTTAGCGATCTGGGTGATACAGGCATATTCTTAAATAAACAACAAAAACTAATTTTCGTTATATTTCTAATATTTCTATTACATTCGTACAACTTACCGGAATAAGTCATTAAAAAGTGACGGTGTCACTAAACGTTTTTTTTGCGCTTTGTGCCATCGGTGGCAGATCCGGTTTTTTATTACACTGTGTGCAAAAAATTTCTTCTGTTTGGTTTGGTGGATCCGCAGCAACATCATTTACATAATCGTAAATGACTGTTGCTTCGGAATCATCGTCAGAAAGTTTACATTATTGCCATCTGACCAATAATAATTAATAGTGTCTTCTCCCGAAGTGCTACTGGCTTCTACGTCCCATTCGTTGCACATACTTTCTTTATATGCTTCGCCATCACAAAATCCGTCTGCCACTAAAGCTTTACATTCGTCAGCCTCGGTTTGGATCTCTGCTTCTGACTCAAATACTGGAAAATACATACTCGCTTGAATGATTCGCAAACCTGTAGTGTGATAACACGGTTATAGTTATATATTAAAATATGAATTAATAATCAAGAGAAATAATGTGTTCAAAAATAAGATAGTTATGTACATATATTTACCTGTATTAATATCAAAAGCATTATCCCAATTAAAATTATCCATTCTGGAGTTCGAATTCACAATTTACCACTGGAGACGAAATTAATATGTCATATCGTGAATATTTTGACAATTATCTATTGGACATGTCACTCTTACCTAGTCGCGAAAATATAAGAATTTGTTAAAATAATTTAGGTTCTCCGTAGATCCATAATATATTTATGTTTGGCAAGGTCGATCTAATAGGATAATAAATTCCCTGTAGATAGTGTAGATCTACTTTTACCACAGTCAAATACACGATAGATCTAATGAGATAAATCGTTCCCTCTAGATCCATTTTAAACTGCCAATATAAAAAATAGATTCAATGAGAAAATAATGTCTAACTGGATCTACCGTGGATATCTATCGACTGGATCTATAGATAGTGGAAGTGAACTACGTGGAAGTCGAGAGGGTTCCATCATGTAGCCAACCTTTTCCCCTAGCCAACGCATGATTAATTTAATTTTAGAAAAATAATCACATATGTGTGAAGAGCCATCTTCTCGTCACAGTGAACACATATGTACATAGAGATGATTATATTACAACATATCAAATGGAGTTGATACATAATGAAATAGACGTTGGTTATTTTTTAATTAAGGTGAGATAAGGGATATTTTTTTTATATTTTATTAACTTTGGAGAGATTATCTTTGTTTTTTTTTTATCATGGTTGAATGTAAATATTTTTAACAGGACATTGATACAGGCTGGATCACTCGGTTAATTTGACCACGAGGAAACATAATTCCCAATGACCCAAACCAATTACCTAAACGAGTCTTTAGAGATTGTTTTTAAAAATTAAAAGTGGTTTATTAAATCATTACTCAGACTGCATCCAAAAGGTAAACAGGTTTATTTTGGAAAGCTTCGAATATCGTCAACTGTGTGTGAATAGCATCAACTGGTAAATCCGTCATTCTATATTATTTTATCAGAAATTGTCTAAATTCCGTCGTCTACTTAGTAATGAAAAACGTCTGCGAAGATGATGAAACCACGGATTCCAAAGGTTAACAAATTGCTAATGTACTAGTAGGAAAACTTGTCGAGGATGCGATCAGCAAAGCCAGCACCTGTTGTCCTGGCCCGACATGTTTCGAACTCGTATGGAGCTCTACGAGTTCGAAACATGTCGGGCCGTTCCTGACAATTGCACGTGAGTATTTCTATCTCGAGCACTTTTCGGCCCCATCGGCCATCTGCTCTGCGTGCTATGTGGCCTGCCCATTGCCACTTCAACTTGCTAATGCGGTGAGCTATATCGGTCACTTTAGTGGAGAGCTCGGCCCAGCAAGCGCAGCGTAGGACGTCCACCTACAAGATGGACAGATGACCTTATAAAGGTCGCCGGAAGGCGCTGGATGCAGGTCGCTTCCAACCGGTATATATGGAAGTCCAAAGGGGAGGCCTATGTTCAGCAGTGGATGTCCTATGGCTGAGATGATGATGATTTCTATCTATATATATATATATATATATATAAAAATGCAAGTGTCCTGACTGACTGACTGACTGGCTCATGAACGCAGAGCCGAAACTACAAATGCTAGAGTTGAAATTTGCACACTAGGTAGCATTTATAAAGTGTATAAGAGATAAGAAGCGATTTTGAAAAGTTCAACCCCTAAGGGGGTTAAAGGGCGGATGAAAGTTAGTCTTGGGGTTAAAAAAATATTTTAAGTTAGGAACATGAAACTTTGTAAAAAAGTATGATAAAAGGGACGGAAACTAATTTCAGCGTTTTTAAGTAGGTACAAGTAAGCGAAGTACTTTATTATTAGTTGTTTGTTTCAACAAGTTTCAGTACAAAGGTCGAGATAATGAAATTTAGTTACAACTATACTCAATAGATGGCGCTGTACTTATGCCGTGTGCAGTCTACTTCGCGCTATTAAGATTTTACCAGGTGACATGATAGGCCCGTGAATAACAGGTTGGGAATTTCGGTTGTCGTTTGTCTTTGTTTGTTCGTTTGGTTCGTTCTTGGTTCGTTTGGTTCGTTCTTGGTTGATTCGTAACAAGAGTGTCTGGTCTGGGTCTGGTCAATAATAATAATATGTATTTGTAATTCTTAGTTTCAATGTTGATAATAATAATTACACTTACA
The DNA here is from genome assembly GCA_947623375.1 of Apotomis capreana. Lineage (NCBI taxonomy): Eukaryota > Metazoa > Arthropoda > Insecta > Lepidoptera > Tortricidae > Apotomis > Apotomis capreana. The sequence continues at coordinate 51,115,173 of OX392498.1, forward strand.
GACGGAAGTAAAAGGTTCATTCTTAGTCTTTGCTTTTGTCGAGTGTGTGGTCAATAATAAATAAAAATAATTATTATATAGGGGGAACTTAATATAAAACAATACAATGGCCACGGAATTAATAAATGTAAGCGGTGTTATGAAACCTCACACCGTTATTCGTATGATAGAAGTTGGGGCGTGCCTGTTCAGGGGACTCGCTTACTCGTATCGTATAATATACGATACGCAACTAATGGCCAGATAGATCCGAGAAGAAATTGTGCATCATCTTGTGCAAAAATGAAATAAGTTTTCCATCATGATGTACGATGAAAAGGGTGATAAAAATTACACGACCCCTGGCGTTTATTATAGCGAATAGAGTCGCCCGTCCCAACACTTACGGCGGTTTGTGTGAAAAATTTGCTGCCTCAAGAGATTTATAACCACTGTTTTGAATTGTATCGTAACGGCGACCTGTACGTAAGTTCTGGACAAACATATCCAACGTCATTGAGTGTTCTGCCATAGAATTAATACAACATAACATAATTATTATATCAATATATCGCATTCCAAATCACAAGTTAAGTTCTATAAATCTATTTTTTAGGAAAATTCGCTGTATATAGAAAAAAAATGTTTCAAAAATATGAAAATTATATTATGTGGTGATTTTAATATAGACTTATCAAAGAGGACAAAAACATCAAATAAATTCAAGAATATATGATTGAATTATAACTTAAAAACAGGAATTTATCAGCCAACGCGCCTAAGTAGTAATACCTGCATCGACATCATATTTCATAACGTACAAAGAAGTAAATGCGAGGTGATAGCCTTCGCACTTTCTGATCATACTGCACAACTAATAAAATGCCCTGTTAAGGAAACATCCGTCCTGCAGCACTGGTATATCATAAAAAGAGATTATAGTCAGGAAAATATGAGTAAATTCTTATACTGTCTGAGCAAACTTTCGTTCAGTGGAGTCTATATGGAAAACGATGCAAACAAAGCGTATAGTTGTTTTTATGATGATTTTAAACTATTTTACGATTTGTGTTTCCCTTTTGTTAAAATAAAAACCGGCCAAGTGCGAGTCGGACTCGCGCACCGAGGGTTCCGTACAAACACTTTCCATCCCTAAGTGGTTAAGTTAAGTTTGCACCTGGTATGTATAGCGCCCCATATAAATTAGGTGCAAAGTTAGGTATTAAAAAAAAAATTTATGGTTTTCGTAATTTTTCCTTTATCTATGCTATAAGACGTTGCTTCGTACCAAATTTCAAGATTCTGAGTTCACGGGAAGCACCCTGTAGGTTTTGATTCCCTTGCAAGTGTCGAAAATTTGCGGCATAAACGGCTGTATCTTTTGATTGCGTTGGCTTAGAAGTTTGATTTTTTCACAGCTTCAAGGGACAGTAGACCTGAGTAATTGATATAAATTTCAGCTTCATCCTCCTCCTCCTCCTCCAACCTCCACGCGTTCCTGAGAAAAAGGGTCTTGACAGACGGACGGAAGGACAGACGGACAACAAAGTGATCCTATAAGGGTTCCGTTTTTTCCTTTTGAGGTACGGAACCCTAAAAATACAAAATATCAAAAGACCAAAATGGATATCTAATGGCATAAGAAAATGCTGCAAACGTAAGAAACAGCTTCTCTGGGACTATCGTATCTCAAAAAAGTGAAATAAGCTATACCTCAAACAATATTCAAAACGACTAAGAAAAATAGCCAAACTTACTCAAAAAGCTCAAAATTACCTTTTAATCTTAAACTCGTCGAACAAAACAAAAGCTACATGGAATGTGATTAAAAAGGCAAAACAAAACACTCCCAGGGAAACAGTCTCAAAAATAAATATTAACGGTACTATTTTTCAAGACTACAGACATTGCAAATAACCTTAATAATTACTTTATTAACATAACTGACAATTTTAATAATAACCAAAATAATGATAATAGTTTAAATGGGATCACTAACCGAAACCCACTTTTACAAAATACTACCCGGAATCCCAATTCACTATTTATGACACCTGCGTGACCTGCGGCACCCGATGAAGTTCATAAAATTATTATGTCTCTTAAAAATACACCCAGGGTAGGGTACGATGGGATCGTAACCAAAGTAATCAAACATACATCGGTAATTATTGCACCAGTGATAAGTTACATCGTTAACCTATGTATTAAACATGGTACTTATCCTGAAAAGCTAAAAATAGCTATTATAAAGCCAATCCATAAAAAGGGGGACAAAGAAAATGTGAAAAACTATAGACCTATAGAACTCATTCCGGTTTTATCTAAGGTTATTGAAAAAGTCATGTAAATGACTGTATCAGTTTTTTGAACATTTTAATATATTTACAAGTGAACAAAAAGGCTTTCGTAAAAATAAATCGATCAATCTTGCAATCTTTGACTTAGTAAAAAAAGTAGCTATAGATATGGATAAAAGGCAATGCGTTTCTGTCATGTATATGGATATGACTAAAGCGTTCGACTTTGTTTGTCATGATATATTAATAGATAAATTAGAAAAATATGGTGTAAGAGGTAATGTTCTTGATCTCGTGACGTCTTACCTGCGTAATAGATCACAAATGACTCAAATAAGTAAAATCTGTCCCAAATTAAAAACTGAAGTCATGTTTTGCTCATATTTAAAAGAATGTAAAATAGGTGTACCACAGGGGAGTATAATGGGCCCACTTCTATTTCTGGTCTATATTAACGACCTGCCACGTGTTACGAAACACCCTATAGTATTATTCGCTAATGGCAGCACGGTTATTTTTAGTAACCCAAATCAAACAAGCTTAGAATCTGAAATCAATTCAACATTAGAACTAGTAATAGAATGGCTTACTAGAAATAACCTTAAAATCAATCTCGAGAAAACGAAAATTATGAATTTCAAACTGAGAGGTGACATTGTGTGTCCTATAAATGTCAACTATGGAGGTTTTGCTATAGATGAGACGAAGTCAACCAAGTTTCTAGGACTCGTGGTAGATAACAATATGAATTGGAAGATGCACATTGACCACTTATGTAAGAAACTCAACCAATACTCCTATGCGGTATATATGTTGCAAAAAATTGTAAATACAATAGCTGTATTAGTTAATACATATCATGCGTATGTAACCTCTATACTTAGACATGGTGTAATTTTCTGGGGAAACTCTACAGAAAGGGAACAGGCTTTCAAAGCTCAAAAGAAATGTTTAAGATCTGCATGCAACCTGTTACCCACAGAGTCCTGCAAACCACATATTATCAAGCTTAAAATATTAACACTACCATGTTTATACATCTATGAGACTGCTATCTTTGTAAAAAGTAACACCTATTTGTTTAAAAAATTTAACAGTGCACGATTTCAAGGAAAATAGATCAGATATGCTAAAAAAGTGCACTTCTCTCCAAAGGTGTCCTTGGAATGGCTCCCAAATCATCTAAGACAAATTGAAAATTTAGCTCAGTTCAAAGCTCGATTAAATGATCTACTAATTATGAAAGCATATTCTAGACTAGATGATTTCTTTATTGATAAATGGGAATAAATAATGCCTTGACATAAACCTATTCATAATATGAAAAAATATTTAAAACTAGCATAATAATAATAAATATATATTTGTGTGCCTAGCGGTGAAACAGATGTACGAGTACTTGTTACTTGTAATAATTGTATTCCACCTGTTACCTTCCTATGTTTGACAAATAAACCATTTTGATTTGATTTGATTTTGACAGAACAGGCCACCCCATTGGTAGACTGCGTTTTACGGATAATTTGTCGAGTGGACACTTCGAAGCTCGTTTGGTCCAGAGATGTATTTCTAACCACAGAGATGAGCTAACTCGTATAAAAATGCCTGCTAAGAGCCCCGATCTCAACCCCATAGAAAATGTATGGGGTAAAATGGTGCAAGAGTGGGACGGAAGCTAGTGTCGCACCAAAGATGCTTTAAGACGCCGCGCTTTCTACGCATGGGCACGTATGGGAGTCTTCGAGGGCAAATCGTATGTGAAAACCTGGTTGGTTCTATGCGAAGACGGCTACAGTATGTATTAAATGCAGAAGGAGGTTATACGAGGTACTCACGTCTTTACATATCGAAGAACATTAACTAGGTACCCGTAAACTAAAAATTAATGGAAGGACTAAAAGGACTTAAGTGGCATTATTTTGGACTTTGCGAGCTACAAACCAACGTCCGACAACAAAACGATGGCCAGTTCATAGACATTCTCAATAATCTTCGAGTAGGCGAGTTGAGTATGGAACAGTATGAGATTTTGATTGAAAGTAGTCGTGTGCCCTTGGTGATTTTGCCGACAGCAAAGCTGTGCGTATTTTTCCGACAGTCAAACTTGTTAATACCTATAATGACAAAATGGTGGGGAGTCAATGGCTAAAACGTTCAAAATTTATACTTTAAATGCACTGGATGAAAGCCGAAGGCATTTCATTGATTTTGTATCATACAAAAATATAAATAAAATTGTCCCTTTTCATTATCGTTTTTGTTTCATTGTAATTTTTTTGCAAATGCTTAAAAACGTTGTTTGACACACATGCGAAGTGTCATTTTAACTCTACCAAAAAGTCATAATTTCCGCACTTGTATCAAAAACTACTATTGAGTTATGATGAAACTTCAAAGTTAATTCAACAAAACAATTATTGCATGACATCCTTGTACTGAAATGTACGGGTTTTTTGGGGCCAAAATGGCAAATTACTTATTTTCTCCATACAAATGTTGATACCAACGACAGACATAACGTCATGTTATGTCGTTGATAAATTACGTACATCTTCAAAACATCATAATGCTTTTAGCGAATAAAACAGTCTGTCCGAGTAAATTAACGTCGTAAAATTAATAAATTTCCTATAGTTCGCAGATTCGTATTATTGAAGGACTCGGCTACGCCTCGTCCTTCAAAATCATACTCATCCACAAACCCAATATTGATATCTTATTTTTATTCAATTTATTTAGTAGCACGGCATAGGATTTGTCAAATTGTATATCTTGGCGTTTCCTGTTCTATTTCAGTGTGTTAAATATGCCTTTGTACATTCTGCTGTCGCAGAAATTGGCTTTTTTTCTTAAATTATACAAGAATCTGTAGAAATTTGGGGTTTTTGTAATTTTTTATTTTAATCGCCGGTGCCAAGCTTCTAAGTTCCAATAATGATCGTACGGTGCCGGTTTCCCGTACAACTTAATGTCGCTGGTGATATTTTAGCATTGCCAATGGTAATATTCGAAGAAGTCTGTCATGGGACCTTAATGACTTTGATTGCCTAAAATCAGACGCGCCTAATCGATCCTGCCTGCTGGTAATTCAAGTGATATTAGCCGGGCCATTTTTCGGCCCTGTGAGGTAGACGTCACGTTCAAGTTTTTGATTTCTTCTATATGGCTTTATTGTAGTTATAGATGCAGCCCAAGATTTTAATTATACATTTTTAGAAAGAACATTAAACGAAAGAACATTAAAAGAATAGAAAAATTTTCTATCCTTTACTTTTGTCATACATACTTTTGGCCGAGAAGTGTGAAGTTTTTGAGATAACTAACCTTTTAGCAGAAAAAAAAGTACAATAATTAATTAATTGAATCAGGCGTTACTTTGCGGAAATCCATATTAATGAAATTATTAATATTGCTTTGCTATGCCGCGATATAATATCGTGCCAGTTACATTTGCGCTAACTCGTTATACTTATTTGCGTATTTTTTCATGCATTTAATGGTCCCAACCTCCCACCACGATAAGAAAAATAAATACGCAAATAAATATAACAAACCACCACCAAAATAACAGAACTTACTCGACACGTGTTTCGCCCCTCTACGAGGCATCATCAGGAGATGTTGACGGTCTGGAGTCCGACAGCCGAAAAATTTCGTGGTGGGCGGGTGGTACCATTAAGGGGAGTAGATAAAATTAAACTTGGCTCTATAACCTACATATCCTGATAGATAAAAGTTGTCCTTTAACTTTGCCAAATTTTCCATACATTTCAATCTAATTTTCTTTTTTTTTTTTTTTTTTTTTTTTTTTTTAATTATGATATCTATTTGCGATCAGCCTTAAGCCATAATCAAATCTGTTTATCGCGTTAAATGACAGGTGGGAAGCACATCCAGTGATGTGACATCCTTAAATTGGCTCATATTGAAGCGAGACGTTTTCTTTTCAGCCGAAATTTACATTTTGATGTGTCAGTCAGGTCCGAGGCTAACATGTTTGTGTGGTGTTCTAGTCTGTATTTGTACTTTTCGCAGAATCTTTGTATCTCCTCTCTTACTGTTGGCATTTCCAAATATTCATGGACTTCCGTATTTTTTATAAAATATGGAGCATTAGTGATTATTTTTAGGGCATTGTTCTGGAATCGTTGTAATACTTCTATATTGGAGTGGCTGGCTGAGCCCCAGAGTTGGATGCCGTAAGTCCATATTGGTTTGATGATACACTTGTAAATGAGTACTTTATTTTCTACACTTAATGACGAATTTCTTCCTATAAGCCAATACATATCTCTCAGTTTTTTGTTGGCCTGGTCTCTTTTAGTTTTAATGTGATTTTTCCACGTTAGCCTTCTGTCTATGTGCATTCCAAGATATTTAACCGTATCTTGATGTGGTAGAACTGTATTGTCTAATGTAACTGGAGGGCAATTTCCTTTCCGGAGTGTGAAGGTTATGTGGTTTGATTTTGTAGCGCTTACTTTAATTCTCCACTGTTTCAACCAGCAATTAATATTGTCAAGGTGATTTTGTAGCTTTCTAGAAGCTTCGCCGGAATCAACACTTGAGGCTAGCACAGCAGTATCATCAGCATATGTTGCAGTCATAACTTCAAGAGATTGTGGAATATCAGCGGTATACAATGTGTACAGAACAGGGCCAAGCACAGATCCTTGCGGGATGCCAGCTTTTATCTCCTTGAAGGATGACATACTGTCTTGAAATTTAACTTGAAATATCCTTTTGTCTAGGTAGGATTTTAGTAGCATATACATTGAGTTTGGGAGTTTTGTTTTTAACTTGAAGAGCAGTCCCTTATGCCAGACTTTGTCAAAAGCCTGCTGCACATCCAAAAATACTGCAGAGCAGTATTCTTTATTTTCTAGCGATTGCCGTACTTTCTGGGCGACTCTGTGAACTTGCTCGATGGTGGAGTGATCTCGGCGGAAACCAAACTGGTGATCAGGTATTAATTTTTCATCTCTAAGATGCGGCATCAAGCGATCCAAGATAATTTTCTCCAGTAGTTTTGAGACGATAGGTAAAAGGCTTATCGGTCGATATGAGGATGTTTCTTCAGGCGATTTTCCTGGTTTCGCTATCATGTTTATGATTGAAACTTTCCATAACAAGGGAAAATATTGTAGCCTTAGGATGGCGTTGAAAAGAACAGTAAGAAAAATCAAACCCTTTCTGGGTAACTTTTTCAATAATTCAGCTGTGATGAGGTCAAAGCCTGGTGCTTTTTTTAGTTTGAGGCAGCCTATTTGTCTCTTTATTTCTCTGGGGGAGACGGGTTTTAGGGGCAAGGACAGTTGCTGATCACTGTTGACGGTTACATTGATTTCATCTTCGGAATAGTCTGTATCTGGGTCATTTGGCTGGAACACGTCCTCAAGAAATTCTGCGAATACTTCTGCTTTTTCTTTAGCACTTCTTGCCCATCCACCATCATTTTTCCTGATGGGCGGTACAGATGATTGGGGCCGTTTCATGTGCTTTGTCAGTTTCCACAGTGAGTAGTCATCTTTTTTATGCACAGATAGGGTTTCAAGTCTTGCCTGTAGTGTGGTGTTTTCAATATCCGTTAACAGATCCTTTAATTCTTTCTTTGCTTTGTTCAATGCTCGTTTGTCATTTCCATTTCTGCTGAGGTGCCATTGACGCCTTAGTTTTCTTTTTACAGCTATCTTTTTCTTCACTAGTGACGGGTAGTCTATAACTTTTGAGTCATGGGATAGATATGGGGTAGATTTCCAAGCTGCTACTTGAATAAGGTTTGTGATGTATTGGGTGGCCTCCTCGATGTCATCTTCTGACTTGAGTGAAACCCGTAAGTTGATATTATTATCAATATAATCGCTGAATGCTATCCAGTCTGTTTTTCGATTGTACAAGGCTTGTTTAGGTTCTATCTGGATAATAGTAGTACTAAGAGTACATATTACTGGCGTGTGGTCTGACGTGCCATCCAGACTGGACTCCACTTTAGTATATATTGTAGATATACCCTTGTAGAGATAAAGAAGTCTATGAGGTCTGGTTTTTTCCGAGGATCTGCAGGCCAGTGTGTTGGCTGCCCAGTCGTGAGTACCTCTAGGCGCAATTCATCCAGACATTTCTTAAGTTCTCGTCCTCTTGTGGTTACTAATCTTGAACCCCAGTAAGTATGTTTAGCATTCCAGTCACCTCCAGCAACAAATCTTCCGCCTAGGGACTGGAAGTAATCCTTAAACTTGTCTTGGTTTATACGATGCCGTGGTGGGCAATATACAGCAGCAATATGCAGTTCTCCCAACCAGTCTGTTACAGATATAATGGCGGCTTGCAGGTAGTCGTGCTTGATGCCAGGAATAGAGTAGTGGTTGATATTTTCTTTTATAATCACAGCTGCTCCGGCATGTGCTGTACCATCAGGATGATTTGTGCAATATATTTTATAACCTGTGATTGACACTATTCTGTGATCAGTTAGATGGGTTTCTGATAGTAAAAGAATGTCTATTTTATTATGGTTCAAGAATAATTCTACTTCTTGCTTGTTCGATGACAAGCCATTTATGTTCCATATAGCAATCCTTAAAAATTTCATTTTGGTAGCCGGGCAATGAGTGTCGAAATAAGTCCCACTAGGGTCCCTATTTGTGATATGAGGGTATCCATTTTTTCTGCTTGATTTTTGATTACATGTTCTAGGTTGAATGAAGTCTCTGGTCTGTAATAGATAGGCACGGTTTTGACAGCTTCGGCAAAAGTATAATTGTGAGTGGCTTCTTTTATTGAATTTTGTTGATCATTAGGTTGGTCGTAATGTCTGTTATTATTTAACATGGGGTATTCTTCTTGAGATTCAAAATGATGTATGGGTAGCTGTGTTTCTCTCGCCTTCGGCCTATAAGGCCTAGAACCTTGCTGCATGGCTCTTCTAGCCTTAATTTCTTTGTACACTTCGCATGCCTTGTAGTTTGCTGTATGATCACCGTGGCAGAGAGCACACGTGGCAGGTGTGTTCCGGTCTTTCTTACAGTCTGTTGTCTTATGCCCCTCCCCGCACTTTACACATCTGTATGGCCGCATACAGTAATTTTTAGTATGTCCATACTGTTGGCATCTAGTGCATTGAACAATGTCATAGTTTCTTTTTGGGTCCTCAATTTTGACTTTCATGTTGTATATATACTGTATGTTTTTCACTTCTTTATTGTTTAAGCTGGGTTCCAAATTAACATAAAATGTATCCAGTGGTTGTTTTGTGGTTCTATGTCTGGCACAGACTATCTCTCCTCTCACTTTATTACCAGTCTTTTCGACTCCCTTTATTATTTCTTCTTTCGGTGTAGTATTATGTAGATGTTTGATTACGATTCTGTAGGGCCTGTTACTCTTACTATTGAAAGTGTGCCCTATTAAACCGTGTAATCTTACTTGGTCTATAACCACTTTATATGTCTCCATAGTGTTCACAATGACCCGAAGCAGATTTTTATTAACTATATGGTAGTAATAAGTGTCCACACCAGTAACCTGGTTAATTAATTCGGTTAATTTTGACATATCTGTTATACCATATAGGACAATAGGTGGAGGCTTATACGTTTTCACAGGATTTTCCGGTGTGGTTGGAGGTTCCTCATCGTTTTGATCCATAGTTAATCCGGCAAACCTGTTGCTGGTCGGGATTGGTTGCGGTTGTTGAGCATTATTTGTACGTGCAGCAGCAACAGTTTTCTTTTTCTTTTGAACTCTGAGGTTAGGCGAGGTTGAATCTTCAGGTCTATCTCTTTTTCTGATTATTGGCGTCCTTTGCCAGGTAACCGTTTTTATTGGGTGGACATTGTTTTCTGGTTGAGCGATTGTACCCTGTAGGGCATTAGGGCCCTGTAACATAGTATTTCCGGGCTGGTTCATAGTCTTTAGTTGGCCAGAGCTTCCTGGCTGAGGTTGAGAGGACGAATTTTCGGAATTTTCATTGTTTGATGGCAGAGTTAGTTCTCCACTAAATGATGCTGTTCTTGGTCTGCTCAAAAAAAGACCCTTATGAAACACTTGCTGTGTGAGTGTCTTTGATGGATTATTGGTTTGGTTGACTTCATTGTTGCAATTCGGACCTGTCATTTTTTAAGGCTGGCAACATTATTTTAATAAAATGTAAGTGGGTAGATCTTGTACCCCATGGTAATTATTGAATTTGAAGGGTAGTTGATTTTTTAATGACCGAGGCTAGTGTCACTCGCGTAATTTCGGCACTGATTTTACACTTTGATCCTGTATATTGCGTAGTGATCTAATTTTCTTGAACTAATAATGTTGATTTTAAATTTATCCTTTATAAGTTGAAAAAATCGTTTATAGGTTATCTGACTCTTGTTCGGTAGCGATCCGAAAATTACGGGAACTATGGGTGCCCTTCGCTTGGTCTAAAATTTTATGGTCAAAAATTGTTTGGCCGAAAATGTTTGGTATACTTAATATTTAATGGTATACTTATTTTTTAGCATAAAGATTTTTTTGCATACATATTTTTTGTCCTAAAACATGTTTCACCTAAAATTGTTTAGTATATTTTTTTATGACTAAAAGGCTAAAAGTATAATATTGTTAGGTATAATTATTCTTTAGCCTAACATAAAACCTCCTAAAACCCATATGCTGAAGTGAGCGAGCGAACGTTAAGCATAAGTCGCTTCCAAAACAATAGGTTAGGTTAGATTAGAACTGCGTCCCTAACAAAAATAAGGCGCTCTCAGAACAGTAGGTTAGGTTAGGTTAGAACTGCGTCCCCAACAAAAATAAGGCGCTTTCAGAACAGTAGGTTAGGTTAGGTTAGAACAGCGTTCCCGACAAACATAAGTCGCTTCCAGAAGAGTAGGTTAGGTTAGGTTAGAACTGCGCCCCCAACAAAATCTAAGTAATATTAATTTAATGAATGCGATTTGGATGCGAATATTAGTGACACCAATACCAATATTCGGAATACCTACCAATTGTATGCCTTAAATACATTCGACCAAACAATGTTATTCCACACAAATGTTAGACTAAACAATTTTCGGCCAAAAAAAATGCATAACAATTTCGGCCAAACACTTTTCGACATAAAAAACAATCGACCAAAGATCATTAGGCCAAAAAATATGTGCCGAAAAAATATCGGGCAAAATTTTTAGACCAACAGATATAGACCCGGGAACTAAATATATTGGTAGTTGCGATGCACAGTGTGGTATTTTACTGATCTGGGCGGCCAATATTATTTTTGATGTTATGTTGGTAGTTACAGTAATATTAAACTAATATATTGTTTTTTATTTGTACCGTAAGAAAATAATGGTGAAATTACAAAAAAATAAGGATTTTACAATATTAGCTCAAAGTAGGTATAATAATATATGTACAAAGTATATACAAAAGTAACAAAAATCAATCAGAAATCGTGTCACTTTGATCAGACGAAGACGGCTCTGTCGATATTTCATCAGACACCATTTCATCTGTACGAGGCTCCATGGGAAGCAGCATCTCGAGAGTTTCTGTTGCGAATGGTTTTGTCTTTTTACGCGGTGTTGGTCTCATACCTGTTATTAGAGCATCCGAAGCCACGAGTAATCTGTTAAGTACATCCCTATTGCATGAAACCCTCGAAAACTTTCGGGAAAAGTTTTGACGGTATAGACGCAAATTTGGCAATTCCGTTTGCTGCATCAACTCGAATAACTTAGATTGAGTTATTAATTTAACATTAGATGGCCCTAGAAACAATAAAAAAACCAAATTACCAAAAAATTACAAATTCATAAAATCATACCTTTTGACCATATAACGTTTGGATGCCTAATTTTTCATTTTCCGGAGTGGTTCCGTGGAAAATCAAAGCTAAATCGTAAACTAGAATAAATGAGGTATGTGCTACTTGTCCTATTTCTGCCGGGACACCTCGGGAACTACAACTAAATGTTTCCGATAAGTCGAAATACAAGCAAAACGAGAACATTGAAAGGGTGTACTTTTGAATGACTACCATATCGTCATAACATAATCAATCCTATTAAAAACATATACAAACGAAACATTCTTACTTGCCATCATAACATTTAAGGTAACTTATTACATATTCTACCGCAAAAACGTACAAATTCACTATTAAAAGTCACCCCTTTTTGATGTGCCGTTTGAGAAAATAAGTGCTCGTGAAATACTTAATATTGCAACCTGCTATACGAGCATAGTTTAGCGATAATGTCGAATACATTGACGGATTATAGTGCGTCAATAAGTAGACTTTCTGAACCTACTTCATTATTCTCCCCACAATCAGTTTTAAAAAATTGACTTTTGGCCGCCCAGATCTGTGATATACCATTCTGTGCGATGTCCGAACCAACGTCTATGTGTACAACAAACAACTCGTAGAATGGCCTCGGAACTACGCAAAAACTAGCATCAGCAAAATAAGTGCCCGTGTATTCTTTTACGATATTTTTCGATAATGTTGTAGCCAATATGACTATTTTATTATCTTGCCCATCTTCTATAACCGCCATTTCGTTATTCAAACTTTCCGGTATGTTAACATCTTTTAAATTGGAGCATGTCAATTTATCTACGTTTAATTAAATAGGTTTTTCTTGCATTATAACATCCACTTTTCTTAGAAGCGAAGGATGGCACTTCCATTGCGTATTCGGGTCCTTTATTCATCATCTCAAAATTTTCTTCTAATATGTGCTGGACAGGCCGGAAATCCAAACACACATCTTTTTTGCACTTGTCAATTGAGAAATCAACTTCGTTTTTCACACTGTTTTATATGTGTTTTACGGCGAATGACTATTTTTCTTGTCGTCTATAGTTAAACGGGCATTGCAAAGATCGCGATTACAATAACGCCATAAAGATGTGCCATTTAGGTTTTGCACATTTAGAGAGTGTATAAATAATAATAATGTATGTGTAGAGAGAGAGACATACGGAGATAACATATTCGAGAAATTTGACGTATGTAGACTACACATTCGGGGAATAAGGCGTACGGAGATTAGAGTACACATTCCGGGAATGGACGTCCGGCGACTAGACATTCAGGGAAATAGACATCATTAACCAAACCTGTCGCGACGACTCGCGATTATAATCATACTTCTTTGACAACGTCTTGGCTTTCCACATTACTGATTCTTCTTAGTTTCAGTTTCAGTTTCATTTATTAACCATACAGTAATATGTTCATTACATGGTAAGTCAGTATACATTTATAATTAACGATAACATTTCGTAATAATACTTAAAAAACATTAAATTCCAAAAATAAAAACAGTCATTACTTGTAAATCATTATTAATATCATTTTTTAATACACAGTGTCATGTCCTTGAACGATAGATATTCAGTAATAGAGTAGAAGGCATGATATATAGGCTTAGATTGTCTATGGTGAGATATTTGAATTTCTTATTCTTACTATTCAATTATTTTCCTTGACAAGGCAATTTAGTTTGTTTTTAGACCCTTGTTTGAGTGCACATGCATATTACGAGTAATTAAAAGTATTCTGTGATTGCTCCTGCTCGCCTGCTCTATCAGTTAAGTTTATATTTAAACTTAGTTTGTTGCTTTGTGTTCCTTATTGCTAATGTAATTGAGAATTATTTGCAGTTTTATACGCATCGCCCAGTCAGGCGGATGCTTTTCAGGGCATGTAAGAGCATTCGTTTTGACCGGGGAGGCATTGGGAACGGGTTACCTTAGGTGGAGAGGTATTCTCCTTACTTACCTATTTGTACCTATTTGTACCTATTTATTTGACCGGAAGATTGACGAATCTGATGGTCCCTAGATGCTGGCTTCACATGCTCCTCGTATCCCCTCAACGCTCTGTCGCAGACGAGTGATTGAAGTTCGTAATGGATGAGATCAGGTCTAATCCTCGTAAATGGTGTATTCCTTGAGGACTGTGGGGAACTGACTTCATGCCGCACGATATGATTTAATATGATAACTGCAAGACGTTACTCAGAGATAAGTATTCTGGTAATGTCAATTTTATGCGAGGGCACGAAGCACAAACATACATGACAATGGAAGTCATGTATATACCACTTTCAGGCGGTGATAACGAACGAACTGCGCAGTGTGCGAAGTGAATCCTATGAGAGATGAAGGAGCACAATTAATCTATGATACTACACGGATGTGATGATAGCAGCGGAGTCTGGAGCGAGCTTGAAAATTAGCAGGTATGAGCTATTGCATTACATCTGACGCATTCCTATTTAACAAAATCAAGGGCTGTTATTTCAGTAGCGAAGCGAGTTACAGGTTAGGTTAAATACTATGAACCCACCCGGGCAACGTTAAATTACTTTGTTGTCGCAGTAACCCCTCATGCTGTGGCGACAAAACCGTTATACGAGGTACTAACGTCTTCACAGATTGAATAACATTAATTTTTAGTTTACGGGTACCTACTTAACACGTTGAACGCAACGCGGCCCACGTGTGGGCCTTCCGAGTCCACCCATTCGGGCCCCTTGTAAAACACGAAAATCGACAAAAATCGCTTTATGGTTTTATGTTACTAATTGATTAGAAATATGATATTTGGTACTCCTAGTTAAAAACTGCCTGCTGATACTTAGGTATTTTAGACCAGGTACAGGTGATAGTTAAAAATGGCACACATGTGACCTCCGTGGCCTCAACGGAGTCAATGGCTAAAACGTTCAAAATTTATACTTTAAATGCACTGGATGAATCAACAGAACCTGGATGAACCAACTTATGGGCAAAAACCGAACCAGGTTTCTATTCCACAAGATCCAAACAGTTTGGGTGGCTTACTTAGTTCCATAAAAATTACAGTCGGTGCTAGGGTCATGTTGCGTATGAACATGAAAGTTTCGGAAGGATTAGTAAGCGGAACGGACTTCGCCGAGATCAGTTGGAAGAAGGTGAACTTTCGAAGACCGTCTTTATAGAATTTGACGATAAATCAATTGGAAGGAGTTTTAAAGATGCTAACGGATGGGTTCCAATCCGACCTCAAAGTTTAACCTTTCAAGGTCTTAGAAGATATGGCAACATTGAAAGAGTAATGTTTCCCATTATTTTAAGCTGGGTTGTTACAGTCCATAAATTACAAGGGACCACCGTGGAAAAAGCTGTAATTTGTTTAGACAAGGGTATTTTTGCTAAAGGACCAGCTTACGTGGCCTTAATTCACTTTAAGAGTTTGCAGGGTTTTGCTATTTCTGACCTCAATCAAAGTTCAATAGTCCTAATGACAAATCAGCTTTAGCAGAATTGCAAAGACTTAGAAACAGGGACACAGTACTTTGACAGAAATTATATATTTTTTTTTTGTCACAAAAATATTTCTGAGACTCGTTTTTAGTACCGACTGTACTTTCTTACACAAACGTTAAGCGTCTAGACCATGCAGACGAGCCCAAACATCATGGGTTTATCTGGTGCTGTTTAGAAGTTCCTTCGGCCACCTTCAAGATACCAAATTATTGTACTGTCAAAAATTAAGTGGGCATATAGAAAATGCTAATAAAACTTAACATTTATATGTTCCAAAATAATTTGGGTTATCCCAAATTTGGAATTATTGGCCTCAATATTTGATGAGATCCATTTTAAACTAGCTGGTTATCATGAGACTCTCATTTAGCGAATAATATAGAAAATGCTAATAAAACTTAACATTTAACCAAAATTTGGAATTCTTGTGGAAAGAGGAGTACCACAGGACTCAATCCTGGGTCCTATTCTGTTTATATTATATAGTAGCGATATCACACGTGCCATTAAACACGGTTGCTATCGTATTTACGCAGATGACTTACAACTATACATATCATGTAGTATAAACGAAGTGAAATGTAAGGTGGACAAATTAAACGATTATCTAGAACGTATTGCTAGGTGGTCACTAGAAAACTCTCTTGCTTTAAATCCCCTTAAATCGAAATATAATTGATATATGTATATTGATAAATACTATGAACTATAATAGAAAGGCTATCTTATTGTAATATTGAAGTGCGTCTAAACAACAATGTTTCAGAGCGGGTGAACGAAGCCCGAAACTTAGGCTTGCTAATGGACGGAGAACTGCGCTTTGAGAACCATGTGCTTAATTTAGTTCGAAACTGTTTTTATAGGCTGAAAGTGGTCTATGGATCCGTGATTTTATCAATGTTCAGCTCAGAATAAGATTATACGACATATTATTTCCAAACTTAACTACTGTGATATAGTGTACGGGCCGCGCCTCGTGGCCAGAACACAGAGGGGGATCCAGCGAGTACAAAAAGCCTGTGCACGCTTCTGTTTCCCCATCCCACCAAGAGCCCATGTGACGACTTTCTTGAAACAGAATAAAATCATGAACATGGTCACTCGTCAAAAAATGCATTTGGCCACCTTGATGTTTGGTGTAGTTAATCGGCAGCAGTCCGCATACCTCTATGAAATCTGGGCCCATAACTCCAGGTCTTCGCAGGTGAGACCGTGCAGATTCCTGCAACTTGTTTATCCCCAGCACCAGTCATCAGCATTTTGTGGCAGCTTTTGCTAAGCTGCCACGAAATGCTGGAACAACCTTCCTCCACTAATTCGAGCGTCAAAAACAATCGGATCCTTTAAATCAAAATGTCGAAGCTTCTTCACAAAATCATAGTACTACAGAATACTGATGTTGGAGGAAGGGTTTGGGAGTCTGGATGGACATCAGATTTCTTGTTGTCGGTTTGGTTTTGTTGTGTATAATTTTTTAATTTTATTTTTATTTTGTTATTACCTAAGGACTGTATCGTTAATTATGGGTACACATGTAACTGGCTAGAAAAAGAGGTTTAGTGATGAAAAGAGAATATATGTCATCTGTCAAATTTTAGTACGTTATTAAATAACAGGATTGTTGTGTAAAGTTGTATAATTAGCATATAGTTTTTAAAATGAAAGGCCTTTCAATCGAAAAGCGAAAATCTATTGTTTCCAAATGGTGCACTGAAAGTGGTATATCATACAGAAAGTTGGCTAAAGAGGAAGGTGTTAGCGTTCATGCTGTTCAAAACGCTATCCAAAGATTCGGCGACCACTACTCGTTAAGTAATCTTCCTGGTCGCGGCAGAAAACCAGGTCCTTCGATGCCTAATTTGGACCAAAAAATATGTAAGCTGTTTGCCGCAAAAAAAAGAGCTTTCAGTTCGTGATTGTGCCAAAAAAGCGGGAACTAGCATTGGTATGGTACAACGAGCTAAGAAACGTAATAACTTAAAGAGCTATAAAAAGCAAAAACAGCCGAAACGGACAGCTTTACAGTCATCTACCGTAAAAACTAGGGCCCGCAAGTTATATGAAGAGATTTTGAGTAAAAAGAAGCAGTGCATTGTGATGGATGATGAAACCTACGTAAAGTTGGATTACAAAACTTTACCCGGAGCACAATATTATACGGTGAAGGAAGGAACAGTCGTTAGTAAGACCGAAAAAGCAATTTTTTGCGAAAAATTTGGTAAAAAGATCTTAGTTTGGCAAGCAATTTGTCAATGTGGAATGACCTCAACACCTTTTTTCACTGACAAAACATTAAATGCAAAGATCTATGAGAAGGAATGTCTCCAGAAGAGATTGTTGCCACTGATAACGAAGCATAAAGGTCAAACTTTGTTTTGGCCTGACTTGGCCAGCTGCCATTATGCTAAGCCAGTACTGAAGTGGTACGCCAAAGAAAAAATTGACTTTGTGGGCAAAAAGCACAATCCACCAAACTGCCCAGAGATTCGCCCCATAGAAAAATTTTGGGCATTGATGAAGAGGGATCTGCGTAAAAAAGATCGTTCTGCCACTTCGTTAGAAAAATTCAAGCGAGACTGGAATCTGGTGACCAAAAACCTCGGTGTTAGCGTTGTCCAAAACCTTATGCGAAACATTAAAAGCAAAGTGCGAAAAATTGGAAAAGGTCAATAAGTAGATGTAGTTTTTTTTATTTCTTCGTTTTCAAATATATATTACATTGTAAATATTAAATAAAATTTAATGTTTTAAAATAACGTATGCGGAATGAAATTTGGACAAAGTTCAATACGCTATTTAATTAAATTAGTTTAACCAAATATGTATTTATTTGTACTCATATTAACACAAAATAAATAAAATTTAATGTGAAAATAAATTTGGTCCCATCCGGGCTACTTTTCGACAGTTTTCTGGCACTTTCTTCATGGCCGCCGTATACGAGGATGTTGGCATTTAATTCAACCCCGATTTAATTTTTCTTTTTTAACTTTCTATAGTTTTGGGTCAAAAATTATTTGCGTACATACGTCTTCTCAGATTGGCCCAAAAATCTGAAATTGGCCGTAGTTGGGGAACGTTAGGCATAGGCGGGTTTGATTCTTTCGGTACGTACGGGATTTCTGGGTCATCCATTTCCTTCGTAGTTTTTTTTAATAATGACTAGATGCTAGATCTGCCCAAAACACTACATTAGCTCCTCTATGATTTGACCGTATAAAATGACGCACAACTGGCAAACATCGCTCGATGTAGTTGTCAGCACTGTCAGCAGTAACCGCCCAACCAGACTTAAAAAACACCGGCTTTGACATAGCACGAGTGCTACCCATAGTAGAACTTTTTTTGGAAACTTGTTGTGTTCTACATATTTCACAGATTCTTCGGTCCGGTCATTAGCCTTTTCAAAATAAAAGTTACCCTGCCATTCATTCCCATCTAGGGTGAAATAGGATTCATCATCCATAACGCACTCTATGCCGTTTTTTGCATAGAATATATTTTTAACCAAAGTTTTAAGTTTTTTTTTTTGTAGATATTTTTTGCTTTTCGGAGACGGACGGTTTGACTTTTCTTGATCGTTTAACAATACCCATGTTATTAAGATGCTTTTTCACGGTTTTCCCGTCACAGCTGAATTTATTTCCAATTTCTCTGTATGATCTTGCCACACGATCGGCCGTCATTTTCTTTAATTGACTCCTCTTCGAAGAACTACTTAAACTGCTAACCTTCCCCGAGACAGATTTTCTAGTAGTTGTTTTTCGTAAGGAATAAGATGACAAAATATTATAAATAGTACTTCTGCTCTCCCCCATTTGTGTGAAATGTTTTACGACCCTCGACTTAGGCCAGTCCGGGTGAATGTCG
Source organism: Apotomis capreana (assembly GCA_947623375.1). Taxonomy (NCBI): domain Eukaryota; kingdom Metazoa; phylum Arthropoda; class Insecta; order Lepidoptera; family Tortricidae; genus Apotomis; species Apotomis capreana. The sequence goes on from OX392498.1 coordinate 51,134,624, forward strand.
CAAAATTTACACACATTCTCCATTCTCTAGACGTCTTTCTTTTCGATTTGCCATAATAAATTCAATAAAAAACACACAACCATGAAAATTATGCAAATTACTGAAAAATGTACTCGGAAACAAATGACATTCACAAAATTTCAAATTTCGAACGTTTAATGTTTTAGTTACGCCTAAAGAGTTTGTCCAGATTTCATTCCGCATACGTTAAGTCAATTCTGTAACTTTTATTGTGTACCCATAATTAACGATACGGTCCTTATCTAATTATTTTTTTCTTTTTTATTTACCTACTTCGTTGTGTTGTGTTCTTATTTATTTACATATTTATTTATTATTATTATTATTTCGTGTACTTTTAGCATCAAAGTGGTTATAAGCAGGTCCGTACTGAAAACCAGCGCCCCGGCTCGCCGTGGCATCATGCTGAGTGCGGGGTCCTATCCTATTCAACGATGATTGTTTATGTTAGTTTTTTTTCATGTAAGTTTGTTTTGCATTGAATAAATGTATTTTCTTTCTTTCTTTCATATTGGCTCAGATCCATTCACAACTAGCTAGTCATCATGAGACCCTCATTTAGTAGTAAGTGATATAGAAAATGCTAATAAAACTTAAAATTTAACCAAAATTTTAAACTCTTGGCTTCGATTTTGGCTGAGATCCGTTCACAACTAGCTGATCATCATGAGACCCTTATTTAATTAGTGATATAGAAAATGTTAATAAAACTTAACATTTAACCAAAATTTGGAATTCTTGGCTTCAATATTGGCTGAGATCTTGTCACTTGTTCAGATTAAAGTTGAATATCTTGGAAACTACTGGTCCTATTTCCACCAAACATAGCCAAGAACCAACTCACCGGACAAGTCTTTCAATTTAAAAAAAAAACCGCACTCAAATTGGTCCATGCGTTTGAGAGCTACGATGCCACAGACAGACACCACAGATACACGTGTTAAACTTATAACAACTCTCTTTTTTCGTCTGAGGTTAAAAAAAATATGTTATGACGTGCTAGAAGAAATTTTCTGTAAACGCAGCGAACGGAAGCTGCATCCCTGAAAGACGTAAAAGTTCCGGAAATATTGGAAAATATTTTTTTGGTATGTGATGATGGCACAGACTACAAAATATTAATATTTTGTCCAAAATTTATGAGATCTGCCGTAAAGAAACTTGAAGATAAACTATTCTTTATTGACGGCACCTTCACACGAACGCTAAACTATTTTGCCAAATTGTGTCTACGTATATGTTCTCTGTTTGGCCCTATGGTTGACTGGTAGAGAATGCCATTTGGCATTAAGTCCGCCATTTGTACTGACTTGTTTTGTGCAATAAAGTTTAAATAAATAAATAAATATATGCATGGTGATTTGCACAGTACCAGCGATTCGGTAAATGTGGAGGGAGTGATTTATGCCCAACTACCTGATAACTAAATTGCAATGTACCTACGAACTGTTTTTGACCTCTTGAAACAGGAATAAGAATAAATAAGATAAAATGCGATTATGAAATCGCTATTAAGAATTCTTTAAACAAAGTATTTTCGCAAATAAATATATCAGGGTGACATTTTCACCTGTATAAAGCTGTATGAAAAAAGGCTGAAGCTTTGAAGGTCGATGAAAACAAGGAGTCTAGAGACATAATCGGAATTTGTGCAAATGTTCCTCTTTTACCTGCAGCGTACTACACTGAATGTTTGTTGTGCATTAAACAAGCGTATTGCACACCCTTTGAATTTTTAAAAAGGATTACTGCTATAACATGCTGCGTCGACCCCAAATAAATGGGATAAGGGCAAGCGAATGATGATTACTACTATAACAGGATTTAAATATTAATAATAACCACGTGTTTTCAATAAGAAATTGGAGTGCGAAATAGGGCTTGAATGGTTTGGGAGTGTGTTTGGGTGTGTTGACGAAGTTGCGGGCACCTTCTAGTTTGATATAAGTAAAAATCGTGGCAATTATACTAGCCAACTCGCACTCCATGGATTTCATTAAGTAGAAATGTTAAGCTCAAGAAGTAAATAATATTTGTTTTACTTTACGAAATTAAAACACAATAATAGTACATTACTGCAGAGGCCGGGAAAAGTCAGTTCGTGGATGAGTATGATTAGGACGTGGCGTAGTCGAGTCCTTCAATAATACGAATCTGCGAACTGACATTCCCGCCGAGGCTTGTATAGTTAGTGCTTTTCTCCAAATATGCTTGGAAATAATCACCAATCTACATTTTGAAATTAATATATCAGTGCCATGAAGTTAATTTGGTACTTATTTTTTTAGGAACAGAAATAAAATTTATCATATGTTTGATTTAAAACAAAATATATTAATGTCAATTAAAAATATATGAAAACACGATAGTAAAAAATATGGGCATATTATTATTTTTGGTTACTTAAATCAACAACTTACAAACACACGTTTTTTTAGAAACCATACCATATTATTTTATCATTCGGGGCAGATCGTAAGTTCAAATTACTTTTATATTGATTTGGACACAATCATTTCCGTTTTATTTTTTATTTGTTTACGTTTGGTAAACTTAATAGTTTTCAATTTACTCATTAAATACCATCATATTATTAAAATCAAAACTGTCTGTGGGAAATCTTTAATAAATAACTAAGAATCACAAAAATAAATTATACGCATATAAAATTATTATTTAAATTGTTTGTCCGTTATTCGAAATTTGTCGACATTTAAAATACATAGATAGTAGCAGAGCCGAGAAATGTTCAGTGCGAGAACTAAACGCAGAGAACAATTACAAAGTTTAAACTAGTTCTTATTTTTTTTTTAACTAATTTTTTGATACTTGGTTATTGATCCGTATGGTGAATTGTCGGTCTCTGAAAAAATTTAAAGAAAAAATCTCTTTAGTGCACTAACCGGCCAAATTAAGAGTACGCTCATTTGTATGAGACGTCATAAACGAAAAGTGTGATTTTTACTTAATCGTCATTTAAATAATAGCTATTTCCCGGCCGAGGCCAATAATATTTTTTCATTTAATTTCATCTAACGCCTTATAACAATAACGAACGATTTCGCGGTCCAGTTTGTCTACATTAATGGGAACATTTCCAAGCAAGTTCGAGAAAAATATATTTTATGATAGGTATGCATATATGGATATAATTTTTATAGCCCATTCATTTTATTTTAGGATTTCACCATCGGAATGGGAGATAATAAGCTGGAAAGTCGTATACAGCTTCATTCGGCGTTCTAAAAGTGGTCTCAAAAGTCTCGTAAAATCTCGTGTCTGCGTCCTAAATTATATTTTTAAAAACTTTACAAATACCTACATCAGCATCCGCGGAGGTGTAGCTTAAAATGACCGCATCCGCGGATGCGAAAAAATGTGCATCCGTAACATCCTTGTGCGATATTGAAAATCTACGACATTGTGCATTGATTGATTCACGACACAATATCGTACTGTGGTACGAGTACGAATCACGATTAACGGTAATTTTAAACTTAAATAGATGTCATATATAAAGGAAAAAGTGAGCAAGGCCTCCTTTGCCTTGGGCATCCGATCTTTCGGGGCATGCATTTCAGGCAAATGGGCATACGAGAAACTGGACATTCCAGGCAAATGGACATACGAGGAACTGGACATTCCAGGCAGATGAACATTCAAAGAACGGGACATTTGAGGCAAATGAACATTTTAGGAAGTGGACATTTTAAGACTAGAGTCCATATTTATATCGGGAAGGTTAAAAAACAGAATTTGAATTCCACGGTTTTTATTCATTTATTCATAATTATACGTAACCATACTAGTTTCTTTACATCTTACTATTTTTATATACCTAATTGAAAAATAATAAATAACACTACCACCAACCTACTTTTTCCTTCCACAAACACCGGCAATGATATATAAAGGAGGGACAGCACCGCTGTTCAATAGTTGTTGGCACACCGTAAACGCATGTACATAAAAGACATGACGCTAATCCAACGGTACCGGTACACGGTACCGCGCAATATGCAACGTCAATCTTCAGTGTGGACCATCATTAGTTCTAATATGTTATATAACCTAAAACAAACAATTCACTGGTTAAGTTATCAAAAGGTAACCTGGCCATCTCCATCTCGATGTGCCACTGCTGTCAAACCAGGAAGATCTGACTGAAAAAACAATTGAGGCTATTAAGTGAGAGCCCTTTGTTTCCTAGAAACATTTTTCGTCGAATGTATAATTTCGCCGAAAAATCGTTTTGCTGATTTTTTATTCCTGAGGTTAAATTTGCTTTATAACAATCTCAAATGCTTTCTTCGAAATGAGTCTTCGTCGTAATTAAACATTCGAGCCCTTTTAAAGAATATGTTGTATACAAAATAAAATACCACCATGCAATAAATAATATATAGCTCTCAAGATTAGAACCTGACAATTGATTTAAAAGTTCAGCCATATAGCAGAAAATTGTCTCTAATATCTTAAACTCGCAAAAATTTTATTACAGATTGTTAGAGGTGTTGCCGTAGTAGGGCTGTAGAAGTTTCTCATTACTACGCACACAGACTAAAATAATAAAACAATAATTAAATTGTATCACTAACCCTTACGGACCCTCAACCCTTAACCCTCACGCACAGTTAAAAACACAAAATATGACTAATAGGTAGTCGACTTTGTAAATGTTACCACAATGTTAATTGTCGGGTGAAGATGCAAAGACTTCAGTCTGTTAGTATCTGCTTGTAATTCAAACCAAATACGAATACAAAATAGCCTTATTTTCCTAAAATATGGCGAAATGTCTAACGTAGGTACAAATAGTTGATAACCGTCAGAATCTGAACCGATTATTTAAAACAGTTTTATAAACCGACATGATAATATCCTCACACCGTTTGGCAGAAGGGGAAATAGTTCGATAGGCGTTTCCAGTAGTATTATGCTCTAACTGCAGCGCAGAGGGCGGCAGATTTTAATACTCCTAATGTCATAGTCGTTGTGCGTTATTATCAGGGATCGTAAATGCGAGCAAAATCGATTGAAATGACGTATTGACAACCATTGACGACACTTCAATGAATTTTGCTCGCATTTTACGAACCCTGGTTTTATAGTCAATGGTTATCTTACTTGAACCACACGATGAAGAATGTTATAGGTATGTTACAAACCTAATTATACTGTACTTACAAAACTGAGGTATTTACCTCAGTTGTTAAAATACGCCTTGTGCATTACTGCATTTTCGAAACCGCACCGATTTTTTCGAAAGTGTGAATACCGCCTATAACTAGCTATTGGGGCGATGTGGTCGCTTAGCGACAAAGCCCTTTCAAAAAAATAAAACTAGCTATTGTAGACATTTACTATTTCACAAAGACATCAAATAGTTACCTACCCATGTAATTATCTTATCATTGTCATCATTGCTTTGTAGGTACACGGTGAGAAAGAAATATATTCAACTTTTTTTTATTCATAAGCTGACCTACTGATTAGCTCTCAGTATCACCTGAAGGTAATTGACTACGAGGTCGAAGATGTATTGCTGTGAACAATAGCCTATTTACTCTTGCCTTAAAGAGATTTTATTTTAAAAAATCAGGATATATGTACTCACAATGGGAGCGAGTTCCATTCCTTACCGATACGCAATAGAAATGATGAAGCAAATCTCGTCGTGAGATTATTTACATAACAGAATGTGGTAATCACTAATCAACCATATTGACCAACGACAACATAAAAGTGTGAATAATATTCTATCTACGTTCGGTAACCTTCCTCAAATCAAATCTACACATCTTCCTGTCGTGGTATAAACATTGCGGAATAAGGTCTCGGAGCAGCTATCAAGCCTATGACTGGTTCGTCGCTGGGCATGACTCCGTTGACGCACTGGATCTTGAACTTCTGCATGATTCCCACGAAGGTTAAGAAGACAAACGAGCGCGCCAGGGCATCGCCAGGGCACCTCCTGCGACCTGGACATTGATACAATTTAATAATCAATGAATTTTAGACAGGCCAAATGCCATTAGCACTTATGTACGCAACGCGAGCGCCCACCATATTGAAAGGTACTTAAAAATATAATGGATTGTTTGGTTATTAAAAAAATTCTAAACTTTTTAAAAATCATCGCAGGGGCGGAGGCGCAAGGAACCCGCCGCGTATGCGCTGCGAAGACGTCACGGCTAGCTTGCTACTCAATGGCTCAGCGGTTTAACAAAACTGGCTTTAACACTACACTACGATTTCGATTATTTTCATGATGTATCGGCCTTCGTAAATAACCTAACTGTGTAAGTAAGTTAACGAGAATCAACGGACCTTTACAACCATTACTTTTATTTCAAATTGCCTCAATGTTTTCCTTAATCATTCAGACTTAAAGTACCATCAAACCAACCAGGGCCATGACCTACCTAACCCAAAAGTGTAGATGTGCTCAGCATTCTTCAATGCACCATGCTCATCAATGAATCTCTCGGGCTTGAATTCATGAGGATCGTTGAAGATCTCCGTATCGAAATACAGGTCCCCGACTGATATCAATACAGTAGTCTCCTTTGGTATCATGTACTCGTCTACAATAGTGTCGCTAAGAACTCTTCTTGGACCAATCAACGGCACTATCGTGTAACATCTTTGCACTTCGAGCAGAAAAGCCGATGTGTAAACAAGCCTGAAAAAAAAAACTAAATTAAGTACTATACTAACTATTCGCGCTTTCAAAACATCAAGCCAATCTGAGCACTTTCCGGACTCTATCCGTTTATCCATTTAACTAAATGTAAACAAACCCTAAATAAGGTGCTTTATCAGGCCAATATTGGTTGCTAAATTTTGTATGTAATAATATTACTTTAATAAAAAGTAGAATATTTATTTTGCTTTAATATATCAGGTTATAGAATAAACCATATGATACCCAATCAAGATTGTGTAATTATTCCCTCAGTACATTAATTTAATACTAATTTCAATATGCCAAATATTTTACAAACTCTGCACAATAAAGAACCTGAAAACCTAGGAATCTGCAACCTTTATTTTTCAAATAACATGACACTTGACACATCTCGTGTATTCGTTTTAGTAATGTATACTCTACTCTACTTTCCGAAAATAGTTTTTTCCTAGTGGCGATTAATACCAATCGCATATTTTACCACTTTTTATTTTCTCAATAGCGTCCTTTTCTGAAGGGATTTCTAACCATTCTCATATTTTCCCAGTTTATTTATTTTCAGCAGCGTATTTTTTCAACAGGATTTTTAACCATTTGCACAATTTCTCATTATATTATTTTTATAATGGCGTATTTTCCAGATAGGGTTAGAAAATGGGATATTCTAACCAGACGCGATGGGCGCACATTTGCCGGCCCTTAAAATTCACGAAGGTTTGTTCGAAATTTATTTTATTTATTTATTCATTAAAAACTTTAATAAATATATGTTATTGCAATGGATACAGATCGAAATGATACATATTGTATCGTGCTTTCAGCACAGGCATAGGCATAAGGCACTAATAATGTGACCGAAAGTTGGCACAAAGAAAAATATTATTAGAAAACATTATTCTAATATATTATTAGTTCTGTCTCAACTGAAGAACGAAACACAAGCAGTTGATTTCAGGGTGCTTCAAAATGATGTTCGCCCCGATGTATTTCGCAAAAGGCCAAAGAAATATATTGATATAGATTCAAAAATAGTCAAAATTGACCATAATTATTTAGAAGGAAAATACGATACTAAAAAAAACGATTTCGCTTTTGTCATACTTAAAGTATAAAGTAATAAATAAAAGCCATATTGTTACCATATTGTTATTGTGGAATGTTTATTTTTAGATTATTTACTTGTAATGTTACACATTGAGTAAGATACATAATTAAATCTAAAAGTTTTAACAAATATAAAAAAAAATTATAAAACCTTACTCTAAATAACCTAAAATATAATATTAGAAAAAAAAGGGGTCATAAAAGGAATACCCCATCCAAAAGGTCCGCCTGCGGCATTGTCCCCAGTATGCTGGCGGCGTTACCTCTTTGTATGGCCAGAGAGATTTAGATTATTATAATTAAATGTTTATTATTTAATTTTTTAAATTGTACTCTAAAATTTGCATGCCTACATATAGGCTGAATACATGACACAAAAGTTTTGTAATATCTAAAACACTGTATTCTGGCAAATAAAATCTTTGAATCTACCAAACCGAGTACAGTCAGTGTCACGTTCACCAAATAGTTAAAAACTTCCAGAATACGACGCTGTATGTCGCTATATGACGCTGACTGTACCTACACTTTCGTAATTATTAAATTACAAGCAAGTTTAAGGTAATCGTTCATATGTTTATCGTTTGTTTGACAAAGTTGTCGTTATGATTAAGTTTATGCACAAGCGTGGTTTTATTTTATTTAAGTTATAATAAATAGAAAATGTGTTAGGTATTGATTATGTGTATGCACAAGCGTGGTTTTATTTTATTTAAGTTATAATAAATAGAAAATATGTTATTGCCTGTTCTAGTTTTATTTTAACGCATAGAACCGAATACAATACAACCTGTTAGGAGATCGATATGCACTTTTACTTATCGTTCTTATAAACCCCGTCTATCACACTAGTCCAATTGAGTTGTCCCATCATGGGTCAACTAAGACGATTATGTCCCAGAAGTCCCATGGGACAAGCGGCACTAATATTTTTTATCATATTGTTGTCCCAAAAGTCCCATTACCGTCATCACCGTAGGCATCTAATAGTAGTCTTTGACGTTTCAGCCACAACACGAATGAAATGATATGCTGGGTAGTGTGTCTGTGTACGCCACAAAATAAACCGTCTAGCACAATACGTTTTGACATAAACAAATGTATTACCCTTAAAAAGTAGAAAATTTCTACTAACAACTACTAACATTTAATGTTCTTTCCATTCTGTAGGTGCCATCCGCAAATGCAACAAAAAAAACACTTGTCGGGAAAATAAACTGTTGAAAAAGACATATAGTGGTAAATTATGCGAATAGTTAGAAACCTTATCGGAAATATATGCTATTTAAAAAATACTATATTGGGAAATTGTGCTAATGTTAAAAAACCTATTGGAAAAATAATATGCTAAAAAATAAATAAACTGGGAAAATATGAGAACGGGTAGAAAACCCTACGGAAAAAGACGCTATTGAGAAAATAATAATAATAATAGCCTTTATTTAACAATCTTTCATTTAACAATCTTTAGTTTTATTCCATTTCATTTCGAAGATTGTCTTGCTCTGCAGCATAGGCCTCCCCTAGAGCTCGCCACTGAGTGCGATTCAGAGCCTGTCTTCTCCAAGTAACACCTGCCACCCTCTTAATGTCATCCTCCCATCTCCGACGCTGTCTCCCTCTTTTCCTTTTTTGTTGTCTCGGGCACCACTCTGTTATGTCTCTAGACCATTTATCCTTGATGCTCCTAATCATATGGCCGGCCCATCTCCATTTTAGTTTTTTGATACAGTAAGTGACACCTGTTATTCTTGTTTTGTTTCTTATAGTATCTAGTTTTACTCTGTCCCTTAATTTAATGTTGAGCATGCTTCGTTCCATACTGTGTTGGCAGGTTTCTAATTTGCGTAAGTTGAGATTGGTTAAGCTCCATGTTTGACATCCATATGTCAGCACAGGTAAAATACACGAATTAAATATTCTGCTCTTCGCTTTCAGTGGCACGAGAGGGTTTTTCATTATCTCCTTGAGAGACCAGTATCTTTTCCAAGCCAAAGTAACTCTGTTATTTATTTCTTTCGTTGTAAGGTCTGTTGGAGATATGATCTGTCATATTGTATCTCGTTGATCTGTATTATTGAGAAAATAAAAAGTAGTTAAATATGCGACTGGTATTAATCGCCACTAGGAAAAACCGATTTTCGGAATCTAGAGTATACACTCTCATCTTCGGTATCATTAAAATTAGACAGCGATAGTGACAGTTCAAATTACAGTTACTGAACTCTTATTTAATAATAGGTTGCCCCGGAGGTAAAAAAAATAGCTCTATAACGTACATTTTTTATAAGAAATAACGTAACATGTAGTTTACATACATACCTGCGTTAGTGTTTGTGAGCAGTACAGAAAAAAATACATTTAAAATATTGAATGTCTATTCATATACATTCTTGTATATGAATATAAGTATTGTGTATTATCTACACATAATTATATTTATTTCTTTTACGTATATCACTTGGCAAAGGCCATTTAATTCTTTTTTCACTTTGCCGTACCTTGATCAGTCTGACTACCAAAATATTAATGGAAAGTAAGAATTAAAATTTAACTATTGATAAAATGTTGAGTACACCTGAATATGTCAACTTTGACAGCCAAGGTTTGTTTACATTTAGTTAAATACCTATCCGGATAGAACTCAGACCACAGAAATAAGGAGACATGCCAAGGCGGCGTGGCAGCTGACGCTTCGAGTTGATCCAACTGATCAACTCGTTGCTCGTCACTCTTAACGCTGACTCATTCGCACGGTGACGGTTGAACGTAAAAGTGCTCCGATTTTTTTGGAAATGCCGGTGTGTAGCGTGTTTTTGTGCAAAAATCGAGGTACAAAACAAAATAACAAGACTTGTGGAATATCATACTACCGGACCGGTAAGTAGTATTTTTAACCGTTATTTCTATTTTTAATTGATTTTAAAAAGTTCTCTGTTTATCGTCGTAAAATTCACCTTACGCAGCTTCGAGTGCGCGGCATAGGGCTGTAAAGGTGTTCTCCGTTATTTTCTCGAATGGGGTCTTATACATGGATGCATGTAATGATACTAAAATAAATACAAAATAGTACTAAAATATACCTATGCACTAAACTGGCTTTTTTAGGAATTTGCTTATTATGTATACAGATATTTGATCATTCATCATAATAGCGGATGCTACTGATGTTGAATTATAAAACATAGTGTAGTAAATGAATAAAAATAGCTCAATATGTCATAATTAAAGAAAAAAGAATTAGAATACTCTAAGTGTAGGTAGTAGCAAACATACAAACTTACTAACATTTACATTTATTATATTATTCTAGGGAAATGGAATAGTAAAAAAATCTAATAAATATATTAATAAATGAATTAAGTTTTTGACCAGTTCTCGTTTAATACCATTGCAGATTCATCAAGATGAAGGACAAGGGAGGACTGATATTTCCGTGAGATGATGTGATGTGAAAAAATGGAAGTAATCATAAAAAAGGAGAAATCTCAATGTATTGAAATCTTAAAAAATAAATTGGTTCCAAAAGCGCTGAAACATTTCATCGGAAGCAATGTTTTCAAATGCACCAGTACGAGCATCATCAATGACCAATCATTTGGTACATTTAACGAAAAGCGTGATGGAGAAGTATATTAACGTGCGTTTGCAAATATTGTCGAAACGAAATGTGCTAAACAAATATTTGCACTTCACGGGACAATAAAATCTTTTGCATTTGGGCTCGTACAAAATGACCAGATTGTTTTAGTTAGTAAGGCATTTAATTTTACTTACCTTAATCAAATATATTTTAAAACAACTCTGCAGTAGTATGGTTTTATCGATACAGGTATTAATGAATTGTGTCACAACCCAACGCCAAAATGGCCGCCGATGTCTACGCGTAGTGTGCGTGGAGTAGTGTATTCCTACAATTATGGTACGTAGTGTGCGGCCCAATAAGAGCGTTGAGTGAGACGCTCGTAGGGACGTAAGTTATGTGTGCGGGATTCTAATTCTAATGTTTATTAAACTTTACCTGTAGTTAAAACGCACACATTTTTAAAAGTGGTGACAGCGGTATCGGAACAAAATCGGCGTTAGGCCATGTCTCTTATTTCTATGGTCTGAGGGATAGAGTAAAGAGTAACTAATATTTCTAAGCACAGCAAAGAATAACCGTAAGGGCCGCTACAGACGGACAGCATTTCAAACGAGTCGTTCCAACTGCAGTACGACTGCATTATGACTGTGCAGCCAGCTTGTAGTTCGTGTGCGGTTGACAGGCCTGCAAGCGGACTGCACAGTCGGTTTGCAGTTTTGATGCAGTTACACCAACTGCATTAGAACTGCCCTGGAACTGCCACTTTGCAGCTGGGTTGCATTGCAGCTGAATTGCTGTCCGTCTGTATCGGCTCTAAAATAGGGTGAGTAAAATGCGTCTTTTTACATGGGGCACGTTGATTTATATACATAAAAAATATTCCGGCCTTATGAATTTTAGGGTTTTAATCATTATCTGACGTTTTATTCCATAATTTTATCGATAAGCACAAAATAATAGGATGTCCTCACCCCGTAGTTGGGGTTAGTAGGATTAGAAGTTTGGAATATTGCTAGGGATGGCACTTTTGAGATTGTGAACATTACAATAACGGATGAGAATAGGCACCAGCTACATTGTGATATTGACAGAGTTCACAATATTTTTGGACGGTGCATTGGGTTCGGTTCAGGAGGTCTAAGTTGTATTTTGACATGGTAAGCAAAGCGTCTTAATTGTATATTGTCTAGGTAGCAAAATGTGTTGATGTGCAAAACGACTTAAATGCAAAATACCATATAATAGTTTACGAAACGGCTTGTTTATGAAACGGACTAATATCATAAATACCTAATACTAATAATTCAAATATAGGGTATAAAAACTTACATGGTTTCGTTTCTACTAAACCTTCGTTTGAAAGACTTATGACAGGTTAGGGTGTTTTTAATAATGAAAAAGATCATAGGGTACGTAGAGCCGACGTCAAAAAAAAATCCTAAGCACTTCTACTAAATAAAGAAAATGACTTCTTATAATAAACATATTATTAATCTACATATAATATTTTAAAACTGTGTATAGCCGCCAAAGGCGTCCCGACCGTCTTGCAGTCGCTGCACACTGGAACCCGCCCATTGCATTACATTACATTTACATTACATTGCAGGGCTTAAAGCTCAACTTTGCAATTGTGGGTGTAGCTGCTGGTGCCTTAGAGCGCGCACTGTAAAAAGCTTATGTCATTATGTCATGTCTGTTGTTGACTTGGGAATAAAATATCGTAAACATATTAAATGGTTTTAATGTTTTAACTTGAGGCCCTAACCGGGTGATTTTATGGTTTCATCTGCTCAGATGAAAGAACCCATCATGAACTACAATTATGTTGAGCAGTTACGCAAAATTATCATAGATTACAAGCCTGCAGAAAAGGTGCACAGCAGCAACATAAGCTTTTTTGTACATCCCGATTTGTTGACGTGCGAGAATGTTTTCATACGAGAAGATGCTGTCCACAAACCGCTACGAGCCCCATATAAAGGACCTTATCCAGTCTTGAAGCGCACTGACAAAGTGTTTGACATACAATTGCCAGGACGAGTTGTCGCAGTGTCTATTGACCGTCTCAAGCCTGCCTACACTATAAATTTAAATGTATCTCAAGATGAGCCTCTTGCAAGAAGTATTAGGTCAGGCCGAACCATCAGACAACCAGTACGCTTTGCTTGAGGGGGAGCCTTGTAGCTGCTGGCACCTTAGAGCGCGCACTGTAAAAAGCTTATGTCATTATGTCATGTCTGTTGTTGACTTGGGAATAAAATATCGTAAACATATTAAATGGTTTTAATGTTTTAACTTGAGGCCCTAAATGGGTATTTAGTACTAAAATTAAAATAGATGCATAGACAGTGTAATAGTAATAGTGCACCTCATTGCAGAGAAATACCTTCATTATCAGTTGTCATTACGTAGTTGCATCATGTCAAAGGTTGCGGATTTTATATTTCAAGTCAGTGGTAGTATTGATGAACAAAATACAGTTATTTTAAGTAATTATAGTAACCTTGGGCCTCGAACGGTCTAAAACAAATTAGTGTTAAAAGTAGTATATGTAGAGTTTTTGATTAAAAGTATTTTATAGTAATAAATAAGGCAATCTGGGAGTTTTCTTTGGCGGTTCTTTCTCCTCAGTAAGCCTTTAGTGAACCACTGGTAGATATTTTAAATAAATAATAAATGCCCTTCTGGCACATGTGTAACTGTCTTTACACATTAGGCCCATCTGGCATGTATGAACACCTTTATTTTAAATTAATATTTACAAAATGGGTAGTTTGCACAAATGTAACTTTGACAGAGAAAAATTGTGTTTTTCTCAGTCAACCTTTGACAACGGTATCTGTAAAGGTACTGAAACGTCAGGGAGGCTCAAATAATTAATATACGCGATATAATCCGTTTAAATTGTTTTATTTAATTATAGTTGGTATAACTCACCGCACTCAACCGCAATATCTTTTCTTGAACAAGGTATGTAGATTACATTTTACGTATTTTATGGTTCTAAAAAACTAACTTAACTTGTATTGTAATTTTATAAAAATGGTTATATTCCGCATAATGGACAACATCTTTTGATAATATTTAGTGCATGTAGCTAAAAAAGTGGTCGTTATTAGGATTCTTTATTCAAAAGTAAAATATGTTGTCAAGTTTTCGAAAACGGAACCAATTTTTTTGCTCTGACTATTTGACCAGGCGTTTTTATTTTAGCAAAAACATGACTTTTGGTCACTAAAACAATCCTTTAGTGCGTAATGTTTAAAACCAACCTACAAGGTCGATAATTCAAAAATAATGTCTAACGACAGCAGTTATAATTCTATCACTGTACCCGTGGTGTCCCATGACTACTACTACTACTGTTCACAAAATCCTTATTCCTGGAGATGCAATACCTGAGTACCTGATCCTAATAGGCAATTTAAGTGAAGAGGCCCAAGAAGCGAGGAAAAAGGATTTTAAAAACTATCGGGAGAAATTTAGTCGTAAAAATTGAAGAATCGACAACTTGACATTCATGTTCGGGGATTTTGACGACAACCTTATCAGTTCTATGGCATCTTGTTCATTGATCCACGCTCGGGAATTGTGGACTGAAGAATTGTCTTGCACCAAATATATGGAACTGGAGAGGCCGGCAGCAGCCGACAGCGTCCGTCCGAGCTATTAAATATCTACTAGGGTGACCTGCTTGAATGCCCCAGTCAGTTTTGAATCGTGTTGGCAAGTACACGTAAAAATGACGGTTAAGTTATGGACGGCCTGATTACCTACTCGTGAGAAAATTAAAAACTATTTTAATTCCGAAAATGGGAGTGCACATTGGCAGAATGATTTATTCCCATGTCCTTACTTATTTTCTCCCAAGCATTTTGCTTACTCTGCTTATCACAGTAACGGGTTGGCTTAAAGTAATGAGAATTTTAAATAAATATTTTTTTTAATAAAATTAGTAAGTATACCGGGTGGAACGAAGCGATGTTCATTCCTGAAACTATAATGCTATGTATTTCATGTAGAATCGACCTGCAATAGTTAAATTCTTTTAATAATAAAAAAACGAAAATCGATTAAAATTGTATTTTTTAATGTATGTACAACCCTAGTTTTTTTAAACTATTATTTGACGTTTGGGAGTATTTACAATTACCTACATTTACATCCGGTGTTCGAAAGTACCGCCGTGGCGTACGATACACGCCGCTGCTCGTGCCCGCGTGTGGCGATGCACCCTCGACAAGATGTTGTGTCGGTTATTTCTTCTGCGAAGACTTTCAAAGGCCACCCTTAGCCTTTCCCTCATCTCTTCAGCCGTCTCACACTCAGTCTTGTAAACGATGTCCTTTACGGTGCCCCACAGAAAAAAATCCAAGGGTGTGAGATCTGGAGACCTAGGAGGCCAACGGTGCGGCCCATATCGGCCGATCCAGCGATCCTCAAACACATTATTCAGTGTTTCACGTACTTCGACTACTGAATGAGCTGGTGCTCCATCTTGTTGGAACCAAGTGCGTCTTCTTTCTGCCAGCGTCAACTCATCCAGATAGTCGTCGAGCTCTATCCTCAACAGAGCCATGTATCCGTGTCTGTTTAAAGTCTGAGGCAGAAATACAGGGCCTATTATTGTATCCCCGTGTATCGCCGCCCAAACATTAACAGACCAACGATACTGGTGTCCCGTATAACGGTAGGCAAACGGATTTTCTTCGGCATACACGATTTATGATTTGTGAATTATAGGTTTAAAATTTAGCGTTTAAGAAATTTCAAGGCTCTTGCGGAGGCATTTAACCTCTTCCGATTGCTTTAGTGCAAAACTAAATATTAATCTTTACACAAAACTACAACTTTTTATTACTATTAAAATTTTGAAATACCAAAAAAAAATTTTTGATCCACTCTAATACACGTGTTCGTTATGCCTGTTCCACATACCGTTCCGTGTGAACAAGCTTTCATCACTCCATATTACGTGTTTGATGAAGTCTCGGTCTTCTAACACCTTTTGCAGTAGCCACCGGCAATAGGCTTCGCGAACGGGGCAATCTCTTGGTAGTAATGCCTGGACTCTTTGTATTTTGTAAGGGTGACGGCCCTCACGTTTTAGTATTCTGAGTATTTTCGTATGAGTCATACGAAAATGTCGGCCCGCTTGTCTTGAACTTGACCTCGGATAATCTTCGAAGTACTGCAGCACTCTCTCTTCCAATCTGACATCATGTTGAATAACGCGTCCTCCGCGCTGGTCATCCTGACCCGTTCGTGGCACAATAGGACGATTGTTACCAACACGGTCAAGAGCGCGTAATATCGTACTAGAGTGTGTTGGGTGAGGAGGAGGATACCTGTTCCGGTATTGGCGCAAAGTCTCTCCAGTATTGTAATCGCACTCCGCGTACAAAAGAAGCAAATTCAAATAGCCTCTAGCGTTTAATTCCGGCATTTTTGCACACAGCATACGATACAAAAAGTCAATGTAACGTCTATCAATCATGTCAACTAAAAAGTATAAAAACAATCTTAAGGGTATTTTCAAAGGTTTTTAAACCGATAAGAAATGGCTAGGCAATTTGTAAAAAGTTTGTTTACAAAAGTTAACTGTGTTATGAAGAGGTCATTGCACTCTAAAATAGGGTTGTACACACACACTTTTTCGTATGAAAGTTTAACATGCTATAACTGGAAAACGGTGAGAGATATTAATAAAGTTTATTTGGAGAAAATAATATTCTAAGCCTGTATAATGCCACAGTTAAAGGAAATAACGTCGTTTCGTTCCACCCTGTATGTGTAAATAGTTATATTTTATTAAAATACATTAAAACTAGTATTTCAACATCCAACTACAATATGCAAAAAGGACCCCCATCTTCAATTTTTCGCAACTTGGTTTTAACCCCTCTCATCATACTTTGGACCACATCCAGCTTTACTTTTTTCAATTGGCTTTGTATTCTGCGTTTTAATTGTTTTAGCGATTTTGCTTCCCATCCATCACTATAAACCAGTCTACTCAGGATTGCCCAAAAATCCTCAATTGGACGAGCTTTAGGGACATTTGGGGGGTTTGACTCCTTGGGTACTAAATGTATGTTTCGCTCCGTCAGCCACTTCTGGGTACTTGCTGCATAGTGGGAGCTGGCTAGATCAGGCCAGAATATGTACTTTCTATCAGAATGGTATTTATTTATTAATTGACACACAATCGGCAAGCGTTCCCGCTGATATATTTTGGCAGTGATGAATCTCTGATCACTGCCTTTGAAATTCCTTTGTCAGATATTACGACCCAGACGAGTACTTTCTTTTCAAATTTGAGTTTGAACAGTAGGTACTTTTATCGGCTGTGTAAAATCCGTCATTACCAGGCATGTTATCGTTGGTAAATGTGAAGTACTTTTCGTCATCCATTACTATTGATATTTCTTTACCCAAATGGTTTCTTCGTAATCGCCTGCACTTGCTAGGTATTTCTTCAAGTTGTTTATCGGAATATTTGGGTGCTTTTTGTCGCTTGAAGTGTTGAATATTGTTTTTCTTTAAAATATTCCTTATACAACCACGGGACACCTCATATTTTATGGCTAACTTGTTCTGTGACACACCAACCCTGTTTTGTGCAAACTTAGCCACTTTCTTCTGAATACTAGCAGTCAGGATTGGAGGTCTACCTGTTTTTGGTAAATCTTTTGTACCAACACCAAGTTCCCATCGGCGGATCAGGCGGTAAATTGTAGACAAAGGGAGATTTTCAGTTTTGAAGTGTGCAATCACCTCAGATTTTTCACGCCGTCCAACAAGTTGATAGACGCGTTCACGCAACAACTCTCTCGCAGACATTATTTATAATAGTATACCAGTTTTAGTCATAAATGAAAAAGATAGACATTTTTGACGTATATTAGAAAGAAGAAAATCAATTTATACTTTTTTTCTCACCGGCCAGTATCCACCGAAATCATTCTCATTACTTTAAGCCAACCCGTTATGATTTACAATTAATGTCATACAGACATTCATATTTTTGCACTAAACATATAGTTCTCCTCGGAATCCATCAAGTCTTCACAATTTGCGTGGCGCAAGCGCGGCGGAGCGTTCCCGAATGGACGCGGACGTGCCTGCACCCAACGGCGCGCGGCGGTAACCGAACGGAGCCGATTACGCGCGACGACAGCCGTGCACATCCGTCCGGGTCCGCAAGCGCCCGATCGGCCGGCAGCGGCGCCAATAACATTTGAATATGGGATCTGACTGTTGTACGGACGGTCTACATTCCTTTGGCAACTATTTAGATGCGCTTGAGCGCGCGCCGACTCCGGAATCGCGGTGGGAATCGTACTTAAGTGTTGGTAGCAAGACATCTCTCAGTATTTTATGGTAATTTCTTGCATGCATTTGTGTTGTGATTTCCACAAGTTCACCTGAACCCGAACTTGAAATCCACCCCCCAAAACCGACACATAGACGCCCACTTCTTCTATCAGCCAAGACATTTCGTTCGTCGTAACGTGTGTTTTCGAGACAGTAAAGGGACACGCCTCCGTCTTGGCGTGTTGTAAAGACCTTTTCGTCTACTAAAACTACGGCTTAGAAGTCAAAATCTTGATAAGAATTGGTAAATTTCAATAGCATCCGTTTGTCCCGCACGGTTTTCTTGCCGGAATTCTACGACGAAGTCCTGCACTTGTCAATCGACTTCTGATGGTATTACAACTAACATTTAATTCTGCTGCATATGTAGGTACGCTTATAAATCGGTGGACCATCACATTTTCTATTAAGGCTCTATCATTCTCTGCTGAAGTTTTTTTTTTCGACCCTTAGACGTGTGACATTTTACTGTCCCCTCGTTGCTCCATCTTTCGCACCACAGATACACCGTTGGTCGAGGACGAATATTAAATCACTATAACATTTGTCGTAAAATAATTGTTTTAGCTTTTTATGTATTTCTTGGCAGCATTCAAAGCGAAACCTACCACAATCCCTAGCTCCGATATATCCGTAACCAGCTCCATTTTCTCGCATGGCAATTATCCTGTGCTTTGTATGATCGTCTATGCGGTACGACATATTTTATTAGTTGTTCTACAATCTATTTTTACAATGCCACATCAATGACAAAGCAATGTGACTCTCAAAAAGATAAAACACCTGTAATACACTCTCATCTATGTAAAACACTTCTTGATAGATCTCATTGTAGAATGCAATATTCGTAATTTGAATTAAAAATCACTAAGAAGCAAAAGGTGATTATACATATTATGGCCAGGAGGTTACTTTAATAAAAGCTAGGCTATAATATAATAAGTGGTTAACGAATTTATAAAAAGAATAATAATATACAGGTTAAGTAAGGAAATAAAGATATTTACGTAGCCAAATGCGTAAAACTTTTTTTACTTCTAATGCTCTTAAATGTTAGTTTAGTCTCTGCATATCGGGATTAAAACTCCTGATTAATCTCTAGGGACTTAAGTATTTTTTTTTGTAATTTACTTTGGAAACCCCTAAACGTCCAATCACGATGTTTGTGAATGGAGGATTATCGCCATTTTCAGTGATTGGGTTGGGGCGCGGAAATAACCTCAAAATGACAACTGTTCAAAAACATAAAAACAAAACTATTTAATTTCAGGAAGCACGATACGAATATTAATGTATTTAATAATATTAAAGACGAATTAATTTTATTATGAATTGTCCATAAGTCCATATTAGTCTTAAAACAGTTTTCAAGCTTAATCTGTTGGCTAAATATGCAATTTAAAGTGTCACATTACAAAAAAACGCGAAATATATATATATATATATATTTTTTTTTTTTTTCAATTAGTATTTAAATTGGTTTCCATTACTCGTGCTTGAGTTGTAATCACCAATTATAATTGTACAGTCCAGAATGGAGAAGAAAGCAAAAGAAAAGAGGTGATACGGAATATTTTGCCGCCGGAATCTAGTGGCATTTATTCAGAAACATACCAAACTTTTATTGATTGGAAAAATGAGTAACAAATTACATAATTTTCGGAAGGCTTGTTTTTCACATATTTTGATGAAATATCAAAGAAATATCAACCGTTATTATAACTTTGGAGTATTTAATCCATGCTTAAAACCAGACTGCAAATAAACCATGACGTTAACTTGAAAAAGTTTACAAACTGAACGTGTTTATTAAAGAGACTATCAAGTGGACGTACTTCCAAAAAATCGAGAGTTCTTACGGCGCAGAATATAGAAACGTTTTTAAATGACGCACCTGGCGAGATTTACTTAGCAACGAAGGTATATTAATGTAAACATTTAAAATTACCTATCTAGAATATTACTTATTTAATCCTTACTTATAATAAGCGAAAGTGTGTTTGTTTGTTTGTCTTTCTTTAACGTCGCAACGGAGCGATGCCGTTTTGGCAACCAAGTTTCGCAACCAGTTGTTAAAGAAGAAAAAATATTCTTGCTACGCAACTAGTTGCTCAAAAATAAAATTATTACGGTTCCGTAACCAGTTGCCAATGAAGAATTGACTAAAACGGCAGTTGTTAAAAGAAAAGTAATAATCTTTCTACGCAACCAATTACATATGTACTAGAATCAAAATAAGAACTATTTCTGTTTCGCCCTTTCGGTGGGTTGAGCCCGGAGCACAGCTAGAACAGATCACAATTGGTACGTTTTTCGGAATAACGATTTTATATTTTGAGACTCGTCTTTCAAGACGTCAACAATACAATACTTAGTAGCATTTGCAAACCTGGTCATATCAGTTGTTGCAGAACCGATAACCGTGTCACAGTTCGCCACTCATTTTAACTGAATTAAATTATGCTTTCTTCGCATAACGACCTACTTTAAAATATCACTCTTAGGATAAACTTTTTGTGCAAACTCAATTTCTTTGTATCATCTGGAACGCGAGTTTGCAGTCAAAATTGCGGAGTAGGGGAAAATGGGTGTACACAAGTTTTTGTATGCCCAACAACCGGACCGATTTCGACGCTCGCCATGCACAGGACATTGCTGACCTGCTTAGGTCTCAATAGCAAGCATAGAAAGAATAGCAATGCTTGTGACTAAAATACAATTATTTATCAATAATTATAATCAGGCAGGCAATTGGAACAACTGATGATGCCTGTATTCAGTTATGCCTGCATTAATTTTGTTGTTTTCTTGTTTATAGAATGTGTAAAGGTATTTGTAATTTTAATTTTTTTTGAGATTTGGTATATCGCAGTCAAAATTGTACATTAAAGTGAAATTTAGTAGGTAGTACATAAGAATATATACTGAATTACTGTTTATTTGTAGAAACATGTAGTAAATTTATTTAAATTTAGTTTTATTAAAGGTGTCACGTGGTCTCGCTACGCTAGCTGTGAAATGGGAATTGAGAATCTTATGGTAACCAGATGTAAACAAAGATTTTTTTATCTTTTTTGGCAACTGGTTGCGAAACTTAGTTGTCATCGACGCTGGTTTCGGAACAGGAATAAATATTATTTTTGAGCAACTAGCAAGAATATTTTTTCTTCTTTAACAACTGGTTGCGAAACTTGGTTGCCAAAACGGCCGGAGGGGATTTTTGTAAGATAGTTAGGAGGCTAGAGCTCTCTACATAGGCTACTTTAAACCACGATAATACATCTCATTCCCATGGGAAGATCCATTATGATGTTAATTCCCTTTTAAGTGGTTATGTTACAAATATCGATCTTAACGATTGTGTTACTTCACTTTTAATAAAGGTACATATGATTTTGATTTTTTTCCAAGGAATTTTCTATTTAGTTTATTTTTAAATAATAATAGTGCCATTGTTCGCAGTCATATTCGGAATTAGGGCATGCAGAGGAATAGAGCTTACACATATGATATTACAACATGTGGAAACTTAGACGAGATTCCAGGCCATAAATATACTCGATACAAAAACTAATAAACAGAAAAAAAACGTTATAAGTGGAGACTACTTACATATTGTAAAAAAATATCAGAGACTTGGTCCCCCGGCCGTGACAACTAATCGTTTTTTATTAAACTACCAGAAGGGAAAATGCACTAAGCAAGTCATCGGAAATACACATTCGTAAGTATGCCCGAGGAAATAGCCACATACCTAAATTTGCCAAACCCAGAGCTTTATACGGGGCACTGCTTCCGCAGAAAGTCTGCGACCCTTTTGGCAGGTTCAGGTGCGAACATCACAACGTTAAAATTACATGGGGGATGGAGACCTGATCAAGTAGCCAATACAAAATTAATACAATATCAGTGAGCGTATTACTGAAGGAATTAAAATATCCTCAAAGCCGAAAGCACAAGCAACATTTGAGCCACGCCCATCAACGTCGCGGGATGAGCCTATTAAAATTACCATAGGCGACCTTTCTGACAATAGCTCTACGTCACTACAATACCCTCCGACATTTACTCCGAGTGAACATACACATACTTCTCAAATAAAAACCGAGACCCACGTTCATTTACCGGAGAAAACCATAAATTTAAATGTAAAATGTTTTTATAAATTGCATTTTCTTAGGTTAGAAACTTTGTTATAATAAATATTGTTTTGTATAGAACTTCGTTTTTTTTCCTCGCATTTGAAGTAAAAGTAGAGTGTTTAACGCGAGACTAAACAACCATAATGAACTATTAGCCACCCGACCTTAGCGAGCTTAACATCTCGTGTCACTATGGCTTGTTTTAGTCTCTTGTTGAACAATATACCGTAATGCATTATGAAACGTAAATTTTGAAATATCGTTCTTGGCGTGTATATTATTTGACACATTGAATGGAAACATAATTTTGACACATGTTGTATAAACAATTATATGTCAGAATGTACGACAAGTTTTACGAATTAATAGATGTAAACATATATTAGGCACTTTGGTGGATGACATGAGATTATCATATTCCACGTGAACAAGTATTTCTCACATTATATGGAAACTTATTTTAAAGATATTTTTGTAATTTTCAATTGTAAATATATCTTTGACGTCGACTGTACAAAGACTTTGTAGTCATTTCGTCAAACATATACAAAAATGTAAGTAGCAATTGATCTAAGTGGATATGAATCACAGTACATTATTTCACTATCACCTCCGTAGTACCTCAAATTCGATTATAGGTAGGCCGCTTACGCATTTTTTTCGAGTATTAAATATTGACATATAATTGACAAGAACGATCGTGATCTCGATTTAAATATAATTAATGGGAACGAGAACATCATATTTCTCGAGAGTCATAAAGGTAAACCGACGGTCATAATCAATGGCCACCGATACAACAAAAGTTACACTAACCCAAGTGGAACTTCGTTGTGGCGTTGCTATAAGCGGAATTTGTGAAGTACGTCGGTCACCTTAAACCATAATAATACTTAAATAGTCAGGCAAAGCTTACACGCCTGTAGAAAAAGTATTCAACGATGTACAAGTAAAGTCCTTCTACAGTATGCAAAAGAGTTTGCAAGAATATGGACTCATTAGATAAAAAATAATTATGAACATAGCATATAAATGCCAATTCCCGAACACAAATATTCATGCACGCCCGGATGAATCGGTGAAATTCAGCTTACTTAGGGTACGAAATCCTATTTGTAGATGAAAAAACTAGAGCTCCCACAAAGAGACGTAAAAATTCCGAAATTCCAAGTTTCTAGTTGCTGAGTATGGTAATGATGAAAAAATATTCGCTTTTTGTGGCTAATTTTGCGTCAAGAATATTAAACATATGCTCGCGGAGACCACCTTTTTCCACCTTCTTTTACTTTTAAACGCTTTCAGAAGCCAATTCACCACTTGTTTACCGTTCATGTGGACCTGAACAGCGATGAAGGCAGTACCAACATAGTGCCGGTATTGTACTGCTTGCTACCGAATAAACGCCAGGCATCGTATACTGCACTGTTCACAACAATTAAATAAGAGATGGTATCGGTGCACGGATTGAAAAGTTCAAGTGTGATTACGAATTGGGGTTGATAAATGCAGTCACGAGTGTGTTCTCTTTGGTTTAGATTGTATCTGTTTGTTTTTATCATTACAACCGAGCAATTTGGAAGTACTTACGCCAAGGAACACAAACTTACGGTTGAAGGCCTTCAAGTTGCAAAGTTAACGTCAATTCTACCATTTATCATGCATGGTTAGTCATGAAGGATTTGTGTCAAGCATTGAACATAAATAATAATTCCCTATTTTTTATATATGCATACAAAATCTACTCAACTGAGTAGTAAAGGGCCCCGGCCCTAAAGTATGGAAAATGTGGTTTCAGTTAAATGTCCTGGTATTTTGATATGTTGTAGACGCTTTGCTCGCTTCGCTCGCTCGATCAATTATCCGCACTTTAGGCTTCCATCGTTCCAACCTCATTTTGCAACGATACCTCATCTCATTAGACAATTTACATGAAGTGAGCAGTTCAACTTTTTTCACTCATGTATGATAGGTTGAATACATCATCAATTCTTCGTACAACCTAGTCGTTTTGGAATTATGACGTTTTACCTATATTACATATACATTTTGCAACTAAGACATTATACCATCAAGACATTTTGCTAACCTTGTCCTAATACAATCAAGACCATTTAAAAATGAGTCATTCTGCCTACTTGTACATGTTACAACCCAGACGTTTTGCTAAGTAAGTATTTTTCAAACTAAGACCATTTTCTCACCATAACATTTGACGTAATGTTATTAAAACTATCGTGAGACATCTTTACTAATTATAAAAACGGTATAAACTCACGTAAAAATTGTCAGGAACGGCCCGACATGTTTCGAACTCATTTGGAGCTCTTCATCAGGGGTAGCTATCCGTGCTGCTACGCGACTCGCGACCCACTGCACTTTTAATCGCTCTTCTTGCCGCCCTCTGCGCACGCGCAGATAGCGCGGCGCGGGGAGGGCAGGGCTCTTGCGCTGTCACCACTGGACTGTCTGTCACTGCATTTTCACTATTACCCACTGATACCACGCACACTTGACTTATTGTATCAACGACATTGTCTGAACGCAAGATGTTTTTTAACGCCGGAATCACAGGTTTCCATGCTGGAGGTAGAGCCCAACCACCGTCTCGGTTGAAATTCGGGCGCCGTCCAATTTCGATAGCTTCACGTATCTTCCGTTGTACACAGCGTTTCTCACGAACCAACAACCGTGCCTTATCGAAACGTACGAAATGGGACGCACCGGCCTCGACAACATGCTCCGCAACAGCGGAGTCTCTCGTATCCATTTTTCTGACACTGCGTATATGTTCAGACAATCTTGTCGAAACATTACGTCCCGTCTCTCCTATGTATGCCTTGCCACACTCACACGGTATTTCATACACCCCAGGGGTTCCAAATGGATCTCTATCTTTAGGAGACCGTAGCAACTGCCTCATCTTAGTCAAAGGACGGAACCAGGTTGTAATGCTATATCTACGGCGTAAAATGTGTCCGATGGTATCCGTCACACGTTTTACGTGAGTTTATACCGTTTTTATAATTAGTTAACATTTGACGTTCCGCAGACTAAGGCAAAACACAACTTGACCTTCTGAACCGAACCCGGTGCGTTAAGCCGATAGACAATATACAGACAGAAAGAGTCAATATACCAATAAAATGAGATTTTCATCAGAAAGAGTCATGCGTAAAACATACTGACCACTGGGTATTAAGACACTAGTATCGCTTTTAGCACAAGCTGTAATTCGCATCTCTTTTTCTAGCTATAATTATTGCCTGTCCTTTTCTTGTATTCAGTGCGAGCAAGAAGGGTGCAATGTCGCGGCAAGATGTGCTAGCCATTCAGGTATTTTATACACCTACCCGTCTAGCACAACTATACTTCGCGACTCTTGTCGCGCGAGATAGAGTTACCCGTCACTCTCTCGCATTACAGCACAGAAAGAGACGGGTAATTATCTTGCTTGAGAAATAGTCGCGGGTGCAGGTTTACATAATAAACCTCGTGTAATTTAAAATGATGTAAGCCCGTTATTTTTATCTACATAATCTTTTGAAACAGAAAGCACATATAGTCTGATATTACCAGATTCAATAAGGTACAGCATGATTGAAATTTGAAACATGCATGAAAGCAAACCTTATCATAGGTTGATCCAAGAGACCTGGCGCAAATGGGTTGATTGAGTGAATAATACGACCTTTACCATGAGTTTACAGTGACAATACTAGCTAGCGACGGCGTTAAGGATTTGTATGGAGAATT
Source organism: Apotomis capreana (assembly GCA_947623375.1). NCBI lineage: Eukaryota > Metazoa > Arthropoda > Insecta > Lepidoptera > Tortricidae > Apotomis > Apotomis capreana. The sequence goes on from OX392498.1 coordinate 51,161,301, forward strand.
GTTGTTGTTGTTGTTGAAATCAATTACGCTGTCGCTATCGCTAGCAAGTACGGTCACGTTAACTCTAGTAATTGGTAAGGGTTGTGGTAGGTCTTGTGAATTGGCCTATATTACCGGAAGGACTGCATACGCAAAGGAATGCTAAATTACTTGTGACTATCCGTCCAGCTTGGTATGTTGCTCCCGATAACTCGATGGATCTCCTCGTAGATCTTCTCTTGCATGTGCTGGTTTCTGAGTACCGAAAGGAAGATAAATTCCAACATGTTACTTGTGGTTTGTGATCCCGCGATGAACATGTCCAGGCATACCACCTTTAATTGATCATCTGGAATAAAAACAATGGTTTTTACAAGCAAAAAAAAGCAAATAGATTGAGTTTTTAAGTTTTGAAGGGCTAAAGGAAAAACTGGATGTCTTTTCTTTTTCAAATTGATTGAAATTGGAAACAGTTGAGAACGAAACCTCGATTAAGTTTGAACCTCATTTGTATCCGACGCCATTATTACATGCTAATCATGGCATACCTACTGCTTCATAAACCGTGAATATACACAGGATAGTGAATATTTAAACGAATTCGAGTGCTTCATAAGAATATTAAGAGGAAACGCAAACTGATTGTATGGGGCAATTAACGGTGGTATTTTCCTATAAAGGTAGTTTATAATGTTTTTAAGAGAAATTGTTCTTCTTACCCGTAAATGTTTCTTTGTTTTTCTTCATTTCATTCAAGAACGAATAAATGAAGTCGTTACCACTAGCAGCGTTGTTTTTGTGCTTTTGAATTGCTTCCTGAAAATAAAATAAAAGAATGCATTATTATAAGTGATGAGGAGAATTTCACTTTGAATTTTTTCAAAGACTGATAATACACCATACAAAGCCAATTGTCCACTGAATTAAAAAAATATAAGAACTAGTATAAACTTTTAAATTGTTCTCTGCGTTTAGTTCTCGCACTGAACATTTCTCGGCTCTGCTACTGTCAAAGTATTTTTAAATGTCGACAAATTTCGAATAACGGACAAACAATTTAAATAATAATTTTATATGCGGTTAATTAATTTTCATGATTCTTAGTTATTTATTTAAGATTTCCCACGACAGTTTTTATTTTAATAATATGGTGGTATTGAAAGACTAAAATAAATAAGTTTACCAAACATAAACATATAAAAATTAAAACAGAAATGATTGTGTCCAAATCAATATTAAAAGTTATTTGATCTTACGGTCTCACCCGAATGATAAATATGGTATGGTTTCTAAAAAACATAATCGTGCGTTTAGAAGTTGTTGATTTAACCGAAATTAATAATTATGCACATATTTTTATTATTGTGTTTTCATATAGTTTTAATTCTCATTAATATATTTTGTTTTAAATCAAACATATGAACCGGATCCGAAATTTTATTTCTATTCCTAAAAAAAATAAGTACCAAATGAACTTCATGGCACTGATATATTAAATTCAAAATGTAGATTGGTGATTATTTCCAAGCATATTTGGAGAAAAGCACTATACAGGCCTCGGCGGGAGCCTCATCCTTCAAAATCATACTCAACCACGAACTGACTTTTCCCTGCCTCTGCAGTAATGTAATGTTCACACAGATTTGGCGCTAAAAACGGAGGTTTTCCAAGCGAGTGAGGTGAAAATAACCATTGCTTTTGGTTTAAAATGTTATCTTTAACGGTTTACAATTGACTATAAATAGTCTACCGCTAACAGTTTTTAGCAAGGCCTTATAGCGAAAGGAAAGCGACGAGATATGTGTATGTGTCCCATGAGTAAATAAATTGGAATTTATTTATGTTATTAAGGTATGTCTTCGTTATTAGCTATAATTCAAGTTATTTGTTGTTTGCCAACATATATTTTTCCTGATTGAATTCACGCACCATTAAGGTAACTTAAATATTAAAATCTTTGATGTGTGATATTATATATTTTCCACAAAGCTTTTGCAACTAATGTCCTAAACCATAGACATCATTTCACGTACCTCTAAACACGGGCATACGCATAACAGCACAGTGAATAAAAATATCAAGATCAAGTTACCTGTATGACCTTGATCCTAGAATTATATAATCATAATCACATATTATTATAATCACACACATTAGAGGAATTTTAAAATGTTTTGTATCTTGTTTGTTTTTACACATTATGTCAACTAGTAACTCTGCTCTGTAAGGACATTTGGAATATATTACTCCCAACTTTCCAAGTAAATAATTTCCGGCAAACCGCGACGTCACTTTTCGAAATAACTTGAACTGCAAAACGGCCAGGACAAAGAAAATAATTAAATAAATGTAGGTACAATAATTAAAGAAATCCCTTACAGGGATAAGTTCGCCCTTGTACACATGTATTTTTTGAGTTTTTGTCAATATTGTTTTATGTGCAATAAAGTGTTTACATACATACATACATAATTTATAACAAAATCAAATTGTTTATTGCGTTATAGTTATAGGATCCCAATTCCCACAAAAGGTTTGTGAATTTACATAGTGGCTTATATCAACATTATTTGTCCATGATATACAAAGAAAGGAAATACATGCATACCTCAATAATGGTGGAAATTTGTATGTTAATCCTGTTTATCAGCTCGTAGCCGCTCGCTTCGGGAAAAAAAAACCTGCACCAAGGAAACTGGTTCAACCAACCGCCGGCCATGGAGAAAGCCTTCGACCGAGCAGACAAGAGCTCTAGCAGTAACTTGAGACGGTCTTCTTCGATGGATTCCCCTGGAAATTTACTACATTTTACATAATAGACTTATAATAAGCTACGCCGCGCGATGTTACCCGCTTATCCCACGGGAACATTACATTTTCTCGGGATAAAAGTAGCCTAAGTGTTAATCCAGAGTATCAACTACCTTCCTACCAACATTTATCATAATTGGTCCAGCCGTTTGAGCGTGAAGAAGTAACAAACATACACATAAACACACTCATTAAATTAGGACCCACCTTCACCAATCTGTTGAATGGATGAAAATAATTTTGTATAAATTTATGTAGGTATATTAAAAAATATATAGCGAATTGATTGCCTTAAAACATCCAAGATATGCTTCGATTAATATATTTTTTTATTAGATTGTTGGAATAGTACCCGAGTTAGAAATTCAAATTTTTATCACGTTTTATTCTTTAGTAGAATAATTTTTAACAATACACTAATATATCTAATTGCAAACTAAGCATTATTTGTACTATGGCTAGGTAATTTTATGATGATTTATATTATAGTACAGTCAACATCAGAAGTAGCTCACAGTTTCAGTATGCAATTTGACTGTTGCATAACAACTTTCACCGCAATCCATAAAATAAGTATTAGGTTAGGTATAAGGGGATTCCACCGAGTGTTACATCAGTTTGATTTCACTGAGTGATACAATCGGGGAGCGAACGCACTAGTGCCTGCAGTGCGTTACCGGCAAGTGAGCTTTTCAGGCTGCCTGCCTACAGGAGCGGAGCAGAGCTGTGTAAAATGTACCAATCAGATTTATATGCACGTCTTTTGGGCTTTACACAGACGCAGCCTGATTGGTTCATTTTGTCCGCTCAGCGTCAGTAGGGTAAAGAAACGCAGTTCCTGAATTTAACCGTCATGATCCCAAATCAAAAGCAAATCCCAATTTAATTGAAAACAAAAATTCCTTTCACATTTAGTAGCTACAATGTAAATTTATATCAATCGACTTAGCCCGCAGTTTTAACCATCTAATTAAAACAGTCCAATCTTACCTGCCACATACTTCCATAAAACATTCATGACGGCTGCAGCAAGGAAACCTTTAGGGCTGATTGGTTTATTATTATTATTGAGTATATAATCAACAAGTCTGCCCATTTCTTGCTGAATCTCTTTTTCCATGGCCGCTTTGCCGAAGCCGACGTTTTTGAGATGTTTGACGGCAAACTTTCTGTGTTCATTCCATAACGGACCGTCCGCTGATGTTATGCCTGAAAATCATTACAGTAGCTTCAGACGAAACCAAATCTTATTGGAATAAAAACATATGGGTGACATTGCTTTAAGAAAATAATCATTCATCGCTGTTGCTTGGTTTCACTAAGCTCCTCGAACAATTAGGTCACAGTAAATTTTCACCTGTTGAAGTCGACGAGATTTTAAGTTATTGTCACTGTCATTCTTGAGTTACTATCGCGAATAGTCCGTCCCTGGACAAATTTATCAAGTAAGTACCCCACTGTCCCGCACCAAAACTCCGAACACGACGCCGAGGTCTTCAAATACATTTAGGCAAGGGCGCCAAACCAAATGCCCCGATAGCCAAAACATCCCGTTCCCCACATCTCAATACCTCAAACACAAATTAGAAAAGCACGGAATTGGGCATTCACTCCAATGGCTGCTAGCCTCGTAACCGAGAAACAGGTTACAATGTTCAGGACATCACAAAAATAAATGATATAGACAGGCTGGCCCAGGAGTCTAAACTGTCCAAATTAACTCTTGGGCTTCAAGAATCATTTATGCTTGCAGGAAGGGTACACCCTAAATGTGGTTTCCATCCTGTATGGTGACAGTGCCAATTTATGTGCCTTAAAGAAAAAGGACGGAGAAAAACGACCAATCTCCATTCGGACCACCTTTCGCAGTTATCAAATATCCAAAATTTGTTGTAAAAATATATTTTTAGCCGTAGAATCCAAATTTCAACCTTTTCAACCCGGCTGTGAAACAGGGGTTCAAGCATGCATCTCCTCTAAATAGCCCTGAAGGCTAGCTTCAGGTTAAAGATGGCAATGTTACATCACTCCCTCAAACTTTGCCTCAAACAATGTCTATTACAGACTTTTTTAGATACGAAGTGTTTACATTAATCCTTTTTATAATTAAAATCTTTATAAAAGTGGCATATTTTATTCTTTGTCATCGTCTTGTCGAAATTAATGCATCAAACATATTGTTGGTGGAAGTAAATTGTTAATGGTAGATGAAAATACTAGAATGATTTGCCTACTAGCATAGTGAGTAGTCACACAATAGACTAATAGGAAAAATGGACAAATCGAAATCAGAATTCCGCACTCACTGAAGTAATTCAGCTAGGTTTAGACTATCACTTATTATGGTGTATAGTCAGACCCTAATGTACAATGTGAACGTCGCTGTCAAAAATAAATGTCTTACACGTGATGTGAATGTGAGTCGCATTTAGTCGCAAGTAATGTAAGGCTTTATATGGTTTTTAATACGTTGCGAATGAAACAAGAAACATACCCATTCTCTTCCCAAAACATCGTAATCTTATAAAAAAACTATTTGGTCTGCCTTCGAATTCTGGTTCCAAGAGTACCTGACGTATATTTTTGTTTCCGTACACGACCACCACTAATTCACTTCCCAACTTGAGACCTAGTACTTGGGTATCATATTCTTTGGACATCTGTGATAAAGCTTTCCATTGCGAACCGTACTCTATGCTCATTTTTTGAACGATTGTGCTGCATCCAACAAATGGCAGCCATTTTGGACCTGAAACACAAAGTGATAGTGAGTCCCTGCCCAGTTATTACATCGCTACCAGTACTACAATATTTAATCCTAACGTGTAAGCTGCCACAGTATTAGTACACAGTCAACCTGCAAAGTATTTCTGTGAGATTTAATTGTACTCAATACATTGCCACAATTTGAACAGGACAGGATGTTACGCTCCTACTGTAGACCCATTAGTCATTACTCAAACTCACTTTTGTCGAAGTAATATGGCTTTGACTGGTGTTTCCGCTTGCCAAATTGTGGTAAAACCCTACACACCACACACCAATTGAAAAGGGAAACGCCATGGCTTACAGCAGCGTGACATAAAGTGGAGCAAGAACGAACGAAGTGGCGATATATTCTTTGATCATCGACGAAATCCTAATGACACATCTAAAACTGCAAGAGTCTAAAAGTAACGATCTCTTATTTGGAGGGTTAAAGAAGCAGGCAGAAGCCTACTTGTGACGTCAGTTTTCCTTTTGCAAATTGACAGTTAATATGCGGCAACACGAGTTTTTTAAAGTGCCCAATCATTTACGATTGGCAAAGACGACAACTACAGAATTGGAGCTGTAGTGATCATTTACGGGAGAATTTGCAGATGATGTCGAGGTTGGCTTATGTCCCACCGTTAAACAAGTTGACGAGCAAAACAGAAAATTGGGCAAGTGCGAGCCCGACTCGCGCATGAAGGGTTCCGTACCTATACATATATATAATCTATAAAAAGTTTGTTGTATGGGAGCCCCCCTTAAATATTTATTTTATTTTATTTTTAGTATTTGTTGTTATAGCGGCAATAGAAATACATCATCTGTGAAAATTTCAACTTTCTAGCTATCACCGTTGTTGAGATACAGCCTGGTGACAGACGAACGGACGGACGGACGGACGGACAGCGAAGTCTCAGTAATAGGGTCCCGTTTTTACCCTTTGGGTACGGAACCCTAAAAATGACCGCTGCCAGTGCATTAACCGACTATAAGAACAAAACCGAATGTACAAGATACACGCGTCCATCTTTAGCGCCTTTGATTATTACACTACTATTACAGTGTGCATAAAATTTATTTGCACGTATCTTATTAATCCTGCGAACTTCCAATTAGAGTAAATCGAAAGGACTGTTCTTGCCCTCAAGTTATTAGTGAACCGTGCCACGCATTCTCAATCAAGGAAGCACCTTTAACTCCGAGTACATTTCACCGCTAGTTTATGTTTTATTCCATGTCTATTAGTAAGCAGACTAGCTATTCAGGGAAACAAACAATGCGCAGTAAATATTTGCCCTGGCCGGGATTCGAATCCGGGACCGCCGGCTCAGTAGGCAGGTACATTATTATTAATATTTTATTTTTTAAACAGTAAGTAGTCGACAGTCGTTGTCTTTTTTCTTGTCGTGGATGTGTCAACATATTTGTGATCTTAAAATAATGAATTAAACTTATCGCGTCTTTTTCAAGTTTTTAAGTGATTGTTTTGTAAACCTTTTTTTTTTAGTAAAAAGAATACCTCGTGGTTCCAGAATTACCATCGCCTCGCATTTTTCAAATGTAATAGTAAAAAATATCTTTAAGTCGAAATCTTGGAAAATAACGTCCATTATGTTTTAAACCTTTTCAAATGATTGGCTGTCTTCTGCTAAAACTGCTATATCATCTGCATATCTAATAAATGTAATAACACAAAAACAACATAAATAAACCATTTGCATTACGATTTCCTTCGCTACTATAGCTATAGCGTATGCGGGCATTTTTTTTTGAAATGCTACCAAAAAAAATTTTTGGTAGCATTTCAAAGCCATTACCATACATAAAAGCCAGGCCCTAAGTCTAACATGTTCACATGCGGTCAAACGTACGTGGCACTTTCGAGAGTGACAATTCTGGGCCGGTTTACATCAAATTAATTTAACGTCCAGACTTCTCAAAACATGCTTCATCAAAGCCTTCGAGAAAAGCCCTCAGAGACAGAGCTGGCTTTAAGTAGTACCTCAAAGGAAAAAAAAGTCTAATTACAAAAAGAAATTAGATCCCATCAAAAATATAACATGTAAAAAGTCTCGCAACAACAACCTTCTATCGCAAAAAGTTGTAAGATACAATACAAAACCAAGTCGGTTAATTTATTCAGTACCTATCAAAGTGACCCATTATCTGACAACATTGACATAAACTTTCACCGACTCACTTAACTAAAAACATATGACCATGACCGTTCTAGCGCCGCCCGCATTAATATTACACATCTTTGTTATAAATGTAATTGACCCTTCGTGCGCGAGTCCGGCTCGCACTAGGCCGGTCCTTTTAATTCTCTTTTTACAGAATATGTAGGTATAACAAAGTCCTCCAATTGAGACTAAATTACCTCCAATATAGATACGATTAAAGAAGTTTTTGAGTGATTAGAGAGAATTAACATGAGACTTATAAATATGATTTGAAATGACACTGCTACATACTGAACTAACACGATCAAAGTAATTCAGAAGTAAGAGAAGATACGACAGCAAACTGTATGATTGAAAGAGGTGCCTCTCCTATCGCATAACGTTCTTGATCCTAAAAAATATTGGCCGAGAATGTTTGGCATACTGTTGAATGGCATACTACTTTTGCGCATATTCATTTAAAGTCCTAAAGCATGTTTGCTCTAATATTGATAACTCGAAATCGAATTACCTTAGAGGTAATATTCCTAATATCGTAAGAATTATTTTACCTATCAATTACAGCACCTAAACTAAACTATGGTAGGTGTGAAGTCAGAATCGTTACGTATTCTAGGAACCTTAAGGCAGGTCAGACTTAGACAAGTTAGGTACGACGACGAGTTTTTTATCTCTCTCGCTTTAGCGCATTGAATACTAGGAACATCACAATTATGCACAGTAATTATTCGACAGTTGAATCCTAGGCACAACAAACGATATAGGACAAATAATATTTAGGACTAACGATATTAGGAGCAACAAAATCGGCAAATCAAAAATATGCGAAACAAAATTTATGCCACACGTTATTCGGACAAAAGACGTTATGCGACACAAAAATAGGACTAGCAATTGTATGCCATCCGATATAGACCCGATTGAAAGGTATGGTTACACTCTTGGTAAACTATGAAACTGCTGCAAGCTTAATCTCGCAGACAAACTTGTGCATCCAGCTATATTTATCGAAGGAAAATAATATGAGTATGAGATGCGTTTTTTGAAAATAAAACCGACTACAGGTACACTGAAAAAAAAAAAAAAGTTTTGTTAACAGTAGCCCGAATATTAGCTGCTAGTTACATAAATCGAAGGACTGACAAAGTGAGGGCTACTAGTAACCAAAATAAGTTTTGAAAATTGGTATAATTTTGGTTACTACTAAGCACAATATGTAGTAGTTTTTCCAGGATAGTACGTACCTAAGTATTTATACTTTAACGATTTTTGCCTGGTATGAAATGAAGTGCATGGTGAATAAGGTATTTCGACTAACTATTAGTATAGGATCCCGATATAAAACGACCTTCACCGAGATGTTTATTTCATGAAATGTATTTTATATTTAGTCTAATATGTCAATAAATATATTGCATATGGGTTGCTTAACAAATTTTAGTCCAGGGTAAGTTAAGTTAAAATAAAAAATAAAAAATTTAAACATTTCTCCGGTTTGATTATTACATAAATTCATAATAAAATAATCTTTAATTTTATTTAATTTCAATTCAATAATCAGACCGTTGCAAAATGCTAGTAGGTATAGATTTACCTGGCTACCCGATAGTTGTGACGGGAAAATAATAGGCAACCTATTAACGTTTGCATATTCTATGGGCTTCATACTTTCGATTGGTATATAATTTATCTAATATTAATCAAACCGGTGAAATGTTTAAATTTTTTTTTTAATTATTAATTAAACATACCCTGGACTAAAATTTGTTAGGCAACCCATATGCAATATATTTCTTGACATATTAAATTAAATATAAAATACATTTCATCTAATAAACATCTCGTTGAAGGTCGTTTTACATCAGGATCTTAGACTATATTGGACGATATTCGTGGACGAATGACTTATATTTATCTATTAAAGAATCAAGCGGATTCCTTCTAGCTTGTTCCACGATACATTTAGTCCAATCAACGGCCACTTCGCATTTAATTGAAGTAGGTATGTACTAAACATGATACATATTGAAGTACCTAAAGTAGGTAGTTAAATATAGGGCTTGCTAATTCAGGCCAGACACTACATACACTATTATATATTTTTGCCTTCACCAGTGCTTTTACATATCAAAAGAGATTACACTGTACAATGTACAAAGCAGTATCACCTGATACATTATCGTAACTATCGCTAGAAGTAAATTCTATAGCAACTGAAGCTCACTTTATATTAGTGAGTATTTTTTGGTGTCTAATTCTTCTGTCGCTAGTATGTATTAATTTACAAGTCTTACCTCATTACTAGTATTCATATATTTTTTTATTAGTACAACATTAAAATAAAGTTATATTTTTACGCATTATTAATGGGGCTAGCAATATATTCCAAACTGTCCTTGCATTAATTATTACCTATTTTATATTATTGAGTTGTTTATATGATTATGCCCAGTGTGAAGTATTTTTGAGAAAACCATATTATAATAGTAATTTTGTTGTAAACCTGTTGATGGTTGAATAAAGTATTTTATTATTATTATTTCGTATATTCATTTAATTTCTTAGGTTAAGTTTTTTTACAATAAATTTATATAAAAAGTAAAATACAACAAAGTAATTACAAAATATAAATACATTATTAAAAAACCTAGCCTAGGGTGCCGGGTTATTATTATAATAGCTACAAACTCAACCATCTAGTATCATTTATCAAATTGATATGAAATACGATGTTAACGATTTGTTAAAATCAGGATAAAAAAATATTAGATTTTAACTAATAATTACCTACAAAAATCAAAACTTTATTTCTACATTATTACATTACGTGAGTTCAATCGCCAGTCAGTTTGTAAATAAAATCATAATAATAATAAACGCCATTATCGTACCTATGTATGTAGTTTTATTAGAAAATGACTATCAAAACACAAATAATTTAGAATAAAAATAAAGGAACATTTAACAGAAATTAATTCTTTTTGGACCTATCGCGTTTGTTTTCTTTAACTTAGATTTTGTATTTGGCTCAGCAGCAGGAAGGAACTATTGGGAATCGGCATGTTCAAATGAACACATGACATGACATTACGCCAAAATAGTTGTTTCCATGAGGTAGAGCACTTTTAGGTTATAACACTCAATAACATTCCTGTAGCTAACTAATTATTCACGACACATTGACACCACGACAGACAACAAAAAACACATACAGTTTTTTGTAATCGTTATGTAACCTCAAAGAATACAAAATAATTAAGAACTGATTATTGTTATGAAATAACGAAATGGCGAATAGAATCATGAATTTTGGCTTTACTCACGTACCTGGTGGGTATTTCTTTGGTTTAGTTATTGTTTGAAGTATGTATCCTGTCAGAAATGTCACTAAAATAGCTAAAAGGAGTGCTGTAATCATTTTGTAAGCGCGCGCGTCGTAGGTGCGCGTGCTTCAGTGATCGATGTTGCGAAGGGAACACGACCGCGCCGCGACTGGCGATCGACTGCACTCTTCTCACTCACATTCCCTTTAAATTTGCTGCATACAAGACATAACGTCGACAATAGCGCGGAGCGCCAGTCCTTGTCGTGATTTTTAAATTTCTCCTGTATCTCAAGAACGGTAATAGCTAGACAGTTGAAATTTTCACAGATGATGTATTTCTATTGCCGCTATAACAACAGCGAAGTCTCAGTAATAGGGCCCCGTTTTTACCCTTTGGTTACGGAACCCTAAAAAGACGGTCAAAATACACAATAAATACATCTTTCAAATCTGTACCAAAGGTAGAGCTAGAACATCCGTATGAATTCCAGAATTTTTACGTCACATAAATTACTATCACATATCACTATCACTACATAGTACAAAACAAAGTCGCTTCCTGCTGTCTGTCTGTCTGTCCATATGTATGCTTAGATCTTTAAAACTATGCAACGGTTTTTGAGGCGGTTTTTTTTAATAGATAGAGTGATTCAAGAGGAAGGTTTATATGTACAATACATGCATTATATAGCATTGCACCCGTGCGAAGCCGGGGCGGGTCGCTAGTAAGGACATAATCGCCTAAAGATTTATAATAAAAACAGTTGTTTTTACGTTAGAGATCACATGATATTAGTACCTATTTCTCTAAGATGATCGATTGGTCACCCAAGCGCTAACACTTATCTAACTAATTATTCACACTTTCTTAGAACACCAGCGTAATATGTCAGATATTGTTTTGAATACCTATAATTTACCCTTATTTTGCAAGCCACTATGATAAAATGAATTCTAGTAATACCTTAGAAGATTCGTTAGACCACATTTCCTCTGCTAATAGGTTAATATCATAATCTGCTTCAGTAACTCATGCAAAAATTGTAGGCATCATGAGAAGATGCTAGAAACGTAACATACTGATGACCAAACTTCGGTAACAATTGAGCGATCCGCTTCTAACTAAGGTTAGCAAGTGCAATTAGCAGTGGACGGAAAGTTATTATAGGCGTCAAGTCGAGAGATGTCTAATTCTGTTCTTCCACTCCGATCAACTAAACCGATCAACCAGTTGTACAAAACGGAACTCCATGTGGCCACTTATTCCTATCGAACCAATTGGTTGATCAGATACATATTTTGTAAAAAAATATTCCCGACGGTACAATTGGAGAAACATATCGACTGAAATTAATGATTTAAAAACTATTCCGTTAAACCTTTTTGTTGGTGTTATTACATTATTATATGCCAAATGACACCGACCTAACGTCGAGTTTAACCAAGTTGTCTTCATAGAAATACTAACAGAAAATGTCTGAGTTCTATGGAATACTGCGGCGTGCTTACGATGACCCAACGAAATGTGTCATTAGTGGGTGTGAAAATATAAATTTATTGGAAGTTCCGGACATCGAGAAGGCCAAAATATTTACTTGGGCATAACTTTTATTTGCCTCCGAAATGTCGCATTTGTCAGCAGCACTTGAAAGAGAAAAACTGGGTTCAACTATCACAAACTCAAGACACTCTTAGCGATTTTGGACAGGACTCAAATAATGTCGTTCGTATTTTTAGAAACGCAACAGATTCCATTAACACTTCGGTCCAATTGTTGGTGAATTGTGTCCGAAATGTTTGAGACTTAAATAAAACTTTGTATAGAATAAAATGGCTTTAATTGGTCACATTTTTTTATTACTTTTAGTAAAACAAAGCACTGAAATAAAAACTTATCTTAACTTTTCAAGGGCATGTCCGATTGAAATTTCGTGAGTTACTAATTCCATCATAGTCAGTTGTATAAACTCGTCACGTTGAACATATTGACTTCTACGCTTGTTTGGAATCGTAGTTTCCATATATTTCTCAGTATCAGAAATAACATTTAATAAACGCAGCAATGTTACGTTTTTGTTTAAACGTTTATTCAGTGCGGCGTGAAATGATTCCAAAACGTTGTTCATCCTATGCCTAAGACCAGAAACGCTGATAAAGTTTAGAGGCTTTTTAAGTAGGTAAGAGTCTTACGTATGCTATAAATTTTGGCATTTTCAATTTGTTTGTTTTGTATTCTGATTTAATATTTATTTATTTATTCAAATTAGTTACACAGCATTACAGTGATTAAACTAAGGCACTGTGAACTACAAAATTATACATAAAATAAAATAAAAACTTAAATCTAGGTTGATTTAGGCGACGTAACAGCGCGACGTAACATATATAGCCACCCTTTAGATATCCACTCTAATAGAAGAAGTGGTAAAGTCGTACATAGTTAGTCCCACAATTCGTTTTTCGTTCTTGCGTTTATCCTTGAGTTTTTTTCCCATACGCCACATGTTTCTCACCCAATGGAAATAACAACCCTTTATATTTGTTTTTGGGTAAGCTTTGAGTACAGCGATCCACAAGGCGATCTCGAAGTCACAATGCATTATATTTATATCCATTTCTGGTAATCGTGACTTGATAATTTCAAAACGATGTCTTAGTTGTTTCTTATTTGGCATCAGAACGTCAAGTAAAGGTCTTGTGTTGACCGTGAATTCAGTACTTCCGAAATCGCCGTGAATGCTTAATAGCTGATAAAATGGCTTGGGGCAACTGTGGAAAGTGCCGTCAACAAAAAACTCTTTTATATTCTTTCAGTTTCTTTTATAGTCTTTATCAGTTTCTGTCACCTTCCTTTTCAAAAAACTTATTTCTTTATTTAAAATATTTTTGAAGGTATTAAGTGCACATTGATGTTCTTTTTTAACCACTACATCGTTGTCCTGAAAACAATACAAAACATGTTGCTTAAGCTATCAAATGTCCCTTTTTAGGATTATTTTTAATTGAAAAGGAGCAGAACAATATTTACGATAGTTACAATGATGACGGTACGACTAGATTACTATACTTACTTTAAAAGTTATGCTTCCCTTGCATTTAAATTTCTTGTAGTTCATGCACCTACAATACCATGCTCCACTTTTATAGACCCGGACTTTAGTATACTGATAATGTTCATAAAGGATTATTTCTCCACCGTTTCTCACACACACCTCCATGTTTAAATGAATACTAGGCACAATATAATTATACCAGAAAAAAGTCCTGCAACTTAAATAGGCATGACTCAATGAGTAAAGACAATGACTCAATGACATAATATAGCTATATTTGGTGCTAAAATCTTTAATTAACTTATGGTGCAATGTGAAAGCAATTATATTTCATTAGTGAATTAATAATAAAAAATAACTTAATAATTAGTAACTCAATCAAAACCAAATTATAAAAATAACAAGGTTCAAAAAACACCGCTCCCTGTCGTTTCCGGTCCAAAGGTGCCCATAACGCTCGCAGCATTTCCACGTTGGATTGCAATGGACATCCTTTGTACCAGAAATGACTCGGAGCGGGGGTCTTCCCCCTTTTGCCTGAGTCTACGGCCTTCGTCGCGCACAAAGCTTATAAGCTATTTATATTTTATTTATTTATTGCAAATGGCCAAACCAACCGTAAGCATAGACGGTTGGATAGACAGGAAACATTTGTAAGTTTAAAAATATTCCTATCGAACCAACCAAATAGTTGAGCCGTTCGGATAGAAAAATAGTTGACCTGTTTCAGTTGATCGGAGTGGAAGAACAGGTCTAATTCTATCGTCACAGATTACCGCGAATTGCACAATAATTACGAAAATTTGATGATGGCTCATCATTTAATAGGCTAGACAACGGAAAACTATACAACGCAAAAATAGTAAATGACGCCATAACCACGATACGACTATTAATAGATAAATATTTTTTCATAATTTATGCTATGAAATTGCATTTTGCCACTTCGGCCAAAAAAACTAAGTTATGTTTATAGTTGTTATTACATAAAATCATCAATTATATAAAACCAATAAAGTCTTACTTATGATAAACATAACTTTTCTTTTTTTTAATAATTGATGATTTTATGTAATTACAACTATAAACATAGCTACCTACATACGTTTTAATGTTCATTTCAAACAATTCAAATTAATTTTATACTATACTAGAGACTTTTTTAATCTGATCACATATGAAAAACAATTCAGACTTTTTTATCACATCTGATCAGATCAAACCGTTTAGGTTCACTTCGTCCACATGCCCATTTCGTTCACATACTTCGTCCAAAATCCCACTTCGCCAACATTCCCATTTCACAGTGAGTGATATATTTTTTTCCGTATGCGCTCTATTTGGGGACTCCATGTAAGACGTGGTTCAAGTACGAGACCCAAATATTTTTCTTGCTTGGAAACTTGAATAATTTCATCGTTAATCTTAACCCTTTACCGCATATAGAAAAAAATAGTTGTTTGAATTTGAACCTTGACCTGTGCCAATAAGGTCCAAGTTTATATCTGCCATATATGGCTTCGTATGCGGTAAAGGTTAAAGTGGTCTGTATGTTCCATGTGGTTTGTTTTTAGCAGAGAATATCATATAGTTTGTTTTTGACGTGTTCATGGTGAGAAGATTTCGTTGGAACCAGTCACAAAGTATTTTGAAATCGCTGTCAGCATGATTAATTAATTCCTCGATTGATTTTCCGAAATAAGTCAAACAGGTGTCATCGGCATAAAGATATAATTGTCCCTGTAGGTTAAGTTTTGTTATATCATTTATATAGGGTGTAAACAGCAAAGGACCTAAAATAGAACCTTGCGGAATGCCGTAAGTGACTTCACGAGAACTGCTAGTTACATTGTTAATTTTTATAATTTGCTGTCTATTATGTAAATAAGACTGAAAGATCGAGAGAGCCTTCGATACCTATTTGTTTTAACTTACTTAACAATAATGTGTGGCTAACAGTAACGACTGCCTTTTTTAAATCTATAAATGTACAGAGTCCTATATTTTTATTATCTATATTTTGTCTTATTTCTGTTATTAAATCTAAAGTAGCTGATAATGTGTTTGATTTAGCTCTGAACCCATACTGATTATCGGAAAGGAAATTTATTGAATTTAAATATTTTTGTAGACGCGTGTGTAGAATTTTCTCTAGTACTTTAAAAAGTATAGGAAGAACCGATACTGGACGATAATTTCCGGGATCAGTCCCGTAAGTAATTTTAATGATTGTAAATATTGTTACAATAAGTACCCACACATTTCATGCGTGTACAGTCGAGTTCATTTATATCTACACCCTTACGAGACCAAAAATATCTGAACACGATTTTATGCTCCTGACAATAGGTTCGTGTTCAGATATTTTTGTTCTCGTAATAATGAAATAATGAACTTTATTCTGCAAGTAGGCCACAAGGGCACTTTTACATGTCTGAGTCTACCGGCATTTCACAAGAGGAGACCACTGTTGAGAAGAAACGCCGAAAGAAACTCAACAGTCAGTCATTTTTTCAGAAAGCATAAGTACTTAACTATTACAATGATATGAACTTAACTATAGGTAGTTCAACAAGAAAACATATTAAAAGTGTATTTTAAGACATAAGTGAGGAAAAGTGTAAGAATAAAATAGAAACTACAAGAAAGCCTGACGGTTTATCACAATTTATGTACGTTTGATATGCTTTCTTATTAGAACTGTGTCCCTTAAACTAGTAAGGTACAATCTAAGAAGGAGTCAGCTACGCGGTTTCTGGTTCAGGTCATGCATTTTTGTCTGTCAGATAGTCCTCTACTTTATAATATGCTATTCACATTAGAGATTTTTTTAAATAATTTTTGAGAGATGGAAAAGCTAATTTTAAAACATGATCAGGTAACTTGTTATAAAAATGAATACATTGGCCTAAAAATGATTTACTTACTTTACGAACACGAAACTGGTATCCCCTAGACTGGAATCCCCAAGGAAAGCGGAAACGTGGTCGCCCTAAACAGACCTGGCGGCGGACGATCACTGCAGAAGCGAAGGCGATAGGAATGACCTGGAGCGAAGTGAAGCGCGAAGCCCAAGACCGTTCGGGATGGCGACGTACTGTGGACGCCCTCTGCCCCATCCAGGGGACATAGGACATTAAGTCAAGTAAGTCACGAACACGAAACTTTCTAATAGCAATTTTATTTTTATTTCTAGTGTTAAAACTGTGGACTTCGGAATTTTTTGTAAATGAATCTAGGTTTCTAATAACATACATAATACTCTCATAAATATATTGGGACGCTACAGTTAAGATGTTTATATCTTTGAAAATGTATCTTAAGGAGTCACGAGAATTTAGGTTATATATAGAACGAATGGCTCTTTTTTGTAGCACAAATATAGTCTGAATGTCAGCTGCTTTGCCCCAAACCAGAATACCATATGACATGACACTATGAAAATAACTATGATAAACTAAGCGAGCTGTATCAATATTACTCAATTGTCTGATTTTCCTAACGGCGTACGCCGCTGAACTTAATTTACCTGCAAGCACTGCTATATGTGGACTCCATTGCAAATTACTGTCCAATGTTATACCTAAGAATAATGCCTTATTCACTATTTCTAAACATTCACAATTTAGTAATATAGTAGAATCTACCGCCGTAACATTCAGTAAAGCAAATCTAACACATTTAGTCTTCTTGGCATTTAATAGAAGATTATTAGTAGTAAACCAGTTAAGTACTTTCTCTAGTGTGCCATTAATTTCCGCATAGTCGGTTGATTTCCGGTGAACCTTGAAAATTAATGATGTATCGTCAGCAAATAGTACTATATTACAAAGATTATCTACTATAGATGGTAAGTCATTTATATAAACCAAAAATAGAAATGGACCTAAAATAGAGCCCTGTGGCACTCCTAGCTTAACTATAGCTCCATTGGACTGGGTTCCATTTACATCCACTGTTTGCATTCTATCACTGAGATATGAAGACATAAGGCTTAAAGCATTTGAAGACAGACCATAATGTTCTAATTTCAAAATGAGTGCTCCAGGATGAACGCAGTCGAATGCCTTAGAAAGGTCGCAGAAGATCCCAATTGCATCACAAGATTCCTCCCAGCTGTCATAAATGTGTTTAATAAGTACAGATGCTGCATCAGTCGTGGAACGTCCCCTTGTGAAACCGAACTGTTTACTAGAGAGTAATTTATTGCTATTGAAGTGTCCTAGTAGATCTTTCAACATTAATTTTTCAAAAACTTTACTTAAAACAGGTAGTATAGATATCGGACGGAAATTAGTCAGATCACTCAAATCACCCGATTTAAAAAGAGGTATGACTTTACTAATTTTCATAAGATTTGGGAAAACTCCCTCTGCTATGCAACTATTGTCAATCAAAGCTAGGTAAGGCGCAATTGAATCTATGATATGATTAATTATTTTTACTGATGCTCCCCATAAATCCTCTGTTTTCTTTAAATTAAGTGATTTAAATGTTTTAATAACATCTACTGTATTTACTGGACTAAATTGAAACTCAACATCACATTTCTTACAATTAGCACAAAGTAAGGTATGGGCTTCGGACGCAGATGATTTTAAACAGTTTGTGGTATTAACTGCAATGTTGGAAAAATAATCCTCGAATGCCGAGGCAACATCATGATTTGACATAGTCTGCCCGTTTTCTCTGACAATGTTGACTTGGCAATTGCGAGTTTTGGATTTACCAGTTTATCTGTTAATAACATTCCGAATAGTTTTAACTTTGTTGTCCGACATTTTGACTTTAGAACTAATATAATTTGCTTTTGCGGCTATGCACACTTGCTTAAACAATTTTGAATAGTTCTTAACATAGTTTAAAAAATCTGCGTCCTTGTTCACTTCCTTCTCTGCATACAGTTCATAAAGCCTGGTTCTGCTTCTATGAATACCTACAGTAGCCCATTCACTAAACTTTGTTTTTGTAGTCGACCCAGAAATAGTTTTCTTTTTGAAATGTGTATTAAATTGATCCATTATTATGCCAAATAAATCTTAGTAAGTACTATTTAAGTCATTACATGAAAGAGGTAACATACAAAGATCATTATGAATTTCATTTTTGAATGATTCCAAACGATAACTAGTTATGGGTCTGCATGTTATAGTTTGTGGTTGTAGTGTTTCCTGTAAAGTGTTAGGAAAAGAAGCTTTCTGCCCTCTATGATCTGAATTAAAACACTTAAATATTTCCTTTTCTAAGTAATCACAATCACAAAAAATATTATCTAAACAGGTTTTACTAGTTACACCTACCCGGGTAGGCTCCAGGA
Source organism: Apotomis capreana (assembly GCA_947623375.1). NCBI lineage: Eukaryota > Metazoa > Arthropoda > Insecta > Lepidoptera > Tortricidae > Apotomis > Apotomis capreana. The sequence continues at coordinate 51,180,723 of OX392498.1, forward strand.
ACATATTGAACAAATGAAAAGATTTGAACAAACTTAACAGCTTAACAGTATCACTGGTCATTTCAAGTAAATTAACATTAAAGTCTCCACAAACTATAACATGTTTTTTTACCTTTACATGCTATTTTTAAAACATTTTCCATAGATGATTCAAATGAATGAAAATCAGTTGCCGGTGGTCGGTAAACACATATAATTACATAATTCTCTAATTCTACACAAGCAATTTCTATGACTCGTTCTATTGAAAAATTAACAATATCTTCTCGTTCTTTGGACGTTAAGGAATTTTTAACAATAAGTGTTTAGATGTAAATGAACTCGACTGTACACCTGAAAAGGTAAAATTTTGGTGAGACTTATAAATTAAGCATGTACATCTGCAAATGTAACCTATCATTCATACGCAATAAATCATTCATTCATCCATTCATTCATTCATAGCCGATAGCCAATCACCCCGCAACTCGTGGCCGCGAGGAAGAATTGTGAAAACTTACCCGACCCGTGACGGACAGGTCCGAGTTGCAGACGTCCAGGCCGGTTATGGATTTTGTTAGTAACCGGCGACTAAACTATGTCGACTTGTCGTGAGACCGACGCAGACTGAACTGACTGCCCTGACTGGCTGACTTAAGCGACGACTAGACCTGACTTTATTTTTTGACTCGATTTATTGACTTGACGAAGTCGGACCCAGCTTGACGTGGTCTGACCTGGCTTGACACGGCCTGACATGACTAAGCCACGGCGGTGGGAAGCCCCTCAGCTTTTGAGTATCGGCAGACGCCCAATACTGGAGGTGGGGATGTCGTGACTTCCAACCTCCGTGACGACCTGACGTAGACCAACTGACTGACTGGCTGATTGACATCGAAATTTGGAAAGACATTCAAATTCAAAAATTAGACATGACAGCCACTCGACAAGAGACCATCAGTTTTCGACGGACAGACAACCAGACGGTTCAAAAAAGTTGTTTCAAGATTCACATTTATTTACAGTATTTAAGACCGAAATAATACGGAGGAGAGTGAATCCGTGGAATTCCTGACGTTTCCTTTAACCAATTAACTGCAAATATCACCGATAAGCGATAAGTCTACAATGTGAAGCATTGTTCACCTGACTACTATCGGAGACGGAATTGTCTCTTACAATAGCGCGTCAAAGATGGATTCTCGACAGTTAGGTGCCCGTGTTTCTAAGGTTGATTAAATATAAGGTGTTTGTTGGTCAAGTTCTCAACTTTGGACGAGTTACTCATTGGTAGTATTTCTGTGTGAGTTAGTTCTTACAATACAAATGTGGATCAAAAAAAGAGAGCCTAATATTTTATTTTACAATCGCGTACTTTAATCTGTCAATTATAATTTCACAGACAAAATCACAACAACGCACTTTTTAATCCTGTAAAACCCAAATTCTATTCCACCGCGATCATGTTTTTTTTAATAGGTCAGTTTTAATTGAACGAAAAAGGTTAGGTAAGTACATCAAAAATAAAAATTCATAGTGGGGAATGACGATTAATGTAAAAAATGATTTTCTGTGTTTTGCTCGTATAAAAAGTATTGTATGCAATAGGTACACAATTAGGTCTTAAAATCTCGTACCTTACTTAGGCCACTTATATTAAAGTACGTATTAGGCTTGAGGAAAGAATTCACGATTAAAATCTGGCGTAGGTACTATAAGATAATAATATGACTCAAATGAAAAGATGATCTCGGAGAAAGTTCTTATGTACATAGTGAAAGAAAAGAAAGTTCCTATGTTAAATAGCGTATACACAGTCTAAAAAAAAATACAATAACTTTTCGGCAGTGACAATAAGGTATTTGCAAATGAAACATTTATATTTTTAGTTTTGTGGCATATATACATACGTATTATTAAAAATAACATGTAACTATTTGTATAGTAACAATTAAATAGCTGTATAATATGTATTAAAAAAAAAAAACTGCGCTGTAGGTGTAGAAAACGTTTTCACGTCAGTGGGTTCTTTTATCTTTTCAACAACAAGGCAATTACATGTCTTCAATGTTTTTCAATCATGCCTTCTATTCTATCTCACTATTTAAAGTTTGAAAATTTTGTCGTTAGCACACTTGCATTACCTTATCTCAATTTTTTATAATGTTATAACCTAGACTTCTCAGTATTTCTGTATTTTCTGTAATTAATGGATGACTGTTATTGGCCTTCTTATATGTAAACCATTTAATGTAAATATTATAACTAGGTCGATGCAGCGTCAGCCACCGGCTAAGCTTGCACCATAGATTGGAGCGGAGTTTTTTTTTTTTTTTTCGAAATTTTCTCTTCGTCACGACCTAGGGAAATTTAATTTGTGCATTTTAAAACAAAAATTTCCAAAATCGGTTGAGAACTCGCTGAGATCTGCGCATTGTTACAAAGTCCATTCGAGTCGATCCATGGGAGCTTCGCTCGCTTCGCTCGCTCCGCTCCAATTACCGGCTGTAGTTATCCTGAATACCAATAAACGAAAATAAAATAAAATACATAATCAATAGTTCCTTAGAAATGTCAGCCTGTTGCCAAAGCAACTGTCTTTTTTCATTTTGTTCTGTGGTATCAGAAAACGCAAAAGAAGACTATTGTACGTGATTCATTTGTATATAAAACTAGATGACCCGGTGAACTTCGTATCACTTACCTTTTAATATAAACCATAAGTATGTATTTCAGAGTCGGTAACTTTATAATGGCATAATCAGTAGTCTAAGTATCGGCTCCATAGTATGCGAAAAGAGTGAGCAAATCACGCACGTGTGCGTGCATGTGTACATGTCCAGCATAATGTTCATAATTATTTTGCATGTCACATTATATTAGATTATAGACACTTATGTTAACAAATAAGGTACCAGCCTTCTTTTTTTCGGTCTGTATCGACTGCGCCACATTACTAAACGTAATAGTAGTATAGTAACCTGGCAACACTGACTGTCAGTGTCACTGTCACCGAACTTTCCAAAAAAATATAATTGATATTTCACAACTATTTTTCAAAACTTATAATTGATTTTTAACAATGCATTGTCCCTTTTGTAAAAAGTGGATAGAACGGCAGAACAACAAAAGTACCTGTCCTAGTTGCACAAATAAATTGTTGAGATACGACGAATGTTTCACAATAACCACTGATACGCTCAAGTTTTCAATCAAGTGCGGTCACAATTTGAACCGAATAATACGAATTAATAGGGCTAATGAACAAAAAAGATTGAAACTACAACTGTTATTAAAACCGAAATTCGTCTCAACAATGCCATCATCATCATCTGAATAATTTTCAGAACTTAATAAGAACATTGAATAGTCACCCTATGTTGTACAACTAAAAAAAATAAGCCCATTTTAGAATTAAAGATGGTTGATATCACTGCTACACATATCGACACCCATTCCAAAAAGTGACGTCCGCCATCTTGGATTTCAAAATGGATGTCATTTTCATAATAGGAACCCCGAGCAACCTTGCAAATGACACCCATATCGATATTTAAGAAAAAATAATGTCCGCCATCTTGGATTTAAAAAAGGATGTCATTTTCGTAATCGTCACCCGAGGAACCTTGGAGATGACACCCATATCGATTTTTAAGAAAAAATAATGTCCGCCATGTTGGATTTCAAAATGGATGTCATTTTCGTAATCGGCACCCCGAGGAACCTTGGAGATGACACGGTTACCTATCTGAAACACTAAAAACGTTAGTCCGAATTTCATTTCGACAAAAACTATTCGACAAATATCATTTTAACTTTTTTTCATTTGTCCGAAAATTCAATTCGATAATTTACGATTGGGCATTAATTGTTTAGGATTTTTATTCACTCGACTAATTACACGTTTCCCTAAATCTCATTTGTCCGTAATATCAGTTTTCCGATGTAACGTTTCGGTTTATTAACTACTCGACTTTTTTTGTATGACTTTGATTTCATTTGACCGATGTAACGATTCGATTTATTAACTACTCGACTTTTTTTGTATGACTTTGATTTCATTTGTCCCATGTAACGATTCGGTTTATTAACTACTCGACTGTTCTCAAGTGGACTTTTTAATTTTAGTCATATTATTGTATCCTTTTTCAACAATTTGTCAAATTCTAATCCAAAAGTTGTAAACTAACCTAACCCAACCAGGTCGGTTTTGGCGGTTTGTCAGCTGCTGCCGCAGCACAGTAGCTTCGCTCGCTCGGCTCGCGGGCTGTTGTGGTCGCAGTTCTAACCTAACCTAACCCAACCAGGTCGGTTTTGGCGGTTTGTCGGCTGCTGCCGCAGCACGGTAGCTTCGCTCAGTCAGCTCGCGGGCTGTTATGGTCACAGTTCTAACCTAACCTAACCCAACCAGGTCGGTTTTGGCGGTTTGTCGGCTGCTGCCGCAGCACGGTAGCTTCGCTCGCTCGGCTCGCGCGCTGTTGTGGTCACAGTTCTAACCTAACCTAACCCAACCAGGTCGGTTTTGGCGGTTTGTCGGCTGCTGCCTCAGCACGGTAGCTTCGCTCGCTCAGCTTGCGGGCTGTTGTGGTCATAGTTCTAACCTAACCTAACCCAACCAGGTCGGTTTTGGCGGTTTGTCGGCTGCTGCCGCAGCATGGTAGCTTCGCTCGCTCGGCTGGCGCGCTGTTGTGGTCACAGTTCTAACCTAACCTAACCCAACCAGGTCGGTTTTGGCGGTTTGTCGGCTGCTGCCGCAGCACGGTAGCTTCGCTCGCTCGGCTCGCGCGCTGTTGTGGTCACAGTTCTAACCTAACCTAACCCAACCAGGTCGGTTTTGGCGGTTTGTCGGCTGCTGCCGCAGCACGGTAGCTTCGCTCGCTCAGCTTGCGGGCTGTTGTGGTCACAGTTCTAACCTAACCTAACCCAACCAGGTCGGTTTTGGCGGTTTGTCGGCTGCTGCCGCAGCACGGTAGCTTCGCTCGCTCAGCTCGCGGGCTGTTGTGGTCACAGTTCTAACCTAACCTAACCCAACCAGGTCGGTTTTGGCGGTTTGTCGGCTGCTGCCGCAGCACGGTAGCTTCGCTCGCTCGGCTCGCGCGCTGTTGTGGTCACAGTTCTAACCTAACCTAACCCAACCAGGTCGGTTTTGGCGGTTTGTCGGCTGCTGCCGCAGCACGGTAGCTTCGCTCGTTCGGCTCGCGGGCTGTTGTTGTGGTCGCAGTTCTAACCTAACCTAACCCAACCAGGTCGGTTTTGGTGGTTTGTCGGCTGCTGCCGCAGCACGGTAGCTTCGCTCGTTCGGCTCGCGGGCTGTTGTTCATTGTGGTCGCAGTTCTTATGTAATGCCGAAAATATCACTGGGTAAATGAAAAAATAGGTATTAAACAAAAGACGTCGCAATTCAGATGGCAAGTGAATGGGGCGAGAAAAGTTAAAAGGTGAACTGAAAATTTGTTCAAATGTATGCAGTGCCAAAAGTATCATAGGGTAAATGAAAAATGGGCTACGAAAAAAAATACGTAACAACTCATAGGGCAAGTGAATGTGACGGGAAAAGTTTTTCGGACAAACGATACTTCTACTAAATGTAAAATGGTGAAAAGAAAAATGTACGAATCCTGACATCGGAGAAACGATAATAATTCGAATAGTTTTCGGGCAAATGAAATTCGGTCAATGGTTTTTAGTGTTTGAGATAGGTTACCAGATGACACCCATATCGATTTTAAAGAGAAAACAATGTCCGTCATCTTGGATTTCAAAATGGATGTCATTTTCGTAATTGGAACCCCGAGGAACCTTGGAGATGACACTCATATCAATTTTTAAGAAAAATCATGTCCGCCATCTTGGATTTCAAAATGAATGTCATTTTCGTAATCGGCACCCCGAGGAACCTTGGAGATGACACCCATATTGATTTTAGGAAAAAATAATGTCCGCCATCGTGGATTTCAAAATGGATGTCATTTTCGTAATCGGAACCCCGAGGAACCTTGGAGATGACACCCATATCGATTTTAAAGAAAAAATAATGTCCGTCATCTTGGATTTCAAAATGGATGTCATTTTCGTAATCGGAACCCCGAGGAACCTTGGAGATGACACCCATATTGATTTTAGGAAAAAATAATGTCCGCCATCTTGGATTTCAAAATGGATGTCATTTTCGTAATCGGAACCCCGAGGAACCTTGGAGATGACACCCATATTGATTTTAGGAAAAAATAATGTCCGCCATCTTGGATTTCAAAATGGATGTCATTTTCGTAATCGGAACCCCGAGGAACCTTGGAGATGACACCCATATCGATGTTAAGAAAAAATAATGTCCGCCATCTTGGATTTCAAAATGGATGTCATTTTCATAATTGGAACCCCGAGGAACCTTGGAGATGATTCATCGGCCATCTTTGTTCATGTTCATTTCATCTCATGTTTTAATAATTTAATTTTTGTTTTTATTCATGGTTTTATTCTTTATAAAGTGAATATTATTATAAACTGACATTGGCAAAAGCCTCGAGCTGCCATTCCTTGATTTTTTAACCTTGGAGATGACACCCATGTCGATTTTTAAGAAAAAATAATGTGCGCCATCTTGGATTTCAAAATGGATGTCATTTTCGCACATTTGATCGACTTCGACGACTACAGTCCGATCAAAAAGAGTAGAAATAAAAACTGGCAATACTGTAGTGTCGTCCCCTTTTTCTTAGATCGATTAGAAAGGAACGATTACAGTATTGCCACTTTTTAATTTCTACTCTTTTTGGTCGGACTGTATGTTAGGTCGTTTTCTCCTCGGCATGGTTAACAGTTTCATTTTTTTTTTTATTTGTCATTTTTCGTTTATTCTTATACTGATTTAGATCGTGTAAACCAAACTTTACTCTTTCAAGTATATTTCTGAACGCACCGAATACAACAACCATGTGTCATTATAGTATTGTCAATATTTTGCATGTTTAAAATATAAATACGCGATAATCTGACTATTATGCATATATGTTGTCGATTCCAAACCCTTATTTAATCTAGATCTACATGTAATTATTCCAAAAATACCGAACCGACGGGACAAACGTCATATGTTTGACGGGTAAGAACAGTTTGTATTTGTATGGGAAAAGAAAATTGTCGTTTTTACTATTTTCCTCTCATTTTTTCCATATTTTCCCACCGTTTAAACCTTCCCTGGACTTTCACGAATATTTCAAGACCAAAATTAGTCAAATCGGTTCAGCCGTTCTCGAGTTTTAGCGGGAGTAACGAACAGCAATTCATTTTTATTTATATAGATTAATATGATGCTCGAGCATGCAGAAATTGACGTAGGATTCTTTCTCGAGCGAATATCCTGGAAGGTGTTGATGTTCAATAATATATAAATAGACAGTAGAGATTTTTAAGAGGCCTTATTCCTTTTAAAATGCTGATTGTTTAAGATATTTTTCTCTATGATCAAACAAGTTTCTTAACATATTATTGATGTTACTACCTAGAACAGGGCTATTGGAATTTATTGTTATATATTTTAAACCTACAGTTTGAATTTTTCATTCATAATTTGTTTCAAAATCTAAGTACTCGAAATTAACAAAATTCACGCGGAAAAATATTTTTTTCAACTTATTTTTGACTACACGCAATGAAAGCATGAAATAGTTATTATCAATATATTTCTCATAATATGACAAAATATATTTTTTAAATTGAATTTCTCCGCTCAATGTTTTAATAAAGAGGCCATTTTTGTTTTTTTATTATATTCCGTCTTTGAATATAGTAATCCTCGTAGTATGAGAGTCGAACCGAGTGGAATTTAATGGTCCTCGTGGTTCAACCATTGGACCAACGTTAAATGATTTATTTTAATTGTGAATAATTATATTACTCTGCATTGTATAATGGGGTCAAAAACCCACGACATTTGTACGCCTATCGGCAAAGCATAGAGAGACTTTACCTATCTTTACTACATTGTATTTACCTATGTTTGACAAATAAATATATTCTTATTCTTCTTATTCTTATTCTTACCAAGTGGAGTTTTATATATCCTCTTGGTCCGATGGTCGAACTAAGTGGAACAAAAAAATCCTGATAGTCCGACATGTCGGACAGCAAGGATCCAAAATTCCTCGTCGTCCAACATGTCGGACAACGTTGTCGAACCACGTGGAAGGGTCGGGAAGGCTAAAATAACTTCCAAAATTTTGTGGTAACTACACTAACTTATTGGTTTGAATAAATAACTGTTTGGCTGAGTAACCCAAAAAGGATTTCAGCCTCCGAAACGAGAGCACGCCAATTGGCCGCCTTTAGTGGTTTGAATGTGATAATTTATTTTCATTTTAGTAGTAGAATAGATCGTAGAGTCCACTAAAGGTTAACAACCTAGCTATGAACATATTCGGCTAATCTTTATGCTTTATATTCCCGTGTATCCCGGCGTGTATGTTTAAAAATAAATAAACCCGTCAGATTATACTACCCTTTGCAATACCGATGATTTTAAGAGTGGCAATCCGGGAAATTATAGCTCTGCCGTACTAAAACTATTTTGGTTCAGCATCATACAATAATTGTATGACAACCATGAACGCACTTTTTCACGGTGAAAATGGCAAACTACTTTTTTTCTCCAAACAAATATTGGTACACATATGGGTTTATATTGTGAGCACATTTTACGAAGAGGATTTCTTCATGGGTGATGGGTGTTTTAACAATGAACGCCGTGATGAGTTTTTACAGAAGCAGTTTTCGGACACTTATTCATTTAAAAAAAAAACCATGAAGAAAAGGCGAAGTACGTTGAACTTTGAACACAACACGAAACATGGAAGCATAATCCGACTGATAGCCAATCTCTTACTACCGGCCGAAATCTAAAGCACAAGGGATCAAAAAAAACAATTTTAGAAATAGCTTCACATAGTGATGAACTGTTTCAATTTAAGCATTTTTTTATATTGAATATGACAAATACCCAACGGAGACTCCAAGTTGTTCGATGAATAAACATCGAACAGGTAACGAATTTTCTTGAAGGTTGGAAATTCCAACAACGGCCAACTCTGTTCGTATTTGTCTACAAACTCAAACTGAAGAAGGAAGCAATCTATTATGATCATATTATTAGAAATGGTTAACAAGGACATTATTTTCTATACAAAAAAGATAAAACTGATGTAAAGTATTGGATCCAAGTGATAATTGTATTTCTCCGTCAGAGCTACATGAAACATGGTCACGAGTAAGACATGAGATATGCATGTCTTATTAACATTCCAATGTCAATGCGTATACTTATCTGAATATTTTTCTGTTATAATTGCATAATTTACAAAATATAGTTGAGAATAACGAGTGACGAAGTGATGAAGTTTATTAAAAGTGGACGTGGAACTGTACTTTTATTTGAGGGCAACAGATTTCATAGTAAAAATGCCAATAACATCCTAGCGTTGCACACAAAAAAAAGACGAAATTATTTGCAATTTTCTGTTATTTTACATGTTTTGGTCCTGAAACAGTTCAAGAAAAATTGTCAAAAGTGCTCTTCCGAAATCCGGACCTCGTAGAAGTACGAGCCATGGCGAATTTTCAGCAATTTGGAAAAAATCTGGAATACGGCTACGTTAACGTAAATTTTTGTAGAACGGTCATTTTCAAGTCACTAATGGATATTTGATCGATATACCTAGAACCCGAATTACTCAAGAAAATTCGGAAAAAGTCACTGATATTTAAAGCCTGACCAGAACCATATGAGGATATTGAGGATGCGCCATATTGCGGAATTTCACTGGAACTAATTTCTTAAGTCAACGGCATTCGTGGCGGCTTCTTTAAAAGACAATTTTAAAAAAATATCAAAATTAAAATGCCGAAAATCATTCATTCGTGAACGTTATATTAAAAGTGTACACGTGTTTACTACACGAAAAACAGCCAGGAAAAGAGTACGATCCATTAAATGATATACGAGGTCACAATAGGAACTGACAGGTATTTAAACTAATGTCATTATAGTGAAGTTGCGATTGGTTGCAAAATTGTTGCCATACCTATAAGTCTTATTAATAGCGCCCTCTTGACAATCCTCATATATTTCTGGTCAGGCTTTACTCATTCTACAACCGTAATTATGAAATGGATAATGTATGTGATATGCCATTATCAGGACTTTGGAACTCTCATTCCTGTAGCTTCACGTTATGTGGAGATCGCAACTGAATAAGAGATAGTAGAATATTGTTAACATAGGACAAGAAAACAAATTGGCTACTGTTAAAAACCCAAAACAAATAATCCAGAAGAGGTACACATACCTAAAAGCTAAGCAGTGTGAAAACTTTTACGAATTGTTGTATTTTATTCAAAAGTTGCTCGAATGCTTATTTTCTTTGACAAGTGGCAAAAGAATCAAAATAACTTTTTACTTCATATTATTATGATGCGTCATATAATAATCAAAGTGTAGTGTTTATTTGAAATACTTTAAACCTCTTTGTTTCTAATCATAGGTATGGTAACCGTATTAAGAAAAAAATATTGACCAGAACAATGGGGAATGGATAAAAATATCAGAGGTGCTATGGAAGTGCTTGAAATTTTTACTTGTGGTAGGAGTTGTGAAACTCCTTGTTGTCGTTACTTAGCAAAATGTGTGTCATTCGATTTTATGTTTACGTATTGTTAATAAATATTTCTAGTTCAATGTTATTAAGATTCGCTTTCATTAAACTGTGGTACAACATTAGGTTACGGGCTTAGCAAGATTCAACATGGGTAACTTAACCACGAAGTTGCTAATCGGTAACCTTGAAGGAAAGACAAAGTCGACCTGGAAATACAAGATTTGCATAGCTCTTCAAAGCATTTCAAATGCTTTATATAGACGTCGTGGAGGGTAGACTGATACGACCGACAAAGGAGCAGAAGCCGAAGTAGTGGCAGGAGCAGGAAATCAGCTTGCTTCCTTCGTAAAGGCTGAGTGCAGTGCTCTCCTATTATTAACAAGTAACATGATAATCTGTTCGGTACGGTAAGGGGGCAACCCATTTCTGATTTAGCCTACTAAGCCTTTTTTTCTTGGTCTGAGAACAAACCCTTATTGGTATGCTGCGACGTCGCCTACGGCAACGAACCAGGTACATTCGCCCACCGCACATCCAACTGCCAGCGCCATAATTTTAAGTCTTGTGTCATATATTTTTAAATATTTACTTTACTTTAAATCTAGTTGTATATCTTATTTAGTTTAAACTTATTTAACAGTTGCGTGATAAAGTATTTTTAAATCTGTCGGTGACCCGCATGCAGTGCTGTGTGGTATATCAAAAAGATTTCACATCCACAATGAGCCTCCACAAACACCAAAATCGTGTTTACTCCACCCTACACCAGGTTTACTCATCATCTTGGTATGACCTTCTGACTTTGCTTACAAATGTTTCCATGTTTCACAAAGAATAAAAACATCACCTTCACTTCACATAGTCCCCTTAAACCCCACTCAAAAAAAGTATGATCTATTTAGAAAGGTTGAAGAAAAATTCACGATGGGAACGGACCTTAAAGGCGCTTCGCGGCCTATATTTTCATGACACCAAAGAACAACAAACAAACAAATACATAACACACCGGAGACCATAACCGTACTACAGAACAAACCCCAGGCCCTTCCACCTTCATCTTCGCCGATCTTCTTTCTGACCAGACTACTTGTCTCCGTGCCACAGAACGAGACATATTAGTAGCAGCCCTCATTATCTTGGCATTATGATGACTGCTGTTTCGTTTTGCTGAATGTCAATCTCACTTCTTTCCAAAAGGATCATTGTCGGGTCTAGACAGCACACCTTTTAGATTTGTTCCCGATTCGTCGTATTCCTGTTTCGTCGCATTCCCGATTCGTCGGATTCCTGTCTCGTCGTATTCCCGTTTCGTCGGAATTATTTATATAAAATCATTACAAATAATGGACCATTATTTATCCACCTTCCCGGAGATCAGTTATACATATACAATATATTTAGTTCTACATATACATATAGGTACCTACCGGGTGTCCCACGACACGACTAAGAGACATGAAGGGAAAGTGATCTAAATATTGAAGAGCGAGTGTTTTACCGTAAGAAGACATATTTTTTGTTCATAAAATAATAAGTACAGTCAGCGTTAAAAGTAAGTTATCACTTTGGAACCATATCGCTTTAACGAGAGGTTCCAACTACCATATGAAGTTGTCAAACATCTGAAAGCGATAAAGTACAAAAATGATCATTGACTTTTGACGCTCTTTCTTTTTTCGTATTTTGTATGAAAATACGCAAGGTCCAATCAGTTTTAGAGTTTTAATTTTTGAAATACACAATGTTACTTTCATTTAAGATACTGTGGTACTTATACGTTTAGCCGTTTGATTTCCTCTTTCTATTGGCAACATAAAAATACACGGTGTTTTTTTTTCACATTTGAGTCGGTTCGATTCCCAGGGGCCAAAAGTAATTTTTCGTAAATCTTTGAATGCAGTACGAGGGTCATGCCAAAAGAAATTAGATACTCAAAAATCATAATGTTTATTATTCATTAAAGTTGTCTATTTTTTCGAAGTATTCACCGTGAACACGTATACACTTTTCCATCCGCCTAAACCACTTGGAAAATACTAATGACCACTCTTCTTTAGACACTTCAGAAATTTCATAGTTATAAGCTGCCAGGGCATCTTCTTTGCTTTCAAATCGCTTTCCTTTTAATTTGTCTTTTATTTTTGGAAACAGATAAAAATCACATGGTGCTAGGTCCGGTGAATATGGAGGATGAGGCAAGATAGTGACGTGTTTGGTACTAAAATAGTCCAGTGTTCTAGCAGAAGTGTGCGGGGCTGCGTTGTCATGGTGCCAAAGCTGTTGCTGGGTTCCTGACTTTGGCCGCTTATCACACCAAGCTGACAATACTTTTGGGGCACAAACTGTCACGTACCATTCCGAATTGACTGTTTTTTGATCTTCTAGTACCACAGTAGCAATATGTCCCGTTTTGCAGAAAAACGAGGCAACCATTTGTTTCTGTGTGCTTCGCGTTCGGTTGTCGGTTCATCTTCAAAGCACCATACTGTTGACTGTCGCTTTGTTTCAGGATCATAGTTATATAGCCATGTTTCGTCACCTGTGAGTATATCATAAACATTTTTTTTTCTCACCGGCATTAAATTTATTTATCATAAATTTGCACCAATTCACGCGACGTTCCTTTTGCAAATCATTGAGCTTGTGCGGCACCCACCTTGAACAACGCTTGTGGAGGGATAATTGTCCGTGAATTATAGTTTGCAACGCTGCTGATCCAATACCCAGTTCTCGCTCTAGCTCTACGTATGTGATTCGTCGGATTCCACGAATCATTTTTTCCACAGCTTGCACATTTTCTTGAGTAACTGCGGTTGGCGGCCTACATGACTTCGGATCATCTTCAAAACTCGCCCGTCCTCTTTTAAATTCAGCAAACCAGTTAAAAACTGTTGCACGTGAACATGCAGACTCACCAAAAGTCGTGACTTAAAGTTCAAAACATTCTTGAGGCTTCAAACCTTTTTTAAAGTCATAATACATCATAACCCGAAAATCACGTCGTGTCAGCTCCATGGTCGTAGAAAATTCCCGCCAGATTTAATCAGAAAAAAAATCATTAAAAAAAAATACGTAGTTTTGCCGAGTGTTCCATTTTTAAATTTATAAGTAAATAGCCAGCCTTTGTGGTGATGTATTACTGGCCAGTATCAATTAAATGAGCAAGGAGTATCTAATTTCTTTTGGCATGCCCCTTGTATTACTAATTTTTTTAAATTAATTAATGTCTCCTTTCAGCAAAATGTCCTATCTACAATATTTAAGGTAGGTACTTTCCATTCATGTCCCTTTATCTTGGAACGCCTTGTATATAACATGTATATTTAGCTTTAATGGCAAATTTAACGTACAAAGTATGTAGCGAAAATGTCTTGCTAAATAATTTCGTGTTGATATTTAAGAAAATAATGGAAACTATTGAGATGTAAAGGCCTCAAGGAGTTGGGACGTTAAATTCTAAAGAGGTAAGTTACCTTGGTGTTTATTATCTAGGTATTACTGGCCACTTGTACGACGTCCACTTGAACAGCTACTTTTCATTTGTTTCTCTTCTAGTCCATTGAATGAGTCCCTCCAAGGGGGGTCTAGAGTGCGTGAGTTAGTAACGTAAGATGTTTCTTCGGAAACATGTCAAGAGTCCCTAGGTAATAAACATACTAAAACCCCGGGACACTAGGAGGAGCCCCGGAGTGGGGGGAGGGGGGGAAAGGGTCCATTTTTTTATTTTTCGCTTAAATCTCAAAAACGGTACATGTTAGAGAAAAACTTTCAAGGAAAAGTTGAAAGGCCATAAAATTATCTACAAGTTGTACCTAAATATTTTTTTTCTATTCGCAGCCGTTTTCGAGCTACATCCCATGAAAGGTGAAAAATTCGAAAATAATAATATAATATTTTGACAATCAATTCCTCCTAAAGGCTTCCATGGAGGAATGTGTTTTTTTTACCAATGATAGACCTAATTAAGAGCAATCTATCAGTACCGGTCACAAGTTGCACTTTTGAGCTTTTTGGAAGAAAAAAAATAAAAAGTTCAAGTATCGTAACTACCCTAATAAGGTTTAAGATCATTTAATCTCATAAGAATTAATTTACAATTCACTTATATGAGACATAAAATTATCCTAAGTTACAAACTAATGAGCGCAAGCTTATTAAATAAGTAAAAATAAAGGGTACAATAACAATTTACAATGCGCTGCCCGAGCGCAGTACGCGCAGCGTTATCTTAAATCTATTCAAAACGAAATACACGGAACAGTTACATCTAGATACGGCATGCGTTGAGAATGAGCGTAGTTGTGTAAGATACAACCAATGCAATTTAGTTGCGCCTAAACGCGTTAAAACTAATATTTAAATTATACATTCATAAATGTTTAATGGTAATTCCCTTTTTTTCGAATATATATATATATATATAACATATCTATATTGTGTGTGTGTTTGTGTTTGTATGTATTATTATCTTAATTATGTGACTATTATGTTTTTATAAAAATTATTAATTATTATTATTTGACGGATGTTCACGGACTATGTATGTTTTATATTTATTGGTGTTATCTTAATTTTAAAGTTTTTTTTTTATGTTTTCAGGTTCATCAGGAGATGATTTTTTAGTAGGTATTTGTAACGAGAAATCGATTTTGTTTCTTTAATTATCTTTGGCAGTTTATTGAACAATTGAGCACCTTCATAAAGGATACATTTTTTTCCATAGTTAGTTCGCGAGGGGCGTAAGATTAAGTCATTGGCATTTCGCAATTTAATTCTTTGTACATGATGTTTTCTAGTGAAATTAATTTGAGTCATTATATCATTTTTTAGTATTTGTCGCACCAAAATACAAGTGTTATAAACGTATGTATGTGTTATATTTAATATTTTGGTCTCATTATATATATTTTTAGTAGGAGTCATATAATTATAGCTAAAAAGTATTTTTATTAGTTTATTTTGGGCGATTTGAAGACTTTCCAGATGAGTTTTTGCAGCAGTGCCCCACACTTCAATGAGGTAATCTATATGTGGTTTAACTAACGAATTGTAAATAATATGCCGAACATGATGTGGGAGGTTACGGCTGTAGGTACGCAGAGCACCGGTTAATGACGTTAGTTTAGATTTTATCTTGTCTATGTGTGGTTTCCAATTTAAGTTTTTGTCGAGAATTAATCCGAGATATTTTTCTTTATCAACTTTTTGGATGCTAACATTGTTTATCTGTAAGGGTTGATAATCCGCTATTTTCTTATTTTTTGCAGCAAAAATTATGTAATTGGTTTTTGAGACATTAATTGTTAATAAGTTACACTGGAACCATCTGTTTAGTAAATTTAAATCATCCTGGGCATCGCTAATAACGTTATTGATCGAATTTCCAAAATAAAAGAGACTGGTGTCATCTGCATATAACGTAATATCCCCTTTTAGACCAATTTCTTTTATATTATTGATATAAATTAAGAATAATAATGGTCCTAAAATTGATCCTTGAGGGACACCACACGCTACGACTTTCGGATCGCTTTGAAGATGACCAATCTTAACTACTTGGTGACGATTATTAAGGTACGATTTGAGTATTTCTAATGCATTTCCGGTGATTCCTATCGCGCTTAGTTTCTGCAGAAGTAATTTATGGCTAACTGTGTCAAATGCTTTTTTTAGGTCTATAAAGATTCCTAAAGCTATTTGTTTTTTGTCTATATTTACTTTAATTTTCGTTACCAGATCTATTGTTGCCGAAAGTGTATTGGATTTGGGCCTAAAACCATATTGTTTTTCATAAATAAAGTTTGTTAAATTTAGATACGATTCAATGCGATTGTATAATACTTTCTCGAAATTTTTTGAAATAACCGGAAGGACCGAAATAGGACGGTAGTTACTTGGATCAGCTCGATTCCCTGATTTATAAACAGGTGACACTTTAGCTAATTTTAGACTATCAGGAAAAATACAATTTTCAAGGGACCTATTAATGCATAATGTCAATTTCTCGAGAATCACTGTTTTGATATTCTTGATAACCTTCGCACTTAAACCATCTATGCCAGAACTCGTATTCAATTTTAAATTATCAATTATTTTAGAGACCTCTATTGACGTTACAGGTTCGAATTTAGATAGTGTCAAGTGGTTTGCTGATGTAGTACAAGTGTATGTAGTGTTGTTACTATAGTTTTTGGGAATTTGATTTGCTAGTGTCAATCCAATATTAGTAAAAAAGTCATTAAAAATATCACACATCTCTTGTTGATCTGTAGTGGTTCCATGTGGAGTCTGTATCTTGCTCGGTGTCTGATACTCTTTTATTTCATTTGATGATAAGCTATTTATTAGTGTCCACATCTTCGAAGGGTTATTTTTACAATCCATGAAAGTTTTATGGTAGTACCTTTTTTTGGCATCTTGTATGGTTTTGGTTACTTCATTTCTTTTTGTCTTAAACTCTTGTTCCAATCTTTTGTCTAGTGGATTTTGCTTCAGTTTTTGCCACAGAGTATTCCTTGTGTTAATTTCGTTTATGATTTCTTTTTTAATCCAATCCTGCCTTGGTGGATTAAGTATTTTTGTTTTAGTAACTTTATTTTGGTTTAGACATGATACAAGTCGTTTTTCTAGGGCCTCGTAGTCATTTGCTTCATTATCATCATCCCCAAGGTCTAACGTTTTGTATAGATTGTCGTAGTTTACTTTTTCGTATGTAATTTTCTGTAGTGATTTAGGGCAGTATTTTTTAATTTCTCTCTAATAAAATTCAATTCCCCGTAAACGCCTCCGTGGTGGAATCTGGTATTTTTATCAATGATAGACCTAATTAAGAGCAATCTATCTGTACCGGTCACAAGTTGCACTTTTGAGTTTTTTTGGAAGAACAAATAAAAAGATCAAGTTCAGTAACTCAAACTACCCTAATATAATATTTTGACAATCCATTCCTCCTAAAGGCTTCCATGGAGGAATGTGTTTACTTTACCAATTATAGACCTAATTAAGAGCAATCTATCAGTACCGGTCACAAGTTGCACATTTGAGTTTTTTGGAAGAAAGAAATATTTTTTGATCGATTGATGTGATAAACATGGGTATGTAGTATGGGGAAATTGTTTGAGCCAAAATAATTTTTTACTGCGTGTAACTCAGAAACGGTAGGATATAGGAAAAAAATATTTAGGTACAACTTGTAGATAATTTTATGGCCTTTCAACTTTTCCTTGAAAGCTTTTCTCTAACATGTACCGTTTTTGAGATTTAAGCGAAAAATGAAAAGATGGACCCTTTCCCCCCCTCCCCCCGCTCCGGGGCTCCTCCTAGTGTCCCGGGGTTTTAGTATGTTTATTACCTAGGGACTCGACATGTTTCCGAAGAAACATCTTACGTTACTAACTCACGCACTCTAGAACTTTTTATTCAATGGACTATTTTGTAACACCATTTTCAATGAACATTAACATTGTGAAAACATTGTTAATAACAGTTTTATTTGCCGATTTTCCTAAAAATGGATATTGACGAAACTGATAAAGTAGTATTTATTGAGAGTAAAAGAGCAGAAATATCTTATTACGGGGAGGCTATAGATACAACTTCGATAAGAAAAACAAAGGTGGTTCGACGAATTGGAGGTGCTCTAGAAGATCTATCTGCTCGACATCCATTACTTTAAAATACACATACAAGGTAATCAGAGAGTCAAGACACATGTGCAAACCAGAATTCATGAAGAGAGAGGTCGAGGGTCACTTTAATAATTTGAAACGCAAGGTGTGTGACAGCATGGAGCTTGTCTCAAAAAATACTTTTTCTCAAACATGCAATGAAATATTGTCTTTGCGTTCCTTATAATAGGCTCGGAAGTATCGGTTTTTGGGCGCAACAACTCGAGAGGACTGTAAAGGGATTTCATACTGCTTTTCAGGCCTAGGCCTGCAAAGTAACTTTTTTTTTGTTTCAACAACAAGGTCATTCACACAGCTGGCTGGTTTGACAAAAAGCAGGTTTTGTTTTTAAAGGTTGGTTGTTAGACGTGGAAAAAAAAATTCAAGATGGCGACTTTTTTTTTTCAAAATTTCAAATTGGTGCTAGGCGGCTAAAACTCGGTATCGGGGGGCTCTCGGGGCTCAAAAATATGAATCTGAAATCTTGTCCGAAAATTCGGTCAAATTCGGAAAATATCGAAAAAAAAACGATTTGTATGAAGAAATTTTCAAATTGGTCCTAGGAGGCTGAAATTCGGTATCCGGGGGTTTTTGGGGCTCCTGACTCAGAATCTGAAATCGGATTTTTAAAATTCGGTCAAATTCGGATTCGGGGGCTCTCGGGGCTCAAAAATATGAATCTGAAAGCTGGTCCGAAAATTCGGTCAAATTCGGAAAATGTCGAAAAAAAACGATTTGTATGGAGAAAATTTCAAATTGGTCCTAGGAGGCTGAAATTCGGTAACCGGGGGTTTTTGGGGCTCCTGAGTCAGAATCTGAAATCGGATTTTTTAAATTCGGTCAAATTCGGTATCGGGGGGCTCTCGGGGCTCAAAAATATGAATCTGAAATCTTGTCCGAAAATTCGGTCAAATTCGGAAAATGTCGAAAAAAAACGATTTGTATGGAGAAAATTTCAAATTGGTCCTAGGAGGCTGAAATTCGATATCCGGGGGTTTTTGGGGCTCCTGAGTCAGAATCTGAAATCGGATTTCTTAAATTTGGTCAAATTCGGTATCGGGGGGCTCTCGGGGCTCAAAAATATGAATCTGAAATCTTGTCCGAAAATTCGGTCAAATTCGGAAAATATCGAAAAAAAAAAACGATTTGTATGGAGAAAATTTCAAATTGGTCCTAGGAGGCTGAAATTCGGTATCCGGGGGTTTTTGGGGCTCCTGAGTCAGAATCTGAAATCTGATTTTTAAAATTCGGTCAAATTCGGAAAATATCGGACAAACAATATTAAGTGTTATTCTTTGAAGTATATTTTTTTATTTCATTGAATGTTTGAGAAAAGCACTATACATGCCTCGTCGTGAAAACGGATTCCCGGCCTCGTATCACTATCCGGCCTCGCTCGCACGCTCGCTCGGCGGTATATGCCTACTTGGCCGGAAATCCTCATTTTCCCGGCCTCTGATGTAATGTACTATTTAATTTGATTTTACGCTCATGCCGGAGTGGAAGAAACTGAAAACGACTTTGTATAATGCACGAAACAAGTCACTCTGCGTTGAAAAGTGCACATTTCAACATGTAAGTGAATTTGTCGTTCCATTAAAGCTGTCAGACAATTTCCTGATTTGCAACGATGGCGATTTTGATATGATATTGATATTTGCTTCACCCTCTGCTGTAGAAATATTGAAAAAAGAAAAAGAAAAGAAATATAGAAAAATTGAAATGCACTGAATATTTCGGAGACGGTAGGTTTAAGGCGGCACCACCTCCGTTTTTACAACTATATACGTTGCAAGTGAATTTGACCAACAATGCAGATAGCTCATGTTTTGTACCCGTAGTACACCTATGCCCTTTTTTCTAACAAGGAAGAAAATACGTATTAAGCGGTTATTTTCATTGTTAAAGCATGAATTCTCTCCAGAAATCGCAAAGTTCAAATGCGATTTTGAAATTGCCGCCATCAATGGGTTGAAAGCAGTACATCAGAACGTTGTGATAACAGGCTGTTACTTTCATTATCAAAAAGCTCTGTGGAAGATATCGAAGCAGTTAGGTTTCATTGACACCGAAGAAGGCAGAATGTATACAAAGACATGTACGCGGTTCGCTTTATTACCAAAGGAAGATATACCAGCCGCATATTTGGAAATATCTGAATCCGTCCCTGACGGTTCCGTGATAACTCAATTCCACAATTACTTTGTAAATTTCTGGATGCGGAAAATTACTGGATCAATATTTTCGGTCAGTGAAGAAGAATTCAGGACCAACAATGCGGTTGAGGGATGGAATAACCGGTTAAATCATAGAATCCCTAAGAAATCTTCCCTTTTTTAATTTATCGAACTACTGCGAGTCGAAAGCTCAATATCAAGACATCAAGATTAGAAAAATGTAGTTACACTGTCCGAGTATGATAAAAACTCGTCGAGCAAAAGATGTTCAAAAATATCACCAAGAACGGGAAATAGTCAATGATTTTATTGATAAAAAAATCACAGTCATTGAATGTTTAAATAGGCTTTGTTTAATAATATATCTAATACTAATATTATGGCATGTGTGTAAAAAACTTTTCATTTTAACGTAACAAGTGGAGCCGTGGTAATTGCACAGTTTCATTCGATAATAAAAATCCGACGAATCAGGAATACGATCAATCAAGAATACGATGAAGCAGGAATACGACGAATCGGGAACAAATCACCTTATAGATCTCACCAATCATGGCACAGGGGTAGTTGGTGAGCACCTCATTACTAGCATAACGAAGTTAGTGAATCTTATGGAGATGTTTGTCAGGACGTGACGCCGTAGCTCTAAGGGCCAAATTAATCGACCTCACCAAGAAAGATGGCGGCCGGCGGTCGGTCTTATATTTCCCGAGAACCTTAATTAAGTTCTGAATCATCCTGAAGCTCCAACCACCAATCATGAAATTAGAGTGAAAGAGTAAGTGAATATAGTACTTACTCTTTCACTCTAATACGTGAGTGCGTACTAAAAGGTGAGTAATTAGGTACTACTTACTTACGAGTATTATTAAATTGTCCCTAACGTTAACTATATTTTGTTCTGGGTAGGTACGCTACATTCTTTGGTTTACTTATCACATTTTAAATTTAGGACTTACTTAGTTACAAAATTTAATCTAAAAACGTTCACTTGTTTTTATCAGTCGAGAAGTCGTCAAGAGAAAAAACATTCGCGAATTAGTTTTGCGAGAATTTTATATAAATCCCAATGTATTTAAGTACTTCAGAGCTTGCGAAATCGTGTAATACAAGCGGAGAACAGTACAAAGGACCTTGAAAAAAACAAGGTGGAGTGGAACTATTGAAAGAAAGCAGCGAGAAGGTTATCCAACATGAAGATGCTTATAAAAAAGTACACTCTTTCGACACTGTTCGTTGTCACTATTTGTCGCAAGCTGTGGAGTGGTATAAACTGAATTCCGTCCATGTATTTGCCGAAGGATCCGAATCCGCCAAATTGCCCAGAACTATGGCCGATAGAAAAATATTGGGCCAATACTAAAATAAAGCTGCGGAAAACCACATAATTTACCCGATTTCAAAAGAAAGTGGATGAAATGGACTTAATATCAGAAATGAATCCTATTCTATTCTATTTTTATATAATAAAAAAAAATGGCGTCTGTCCATTGGAACAATTTTGCCAATGTCAAGGTTGTAAGAACGTTGTACGGTATGAATCCTTGCAAAATTCTATGACTCGCGTCAAGTCAAAAGTGAGATCCGAGAATTATCTCGTCGTAACTACTTTGGAGAAACTATACCTACAATTGAGTTAGCTGATCTATTTTATCATACAATTTCTTATAATAAAGATCTTGGAGTTCAAGAATGATATTTCGTTTCGTAAACTAAAATTTAAATCTACTCACCTCACCTTTTCCCAAGGAGCTTATATTTAAGACAACAGGAGTGCGAACTCAGAATAAGTGTTCCCACAAAATTAAATCTTAGTATAGATACATAAAGTATATTTTACGGGTGAAGGGGTCACGGGAAGACAGAGACAGCTCGCAGATGGGTAGTGTGTCCCTTTCTAATATTGCCAGTCACAAAAAATAGTAATAATTAGTAGTTTTCAAATAAAATGGTAGTTATTAGTAGTTAATACTTTTCTTTAAATTAACACTATTCACTTCAAATAATTAAATATTTTATTCGCTAAACTTTCTTACGCGTCACCAAAGAAACTAACGGAAAAAATTATGAAAGTTATACAATCCGTTAGTATATAAAAATAATTTTATGTTAGGGCAGGATAAAACCTTTAAATTTGAAATCTTATTAATATAATTGAAAACTGTCAGCATTTTTGACAGTGCTTAATGGTATCTTTTCTGATTATTTAAAAAGTTACATACTTATAATTGCATCATGGTAACTGGAATTTAAGGTTGCAAAAGGAAATCTTTTGGTGGCTATAGTATATTTTTTCAGGTAATATATGGTATCATATATTAATATGAAAGCATGTCAAACTTTGATAAAGTACTAAAAGAGTGACAATGAATTTACAAAATTACCGGATAATTCCGATCTATGTTTTACTTCGAAAATATTATTCGTACTAAAAACAATCTGAGCATTGCACTATTGCAGTAATGTCGTTTTAACTATACTACGATAATCCTTCGCTATCTAAGGGTGGTTAATAGGCGTCGAAATTTGAAAATTGTCGTAGCGAGCTGAAATTTGGTATGTAGGGGGCTTTGGGCCCCCTGATTCCAAAAAAGTTTTTTTTTCTATCATAAAAAAAAATGTATGGGATTTTTTTTAAGAGGCCCGTATCTCGTAAACGGTTGGCTCAGGTGGGAGGTGCTCGACCAAATGTCATAGGGGGCCTCCACCCGAGTACAGTCGTGAAAAAAAAAACGAAATGGCGACTTTTTTTCTAAATTTCAAGTTGGTGCTAGGGGGCTGAAACTCGATATCGGGGGGCATTTGGGGCTCACAAATATGAATCTGGAATCGGTGTCCGAAAATTCTGTCAAATATCGGACAACAAACTTTAATATTTTAGTTCGACCGAGGGCCGCAGGCTTAAGGGCGAACTTCCCCCCACGAGGCCGCAGGCCGAGCTCCGTGTAGCACCAAAGGTGCGGAGCGTCCCAGAGACGGCGTAGCGCGCGAGCCCAAGGGCCCGCAGGGCGAGCCCACCTAGAACATTGCTACCCGCCTAAGTAATCGTAGTAGTAGTAGCAATCGTAGAACCGAAGTTAGGAGATAACTCAAACGAGATGTATGCCTTTAAGACCTCCCAGATCACCCCGCCATAAGTATTTTATATGAATCACTAAAAACAAAAAAATATACTTATATAATATAAAAATATAATAAATGAGTGGTTTGGCATCGTCTTCAAAACGTGATTCAAACGTAATCTGTACTTAAATGGGTTATTTTTAGCTTTTTAGTTTTTTTTGAAGTCGGTTTTTTTTTGCTTTTTATTTCGCCATATACTTAGTAACCGTTAGTACAGTAATAAAAAGTATTGCGTAGTCTTGCATTGGTAAAACAGAGTTATACCTACAGGTAGTTTATAAAATAACGGTATACTTACAGTTTTACCTCCCTAATTAATTTATGGTACCCTACAAATAACCACTTTTTTATATCCTCATAAATGAGTTCATGTCCACGTACATCAGAATATGTTTTTGTTTGTTTTGTTTTAAGTATGACTTAACGAAGTTTGTCATTTATCAAATCAAATTAACAGTTACGGGATTGCTGCGTTCTGTTAAAATAACAGGAGCCAAAAGTGTGTTATTGCTGGCATAGTAGCTAACATTCACTATATCTATTTATGAGTTTCCATAGGTATATATAAAATAAATTCTAGCTACAGTGCCAGCCAATATACATTTTTAGACTTTAATTTTTTTTTTTTTTTTTTATAAATATCGGACAACCTCACACAAATCAATCTAGTCCCAAATTAAGCTCAAGAAGGCTTGTGTTATACTAGACGACGATATACGTACTTATATAGATAAATATATACTTAAATACATAGAACAACCATCACCCAAGCACAAATATTCGAGTTCATCATACAAATATTTGCCCCGGCCGGGAGTCGAACCCGGGACCGCCGGCTCAGTAGGCAGGTGTCTACAAACCGAGCCAAACTTGTAATAAAATGGAGTAAGGATGAGTCCCTCTTTATTGCTAAATATTTGGTTACCCGAGCAGAGTGGGACAAACTGCCTCCTTGGCAGCTTTCTTACTTGGCTCGTTCGAACGAAGCAATGAGCAGTCCAGGTATACTATAGTATTTACTAGGTCCATGCCTTTTCCTTTTCATTATGTCAACATTGTCAACAATCAACATCCTCCTCTACCACTGATTAACCCAGTTTTGCATTAGAGAGAGAAAGATAACAAATTAATTAAAATTGAAAAAAAAAAAATATTGTGAAGTTTAATTATTTATAGGTATTCATAAATAAACGCCCGGACATTAAACTAATAATTAAATCAAAACTCTTTGTTAATAATGCATCAAATAATATAGTTTAATAGAATATGAATGTGACATGTAAACAACATTGCTAAGCAGAAAAGTAAAAACTATAAATCACTATAAATATAAAAACGTTAAGTAGAAGAAAGAAGGAGGTCTTTCTTCACAATTATACATAACCGTTTAGTCTATGGATCGACGGTGTGACCATGTCCATATTGGTAACAGTTTTTTACTATATTGGTAGAGTTGGTTTTGTAATTTGGAAATAATATATACATAGTATTAATTTACTAGCAAACGAAAAAAATTATAACTTGAAGAAGTTACCCCGAAGTAGAGATTGGTATTAATCTATGTTTATTTATCCGAATAATTATTTGAATGAGTTCACGATTTTTATTTGCAAATAATTATCAACGGGTTAATCAATCGACAGCTTTTCAAATGACGAATAATTTATTCGTTATAACGATTACGGAGATGCCACGACTACCAACATGCCACAACTTTGCGCGACTGTGGTAGCAGTAGCGGTGTGCGGTACCTTTTTTTTTATGTCATAGGGGGCAAACGAGCAAACGTATCGCCTGATGGAAAGCGATTACCGTCGCCCTTAAACACCTGCAGCACCAGAGGAGTCACAAGTGCTTGCCTACCCGGAGGACGAAGATAGAATGCCTCTATGCTAGTAATTTCACCGGCTATCTTACCCCCACACCGGAACACAACAATGCGAACATTGCTGTTTGGCGGTGGGTTAGTAGGCAACGGTACGGTACGGTAGTAGGACGGTAGTAACAATCCGGACGGACCCTGCACGAGGCCCTACTACTCCAACCTGTGTCTTGCTCACTTGTATGGCAGCCGCGCTCGCTCTCGCTTAACCGCTCGCCGCGCTGCTTGTCGCGCAAAGTCGTGGCATCTCCGTTTTGGTGGCAAGCGGCACGGCGGCTATACGAGTGAGCGAGACACACGTATCGCGCATTGCTGCTGCTCGCTGCTAAGACCGAAGTCGTGGCCGAGCCGTGGCCATGGCGGTGCGAGCGAGCGAGAAAGACCGTAAGGGTCCACGGGCTGCAGTGAGCAAGCGGGACGGCGATTCAGATGCGCAGGAGCTCGCAATGGCCAACCGGCATTGGCACTATTGGTAGAGCGAATCCCACTGCGAAGACGAATGCTCTGTTCCTCTCGAGCATGTATGTATATGGAAATGAAGTGTTATGTGCAAATTAACTGTTTCACTATGTTAGGATCTTGCAGGATGCTAAATGAAAACCAGTAAGTAGACTCACGTTATGTATTTTGTAACACAAAGAACATCAAACCAACAACACTTCGAGATTATCGACTATTCGCTATGCCAGCCGAGAACAGAATGCCGCTCCTGACTCGTTCCGATCACACCACCTTTAACGGAAGTGGGGTGCAAAGGCGGCACGCCAGTGGCGCCACCGGAACCAGTCAGTTAAACTATTTTATAATTAAAATTCAATATTTAAGAATAGTCTATAAATGTTTATAAGATTTATTAATATTGATATCATTTATTAATTGCACCTTACAGCTCGGCCATCCTGTTCTAGGCGGGACCTCACGCCATTCAGATATGTTCATTTTTTTACTTTACCACATGCATTAAAATATAGTGCAATATTCGACTTATTTATAAAATTTAAATATACAACTTCCTTACAAATGATTCCATAATATATTTGATTGCACACCAAAATAAATTTATCTATACAGCCAATTGAAGTATAACCATTAAATTATTAAAGCTGGTACATACTTATGATTTAATTAAATAAATTTTGCTAGGATTTTGTATGTACCAAGATAATTTTAGAATGAGCAAATAATAAACTAAATTATTTTAAAGCAAATAATAAACTAAATTAAATTGCTGCAAATAAGCTGACAATATTTGTGCACGAGTAGGTTATAGATGCAGATAACACTACTAGAATCAGTACATATGGGATATGTGTACTATATTCATTAATTCTTGACAGCAATACGTTTATATTTCAACTAATCACTACAATTTATAATCATAGATGTAAATCAATATTAATAGCTTAAATATACGCGTACAGGTAAAATGAAACTGATGCCCTCTATCCATATAGCTGTCTTTGTACACAGAAACACTATTAAGTATGTTTATTATTACAGACGCAGACGTTACTTCTATATAGATCAAGGACACCGTATACATAGTAATCTTAGTTTTATGTTTATAATACCTTAATATAGCTTATAATTTTAAGAATTACTACCTACTCCTCTTTATCACTTTCATCGTCACCCTCATCATCGCTTGTGTCGAAATTCCTTACAAACGTTAGCCACGGCTGTATTTTATCGATGGCGACTACGTTCTCATAACGTCTACCTTTTTTTCGTGTTAGAGGGGTGTCTTCGATTACAAATCGGTCGTTTGGTAGCACCTTTACTATTCGATAAGGACCCTGATATTTATCGACAAGTTTTTGAGATTTGCCGTCATGTGGCATCTGGCGCAGTACCCGAACCAAGTCTCCCTCCAAATATGTCTTAGAAGGTTTCCTTTTTTTATTAAACCGATCAGAGTCTTTCGCCTGTTGCATTTTTATTTTGTCACTTGCCTCTGCCCTAATAGATTGTAGCTCATCGGGGCTAGTAACCTTAGTAGTTTCGTTGACAATAGGATTTAAAATGCCTTGTGTACGAGTTGTAATATTAAAGCCAAACAGAAGCTCAGATGGACTTTTGCCAGTAGTTTTGTGGGTTGTTGTGTTGATTCCTAATTGGATATCTAAGATATGCTCGTCCCATTTTTTTCGCAATCACCATGAGAGGAAGTAGACAGCGCGTCAAGGATGGTGCGATTAAATCGCTCTACTTGCCCATTAGCTCTGGGGGTAGCGACGGCGTTTTCAATATGCTTAATGCCGTAAGAACTGATGAATTCCTTGAATATTTTGCTGGTAAAACTAGAACCCTTGTCAGTAATGAGTCGTGTGGGTACACCGAAGTACTTTATGTGTAATTTCATAACTTTTACCGTCGTCGTAGACTTTGTGTTCCGCACGGGGATGATATTAACATATTTCGTAAAGCCATCAACTATGACAAGCAAATAGCTATTACCGCCTTTACTCTTAATGAATGGGCCCAGATGGTCAGCGTGGACGGTGTGAAAGGGTACACTAACCTTATCAATGGGATGCAGCTCTCCTTCACTCTTACTTCCGGGTGCCTTGTGATGGGCGCATTCTAAACAGGATACGACATATTTTTTTATAAAGCGGCGCATTTTAACAAACCAGTAATGTTTTTTGATGCGCTGAAGGGTCTTTTCAAATCCGCAGTGGCCCACGTCGTCATGATTTCGTTTCACGATTTGCCACCGCACGCCTTTAGGTACATACCATTTCAGTTCCTCACCGACAACCTTGTAAACACGCCCGTTCTTCAGCTTGTAGTTTTGGTGGTAGCCACATACGCGAGCAGATTCAGGATCAGATAAGACTTCTTTTATCCTTTTTACCTCCTCATCCGCACTCTGCACAGTCGTTATCCAGTCTTGATCCTGGTCGTGCACCGATTGACTCTGTGTTGATAAAACATCAAGAATGTGTGCCTCCGACTGAGCGCTACCTACCGGGTTGCGGCTCAGTGCATCGACGTGCGCCATCCTCGTCCCTGGCCGGTATTCCACTATGAAGTCGTACTCTTGCAGCTGGATCCACCACCTAGCAACTCGCGGGATAACGTCTCGTTTGGTTAGAGTGAATCTAAGAGCGTTGCAGTCAGTCAGTAATTTGAATGGTTTACCTATCAGGTAGACTCTGAACCTATTTAGAGCTGCAACAACCGCTAAAGTCTCCAGCTCGTACGAATGTAGTTTCTGTTCGTCTGGGGTCGTTTTTCGGCTAAAGTAGGAAACAGGCTGGAATATCCCACTAGCGTTACTCTGCAATAGTATACCAGCCAAGCCATCCTTGCTGGCATCCGTATGCAGCTGAGTTTCAGCGTTAGGGTCATATAGGGCTAGACAGGGGCGTTCAGTGAGGGAGGTTTTTATTTTATTAAAAGATTGCTCTTGCTCTTCGCCCCACTCCCATACAGAATTTTTCCTCAAGAGATTAGTCATTGGTGCTGCGATATGCGCATAGTCTCTAATAAAACGTCGAAAAAATCCTGACAAGCCTAAATACTGTCTGAGCTCATGGTGATTATTTGGCTTAGGAAACCTAGATACTGCTTCGGTTTTGCGTGACCCTGGACGTATTCCATTGGAGCTAACTTCAAACCCAAGGAAATCGATATTTTCTTTAAAGAAATTACATTTGCTAAGTTTAAGCGTAAGCCCACCAGCTTTGAGTAGTACTAGTACCTCCTCCAGTCTTTGTAAACCCTCTTTGATATCCTTAGCCGGAATAAGGATATCATCCATATACACTATTGCGTATTTAATTTTGGCATCTTGTAGAATTTTATTTATAGTCCGTTGAAAGACGGACGGCGCATTAACCAAGCCGAAAGGCATGCGATTGTACTCAAATTGGCCTTCGGGGGTTACAAAGGCCGTTTTAGGTCGTGACTCCTCAGATATGGGTATCTGATAATAACCAGATGCTAAGTCGAGTGACGTGAACAAATTGTTACCTGCCAGTTGGTCTAGCTGGTCTTCAACGCGGGGGAGCGGATAGTGGTCCTTTTTAGTTTTACGATTGAGCGCCCTATAGTCCACACATAACCGCTTTTCACCAGTCTTCTTTTGCACAAGAACTATAGGACTAGCATAAGGGGAGGACGATTCTCGAATAATACCGCTTTCAAGCATTTCCTGAGTCATGTCTCTAACTAATGCTTTCTCTGCAAACGACATTCTATACGGCCGGTAAACTACTGGTTGCGAATCTTCCAACTCTATTGTCATCTCTGTTGCATTAGTGAATCCGAGATCCTTTAAACTACTTGAAAAACATTGGTTGTGCTTGCTTAGTAGCTGCTGGAGCTGCAGACGCTCATCGGTAGAGAGATTCTCACCACATTGTATAGACTCGTCAATCTCTGTTTCACTAATGCTAACACTATAGGTGGTCATAACATTTACGTCGCGAGTTGGTTCTTGTCTCTTAAACAGCGCCCTAGTCAACAAGAAGCTTTCTGGAATCGTAATAGCTTTGGGTGAAGCATTGTATACTAGAAGAGCGCTAGAACCCATTTGAATGTCGTATTGCCCGGGAAGCAGGTAATATTCCCCCCCATTGGGACCGCGTAAAGAGCCCTTAACATCAATCCTACCAGTTAGCGAACTATCTGAAGTTACTTCAATAGATCCGATACAATTACTAGATATCGTCGAATGTTTACGCGCCATCAAACGGACCTTATCACACGATATCCTTTGAAATATTAACTCTGATGGAGTTTTAGTGATCACTATATCCGGTCTTTCGGTGAAAGAGTGTCCTATCAAAACAGGTTGATGAAGGACATAATCTTCAACGACATATAGATTAACAGTCTCTTTAATGCCTTGAATTTCCACGGTACCAACTGTTAGGCCAAGAGGTATAACTAAGTTTGCGCCTATGCCTCTAAGAATTGGGAGCTCTTCAGACTGATTGACGTCGAGTTTCAATTCTTTGGCGACGCTCAATCGTATTAAACAACATTGGCTGCCTAAATCTACGTGACATGTAACGGGCATTGAATTGATCTTAATGTCGATTATGTATTTATCGATCGTATTATCTGGAGTATTTACACTCTGATCCTGATCTTTCACAACTTCAGTATTGATAGCTAATCTCGCCACCTGCTTCTCATTCTTTGCAACTACTCCTACACCGGTGTTATCCACCCCATTTTGACCTTTCTCTTTCATTTCTTTGTTAAATCTGGTTCTAAAACAATAAGTTGTTTGATGCCCCACCTTATTACAAGTGGAGCAAGTTATTGCCGGCTTACTACATTTTGTGCTACGGTGTCCTATTTCGCCACAATTGTAACAAGTAACATTTTTAGGACCTAGGCCATCCCTGGAAGAACTTGGCTTGGCGAGTGATAGTCTATTTTCGGTGCGCTGTTTGGCAGAGCTATAAGATTCCTTTTCTCTAACTGGTCCAGGTTTAACGGTTCTGAAATATTTTAAAATTTGCTCTGGTTCAGTGAACTGTGCTGCTTGCGCGCCTACCCTTGCAGCCCTATCCTCTACTCCGTGTAATATACAATCAACTGCCTGTCGGCCATAGATTTTGCACCTATTTAACAGATTAATTTTCGAATAGTAATAGTGCTCCAACGATTCCCCATAACGAGCTTTTTTTGCTAACATTTCCGTCAAGAGTTCGGCATAGTCTTCGCGACATGGAAAGGATTCTATTAGCTTCCTTTTCCATTCTGGCCACGTAAACATCAGCGAAGGTAATCCCTGATACCATGTCTTAGCAACACCTGCCAGTTTTAAAAGTGCGTAGTGGGTGGTTTCTTTATCGTCCCATCCGTAAATTTCGGCACATTCCTCGACTTTTGTCAACCAAGTTAGAACAGTCTGTTCCTTAGTCATGGGGTCAAACTCAGGGATGACGTTCGCGATCGATGGGAGTTTAGGTTTGTTCGAACTCTTGACTTTATCTAAAATTGATAAAAACTGATTTAAGATATTTGACTCGCGTTCCCTACTAGATCTTCGTGCCCGTTTCGAGCGGGAATGATAAGGCTCACCAGAGTCTTCGGAGTATTCCGATGACGAACTATGGTGCCTCCTACGTCGCCTTGTCGTCCTCCGTAGGGATTCCTCTTCACGGTTGGGTCGTCGGTCACCGCTCCTTTCCCTTTCCATGCTCCCGTGCGTCAAGTCCATGCTTCGTCGCGACAGGTCAAGTGCACCTGGCCTTCCTTGTTCTGATGTATCATTTCGATATAAACCCTGTCCCTCTCGCCTGGGCACTCCTGGGTACTCGCCACCCTGTCCCTCTCGCCTGGGCACTCCTGGGTGTTCGTTTGTATCAAGCTGGCCCTCTCGCCTGGGCGCTTCTAGGTGTTCGTTAATATCACCCTGACCCTCTCGCCTGGGCGCTCCTGGGTGTTGGACTTCATTGCCCTGGCCCTCTCGCCTGGGCTCTCCGGGTCCGTCCTCCATATCTGAAACTTTATTGGTTTTAGAAGAAAGGCAAGATTAAGTGTAATAAAAAAACTACACCACTTTCGATGTATCAACTTTACACATTATATAGCTACCATATATGAACATACGATACTATATATTGATCCCCAGCCATGTCTTAATAACACGCCAAATTACATGTGGCGTAGTTTAAAAGTGCGTATTTTATGATTATGTTATTTGATAATGGATCAAATCAGCTACTTTTCATGAAATGTTCAAAACAACCACTTGACATGAAGTTTCTACGACATAAATAGGTGTAATATCTAAATGCGCAGTAAAATATATCCTATAGCTTTAGTCTTTGTTCAATTAACATATATCTTTAAATATTATGTTTTAATATTATTATTATTTATTAGTCAATTAGTCATTAAATCTGGCTGGAACAAAGTAAAAAGTGTATAACTAACGACTTTTGAGTATTTCAAATTATAGTAAACATGTTTGCCTTCCAATAACTGCTTTCAATTTAGCCTTATGCCCTTGCATTGCAACACATTTTTTTTATATTATGACTAATGTATTGATAATATTAACCTATATTTTTTTAACAAATTAGCAGTGGAAAATTAAAACTGTATGTTCCAAATATATGTATATCAATAAATCGAAATGGCCCTGTTCTCAGTAGTAACATTGTTAATATTAATATCACACAGACAATAGAAACAGGTTTGGTCATAGAGAAAAATGTCTAGAGCAATTAGCATTCAATCAAACATGTCTATCTCCCAAGAGTAACCTTAGCAAGATAACCATGCAAGACTAACCGTATAAACCTCCGGACTGATTCCGTTACGGTAAATACAGTTTTCCTTTCAATAACTTTGCAATATAACCGCAGGGTCGAACATGTTCATCTCCAAGGAGTAACCTTGGCAAGATGTCCATGTAAGATTAACCGTATAAACCTCCGGAATGACTCCGTTACGGGAAATACAGTTTTCCGCGGTAAATTGCACAGTTCAACCATACAATCGAACATGTTCATCTCCAAGGAGTAACCTTGGCAAGATAAACATGTAAGACTAACCATATAAACCTCCGGAATTGCTCCGTTACGGTAAATACAGTTTCCCACGGTAAATCCTATAGTATAATCGAACATGTTCATCTCCAAGGAGTAACCTTGGCAAGATAACCATGTAAGATTAACCGTATAAACCTCCGGAATTACTCCGTTACGGGAAATACAGTTTAACGATTATAAATCCTATCAAGTAATGACCGTTATTAATTTGAATATTATGAACAGAGAAAATGAAACAATGGAAAGTAGAAAAAAAAATACGACTTACGTTTTTGAGGCGTGGCAAAAATCTTTAAGATTTTTGTTGGATCCCTTCTTCTGACTTGTTAGGATCTTGCAGGATGCTAAATGAAAACCAGTAAGTAGACTCACGTTATGTATTTTGTAACACAAAGAACATCAAACCAACAACACTTCGAGATTATCGACTATTCGCTATGCCAGCCGAGAACAGAATGCCGCTCCTGACTCGTTCCGATCACACCACCTTTAACGGAAGTGGGGTGCAAAGGCGGCACGCCAGTGGCGCCACCGGAACCAGTCAGTTAAACTATTTTATAATTAAAATTCAATATTTAAGAATAGTCTATAAATGTTTATAAGATTTATTAATATTGATATCATTTATTAATTGCACCTTACAACTATTTTATCTGTGTTCTTACCAAGTATTATGATTTTCTGATATTCACAAATAATCCCACGAACAATTCAAATATTCAAATAAGAAAGAATAATAGTTTGACTATTTAATTCTTCATTTACTTATAATTTGTATGTACTTATTCGTTATTCGTCATTCGAATTAATTTTGCCAATCTCTGCTCTGTAATTCAGTCTCGATCATTTAAATAAAATTACAATACGAATCTTGAATTTAGAAGCTTTCTTACGTTGGGCCTGGCCACACTGTGTATCAATCTGTATGTTGTTTGTACCGTATTTTGTTTTGTTTCCTGACGTTCCTGTCCTGTCTGTGGTCACTGGTTAAATTCAATGTCAATGTTACTTAATAACTTAACTCATTACTGAAGTGATATTTTCCTCTTTGATTGGTTTCGTTATCAATATTATCGCTATGTGATACAGCGAAGCGTGGAACCAAATAAACACATTAGCATTAAATGCGCTCTAGCGAATTGAATAGCCTCCAAGACAGGATTTCGTTTTTATTATCTGCTCAGTCGTGTTAGAATTTATTGATGTGATAAGCGTCGCGCCCGCTTAGATAAGCTGGTACTGTTGTATCATCCAATTTAATTAATCTATCTCGTGTCGTAATTCTTCAGTGATAGAAGTCTACCGCGTGAAAGATGACAGAATATGGAAAATTTGGACCTCTCGTTGGCGCCATTGACGAGGGCACCTCTAGCGCGCGATTTATAATTTTCAAAGCTAACTCTACAGAGGTGGTCGCATTTCACCAAAAATCTTTGGATCAGCATTTCCCTCAGGAAGGATGGGTGGAACAGGATCCGATGGCTATCCTCGAAGTTGTCACGACATGCATCGAAAAAGCAGTTGAGAAATTGCAAGAAATGGGTGGTTCAGCAAAGGTATGTTTAAATGTTCCTTCTTTTTAATTTTTTTAACATGTCAATGAACGCTGCTTTTAATTAACCGCTGCTAAGCCTTTACATCGAACGCCTATAGGCGTACTGCCCCGCAACGTGGTAAGAGATAAAAAATACAAACTATTAAACAAACTATTCCTCCTATAGTTATTATTTTTAGTGGTACTTGGGCTGTGATCCTGTTGCTGGGTAGTATTTGGTTCAACAAGTCTCCAAAGCCATTCAGAGGTGTAATGCTGCTGGGATTATGGGAACTACTACTGGGTGCATTGCAGGGTAGGGTGTTTTAAGTTGGGGGTTTTGACAGTGTGTTGCGGATGCAGCATTGTTTATTATTACATAGAAACTGTCTTTTAGTCTGCAATTAACTATTTTCTGCATACTATTAAGAATATTTCAGCTAACCTATATAATCCCCCAGGTGCTTTAATTGTGGATGTGTACTATAGGGCTTATGCACAGTTTTAATTTGATTTTGGCCCATGCCAAGAGCCTTCTTTGCCGCAATGCGACTGTTGCTTAAATAAAGGCTATTGCATTGTAATTAGACTTTTAAGAAATTTGGCCTACCGTTACTTCATTCGCCAATATGTGGCACCTGGAGTTGAAAAATTTTGAGACATTGTTTTACGTTCAATGTTTCTTCATTATTAGTTTGTTGACTTTTAAGGTGATATTAAATATTTGCAGGACATTGTAGCAGTTGGAGTCACAAATCAGCGGGAGACTACAATTGTATGGGACCGGAACACTGGCAAGCCGCTATATAATGCTATTGTATGGCTGGACATGAGGACAACGGCCACTATAGACAAGCTTCTTGATACCGTTCCCAATAAAACTAGAAATCAGAACTATCTTAAGGTAGAGTTGCACCTCAATTACATATTAGGTTTTGAATTTGTTAAAATGTGTGTTATTTTGTTTGAGGAGTCCATTGACCACCCTCATGTAATAGTAAGAAAAAAACAATGATATGCTTGTAATAACTTTACAAATAACTCATATTTAATATGACTTACTCAATTCCTGCATTGTTACTTAATCAGGCAATAAAAAACATATAGCCCAAATAATCAAAGGTTTTTAGATAGCAAAGATTTATTTATTTATTTAAACTTTATTGCACAGATCAAACTAGTGTAAATGGCGGACTTAATGCCACAAGGCATTTTCTACCAGTCAGCCATAGGGCTAAACAGAAACATTGAGTTGGTGCAGAGGATAATGTCCGGAGACAATTAAAAAAAAACAATTTTAGGAATACATATAACATATACTTACACAAATACAAAATTTTATAATATACAACATACATATAGATTAATGTACCCAGTGAAAACATCATACCAATAATTCATCTTGAAACAAATGGTCAGAAGTAATTCTTTTACGAGGTGTGTTAGTTAATCTTTGAATGCAGGTTTCTTATGAAATTCTTATTATGTTCTGTTCAGTCCATATTTTATTTATCATTATTTATTTGATTTTATTTGTGTGATGAAATCAAATATTTGTGCCTGGGTCATGGATGTTATTTGTATTTAAGTATGTATTTATTTATATAAGTATGTTTATCGCTGTCTAGTGTCCATATATAACACAAGCCTACTAGACCTTACTGTGGGACTAGATTGATTTGTGTAAGGTTGCCCGATATTTATTTATCCATGCTGATTAGTGTCTGATTTATCCATTCATATAATTATGGTCATTACTGACTGCTTCTTTACTTATCTACTCTTCCAAATTGTCAGCAGCAGAAGTAGTAAACTGTAGCAAATGGTTCAAAATTATCTACAGTGGACTGCTTTTACGA
This sequence comes from Apotomis capreana, assembly GCA_947623375.1. NCBI lineage: Eukaryota > Metazoa > Arthropoda > Insecta > Lepidoptera > Tortricidae > Apotomis > Apotomis capreana. Next base: position 51,217,116 of record OX392498.1, read on the forward strand.
AGTGAATAATGCTTGTTGAATGTACTTTGAGTTTTCTTCTACTTAGCTGTTTTTCTGCTAACGGGATAATCTATTTACTCACTGTCATAGAACTCTTTTGCACTTAGTCATTTAAATTACTCGAGTCATGTAAAGTGTTGCAACAGTATTTTTATATTGCAACAACTATTTTCCTTAATGTACAATTGCACAATAACAGATATGATATGCACAAATGATTTGACGCCTACTGTAATATAAATATTATGGGACAATCATATAATCAGCCGTGTCATTGATAACACGGCTAATAGTAACAAGATGAACTTTGCCACAATCTGAATGATGTTGTGTCTTGAATCTTTTTCCCTCTGATGCTTTTAATCATATTTGAGTTCATAACTGCAGTTCAATATTAATTTTTTAGCCTCTCTGTGGTTTGCCGCTATCGCCATACTTCAGTGCTGTGAAATTAAGATGGCTCATTGATAATGTGGATTCTGTAAAGCAGGCCATGAAGAATGGCACTTGTTGCTTCGGTACTGTGGATACATGGATCATTTGGAATTTAACTGGTATGTTTTATAAAATTGCAAACACTTACCCATGGGCCATTGGTAATGTCTTAACTTTTCTGTTAGGATTAGTTAGTTAACATTAAAATTTGTATGAATATTTCAAATTTTCATAAGAATGTTCTTAAAACTCTTTGAAAATTTACCTTTTATTGAATAGATGTAAGCAATTTAAAGATGCGTCGCCTTATTAACCATATTATATCTTAAGTGTCAATAAAAGGTCCCGTTGTTCAGGTTTCCATAAGGACGCGTCGGTATTGGTATAAGATGCAAACAAATTTTGTCTTGGAAACCCGTACATCTATATATGTGACTGACCATATATATAATACAGAGCCTCGGGCACAGCTTATTGTAATTAGGGATAAGTCCATATTTTTTTGGATACCTAATCGATAAGAGTATGTACATTATTATATTGCAGGAGGACCCAACGGCGGAAAACACGTTACTGATGTGTCAAACGCTTCGCGTACTATGCTCATGAACATCGAAAACTTGAAGTGGGACCCATTATTAATGAAGTTTTTCGAAATAACAAACTCTGTCCTACCAGAAATTAAGTCCAGTTCAGAGGTAGTGTAAATCTCAATCAATTATAGCTATTGTGCCTAAATTCGATTTAAGAAAACGAATAAGTACACAAATGTGTACAGACGTATGACGTACCTACGTAAAATTATGTCATTATCATTATAAAACCGTGTGTGTCGTGACTGCCTCGCGTCGGGATTCGGGAAGCCCTGATGATGATGAGTCTTTTTCAACCGACTCCAATAATTAAAGTTGTTTACTACACGGTATAGAAGATTAACCCTTTGACCGCCAAAGACCGCAAATCACGTCATCGGGAATTCGTGCCACTGACGCCAACGACGCCTATTGACGTCAAAAATGTCAATAGTCAAGAACATGCTAATTCAAACCACTATCTGTGTTTTTCAAACTCTGTTCATTTTGGAGGTTTTTTTTTTTTTTGGTTTGGCGTCAGTGGCACGGTGAATTGCTTTGCCGCTTGGCGCTCAAAGGGTTAAATACTTAACGCTCAAATGTCTTCAATTAATATTTCAGGTATACGGTAACATCTCTGATGGTCCACTTAAGAGCATTCCAATAGCAGGCTGCCTCGGAGACCAACAAGCCGCGTTAGTGGGACAAATGTGCCTGCAAAGAGGTCAAGCCAAAGCTACATACGGCACAGGCTGTTTTGTACTCTACAATACGGGTGAAATCCGAGTGAATTCCAGTAGGGGGCTGCTCACAACTGTGGCGTTTCAATTAGGAAGCAAAAACCCACCCGTCTATGCGTTAGAAGGTTCGGTTAGTTACCGTTTTCAACTCATTAATGAATAATGACAAACACACACAGTATGCCCGTTAGATTGTAGATTGCTTTGACATTTTTGTCATGATAAACTTCAAAGAAATTAACTAAATTATATCAAAATGTTTATTTCAAAACGACAAATCATAAGTATGCACTACATTTCTACGGGCGTATCGTACAGTCTAGGAAATTTAAACCCGTACCTTTGTCGCTCTTGTCACAATGGCAAAAGGGTAAAAAAGGTACGCTATTCAGATTGCTTTACTGTACTTTAGTAATTAGCGTCACAATAAAACAAGAGTTCAATATGCTGCTGGTAATTTTCAAATATATGGCATGTTTGTTGGTAAATCGTACTATACATTGGACTTATATAAATACTAGCTGTGCACCTGCCCCGCGGTTTTATCAGCAGTTTATCAAATAAAAAAATGGCTAATAAGCCATTATACGAGGGGCGTCTGAAAAGTTCTAAGCCTAAGGTATTTCGAGGTTATATATGCGTTTATGATACTGGCCACTAGAAAGGCCATTTAAAAACAAATTATTAAAAAATAACATGTCACGTTTTTATTATTCTGTTTCGAGATATTCAACGGAAAAGTACATCATGTGTGAATTACCAACGAATATTACGAAAATTGAGCAACGTGCTGTAATTAAATTCCTTACAAAAAGTGACAAATCACCGCAGTGTATTTTTGAGGAAATGGCTATTATTTACGGTGATTCTGGGCGTTCTTATGCCACAGTCAAAAAGTGGAGTCGCTTATTTAAACTCGGACGGGAATCGATCGAAGACGACCCCCGCTCAGGGCGGCCAATATCGGTAGTGACCGAAGAAAACGTAGCAAAAGTCAAAAAGCTGGTATTAGAAGATAGAAGAATTAAGGTTTGGCAAATAGCTGAGGTCTTAGGTATTAGTAAAGAAAGAGTCGGAGAAATTTTACATGAACATTTGTACATGAGTAAAGTCAGTGCTCGTTGGGTACCGAAAATGCTAACGGCCTTCGATAAAGTACGTCGTGTGGAAACTTCTCGGGCGTTTTTAGAATTGTGCGAAGATGATTTAGATGAAGTTTGTTCCCGAATAGTAACTGTTGATGAAACATGGATCAGACAGTATGATCCGGAGTGTAAGTCTGAGTCGATGCAGTGGATTGAAAAGGGTGAAAGGCCGCCGAAGAAATTTAAAGTGCAAAAGTCGGCCTCTAAGTTAATGGCTACGGTATTTTGGGATTGTGATGGCATTCTTTTAATCGATTATTTAGAAAAAGGCTCTACGATAAACGGAAGTTATTATGCAAATCTAATAAGACAGGTGCGACAAGCCATAGTTGAGAAAAGGCGGGGTAAACTAAGGAAAGGCATTTTGTTTTTGCAAGACAACGCACCCGTTCACACCGCTAATGTTGCGAGGCGTGCTCTGAAGGAAGTTGGTTTTGACGAAATTGACCACCCACCCTACAGCCCAGATCTAGCCCCAAGCGATTATTTTCTATTCAATAATTTGAAGAAAGAGTTCAGGGGATAGCGATTTAGAAGTGACGAAGAGATGAAGGCGGCTGTACAGGAGCATTTTGAAGGGCAAAATGAAGATAATTTTTTTTAATGGCCTAAAAGCACTGTATAAAAAATGTAAAAAATGCATTGATTTAGGAGGAGACTATATTGAAAAATAAACACGAGTTCATTTGTGTAAATTGTTTTTTTCTATCTTAGGCTTAGAACTTTTCAGACGCCCCTCGTACATCCTAGATTAACATATAAATGTGTTAATCTAGGATGTCAGCTACCTTCACACCGATTTTTATCCAAATTGGGCCATTTGAATAAAAATCGGTGTGAAGGTAGCTGAGCCTGAGCGTGAGAATTGAGCGTCAAATAGTAACAAACCTACAAACGTATTCACAAAGTCTCGACTTTAAATTATTATTGTGATAACTATTTGTAATTGAATTTTCAGGTTGCTATTGCGGGCGCAGCGTTGGGATGGTTGAAAGATAATATAGGATTGATGGAAAGTGCTAAGGAATCTCAGGAACTCGCCGAGAAAGCTTCTGAGAATGGTAGCGTTGTGTTCGTACCTGCGTTCAGTGGGCTGTATGCGCCCTATTGGAGGCAAGATGCTAGAGGGTAAGTCCTCAATGTTTCTCAATTAAGCGATGAGGTTTCAAAAAAATTCAATAGAATCACAAATATTTGCATGAGTGCCGTATGTAACACTCACTACTTACTTCTAACCATGTGGTCCATTTTTAAAAAGATATAAAGTCTTACCACTTCTGTACATGTATAGTCGCCATCAGATATATCGCAGCATATAATAGGCGTCCATACGTATCTGAACATGTACTGTAACGCCAAGTAAATAGAGTCGTGTTAAGATATTTATGAATGCCTTATATGCTGCGATATATTTAATGGCGACTGTACTTTAAACAGATGTGCATTTTCGTAAGAGAAAATCCTGCATATTTTGAAAACCACAGCACCTTTAATCCAAGATCAACAAGGAATACTGTGTAATAATAACTTAGCTATGTTTGGTAAAAATACCCGCAATTGTTTCCAGTATATTCAGCTTTGATTGGAATAAGTGACAGGATCTCAGCCAATATTGAAGCCGAGAATTCCAAAGTTTGTTGTTATGTTGTATGGTTTAGTAGCATATTTATATGAGGACCTCATGAGGACCAGCTACTGATATCAGGGTTTTTTTAATTTTGAATTTAGGTTATTGTTAATGTCGCTCCCATTCACGAGACAATGGTGTCCCGGGCCTTTGGGAGGCGTGCACGGAGCCGCCCGCTAGATGCAAGAAGTATTGTGCTTGTATGGAGTCTAAACACTACTAGGCTATTGTATATGAGATACGATGGACTTTTACTACTGGGCTATTGTTTGAGACAGCCGGACGTCTAATACCAGGAAAAGTGTCTCATAGCAAAAATGGCACTGGTAGACGATGACTTGGCTCCCGCTAGATGGGCCCCCATAAAATAGCCACACATAGAGTGGCCTAAGGGCAACACCGGTGCGGAAGGCTAAGGGCGGAGAGGGGTAATACTGGGCTTTAAACCGAAGCTAACTAACCCCTTACGTTTCCACATCCGCCCCCGAGCCGCAACTCTTGTTAATGTTATTATTACTGTCTAGAATAATATTATTATGGTACCATTCTTAGCAAAATAAACTACATTGGAGGCTATTTTGCTAAGAATGGTATACCAAATTTATTAAATTATATATTAAGTATATAATTATAATACATATGAAAAGGACTACTCAGGTTAGGAATAAATTTCTGTAAATCCCATTTCTTAAAATTGTACTTACTTATTTATTGAATGATGCTATTTCGTAATCGTTGTTATAACTGGATTGCAAGAACAACGATGTACTTTTTCCACGTTGAAATGGCTTTCGATACACATATCTACAAAGATAGATCTTTTGTATACAGGTCTGTGCCCTAGATTCATTTTTGATCTGCCAACATTGTTCGTGATTAAGAGAAGCATATTTTTAGGTCAACAATAGGCATAATTTTCTCCCTGACATTTATTTCCACAAAATCACGTTTTATCCAAACCACAATGGTAGTTTCGTTAGATGTTGTGGTTTAGTTAAAAAGTATTTTTCACTTCTCTCGCTCTAAAAGTTCGACTTTATGCTGTGCGTAGGCGACATAAAGTCGCTTTTTATGCTCTAGAGCATAAAGTAAAATCGTCGTCGAAGACCAAGGCGATCGGTCCAACAGCCACACGAAAAAGCTTAATAAACAGTAAAAAAAAAAACAAAAATCATACAATAAAACCCGTTCCAGACCTTCCGATCCGATCCGATTTATCGGGAGAAATCGGATAATGTGTAGTGTATAAGATCCTAACAATTGCACTACACATTATCCGATTTCTTCCGATAAATCGGATCGGATCGGAAGGTCTGGAACGGGTTTTAAAACTCTTTATTTTATTTCGTTTTGTTAGTATTCTAAGACCAAGGCAAATATACCAACAGCCAAAGTACACAATGAAACTTCTTGAAATAAACTTGTAACTTTGATGTACTATCATTTATTACTTTTTAAACTATTACTTTAAATATTTATTAAATTTGTTTTTAAGTAGGTGGTATACATGATATGTGTATATATGTTATTTACATGATACAGTTTCATTTCCTCGCAATCGAAGTGAAAAGTAGAGTGTGCAACTCGTCCATAAAACGCATTTTACACTCGACTTTATATTCATCCTCGCTCGCAAGCTCGCTCGGATGGATAAACGTCTCGTGTAAAATGATGCGTTTTATGCACTTGTCGTACAATCTACTATTTTAATATCCAAATGCTCAATACATTTTCGCATTTCTGATATTTGAATCTTATATACTGTGCAACAGTAAGCGTAGGGTAGGGTCGCTACATCCCGGTAATGGTAATATCATCGCAAAATAATCTTTTCGCTAAACGGTTAGCAGGGTTATTAAAGATGGCAAATACTTGTTTTCACATTTAATAAAATTCATGAATTTGAATGTGTTAGCACATTTATTGAAGTCGTTAATTTCTTTTTCTTGAGAGCGTCTCGTTATTTTTCGATATATTTTTTTGCAGACTTCTGCTGTCCTGCAAGTGTGGCTGCTTAATTAATGTCAGTCCATTTTTTGAGATTATCGAGCCACTAGCCATCCTCTTTCCTCTTCTCCTTTTCACTTCTATATCTGCAGAGAGGTTTATGAAAAGACACGAATCAATATGTATACCTGTCTTTTCATAGCCCTTATATTTATTACCAAAAAATTGTTTTTTTTTTTTTTTATAAAAAATATATTATTTTAGGAAATGTCTGCTTACACCTTTTATCTGGTTTCCAAGCAGGAATTTGGTACTTGACTTTAATAAAATGTGTGTACAAGCAAGGACATTTACACACGGCCCTTTTTCGCTCTTGTAACAATGCTAATAAAATAAGGGTCAAAAAGGTACGCGTTTCAGCTTCCTTTACTGTACATATTTGTTTTTGTTCTTATTGGGTTGAACGGCAAAAATATAGAATTTGTGTAGTATTCGTTCATCAAAATCGTGTATTGTTACCGTGTATTATGTTTGTGTGTGCGTGTACCGCAATAATATACCAATATTTATAATTTTTGTTTTCACATCATTTTACGATTCCCTGATTTTAAATCCTTACTTTCGTTGATAAAGTCACAAAGAAGCAGTTTATCGAACTTTGGTAACCTCAGTGTACTTATAAAGCGTATATTCTGTTGGCACCAAACTATTGTTTGTTTTTGTATAACTTTCGTTTTCTATTGTTTAGGAGGAGTTTGGATTGAGTCAATATTACAGCCGGTTTTCTGTTTGAGAGGGTCACATTTGTTACCTACGACTTCTGAAAATTGCCCTTACTAATGCCTATATATGTCGCAGCTATTATTAATGAGAGAATTTCTTTAGGCACATGTTGTACGTTGCTCGAAGCGTGTCATACACTTTGACCAACGTACATACAGCATAAACAAACTCATACAGCATAACAAAATTGACTCTGTTATTGTCAACCAATGAGATTGAAAATTTTCACCTTTTATTGGTATTAGATGTTTGATTTTATTACAGCGATATCCATTGTTAGAATAACGTAGGAATAGTTATTTGTTATGCAAGGCTGCAAAGTTGTTATTTGGCGCGAGTGTTTAAATTGAAAGCTGAGCGAGCGAAGGAATCTAAGATTGACCCATGAGCGAAGCGAATGGTTCAAAGATAGATTCCTGAGCGTAGCGAGGCTTTCAAGACACGAGAAGCCAAATAATTTTGCAGCCGTGTGGAACACACAACTTTTCACCTCACTACAGCGAGGAAAATGCAAGATGCAAGAAAAACAATTAATATATAAAAATAATCATATTTCATTTACAATATCAAAAACATTACACGAGAAAAGCATATTAAAAATTAAAAGTAATATTTCCGTAGTTTGTTATATTAATAGTGGAGTTCTTCTTAGGCACGGTTATTTGTGTACTAGTAATCTGTGAACTATTTGACACATTAGTTGAAGTAAATGTGGGAGAATGATATTCTAGGGGCGGATTAGTTGGCGCCTGAGAAGTATTTCCCAAAGCACTGGCTTTGGAAGTTGATGGGCGGTGAGGATCCCAGCAAGATTCTTTCAGTTTGATTTCTCCTATAATGCCCTTACATATTTTAGATTTATTTTCGATGGAATCCTCGATATAACCTTCCGCTACTGTACTGGACTTCCAGCCCCCGTGACGCTTGAGCGTGGTCAGATCGGCTCCCGAATCGGCTAATAGCGTGGCCGAGGTCCTTCTAAAGCAATGTCCAGTATCTATATTCTTTCGGATCTTTTAGCTTAAGATAAGTCGCAATTTCTCGCGGCAAACCGCCAATTTTTGTGCTGCCCATAGGCTGTCGGACACATTTTTCATTTCTATATTGTAAAAAAAAACGATTAATAGGTGTATTCGTGGGGCGCAATGCCTGATATTTTTCTACAATATTCACGTATTCGTCACGAATAACGAAGTTTCTCTCCTTATTGGTTTTAGTGTTAGGTAAGTTTACCAACAGTAGTTTATCAGAATGTTTTTGAATGTTTTCCGTTGTAAGATACGTGAGTTCATTAGTCCGGCACGCTCCACTTATGCCAATAATTAGGACAACCTGTACCTAACGAAAATGAAAAAGTTAGTTCTAAATATACATGTAAAATTTTTTACTACAAATAGTCAAGATAATACAAACTATGATTATGATTTAGTGATGTAATGAGTTCAATACATAAATTTTCTCACAATTTTAATACTTACTTTTGTAGCAAGAAACATGGAGTCGGGCGCTTCGTTGAGAAATTGTTCAATATTTGATGCCGTAAACACCTTAGATTTTTTAGGTATGCGTCCGTTCGAAGTTTTCTTTAAAAACGCCAATAATTTCGGATAACGTTCAATGTGTATATCCTTCTTCGTTTTGATACAGGCTTTTAGCATGGAGTAAATACTCCAAATTGTGCTTGATTTTCTAGTTTTGGATATTTCTATGAAGTACGATAATAATATATTCTCTGAAAACGTTTTCGCCTTTAGAATGTCTCCACGTATTAAATAAATCGTACGCTTTTAAATACTTTTCGCGCGATTTTTCAGGGAGAAAGCTTAGCTCAGCATTTTCTACCGTTTCCATTAATTCTGTAGGTGTCGAAATCATATCATCATCGCTACTAGAATCACTCATTTTTAATAGTTGAAAGAGTTAAGTTTAGCACAGAACAAATTTACGTGAATTGTGAAAATTTTCAACTTTTTAAAGTTTTCTTTTTTTCCGGGTGCGTTCAGAAATTACACTCTTATGTTCCAACCCTTATAACAAATAAATATTAAAATTTGTGTTGTATTTAATATATTTACTAGTCAAATGTGTAAATGAAACTGAAATACTTACTATTAATATATATAAACATATTCAACATACTTAAAATAAAGTGTATAAAAAATAAAAACTTAAAAATCTGTAACCACAAACCCGGTTTCTGGACGTAATATTGTAGGTGTATTTTTTTTAAAGAAGTATTCGAACGTACATATGATTTTATCCGGCCTGACCAGATCGCCCTTTATTAGCGTGCGTTGATTGGTTATTCGAAGATTTATCGACTGATGAAATCAGTCACGCGTTGAAGGAGTCTTAAATATAAAAAAGTTACATGCACCACAGAGAATCAAAATCGTCGTGTTCTAAATTCAAATGACTTTTGCACGCTAGCGGATAAAATAGACTTTTGCACGCAGATTTCGCCCTATAAACGGAGGTTTTCCGAGCGTGTGAGGTGAAAAAGCTATTTGATATATTTTAGAAATATTTTTTTTGTTTGAAATGGTTCTTGAACAATCTGACACCTGTCTTTCAATCAGGTACAATTTAAATTAAAAACCTTGATGTTTTACGTAGTAAAAAATTGTATTTTATGCAACAGTTGTATGAGAGGGCATGGGTTACGGTGTGAGCGTAGCGAACATCGTAAGAAATATGCCACGAGCGTGTGTGGATGCCGATTTATCGCTAACCGCCATAACAACAATAAGCTATTTGGATATTTAGTTTTCACATAAATACATAGATATCTTTTCTGATTCGAATTCCTACCTTCGGCATAATTGGTGGTTCTGTATTGGTCTTCTTCGCAGTTCCATGGTGTGCGAAATTCGGACCGATAGGTCCAGTTTCTTTGCATGTAATTATTGAATGTCTTTATATATTGGTTACTGGGACTCTCGCTCAAAATATGTTCCCACCCGTCATCAATTTTATCTATTGGTGGCTGCCTTTCGTTTTAAGGATTTATAAACATGATAAAAGCAGCCTTTAATTTCTACTCTAGGAAATACTGCTTTTAATGCATATCTAACTGCATTTCCAAAGTCAAACTTACATTTTTCAGGGTTTTATTCTGGTATTTGGGCTTTCAGAAGTTGAAATAGTTTTTCATACGTATTTTGTTTTTTATTGGTACGTAAAGCATACACCAGAGGTACTGTGTTGGCTATGTATTCGTTGCTGATTAAATCGCTATAAATCATAAAAAAATGCATAAAAGGCGGGACAGCATTTGAACGTGCCATCGCAGAATAAAAATAACTCTGTCGCTTTCATATTTTTTCTGGCTTCTTTAAATGCAAATATTAATATTCTATCTTCATCATTATATTTAGCTAAAAGAAAATTATGGAAAGGGTAGAACCGTGTAAGTATGAGGAATCGGCCTAGACGTAAAAACGGCAATCATATTGACGTGTGGGGCCGATTTATCATATGTTACAAAATTGGTATGTACAGTCGCTACATCACTACTATTATCATTTGACCAGCACTTTGCACTATCATCATCATCACATTGTTCTTTGTTATTCTTTACACATTCAGAGGCTTTATGACCATACTGGTGACATTTGAAACATTTGAATCTGAATTTTGAATTTCCTTGCTCTGTACCAGAGATGGGCATTAATCGATTAATTTTTTAGTCAACTAATCAATCGATTGAAAATATCAATCGTCATTTTTCAATCGCGACTAATTTAGTTGCGATTGAATTAGTTGTGAGAATCTCCGACTAATTTAGTTGCGATTGAATTAGTTGTGAGAATCTTCGACTAACAATTGAATTAGTTTTAGTTTCAATCGACTAAATTTCACGATTAAATCAATATTAAAACTATGTAGTCGCCCGTTTTTGCATTTTTATTTAACTTGCAATATAGACAACTTGCAATATGTAACTACGAGTAGGTATGTACATTGTAGGTAGGTACTCGTATGTTGTATCACTTGTATCTATGTTGGTTTGGGTAGAATCTTGTAACTTATTTCGAAGCAGATATCTTCAACCGATTGAGCTAAAATTATGTATATATACACGTTTAATTTGAAACGCTAGAATGACAATGCAATATTATGGGCCATATTAACAATATTATAACGATAAATAACGAAAAACTACAATGTTTACAAATCGCAAACAATATAGTTAGGTTGGTGCTCTATTCATATTTTGATACTTTACTAGTTCTAGTTCTAACGAGTATCGTAAAGTACTATACGATACTGAATTACTGAGTAAATTTTAGAAATAGATATTATCAATATTTTGCTGTCGGTGTCATTAGTAAAACTCTTTTTAGTGTCACGCGGCGACAAAACAATGGGATAATCCTACTTACCTGGAAGTTGTTTGTTGCATTTTGGTGCAAGTGCCGACGAATCTTCTAAAAATAACACGTTCTATTGAATTAAACATCTGCATGTTGTTCACATTATAATCTATTTTGTAGCGGTCTATTTTGTTCTCACCGTGTGGTCATTTAAAATATTTAGACCTCTTTGTAAAGAAATCTCAGCATTAACTATTGTACATTTTCCTTGCCTCATTCTACATTTAAATATATCAACATGACATATTTTATTTATTAGCGCTATTGCCAATATATTGGAGCGGCAGCGAATTGATCGATCAGGCTATTCGATGTAAGGCTCATGCTTCATAAATTCATACTCATAGATGTTTTGAGGTATCTAGGTCATATTATATTATATTCTAGATTCTGTCATTTTAGATTTTAGGTGATTATAACTTATTACGATGTTTTTAAAACGTAGTGATTATATGCTCTTTGGCTTTTACGATGATTACAGCAAATATAGGTAAAGGTTTAAGGGCACGGACCCTAGGTAAAAAAAAGAAACAGAACGATGTACCTATGAAGGAGGGAAAATATATGTACCTACTTTACTAATCCATTTTATAGCTTATTATATTTAAACTGTACCTACATTAATACTGGATGGTTATTACTTGTTATATTATAACTGGTCACACGTTTTGCATGGCAAATCTTGATAAGGGGTTAAGAAAAAGGAGTGCAGGTAAAAATATAGACAGAGAACAATGTATGAAGGAGCGAGATAACTACTTTACTCATCCGTCTTATCAGTTGTTTACTAGTTAAGTGCGCGCACTTCCATCTCGCTCACGCTTACGCTCAGTGAGAGAGAGAGCTAGCCCACGCGTTGGCGCCCTCTTAAGTTTTAACTTACTAATGCACACAGTACCTAGTTTTTATTTACCGTGAAATTTAATCCAGGTTCCGAGAGATGCACAACTTTAGTAGCAAAATAAGTTTTTCACAAAAAGTTCATTTTTGTTACAAGTTTTTATCGCTGACACTACTTTTTCTGACAACCGTAATCTACGGGTTAAGGAGCTCTGACGAGCCCTAACACGACGAGTTGTAGCATTGTCATCCAAACTAAACGTGTAATACAGAATTTAAGACCATTCGGTTGGTATTATCAAAGAGAATAATAGTTAGCACAGACATCTCACTCCATAGAAATGGTCAAAATATCGTAAGTAATACATGACTATTTTATTTTTGTACATTCGTTAAGACGTCCTATTCAGTCTGTCAACATAGACATACCGAGGTTTTCCGTTTAATTTGCTTCTAACATTAGTTGCGGAAAATTAGTCTAACTAATTAGTCGATTACAAAATTTAGTTGTCCGAAATCAATCGGCAACTAATTTAGTTGTAACTAAATTAGTTGCACAACTAAATTAGTTGCAACTAAATTAGTTGCACTCTATACAACTAAGATTGATCAATCGTCGTTTTCAATCGTCAATCGCAACTAATTCTGTTAGTTTTAATCGTTAGTTGTTAGTCGATTACATTTTGCCCATCTCTGCTCTGTACCACTATTAGGCTTAAAATATTTCTTTCCTTTGATAAGAAGTGCTTTATCTACACTTTATCTCTGGTCTCTGGAATGTTCTTCTTCCAATATTTAAAGCTTGAGCGTCTCCAGATCTGGTAACATATCTCTAGACTTTATGGCACATCTAAAGTTATCAAAACTAGCCGGTAAACTGTACAGTAGCATGGCTTTGGCATGTCCAGTCTCCCATACTTTCGCCTCTCCAGGCTCCGCAGGTTTTACGATACTACCGTCAACGTAACCCCAGGCCAGGCGTAATTTTTCACTAATATCGCTTCTACTTGGATTTGCCTGGTTTCATAATTACTCTCTCTGATCGAGTTGTTCAATTTTCACAGTATTCATGACTACTTATGATTAATAATGTATGTCCTTTTTACACTAAATACGATCCTGGATCGTCAAGGCGCCCATAACTACCGTGGCGGGGATATATTTGTATAGCGCGGTTTGCATTAAAAGACCCAGTATACTAATTTATCAAGATTTTATTACTCATAAACAGTATAGCTGCCGGCAAACTTTTAGAGCATAACCCTCACTGCGTAGAAAATATTCAGTGCGACATGATTGTAGCGTCGTATAGGTATATTTCCATTGATAATTATGTTTATGTTATGAAATTTAGGTATTATGTATTTTCGCGACTGCGCGGTCAATATGAATATCAATATATATTCAGCAAATTTTCGATAATGAATGACTCAAAACAAAAATTATTTTTTTGAGTAAAATCGTTGTTGGAATTTTTGTATTAATCCCGAAAATTTGTGTTATAACTCGCTGTGTAAATAAATTTCAGGGTGATCTGTGGGATTACTGAGGACACCAATTCGTCGCACATCATCAAAGCTGCGCTGGAGGCAGTTTGCTACCAAGTGAGGGACATCTTGGACGCTATGAATGAGGACTGTGGAATACCACTGCAATTATTGAAGGTTTATATTTTTTTCACAAATTACAATGATCAAAAACTTTGTCGTCTCACCTTTAACGCGGTTTGCTCTATGGTGTTTTTTTTTCATGTTGTTGTTTTGGCCGAGGAGTTGTTAATATGTAGTTTATGCAACTGTTACATAACGAGAGTTCTTAAACACGAGTGTGGTTTTATGAAACGAGCCGAAGGTGAGTTAAGGCGAGTTTCATAATAGGATCACACGAATGTTTTAAGACCTAATTTTGCATAAACTACTTTATCAACACACATATTCACCATCATTAATATCATTAGATAAGATAAGATATTTATTGAATAATAACTTGTTTTACAGTAATAATAACTATAGCCATTCACACAGCCAGCCAACATTCTACTTGGCAAAAAAAATTACATGCGCCTGAACTAGGATTCCCTGTGTTTCAGGCATAAAGAGGACTAACTTATTAACAATTTCTTAAATAAATAATCATTAACACATGAAACAATAATTTAGTTCTTATTAAATAGTTTGATAAATTATCATAGATTTTCTCTTATGAAGATATGAAACACTCAGTACGCCAGTCAGTCAGCGGAGCAGAGGGACAAATGAGGTGTCCTTGCGCCGCGGCGGGTGTGGTCACCTTAAGAGTATCATATTTGATACTCTCAAGGTGACCACGTCATAGATATCGCAATGTTATGAACTAACATATCTGATTTTGGTCGCTGCCAATTAATGTATGTTCTTACCTGTATCTGAACTTGTTATAGTAATTTAAATTGGGCGCGGATAATACTAGAATACGTAGTCGGTCTCGAAGTTCTGTCACAAATGAAAATAATAATAAAAAACAAAAGTACCAATCAGTTTAATAAATTATATACCAATTTAAAGTACATTTAATAAATAATTAAAATTACTCAAAATTATTCAGTGACTTCCCTTGTTTTTAATACAGGCCAGCGCGGCCAGTCGTCTATCGAAGCACGCACCATTTTCATATCTATTTCAGCGACATGCTTTTCTTAAAGATGACTTCAGGCTCTCCAAATTTTTATGGGGTTTAGCACAGACCTTCCCCTGCCAACCAAACAGCCTTCCCAGCCAAATTTTATAGACCAAAGTATAATTATATATTTATATTAAGGTCCGGACTGGAGGAAGGCCAATCTTCGTGTCTTATAAAGTCGATTTTTTGACGGTTAAACCAGGCTTGAGTGGTCTTGGCTTTGTGTGCTGGCGCAGAATCCTGCTGGAACACAAAATTATGTCCTGAAAATAGCGTGTTGGGCAGATCTTTGACAAGCTTATCCAAAACCGTCTCTTGGTACACTTTCGCATTAATTTTGACCCCTTTTTCGCAAAAATGAACCTCAGTTGGCCCGTAATAAGATACACCCAACCAGACCATCACTGATGATGGATGATGCCCATGTTGCACCCGCGGAACTCTTTTTCCTGCTTCTTCAGAGCTCCTAGCATACACTCTATCATTCTGTTTATTGTAGTTCTCTTCAATATCGAAAATCTTTTCGTCTGTAAAGAGGATATCACGGTGTCGATTTTTCGCGTACCGCTTTAACAACTTCCGGGATCTTTTAAGCCTTATCGTTTTTAGACGGGCATTAAGTAAGTGCCCACTCTTTTTTTTGTATGGTCGTAGACTAAGATCTTCGTTAAAAACCTTTTTGACGGTTTTTCTACTGCATAGCTATCAACTTCTGTTTTCGGACAGGATTTCTTGCTATGCGCGCCTTGATCGCTTTGATCACTGCTGGTGTTCGTACGGAGCGAGGCCGGGCAATTATTTTCTTGCTCTAAACCTAAGCGTTATATTTAAATTTTTGAGCAACTTGAAATGGTACTTGACGAGTGCCCACAGCGATGCAATGCTAAAACAGCTATTCCGTTTTCTTTCAATGTCCACTCCATCTTTATAAATTGCACCGATTGTCTGCTTTTTGTTTTAAAATAATTGTCAAACATTCAAAAATGAAAGTCAATAAAATTTTCTTAAAATCATGTTCTAAATTTAAAAATAATTTGCCAGTGACAGAACTTTGGGACCGAGTACGTAATAGTATATATAGGTATTGGTAAAAAATCGCGACTGTGTAAATTAAAAATCGGAGTTTTGATGTTAAAATCGGGACAGAATAAGTATTTTTTATTATTATTGCGAGCCATAATCTCTGTCCAAAGTAGTTGCCAGCCCTCTGATCATCCCAAGCGTAGAACTTGGCACCTGGTCCCCACAAAGGACGACTGCGCTTTTACTTGCTTTTCCGCTATGGTGTTTTCAATGTCTATTGTCTAAGTTGTTATTTTTTATCATCTTTGAGCGCCATGTATTTTGAGATGGCTGATGAAATTGTACGTACAGGGTTGGGTAGATAAAGAGTCCTAGTTTAACATAGCCATAAAATGAAAAACAAACTTAAAATTTCAATATTAAAATTCGCTCTCCTTTAAACTGTATTTTACGCATTCTACCATAGAATGAGTTGCACGCCGCACGCACTACCTCATCTGGTATATCGTTCCATATCTTGACCAACCGATGCTTGAATGAATTTAAAGTCCAACGGATTCAAGTCTGGTGAAGAAAGATGCCATTCTTGCCACGGTATGTAAAATTTGTTGGACACCAGTCTTGTGTACGTTTAGGTTTGTGAGAAGGGGCACGGTCTAGTTGAAAGCAACAATATATAGTCATCCCCATACAACTTATGCATATGACTCTGCAACACGTTCTGAATATAATTGTCTTGGTTAGTTTTTACTCCCTGATCAATGACTAGCAGTGGTAGTTTGACCCTAGGTAATCTACCTATGGCACCCCATACCATGACAGCCGACGCACTTTGAAACCGCTGTACGGCAATTTTTTCTACTGGAATATCCCTCAATGAAGCACTGTAAACACGATAATTTTGTTGATTGTGGCGGTCTTGCAATTGAAACATGATTTCGTCGGAAAAAAATATTTCATCGCCCTCTTGCTAAGATAGCAAGTCCCTGCATTTTTTCACTCTTGCTTTTTTCTGGGCTTTTCTTAATTCAAGAAGTTTAAGTTTTTTCTAGCCCTTCAATCAAAGATCATGTCATACTATACGACTCACTGATCGTCGCGATATTTCCATATTTGAGCAGTCTGGTCGTTCGTCTGTCCGTCGAGAACTGATCGTATTTTGTCGTGTGGTTGTCATGTCTAATTTTGAATTTAAATGTCCGTAGTTCCAAGTATCTATGTCAAACAGCCAGTCAGTCAGTTGGTATATGTCAGGTCGCCACGGAGGTTGGAAGCCACGACATCCCTACCTCCAGTATTGGACGCCTGCCAATACTCAAGGGCTGAGGGGCTTCCCACCGCCGTGGCTTAGACGTGTCAGGCCAGGCCATTTAGGAAAGTGTAAAGCGGCAATTTTACTTCGTTGTTCGCCGCATGCTGCATGCGGCGATCGCAAAAGTGTAAAGAACACGTTAGTCGACCGCAGTCGGCGATCGACAGCTGT
Organism: Apotomis capreana; assembly: GCA_947623375.1. Lineage (NCBI taxonomy): Eukaryota > Metazoa > Arthropoda > Insecta > Lepidoptera > Tortricidae > Apotomis > Apotomis capreana. The sequence continues at coordinate 51,234,745 of OX392498.1, forward strand.
CAACGCTTATTAGGTGACCGAAGCAGTGTAAAGACGACATCTGTCCGCCTTATTAGGTCACCGACAGCGGCGACCGCAGATCATTTGATAAAGTAAAACCTTACTTATATTTGAAGTTGTCATAAATAAAAAACGTCAGACGTACGTGCATGGTTATATTATTATATAAATACAATTAGGGTGCCTGTCTGTAGTTATTCGGTTTCTTATGATTTTTTTATGAGAAGATTTTTATGTACCTACTTAGGTGAAAATTGATTTAGGTTAAACGTTCTTAAAAATCAACGTTTTTAAAGTATAGTTTTGCTAATATTGTAAACCCGTCTAATAAATACTCAAAATGGGGTTTATCCATTCTATGATTTTTTTTAAATTGCACATCGCAAAGGTCATCACACAAAGTTGCTGTTGCTCCATAGGCGTAACGCTGTGCATATATCTTCCGAACCCAATATCTTCGTTTCTTTCTTATTGATCTTAATAATATTTCCTGTATTATTAAGCAAACTAATAAAGTAGCTTTGCTAAGCACAAGCTTTGACATCGCGACAGCTCTGAGATCTGATGGATGACTTTGTAGGTCAGCCGCCACATTCGGCCACCGCATGCGGCCACCGCATTAGGCGGACAGACTAGTGTAAAGACGACGTTCGTTGAACGAATCCATTCAAGAGTCATGCGGTCGCCGTAGTAGGCGGACAGACTAATGTGAAGGCGACGTTTGTTGGCCTAATTAGTTTAAAATGAATTCGGCGACCGCATGCGGCGAACAACGAAGTGTAATTGCCGCTTAACTGCGGTGCCACGAAGATGGGACAGCGCGGGAGTATCGGCATTAGGGATCTCGGTCGTGTCCGGGTTTCGTGTACTCGTTTCCGTGTACCCGTTTCTCTGTTACACGGAAACGGGTTTCTGGCCCGGTTGGAACGTGTAATTAAGACCCGTGTACCCGTGTACACGGATCTCAATCACACGCGGGTCCGACCCGCCGTCGACGTGTTGTGGCCATCTTACGGTTATTCTTTTAAAAGCTATGGAGTAGATATGCGAGCCGCGCCGGCTGGCCGCCGCCATGAAGACACGGCGCGCCGCCGCCGCCGCCGACCTGTTCGAAATTCGCGCCGCACGGGCGGATAGCAAACTCGCCCGCAATTGGCCAGCGCTAGGCAAACTCGCGTGTAAGCAAAAACATTGTAAAAGCCGTACGGTACCATCTACCGGATTTAGAAAAAGAAGCCGATTCCGAAGTGCAAATCTTTTGTTTGCTTGAAAACGCAGCGCGCACTATAGAAGAAGATGAAAATGACCCTATTTCTGATGAAGAACACGATTCATTTACTCAAGATGATGAACATCGCTATCGGTTTGGCGAGTTGGATCACGTTCCAAGTCATCGTCAACAGCAACACCGACACGTTGGCACAACGTACTTGAAATGCTCGAGAGCATGGTCCACTGCTGCAATCGCAGCCCAATCAACGAGATGTCTCAAAATAGAAGAAAATAGGTCAGCGTGCTTTGAGAATTATGTAATCTGACTGGAATGTGTTGGAAGATTTGGTGATGTTCTTGTCGAAGTTTCGGGAGGTTTCTGGTTTTCAAGATTGAAACCACGACGAAACCTTGATCATGCTATCCTTGAAAAGGAATATGATGGAGCAAGTTGACAAGAGGTTCCGCTAGACTACTAGTTCATGGCGACTGACGGAGATAGACGTGTATCTTGGAAGCCAGAATATCACTCGTGCATCTTTTCTGTGGCTGGGTATTTTAAGGATATTGTGAGAACCTGTGAGAGCGGGACCAGCAGTAGTTCCTAGCACCAGTACTGTCACTGTCTGTGTGAAACAAAGGACACAAGCTCTTCTCAGCTGTTGTTAAAATTAGCCAAGAAACATTCCTGGCTTTCAAAACGAAGATGCCTGAAGAAAACACGTTAATTATCTCAGAGTACATTATAATCACAAAAACCAATTTTTTACAAGTCAAACTTGACACCGTCACATTACTTTTTTATATATTACACCACACCATAAAGTTCAAGAATAAGAGTCTGCAACATCCTCCCACCTTTGGGGCGAAGACCCAAAACTACTACTGTTCCAGAACTTCACCAGGTTGCACTTTCAGTGGATACAAACGTTGATACGCTCGGGTGTACTCGCCATCCGCAGTTCTTATTCTTGCAACTCTTGCATTGCCATCTCTGCCCGTATAAACTTCTAGTATATAACTCCTAAAGGTCACTTTATACGCTTTGCATCTGTCTCTACCAATACAACATCGCCTACCTTTAAACAAGAGTCCTTCTCCTTACCCTTCTGAATCGCATCCCTAAATACTCGTTCCTAAAACGCTCTCGAAGATCTTCTCTTACTTTATGTAAATACCTTACACGTCTATTCAATGAGTTAGTATCGAGCTGATCTAAGTCAGGGGTCTCCCTGGAAGAAAGCCCGTGCAAGAAATGTGCTGGTGTTAGCGGTTTTAACTTATCAGTATCATCTGCGATGTACGTTAGAGGCCGTGCATTTATTACGGCTTCACAGTCACACAGCACAGTTAGCAGCTCTTCGTAGCTGACCGTTCGCTGCCCCAAGTTTCGTCGAAGAAGTTCTTTAAGCGACCTGATCAAGCGCTCCCACCATCCGCCCCACCAAGGTGCTGCCGGTGGATTAAACTTCCACTTTATGTTCCGGACGCTGGAGTAAGACGCTATCACTTCCCAGTTCAGCGTTTTTAGGAGGTTCTCGGCTCCGTGAAAATTAGTTCCATTATCCGTGTAAATCGTATCGATCCTCCCACGCCTTGCTATAAATCTTCCGAATGCCATAAGAAACGCTTCTGTTGACAGCGATTTCGTCAATTCCAGATACACAGCGCGGTATACAGCACACGTAAACAAGATTATCCAAACCTTCCCTCCTGACTGAAGAAAAAGAGGACCTGCCAGATCGATTCCTGTCACTTCAAAGGCAGCAGCCGCTTTAACCCTGTCACGAGGCAATGGTGCTTTTGGCGTTTCCGCATGTTTTGCTGTTTGACGTTTGCAGGCTACACATTTCGATATGGCTTATTTGGCGAGTCTTCTGACACCAGTAATCCAATATGTCTCTCTGAGTGCAGTGATTAGAGTGCCTGAAGCTGAACCGGCGTGATTCAGCAAACGGTGTTTTGTCGCTATTAACCTTATGATTATAGGGTGCTTGCCAGGTAAGTAAGTAAATTGGACAGACGAAATCGGCGGATTCATCGCTTAACGTAAGTTTAGTGCGAACTCTTATAAGCCTTCCCCATCTTTAAATATTACACCACACCATAAAGTTTAAAAATAAGAGTCTGCAACAATGCCATTGATCAAGAGACGTGGAAATTGATCAAGAGACGTGGAAATGACATTTTTTTAAACGGTTAGTATTGCTGGATTTCAGGTAAAAGTTAGATTAGGTTAGGAGTAAAAAAAAAACGAGCCGCCGGCTAGACGCCGCCGCCGCGAGAATTTTGCCGATGCGCCGCCGCCGACTGTTTCGCACCCGGCTCGCATGTCTACTATGGAGTGAGAAATGGAGTTTGATAATCAGGGATCGTACTTTTTCTAGCATTTTTGGTGCAATTACGTCAAATGACACGACAGCGACTTTAGTTTGTCGACGTGTATAATAGAATTGACGTTTAAATTTATGTAATATGACGTTGTCGTTAAAAATAAAACGATATTTTTTACTTTATCAGTTATTAAAATTGTGTAAGTTCCTCAAATTTTTCGGAGGGTATAAATATGAACTATAATCTGATATAAGGATTTATTGCAACTGTGTTAGATATTTCCTCATATGTATCGGGTGTTCCAGAAAGTATAAGCACGAGTTCTATATAGAATTAAACAAAGCAATATTATTTGTTAACCATTTTTTTTAATGAATAATGCAATAAACATATTGTGTAATCAATCAAATTAAAAAAAAAAAACAACATCATTAATTGTAAGCCAAAGACCGGACCTTGGACCTCACACTAGACATAAGCTTCAGCACAGACTTCTTACCGACGACTTTGGAGGCCTTCAACCATTTTCTTTTGAAAGCTTCAATGGAATCCGCAGGCTTGGTGTTTTCCGGAGATATGCTTTGGTAAGTGCCCAAAAAGTCTCAATAGGCCTGGCTTCTGGGCAGTTCGGAGGATTCTTATCCTTAGGCACGTATTCGACTTTGTTATCTTTATACCAAGCTAACGTGTTCTTCGAGTAGTTCACGGATGCCAAATCCGGCCAAAATAACACAGGTCCATCATGCTCGCGGATCATAGGCAGTAAGCGACGATTTAAGCACTCAGTGATGTAGGTATCGGACTTCATTGTTTGCGTAGTCACAAATGGCTTAGATAATTTACCGCACTCACAAATAGCTTGCCAAACCATTGCTTTTTTACTGAATTTTTCCGTGGAGATGGATTTGTTGGCATCACTGATATCCTGGCACTCTCGTACGGTATAAAATTGATCACCTGGGAGCATTTTATAATCAAATTTTATGTAACTCTCGTCATCCATAATAATACATGCTGATTTTCGGCACAACAGAGTATCATAAAATTTTCGAGCTCTTGGCTTTACACTTGCGGCCTGCTTTTTGCTTCGTTTTGGTTTTTTCTGTTTTTTAAATGTTTTAAGAACAATTCTTGCTTTGGCTCGATGAACATTGCTTGCCGATGTCTGTAGTTTTTTGGCCACATCCCTAACAGATAGATCGGGTTTTCTGCTGAATGCTTGAGCGATTTTCAGGTCTAAATATCGGTTGGCACTGGCAGGTCCCGGTTTTCGGCCGCTTTTGGGTGCATCGCAAAAGGAGTATTCTTCGCCGTACTTTCGTATAGCTGTACGTACGGCTCCGATGCTGACTCCCACCGTTTTCGCCAACTGTTTTAACGTTATGTTAGGGCTTGTGGACCATTTGTGCACGATAATTTTACGTTTTTCTGGAGAAATGCCTCGCATTTTGAGTATTTTACAGAAAGGTACTTCAAATAATAACCGTATTTGTTGGTAACCATGGAAACAGAAAACCTACATTTAAACTTTTTTCTTATCGTTATTAAGAAAAAAATAGTAGCACTTCAAACATGTGCTTATACTTTCTGGAACATCCGATATAATAAATTAACCCTTCATTGCATTATGCATATTGGGTTGGGCTTAACATGTTCTGAGAATATTTTCTGTATTTGCGATTTGTTTAATACGCTATTTTATTTTTATTTTTGTTGCTTAATTTTATTAAATGAAAGCGGCCTCTCCTTCAACTTTAACGAATAAAAGGTCTTCTAGGTAAAAGTCTAATGTCAAAACAACTTGTACGTATTATCAGTAAAATTGTCGCGGTTAATTTATGACGATAAACAATGGGTATTGTCGTTATCTGCAAGTGCAGCTGCAGTGCAACCCTAATCCTATTCATATCTAATCTTAAAAAAGTCGCCATAGCAGGTAACGTAAGAAGGTAGGTAGGTATAGGTATGACAACTTTTTGCACCTAACACTATAATGTTACATCCATTATGCAAGGTGTTAGGTATTAATCAGTACCAGAGATGGGCAAAATGTAATCGACTAACAACTAACGATTTAAATTAACAGAATTAATTGCGATTGACGATTGAAAACGACGACTGATCAATCTTAGTTGTATAGAGTGCAACTAATTTAGTTGCCGATTGATTTCGGACAACTAAACTTTGTGATCGACTAATTAGTTAGACTATTTTTCCACGACTAATGTTGGAAGCAAATTGAACGAAAAACTTGTAATGTCTATGTTAATGTAATGTAATGTAATGTAGGTATGTCTATGTAAGCTATAAAATGGATTAGTAAAGTAGGTATATTTTTTTCCACCTTCATAGGTACATCGTTCTCTTTCTTATTTTTTACCTAGGGTCCGTGCCCTTAAACCTTTACCTATATTTGCTGTAATAATCGTAAGAGCATCGTAATAAGTAATAATCACCTAGAATCTAAAATGACAGAACCTAGAATCTAGAATATAATATAATATGACCTAGATACCTCAAAACATCTATGAGTATGAATTTATGAAGCATAAGCCTTACATGGAATAGCCTGATCTATCAATTCGCTGCCGCTCCAATATATTATGTATTGGAAATAGCGCTAATAAATAAAATATGTCATGTTGATATATTTAAATGTAGAATGACGCAAGGAAAATGTACAATAGTTAATGCTGAGATTTCTTTACAAAGAGGTTTAATTATTTTAAATGACCACACGGTGAAAACAAAATAGACCCCAACAAAAAAGATAATAAACAACATGCAGCTGTTCAATTCAATAGAACGTGTTATTTTTAGAAGATTCGTCGGCACTTGCACCAAAATGCAACAAACAACTTCCAGGTAAGTAGGATTATCCCATTGTTATGTCGCCGCGTGACACTAAACAGAGTTTTACTAATGACACAGACAGCAAAATATTGATAATATCTATGTCTAAAATTTACTCAGTATCGTATAGGACTTTACGATACTCGTTAGAACTAGTACTTAAAGTATCAAAATATTAATAGAGCACCAACTACTATATTGTTTGCGATTTGTAAACATTGCAGTTTTTCGTTATTTATCCTTATAATATTGTTAATATGGCCCATAATATTGCATTGTCATTCAAGCGTTTCAAATTAAACTTGAATATATACATAATTTTAGCTCAATCGGTTGAAGATATCTGCTTCAAAATAAGTTGCAAGATTCTACCCAAACCAACATAGATACAAGTGATACAACATACGAGTATTATACCTACAATGTACATACCTACTCGTAGTTACATATTGCAAGTTAAATAAAAATGCAAAAACGAGCGACTACGTAGTTTTAATATTGATTCAATCGTGAAATTTAGTCGATTGAAACTAAAACTAATTCAATTGTTAGTCGAAGATTCTCACAACTAATTTAATCGCGATAAAAAAATGACGAATGATACTTTTAATCGATTGATTAGTTAACTAAAAAATTAATCGATTAATGCCCATCTCTGATCATTACCCTAATAGAGATTATAAAAAACCAGAAAAAAAAATATTTTTCGGAAAAAACTATTTTATATGACGTTATGCGATCTTTTTTGTAATAGATGTAAATCTTGTCCTCCGTATGTAATAATATAAAATCAGTTTTTCATTCAATAATGAACAAATTAACCGTTTCATTTCAACTTCAACTCAAATAATAACTGGTCCGGGCGGGTCGCTCCGACGTGTATTCAATACCCGAGTGAAGCCGCGACCCGCGGATCCGGACTCAAACTTAGAAACGTTTCCTAGAGGACACGTTTCCTAGCGGGTCCGTGTAGACCCGTTTCCGAAGGAAACGTTTCCTAGCCGGTTCGTGTAGATCGGGTTGTTAGTACCGCCGGTGTTAAGGACCCGTGTACACGTTTCCGCGTGTAACACGGATACCGGGAGCCCTAATCGGCATACGCGTCTCAAACAAAGGGGCCGTCCCATCTTCCATGGCACGACGAGAAATGTTGGGCTGACAACTATCCCCCTTCTCAATAATTTGTCTGGCTAACAATTTTTAATATTAGCCTATACGAAATTATCACTACTTTTAAAAATAATGTGTGCAAATCGTGAAGAAAATTTGCATTCCTTTGGAAAACCATGATACATAGTCTGATTGAGTGTCGAATGTAGTCAATGATTGACGTTTGTAGATGCTGTAAGAAATAAATACAAAAATGAAAACACATGGCTTCTGCCCCCATTTTTTTGCGTAGTTTCGTTATTCGCTTCGTCTACGGATTGGATTCTCATTCTACAATGGCAAGAAGGCGAACGCGTTCCGCAAGGCTGGTTGCCGTTTGATCAGCGCTTGGACAGGCGTCGCTTTATGCATATCTGGCGTCTGACATAAAGCGATGCTAATTTGCTAGATTGGAAATATCAGGATTTTAGATGTTAGTTCCGGCCTAGTACAGAGGCGCGGTAAACGGGGAGCGAAATACTGGATAATATTGACCACTTTAATTTTGAGCTGCGCAATTATCAATTCACAAATCGATGAATTTAATATGTAAATGAAAGGCGCTGAGAATATCTTGCTTTTTGCGGCCAGACATTGCTTCATGCCACAACTCAGCAGGTGGAAACCAATTGGATTTTCCTAGCGGTACATAGTAATTTGCTTGAAATTATCAATTCTTGGCAACAGTAAATTCTGTTTGAAAAGTTCTTATATTCTAATTGCTTCCAGATGCCTTTGAAGCTACTATAAAATTGGTCAAATACGTATTAAAAATGTTTAAAAATGTTGTGACATTTTCTGTCTTTCTGGTCCAATGTGGTATGTGGTTTTTTAATATTTTTATATTTGGCTTGCGTTTATAGTAGGGCTCGCGGTTGTGACCGTGTTTCGTGTACCCGTAGCAGGAGCGTTCGGTATGTGTAATTAGGCTTCGTGTAATTAAGATACGTAGCTACGTGTTACACGGAGATGCGTTTCTTAAGTTTCTTAATTACACGTAGTCGGTTCGACAAGCTTTCATTCAATACCCGAGCGGAGTCGAGATCCGCCGATCCGTAGCCGAATGTACACACGGCTACGTAACTTTGACGTGTCCGTGTAGTACAGGATCTTAGGACCGCCGGTGCTTAGAACTCGGAGCTACGCCCAAGTAGCACAACTGGGTCTAAATAGCTCGTATATCATATCTAATTAGATGCTTAAGTGAAATTTACCACCATGACTAAGTGCTATATAGGTGGCAAGAACCCTTATGCCACCAGTATAGAACCAAAAGGAGAAAAATTGCAGCCTATTTTTGGTGCTAAATAGAATCCATAAGAGATCTCACAATTACCTTAAGTGGTAATTAGAACTATGGGTGAAAGTTATGCGCAGTGAACGAATGAAAACATTTCAGTTCGGTCAATGAGTGATAAATGAGTCGCCAAAATTATCTTTGAGTGGCGAGGCAACTGTCAAATTGTGTTTTATTAAAAGTAATACGTGATCTGCCATATTCATTTTGGATTTATATGTCTGTTTGATTGTGATTAAAACTTTACGTTATACAAGCATTGAAAGCAAGCAGTGAAACTATAGTATGTTTTCTTTGTAAATTTCGACGCGCCCTTCATTTGATCAGGAATATTAAAAAAGAGAGTGCTAAATTAAATAAGGAATAGATACTGATAAGAAATAAAACTGTTAAAAACCTGACCTAATGATTGTAGGTTACGTACAATGTTAAAGTAACATCGTCACAACTATCAAAAGTCTGTGATTATGCGTGAGTGTGATAAAATTCTGGTTAAAATAATCAATTTTCATAGGCTTCCATTTGTAAACATGGCGAAACAAAAAAGATCCTACAGTGTTTATTTTCACTTATTTGTTCCTTATTTGGAACTATCAAGTCTAATAATCACTTATTTGTATCTTGCGAGTGGCAAAGCAGTGAATGATATTACCAATAGTAATTATTTGCTCTTTTGTAGACTATTAAACAAGCAAGACTATTAAATATATTTTGACAAGGCGCAAATAGGAACAATAATAGAACTTTTAGTTCGTTAGTGGTTTGAAATAAGTGAAAATAACTGCTTTTGGTTCCAAGAACCTCCTACTGAGACCTATTTATGCGTTGGAGTGGCAATAAGGTACTTCTTAGGCCTTAAAGTTGCAATATTTTTTGGTTCCAAAAGAGCCGTAAAATTATCCCTTTAGCCACTATTGGTGATATAATTCGCTATTGTACTAGTCATTTGGAACTTTTAGTTCCAAATAAGGGTATGTTCCCACTTATATGTAAAAGTTGCTTATAAGTGATTTTAAGGCCTTATATAGCACAATTGCTTCTTATTGAGTGACAATTTGAACCTGCATGCAACTTTAAGTAGCAAAATCGACTTTATCCCACCATAAGTAATAAAGTAGAAACAAAAAACGTTCCTATGCAACTACAAGTGATAGGATGAACTCATATACAGTTTTGAGTTGTGTTTAAAGCTATAAGTTGTATCAAACACTGTTAAACCACTCATTTAGAACTTAAAGCTATAAGATAAGCTGCAAAATTCACTAATGTGCTGCTTGGGCGGTTCCGCGTGTAACACGTAGTATATCAGAAGCCTAGGGCTTCTCTTTATAGTTAAATTTAGTTGACAGCAAGCTGGAGATGCTAGGATTAACCATAAGGTATTTAGTTTTTCAAAATCTTTGAATAAATTTGCGCACACCTCTTTCCGTGCTGCTGTTTATCCTTATATTCGACTTGTTTTGTCCCATAACACGGGACGTTCCTCTACTAGAGATATTATTTGATCGACATCAATTTCATGCGTCATCTTCCTTTACTTGCTGTACATCAAATGGCGCCGGCGCATGATTGTAACGTTAGTTTTAACGTCAAGACGTCGTCACATCGCACGTTGCGGCAACATGCCACGGCACGACGCCGTGACGTGATTTTTTACGTTGCACGCCGTCGCAACGCTACACGACACCGCAACAGTCGTAACGCCTTGTGTGTTGTATTGTATCTCGCTACTCGGTAATTGTATTTTTTTCTTCACCGGTATCTACAACGAGAGCCAAAGTGGCTCGAACAAAATGTAGTTTGTCTTTCATAGCCAGTGGCGTGCACGGAGTTTTACGGTAGGGTAGACACAACATTTTGAGAAATTAATAACTTACCAAAAATACTGCTTGCCAGTTTTTATTTCTTCGTTTTATCGATTTACTGATGTTGAATTTCATTTGCAAATATCCATATTGATTAATATTATAGACATATCAATTTGCGGATATCCAAAGTGGCCTTTCGGCGAGTTTTATACAAATATTTACAACACTGAAGCAATATTATACAAAAAATATATACAACGTAATCAACGTATGTTCAATATATACATCGCATTCAGGATTCATTTATTCATTTTTTGTAGGTGGTGTGAGTGTTTTTTTATGATTTATTTTAAATCTACACAGTCTGTCTTTCTGTAGGAATACTTGCTGTATGGAGTCGTAAAAGTTGGGAAGACGTTTCATTTGTGTAAGCAGGGTTTCTTCTAGATATGCGAGCCGCGCCGGCTGGCCGCCGCCATGAAGACACGGCGCGCCGCCGCCGCCGCCGACCTGTTCGAAATTCGCGCCGCACGGGCGGATAGCAAACTCGCCCGCAATTGGCCAGCGCTAGGCAAACTCGCGTGTAAGCAAAAACATTGTAAAAGCCGTACGGTACCATCTACCGGATTTAGAAAAAGAAGCCGATTCCGAAGTGCAAATCTTTTGTTTGCTTGAAAACGCAGCGCGCACTATAGAAGAAGATGAAAATGACCCTATTTCTGATGAAGAACACGATTCATTTACTCAAGATGATGAACATCGCTATCGGTTTGGCGAGTTGGATCACGTTCCAAGTCATCGTCAACAGCAACACCGACACGTTGGCACAACGTACTTGAAATGCTCGAGAGCATGGTCCACTGCTGCAATCGCAGCCCAATCAACGAGATGTCTCAAAATAGAAGAAAATAGGTCAGCGTGCTTTGAGAATTATGTAATCTGACTGGAATGTGTTGGAAGATTTGGTGATGTTCTTGTCGAAGTTTCGGGAGGTTTCTGGTTTTCAAGATTGAAACCACGACGAAACCTTGATCATGCTATCCTTGAAAAGGAATATGATGGAGCAAGTTGACAAGAGGTTCCGCTAGACTACTAGTTCATGGCGACTGACGGAGATAGACGTGTATCTTGGAAGCCAGAATATCACTCGTGCATCTTTTCTGTGGCTGGGTATTTTAAGGATATTGTGAGAACCTGTGAGAGCGGGACCAGCAGTAGTTCCTAGCACCAGTACTGTCACTGTCTGTGTGAAACAAAGGACACAAGCTCTTCTCAGCTGTTGTTAAAATTAGCCAAGAAACATTCCTGGCTTTCAAAACGAAGATGCCTGAAGAAAACACGTTAATTATCTCAGAGTACATTATAATCACAAAAACCAATTTTTTACAAGTCAAACTTGACACCGTCACATTACTTTTTTATATATTACACCACACCATAAAGTTCAAGAATAAGAGTCTGCAACATCCTCCCACCTTTGGGGCGAAGACCCAAAACTACTACTGTTCCAGAACTTCACCAGGTTGCACTTTCAGTGGATACAAACGTTGATACGCTCGGGTGTACTCGCCATCCGCAGTTCTTATTCTTGCAACTCTTGCATTGCCATCTCTGCCCGTATAAACTTCTAGTATATAACTCCTAAAGGTCACTTTATACGCTTTGCATCTGTCTCTACCAATACAACATCGCCTACCTTTAAACAAGAGTCCTTCTCCTTACCCTTCTGAATCGCATCCCTAAATACTCGTTCCTAAAACGCTCTCGAAGATCTTCTCTTACTTTATGTAAATACCTTACACGTCTATTCAATGAGTTAGTATCGAGCTGATCTAAGTCAGGGGTCTCCCTGGAAGAAAGCCCGTGCAAGAAATGTGCTGGTGTTAGCGGTTTTAACTTATCAGTATCATCTGCGATGTACGTTAGAGGCCGTGCATTTATTACGGCTTCACAGTCACACAGCACAGTTAGCAGCTCTTCGTAGCTGACCGTTCGCTGCCCCAAGTTTCGTCGAAGAAGTTCTTTAAGCGACCTGATCAAGCGCTCCCACCATCCGCCCCACCAAGGTGCTGCCGGTGGATTAAACTTCCACTTTATGTTCCGGACGCTGGAGTAAGACGCTATCACTTCCCAGTTCAGCGTTTTTAGGAGGTTCTCGGCTCCGTGAAAATTAGTTCCATTATCCGTGTAAATCGTATCGATCCTCCCACGCCTTGCTATAAATCTTCCGAATGCCATAAGAAACGCTTCTGTTGACAGCGATTTCGTCAATTCCAGATACACAGCGCGGTATACAGCACACGTAAACAAGATTATCCAAACCTTCCCTCCTGACTGAAGAAAAAGAGGACCTGCCAGATCGATTCCTGTCACTTCAAAGGCAGCAGCCGCTTTAACCCTGTCACGAGGCAATGGTGCTTTTGGCGTTTCCGCATGTTTTGCTGTTTGACGTTTGCAGGCTACACATTTCGATATGGCTTATTTGGCGAGTCTTCTGACACCAGTAATCCAATATGTCTCTCTGAGTGCAGTGATTAGAGTGCCTGAAGCTGAACCGGCGTGATTCAGCAAACGGTGTTTTGTCGCTATTAACCTTATGATTATAGGGTGCTTGCCAGGTAAGTAAGTAAATTGGACAGACGAAATCGGCGGATTCATCGCTTAACGTAAGTTTAGTGCGAACTCTTATAAGCCTTCCCCATCTTTAAATATTACACCACACCATAAAGTTTAAAAATAAGAGTCTGCAACAATGCCATTGATCAAGAGACGTGGAAATTGATCAAGAGACGTGGAAATGACATTTTTTTAAACGGTTAGTATTGCTGGATTTCAGGTAAAAGTTAGATTAGGTTAGGAGTAAAAAAAAAACGAGCCGCCGGCTAGACGCCGCCGCCGCGAGAATTTTGCCGATGCGCCGCCGCCGACTGTTTCGCACCCGGCTCGCATGTCTAGTTTCTTCAACCGAAATCAGGGAGAGGTCTGTAAGCCACTGCTGACCTTGGGTATTTCGCAAATACGTATGTATGCATTTTAATGACGAGAATGACGTTTCAGTTGACGCGCTGCTTGCGGGAAAAGTAACAATTAACTTCGCTAAACGCAGCACTTCTGGAAAAACTGTACTTAGGCTATTTTCGTGGAAATGTTCTACGAGGGTTGTTTGATAAATACCCGTGTTTAGAAAAAAACAACACAGGTTTGTATACGTGTATATTTATTTTTCTACATAGTCACCTTCCAACTCTATACACTTGTTCCAACGGTGTTCTAGCTTTAATAAGCCGTCTAAAAAATAAGATTTCGGAAAGTCGTGAAAATAGGCCTCCGTGGCGGCAATGACCTCTTCATTGGACGAAAATTTCTTTCCACCGAGCCATTTTTTTAAATTTGGGAATAGGAAGAAGTCACAGGGAGCCAGGTCTGGGGAATAGGGCGGATGAGGCAGCAATTCATAATGTAATTGCTTTAATTTGGAGTCTGCGATTCTTGAGGAGTGAGCTGGTGCATTATCATGAGGAAAGAGAACTTTTTTCTTATATAGATGTGGTCTCTTTTTTTTTTTAAATGGTATCAAATTCTTGCAATAAATTAGCGTAATATGGCCCGGTTATCGTTCTTCCTTTTTGTAAATAATCAGTATGGATGATTCCCTGCGAGTCTCAAAAAACAGTCGCCATGACCTTTCCGGCCGATGGAATGGTCTTCGCCTTCTTTGGAGCTGATTCCCCCGGCAAAATCCACTGTTTAGACTGTTCTTTACTTTCTGGTGTATAGTGGTGTATCCACGTTTCATCAACAGTCACAAAACACCGAAGGAACTCACCCGGACTACTTTCGTACTTATCTAAACAGTGCCTTGAAATTTGCTTCCGGGTGAGCTTTTGTTCCTCGGTGAGCAAACGCGGCACCCACCTCGCCGAAACCTTCTTCATGCCTAATTTGTGTTCTAAAATGTGCTGCACGCGTTCAATCGAAACATTTACAATGTCGACAATTTCTCTAAGTTTTATTCGGCGATCGCTTAATACAATATTCTCGATTTTTTTCACCATATCACCTGTGGTTACCTCAACAGGACGTCCTGGGCGATCTTCATCAAAGATGGACGTTCTGCCTCGTTTAAATTCATTGTACCAATATCTAATGGTTGTCATAGAAGGAGTATGATCATTGTAAACAGCTTGCATGCGTACTTTTATTTCATCACAAGAATTTCCTTCCAAAAACAGAAAACGAATTACAGAACGATACTGCTCTTTCTCCATTATTGCAATAACAACGCGAACTCCGTCGTAAAAAGCCGTTAAAAGAAAAAAACAAAAGAACGCTGTATTTTTTTTTTAAATTTTCTAGTCCATAAAGGATGCCTAAAAAGTTCGTATACATAATTTCAGCCAGTAACAAGAATAACTTTTTAAAACGTGTATTTATCAAACAACCCTCGTATGTAACAAGTAGAGAGGTAAAAACAACCATAAACACAATTTTACATGCCTGAACTTGTTGAATATTGTAACGGTGGTGGTCACTTCGAACACCTACTATGATAAATTAAAGTATGTAAAAACAATGCATTTTATTCATTTTAGACATCGTGTTTCATAGAGACATTTGCTGCTTAAGACCTACACAATCGTTATTTAAACAGAAAAACTGTACGTTTTTTTTTTCGAAACACCGGGTTCGATTCCCCAGCTGGGTACACTTTTTTTTTTTCAAATGTATGATAGCAGTTTTTCTTTTTAACCGACTTCAAAAAAAGGAGGAGGTTCTCTATTCGAACTAATTTTTTATCAAAACCGGTGACATGGTTCCTAAGAACAAATCTTCGTAATGTCTTATAGTTTCAGACTTTCCCATACTGACCGATTTGAATGAGCCACCCTGTATATACACGATGATTTTTAATCGGTGATCAGGTACCAACTTTTCTAACTCAGTAAATGATGGCGGTCACGTTGAAGTCGTAATTACATGAAAACAAAATTTTTAATTTTCTATGATAATTTTTATTTTGAAACCAATTTTGTCTTAAATTCCTTGTCACCCAACTAATCTGTATCTGTAAGCTTACAACCTTTTTAATAATTTAATGGCAATGACGTATTTATGAGTAATAACTTGTCATTGTCATTGTCATTACCTATACAAAGTCGTAGAAAATTTCGTAAAATTTCCCGCCAAAGCGATGACACTTGACGTAGGTGTATCGTACTTAAATAATTTATGTAGAATGACCATGTATCTAGCGGTTATTAGTTTTAATTATGTTTCAACTTTTAATAGATTAAACATTGAGGTAATTGCGTGAGACCTCGCCTATTAAGTTTAATTTTAGCTGGATATTAATAATTTTCTACTCCTGATCACCGATTAAAAATCATCGTGTATAGATAGATTATCTGCACATTATTTACAATGTCGGCTCTTAGCCAAGTGATGGATGATTATCGTAAACAAAGCACTTAAACCTCGGCTTAGGATTCCTTTTTGGCTTTAGTGTAATTAAGTAACGTCACGCAATAACGTGAACACAATTCACACCATCGTAATTTGTGATCTTTTTGTAATACTTATTGGACAACTTTTGACTCGACTTGACATTGTCAATGTAATCATAACACTCAAATTTTGAGAGTCCTGTCACGTGAGAGTTGTGAAAAACGGACTTCGACTATGATCGTAGGAAAGAACCGGAAACCACGATTACTTCCGAACTTTATTTACCAATCATTTGTAAAGTTGCTATGGTTACTTTATAATAATAGGCTGCAGCCATTGAAACGTTACAAAAAGACGGACCGGATAGCCAAGTAGGTAACCGTAGTTGCTAGGTTACGGTTACTAGACTTGCGATTGATTAAACGAATACATCCGAGTAAGTTCGATTCGTATGTTACGGCTAAATAAAAAAAACCCATTCCAATTAAAAAGTTTGCATTCCGGATTTCGTGATTTGTCATCACCACAAACCTATTTCTTCGATCATATTTTTTTAAATGAGAACCCAATGGCGAAAACTTCAAACGAAACTGAAAAGTAAAGGCTGGCCGTTTTCGTAATACAACAGTACTCCTATTCCCTGGAAATAAGGACTAATTTATAGTTGGGCTAGGTATTTACTCAGAGCATAGTCTGAATGAATCAGTCTATCTCTATCTTATGCTAGTACTATCACCCCGAAAAAAGAGATATGTGCATATTATTTCTTCTACTGTTACTGACAAAACTGGTTCGCCAGACTATATAGTTTTGTCAAGAAGATCAACTCAACGGAAAATGTCACCTGTCAAAAGAAGTTCGAGTATTTTAACGATTTTATTTGGTACAAATGAAATTATTAAAACATTCGGGTTTTATGCACGTATAATAAAAAAAAGAATGAAAACGTTGTACAAAAAACTAATATTGTAGGTACATATTCTTTTCAGAATTATTAATTATTAGCTGCTTAATGGAAAATGTTCTCAATATGCTGACCATGTGCTCGACTGCTTGTGTATGCATGCGTTGTACCTTAACAATGTATTTCGATGTACATACTTCATTTAGATCACGTTGCCGTAGGTGTTAAATGCCTGAGTAATTCGATCTTTTAGCATTTCTACATTTTCTTCTTCGGCGGAATATACGTGGTTTTTGATAGGTCCCCATAAAAAGAAGTCCAAACATGTTAAATCGGGCGATCACGGCGGCCATCGCTTTGGACCGAATCGTCCGATCCATCGAATTCCGAATATTTCGGTCAACTTATCACGGACTTCCACAACGGAATGAGCAGGGGCTCCGTCGAGCTGGAACCATGTCAAATTTTTCACATTTTCGGGCAGATTGTTGTAATACGGTAGTAAAGTGCCATTTATCAATTGTAATAAACGGACTCTATTCAAAGTACCATCAATAATACCGTTTCAGCCCTAAAATGACAATGTACCTATTAGGCTTTATAAAGTAAGCGTCGAATTAAAAAAAATATTATTGATAACTTCACACAAAATGTTTGATTCCACAAACCAATTCCGGTGAATAGTCTCTGAAATCTCAGTATTTCCACAAAATTGTTTTTGTCTTATAATTATAGTATTTCGGTTTCAAATGTATCTAAGAACAAACGACACCTACGAGGGCTGATTGATAAGTATCCGGAATGAAGAGGGAAAAAACTAGGTATTCGAATAAAGTTAATTTATTTATCTACATATGTTCCTCCTAGTTCAACTCACTTAGACTAACGCTTCTCTAGGGCCATTATTCCATTTTTATATTTTTTTTTGTGAAGGCCTTCATAATAGCCATTAACGGCGTCAACCACTTTAGTGTTGGGCAAAAATTTCTGCCCTCCAAGCCATTTTTTTAAATTTGGGAACAGATAAAAGTCGCAGGGGGCCAAATCTAGCGAATATGGTGGGTGGGGCAGTAATTCGAGGCGTAATTCTTGAATTTTTTGCCATCGCTACTTTTGCAGTGTGAACCGATGCATTATCATGGTGGCACAATATTTTTTCCTATTCAAATGGGGTCTTTTTTGTTTAACTACGTCACTCAATTTTTGCAACAAGTTTGCATAATATGGGCCATTTATTGTTTTCCCCTTTTCGAGGTAATCCACAAAGATGACACCTCTAGCATCCCAAAACACGGTTGCCATAACCTCGCCTGCCGATAATGTCGTCTTCGCCTTTTTTGGTGCGGGTTCGCCGCTTTTAGTCCACTGTTTAGACTGCTCTCAGTCTCCGGTGTGTAGTGGGGGATCCAGGTCTCATCAACTGTTATAAATCGACCAAGAAATACATTGGGATTCCATATAAAAAACTCCAAATACTCCTTTGAAACATTCACTCTTTGTTTATTTTGCTCGTCGTTCAAATGCCGCGGCACCCATCTGGCACAAGGCTTTTTCATAGATAATACTCATGTATTATGTCGAAAACTCGTTCAGATAAGAGGTTTACAATATGGGCTATGTCCCTAAGTTTTACTTGATGGTCTTCTAATACGATATTTTTTATTTTACTGACTATTTCCAAGGTAGTTACCTCATTTGGTCTTCCGCTACGGGGAGCGTCACTGCAGCTTCTTCGTGCTCGATTGAATTTTGTGACCCAAGAGTAGATAGTGCTAAACGAAGGTGAAGAATCCCCTAACACACTATTCAACTTAGTTTGAATCTGGGTTGCCGATTTCCCTTTTAAAGCATGGAAGTTTATGACGGCACGAACCTCCGTTTTCTCCATTTTCATGAAAATGAAAACTGTCTCACTATAAAGCTGAATATTTTTTAAATAAACAATTGTTATTTGCTAAAATTACATGTATTGAGATCGTAAAAGACTGCAAACGACGTTTCTAGTAAAATTCTGTTTAATTTTTATTTTTTTCCTCTTCATTCCGGATACTTATCAATCGGCCCTCGTACATGTTGTAACCGACACGTACGAATTCAAAGAAATAATTGCACATATTTTGGACGAAATATATCCTGCGTGCCGATTGCATGCTGTTTCTCTTTTAGTACTTCTCCATCACAATACTAAACATGAAATTTGGAAATTCCAAGTATTGCATCCACTTTTTCCATAGGTATTTATTGGGCCACTATGGTGTCTATTTCTGCCTGTGATATATATATATATATATATATATATATATAATTAGACTTCCGTACCTCAAAAGGAAAAAAACGGAATCCTTATAATATCACTTTTTTATCCGTCCGTCCATCCGTCCGTCAATCCGCCTTTCTGTCAAGACTATTTATCTCGGGAACGTGTGGAGGCCTGATAAAAATTACGCTAGAGACTCGTTTGACCTGAGTGAAGCCAGATTTTGGAGTTTTCTTTTCCCGTTCAAATTACTTTTGCGTTCTTATATTAAACCGTAAACCTTTTTATCGACATTCCCTCTTTGATTTGCCATGAAGAACTGTAAACCTGCTAATTGTTTGAAATCCGCTTTCACGTATGTTTCGTCGTCCATCAAAATGCAACAAAACTGCGTCAAATATTTTGTATACAATTTTCGAGCTCGAGTTTTACATACTTTATCTTTTGTAGCATCGCGATTAGGAACCGTAGATGCCTTGTATGATCGTAAGCCTGCACTTTGTTTAATTTTTTGGACATACGATTTCGATACATTACATTTCGTGGCGATATCCCGAACAGAAAGGGTTGGATTTTTCTTAAAGTGCTCGATTTTTTTTCTCACCTTGAATTTATCAACAAGACCGCGTTTTCTACCCAAGCCTCTTTTGATTCTGGAACTTCTAATATTTTTTTAACTTTCCTTGCGATATACCAGTATTTTGGTTGTAAGTGTACACGATTTTTTTACGGATATCCAGTTGGCGAGGGAACTTTATATTAATGTTACAAAGAGCGTAGCCTTGTTTTCATGGAAACGCGGCCTTTCCACGAAATGTTGGCATTTTTTTTATTAAGAGCCCTCATGAAAAGTATTATTTCCGGTAAGTCTCAGCTTCCTATCTCTGTTACTTTCTGAGATATGATTTTTTTAAACTTTTTCTAAATAATAAAAAAAACCACACTGGCTAATGCAATTTACGTAATCTTTTGGCACGGTAATCTCTATATAGATACTCACATATTCTTTAAAAAATATTTTATTTTTCTTAAAAAGAACTTGGATACATGCGGGGGAAAATCTTCTTTTTTTTTTCTTGCTTTCTTGAGGAGCGACACCAACAGTTCTTCGTTACGTTATTGCATATATACATATAGGTCTACAATATATTTTTTTTTTCAAAATAATCCAGTTGGTACTAGAAAATAAAAAAAATAAGGATAAGGTACCTATACCCATACCTAGTTGCAAAAGAGATTACGCAAATTGCAACCTCTTTATCATTAATGATATACTGGCAGATTGTATTCTAGTTTTAATGTCAAGTATCATATTATATATGACAATGTCAAGATTTAATGACAGATGCCAAAGAAAACGAATAATTCAAAAACAAATCAGTAATCCTGTCTAAGGCACATAAATAAATAAATCAGCACAACATACGCTGCAATAAATATCAGTTATAGTTCTAATATATGGGTTGCCCCAAATAGAATATTTTCGCCCACAAAGTTGGCATTTGTCAATGGGTACCACTTCTTCATGACTTAAATTAATGTCCCAATCCGGTATCACATTAAAAAATAATTCTACGGAAATGGCACGTGGTAGTCCGAGCGACCAAATGTTGTTTTTTATGTTTTGAATCTGAAAAAGAAAACATTTAAGATACGTACGTATATTATAGAACATTAATGTAGTCAGTGGACAGACTGATATTATATGAACGTACGCTGATCAACTAAGGCGTGTCGTCGATTTAGGCGACTAATGTCGGTATGGAAAAATGTCGAGAAATGCTTTATAAAAATGACGATATGGAAAAATGACAAAGTATTATAAGGTCGAGGAATAAAAATGTCGAAATAGAATTTAGTTGAAATATGAAAACGACGGAAGAATAAAATTTTCGAAATGCCCCAAATCATTATGTACTATACGCGATAAGGATCTTCATCAACAGACAGATGGACAAAATACTACGTAACTTCAACGGGTTTTTACAAGTCTACCCAGTTTTATAGTAGAACTCGTAACGTTCCATTTCGTCACTGTCTTCAATCGTCCACAATGTCATGTCTTCAGTTGTTAAGTATTGCTAAAATGAATATTAATAAATTATTTACCATTAAATAATACAACAATAAAAGCTAATATGCTTATATTTATTTGTGCTATCTTATCAATACGTGGTGTAATTCAGTCGTAGATATATCATTTTTTTATAAGTTGCATTGGAGTAGTTTCCTTTTTGTTCCGTTTCTTCAAATATTTTTATATGACTGATCAAACAGCACATCTGAATTTCGCCCATTTTTTCTTGAAGAATAGTATAAACTATTCCTGGTGACGTAGTCGTAAGTTATAGACTCTTTTTTTATTTTATTGATAAAATTATATAGAGTAGGCCTCTTGGGAATTATTGATATCAGCCGTCTGTGCCATCCTTCGACTAAGTTAGTTGTTCTATGTGTATTTGTAGAACAGCTGTATTTAACGAGTATTTTCGCAGCCAATACTTTAAAATGTACTTTTTAAATGCAGTCATTTCATTGCTAGGTAAAGCATAATGTACAATTGCATTCCATCCTTCCAATATATCCTCGAGGGTAGCAGTGGCAAATGACTTGTCCATCGAGTAATATTTCGTCCTTCGTATACAATCCTAATTCTTCCGCCTTCTTTCTGGAAGTGGAAGTAGCACCCGAATATTTCCGCTTCTGGAAATACTGTCTGAACAGCATTTACTACGGCTGGTTCCCCTTCACCCACGTTCATAACCAAGATTTCATAACCAGTTATGAATATGGATTTTTTTTCACTGTTTCATAACCAGTTATGAAACAAAACTTTTTTTTCCATTTTTACAACCAGAACCTATACATGTCTGGTCTCCTGGTACTTTTCTGAATAATAAGAGTTTACTCAAACATGCAATTGGGTATGAGATTCAGTTAAACTGAAAAGGTGAAATTAAGTCTTAAAATACAAATTTAATAGTAATAAAACACTTATATGAACACGTAAAACTTAATCTCGTCAACTTGAACCATTCGGCCGCGTACGAAACCGCAGGTTCGTAACCAATTGCGGCAGAAGAAATAATCTACTTTGCACGACACTAGTTACAACGAAAGTCTTTTTTTTACTCAAACGAAGCCTAGTAATTCTTTCGTAACTGGATTCGTGCGACAACTTTTAATTTTTTTTCCGACACTAGTTTCGTACGAGGGTAGGAGGAATAGTCAGAAACAAACTCTTAATGAATATAATAGAAACTTAAATCTTCAATATTCTATGGTGTATGTGAATTTTACTTCATTGTTTTCTTTTGAAATAAATAAAATACTGCAAAATGCTCGTAACTGTTATATATTTGCCTTCACATATTATTAATTAACAATTTGTTACAATGTACTGTTAGGTTCTTACATAACAAGCTAAGAATAAAAAAGAAAAGATGAGGCAATACCATTAATTTTCAGCAACGCTTGTCTTATAAGGTTTACTATGTCTTGAGTATGGTATCCTGCCTTTTCGCAGAAATATTTTTGGCCGAATTTCATTTGCCAACTAACGTTTCGCCGACTTTTCACTTTGACAACTAACGATTACCAAATTTTTGTAAGTATGACAACTTTTCACTTGGCAGAATTATTGTAAAGCAGATTATTATTATGCCTCTAAACTTTTGGCAGACTAATCATTAGTCAAGTCTTTCACTTGGTTTTGACTCAAAACCCAAACACTGTAGGTTAGGTTAGGTTTGTTTTATGACCATGGATAGCGGAGCGAGCGAAGCGAGCGGAGCGTCAGATTGCTTGCTTACATGAAGGTAATATTAAAATGCTTGCAAGTATTACAAAAAAAAAACATATTATACATATATCTATAATTTACTTTTAGAATAGTAACTATAAACAACTAAGTGTATATTATGCCAACTAAAACATTCTGCTACATGAAAGGTGGCGTTTTAAAAATATACGTAATAAAACACAGACCAAAAGTTAAGTTGGTAACGGTGAGGTTGGCAATTAATAAGTTGGCAATTGATAAGTTGGGAAATGAAAGGTCGGCGAAATAAAATTCCGCGAAACGGGAGTTGGGAAGTGATAATCGGCGTAACAATTTTCTGCGAAAAATAAGAGAACCCTTGAGTATGCATTAATTTTTCGTAGTCACATTTAAATTTTAAAATGTTCAAATCCAGAGTGGATTCCTTCAATAAAGTAAAGAACCGGGATGTACGTATCTTCTGTTTTATAATCTTGCTGTTTCGATTTTTTCTTAAGAACTTTATTGTTGGAGTTCGGTTAACGTCTAATGATATTACCTTCCCTATAAAATGTTTTACTGTTTTCTTTGTCGTGATTTTTACTACTACCCATTTGTCAATTTGTAGCCTTTGGGGAGCATCTGGTTCATGCTCTTCCGGATCACTATGAAGTAAAAGTCCGCATTTTTTTGGCACCAGTCCCATTTCATGGTCACTATCACTAGATTCTTTTCCATTTTGAGCAATTGTTTCTCAAAAAACTAATAAACACAAAATTATCATTGTCACTGCTTTTGTCTGAATATTCTTGTTTTCTATAACTTTGTTTCTCTAACTTTTTTTCCTTTAGCCGGGTGTGTTTTACTTTTTTGTCGGTATCGATTATTTTAACATAATCGCTACTGTCATCTGAACTTTGTTGTTTTTTATGGACTCGTTTCTTGGTGGGCTGTTTTTTTTTTCATATTAGGATGGCTTTTTTTGTATTCTTTTCAGAGCCGCTATTTTTTATTGATTGTTTAGCTCTTTTCTCCTGTGCTATTTTATTTTTAGCTTCTGTTTCTTTTCGCAGTAACTCTTTATAATAATCTCTAGTAATAACTTCACATCCTTTAGCGACTTTTCTTTTCTTTGTGATGACAGAGTTGTCTGCTTTTTTCAATGTGGCAAGTAATAGACTCTCAAATGATTCTATTCCGGAGTGCTTTACTATTTTATCTTCAATTATTTGTATTTTGGATGTACCAGTGCTGGTGCCAGGTAAACAGATATAGCTGGGCTTCATGATAATCATTTTAGATTTCGTTTTATCTTCAATTATTTGTATTTTGGATGTACCAGTGCTGGTGCCAGGTAAACAGATATCGCTGGGCTTCATGATAATCATTTTAGATTTCGTTTGACATTGTTCTTTTTCTTTTCCTTTATTTAGTACTTGTAAGCATAAGCTTGACAAAGTGGGCAAGGTGTCAACAGTTATATTATTTGCTTGTTCAAACCGTTTTAAAGACGCAGGGTCATATTTATTGACAGAAATTACAGTTTTATCCAATGGATAAGCTCCACCTTTTTTAAAGCCACTCCGAATAGTTTTGGGGTATAGCTCCTGTCATACCTCGCCAATAGTTTGACTAAATTGTGCTTTCGGCAACTTTTTGCCTATATTTAACGCTGCCATTTCAGTATTTTTGCGTCCCACTTATCTTTCAACGACTTAAAGACAGCCAAATCTAGCGGCTGGAGCAAGTGGCAGGTATGTGACGGTAATTTCATTATAGTAATGCCCAACTCTGCAGCCTTTTCAAGGACCTTTAGTTGGATATGGGTTGAATGTCCATCGTACGTATATAATAAGCGACCCCTTGCCAACACAAGGAAAGACTGTTTCAATCATATATTTTTCAAAAATATCTGACTCCATCCATCCATTTTTCGTAGCCGCGTACTTGGTGCCTGGAAAATCGTTGGGAGACATCCACAGGTCCCACACATTTTTCCCACGAAAAACGATCAATGGAGGTAATTTTTCACCTACTGCGTTAGCGGTAAACGAGACCGTAACATTGTCTTTTCCAGTAGATGCTATCGTTCGAGTACTAGCAAAACCTCGGGCCCCCAAAATTTTTGTTTTTTCTGGATCCATACTGAAGCTTGATTCATCAAGGTTCCATATTCTTTCAGGGTGCATGTAAAGGTTGAGATCATTAAAGCAACCCTCAAGTGTGTCAAAATATTCTTTTATTATGAAGGGCTCACAAGCAGCTTTCCGGGACATTTCAACGGCCTGCGGTTTTTTAATGGACAAATCGTGTCTCTTCATAAAGCCCGCCATCCAGTCATAACCCGGCACTCTATTAGTGAAATATCTTTGGAGTTTTGTGCCGCTAACAAATTTTGCTATCTCGAAAC
This sequence comes from Apotomis capreana, assembly GCA_947623375.1. Lineage (NCBI taxonomy): Eukaryota > Metazoa > Arthropoda > Insecta > Lepidoptera > Tortricidae > Apotomis > Apotomis capreana. Next base: position 51,260,174 of record OX392498.1, read on the forward strand.
CAAAAACATTTATGTAGAATAACCCCTTTATTCATAAAACTTTACGAACCTGAATTAGTTAAATTGTGTTTTATCCCTTTTTTACATCCATACTAATCCATACTAATATTATAAATGCGAAAGTGTGTCTGTCTGTCTGTCTGTTACCTCTTCACGCTTAAACCGCTGAATCGATTTTGATGAAATTTGGCATGGAGATAGTTTAAGATCCGAGGAAGGACATAGGATAGTTTTCATCCTGGAAACTATCCCTAAAAAGATTGAAAATTGAGTAAGTAATTCATGTCACATAATATTTATTGTCACAAACTAACACTGAAATGAGTCGCGATGATAATGAACGACGGTTGAATGCGAAGTGACGCGGAGCGCGTTTACCTATAATATGGAAATGAACGGGAATGCTGAGTGTGCGCTTTGGCAATAAGTATGTTCGGTTTGAGACCGTACATTAACACTGTTTGAAATGTTCTTGATTACAATCTGGTTTTTCCTTGTTATCGAGTAGCAATATTGTTGTTTATTTACAGTGTACTTTTTGTAGTTTGTAAGTTAAATAAAATGCGATACTATACACAATAGTAATATGTACAATGGTGGAGGGCACTATGTTTTTCTGCCAACAAACTGCTGTGCAGTTTGGCAGATATTTAGAAGGTTTATTGTACTATTGTGTTAAGTACATAAATAAATTAAAAAAAAAAATGATGACATTGACGACCCTGTAGAAAATGTAATTACTAGATCAAAAGCACATTTGCTATTACATTTGCTTAGGCGCTTTTATAATCCCTTTTATTAATTAAGGTGATTAGGTGGATATGGATATCTATCGTGTTGTACGAGGTTGCTTCCATACTTCCAAGTTCCACGCGGACGTAGTCGCGGGAAAAAGCTAGTATTATAAATTCGAAAGTGTGTCTGTCTGTCTGTCTGTTACCTCTTCACGCTTAAACCGCTGAATCGATTTTGATGAAATTTGGTATATAGATAGTTTCAGTCCCGGGGAAGGACATAGGATACTTTTCATCCTAAATAAATGTAGTGTTCCCGTGGGATGAGCGGGTAACACCGCGGGGCACAGCTAGTAATATTATAAATGCGAAAGTGTGTCTGTCTGTCTGTCTGTACCTCTTCACGCTTAAACCGCTGAATCGATTTTGATGAAATTTGGCATAGAGATAGTTTAAGATCCGAGGAAGGACATAGGATAGTTTTCATCCTGGAAATTATACCTAAAAAGATTGAAAAGTGAGTGAACATTTTTGTTGGGGTGCGGTGACCTTGTAGGAAATGTAATTATTAGACCAAAAGCACAATATCAAGTTCCACGCGTACCTACATAGTCGCGGGCAAAAGCTAGTATGTTACAAGAATATTTACAAGTAAATAATTAACAAGTATTATGAATAAAAAATATCGTTGTTTGGTCATTTTACTCGTATGGACCGCTAGTGTAGCAAATTAAAAATAATTCATAACAGCTGGTCTTGTTAGTATAACGAATATATTATTTACGCAATAAGTCCGACAAAATATCGATATGGCGTTATTAATAACTAGCGATCCGCCCCGAAAAATATATTTACATACGAGGGGCGTCTGAAAAGTTCTAAGCCTAAGGTATTTCGAGGTTATATATGCGTTTATGATACTGGCCACTAGAAAGGCCATTTAAAAACAAATTATTAAAAAATAACATGTCACGTTTTTATTATTCTGTTTCGAGATATTCAACGAAAAGTACATCATGTGTGAATTACCAACGAATATTACGAAAATTGAGCACCGTGCTGTAATTAAATGCCTTACAAAAAGTAACAAATCACCGCAGTGTATTTTTGAGGAAATGGCTATTATTTACGGTGATTCTGGGCCTTCTTATGCCACAGTCAAAAAGTGGAGTCGCTTATTTAAACTCGGACGGGAATCGATCGAAGACGACCCCCGCTCAGGGCGGCCAATATCGGTAGTGACCGAAGAAAACGTAGCAAAAGTCAAAAAGCTGGTATTAGAAGATAGAAGAATTAAGGTTTGGCAAATAGCTGAGGTCTTAGGTATTAGTAAAGAGAGACGGAGAAATTTTACATGAACATTTGTACATGAGTAAAGTCAGTGCTCGTTGGGTACCGAAAATGCTAACGGCCTTCGATAAAGTACGTCGTGTGGAAACTTCTCGGGCGTTTTTAGAATTGTGCGAAGATGATTTAGATGAAGTTTGTTCCCGAATAGTAACTGTTGATGAAACATGGATCAGACAGTATGATCCGGAGTGTAAGTCTGAGTCGATGCAGTGGATTGAAAAGGGTGAAAGGCCACCGAAGAAATTTAAAGTGCAAAAGTCGGCCTCTAAGTTAATGGCTACGGTATTTTGGGATTGTGATGGCATTCTTTTAATCGATTATTTAGAAAAAGGCTCTACGATAAACCGAACTTATTATGCAAATCTAATAAGACAGGTGCGACAAGCCATAGTTGAGAAAAGGCGGGGTAAACTAAGGAAAGGCATTTTGTTTTTGCAAGGCAACGCACCCGTTCACACCGCTAATGTTGCGAGGCGTGCTCTGAAGGAAGTTAGTTTTGACGAAATTGACCACCCACCCTACAGCCCAGATCTAGCCCCAAGCGATTATTTTCTATTCAATAATTTGAAGAAAGAGTTGAGGGGAAAGCGATTTAGAAGTGACGAAGAGATGAAGGCGGCTGTACAGGAGCATTTTGAAGGGCAAAATGAAGATTATTTTTTTAATGGCCTAAAAGCACTGTATAAAAAATGTAAAAAATGCATTGATTTAGGAGGAGACTATATTGAAAAATAAACACGAGTTCATTTGTGTAAATTGTTTTTTTCTATCTTAGGCTTAGAACTTTTCAGACGCCTCTCGTACTTACCTAATTTGATGTAAGTATATTCACCATAAACACAACACCACGGACTTACGCAACACATCGTAGAAAAAAAATGTGACCTAGTTGTTTAGTATTTTAATATTTAATATGTATGTTAGATTGTAAGGTATCTATGGGCCTTTGATGCCTGAAATAAATGAATTATTATTATTATTATCAGGGGTCGGACTAATCATCGCAAAACAAGAGTTAAGAGAAAAATTAACGGAAATACTCACTAAGTTTGGCCAATTTTGGGTTTCATTTATAAATATTACATATGAATTATATTTTAAAACCAATTTTGGCCATAAGTCAACCAGTTGCTTCGACATGCCTTAGGGTGGCATCGTAGCGACATCTACCTACCGTAAAGATTTAGACTTTATCGTCGGCACCATCGTCTCAAATTTGTTGAGAATCGATAGTAACGATGTGCTACACCCAAATTACTTATTTTTTTATTAAAGCAGTAACGTCTGCTAACGTAAACTAAATGTTTACAAATGAAGCGAAAATTGAAAAATTTAATGATTCGGACAGGATTCGAACCTGCGTTTCCAACGGCTTTCCGGGCCAACACCGGCGTCCTCTCAATTGGACCACCGAATCAGATGTCAGAGTCATTGAATTTTTCAACCAGTTGCTTCGACATGCCTTAGGGTGGCATCGTAGCGACATCTACCGTAAAGATTTAGACTGACGTTACTGCTTTAATAAAAAAAATAAGTAATTTGGGTGTAGCACATCGTTACTATCGATTCTCAACAAATTTGAGACGATGGTGCCGACGATAAAGTCTAAATCTTTACGGTAGATGTCGCTACGATGCCACCCTAAGGCATGTCGAAGCAACTGGTTGAAAAATTCAATGACTCTGACATCTGATTCGGTGGTCCAATTGGGAGGACGCCAGTGTTGGCCCGGAAAGCCGTTGGAAACGCATTTTCGCTTCATTTGTAAACATTTAGTTTACGTTAGCAGACGTTACTGCTTTAATAAAAAAATAATTAAAATAAATAAATCAATAGAAACGCTTATACATTTAAATATATTTCTTTCTTTCTTTTCAGACAACCTGACACAAATCGATCTAGTCCCAAATTAAGCTCAAGAAGGCTTGTGTTATGGGTACTAGACGATAATATATATAATAGCGTCATATTATACCGAACAGCTTGGAATATTTATGAAATAAAGACTTAACTTTTCTGTAATAACAAAAATCTTTATTAAAAATAGTCTTTCAAAATAACCTTGAACAAGTAACCTATAACTAAATGAAACCAATCTTACCTGTAATAACAAAAAAACAACACTTCAGGTCTTCGCAATCCTCTTGACGACGGGTGGTTTCGGAACGCACCCGGACCAAACGTCAAACTCAGACGCCGTATTTAGAAATTGTATATTAAATCACTTATTAACTACATATTTTTACATGCAAAGTGATTCTCGGTGTACAAATATCCTGTGAGAATATTATTCAAGGTTTTGGTGTCCAAGAAACAGTTATTTAGTGCCGGAACAATTTATTACGAAGGAACCAACTGTCACTGTTATACTTACCGGCTAACAGTTTGTCCTCTATTGTGGATTGGTTTACTGCAAATAATTTACTTTTAAATGCCAAGAAAACTAAGTGCATTAAATTTACATTACCAAATGTGAAACAAGTAAATTGTGCCAAGGTAAAACTGAAAGGCGAAGTACTGGAATTTGAAGAAAAAACAGTATTCCTGGGTGTTACTTTAGACTCTAAACTGCAATGGAGTGCGCATATAGCCACTCTTGCAGGTAAGCTTAGCTCCGCGGCCTATGCAGTTAGGCGAATCAGGCAGCTGACAAACGTCGAGACGGCAAAGATTGTATATTTCAGTTATTTCCATAGTGTTATGTCATATGGAATTTTATTATGGGGAAGAGCGGCGGATATCCAAACCATCTTTGTGCTACAAAAACGAGCTGTACGCGCAATTTATGCACTAGGAGGTCGTACGTCACTAAGAGAGAAATTCAAGGAAACAAACATTCTCACCGTAGCATCTCAATACATTCTTGAGAATATCATCTATGTGCGGAAAAATCTCCATGAATTCAAGCTCAACAGTGACATTCACCACTACAATACGAGAAGTAAGGACAAGCTCGCAATACCTGCCCACCGTCTCCGTAAGGTTAGCTCGTCGTTCGTGGGGAACTGTGTACGCTTCTACAATAAAATACCTATTGATGTAGTAAAATTGCCCTGTAGCAAATTCAAAGCGCAAATAAAACGTCACTTATTGAATAAAGCTTATTATACTGTTAATGACTTTCTAACGACAGTGATGCCTTTAAGCCAGTAGTTTAGTGTTGTGTGTCAATAGTAAATTTTTAAATAAGCATTATGTTGGTGGGTAATTTTTAATGTAACATGAGAGCACAATTTGTTGTTTCTCACCGGGCAAATAGTATTAGTCAAGTATGCCCGGCAGCTTGAGCATGTCATGCTCGCTTAAAGGTCTTTGCTTACGGTGGCGTCGTTGATCGGGTCGCAGCCTTCCCTATAATATCGTTGAGGGAGGCGATGGCTGAGATATGCGTCATACTCGTTATAGCACAAAAAAAAAAAGAAGAGAACTGCTATAGTTGGTTGCAACAGTGCCCTATAGGCCGTCTGTTGTAACCAAATACGTAGAATTTTGAGGAATTGAGAATTAAAACCGTTTATGGATTTCTGTGACGTTTATTATAATCTTATAACCGAAATTAAACAGATATCCTAACCAAATTAATAATTCGATGGAAGAATAGGCCGACTAACGGGCTTTTAGAATTTCGAAAAGATTTTTAGATACAAAAATTGACAGTCAACTTAAAAATACTATGAAATAGATATCTAACCTATCACACACTATAGGATAATCGTAAAAGATGATGCACAGCTACAAAATACAGTCTATAGGAGTAAGTCTTGGCACAGTTGGTAATCACTTCCTTGATGGTTGGTTTAATGGGGAACGTCCTCCAACGAAAGAAAGGGTAGAGAATACCTCGCTATAAATCCAGTTGTTAAATTTGCAGGCGCTCCTTGGTCCAAGAATCAGTCAAAATTAACCTTTGTGCTCACGTCCTTTAGACGAAAACTCCGAGCGTATGTGGCACTTCACGATATGGAAAATATTAGCATTCCACTGTAATAAAACCGTCAGGTTCCATCCAAAATTATAGCTCGCAAGGTCAAAAAAATTAATATCCTTTTTCATTCACAGACGTCAATCCCTCTGACTTTTCTCTAGAATCTCTCCAAAAATCCTTTTTTCTTTTCTTTTTTCAACCATCAATCTTTAAATCTTCGATTTGTCAATTTCGTTTAATCAAATTTCGATGGCCTGATACCAACTGATTCACAAAAAGTGTATAACAGGTATTAAAACTTATGGTAACATTACAGTTAAAAATGAACACAAAAATTTAAAAATATACATTGCAGTTTTACTGCATCGTGAACGGGTGCCGTTTGTGGGGTCCGGTCTGTTCATGCTAGCAAGGGCCAAATTAAATATGTAGGAACCGCATACTAGTGTTAAACTAAGCAAACGTGAGAAACTTCATCCTGTACTCGATTGAAGTTAATGTTGATTTTAACTTTTTGAACTCTTAGAGACTGTATACATCTCTAAGAAACAGCTTAGTATAGTATGACACTCAGAGACTTTATACATCTCTGAGGAAATTAAATAATTTTAAAATAATTTTAAAATATTTTATTGCATGTATTGATGACGCCTAGAGACCATATACATCTCAAAGATATTTAGGTTTAATAATTATTTTCTATTGTAAATTATTCACGTTGACGCCTAGAGACCTTATACATCTCTATGGAATTCAATTAATTAAGTAATTATATTTTATTGCATGTTGTGACACCCAGAGACTTTACATCTCTGGGTATATTTAATATTTTTAATTTATCGTTAAATTTTCATTTTATTGTTCCTATGCTAATTAACATTGATTTGGAGTATCTATACATCTCCTTTACGTGTACTAGTGTAATTAGTTATAACACAAATGTATTATGTAATTGTTTTAAGTATTATTTACGAAAAAATGACTTACTGTTGAGTTTCTTTCGGCTTTCTTCTCAACAGCGGTCTCCTCTTGCGAAATGCCGGTAGATTCACAATCTGACTTGTAAAAGTGCCCCTGTGGCCTACTTACTGAATAAATTATTTCATTTCATTTCTTAATATTAAATATTATTTACGTAAAATTAAAATAATTTTCACATTTCCAACATGACACATTTGTTTGACGTGACAGCTTTTGACGGTGGCGCGTCAAATTACTTAAAGAAAAGCAAGAACAGCCAGTGTACGGATTTTCTTTACATCTCCCCTCCTTGGAGTGAACAATTACAAGCAAAAATGCACGTAATTGTTCAATTATCATACATCAGCGGGGACAGCTTTGTAACATGGTAGAGATTTGATTCCGCCTTTTTATGTCCGGTATCAACTTTATAGATTGAATTAGAGATTTTTTTCAGTATTTTGTATGGTCCGATCCTCAATTCATCCATTTTCTTTCTCTTTAGCCGATTTCCATTTTCTATGTAGACTCTTTATTATTGTGAGATTTCACTGTGTTTTTTAATGCCAGCTTCCTATCTCTTTTCAAGTCTTCATTTGTACATTTTGATTTTAATTCTAGTGGCAGAATATTTACATCTTCGCCTTCCAAAAGATATTTTGGAGCAAACTTCGTAACTGAGTGCTCTGTTTGGTTATATTTTTCTACACATTTGTGTGCAATAGTTGTCCAAGCAATTTTCTTTTCGCTTTCATTTATTTTGCATCTTATTGACCAAAGTTTGATTTAACCTTTCATTAAGTCCGTTTGAAAATGGTGCATCAACAGCAGTGAATACAATTTTTATATTTTGCTCCTTCAGATACTCTTTAAATTCTTTAGAATTTATACCTGGGTATTGGTCAGTTAATACCATATCAATAGTATAGCTTTGAGTCACATTTTTTATTATTTTAATAAAATCACTAGAGTTCTGATTTCGTGAAGTGTGAAAGGCATATCTTGTAAAATGATCAACTAGCAGGTGTAAATACTTTTTTGTTGAGCGTGATCCTCCAAAACCTCCTATGGTATCAATAGATATAATTTCAAATGGCCGTGTTGCTGGTCCTAAGTGAGACATTAAAGCATATTTTGACTTCCTCCTCGTCTTGTTTTTAATACATATTTCACATTTTTCACAAAACTGTTTTATGTTCCCGATCATATTCTTTGCTGTAAAGAATGGTGTTATTTTATTTATCATCTGTGTTCTTCCAAGGTAAGTATCGTGGACATCTCTTATTAAAGTTTTACTAAGGTTTTCTGATAGTATGATCTTTTTCCTTCTTTTATTATTAGTGAAGTATATTTCTTTATCCAGTATAAATTTATTTTTATTATTTTGTAGTTCTAAATTCGAGTGTTGGTCATTTTTTATATCTTTTGGGTCTATTAAATTTACTACTTTCAGAAAGTCATCAGCATTTTCATAGGGTTCTAGTACCGGGTTTCTGCTCAAACAGTCTGCTTCTTGGTTTGATTTTCCTGGGTTATATTTTATTTTAAAATTGTATTGGGATAAATAATAAGTCAAGTTCCCAAGTTCCTCATCAGATCTAGCCTTTATGTTCATATTTATTGCGCTCATACGTGGTCCACATATACAGGGTGGCCTATTTAGATCGGTCTGTATGGGGAAGTCTGAAACTATAAGACATACGATGATCTGTTCTTAGGAACCATTGTCATCGATTTTCATAACAAAAAAAACTGCATTTATACATTTAAAAGATTTAGAGGTTGTGCAACTTAATCACTTTTACTTAAAATAATAAAATTCGTTATAGTTTACAAGTACTGATTTTAGCTTTTTTAAGCTGTTAATCATAAGATAATTTTTCTGAACATAAAGAGTGTGTGAATAATATTGGCCACCCATATTTTTTACCATTTTTATCATGTTTCTGCCGTTGTCTGTACACACACAATAAATTTGGTCGACGGAGATTTGGAAATGTGACAATATTTCTTCCAAAGTTATTTTTAGCACGCAGGTCCATTGGAGACACTTTGTGTTACTTGAGATTCGGTAAACGTCGGAGAATCTCTCATTTCATTAACGGGATAGAAAGAGGTGTCGGTTATATCTTCTACCGGGTTCCAAATTTTCATCGTTTTTGTCTCTGATTAGATCGCCGTTGATCGGAGTGTAAATTAATCGTTTTGGTGATTTTCCTCGATGTTTCGGTTTTATTCTCGGTCGAATCCTCTATATGTCCCTTTTCAACAGTGCTCGACTTCCACCCTCCGTGTCTTTTGAGCGAGGTGAGGTCAGCCCCTGAGTCGGTTAAAAGTGTAGCGAATGTTCTCCTAAATTTGGCTAATTAAATGCCGGTATGAAAGACCGGCTACGGTCTTCTTGTGCACTATTACGAAATTTACTACCCCATCTATAAGTTTGATTTGAACATAAGAATGACCTAAGCATTCTTGAGAATTCTCCAGGATGCCAATTACCAGTGACTTCATCAAAACCAAAGGGGTCTTCGCTATCCTAGTGTGTTTTGTCTGCAGTATTCTCTTTCGTTTTGATGAATTATCTAGTTCTGTTTACTGTTTCTGCCACTTTTGGTGCAGGTGTACCATGTCCCATGGGAGGTGGATTCGTTTATTGAGCTCAAATTTTTATCTATTCCCACAAGTTAAGACGTGTTGCTAATCTCACATATTGCGCGGAAAATGCTACTTCCGGGCTGGTAGTTGAAAAAAAAACGATGTGATTGACAATTGTCTGGACGAAGATTTTCATATTTTGCTACCATCTCAGCAAATTCTTCTATCGGTTTTCGTTTTAATATTTGGCAGTTTAACCATTAATAGTTGCCCATGCTTTTCGACGTCGGTAACTGATATTTGTGAGGTCCGCTTTTGGCATGCACCACTTATACCGAATATCAGGACGACCTGCAAAATATTTTATAATTAGTTACTATGTACTTCATTTTAAGATATAAATACTTGTAACTATTTAAGGCCTGATTCGTAACGAATTTGCCAAATTGAAAAATGTATAACTGTGTACTAAGTGGTTTACTTGACATAAATATATAATTTTATATTAAGAACACAGTATAAAATTATTATGTCATGACTGTTTTTCAAATTCAACTTTTTCTCCCACTCCTGCCGCAATTTTTGTCAAATACTCTCCATCAGCCGTGCGACAGTGCCTTAACCACTTTCCTGCTCGCTCTGTTCCACTTTCTCAGGAAGTCTTGCTGGTTGCTGGCAGTCTTACCTGTCTTACGCAAGATTCCTTTGGCCAGAGACCAATATCTTTCGATAGGACAGCACTGTGGAATATTTGGCGGATTCAGTGCTTCAGGCACAATCTGGACATCATTTCGTTTGAGGAACTTAGGGTATCCGTTGCATAGTGGACGGTTGCTAGATCTGGCCAAAATAAGGCCCAAGTATTGTGTTTTCGACTGAATGGTATTAACCGTTTCTTTAAACATTCATTGATATAAATATCCATCTTGATTGTGCCAGTTGTAACATATGCAATGCTGCGATCACCGCAAGGGCAAATTGCCTGCCAAACCAGATACTTGGAGCCAAACCTCTCCTTGCCAATGGTGGTTTCCGAATCTGGAAGAATATCTCCATAAATAAGCTATGGTATAAAACTGATCGCCAGGAAGTATAGAAAAGTCCGCATTCACATAGGTTTCGTCATCCAAAATCAAGTGAAAATTTTCTGTACCTACCCAGAAACTCGTACAGCTCTCGAGACCTGGTTTTGATGGTGAGTCCTTGCCTTTCTGATGTTTTCGGCACTTCCTATTTCTTTAATATGTTCATAGCAGGCCGTTGCTTAACACGATTCACCATTGACTGACTTGTAGTTTTTTTTTTAGCTATGTCCCGTTCGGACATGCTTCGGTTTTTGCAAATCGTCTTAACCTGTCAAGTGTCAGACCTCCCTAGAACAAAACACTACGAAATGTCCCGTACAAACAAGAAACGGCTGAATTTCCGCTAAAGATGGGAATTTTACCTACCCCGAGAATAATTATATGAGATGTGTTATATATCGTTAGAGAGCTAGATAAATTTGGAATTCGCCACAATATGTTATAATAGCCGCACTTACTTGTAGTGAGATGTATATTTATTTATATTCCAAGATCTTCGTTTTCCGTCACATCCGTCACTAATCATTCACAATTTACACTCAATTTAAGACCACATATCACATTTTACATACACTAAAATGATACTGGCTAGTTTATGCGTCAATTTTACGTAAATTCACTACTAAACACCTAATAATTACTTCACAACAAATATTTATTTACGCGCACGTGCGCGCACGCGACAAACTGAGCGGCCGCAAATCGCAACTATCATGGCGGATTTGCCGCGAAATTGAGCACTGTTTGAACAAAATCATAAATCTATCAAAATTCCCAAGACCTTACACCAATCTAATATATGAAATGAAATCCTGAGAAAGTGTGTTATAAAACTATTATTTGTTCGTAAGGTTTTGAACAATTGAAAATTAGGAAACAAATGAATTACGACGGCCATCATTGCAAAATTATTGCGTCATTCAAGGACTTGAGGACTTTTTTCACTAGGAAACAATGTCGTGCGACTAAATTTAACATTAAAAACGAAAACCTTATTTAATTGCCAGTAATTTGATATATAATACATAATACAAACACTTTCCGTTTAAAAGATTTGGACATATTTATCACACGACACGACACCTCAAATGCAAGTGATTTTCGAAATGGCGGACGAATTCCGCCAATGTAGAGAAAAAAAAATATTTACACGTCACTACTGAGGATTCTGATTGGTTAAAAATCTAATTTGTGTGCTCTGATAGCTGTTGTTGGCTAGTAAAATATCTATCAAGCTGCCACCATAACGAATCGATGCAGAGAAATTGAACCAATGATCGGTTTGGGCTGTAGACTAGCGTGTGTCTACTGGACACTATCGGCACAAAATTGCTGTAGACTAACGTTAGTCTACAGGACGCTTGACGGGTTAATGATTTTCCTGTCTAGCCCAGGATCAGGAGCACCGCCGTGTTCTACGTTTCGAGGCTTCTGAGCGGTAGACAAGGTCTCAAAGTATCGTTTTAGGACCATATCAACGGTTCTTCTTGGGATTTCTTTTGTGATGAAGGGGTTCGGATGCTGTTTATTTTCCATCCATTTGGCGATAATCTGCTCACGGCGTTCACGTTGATTCATTGTTTTTTTGGTTTTATTAACTTTTACGCAAAAAAAAACCATGCTCACATAATTTGGTGACATTAGTAAAGACAATGATAAAAACAAAAGCAGGATATCCGTCTTTACAGAAATGCTAGTATTTTGAATTTGGCAAATTTGTTACGAATCAGGCCTTATTATTAACCTCCGGTTTCGTATGCGGCCGAAGGGACATTACCGGCCGAATGTAATTTTTATTATATTTTGAAACGATTGTAACTTATACTTTTGGTGACACAATAACGTAGAATTAATAAAATGTATTAAAGCTGTTAGCAGTTTTAATGTAGACTGCTAAAACCCGCAGAATATGTTTTGTAACTCTTAACCGCTAGCACATTAGCACAAATCATACTAACTACCATGCAGTGTTGCCAAGTTAATTCCCTTAACAATGCCTGAAATAGTTAAATTTTTTGGTAAAAAAAGGTAAAAATAATATAATCACGAAATGCTTGTCGTTTAGGGAAATGGCCGAACTGAAAAATGGTCGAACAAGGAATATAGGTAGTGGCTACCCAAAGAAGTGGCCAAAAGCAAGAACAATGGTATTTCCTTGTACACTGCTGGTATTTAATATACGAATCATACGTGACGTGATAATAACCACTAAGCTATTCTATACGTGACAAAAATGTTTTACTTCCAGGTTGACGGAGGCATGACATCAAACTCACTAGTCATGCAAATGCAGGCAGATCTGATCGGTATCAACGTCATCAGAGCCGGTTTCACAGAGAGCACAGCACTGGGCGCGGCTCAGGTAGCATATTGGGGGGTGGATAGCAGTAAACCAGTCACACCCATACCCATGTCCGATGGTACTACCTACTTTCCGTGTATCTCAGACGATGAACGTGACATGCGCTACAAGCAATGGAAAATGGCTGTAGAGAGGTCTTTAGGATGGGAACAAAATTAATATCTAAACATATGATAGTGATAATTAATTGATTGTTCGTGTATTAATTGTAAGTAGACAAAAATATATTTCAAAGGCCGGTGGTCACTCAATATTTTGAACTTTTTGCCATACAGATAGGGTCTAAAATGTCGTACAGCCCAAACAATTGATAACAATTCAAGTTCAATGACGGGGTATCGAGTTTCAGCAGGTTTTAAGTTACGACTTACGCCAGGGCGCGAGGCACGCCGAGTGGAAGTTGTGCGAGCACGGGAGACTCGTCAAGTCCTGGTCTTTGAGCATGATCTCGAAACAAATGGAACACTCCTCCAGTGACCAGGTTCGCTCGCGGCTGGAAATTATTGGATTATATATATATGAGTATTGCCTTATATTATAGTCATAGTAATAATAAAGAAAGGTGCAATGAATTAAACATGGTTAAATATTAATTATAATCGGCTTGTAAACTTAAGTATAAATTTGTTTTCTATAAGGTTTTGGGTGGGATTGGGAAGTAAGTACCTATATAATGTATGCAAATAATAGTAGGTAGGTAGGTAGGTACATATTTCATCTTTGACAATGAAAATCTTTTTAAAGTAAAACATGTAAAAAGAAATATGAATTCGTAATCCACTCTGTTGCCATTTTATCATATCATATATTTACCTTAGGTAACAAAAAATAAATTATTCCGCAAATTCTTTATTTAATAGTAAAAAACGACTTAAGCATGTTGTATACGTAGATGTGGAATATATATTACATACAAATATTAAGTCCTAAAGTATACTTTAAATATTTTAGAACATGTGATCGTTTTTTTCTATAGACAACACGTCTCGCATAAATACCTATGTCCACCGTATTTAATATTTAAGTAAAAGTAATCCGTGCTGATGTTCAAAAAAGTTAGTAAATACTATTATTATAAAAGAAAATAACTAACTATATTATGCGCAAACCCTGGGGATGTAACGCTACTCCGGAGTTCATTAGTAAAGTATAATAAATGTTATAGATAATAAAAAAAAATACTAAGAGAAATGTGTCAAAAGCCAACTGGGACATAAAAGACGTAGTAAAAAAGGGAGAAATCAATATGAAGAAAAATAACATAGATAGTCATTTGTGCTATCACAGACCATAAGAATACTATAGACTGGGTATTGGGCGGGGCACGTGTAGCCGAGCTTATGCCCAAATACCCAAAGATATGTCAACGTGATGTCAACAGTCACTTAGTTACCGTACGAACGTGCTTGAGTAATTATGTGCCAAAAAAATAGAAATATGCCGAATTGTGCCATTATAATTGTCACAGGCGAGATCTGCATACTCAAAAAGATACCTGATACCGTTTAATTTCACTGGAAAGTAATAAAATTCGGTATTTTGTAATATTTCGTAAAATATTGCAGTGCATTATGACAAATATACATTACTAGCTTGACATGGCCACTATTCACGCAACATCTTTAGGAGCACGCAATGTATACGTCCGTCTGACAATTTAGTGCGGGGGAACAAGTCTAAACCATAAATTGTCGATATTCTGTATGGAGGTTTTAATGTGAGCCGCTCGTGTTTCATACTAACTTGTCCATTTTAATAATATAATTAACACTTTATCACCTTGTTTTTTAGGGTTCCATACCTCTATCGGAAAAACGGAAATCATATGGGATCACTTTGTTTTCCGTCCGTCCGTCTGTCTGTCTGTCTGTCTGTCTGTCTGTCAAGACCCTTTATCTCGAGAACGCGTGGAGGTATCGAGTTGAAATTAACACTATATGTATATATACTCAGGTCTAGGGTCCCTTAAAGCTGTGAAAAAAGAATTAAGCTTCTACGTTAACGTGAAAAAAGATACGGCCGTTTCTGTCGCCAAAAACGCACATTTCGTCACTCAAGGGAATCAAAGTGATAGAGTACTTCCCGATGACCTAGAACTATGAAATTTGGCAAGTACTACAAATACCTATAAAAATCTGAAATCGCCACATACTTACTACAAATACTAATAAAAATCTTAAAAAATATAGTCCTTTTCAAACATCAAGTCCACCTTTTGTACGATACGTTTTCTTTTGTGCAATAAAGATTAATTAAATAAATAAATAGGTAAATCATATTTGGAGAACTTGGTTGCGTTAAGTTTGATTCAAATTCAAATTCAAATTCGTTTATTGCAAGAACATAGTAATAAATTAGGTGATACAGACAGGTATATACAGTGTTGCTTATGTTCTACCAAAGACTATATACCCCCTAGACATATGTTCTCATACAAAAAAACGTAACTCTGAAAAAGCTCAAAATTCGGTATAAAAACTAGATGGCGCTGCTTCGTAGCCTGGAAGTGACAAAAATGTTATTTTTCACCAACATTTTTAAGTGATTTTTGATTTTTGGAAATCAAACGCATTACTGCTTTATTTTAATACGATAATATAACTTAAATACACAATTTTTAAGGATTATATTTTTTACTCTTCAAAAACGTGGTTTGATCGTATTAAAATAGATGGCACTACCTCTGGATAGCTCAAGGTTGCTTGCGGGCTCGCCAATTTTTGCTACACAAAATAGCTAGATGGCGTTGGTGCACTGATGTAATGGACAAAATAAGTTACGCCCGAATTGTCATGCGACATTTCCCACTAACAAACAGTCAGTAACGTAATATTTGTTAGATAAGTTTTGTACAGTCAAGGAATTTCATTTCCTACCCATTTCGTTACAATGTCGTTAGACATTCGCAATGCATTAAGGTCGAAAATTATATTTCAATAATAGTATTGAAATGTCAATATTATTATTTGTCACTTCATTTTACAAAAAACCTCCTCGCGAAAGGTTATCATTTGCTTTTAATTTCTAATTAGGAACATATGTCAGTGTCAATCGAGAAAATCGTAAAATAATTTTCAGCAACGTTATTAATATGAAAAATAAAATGCTTGCCGCTAACCGTGAACTATTAAAAGATAATGATAATGACTGAAAACAATGAAGAGCTCAAAGAGTGGAGTTACACCAGGAAGGAATACGGATTTATGAGATCACGCGTCGGCTCAATGCTAGCAGGGACACAGTTTGACGTTGGGTACGGCGATATAATGTTGAAGGAAACCTTATTGATCTACTGCAAAGCAAAGTAACCATTGCATCGTCCGTTTGCCATGGCCCAAGACCAACGCCGACGACAAAACGGCTTTACGCCAAAGGGACGATTTGCGGAAATGTTTGACATTTACCCTAGAACAATTAGAAATTGCCTACATGCAGGCGGCCTGCGAAAATATATTCGTTCGTTTTGTTTTTGTTAAAAGTAATATAAAAAAAACGTTTATAAAATTGTGGTTTTATTGAATTATCACTGTCGTTAGTTCTGTTACTTTTTGTATAGATAAATTTCGGGTGCCTGTCGTATAGCATAACGTTTTTTGTCCTAAAAATGTTTGGCCGAGAAAGTTTGGCATACTGTTGAATGGCATACTACTCGTTTGTCCTAATAATTTTTGCGCATACTCTCTTAAAGTCCTAAATCAAGTTTGTCCTAATATTGATAACTAAAATCTAATTACCTAAAGCATAATATTCCTAACATGAATTGCCCTAAGAATTATTTTGCCTATTATCAAATTGGCTAAAATTACAGCACCTAAACTAAACTATGGTAGGCGTGAAGTCAGAATCGTTACGTATTCTACCTTCAGGCAGGTAAGGTAAGGTACATAACTCGAAAGTTTCATCATAATACGTCCAGTAGTTTTTTGAGATTAAGTGAAACGTACATACATACATCCATCCAAACTTTCACGTTTATAATATTATTAGGATTAGGATGTAAGTAATTTTTATGTTTAAATAAAACATACACAAATAGTGAAATGAGACGAAAAGTGAAATGAGACGAAACGGAACGTAGTAAACAAACATCGCACCTAACGTCATCTATTCACTTTTTACTGTCACTTGGAAGTTGGAATGTCGTTGAACGCTTGACGACTGTGTTACTTCACGCTTGCGCGTACCGTACAGTAGAAATTGAAAAATGTCGACTTTTGAATGAATTGATACCCTTAGCGGCATCTAGCGATGTAGAACGATAGTAACAAACGGAGTACGGTGCGTAGTATGAAGAATATCGGTCTAGGGGGTATATAGTCTTTGGTTCTACCAAAAAGGCATGCAAACAAAATAAAACAATATTCAAATACTTAATTGTTACATATTTCAATTTGTTACTTATGTCAAAAATAATTACTAAAACTCAGAATTTGCAGATTAAATTACATTAATTATGACATTATTTTTATAAGTATTTGCACCTGGTTTGTATGCGGCGCCATACATTTCAGATGCAAACTTAACTCAACCAGGCCAATTAAGATGGGATAAGTGAAATTTTGTACGGAACCCTCGGTGCGCGAGTCAGAATCGCACCTGGCCGGTTTTTTTTTAATTCAGACACGTAATTTTATTACAGCGAAATCAATAGCAGTGGGTGACTAAATCATTAGATTAAAACGGTATTATTGTTTTGCTAATCCACAATGTAATACGTGCTAGTCAGTTGACGACGAGGTTGGCGCAGTTTTAATGCATCTGCCTACTGAGCCGGCGGTCCTGGGTTCGAATCTCGGCAAGGGCAAATATTTGTGTGATGAACTCGAATATTTGTTCCTGGGTCATGGATGTTATCTATATATATTGTTTATATCGTCGTCTACTATTGGTTAGTATAAGGCCAGGTCGAGTTGTGTACGATTGTCCCTTATTTTTTTGTTTACATTTTATATGATGAAATAAATAAATCTACTCCGTTTATAATTTACCTACGACCTGTTCCAAATGTTGTAAGGTGATGTTTTTATTATTCATATATCACTATATGTAAAGTAAACATTCTGAACGATAGAAAGATTGAGATGGACGCTTCCATTTGATTTCGTCGCCAGAAATTAAAAGGTCTGATAATTTAATTTACGACGTTTCCACCATACCAAATAAATATTTTCAACATGCATTATATACATATTATAAGCCTATACATATTATTACTTTATCGATATCGACTATTTTGATTTGATCACGCCCTTAACCTTTAGAATCATTAGATGCATGCCGCTGGCAGAGCTTACATTACATTCTCTGGGTCGTTAAAATTAGACCCCGTGTTACAAGAATAGGGTTAAATTTTAAATGTTTTAAAATTGTAACATAAAACCTTGCGATATTTAGCCAGCGTTAATATCAAAAGTGACACTACTGAATTGACGGAAGTAGAAATCAATTTCTTGTCAATTCGAGGCTTTGTCGTACTGAATCACAAAGTCTCATTTGCCTTTTATTTTATTTCTATTTAAGTTATAATAAAAATAAAGACATTGTCTGATATGCATATAAGGACTAAAATTCTCGATACATTGTTCGTAGTAGTGTATGACCACGTAATACGCACACATTAGCTCAGCCAATGTCAACTCACTTCTGTTTGTTGTAAAACCTTATTTTTATACGAATATAATTGTGTGCGTGTAAAAGTCGGCTACAGCGGTGCTAGAACAAACTGCGCTGAATGCCATCTCCATATACTCCGTGTGTGCTATCAACAAATCTCTCCAATTACTTAAATGTTGAGGAAAAAGGCGCCATAAGTAAGTTATGTAAGGAATATAAAGACATACTCCGTTATCCTTCACCAATCAAGTTAAACATAAAATTCGCATACACACACACACACACACACACACACACACACACACACACACAGAAATCTGAATTCATAATGAATTACTTTGTCGCTACACGTTAATAAATAATGTGTAGTTGTAATTTGGGGAAATAGTTTAGAAATGGATTAAACGACTAGTGTTGACGTTATCTACTTCGGCAACTGCCTATTTTTTCACATTTCGCTCGGTGCAGTCTTAATCAAACCTGTATAGCCCAGAAATAATGCGTTAGAGCAATTACAAATATTTCTTCACACGCATCATGTAACAGTTCGTTTATCCATCTCTGCTTGCTTATGGTGTACTTAATGTAATATTACATTTTCGAGGGCTGTTTGTTTGTAAAACTGCACACTAATTTGTTTAAGTAAATAATTAATATTGTTATAGTCTAACAAGCGTTGGTCCGGCCAAGGGATAGTGGCGCTACAAACAGCTTTCATATGGCAATAATGTCGGTCTCGAATCGTCATTATCATTAACCAAATTCGAAACATTTACCGGAATGCTGCTCAATCCTTCGTTCTTCTTGCTAAATAAATACTGACTGAAATCATTGTGAATAGTTTTGGCTTTATTATACAAAATTTACTTGAAATTTGCGGACTATTTAGTCCTGTTCCCTCTTTGTTTACATCACTGACTTTCAACGTCCGTTACCAAAAATTTGTCGTTGCCAATAAAATATATTAGTACCACTAAAAATCCGCATTATGGCGTGGGTTGAAAAACACCCTATTGGGCTACAAATTTCATACTGGTAACTGGTGGTGGACATACTGGTGGTTCCCAAAATACATTCGAGAATGAAGATAATTATTTACTATTAAGGATTATAATTGTGACTTACTCAAGTCCTAAATAGATATGCGAAATTTTATATTTTAAGACCAATATTCACTATACCTATCACACTATATTTATTTAAAATAAAAATATAGTAAATATAACATATATTTCATTTCTATTTAAGTCAAATGTGTAATATAGGCCGGAGAATAAAACGTTGTTATTAATAGTAAGATAAGCAGTTAACGGTAATTATTGTGCAGTGCGTTGCCTCAAGACAACAGGTTATTAACTTTTATGTAGTTACATAAATATGCCTACACTTGCCGACCAAGAAATAGACCTGGCGGGGAAACTCCGGAGTTTCTAACTCGAAATTCGTGTCAGGTCATACCGCCAGCAATACCTGAATGAACGCGAGGGCTTATTTCTAATTTAAGATACCCTCATTCTTATGATTGCACACACACAAATTGCACAATCGTTACTGATGTTTAAATTTAAGTAAGCTTTGGGTAATTGATCGAGTCACCGCTGATGCAAACGGACAACATTTGAACTGTTTATTGCAAAGCAGCTTTACAGTTGGAATGCAGTCACGCCAACTGGGTTCAGTTCAGAAACTGTCCGTCTATATAGGTCATTAGAAGGAATTGTAATTATTCCAATTGAAATAGGTACAGTTGGTAATAATTACAAAGCGAAAAGGGTGATAATATTAAAAATATATGTTCGCCGGTCCCTAGTAATAAAGTCGGATTTACAAAATTGCCATTTTCGTTTTATTGCGTTAATGCTTATTAAATACATTAATATTTAATCGTACATTTACTGATTTTTCAAAATTTCATTCTTTTTACGAAAAATCAATGTCTAAAATGTCGTATCTTATACAGCGTCCATTTAATATTGTCAGATGTGGTACTTCCGACTATGTTAACCGGGTTAGCTGAAAAGTTTTGTGTAGTATGTGGCACTTCCGACATTACTATTCGGAATTTTAAGGGTACCTTATGTCGTATGTACCACTTATGACATTTTATTACGGAATATAAATTGTATCTTATGTCGTATGTGACACATCCGATGTTTTTTGCCGGAAAATATATTCCAACTTTGGTCGCATGTAACATATCCGACATTTTTTCACGGAAAATAAATTGCAGTGTATGTCGTAACTATCACAATATCTTTGGATGCTTTAAATTTTGTCTTATTGTTTGAATATTGCAATCAACAGTTTGAATGAAATTGGGTATTTAGTAAACTTATTAATGGTTTCGAACGATAAATAATAATTGGGAGATGTTTATGGTGAATGTGGCAACTTCAACCAAGCTCCTGATAAAAAAATAAATCCGTCTGACTTCTGGTTCTTCTTAACCAGAATAAGAACATAATGAGATAACGATTACTCGTGGCAATGCCGAGAACATTTCAGAATGTGTGCAGAAATTAAATATACAGTTAAATATATAATAAGTAAAGACTCAGGACTTCTTCTTTAGTCGACCACATATTCCTGAGAATCGTGATCACTAGATTTCATATCCCTTGTCACTTTTCTCTATTGGTCTCAATTGATCGTCGCCCTCACCGCCCGCTTGATATTTATCTTACTTTTGGTCAGTTTATCTAACTCTGTAGGAATCTAAGCTCTTTACCCCACGGTGAGAGTGGAATTAATCTTTCGAAAGAACAAGAAATATCCTTAATGGTGCTTTCGAACTCATAAATTAAAAGAGGCGATAAGTATGTTTCTGCATTCCCCTGACGATGCTACTCATTACCAAAGGTTCAACAATAGATCTCAGTCTTTAATTCGTGATTTGCACCAGTCCAATTGCAACGTGTTTCTAGGCGAGGTCGAGATGTTTTACAAACAGTTCCAAAGGCCAGGTTAACCCGAAACTAATTTGAATAAATCCTAGATAGCAACCTATACGAGGTTGGTATGGTTATCAAATAACTTAAAAATGCAGCGGATGATGCTGGAGCGATGTCTAAGATTCTGAAAGCAGCATGGTAAAATGGTAAAGAAAACCCTGTAGAATTTATTAAATCATGTTATAATCGAGGGCAAAACGATAGGAGCATGGCCGAAAAGTGTGGCATGTATACTGCTCATCTTCAGGGCGGTTTATATGACCTTTCTTATAAATTACAGACCCATCTCGCTTATGAATCGTGACTATAACCTGTGTAGTCGACACTCTTATCACGAACCGTCTCGCACGCAGGTTTGACGACTTTCAGCCCCCCAACGCTGGTTACCGCTAACCCTAGGTACCGTAAACCACGTCCATATGTATATTTATGTACTTCCATTTCTTTGTACTATGAGAAGGCTCTCGATTCGATTACGACTTAGTTAGACGGTGCTGCGGTTTCTCAAGTAGTACTAATATCTCCAAAAAATTTCACAGCTGCATAGAAAGATTAATTATTTTTTTTGGTTTTGGACGGACTAGTATCAATATCAAAAGCAAAGACGTCAGCCACCTTCTCTCTTCTGATGATATCGTCGTAGTAAATGAAAAATGCTCAAAGACTTCAGTTGTCTCCCAATAAGTGTATCTTAAAATGAACATTAAAAGACAAAAATTATGTTAATATGTTTTTTGATATCAAACTAACATAATTAAAAAACAATATTTATAAATTTTATTATACTGGGTAAAACTGCGGATTTTTATACCACTAAAATGTCGTATCTCACCACAAAACACTGTGTACAATCCAAATATAATTGTAGTAAGTGACACTTGCGACATAAATAATAATACAATATCCGATTATAAAAGTCGTTAGTGCCACATCCGACTAATTACTGCGAACCATATCATGCAAAAAAGTCGTATGTGGCAGTTACGACTGGATATCGGATGACAATTTCCAGGTAAAAAGGTAGCATGTCTTATTTCTGGCATTTCTAATAAATAATTTATAGTTTTGTTTACACATACTCTAAAAGTACTTAATAATAGTAGCTTTGGCCAAATTTCGTAACAATAGGACTTAAATTGACAATTTTATACACAAAAATGTCTTTAAAAAACTTTAACTGCCTCTCCTGGAAAGTAGTCATTTTGCAGATCCGACTTTTTTACTAGGGACCGGCGATATTAGCCTAGTTATTGCTTCGTTTTTCATTCTTAGACTTGTTCTTAGTCATAAGAATATTTTTATGTAGATAATAATTTATTTTATTAGACGCATTTTGTCTATTTACAATACCTATACATTTTATTTGGGTCATTCGTTGTTTATGTTATTAAATAAAAGACATATTTTTCTAGACTGCGTGTTTTATTTCGACATAGTACTAATAATAAACTGCGAACTAACCCCTCATAGATAGAGTAACATAAAATAAAGAACCGCACTTTATTTTATTTTATAACACTATTTTACTCTAGTAAGATTTCTTGATTAAAGGGTCCTTATCCGTTCTAAAATGCGGATTGTTTTTGTCATTTTTCTCCATGATCAAACATGTTTCATATCAATGTTTACTTTACTTAGAACCAGGGCCGTTGCGATTTATAGGTATAAATAGGAAACCTACAGTTTGAATGTTTCATTGATAATTTTTGTTTCAAAAACTACTCGAAATGAAGAAAATTCACGCTGGTTCAAACTGGGTTTTCAACTTAATTTCGACTACACGCAATGAAGGAATAAAATAGCTATGTTACTTTCTACAACTCTGGAAAAAGTATTATTCACTTCAAAAAAGTTTGTTGTTTATTATCAATATATTTGTCATAATCATAATATGAAATAATAGTTTTTAAAAGGAATTAGGCCTCTTAAGTATAATATTTTTTATTTATAGTCGTACATGTAGTTGTGCTTTTATAATTATAACTAAAAAGAATAATTTATTGCAAGAAAAACTTAACTTATAACAACGAAATAGTAATGAAAATATTAATGTGTAGCAAAAAGTAATAAAACACATATCTGCAATGCAGTTGCAGTTTAGTTAGTGCTGGGAGCTGGGAATGGCTGCTCCGTCGTCAAACCCCAACAGTTTCGCTGCAGGTTTGAATTTGTGACGTGTGCCTCGTATGCAAATACTGGTGACTCGAATTATAGCAGTGCATATCCTTGTTCTAAGCCAGTATCGTACTCAGCGATTTGTTCCAACGGTCCGAGAGGGCTTCGCCTAAGTGTTTGACGAAGGAGGTCATCTGTGGTGCGAAAATCCCATCGACAGAGGTCACGAGGGGGGTGAAAGTAGCATGTTTCACTTCGCAGGCAGCCGAGTATTTTCTTTGTTTTTCAGTCTCAGCAGATTTTAGGACAGAAGTGACATGACGTGCAATGTAAGAGGGAGCGTCGGTGTCTACGACACGGATATCGAATAACGCCTCTCTCTGTGCATTCCATACGCCACGGCAGGATAAGTCACCGCGTAATCCAAGGTCGGCTTCTGTGATTATAGGTTCTATTGTGATGTTGCCCCATGCTTGGTGACATAGTTCAGCAAATAGCTCTCGTATTTCGTTGTGCCGTCTTGAAATTATCCCACCAGTCTTGCAACAGAGGGCATGGTCGATATTAAAATGGCTGTTGCCGCATCCGTCACAAGAGGGTGGCATTGAGTTTGGGGTTCTGTGATAGCGTATTGCCAGGACATCTCTGAATTCATGAGGAGACAAGTCGAAGTTATCTTTCTTTGTTGGTATTAGTCCGTAAGCCCGCTCCAAGATTCCCTACGTAATATGACATCACGATAAAATGCATGGCACACGGTCGAAAAAGTTGTGCTGAGCGAGAATCAAACGATTATCGCACAGAAAATTGGCCGGAAGTTTGAGAAAATCCTTCACTTCCGGTCAAAATTTTAGGGGTGTACTTACGTCATGTGACATCATTACGTGACAGATGGCATCATGTAGCCCTTTAATCGTAGATAGTGTAAACATAAGTCTGCCAGTTCTAAAATGGCCGGAAGTGCTTGGCAGACGGGATCAAAGATGGTCATCGGATACGTTTTCCTACTTTTTGTGGTATCTTGACGAAATTGATTATAAATGTTTTAAAGTAATAGTGTCTAAAAATAAATAAGTGCCAAGACATATCGGGCCCGAAGTCCTTCAAAAGTGATTTTTTAGGGTTCCGTAGTCAAACTAGGAACCCTTATAGATTTTCCATGTCCGTCGGTTCATCTCTCCGTCCGCGGCTTAGCTCCGTGACCATTAGTACTAAAAAGCTAAAATTTGGTATGAGTATGTGTATGTATCACGACGACAAAACGGTAAAATAAAAACAAAATTTTTTTTTTTCGTGTAGGTACCACTCGTATGTATCTTGTACACCTAAAGTGGGGGTGAATTTATTTTTCTTTCCAACACTAGTGTGTGGCGTAGCGCTGAATAGGTTGTCGGGCCACGCTCAGTTTAGGGCCCGTACTTGCCCATCCTTCACAATGTTGTTGCTGTCCTATGGTACCCCAGTGGTACAGAGGGCCTTCGTGAGACGTCGCCATTCGCTCCTGTCCTGTGCCTCGCGCTCCGCGTCACTCCAACTCAGCCCAGCCGCCCACAGCTCGGCGTCGACGGTGCGCTGCCACGTGTGCGCCGGTCGGCCCTGTCGTCTGCTCCCGCGCGGCCTCCACGTGAACGCAACCTTGCCGATGTTGTCCTCTGGTCTTCGGAGGGTGTGCCCTATTCACTTCCACTTCCGTTGAGCGATTTCTCGCTTGATCGGAATTTGGTGGCATCGATTCCAAAGATCTTCGTTGCTGATAGTATTCGGCCAGAATATTCGCAGGATGGATCTCAGGCATTTATTGACGAACACTTGTAACTTGCTCGTCAGACCCTTTGTCTCTTTCCAAGTCTCGCAGCCGAAGAGCAAAACAGACTTCACTATGGAATCGAACAGGGAAATCTTGATCTGCCGGGTGAGCACGTTCGAATCCCAGACCTGTTTCAGCTGGGCAAAGGCGCTTTTAGCTTTCCTAATCCTCGCGTCGACGTCGTCATCGGGACCACCGCTGTTGGTCACGGTGCTGCCGAGATATGTGAACTTTGCGACATATTCCAGCGGTGTCCCATTGAGTCTTATGGGTCGGTTTACGCACGACGAAACTCGCATTTCGACGGTCTTCCTAGCGTTTATTCATAATCCCTGAACTTGAGCTTCCTCTCGTAACGAGTCCAGCTTCATTTGAAGATCGGGCAGTGAAGACGAAACCAACACTATGTCGTCTGCGTAGTCGAGGTCCTCCAGGTGTGAGCTTTTATTCCATGTTATGCCCCTAGCTGCTTCTGTTACTTTCCGCATGATGTCGTCGAGATGTTTGACTCCTGCACTCATTGGAATTGGTTCCCCTAGAACTTGGTCGTGCACTACTTTCCAAATACTGCCATTATATAGGGACCCATCCTTCACAATAGACGGGCTTAATTCCTGAGCTCCTAATCCCGAGGTTAAAGTTACGAGAAAGATTTCAAGTTCTATAAAAAAGTCGTAAACGCTAAAGTAACTGTAGTACTTATTACCTTCTGGAAGTTAACGATTATACGCTCCAGATTGAGCGGAATGTTTTAATGCAGTATGGCACTTAACTTAAATGTGTAATGTTCGAAGTATAAGGACACCGTGCGGCCCTTACGTCATTTGAAAGAAAACTATGAAATTTTGAGATAACTCAAAAACGACTCAACCGATTTTATTAAATATAGTTTTCATTGAAATTACTTATAGGTCATATTTTCATGAAATTTTCTATATTTTTTTTGACTCAATGTTAAAAAGTTAGAGCCTCCCCCTCTTACTTTTTACGGACGCTATTTTTTGGATTTTCGGAGCGAATATTTACAAAACTGCTGACTATCAAAAATAATGTTTGGACACCCCTATTATCTTCAAAATACCTATTCAACGCCACCCCACACACTAGTGTTGGAAAGAAAAATAAATTCACCCCCAATTTAGGTGTACGATAAAAGAGGTAGGTACCTACCCAAAAAAAAAAAAATCTCGTCGTGATACATACACATACTCAAACCAAATTTTAGCTTTCTAGTACTAATGGTCACGGAGCTAAGCCGCGGGCGGAAAGACGAACCGACGGACATGGCAAATCTATAAGGGTTCCTAGTTTGACTACGGAACCCTAAAACATCCCTTTTGAAGGACTTCCGGCCAGATATGTCTTGGCAGACTTATTTATTTTTAGAGACACTAATACTTTAAAACATTTATAATCAATTTCGTCAAGATACCACAAAACGTAGGAAAACGTATCCGATGACCATCTTTGACCCCGTCATGCCAAGCACTTCCGGCCATTTTAGAACTGGCAGACTTATGTTTACACTATCTACGATTAAAGGGCTACATGATGCCATCTGTCACGTAATGATGTCACATGACGTAAGTACACCCCTAAAATTTTGACCGGAAGTGAAGGATTTTCTCAAACTTCCGGCCAATTTTCTGTGCGATAATCGTTTGATTCTCGCTCAGCACAACTTTTTCGACCGTGTGCCATGCATTTTATCGTGATGTCATATTACGTAGGCAATTTTGGAGCGGGCTTACGGACTATATAGCAGATAGCCAGGTGGAAGACTTTGTTTTCATTTTCGATGCGATTGATCTTTCTACAGCTCGTCGTTTGTTAGGGGATAGTTTGGCCAATATAGTGTCTAAAAGTTCGTTGTCACGAGCATCTTTTATTGTTCGGCTCTCTTTGCGTGCGTCAATCAGGGACTTATTGTGTTGGGCTAGGTTTACATGTTGTGTCCTGATCAAAGGCGATGAGAGGATTAAACAGCCTTTTTTGGAAGAATTGTAGCTCAAATTATTCTCGGTAGACGGATTAGATATTGCCAAGCCACCTTTATGCACAGGAAGGGAAAACAGATCAGGCTTCGTCGGGGGTGATGTCACTGCCCATCAGAGTTGGCATGAAATTTGTCCGTAATGCATGTGTCAGTGGTTCAAAGAGTACGTTGGAATCGGCGATTACACGTTGTATGAACGACCATTTGATTTGGGCAGCTTTAGTGAGTGCTGTGTAAGCTGCTTGAGGAGAGTCTTTACAGATATGTGTCAGTTTCTCGATTATTGAAATAAATAGCTTTACTTGGTTTCTTATAAAGTCTTCTTTTCCCTTGCCTATGTAACTGCCAAGGAAGGGTGAACCAACGTTGATGGTGATGTTAGTTCCTTTAAAAATCTGTTGTGCTTTATTTTTGTCCGTTTCAGATACGATAAGGATCGTCTTTTTAGGTTGAGAGAAGTATCCATATGCCGGTCCTGTGTTGCAGATCTGTTAACACCATTTACGAAGGCTTTTGAAGTTTCCCTGGGCCGATGAGTCATCCGCATACCATGCCTGGAGTGTATTCTGTTCTTTTTTTTGTTTGTTGATTATGGGTAATGTTGCAAGAGCATATATAGTGGCATAGCAAGTGGATCGCCTTGGGTTACGCCTTCTTTGCTATACATTCTTGTGTCTGAGTTTCGAATAACAAGCTCTGAGTGGCCAGCATTCCCCATTCGGAACCTGGCTGACACTTCTCTTCGAAAGTGTTACTCATTGCATGTATGGCTCCTTCGATCCCGCTGTTGAGTCCGCTGCATAGTTGCCATTGTCCACAGGCTTCGGTAACTTCAGAACCGGTTGCTAAGATCATACTTTTGGAGCGGATTCTTCGTAGACATTCCCCAATTCCGATGGGTCTCACGCCTGGGCATTTATCTAGAGCTATTAGACGGCTCGACATAAGAGCTTGTATTTGTGTCCAGGGAACGTATTCATTATTCAATTTCATAGTAAGTTGGGCTATGGCATTTCTTAGGTGCAGGCTCGCCTCGCCGAAACGTAAGAGGAAGTCCTTCCAGTTTTCAGAGGTTGAACCAGTTGGACCCCCACTGCCGTGTAGTTTTCTTGCAATTTGCTCGACGTGGTTACATGTTATGTCAACTTCCAATAATGGTGGCAATTCGGGGAAATCCTCAGGCAAGATTTTTATTTTTATTTTTTTATATTATTATGCTAAAAAAATACAAAAATGGTACATTTTATGTTTCGCCAAACTGCAACGCAGTTTGTTGGCGAAGATAAATAAGTCAGGGTTGGCGTTTTTCTGCGTTTATAATTGATCAGCAGTTATTACCCACTGCTCAACTATTATTAGTTGAGCCGTTTGTATTAAGAATAAATTTTAGTTTCTTTCCGATATTATCAAACAAGGGTTAAAAATGTAATATTACCATATTTAGGTTTATACATTTTCGAAAATATCCCATTTTGGGGTTGAAAAATTCTTTTGAAATGTTCCTCATTTCCTAAAAGAGCGTAGGCGACCCGTAATTGAACACGGCGGCGCAGAAAATCATACTGTCGGACTATTTACTAAGAAGGATTTAGTATGAACATTGTACTAGTAGAGTTGTTAGTCGGCTGTTTTCTAACATAATTGTGCGCATCGGGTTAAAAGCATGAAATTTCTACCACAGATAGAGTGTTTCACGGTGATTATTTTCAGATGTGGAGGGAAGTCAGATTCGTCCCCTGTGAGGCGGGAGAGTAGTGAATAGGGCCAAGTATCCCTCTTTTCTTTCTTTATTGCTGGTCAGTTAAGTCTAGCAGGACGTGTTTGGTATCGTTTCCGTGTAAAACAAATATCAGAAATTATTTTTTTGTGATATTTTTGTATAGTTCTATTTAAAAATATGGGTGTATGGCCGAAAAGGTAAAAATCACAAGTTTTTTCATTCAGTGACGTAAATTAGTTCAATTTCGTGAACATTTTCAAATTATTATTACTATTTTTAAAAAGCTCATTTAATCTAGTTTCTAAAAATATATGCATGTTGGGCACTTCTCATACAAACAGTAGCTTAAAATATATCTTTACGTCGGCGTAACCAACGTAAATCTCCGAACGCATCCTATTTCGCTTCATTAAATACATTAAATAATGATTATTAATATGCTTTTACATAAAATATTTACTATACACGATGATTTTTAATCGGTGATCAGGAGTAGAAAACAATTTTTAATTTTGATAAAATTAAACTTAATACGCGAGGTCCCGCGCAATTACCTCACTGTTAATTTATTAAAAGTTCGAACATAATTAAAACTAATAACCACTAGATACATGGTCATCCTACATAAATTATTGAAGTACGATACCTACGTCAAGTGTCATCGCTTTGGCGGGAAATTTTACGAAATTTTCTACGACTTTGTTTATGTAATGACAATGACAATGACAAGTTATTACTCATAAATTGTCATTCCCATTAAATTATTAAAGAGGTTGAAGCACACCGATACAGAGTAGTTCGGTGACAAGGAATTTAAGATAAAATTGATTTCAAAATAAAAGTTATCATAGAAAAATAAAAGTTTGTTTTCATGTAATTACGACTTCAACGTGACGGCCATCAATTACTGAGTTAGAAAAGTTGGTACCTGATCACCGATTAAAAATCATCGTGTATACGTCCTAGAAAACCGAATTAATGCAATTAAAACAAAATATTTTTTTGCTAATGTATCACGAGCACACAGGCTAATCTCAACAGCAACAATTTATTTAAGTTACTGTTTGTATGAAGAGTGCCCAATATGTATATGTTTTTAGAAACTAGATTAAATTTTCTATTTTGCAATATTTTTGTTAGTTGTAAATATTCAGGAAATATAACTAATTTATCTCCCTAAATAAAAAAAAACTTGTTGTGATTTTTACAATTTCGGAAATACATCCATATTTTTATATGGAACTATGAATAAATAGCATGAAAAATGAATTGCTGATATCTGTTTTACACGAAAACGATACCACACACGTCCTATTTAGTAGCGTTATCTGATTAGTAATATAAAAAGAAAAAGAGGACTCCTTTGTCCTATTCACCCCGCTTTCCCGCCGCACAGGGGACGAATCTGACTTCCCTCCACATCTGAAAATAATATACGCAGAATATTCTATCTGTGGTAGAAATTTCGTGGTTGTATCCCGATGTACACAATTTCGCGACTTAGCAAAATGTACTAGAACACGCTGGCTAAGCTTAATATCAACATTTTTTTCAAGGTATTTTTTGTATCAGATGTGCCCAGTAGGTTACGTAGCATAACATCTAAAATAATACGGTGAATAGAGACTAAAGTACTATGTGTGACCTTACAAACGGTCCGGTAGTTTTGAATTTTTGATATGTTGTCTAGGATGGTTAGTCAGTGTTTAAAATGCAAAATGCACAATTCCCCCCCCTCCGCGCCCGCCGCCATATTGAAAACACCGGCACTTTCTTCATATTTTTGCTCATATCTTCCTTTAGGAGCATTTTAGCTAGAAGAAAGCTTCGACAATGTTATAGAGTTAAATTTACTACATTCTTCGTTTTATATTTTTTTTCTAGGACAGATAGTTACGGAGATATCCACATTTAAAAAAACTTCAAAAATCGCATTTTCCTACTGAAAAACAAACTTTTGGATTATATCTTCGTTTAGGAGCATTTTAGCTACAACAAAGCTTGGGCAATGTTGTAGAGAATTAAATTTACTATAATTTACACTTCAAATTCTGTTTCAAGGACGGTTAGTTACGGAGATATGCACATTTAAGAAACAGGAAAAGTCGAATTTTCCGAAAATTTCTCAAAATTCTTGGTTTAGAACGCTGTCATTCAGTGACGGACTAGTCTAAATAGGACAAATTAAAACATGTAGGAAAT
Organism: Apotomis capreana; assembly: GCA_947623375.1. NCBI lineage: Eukaryota > Metazoa > Arthropoda > Insecta > Lepidoptera > Tortricidae > Apotomis > Apotomis capreana. Next base: position 51,291,589 of record OX392498.1, read on the forward strand.
ATAATTGCTTATAAAACTCATGTCCATTTTTACATACATTTTCGGAAAATGTGACTTTATTTTTTACATATCTCCGTAATTATCTGTCCTAGAAACAAAATTTGAAATGTAAATTATAGTAAATTTAATTCTCTACAAAATTGCATAAGCACTGTTCTAGCTAAAATGCTCCTAAACGAAGATATAATCCAGAAGTTTGTTTTTGAGTTGGAAATTGCAATTTCTTAAGTTTATTTAAATGTGCATATCTCCGTAACTATCTGTCCTAGAAACAAAATATAAAATGTAAAATGTAGTAAATTTAACTCTCTATAACATTGTCGAAGCTTTCTTCTAGCTAAAATGCTCCTAAAGGAAGATATGAGCAAAAATATGAAGAAAGTGCCGGTTTTTTCAATATGGCGGCGGGCGCGGAGGGGGGGGGGGGGGGGGGGGAATTGTGCATTTTGCATTTTAAACACTGACTAACCATCCTAGACAACATATCAAAAATTCAAAACTACCGGACCGTTTGTAAGGTCAAAATCCTTTATTCACTTAATTAAAATCAAATGTCATAAACTTGATACCCATACGTCGAGAATGTCGAAAGCCTAAATAAATAATGATTTTAATCTATAACGTTCGTAATACATACAACACGCCTGTACCTGGAATACATTTTGTGGACGTAGACTGATCGAATTAAATAGTGTAATATATAATACAAAATATTATATCGTATGAATATTTATTTAAACTTAAACTAAAACACAAGTATATATTTCTTTTATAACAAAAACATTTTAAATGTAAAATCACAAATTGGCAGCAATATTCTTCAAAAGGTCGAAGTGGCCGTATTCGTGTATTTTCGTTATAATATTTGCTATATTACAAATATGCGATTCATTTTTCCTATGTCTTTTTGACGGAATTTGATGTCCCAGTTTTATTTTTTCAATTTTCATAATATTGTTCTTGGTTTCTTTTTTCAGTTCATTAACCAGTTCATAAAAGCCAAGTTGTTTTTTGATACATATTTGATTTATATGGTGGTGAAACGCCTCAGCACTATTTTGTGTGTAGGGTATATCGACCTGCTGATTCACCCCTCTAGTACACCAAAATATTGGGTGGAAATTTAATGCCCCACCGTTTATATAATTTTTAGCAAACCTGTCTGCAATCCGGTTTTCGTCATTATATTGCTTTATAAATTCTTCGTAATACTCTTGCACATTTAGGGGATGTACATATGCCAACGCTAGTAAACATTTCACATGTATTTTAAACTCCTGATTGGTATCAAATTTTGTGGTCAGTCCTTCTTTTTGAAGTTTTCTATATAAAATCTGTCTTAAATGAAAAAAACACCCTTTGATGACGATGTTCTCAAAATTTTGTGTCAGACTTAAAACGGCTGCCTTTTCAAAGTCCAAAATCGCATGAGTGAAATTTAAATTTATGTTGTGTTCCGCACAGTACTCTTTGATCAGATCGAACACAACATCGTATGTTTTTTTTGTCTTTGTGTGAGCATAATACGAACAATAAAGGAAATGTCTTTTTCCCCTCATGAAAAGTACCATGTATTGTATATAGCTGTCGAAAAACTTTAGGTACTTACTATTTTAAACGTCCCATCCATTATCCAATACGGCGACTGGCCTAAATAGGTCATGATCATGAAGTCATTGTTGCTCAAAAGTATTACTCTGTGGAAGTTGTCATCAAAAATTCTATCCTTAATAACAAAGTTCTCGTTATTCATCATTGTAGCATTATCATCAATCGTAAAATCACATGAATCGGGATCTGTAGGTATTTGATTCACTTTCTACTTCTCTCGCTGTACAACCTGTCTCATAGCCTCTCGCGATGGCATCCAAGGTGCTAACTGTATTTCCGAAGAGGCAATGTGATTTTGTAAAATTTGACAAGTGCGAACGTACGGCTGCTCCCTTGCCTTTGCCTTTAAATTATTAATATTGTTTGCAATGGAGGGCCTCATTGCGTTTCCTTCATGGCTATGCTCGCCACTTGAAGAAATCACGGTCAAAATGTTCAACCGTGACACCTCCGTGACACTTATATATTTCGTCTGATCTACGTTCACAAATCCAATATACTTTATCATGACTTTGCCGATTTTTAACAAAAGTATAACCATTTCGCCATAATAATGTCCCACCTTTTTGACTTTTAATAAACTCCATCTTCAAGATAATATTGTTTTGGCGGACTGATATGACAGAAACAAAGCCATGCTACGTTATGTTGACAAGTGATTTATTGCTTTTTAAAGAGGTGCAGTGACATTCATATCTTCGGTACTTATAGAATATTAAAGAGGTTGATCTTCTGATAGCCCGATAACTAGTTGAGAGCACTAATTTTCTGTACGCATTTTGTATTTCGGTGTGTATAGATTATATTATCCAAACCGAAACGACGAGGGCGGGTCGCTAGTTAATAGGATAAAGCTAAATCTCAGACGTCATCTGTCTTTTATACCATAATAGATAGATAATACTCAAAGATTTTATAATATTCCTACGTTATATAATTTGACTTTATGTATTTTCAACGTTATACATAGTGAGCAGTATAGATTACAAATGTTATGAATTTAGACCGTAGAGTTTTTAATGATAAAAGAAGTTATTATTACTGTACGTTATGCAACTTGACCGTATATATTTTGAACGTATGAAAAACGAACTTATGACATTCGATTTTAGATGTTATGCTACGTAACCGCCCAGTATATATACATTAAAAAAAAAAAGATTAAAGCTGTTTAGTAATATTTTTTTAAGTTGTAAATATTCAGGATAGATAACTAATTTATCGTTCTGAATAAAAGAAACTTGTGGTGATTTTTACCTTTTCGGCAATAAACTAAATTTTAATATGAAACTATTCTTAAGTAACATAAAAAATAATATATGATATCTATTTTACACGAAAACGATGTCGCACAAGCCCTAATAGCCTTTACAGATCAGTAATAAAAAAAAGAAAAAGAGCAGTACTTGGTCCTCTTCACCCCGCTCTCCCACCACACAGGGGACGAATCTGACTTCCCTCCACATCTGAAAATAATCACCGTGGAACTTGCTATGTGTGGTAAAAATTTCATGCTTGTAACCCGATGCGCACAATTTCACGGCTTAGCAACTCTGCTATACCACTGTTTTTTTTTGTGTTGTGACTGTCAATTTTACTAATATGTGACATGTAGAGAGCCAATTATTAGATAACGCAGCTTTCACATTTATTTAATATTTTTTTAATATTTCGAAACTAGTCTGTATAATCAAATAAAAATAATAGTTTTGGGTTCTATGATAATCAATCAACTAATGAAATTATTTTAAACTGAACACTATAAAAATGTTGTCAATGGAAGGCATGTTGATAAAAACAATAAGTATGACTAGCTAACTGCACTATGCCTACCAAAAAAACTCGAATCCGCCGAAAAGTGTCATTTATGTTGTTTTTATTAAACATCCCATCAATTAACTCGATAATTTATATCGTAAATTCTTAATTACATATTTGATTGGGTTGAACTAGTTTATTCGCTATAATTAACATCATTTCATTTACTCCCCAAACTACCCTATAGTCACGTGATCACGGCAAGAGTCCGGAGTCTTATTTTATCACCTGCCGTTATTCGAAATTCGCTCCATCTACAGGCAAGGGCGGATCCAGCTTTGGCGCCAGGAGGGGGTCACATTAAGTCGTGGTCAAGTCAAGAACTTATAATTTAATTTTGATAACAATAGATATATATATATATATATAAAGTAGGTATTATATAAATGTACGTAAGTAGGTACTGCACTTCAAAATATTTATTCTTTATTGTACACTTAAAAAACTTAACACATAATTACTTGTACATATACACGTACATATTGCCATCTTCTCTTAAAGACATCCAGAGAAGCACTATCACGCACGGAATGAGGCAGCCTATTTATATTCCATAAACGTGGTGAATGATTTGTCATAACAGCTAGAGGTATGTCGAGGGGTAGTGTAATGTACTGGCTCCTGAAGCGATATATGTAGCACTATAACGACACAACTATTCTTGGTTGGCTCAGCAACGCATCATCAACACCAGTGCTCCGCCCGGCGGCTGTATCCCGACTGTCGCCCCCTCTACCGGTGCAGTGACGTATGCACTTGAGACAGGACATCTATATAATCAATATACTACATCCCTTCCTTATTTTTATTTTTATTTATTTCTCATCATATCAACCGAAATCACATGTATCCATTTAATCATATCGAGCATCAATACTAAATTACATTTTCCTGTTGATTGGAGCGGATTATAAAATCAGATTTAATTAGCAATCTATTTTTACTGTTAATCATCACTTTCTATTCCTTCTTCCATATTCTCTTCTGGTTGTTGGTTGCAGATTTTCCACTGGCCTTCTACCCTTTTGAGATGGACCACATTTCTTCTGTAAACCTTCCCGGTGTCATCGTTTGCTACTTCAATATCACCACCCACGGCTTTTCGTACGGTGTGGGGTGTTTCGTCATAATTCGAACTCACTTTGCTGTCGTCGTGCATATTCTTAACATATACTTTGTCTCCCGGTTCCAGGTCACAGTGTTTAGCTTTTCTCTTTCTATCTGCGTGTTCCTTCCCTTTTTCTTTGTTTTCTTGATCCCTATCTCTCATTTCCAAGTCAAGTTCCCTTGTTCCGTTACTGTCATTGAGCATAGGTATCTTGTCTCTGAACTTCCTCCTGTAGAATAATTCTGAGGGAGTTGATCCAGTTGTAGAATGTGGTGTGCTGTTGTACATGACTAAATACTCCAACAATCCCCTTTTCCAGTCTCTCTTTTCTATTTGACTAATTTTTATACGTTTTAAAATGTCCCTATTTTGCCGCTCAACCTCTCCATTTTGTCAATAAGGTATTGTACTAAAAAGTGTGATGTTCCTCTCGCTGCAGTATGATTTAAATTCACTACTACAAAATTGCCTCCCGTTATCCGCGGTTATGCTCATTGGATAGCCAGTGCGGCTAAAAATCTCTTCCAAGTGTAACGTGATTTCAGCAGAAGTAATCTTATGGCAAATTTTCACTTCTTTATATCTACTGTAATAATCCACGATTACTAGCAGATACTCATTGTTTGGAAGTGGGCCCAATAAATCAATAGCCACGTCTACCCAGGGTTCTTCTGGCAATGTTCTGCGTTTCATCGGGTTTGGCGGACTCGGGCCAGATACCAAAGTGCAACCTTTGCATGATCTTACCACGCGTTCGGCGTCTCTGTCACACCCAGGCCACCAAACTTTTGTTCTTAGTCTTCCTTTCATTGCTACTATGCCAGGGTGTCCTTCATGAGCAGCGCTTAGGACGCGTTGACGCAACTTCTCCGGTATGACAATTTTGTTTGCTCTCAACAAGATATCCTCGTAAAAGCATAGTTCGGATTGGAAGACTTTATACGATTTTACATTTTCGTGCCAGTTATTGTTATAGAGGCCCTCCTTGACTTGTGTAATTTCTTCGTCCTGTGCTGAAGTCTCCATGATTTCCCTTAGCGAAACCGCCGTGGGTCGAGTGTATTCCACAATTTGTTGGACGTGATCGGTCACTGGGTATGGTACAACCGGCTGAAATTTGCTTAAACGCGATAACGAGTCAGCAATATTATCTTTCCCCGGCTTATAGACTACGGTGTATTTGTAAGACTGCAAGCGCAAGACCCATCGCTCTATCCTAGCACATGGCTTAGATTTTGGACCAAATATGACCTCTAAAGGTTTGTGGTCGGTGATCAATTCGAAGTGTTTGCCAAATAAGAATGTGTGGAAGTGTTCGACGGCCCAGACAAGGGCCAAACCCTCTTTTTCCGTTTGGCAATATCGGCGTTCACAATCAGTCAATGTTTTGTGACCATACGCAATAACCCTGGGACCTTTTGCATTTATTTGGATTAAAACTGCGCCTAATCCCACAGGGCTTGCATCTGCCCAGACAAGCGTTCGATCTTTTACATCATAATATCCTAATGTCGGGATATTAGTTAGAGCCGATTTCAAAGCCTCAAATGCTTGTTGTTGGTTGGAACCCCAATATTTTGTAACATCTGGTCCAGCACTTGACTTATTGCGCAACAATTGTTTCATGGGCTCTGTCAGAGTGGCATAGTTTGGGATCCATTTGCTCACGAAATTGACCAAACCTAAGAAACTTTGCAGTTCACTTACAGTTGAGGGTGGTCTGAAGTCCTGGATGGTCGCAATGTATTTTTTTAGTGGTTTTACCCCTCGCTCAGTCAACTCGTGCCCTAAGAAATTCACTTCCGTCAGCCTAAATTGACATTTGTCTTCCCTAAGCAAAACGTTGTTCCTTTTCAACACGGCCATAACATTTTCAAGACGGGCATCGTGTTCTTCTCGATCTCTTCCATAAACCAGGATATCGTCAATATAGTTAATTACTCCTTCGCATCCAAGTAACACGCGTTCTAATGTTTTTTGAAAGATTTCTGGGGCGCAGGAAATACCAAACATAAGTCTTTTATATCTATACAACCCCTTACTTGTAATGAAAGTTGTGATGTCCCGAGAATCTGAATCAATCTCTATTTGGTGGAATGCGTCTTTGATGTCCAGCTTTGAATAATATTTAGCTTCTTTGACTTTGGGTAATAATTGGTCCATTGTTGGTAATGGATGGTTTTCTCGAATGATGGCTTCATTAGCCCGTCGCATATCGACACAAAGACGCACTTCCCCATTATCTTTTAAAACCGGCACTATAGGTGACACCCATTTGGAAGGCCCTTTCACCTCTTCTATAATATCTTTTTCTATTAATTCATTTAACTTCGCTTCAACTTGGGTTTCCAGGGGAATGGGGATCCTCCTAAACAAAAGAAAACAATTCGTGATTGCAGCAATAAAGTATTTAATAATCATTTAAGTAATCGCTTACATTTTCTCTTATCATTTATTATTATAGAAATAGTATTATGTAATAATCACCAGATTACATTACATAATCACAATAATCACAACAATCAAACGTAAGTAATGAATATACGTGTTAATACCTGTATGGTTGTGAAATTGCTGGTATGGATCGATCTATCGGCAGTTCTACCTTGACGTCTTTGAATTTGGGGAATATGGTTGATTTAACGGCATTTACTTCCAAATCTAGGCCAACCTTCAGGACCCCCATAGACATAGCCGATATTTTTCCTAACAAGTTCCGGGTACCCTTTGCGATAACGTAGAAAGTACAGTATTGTGACTTGTTTCCTAGTATGATTTCCGCTTCGAAACATCCCTTAATTTTTAGTGGAGTTCTGCTTCCATAAGCCACAAATTCGACTTCCGGGTTTGCTGTCTGACTTCGAACCTTGATTCCATTATTTTTCATAATCTCCCATGTTTCCGCAGTAATTAAATTTTGCTTACAGCCAGAGTCAATTAATATCTTGGTGCTTACACCTCCTATGGTACAATCAAATTCAACGTCTTCATCTATGTGAAATATATACTGCGTCTGATTTTTTGTCTCGCTTACTTCATTGACGGTAGATTCATTTGGCTTTTGCCGTTTATTGAAACGATCGGCGGTACTCGGCAGATTACTTTTTCTTTTCAGGGGTAGCTTGGTTTTGCAATATTGTCTAAAATGCCCTTTAAGATCGCACCTCAGACATGTTTTTTCTCTTGCTGGACATTTGGGATCATTTGATGTGTGTTTGAAGTTACCGCACCTATTACATTTAAACTTATTATTTTTAGGCCTTTCAGAACTTTTGTTTACTTTTGTTTCCACGTCATTGACAATTATACTTGATTTGTTTAATGCGGTAAAGCCTTCCAACTGTTTGTTCACTGATTCCAGCGCATTTGCTTCAGCGATCACCTTGTCAATGGTGATATCGTCCCCTATCTGCAATATTTTTTTCCTAAGTTCCGTTAGTAAGCATTTTTCGGTAACTTGATCGATTATTCTTTCATCCTTATCTTTAAACTGACATTTGTCTGCCTGTTGCCTGAGACGTATCATAAACTTATCAAATTTTTCGTCGGGCTCTTGTTTGAGAAGCCGGAAAGTATGTCTCTCGAACAGCTTATTTTGTCGTGGATAGAAGTAACTGTCCAGTTTCGACAACGCTACTGAAAAAGCGTCCACTTCAGCCGTCGGTGCTACATCAGCACCGGGAATATTGTAGAAAATTTCCTGTAAGCTGGTGCCTCCAAAATGCAGTAGGCTTGCTTTTTTTTTCTCGTTTTCGTGGATACCGGCAGCGTTTAGGTATATTTTTAATGCCCTTTTCCAGCGTTCCCACCCGACACCCACTGAAGTGGGGTCCCCTTCGCAATCGAACATCTCCAACGTCAGTGCCGATGTCATACTTGGGGTGACCTGTAACCAATCAATTTAATGATTAGGCGTACAATTATTATGTATTTGGTATTTTCCAGTTCTCGATTATCGAGTTAACGGTTTCTATGTCTCTTGCCGTTTGGGTTTTAACCAAACATGTTAGTGACCGACCATTATTTTATGTACTTCTGTTTTACGTAAGTTTATTACCGGGTAGGTACCCGCTTCTAAATTAGCACCACATCAATTTAATGTCCGGATTTGTATCCGCTTCTGTTTGACCCCGACAATTTAATGATGGGTTCTACATAAACGCCATATCAATTTAATGTTCGGATATTTTTATCCGCTTCTATTTGGTGCTGTCAATTAAATGAGCTTTCGTACAGCGTCAATTTAATAACTCGATTGTACGATGCCAATTTAATGACCCTGTCAATTGACAGCAATTTACTTAAAATAGGGCTTCTAACCCCGAATGCCTAAAATGACACTCCCGTTAACAGGAATAGGCCCCAGCCCCAATCGAGCAGATACCTAGTCGCAAATTCTAAGTAGTAATCATAATCTTTCAATCTCACAATATGATTATATCACTAACTACTCTAGATGAGCTCGGAACCAGAAAAAAATACTTTAAACATGTCGGTAACTACCTATTAATTTACGCTTAGGCATAATCACGCATTAAGCATTAACATACGGCACAGGTTATATTATAGGTATACGTTAACGTCCTTATAGCAATTATTGAACTAATAACGACGACAGTGTTATAAAAAACAATGACGCATTAGTAGGTTCTGCATCTGGGCTCAGTTTTCTAAAGTTGTACGCTATACATATACCTACACTTCGAAGATATCCGGTAAACACTCATTGTAAAACTCGTCCCGTACACAGTTATGCCTAATTATCGCTTCAAAGGCTGTCCCGATAATATAAAATATCGGTAAAGAAACAACAATAAATTAACCGTAATCCCATTATAAACCTTATTATAAGATCATACGAACTATGCGCTTAGTTACTTAAATGATGCTCGAAGGTGTCTCATGTTTATGTGCTAACAAAATTAATACCACTAAGTAACTTGGTAAATATCTCCTTGAATGATAAGCAAGTTATGTATACATAGAATTCGATACATATTAAAAGGACACGGCATAGGCATAACCTATATTTAATTTCATATTTAAGTTCACCTATTAGTTGTTGACGATTAGATAAAATACCATTACGCAATGGAGAAAACACCATTAAAAATCTTATTTTGGTAATTACCTACATTTGTTAATATTCTCGTATTATGTGCATTTATTGTTTACCGTCCGAAACAAAGGAGCCTTTCGTTTTATTTGTTTTGCACGCAAGTGTTATTTCACATTAGCAGTAGTAACATAAGGGAATATGCGTAGCGTATATTTAACGAAACTTTTATTTTCCAATTGCCTACCCCTCCCTTACGTTTTTTTTCTTTTTAGAGAGGTTCTTAGGTAGGTACTTACTATTTTTCTCGTCGCCACATGTAATGTACTGGCTCCTGAAGCGATATATGTAGCACTATAACGACACAACTATTCTTGGTTGGCTCAGCAACGCATCATCAACACCAGTGCTCCGCCCGGCGGCTGTATCCCGACTGTCGCCCCCTCTACCGGTGCAGTGACGTATGCGCTTGAGACAGGACATCTATATAATCAATATACTACAGGTAGTATGACGCAAAACGACGCAAAAGTGAAGAGGTGGGACGACAAGGGTTTCCAACAAACAAAATAGAAACAGACAAAATACATACCCATATTTAAATTACAAAATCAATTTTTCTTTTACGTCTTCTCCCGAAACGCGTTATTACTTCATTTACGTCAATGGGTACGTTTTTATGAACGTGGAGAAGTGCCAGTCCGGTTAGGCGATCCTCAACCATTGAAGATCTTAGCCACGATTTAATTCTGCGCAACGTAGAAAAAGATCATTCTGCTGTCGCTACACTGACAGGTATTGTAGCCATAATACATAAAAACAATCTTATATCGATGTCACAATTTAAAATAAGATCAGAAATCAACTGCGGTATATCCTGGCTCCGCTGCCACGCCTGCCACTTCACCATCCACAGCCGATATTCGTTTACAATGCCAGAAACTGGAGTGTTATCTAGTAATAATGTATAGTCGGTAGCTAGTTGTTTCACAGTTTCAAATCAATGTCTTGCTATTGATTACTATATTCGCTTCTCGGCATGAAAACGCTTAGCTGAAACAAATTAAGTACTTCAGGAGACAGGCGGTCCTGGAGATCACTTATTATTGAATCTAGAAGAGGGATGTATATAGCTCTGCGGAAATACTCTGCAGCAGATTGAGCAGGTTGGTTATTGGCTCTATGTATTTTTTTGATACTATTCTGGGGCATTTAATTTCTACATCTAGCTGCTCAGCTACTTTTTTAGCCTCTTCAAAAAGCTGTCAGTAGATTACGTCCACATTTTCTCTTTTATTTTGTAAAACACTTAAAGTATCATTAATAGCGTCCGTAGCTTTTTTAAATCAATTGAGTTCGATTACAGTATTCTGCTTAAAGATACCTACAGTAGTACCTACCTGAAAAATAAAAAGTATAAGTGACTGTAAATGTAGTGCATAAACTAAGAATTTATAACTTAATATAGACGGTATGTACCTACTCATAAAGCATAAAATATTAACAAAACAACAACATAATTATAAAGTAGATTTCGTATACTCGTATAAGTTCATTTGCCAAACAATAAGAAATAAAATAATTTAAGGAAGTACCCACCTAATACATCACTTAAACAGATGGAGGATATAGTAAAGTCAGAACTGCGCAATGTTTGCAGCAAGCAATGCGCATCATTGGCAGTTTTATTGTCTTGCCAAGCAGAAATCTTCTCCAGAGCGCTACAAATTTTGACCAAGTTGTCTCCTTGAAATTGAAGATGCCCATCATGCCTCTCAAGCCAACGTGTCTCACAAATACCTTGCATGGCAGCTCCAAGTTCTATTTTAAAAATGTCATGCCTCTTAGCGGATGCATTGGCAAATGCCATAACTTTTCTCATTGTGCCAGATGTATTGCGACAGGAAACTTCTTTGGATGATCTTGCCAATGAGTTATGAGCACATGGTTGTTGCACGGGCAACGTTTAGCCTGAATGGCTATTTTCATCAATTCTTGCACTGCTGAAGTATATGGACAGTAATGAAACCACCGTCTTGCTAGCGAGCTAGTTTATTACTGGTTTCCAGTACGGCGCAAGTGAAACCACCGTCTTGCTAGCGAGCTAGTTTATTACTGGTTTCCAGTACGGCGCAAGCGCCCTTACTATATGTAGGTAGGTACATACATATCATCCCTTCACCACTATTTTAAAAACCACCGTCTTGCTAGCGAGCTAGTTTATTACTGGTTTCCAGTACGGCGCAAGCGCCCTTACTATATGTAGGTAGGTACATACATATCATTCCTTCACCAGTATTTTAAAAGTTAACTAAATAATAAGCACGAGGTAATTACTGAACAATACAATAATTTAATATGTACTGAGGACACATTAAATATTTAACAATGATAGGTACTAACTTATATATTTCTAAAAGGTATCGATTTCTATATGTACATCTAGGTTAACTAAAACTTACGAGTATGATCTACTTTCTTTCTGGGTCGTAAATTGTGCCGCAGCCGCACTAATGGCTCGCCAACCGATGACTCGGCCCGCGGCGCGGGTGCGTCCGGCGGCGCCCGAGCCGGCGACCCCTGCTCCGGTGCCGCGACGGGCACGTTCGCAGACGGCCCGCGCTCACCCGCTTCCTCTTCACAATCCGTTCACACTTCATCCCCAGCCTGCTCTGAACACCTTTCGCCCTCCACTGTTTCAGTGGGCCTTACATTGTCATTGTTAGACATTGATTCAGGATGTAAAATACTACTACAAACAGGCGGAGAAGGAAATGAGGGTAAAGGATTTTGGTTTTCGCTTATCAAATCATTATCATTTTTCCTACTCTCAAATATATTTCCCTTGTATTTTAGTAATTGATCTACATGTCTTACACAATTAGTATTATATTTATTAATCAATATTTTAAACATTTTGCTTCCAACTGTTTCTATAACTTTACCTACTTCCCAGCTTTCTTTTCTGGCACTATACCACCGGGCCCAGACGATATCACCTACTTGAAATATTCGCCTGTGCGCAGACGCCGCTGATGCGTCGTCAGCACTCGTGCTCGTAATATTGTCTGGGGGTAATATTAAATCTAGGCGAGTTCTCAACTGCCTACCAAACATAAGTTTGGCTGGAGTTTCCCTAGTTGTACAATGCACAGAATTCGTAATTCACCAAAAAAACTGTTCTAATTTTGCGTGAAATATTTGCCACTCACTAGTTTTGTGGTCGAAATTAGATAAACTTCCGATAAACAGGAGATAGATAGGAGACTGACGTTTCAGGAGCACTTAAATAATGCCATATGTAAGGCAATGAAACTATCTGGGTTTATAGTTCGGCAAATGAAATTTTTCAATAACACTAGTATTGCCCTTCTTTTATACAATAGCTTAGTTCGTAGTACGTTAGAGTACTGTAGTCCAGTGTGGAATCCCACTTACGCTGTTCACGTTATAAGGCTGGAGTGTATTCAGAAGCGGTTTCTCTACCATCTCGCGTATAGTGACAACAAGTGTCGTGAATTACCAAGCTATTCCGAAAGATTGCGCCACTACAACGTCACGCGTCTCGAGACTCGAAGGGCGACGAGCGACACCGTATTCTTGTTTAAGCTGTTGCACGGGATATTGGAGGCTCCAGATTTCTTGAATAACTTAAGACTATCAGTCCCTCGCCAGAGCAGCCGACTACAAAATCGCAAGACTTTTGCCTTACCTCTCAGAAGAACAGTAGCTGGCAGGCACTCTCCGTTGGACAGAATATGCTCCCGATGCAATGATATGAGAGCTAAGTTTGATATGTTTCATGGTTCTGTGGTCTCAGCAAAGGCACGTTTGCAGTCTTTGCATAAATTTTAAATTTTTTAATGTATTATTAATGTATTTATTTTTTCTATTCTCAATTGTTAACCTTGAATGCAATTGTTATTGGTAGCAATTTATTTTGTTAAGTAGTTATTTTTATGCATGTTGTGTTCACATCAAGTAGGGCGTACACTATTGATATTGTTTATTATATTACCATTTAAGCTTGCCTGTGTAACGCTCAGTTTTGTGATCCTAATAAAAAAAAAAAAAAATAAAAAAAAAAACGACATTTTAACTGGTTCTTTTTTTCCTTAGCGCGGGTATTTTAATCCTCGATCGACACTGAAGTATATGGACGTAATGAAACCACCGTCTTGCTAGCGACCTAGTTTATTACTGGTTTCCAGTACGGCGCAAGCGCCCTTGTATGTAGGAAGGTACATACATATCAACTGCACCTTTTGTATGTGATGCCATAACCGAGCAGCTGTCAGTTCCAATACCCACACACCAAGATAAATCTAAGTTAAATTTAGTACACAGATTTTCGACGATTTTCGCCAATGCTACACTTGTCAATCAAGGCTATCACCTGAATTGTTGCGTTAGTTTCTTTCCCAAACGGTTGCCATCATACAAAGTTATTATATTAAATTAATTCATGATTTTTGATTCAATTCAGGGGGGGTCATGACATGACCCCCATGACCCCCCCCCCCCCTGGATCCGCCGTTGTCTACAGGTTTATTTTCCAGTATGTAAAATATCATCATGAAGGCACCTTCCGTATTAAAAACAGCCTGTGATTGGAATACTAGAAGCCTGTGATTCAATGTTAAGTTCACCCAGTGACTCCACTCTGACAACGGGCGTCTGTTGCCAAATAATAAAAGCTTATGATATATCACTGCGCCTTTTCCCAGAATCAGTTTACTTTAAGTTTGCACAAATAAGCCCCTTAACCGGCTTATGGGTTAGGACCATGGTATAATAATATAATGGTTAGGACCAAAAAGTTGAATGAAATTAAGGCGTAGTTAGCCATACAAAGCGAGGAAATAAAAGCGATATGAATAAGTTCCGTTGGGCGTCAAAAATTAATGATACAATAAGGAACGTTAACATAGAACCTTAAGGTACGTTATTGGAAGGTTAACTGTCGTCGATATACGTATATGCAGCGGTCGATATACGTATATGTAGTTATTAATGGTTTAGGTCCTAAATAATCGAGTTGGTTTATATTTCTACCTGTCGATTTATGTACTTTAAAATTTCTACCTTTGCAAATTAATGAAATAAAAAAAAATTCGGCGTCCTTTGTTAATGGAAAGTTTACAAACTAAATGAATTACCTACTATTCATGGAGCCTCTTATTTCTACCTTCCAAATAACTTTTCACTACACCCTAGATGTAAATAGTTTTTGAGAAATATGCGTTCGAAGATTTTGTCCTTCTAGCAGGGCCCTTTGGTATTTAGTGACTTACATGACCACAGGTAATTTTAAGTAACAGCCGGTTATTTCTACTTACTGAATTAATTATTACCAACTTGCTAGTGACAGGTTTTTTAAGAAAAAAAAATGAAAAAAACATTATTGTATTATATTATCACTAAACCAATCTTTACGAAATTAGGAACTAGGTAAATTGGAAAGAAATGTTCTGTGTCGGACCTGTATACTCGTAGGCGGCCGTTTGTGAAATTTTGGCGAAAACCAGACGCCTAAGTAGTACAGTCGAATAATATATGAACACGATTTCATGCTCCTGACAATAGGGTCGTGTTCAGATATTTTTGGTCTCGTTAGGGTGTAAAAGATGTAAATGAACTCGACTGTACACAAATTTCATAATGAGAAGCGCAAAAATCGAAACGGTCCGACACAGTCGACACAGAACATTTCCTTCCCATTCAGTTGTTCAATTTCGTAAAGATTGCTTAAAGTTTTGGAGGAGGAAACAGACGAGAGCGACCTCGATTTGTATGTAATAATGAGCACTAGCATTGAAGAGATTATATTCATTTTGCAAGAGCTACCTGTATTGGCTGTGTTTTATAAGGGGCATGGTTAAAATATTTATTTATTCCGATTCCACGTCGATTTATGAGAGGCCGTTGTTCCGCTTCACCTTCCTGTTATTTACGTTTCCATTCTACGACGCCAGGAGTCCGCCACAATTAACATTCCTATGCCTGATACTCTGCGTGAGATTTGATGATGAGATCCATGAGGAATTGACGAAAGGTCTATCTATCTATTTAATCATTCGGGCGTTTTCCAGACTAACTCAAGGCTTAGCTCCAAGAATGCCTTATTTTGAGCGTCTTAATACCTACGGAAATAGCAATTGTATTTTTTGAAGTTCGGTTAATATTTTATTATTTACTATCGACCCGCCCGGCTTCGCACGGGTGCAATGCTGCTAAATTATGCATGTCCTATACAAATAAACCTTCCTCTTGAATCACTTGCGTAATTTTAAACATCTAAGCATACCTACATAGGGACAGACAGATCGAAGCGACTATGTTTTATACTCTCAGTGAAGTTATATTTATATCAATTGGATAACAACACGCAATTCCGCCAAGTATTACCGCTATAGACGTCTGGTCAATAAAATGACAAAAATTAATCACAAATCACTTTAAATACATCACATTATATATTAAGACTAAGTTTATCAGAAATATTATCTAAATTATTTCAAGTGATTTTGGGCTAGGTTTTTGTTTTGTTTTGTTATTTAGTGCGATTAAATCTCCATTTAGTTATAAGTATTTTCTGGTCCTTGTGGTGGTCTTCAGCTACTTGTATCTTAAATCTGCTTTGCCTATATTAGTAAAAAAAAGAAATAATCATTCGGCCTAATTTTATCGGGAACAAGAATTGAATAAACATCCTGCGTAGCTTTCATTAACCCGCACCTATCTTTATCGACCATTGTCGTTTAATTGCTGCTATCTGTAATATTTATTGTCCATTTCGGTATTTTCGGGCCATTACGAAACCAAAATTACCAATTGAAACGACCATTACCATACCAGTTTCCACGCTAGAGCCTGGTCATTCGATAAATTGTTACCGATTTCTTGTCCCGTAACTTAAATGATAGTAAAAAAAATATTCTCTTACGAATATGTATATTTTCAATATCCAGACTAAAGTTAGTTTATGACTTTACATTTGAATTTTGAAAGACATCTATTAAATATACATTTAAGTCACAGAGTGTGCTTCTCCTGGCCTCTGGAAGGAATAAGTAAATCAATAATATAATAACATTAAAAAAATGAAAAACAAATTAATTACTTTAATACTTTCTTTTTTAATGATTATTAAGCCCATAGTTTTTATTACAATATATAATTGACGTAGGTTTATTCATTAGGTAATGTACTTTCGATATCACATTTCAGTTGCATGATATAATCTTAGACATCGTAAAACTAATAAAGCAAGGCCAATGTGTTGTAAGATCAGGAAAACGCATAAGATCGTAAATATATACGTCTTACAGCGCCTAACGTTTTCTTAGTAGTTTGACATTTTGAAATGTATTTTTGTCTCATTAATTTAAGTTAGGATAAAATATTTACTATCGTACAAGTTACTAAAAACGGACCTCTATGGTCCATTTTTTTATTCGGAATACTACAATTAAAATTTCATAGTTTGTATAAAAAAAAGATGTTTTAATTAATGTACAATAAATATTTACAATATATAGTTGTCATTTTAGTATTCCGAATAAAAAAATAAACTACAGTAACAGCAGAAACTTCTTGGTTTGTTTTTAATTATCTTGTATTTTTTACTGAGCTGGCCGCTAACAAGATTTCTTCTTAATTTTCATAGAAATTATTAAATGGTTTCCTTTTTAACAATAGGGGCGAAAAGTACCATTTTAGACCCGCTTCATGAAGCTTAAAGCGTAGGTACCTACTTTTTGGTCATGAGAAGAAATACATAATGTACCTATGTAAATATAATGGCAATAGATGCGTTTATGCCTACCGTATTAAACCCGACGTGAACAAATTAGGCTCGTTACAAAGAAGACATTCGATCGAAGGTTGTACAAATGTTTGAACAGTCAACCTAGTTCGGCCGCTAATGGAAAAAGATAATGCAGATCACGTACATCGAAGCCAATGTCAGTGTGTACATTTGCCTTTAATGCCATATGATTAAACATGAACTGAGGAGTTTATCAAATTTTGGCACGCGTTTGCTCGGGGCGTTAGGTGTTTACCGACCGCGCATGCAGCCGCTGCTCTCAGATAGAGCCGTCAACGTGACGCTGCGACAACACTGACTGATTGCTCGATAAACACGCAGTAACAGCTTTTGTTAAAACGACTACAGCCTCGGAGTTAGTGACATTATGACTGCTCAATCACTATGACCCGCTTGATCGTGAAGTCGAAGGTTATTTAACATATTTATTGGGACAAACATCGGTATAAAAATTATACTGCGTATACTTGTGAGTATATAGCCAAAATTTTGTATACGTTAAATAGAGATGTTAATAAATAAGTGTAAAATTGTCAGGAATATAGAACATCATGACTGAACTACTACTTAATTAGATAAATATATGAAGGTTTCAAAGTTATTTAAATTATTGTTTTTAAACGAGAAGAAAATTAATCTTTATATGCCTTTTTGATATCCCTAGATGAGGTACCTATAGCAAAAAAATATTTGAATCTATAACTGAATTTGGCGCCAAATGTTAAAATTACTTATTGCCCCCATATAAAATCGGTAGGTATAGGTTACCTCCGAACAATTGCGTGAAATCCGAGCAAATTGATATGGAGCATTTTCAATGCTCAATGAACTTTGTGTCACTGTATCATTCCGGACTTACGGCTTTGGCTCTTATAGCTATTTAAACTCCGAAAAAATTATAAATTTATATTTGGGCAAAGCTACGGAACCCTAAAAAGGAACTAAAACCATAAAATTATTTAAAACCATCTAATTTAAATGAATACTGCACATTTGTAGGTATATAATCCAGGTCTGCCTTATAATTTCGGAAAGCCGTTGACTAATAAGCAATTGTTGACTCGAATCGTAGATTATGCACAGGGGCCTGTGCGCCGAGGCAGTGGATGTCACGCATTGCGGCTCATGGGAAGCGAGGGAGCGTGGATCGGACTGTATTACGGATTTAGACGTCGATCTGCGAAGGTTGATGCTCTGGATGAGATAATTTAGGCACGTTCATTGCGTTCAGGCCTAGCCTAACAGATCGACGGGAGATCAGTTGCGACTTTCGACATTTCGGCAAAGTTACAGGATGTTACATTACAAAATTGCATTGAGTGATTTAAGTTAAGTTATCTTTATAGTGTTGTGATACACCATACACCCCATATAGTAATTTTAAGTGGTAGGGTATGGCCGGCTATATTACTAACAGTTAAGTAATACGTGCCTGTAGGTACTGTAACAACTACATAACAGCATCGACTATGATATCGAAATAGCGCTATAATTCGAACATTTAATCGTATCGATGAACGAAATTCATTGAGTATTTCAGATTAAAAAAAAATACATGTGTGGGTGACACTGTAAAAAGTTGTTTTCCTTCATTTTCTATGGTCGTCATCACCGACGGCTTTTGAACTCATTTCAAGGGGACCCGGGCCGCGGTGGCTTAACGCTTTACGACATTTTTCTTATAATCTGATGTAGTCTGCCAAAATTAAGGGTTCTGTTTTCGCCGATTGAGGTACGGTACCCTGAAAATTGATTATTGAAGTGATGATTGAAGTTGGCTTATGAATCATATAGGTATTGCTTGATCAATGATCGTATAATGACGAAAATTCGACTGATGGTTCACCGAAGGATATTCACAAGTTAATGATATAAGTTGGCCTAGGAACGAAATTCGTTATATGCTATGATGAAAATTCGACTGATAGTCCGTCGGTATACCGAAGCGATATTCGCAAGTCAATGACAAGAGCTCACATGGGCCCCGCAAGATGCGGCATTTCCCCACTCCGCCATCCGTCAGGCTGTCGTGTGAGCGCCGCTACACGGCTATGCACTTAGCTTCACGCCAACCATACATGTGTCTATGGCGATGAGGGGCTAAGTTGCTACTTGTTAATAGTTATGAAGGGGCCGAGCCGAGTGGTCATCCCGCAACAGACACCCAATTATGAGAGACATCATGATAGATGCGTGGCTGTTATAATGCGTTCGCCGTGTTCCGGAATTGAACTGTTAATTGCTCATGCATTTTTGGTACTCATTTGAAATGCATTTAATAATCGATTATTTATTGTAAAATTGTGTGCATAGTATAGAAGTCTCGGCACTGGAGTTCAAGTGAATGATTAATTGATGACGCACACAGCTACACTCGATAACAAATATTCCGGATACTAACATGAAATGTATTATCCCGAAAACCAATTCAGCTACCTTATTATAATATTATTATAAATAAAATTTCAAGATAAAAAGAAACGGACAAGTTATGAATTCATTTAACTTATCTTAAACATAATATGTCATACATTCCTTGACAATATCATTACTGAAAAAGATTAAAAAAACATGTTCTCTTAACCTGAAATAATGAAATTTTCCAATTCGGCCCGAATCTCATTGAGTATCAAATCTGGGAACATAGGGTTAGTGATCCGGAATATTTCCTGTCGAATGAAGTTGCAGTTAAGGTACCACAAATGTAATTGCATACGAACAAAGAAATGGATGAATAAGGAGTCATTTGAGTATACAACCGATCACATCCATCCGAAAGTAGGTACTTAACACGACAGACGGATGATAGGACCGACGACTTTCTGAAAGGCAGCCGCGTTCAGTCAGCTGCAAAAAGACATACATTTAGTTCGTTCCAAAATATCGTCAACTCTATTGCCGGGTAGTCTAGCGAAGATACATATTTTTGAAAGGCCTAATCGTGTATATATTTTACCCTTTGAACGCCAAGAGCAACTAAAGTGGTCGTGTGCTGTCGTGCCTACCACGCCAACGACCACTAAAGCAGTAATGACGGACGCTGTCAAAACAATTTTCTGCTGACAGATAAGGTATATTTACGCTCTTTCTTTTTTCAACTATTGGCGTGTAAGCCACATTTTGACATGGGAGGAAAAGCGTTCAAACGGTTAATGTAGCTGATTGTATCAGAAAACTTAACTTCTTGTTATCATTAAGTTTTATCCCTTAGGCTGGGACTTTTGGTAGCATACCGTGCCACTGAGGCCTGTTAATCCGCGGAGTGGATAAAAAGAATCAAAATAAAAGACTAAATATACCTATGTGACGATATTTAGTAGTTTCAGTCTTGCACTCTTTTAAAATGAGATATATAACAATATAACAGCGTAAATGACGATATCTAATATTATTTTATCTTAATACATGTTTAGACTTTGATTTTGACAATTAAACTTAACATAAATAGTTTATTCAAAATACCACGAAATCTTCCCGTTTTTTCCTCGAAATAAATCTTACAAAGTATATTAAATAAGTAAGTTTTCCCCCCTGAAACACTTTGCACTTGTAAATACTTGTACTAAAAAAATAACTTAGGTAGGCATAAACTTTTTTTATACTCGCGTACTTTAATCTGTCAATTATAATTTCACAGACAAAGTCACAATAACGCACTCTAATCATTTCAAAAAGAGAACATTAGCATATTTGATTTTAAAAAAAGCAGCAGCGTGCTTTTACTTTTACTGATTGGTTGAAATTACTTGTCAAAAAATTTAACCAATCATGAGGCACCCGAAGTTAGTTTTAGTTGAACGAAAAAGGTCACATCAAAAACGCGTTACTCTACTTTAAGAACCTTCAATGTGCAACAATTGCATAAAATACTATTAACCATTGTGACAGAATGCGCTTCTTTTATCTACGGAGAGTTAACTTGGACTTTGACACTTTAATTGAATCCAACAGCGGCGTGTTAATTCAGAGACAAATGTGCCGTTGCATAAATTTTCGCTCTATCGCCCTCCCGTTTCACCCTTTCTCTGTTATAATTAAAGAATAAGCTGCACCAAGGTCGCTTTTCAACTTTATATCTCGTAAAACCGTTGTAGAGGCAATTAGAGACATACCTACTACAAAATATTAAAAGTTCCCCTCAGTGAAATGTGTCGCCAGCATCGCCGCGCCATTCGTCATGCGCCGTGTCCTACAATCATACGCACGCTTTATGATCCACTTTAAATTTTGCGTTACGCATTAATATATCGCGAACAACCACTCCCTCTTCTGCTATAGGAATTGATCGTCACGTTTTAAAGTACTTTTGTATATTCGTGTTAGTATTCGTAGTAACACGTTGATGAGCTAGTAACATATTCACTTTTTAACAAAAAATAAACCGATTCAATAAAAATATTGTTTTAAACCAGGAACCAGAATGCCCCTTCGGCCGCCATGCAGCTGTAGTTCGCAACTAGTTGCGATGAGATAATGCTTGACCTTTGTTGGCAACTAGTTGCGAAAGACGAATGTTTTTTTCTTAATACGCAACTAGTTACCAATTAAGAATATTGTGTCAAAATTTCTTTCATTCTTTATACGCAACCAGACTGAAGAATTCACTTGAGCGGTAATAAATAAAATGCTCGGATAATTTATCTTGCACATTAGAACATTGTCAGAAACTTGGGTAATATTTTTGACTATCGCAATATTCCCCTTTGCCATGTATTATTATGTTGTATTAAAAGTACGAATTAAAAAAAATCTACAGTAGCTGTAGAATCTTATTGGTTTGTTTTTAATTATCTGCATTTTGGCTGATCTGATCAGGTTGGTTTGTTTTTAATTATCCGTACATAGTATATGTCCGCTAACAAGATTTCTTTTTTATTTCTATAGAACTTATTATAGGTATTATGTTTTCTATTTAAACACTAGGGGCTACCCCGCGTCACGAAGCTAAGATAACTTACTTTTTGAGCAGGAGAAGTGAAAAATAAAATATATATTTGATGGTACGGAACGGAACGGATTTGATGGTCCTCGTGAACGAATTATGCGTTTTTACGGTGTAAAGACTTTAAATATGATTTAAAGCAACTACTCTAGTCCGCCCCTTATTTGGGAGTCGCAAACATGGTTTTGCCTTACGTTTTGCGAAATTTGCCGTATTTAGCAAAATACCTATTCCGGTCAACCGTTATGAGTTCATATGAGAGGAGGCCTGTGCGCAGGGGATCGTATATTTTGCATTTGTCATAATATTGTTCGGTTTAACTTTCTGATACCATTAGATGAATTAGAAAAAAAAACTTTAGATCAGGCGACAGATTACAATATAGGACATTTATTTCCCTGCAGCCGTGGGTAAAGTAAGTACTGTAAGGAACTTATTGGTAGAGCGGAGCTGGCAGATAAGATTTTATTTTAAAAATCTATTTGAATATTCGAATTATGGCCGTCTCTGTCACTCACCATAAGAGCCGGGCATTCGGTATTGAACTATGAAACTGTATTGAAGTCTTATAACATATTTAAAGAAGTCCTGATATTTATTGAACCACCACTGAGCGGGCCCTCCTTTACAGTATATACATTTAAAAATGTATTCACTTAATAGTTTCTATGTTTTAATATCGACTTGAAATATATTTTTTTGCGTGGATATGACATACCGTCGCAATTTTCATTGCGGAATGAGGATAATTCGAATATGACTGACGAGCAATAGGTTTTCAGAGACAGTTCTAGTTGTTTTATTATTTTATAAAAAAAATACTTCCCAGTTTATTACTTAACCTTCAATGACCGGGCTTTTACTACGTCAACGTAGTCCACAGATGAATAATAATATGTAGCTAGCTACAGATGGGACAGTGACGAAAATGGGACTGACGTTAGTAGCCATTTTCGCAGATTTGTCGCTGCAAACTTTTACAATCTGTGGCATGTCACTTGACATTGCTAGTGCTTCCAACTGCGCGTTATGTCAATATCGATGTTCACTAGTGATGTAATATACGATATTTTCATCAATAGTTTTGTTGTAGTATATCATGGTCTGGAGTTCGGAATAACTATGTTTATTACAGAAAGAAAAATAACAAAAACATTAATTCACTTTCTTTATTCATAACATTTTGTGCTCTTATTCGGTCAAAGAAGTTTTCCATTTGACAATGTCCAATATACTGGACAAAACCTATGACCCTCTTTTTGTATTATTATTTTTGAACCGCAATCGTTTGAACTTTGAACCCCGATGAGGCGCGAATTATGGAACTTTAGTGTATTTTGCCAAATTAAGGGTTTGAACCTGGGATAAAAGTATTCTATCTTATATATGGAAAGTAACAATTTCCATAGGTCCAGAAAACTATCGAGTGTTGTGATCTATCCCGGTAACGATGGCACGCAAACTAGCAATACGTGCTGGCAAACCAAGAAATGTCCGGTTTGCCAGCACGTATTGCTAGTTTACTATTTATGTCAATTAATTGCATATTTTTAATTTTGTTTATGACATCTTGCCAAAATACTCTATGCGGAGAATTTTCCTTTACTGCACACCGAAGTTTTCCCTTAGTCTGTTTGGGGGATTCGTTTAGGTACACTATCAAATAGATCGTCCATAAACTGCAGCTGTCTGCCGTGCAATACTTAAACAACAGTAAGTGCAAAAAGTGAGTTCCGAGAAAAACGCAAAAAACCCTTTCAAACCGGTTTTTTTTGGTGTTCTCGATGATTATTTACATATACTTGAATATCAAAATATAGCACGCTAATACATGCATAACACATAAAAAAATTACTTACCTTCGGAAGAGGGGTACTCCGTGAAATATTTCCTTTCCGTGAATAAGCAAGGATAAGAATAGGGAATTCTTACACCTTGAGAATCAACTTGCGTTTCGTCAAAATATCTTTTGCACATCCGTTTCGATACTCATTGACTTTTCGTTAAGCCCAGCAAGGACATCCAAAAACTCCGTAAATTATAGATCAGTGACATGCAAAATAGTTTCTGAGTGGCACTAGTAGAATCACAACCGTTAACAACACATTTTAATGGCGCCATGTCTCTGTGTGGAATATTCCACACTTACTACACATACATTGATTGTATGGAGCGATGAAGCTTAATTGTAAACTGAGGAGGAGGTAACTATTCGAGGAACTTAACAAAACCAAGACGGGAGGAGGACGCAAGAAAGCCGGCTAGCGCTCAACGTTTACAAACAATTTGAAAATAACCGTAGACAGTCGGACATGTGCAACGACTTGTCAAATTGAAAATTTCGAGTTTGACCACCTGACCCACAGATTCGGTAAATTAGGTACGCTTACAGCGCTACTACGCAAAATTTGGAACCAAGCTGTCAGACCCCTGATCAAAGAATATATGCCCCTGATTCAATCATCCGGATCCGTTTACTAGCAAGTTTTCTATCTTTAATATTATTAGACTGATGCGATTTTCCTTCGGGAAAGTAGGAGTCTTGACAGCAATATTCTCGTCCATAAACATAATTCTGCATAGTGAATCCTTGGACTGTTTTAAAGTATTAACAATAACCTGCTCCATGAAGCTTGTCGGGATGTTGAATTTTTAGTTTTTAGGACTTATTTAAACTGTTTCTAGCATACACAAATACTTTTATCGTATTCCTAGAGATGTTGAGGCTTGTAGTATTGGATCAAGTCAAATATTTGTTGGTACGGTCAAAGCATAGCCATGGAGACTAGCATAGCCTGAAAAATAAGTCCAAAATTAAGACAGAGCTATCGAAAAGCAGCACATTTAACTTGTAGTAAAATAATGAAAACAATTACTTTTTTTGTTGGTTATTGTCAGCTGACAGTTCTTTGACAAGATATTGAATTATTTTTATGGAAATTGTATTGCCAGTTTGACAGTTTCAGAAAAATGCGTAGGTTTACCAGCGAATTAGCAAAAATACAAATATGAGTGCGCTCAATTCTGAGTTTTTTTACTATTCTCAAACATACACGGAACTGTACGACGTCATTTTATGAGCTTCTTAAAATAATTAATAAAAAAAGAACTAATCATTGTAATGAAGAATTAATGAAATGGTGTCATAAAATAGCCTATTTAAATAAAAATATAAAAGGGGGGGTTACAAACAGCGCCTTGATATTTATATCAATCTTAGTTACCGCAGTGTCGGAGTATATTAGACTGATGGATGACTAGGTTCGCTAGGAATGCGTTGAATATGAACGTGCATTGGTTTCTGAGCAGAGTATGCAGAAATCCTAATCTACACGATACACTGGCGTAACTTTCCGTAATTAGCATTCGAACTAACGAAAAGTACAGATTTTACGCCACCTTACAACCACACAACTGAACTTTTCAATAATGGTGGGTGCACTTGTCCCGGCTTGACTTTAATTCATGTTTCTCGTTTCTTTTATTCCTTTCAGTCACAATGGAATCTATATCCAATCAACCACGATTTAAAAATAAACAGACATCCCCCATTTTTAACCCCCGACGAAAAAAGAGGGGTGTTATAAGTTTAGCATTTGTGCATCTGTGTATCTGTCTGTGGCATCGTAGCGCCCAAGCGGATGGACCGATTTGAATGCGGTTTTTTTTAATCGAAAGACTTTTCCGTCGAGATGGTTCTTAGCTATGTTTGGTGGAAATATGACCAGTAGTTTCCAAGATATTCAGCTTTAATTGGAACAAGTGACGAGATCTCAGCTAATAATGAAGTCAATAATTCGAAATATTGGCTAAATGTTAAGTTTTATTAGCATTTTCTATATGACTCACTAATTGAGGGTCTCATGATGACCAGGTAGTTGTTAATGGATCTCAGCTAATATTGAAGCTAAGGATTCCAAATTTTGGTTAAATGTTAAGTTGTATTAGCATTTTCTATATCACTCAATAAATGAAGGTCTCATGATGACCAGCTAGTTGTTAATGGATTTCAGCTAATATTGAAGCCAAGAATTCGAAATTTTGGTTAAATGTTAATTATTATTAACATTTTCTGTATGACTTACTAAATGAAGGTCTCATGATGACCAGGTAGTTGTTAATGGATCTCAGCCAATATTGAAGCCAAGGATTTCAAAGTTTTGGTTAAATGTTAAATATTATTAGCATTTTCTATATCACTCAATAAATGAAGGTCTCATGATGGCCAGCCAGCTGTGAAAGGATCGAAGCCAAGAATTTGTAATGTTGGTTAAAAGTTAAGATTTATTAGCGTAATCAACAGATTAATAAATTTTTGACAGTACAATAATTTGGTACCTTGGAGCTGAAGATGGCCGTAGGAACTCCTAAACAGCACAAGATAAACCCATGGTGTTTGGGCTCGTCTGATTGTTCTTGATGAGCAATTAACATCTGTGTAAGAAAGTACAGTCAATAATAAAACAGAGTCTCAAAAATACTTTTTTGACAAAAAAAAACTCATTATAATTTCTGTCACAGTACTGGGTCACTATTTTTAAGTTTCGGAATTCTGCTGAAGCTGAATTGTTATTAGGACTATTGAACAGGTTCCTTTGATTGAGGTCACAAATAGCAACACCCTGCAAAATTTTAACGCGACTAAATGACACGTAAGCTTTAGCAAAAGTACTCTTGCCTAAGTGAATAACAGCTTTTTAGGATTTTGTAGTTTGTGTCAGTCTGTCCACAGCTTAGCTCAGGGACATAGTGGTTGAATACATTTTTTAAAAATATTTTTTTGTGTACCTTCAATACACGTAACAAAAGTGGGGATGTTTATCCCATGGTGTGGGGTAACGATGATTAGGTCTCTCAAAACTAAGTCAAGATACCTAGCACCAGCTGCAATTTTTATGGAGCTAAGTAAGAATCAGAAGCAGAAGATAATTAATAAAATTATTGCCTTAAAAAACCTATCCTAATAATTACATTTATAGTAGCCACCCGTACCTACTATTTGGATCATGTAGAGTAGAAACCTGGTTCTGTTTTAGGCCATAAGTACCAGGTTCTTGCGACTCATGCAGTGCATTTAAAGTAGGTATATATTTTGATTGTCTTGGCTAATAACTTCGCCATTTTGCCATTATAAGCATTAACTAGTCTGACTTTAACGATTTTTTCCCAGAATGTTGCTTAAGGCTATTGAAACCAAAATATATCCTAACTTCAAGCTTAGAGAAGACGGCATTCATTAGTTCATTACCACTGGCTTGGGATCCTGTTGGTATATAGTCAAGGACCAAGCTCGACGAAAGATTGGAAACCCTGGACCATAAACGGTGTTAAACAAAAATAGTGTCAAAAGAAGAAAATTCCGGGATGAAACTTCTGTTTGTTAAAAAATATGAAATAAAAATAAAATTAAAAATTTAAAAAAACCCCGACAATACAACCAATAAAAAGAAAGAAATAAAATCTACGAAATGTGGCTATACAATGAACAGTAGAAAAAGAATCCAGCTTCGTTGCGTCGGGGGACCGCTAAGTAAATGAAATGCAATGTACTGAAAATCGTAAAGTGGGAAGCCCAAATGCATACATGCAATTTTGCGTTGAAAAATATATTTCATTTCATTTGGGTACTTAGCGGTCCCCCGAACGCAACGAAGCTTGGATTCTTTTTCTACTGTTCATTGTATAGGCACATTTCGTAGATTTTATTTCTTTCTTTTTATTGGTTGTCATGTCGGGGGTTTTTTAAATTTTAAATTTTATTTTTTCAATTACTGAACACACATTAACGTAGAGAAAGCTACAAAACACAAAAATAAAATAATTGTGTTCATTTAAGTATAACACAAGTGCACATTGAGATTCAAACCCTAATATTAAGGTTAGTAGTATGGTACCTCTGGCTAAACTACCGCTCTAGTATCTCGTCCTGTGTAGTCGTGTCACAAATAAAATGTATGATTCAGGAGGAGTTCTGGCCGAAAAGTGTTGTGTTCCGGCGTTTTCGCGGACGGTTACCCAACGCCCAGAAGTTACGTCGCACTTCGCTTCGCCGAGCCAACGGAAGAACCTAGAGCGGCCAGCACATGCTAACATATCTTGCCACGATTTCGCTTGTCGCGCGAATCGGCATCATCTGTCATGCTCGCTCGGTGACAGCTAATATGTGTCGCGCAAAGAGTCTCGTGTCAGTTATGCTGGAGGTGCAGATAATATTGGCGGCCAATCACGGAATTCGTGCTGAGAACTGATAGGTACTTTTTCTTCTTCATCTTCAAGTATTTAAAATGAATGATAGATAGATTAGATAAATAGTTAAGGTTATTTCATCTACGGCTACATTTGCCTAAAAATAAATCAAATCTGCAAATCTTCATCGAATGCACGCACTTCTTTTTCTAGAACTTTCCTATTAACTTCTCCTACTACGGCATTGCCAAGTGCTCGATCCTAGTAATGTAATGTCTGGGATATTAGATTAGTAGGATGCCAATCAACGCTTCAATTGCTGGCGGATATCCTGGGAGCCTAACCCTCAGTATACTAAGAAACAAATATATGGACTTCCAATACAAGCTTCACCTATACTGCAAATCGGATTTCCACTGTTAATATTATAAAAAATCTGGTCAAGTGCGAGTCGGACTCGCGCACCGAGGGTTTCGTACGAACTACAAAAGCACTGCCTATTGCTCTCACGAAAATATAAATTATATTGAGCGACTAATTTAATGTTACCGTTGGAAAACTGTTTTACGTACTTTAAATAAAGACTATATTTTTTATGATTTAATTACAAATGTATAACTTTAACTAAAACAAATTTGTTCTTCTGATAAATATAACTAAGCTAACAAACTGTATAAACACTTACTTTATTTTTATTTTCATTGACCTGAATAAATCAATGTCCCGTTTTGAGTCAAAAAATAAAAGGTCACGTTAGGTATTACTTGCCTTTCATAGTTCTAGGTGAAGGGAAAATACCCTAGGTATAAATTTTGATTCCCTTGAGAGTGTCGAAATATACATATTTGCGGCATAACTAAGAAGTTTAATTGTTTCACAGCTTCAAGAGACTGGTAGACTTGAGTAGGTAGGTATATGGTTTTTATTTTAACTCGATACCTCTACGTGTTCCCGAGATAATGTGTCTTGAAAGAGGCACATTTTGGCCGATCTGTACAAGTTAGTTTGTTTTTAATTATCCGCATTTAGTATGTTAAAATTATTACATGGTTCCTATTTAAACCTAAATAGCTAATAGTACCATTTTAGTTCCGCTTCAGGAAGATAAAATAATGTATTTTTTCTCCTCCAGTACTTTTTCTGTCATTTATATAGTTACTAACTCTAATATAAAGAGATAAAATATGAAAGTCTGTAAAAGTCTTTACTCTCCTGCCCAAAAAAACACTGCTAAACGATGTTTTAATGTCGTCAAAAAAGTATTACTTAGTACCACAGATTACAAAATAAACAGCTGCATTTACACAATTTGCAATTTAAAAAAAAGCTTTATTGTACTAAGGCATTGCTGCCAACTTAAAAAAAAGTTTTATCTTCTATGCATGGATGTATAGTATAGTGAACATACCTACCTTTAGGTATATTCATATTTTTTTGACAGATGGTCGTCAATAAAATAAAAGTTTATCAGAGCCTTTTTTTTAAATTTTGTTGATTCCGAGCGGGAACATGTAATTATTTTCTTTGTTGTTTATTTGCAATTTATCTATGAAATGTCGAGTCGTAGAAAAAGTATTGTATGCAACGTTGTATAAGTAGGTCAAAAAATTGGGCAAGTGCGAGCCCGACTCGCGCATGAAGGGTTCCGTACCTATACATATATATACTTAATTTATAACAAGTTTGTTGTATGGGAGCCCCCCTTAAATATTTATTTTATTTTATTTTTAGTATTTGTTGTTATAGCGGCAATAGAAATACATCATCTGTGAAAATTTCAACTGTCTAGCTATCACCGTTGTTGAGATACAGCCTGGTGACAGACGGACGGACGGACGGACGGACGGACGGACAGCGAAGTCTCAGTAATAGGGTCCCGTTTTTACCCTTTGGGTACGGAACCCTAAAAACGCTCGTGACATCTTTTCTGGCATCGGCGTGGCATCTTACATCGTAACCAATGCCACTCGAGTTTTTTGCCCCCTCTTATACGACTGTTGCATAAAATACTATTTTGAGCAGGAGAAGTGAAATATATAATATATATTTGATAGTAGGTACAGAACCCAGAGCCCGTCTCGCACTTAACCAGTGTTGGCTACTTAGATCAATATATTTTTTTTACTGAATTGGCCTCCAACGTACTACGAAAATCTTACATTTCTATATTTACTAAACTTGACCTGATTATAAAATAAGGATTTATTTGTATTGAAAATGAATCTACAGAACGAGTAGTAAAAAACTCTTTAAATAGGTAACGATTTTCGTGGGACTTAGCTCCATGGACTACTGGTACTTGTTTGTCATGTGTTTCTGAACACGAAAAGTTCGGTAGTCATGGGTACCTAGGTACGTAAGACGTCATAATCATATTTTCTTGTATATTTTTTTAACCTATTATATCAAGTCATACTTCAAATTCAAGGGTTTTGGGAGACGAGTCCAAATATATTCCACATTACGTATTATTATTATTCTAAAGCTACTCGTTTGAATAAAAACCGAAAAACATTTTCTAACGTTCCAAGTTTGAGCTTTTGCAGGTAGAAAACGGTTGAATGGATTTTTATGTAATACATATACGAGTCGTTTTCAAAAAAATATGTACGTAGTCTTGACTCCTATTTGTAACGAAAGTTACCCATATCTTTTGTATGACTAACTTTCATTTGTGTAAATGACTCAATCGTAGTTTAGTTTTTATTAAGCCTTGAAGTATGTGATGCATGTTTTTTTGAAAACGGCTCATCATGTGAAATAACTCGTAATATAAGTACTTGTGTCAAACAGCATAGATTTAATTATTAATTCGCGACTAGTGAACAATAATGAAATTGGCTGTGTGCTGGTGCCTTGTCAGTCTTCGATGAAATTGCTTAATAAAAAATAAAGAAAAACTGTTTAATAATATACGGCCGGCTAAATTAAGATAGACCCTCAATGAAACGTCATATACGGGAGGTGTGTGTTCTTTGGTCAATCGTGTAAAAGACGGATACCGCAGTCTGTATAAAATTATTTCTTTTCTTTATCTAGAAAATATTACTTAATTGAGAGCTTAGAAACATTTACTTTAACGAGGACAATTAAATATTATACTTCACACTGATGTCCGTTCTGAATATAACCCCAGGAAACAAAGTTAGCCCATTTTACATTTTAAAATAATGAAAAATGATAATTTTACCGATAAAACAAAAAATAAACGCTCATTTTATAAAAGAAAGTATTAAAAGGTGATATGGAATCCTTGCATCGTTACCTGACCGTACAAAAGCCGACATAGGTATATAAGGTTCATTAGTCCACTGGCGGCGGAACAACACTCGTAAAAATGAAAAAGGGAGAAGGGATTTTATAAAGCCGAGCCCAATTTGAGTTCAATGAGCCGAGAATCAGTAATGGTAAACGCTCGGAGAGGGCTTAGAAGGATATCTAAAGCAAACAATTACGCTTAGCAATATAAATAAGTGCTTACACTGGAACATTAGAGATCCCTACATCAGTAGGGTTTAGTTACATTGTGGCTGTGTGTAAGTGGTTTCTAGTAAAACAAAAGATTGTGTTGCGTATATTTCAGTTTCCAATATTTCTTAAGCTTTCATTTTGAAGACGTGCACTGAGAAAAGCGTATTTTTCTCTTTCAATGCTACATTTGAGCAAACTATATTCAACTATGCCTAATCTAAATTAAAAGGTGTATTATACGCGAAACGTGGGCCTGATACGTAAAGAAGGTCACCCTAGGCCGTAAGTAGGTTTTTCTGCCCGCCACGCGGGGAAAACATTTCACTTCCTGGCCAAAGCAACACGGGCGGTAATTTGTAAAGCCCCAGATCCCATATTTATGGGATCGCATATATACAACCACCTGTAATCTGGAACATTCACGAATTCACAGCTCTAGGTATGTAATGTACTAATATTATGTACCTGAAGGGCATTATTTCCCTCTAGTAGCAGTAGTCCGGTTGTTAGTCCAGTTGACCGAACTAGTGCAACTTTTCAGTAGCAGTAGTTCGGTTGAAATATAGCAATTTAATTAATCTTATCGCGTTCTACTGGTTCTACTAACAAAAAAAGGGCGCAAAGAAAACTCCCAGACTGCCTGTAATACTATAATTTACACAAAAACATATACATAGTCTTTGGATCGATGAGACTGAAGCGAATATATTAAGTGATGGCTTGCTTAGCAATTACATCTTGGAATTGCAAAACGTTTAATTGTCGTTTTCTAAATCTGGTCTTCCACGACTGTTGTAACCATTTCAGTAAATTATTAATATCGAGGTAACGTAAAATTCGCATTACTCTTCGTTGACTATCATTGCTGCAAAGTGTACAATAGAAAACAGCAATGTTCAATTTCCCAACGCTGTAATATGATTGCAACACGTCGCCTCATCTATAATGTGCATACAAATGTGGCAGGGACACGCGAATATACGGTAGAGGCCACACTGACTAGACTAGCACATCCTTATGATAAGGAGAGAGGAGGAACGTACACATGTACGCCCCGTGTGACTACCCTTCGCGCCAACACATGTAAGTGGATGCTGACGGTTTCACTCCTATTCACGAGTCTTACCGAATACCTGGCTGAAAACCGTCGCCTTGTCTCATTCGGGCTTGCTTGGTGCGGGTGAAATAGAGGAAAAATCGAATCCGAAATCTAAGTGAACACAGTTTCGATAAGATTGCTTTATTCGAATTCGGCGCCGTTGACACTTTCGCGTAGGTAGGTATTTACATGAGACGAGTGAGATTTTTGTATATGATGTAAAGAGAGAGAGCTTCGCTGTGAGCGCTGGTAACCGGGAAAATTTTGTCTGACAACTACCACAATCACTACTAACATTATAAACGTAAGTTGATAGATACGTTTCGCATTGAACTGTGAAAGATTTTGTCACATTAGAATTATCTTTGATTAAACAGCGATATAAGTATATTAGTTTCAATTGGTTATAACGGATAATTATGCCGCAAGCTACTCGTCACAATGATTGAAAAGTTTTTGTATTAACACGTTGATTAACGACTGTTACTTATATGAAAAGAAACCCGTCATGATAATTCATGTCACTCTGTTTGTACACGGCCGTCGTTCAACAATGCACGACGGGGGCAAAAGGGGTGATATTAAACTCAAAATCAATGCCGACTCCATTGTATGCACAACACGTCGGTACGAGGGGGAAGTTATGTCTTTTGCTTATACTAATAACACCACCTAAAAGGGTGGTTCGTTTCTCCGGCACCTAAACTTTGTATGTTAATATAAATACTCATGTAGGTCTCCTTGCGAACACGAGAAATTCAATGTACATTAAATGGATATTATTACATAGGCAGCCCCGAACCGGAATTATTTGTTAGTTTGTTCGAGGGCTTGTTACTTTGGGAACGAATTTATTGCTTTAGAAATGGTAACCCTAATAATTTGGTAAGACGTCGCTTAGAACGCAGACACAGAATAATTTAAGCAATGAAAGGTAATGATGGTTTCTAATGTTATTAAAGTAGTGCTGCGTCTTATTAGTACATTTTATGATAAATATTGTGTGTAAGTCGTGTTAGCAAATACCTACGGAGCTAGGTTTGTAAAGAAAACTAATCGAATAAAGTGCGTCCATTTTGGAAATCAAGACATGCCTAAACCACTATTATTTAACTCAACCGTCTCATCAATATACGTACTTGAATAAAACTATTGTTTGAACACAACGGAGGAATGTAGCAAAAAGGAAGTTTCCTGTGGCGGGATCGTTACAAAACCGCCCCATTTTCATTAAACGGGGCCTAGCCGGTGTCGGGTCAACTTTGAACAAATAGAGAGCGACAAACAACGACTTTAGGCATTCACTGGAAGTTCATTACTTTGGCCCGTTACGCTTACTCGATATTCTGTTGGTGCTGTAATGTACTTAATTGTAATACAGTTTGATGCTGCGTGGCTGGCTATCGATTCTGAGTGGGATAAACCTAAAAACGTCAAATTCTGAGAGATACAGGGAATCAGGTTTTTTTTTGGAAAACGCTCATGTACCTAATCTGCATTCCTATTTATTTGGACTTACGCGATTATTACCCATTATAACATAATACAAACAGAACTTTAAAATAATAGTATATATTATATTCATTATATATATAATGAATATAATATATACTATTATTTTAAAGTTCTATATATATATATATATAAAAAGCCTGACCAGAAATATACGATGATGCGCCATATTGCGGAATTTCACTGGAACTAATTTCTTACACTGGCTATGATTTTATGATGGTTGTCAACAATGTCAATGTCTTCGTGCTGGTTTCTTTAAAACGACAAATATTTATAAATACCCAAAGAAAATGCCGAAAACCATTCACAGTCGTGAACGTGATATTATAAATAAAGTGTACACGTGTCTTCTACACAAAAAACAGTCGGCAAAAGAGTGCATTCCATTAAAATAATACTACGAGGTTACCATAGGAACTGACAGTGTATTTAAACTGAGGTCATTATAGTGTGTTGCGATTGGTTGCAAAATTGTTGCCATATAAATCTTGTAAATTGCGCCCTCTTGACAATCCTCATATATTTCTGGTCAGGCTTTATATATATAATGAATATATTATACCCTATAGGGTATTTAGGTACCTACTCTATCCAAAACGTGGGATTTATTACCAACGCAAGGTAGGTGCTGATATTTAAACATGTTATTAAGTCCCTTTTTAACACGTTTTAATCTTAGCTTAATAACCAACTAAATAAGTAGGTAACTAACAGTGTAATGAAATCTACTTATTTCAACCTACTTCTACGACAATAATTGTGGACCATTATTATCGTATTGATATGAACCATGCTGCGACACGACGAATATGATAGATTATAATAGAAGGAAAGATTGAAGGGAGGAGAAAAAGAGGAAGACCTAAGAGAGCTTACATGGACCAAATGAAGGAGAAGGTGAACGTCGTGTCGTACCAGGCTGTCAAGGAGAAATTGCTGCCCCGACTAGAGCGTAGCTCTTCAATTTATGATGATGATGATGTAGTTCACATGACAATACAGGAAGTTGGTATCTTGGAACTCATAATCGATTTTCCTCGCGCGAATGAAGCTGTCCTTGTAAGACTACATAAAAAAATGGGTAATACTCGTAATTTTTCGAAATGACAATCGCTCACAAAATCGTGATATAATTGCACCCAATTTATTTGTCAAAACTAAGATATGAATACGAAAGATGACAACGACGCGCCTCTTACATCCGGTGGGATTTGCTAAATAGCATTAATGTCCTATCCAAAATTACCTGCTTTGAACTGTTTGTCAATAGCATAATCCGTAAACACCAAACTGTTAAAATCCGCTCTTTGACGGTGGAGAGTTAGCCGAGTTTACTCAGGTGTACCCTTTCATAATAACCAAGTTAATGTTGAGCCTCTTGATGTCATTTCTTTATATCTACATCCTTTATGTGAACGGTGACAGCCCACATGGCGTTCCTAAATTGATATCGCAGTCCCAAATTGAATCGCAGCATAGTATTTTTTTTTTTTTATAAAACATCATAATTCCGTTTACCTGCATGCACACGAAATTTATCTTGTCAGTTCAAATGAAACGTAACCAATGATTTGGTAGGAATAAGTACTGAAAGGTGAATATCAAGAGACAAGGGACAGGAACTTTTGGCGAGCACGTAATGTAATATTTAATTCCTATTTGTGGGAACGCGAACGCCGCGCGATAAAATTATAACAGAGCGTGAAACATCGCCCCGCTAAAACCCCACAGGCTTACTAAGTCAACTCGACTGTAAAAAAATACTTTACGTTCACAGCTTTTGTCCTTTTATTCATATTTAATCTCCGGAGCGTCTACAAAAAACAATGATTTCACGGTACAGCATTAACGCATGTAGGCATAACAGAGCGAGCCCAACCCAAAGTAAACACAAGACCATATATTAAAATGTTGTCAATCCTATTTACAGACATTTTACTCTATGTTTATCTTATAAATCTATTGTGTGCATGGCGGTCGAAATTGTAGGATTTTGTGTCAATATTGACAGGCGGCGGGTTTGGTGCATTTAACAAGTCCCACCGGACGGGTATAGAGCGCGGCTGCGGCCGCCGCCCAGAGATGGCGCTACGGGTCACACGGAACCGATTACCACATCAATACTCAGCTATTGATGAAACTTTCTTTGAACGTGTAACAAACGTTTTTAAGGAGCGTTGCCTGTAGGAGATTACATTTTGCCATTCTATAGAACTGAACACTATCGTGTTTTTGCAACATAAACAATAACCACGTGAACAATTAAAACTATGGATTGTAACGAAAACAAAATTCAAATGTTTCCGCTAGTAAGTATACAAAAGTTTGGGTTAATTTTCATCTATATATATAAAACTCAAAGGTGACTGACTGACTGACTGACATAGTGATCTATCAACGCACAGCCCAAACCACTGGACGGATCGGGCTGAAATTTGGCATGCAGGTAGATGTTATGACGTAGGCATCCGCTAAGAAAGGATTTTTCAAAATTCACCCCCTAAAGGGGTGAAATGGGGGTCCAAAGTTTGTATGGGGAAACAAGATTAGTTAGACTATTTTATTCGAAATTTCACAGGAGTATTCCTAACGATAAATGAGTAAACACGTGTTTCAGGTTTTTTGAAAATTCAACCCCTAAAAGGGAGAAATGTGGTGACAAAGTCTGAAAATCAGCATGGGTATTGTTTTTATGGTTTATCGGGTCGCTGATTACAAAACCGCAACGATTTTAAAATCCAACGTGGCGGACGTGAGTTACCATCTCCCCTGTTGGAGTCAAATGGGGTTGAAATGTCTAAATACTAAACCGCTGGTTCTAGAGAGTTCAAATTTGGCACGTAGGTTCCTTATAAGGTGTAGGGGTGCACTAAGAAAGGATTTTTCAAAATTTACCCCCTAAAGGGGTGAAATGGGGGTCCAAAATTTGTATGGCGAAAGAAGATTAGTAAGACTATTTTATTCGAAACTTCACAGGAGTATTTCTAACAATAAGTGAGTTAACACGTGTTTCAGGTTTTTTTTAATTCAACCCCTAAAAGGGAGAAATGTGGTGACAAAGTCTGAAAATCCATTGGTAATGCTTTAATGGTTTATCGGGTCGGGTCGCCTTTTGGGGTGCGATGGGGTTGAAATGACTAAATATGAGTACGGGTGTAATTTTTATGGTTTGTTGGGACGTTAATTACGAAAATGCCACCGATTTTGAAATTTTATTTGTGGTCATGAAAATTCTTGAAAGCATTTGCGGCAAATTGCAATTTAATAGGTCCAGTAGTTTTGCAGCAAATCGATTGTAACAGACGGACTGAAATACAGCTACACGTGATCCTATAAGGGGGTTCTTTTTTTGCTTTTGAGGTATGGATAGAGACCCGTGTTATCCTAATAGATTAAAAAAGTAGTATTTGGTGGCATCTCGATCGTCGTCAATCGGTACCTATAGGCGGGCGGCGCGTTGGGACGGGATGAGTAATGATGTATGGGAAACTTCCTGCATCCGTAATAAATACATTCAAGCTTTTCAATAATAAGTCATTTCAGAATTCTGAATTACGTTTATCTGGCTCAGAATAATAAATTTTTTATTCATCAACGAAGATAACCTCAATATCTTACAATAGAACATGACTAACTTATAACATGGCTTAGAATCATTAAACCAATCTCGAATAACAAGTCTCAGGGGCAAACTCTCAAATTTGCGGGTATTGACTTGAGAGAACATTGCTTCTCTCATGGACAGTTTTATGTTGCTTGCTCTCGAGTAAGTTCACCCAGTAGCTTGATAGTTTTAGCGCCTAATGACAGATTAGTCAAGAATATTGTGTACAAAGAAGTTTTGTAGGCCCTATTTTTTTACCCACGCTAAACGAAAGTAAAGCCGCAAAAACTATACATAATTAATAATAATACTTCTTAACGCGAGCGAAGCCGCGGGCACAAGCTAGTTGAATAATAAATTTTTCAACCATTACTAATACTAAGGCACTCTTAATCTGAAGGCGTATTCTGTAAATACACAATGTGAGTGCAACTAAAATTTACATAAATGTAACTTGACAAAAGGAAAAACTAACCTGTTTTGGGACAAGTCAAATAATTTCGGTGTTTTAAGTTGTGATTAAGATTCATGATTGCGAATAAGCAATTTGTAAAACATTACAAAACGATGACAAAATATGGGACCCCTTTTTACCCCTTTGACCCGAAAAACGTTTTCACATGATAATTTTTTTATTTCGTCGACGTTTTTTTTCCATGAAACCATTTTCATCGTCATCGTAAGATGCCCTTAGGTATTTTACAGTCCCAAACAAGAAGATAACCTAAATACTACTACAAATCAACCCTTCTCAATTGTGAATTCTTAGCTTCTATATGTAAATATATTTGCCTTTATTTTCACCAAACATGGCTATAAACCATCTCGGCGAACCGTTTCGATAAAAAAACCGTACTCAAATCTATCTGTATGTTGGAGAGCCAACTAATTTTGGTATGATGACACAGACACAAACTTTTGTATAACACCCCTCTTTTTTTTAAATCTAGGGTTAAAAACAAGCCATCTATGAAACGGCATGTGTATATAAAACAATACAATTACCTACAGTCATATGAAAAACTTTAAGCATAATTATTATTCTAAACTCCAACTTAAATACAATTCGCTAGTCATTGAAGTAGCCGTCATACTTAACTCCAAAGTATAACACAAAGGCTTAATCAAACGGCGTGAATCCACACATAACGACATAGGTATTTAAACGCTTCATAAATTGAACGTGGCTTGAACAAAGAGTTGTTCAGTAAAAATGTCGGCGGGCATAATGCGAGTCGGGATGTCATTAGCGAAAGGCCTTTCTAATGCCTAACTGTGCGCCGCCTTCCACTTCCATTGTCGCCTCGAATAATGAGCAACTAACGATTAAGCTTCTGCACTGCGTCCTACGAAAAAATGCCTTTTTTAAACCGCCGAACAACATTTAGAGCATCATTAAAATCAGTTTATTGAAGAAAGCGTCGCTCGCTTTGTTAACAGTTAGGTTTGCTTTTTTAACTCGCAATTTATGCAGAATACTGTTTGAACCTCAATCGATTCTATGTTTTTTTACTTCAAATTGATAGTTTACTTTTTTTTTCTGTTTTGTAATTAACTAATCTATAGTATATCTTTACAAAATGTAGCATTAGCATTTCCTAATTCTGAACTCTTTGTAAGTATTACTTGCGACGAAATTATTTACTTAAACGGAGATTTACTAAAATATCCGGGATAAATATGCGCTAACAACTCGCATTCATCCACAACGCATACATCTCTCTAGGTGCCAGCAATTGTGTAGTAATTATTTAACTTGACAGTAATGAAAGTCGACGCCCGTTAGTCCTCAAAGTACTATTTTTACTCAGTTTTTTCAAACAGACACAAATAGCTTTATTCAAAGAGCAAGTTCCAAAACGTTTCAGAGCTCCGGTGTGGGCTTACCAAGCAAACGTACCCTCCTGTTTGCATTCGTGTGATGTATCAGCGCCGGCGGATCAGTCTCGTCACATCTCAGTGAGGTCATCCCCTTTATAAACAGTGCTGGCAAACATTGTTGGGATTGCTTTTCAAAAAGTCAGCAAATGGCATGTCTGCTGACCTAAGAGCCGTGTTTGGGGCTTATTGAAGTTTTCGTTTGATCACCCGATTCACTTGGGATATTGTTTATTCTGCGAAATTCAATCACGATAAAATGTTTAACTTTACAAAATCAATTAGCTAGTAATTTAGGTCTTGAAGTATTCACCATACCTATCATTCAAATGGGTGTTACGTTATTGTAATATTTAGATATATTACAATTACACTCGTATCCTTATGTTTTCGGACTGATATTATACTTCAATAATAATGGTAGTAGGTAAGTACAGATTCCCAAAACGAGTGAATGGTTTTATAAGGAACAATACTGTAATCTGGAACAACACCATTTGCTGTACAAAAGGTTACATTACAGTAACTTAAAAAAAGGCCAAGTGCGAGTCGGACCCGCGCACCGAGGGTTCCGTAAAACACTTAATCCCTTCACTTAACCCAACTGGCTGGGTTAAGTTAAGTTTGCACCTTGTATGTATGGGGCCGGATACAAATGAGGTGCAAAGTTAATGCAAGCTATCACGTTTGTTGTGTTTAAATACTTATTTATTTAAATGTTTATTTTATACTGTTTTTAGTATTTGTTGTTGTAGCAGCAACAGAAATACATCGTCTGTGAAAACTTCAACTATCTAGCTATTACGGTTCATGAGTTACAGCCTAGTGAAAGACAGACAGACAGACGGACAGTGGAGTCTTAGTAATAGGGTCCCGTTTTTTACCCTTTGGGTACGGAACCCTAAAAATTTACTATTGAGTTACTTATACCGTATAACTTAACACATTCTGCACCAAATGACCTAAGCAAATTAGCGGTCGATAAATAAAAAAGATTAGTTTATATAACGGTTATTTAGTGTAGACGTTATAGGTAGGTGAGTTAGTTAGTAAGGAATTAATGAAATTCAGATTGAACTGTACAAATGTTTAATAAAAGTTAAATAAAGTAAAAATAGGTAGATCCGGCTAGGTCGTGGGTAATTTAGATTGTTAATCCGAGCTGAATACACTTTATAGGAGACAAGTCCTTGTTAGGAGCCACTTCCCTGCACACGTCGTCTTCGTCGCAGCAGGCCAGGTTCGGGCTAGGTTAGCTCTAGCCGTCCTGGAGTCTGGGTAGGGCAGACTAGCTCCAGACTGATGATCTCGATGTAGTCCTGGGCAAGCCCCAGGCTTAGTCTTGGTAGCGTCAGGATCAGAAACCGGGATCGCGGCTCTAGGTTAGGTTTTCCGGCCCCGGTAGGTTCGGTGGCCCTAGGGTTGCTCCCCGTATTGGGGAAAACACAGCAACTTATATTTACAAATTAACTGAGATATTGAGCAAGAACTGTACATAAAAGTATTAGTTGTAATATATTAACGTAGTAGCAATACATTTTTAGAATTATAAAGATATGTACAGTATATACAATCAAATAATTAATTATTTACATTTTAAATTACAACCGCAGCGACATGCCAGCGCAAGCCGTGTTCCTTTTTTCCCGATCGTCTATTGTTTCTTTTTCAACGAGTTCTTTTTCGGCCAGTACGTAGTTATTCAGCCAGTGCTGAATAAAGAGGTTTAATTTATTACAGATGCAAATAGTTTATAATCAGTGAACGATTAGATTTAAGTTTTTAATTAAGGTTAGTGTTTGTATATAGTAAATAATATTGTAGATTTAGTTTTATAAGTAGTTATGAAGACTTATTTACCCAGAAGTTTAATGTAGAACCGTTACATACCCCCTTTTTTAGGTTAGGATTTTTGCTAGAGAAAATCCGCTATCTCGTATACTGCTATATAGTTATACTTTACTCTTTTAGACCTCAATCTGAACATTCCTCCCCACACACACAAACATACATCACGCAAGTAAATAGGCAATAAACACTTAGTCTTCGTGTTATTGCATCCTAGCAAGCTGAGTACTTTAAGAACATTAATATAAAGTACTCTTATATAACTATTATAGGATCTTATTAATTAGTCTTATAATCCTTACAGAAGTAAAATATGTATGTAAGTGCTAACACTCGTACTTTTTTAGAAAATACAATCCTATACGACAGCTTTTACTATCCGGTAGGGGACAGCAAAATAGAATTAGTAGAACTGATATAGAACGTGATGGCAGTTACAGGTTAATGCTATTAAGTACTTGTATTTTTTTAGAAAATACAAATCTATACGATAGGTTTCACTGTCCGGTAGGGGACAGCAAAATAAAATTCAGTAGAATTAGTATAGGAAGCAATAGCAGTAAAATGTACATATTTTAATACGGTATATAGATTAGATTTTAAGACAAAAGGGTTTAGAGATAGGTCCTAAGGGGATTATTCGACTTCATATATCTTCAATCTCATAGAAAAGGTTCGACAATCTAGAAATATTTAGTATTTTATGAACTTGAGTCCAAGTGTTTTAGAAAGCATGGTACAAATTTAATAGAATAAGTCTGTATAATTTCAGAAGTTATGTATGAGATTACGATCAGGCTAATCAGATGTTGTACAGAATCAACAGAACTACTTGTAATAAGAACTTGAACCTCATACTGAAGTTCGGCCTTTTGTAGTGATATAGGTATTTGCTTGTAATACGACATTGCTACAGATTTGCAAAATACGTAAGTATGACAAGAAATCTTAAAATTGGGTGAATGTTGCGATTACAATAACGAAAAAAAAAAAAAAAAAAAAAACAATATTTACAATAGTACTGCCCAGTTTGTGGTAATCGAATAAAAAAAACGTAAATTAAATTTAGTTAGTCTAAGTAGGTACTCTAAGTAGTAATATAATACAAGTATATAGATTACGATAGTACAATTTATGATTATTAGGCTAGTTTTAACGACCACAAACTAAACAACACATTTCAAATTAAAATTAAACGTTTAGAACCTTAAACTTAAATTAAAAAACACAAGTAAATATTATATACATCTGCCAACATCAAAGAAAACCAAAAGTAAATGCCAAGGACCTGTTTCAGTAATACTCAGCTCAGAAAAATACCGGGAATGGGCGCCACTATAACGGCTGTTACAGTGGGTAGTTTAGTTTGTGGTCGTTAAAACTAGCCTAATAATCATAAATTGTACTATCGTAATCTATATACTTGTATTATATTACTACTTAGAGTACCTACTTAGACTACGTTAATTATTTACATTTTAAAACGAATTATTGGAAAGCCCCGTTTCCTGGTGGTCATACTAGTTAGTCATATCATTATGATTATGACCACGAGGATGTATATGTCCTCCTAGTCATACTCACTTTTCTGAACCTCCTGTTGGAAGAACAAATGTCAGTTCATTGAAAATAAAAAATGTCGAGCTAGAAATAACTAAACAGGACTTTGGAAAATCCCGTATTTTTATTACCTTAATATTGGTACAGTAAACGGCGATAAAGTTTGCACATCGATCTTTGGAAAGAGGCAATCGGCTAATTTCGACTTCGTAACAGCGATATCTGTGTCGCACACACCATGACGTTTGTTTTGTCAGTCGTGGTTCAAATGCGAGAGAGTGCAGTCGCATATCCAAGTCAATATATATATAGAGTTGATAAAACTTACACAAAATTAAATTTGTACTATGGCATCTATAGGGGAAAAAGGTAAGCCGTTACTTTGCCAGTCACGTGAAATTATCTACAATGTTTATAAATATTTTGTAACTGAAGCCGACCAATTTAAAAAAAAAACATGAGAATGTTAATTTAAGTAATTACACTTTTTGTCGATCTTTAAACCCACATTTTTTAAGTATCCTAGTAGTATAACATCAGTTGCTATAATGCTCAGTCAACCCCTTTTAGGAATGTACTTAGTTCTAAATTCAAATTCTGATGAACGATTAATCTAATAATTGATGTACATGGAAATTAG
The DNA here is from genome assembly GCA_947623375.1 of Apotomis capreana. NCBI lineage: Eukaryota > Metazoa > Arthropoda > Insecta > Lepidoptera > Tortricidae > Apotomis > Apotomis capreana. The sequence continues at coordinate 51,335,756 of OX392498.1, forward strand.
CATTCGTTTGTATTCGGAAATGCGATGATTGCCGATGTGCATTCTTTATGGCCGTTTACTGTACTGTTATATACAAATATGAGAATTAGCGTAATTAGTTCAGTGATATAATTTATAATCGTTATATTTACAAGAAACCTAATGAAAACACCATCGTAATTTTTCTAAAAAGAAACCAATGCATATTTCGCCGTGAGTATAAGCTCCATTTGACATTTCATGATGAAATGGTCACGATCAATGCTCTCTTGCGTCTAATTTTAGCTTAATTGCTGGAACCATTATATTTTAATATACGCTACACCATCATCGATTAATCTGTGACTTTATGACCTCAAATAACGCCGTGTATTACTCTTGTCTCTTGTCCACCATAAGAGCGTAAACTAGTGGTATGATAATCGTTACCATTGATGATTTGCAAATATCTCCATGAATTGAATACAACTGTACAAATGGCGAGTATAATGGTTTAATTGGTAAAATGTTTATAACCTGTAATATAGCCGGGGATTTTTTCGACAGATTAATGAATTTTTCATCAAAATCTGTACAGCCGTTTTCACGTGATCCGCGGTCAAATAAACAGACAAAAAATCTAAAATCTGTTGGAACGTGTTCTGTTATCGATTCTAAGTATCCCCTGCCAACTTTTTTCGAAATCTTCCATGTACAGACTTTCGAGCCTCATCAGCTTTATTATATGTAATTTAGGATTAGATCGATTTGTGTGAGGTTGTCCGATATTTATTTTATTTATTTATTTATATGTATAGATAGATGTGACTACAGACGGACTCTGGTTTGAATATAATTATAATATTTAACCGATCTGAACCCTACTTAACTACTAATACACAAAAAATGTATATTAAGATCGGATGAATCTAAAAACCCTTGGGACATAACTCATACTCAAAACGTACCTAAGATACCACTTACAACTTACCTGGATAGTAACCGATCCCCGGCAAGTCTACTTTCTAACACGGCTGCAGTTCCAAATTGTGCACCCGTTTTTGTAACACCGTTGTTACGTGATCCCCTTTTTGGAGTTTACTCCTTAAGAATCGATTTTCATATATAAGCCCGGGGTATGAAAAATATGGGGTGTAAAATCGAACGTATCTGCCGTGCTAATTTAAAAAGTCGTATCTCAGTATACGATCGGGGTAAAAATACGACTTCGTAATTTAGCAGGTTATGCGTTAAGCGTTATAAACTAAGATCCCGATATAAAATAACCTTCACCGAGATGTTTATTTGATGAAATGTATTTTATATTTAATTTAATATGTCAATAATTATATTGCATATGGGTTGCCTAACAAATTTTAGTCTAGGGTATGTTTAATTAATGATAAAAAAAAATTGTTTTAAACATTTCACCGGTTTGATTAATATTAGATAAATTCTATACCAATCGAAAGTATGAATCCCATAGAATATGCAAACGTTAGGTTGCCTATTCTTTTCCCGTCACAACTATTGGGTAGCCAGGTATAAACAGGTAAATCTATACCTACTAGCATTTTGCAAAGGTCTGATTGTTGAATTGAAATTAAATAAAATTAAAGATTATTTAATTATGAATTTATCTAATAATCAAATCGGTGAAATGTAAAAAAAAAAAAATTTTTTAATTTTAAACTAAACATACCCTGGACTAAAATTTGTTAGGCAACCCATATGCAATATATTTATCGACATTTTAAACTAAATATAAAATACATTTCATCAAATAAACATCTCTGTGAAGGTCATTTTATATCGGGAGCTTAGTCTATAACGCTTAACGCATAACCTGCTAAATTAAGAAGTCGTATTTTTACCCCGATCGTATACTGAGATACGACTTTTTAAATTAGCACGGCAGATACGTTCCAAAAATATAAGTATTGCGAGGATTGACGTTTGGTTGTCAAAGGCGACAGTTGAAATTTTTATCAAATTTTATTTTATTTATAATTATGAGTTAATTCGGATATTGTATTGGACGCTGAGTCCATGTCGGATGTGCGGCAGCGGCATATAGCGGTGAAGTGTGCTTGTGGTCTGAGCGACGAAAGCTGTGGTTGTAGTGATAGTTTTATCACAATAGGCAGGAAACCTAAACGCTTGCGGGTTTTAACAACCGCCAAAACGCAGCTGGAGCCGGACGGTGTGCCTGACAAGCTATTTGAAATTTATAGTGTCAAAAGAAGATTTACCGAAACAGATTTGTTTGGCAAAGTTGCTGCAATTTAAGGGTATAAAAGGAATTTTATCCGTCAAGTTTATGGGTCCACGTAAAGTTCGCATACAGTTTAACTCTAAGGATGATGCGGAGAAGCTTCTGGCTTCTCAGGAGTTTAACAATGAGACGAGACGTTCTTATTGGTCTAATATGGCATGCTGCACTTATGGAATTATAAGGCAGGTTGAGTTGGAGGTTGAGGAAGACGAATTTTTAAAGAATATTGAAGGGTCTGAAGACATTTTGTCAATATGTAGACTGAACCGTTTGGATCATGATGGGCGTTGGGTTAAGGCTGAAGCTATTCGTCTGTGTTTTAAGGGAACTTCTTTACCGCCATATGTTTATGCCTACGGTTGCCGATTTAAGGCAAATCAGTACACTTTCCCGGTTACCCAATGTTCAATATGTTGGAAGTTCGGTCATCTGAGCAGGTTTTGTCCTACTACTAAAGTTACTTGTCCGAAATGCGGCGGGGAGCATGCCAATTGCGAAACGACTATTTTTAGATGCATAAATTGTAAAGGCAGCCATATGGCCTTAGATAAGTCGTGCCCGGTTTTTGTGAAGGAGTAAGAAATTCGCAGGATTATGTCTGCTGAGGGATGAATATATAAACGGGCTTTTTGGTTGTATATGCAAAATAAGGAAAAAAAGGATACGGATGTTTGTAGTCAGGATGCGCCATCTGTTTTTGAGAATGACTTAAGTTTTGGAAAGTCATATAGAGATGCTGTTTTGTCGAAGCCGTTACAATCTAAAGAGTCTGAAGATTCTGTCTGTCATTAGAGAGCGAGCCACAACAAGAGGTTCGTAAGCCGCGGAAGTCAAAAAGAGTAACAGATGTGAAGAGGTCCGAGTGTCTATTGGTCAAGCAGCCTACTATTGAGCGGGCTGATATGGAAGATAAAAGACAAAATAAGGACAAGAAGAAGAGACGTATTACTTTTGAAAGGCTGGTTGAGAAGACGAAGGATATTTTGTTTTCTACCGAAAGTTGGGAGGAGAAGTTCAAAACGCTGTTTGGAGTTGTTGTTAAGGAGATTTTGGATTTTTTTAAGGAAGGTGATTTTGTACGTTTGTTTTTGTCTAATGTAAATGGCTAGGTCTAATACCAGATCTTTCTTGAATGTAATGTTCAATTCAATATTGGCGGAACCCTTATCGGAATCGGCTAAATTTGTATACAGTCTTTTTTATGTAAATAGTGTATACAAATTTAGTTGTTTTCGTGTACATGTTATTTTTAAGTTTATACGGTTTATGTTTTTATTTATCTATGTCTTTTAGATGAATGATGTTGTGTATTAGGCCTGCTGGAGCTGGCATGTTCATAAAAATGATCAAAGCTCCTTAATTAATAAGGTCGTATCTTTGTATGGATTTCATAGTAAGATACGGTTTTTTTTCCCGTAGCACTGCAGACTGTAGTAACTAAACTAGCCGCTCGAGGGCGCTTTACATCACGCTTCCTTATTTAGTTACTACTCATGATCTCTCCAATTTGTTAGAAATGAATCGGAAGTAAATGTAATTTTGCTGTATATTATACTCGTATATTAATATTATGTAAGTGCCTACCTTCTCGTTCTTGTTTGCAGCACCCAACAGGGTACATAATGTGATACTTAAACTATTTACTAATCATTATGTGCAATAAACGTATTGAGTATTGAGTATATATTTTATAATCGTTCTTAAGGCCACGCGCGCACCACGATTTTAGTCGCGCGATAATTTTGTCGCATAAATGCAAGATATGGGTTTATATGAGAGTGCGCGCACCACGATTTTCATAAACCCAGAAGTACGCTTATTTCTGCGACAAAATTATCGCGCGACTAAAAAAAAATCGTGGTGCGCGCCTGGCCTGAAGAGTAAACTCCAGTCGTGCGTCGGAGCTGACACACACAATTTTTTTCTTTTAAAAATGGTAATTCATCCACTTTAAAATACAATAATATTTCCGTATTTGCTATCGTAAATTGATTGACTATTCTGTTATATTATTAAGGCAACTGACAGAAAAGTATTTATATATACAGGAGGAAGGAAAAACCTTTTTTCTAAGTATGTATATGGTATTACAGTATGACTAGGAGGACATGTAATATCCTCGTGGCCATACTGATATGACAAATTATTTAGTATGACCACCAGGACACGGGGTTGGAAAGCAATTGCTTATAAGTAGTAGGCGTCAGTGTTCATATTTTCGTAATTTACTCGAAATGTCTAAAATTCTACTACCGGTACCGCCATTTTAAGCAAATGACATCCGGTATTCTGGCAAAATGTGTAAGAACTAGTTTTATTCCCAATCACTTCATTTAATTATAGGAACTGGGATTCCTTGGAGCACCACTCATGTAATATTGAAGTCAAATGGTTGCAGCTACTCCTGGACAATGAAATTGTACCATATTCCGTTGGCACAGTGACCTCATATAAGTATAACTTGAACGACTAACACAACACTTAATATTTAAAGTACTTAAATATTAAATTTAAATACTTCAATAGGGAACAAATGGTGTCCTTTTTAACAAAATATTGGCTATTAAGCAGGGTAATAAATAATTCTCACTCGTATTTAGTTCAAAATATTGTATATGCTACAGACACTAATATTTAAATGTGACACATAAGACTTTACTTATAAATAGTTTGACGCCTACCGCTACTAAAATAAGTACAATATTAATAACTCGTAAAGCTAACGCAATTGCTATGACTACTTGGAAGGCTATTAGGTATAATGAATTTACTGGTGATTTGTAGGTACACCTTAATACAAAAAAAGCTACAGTAGCGACAAAAAATCATAGCATATACAATTTTAATTTTAATATGGACAGGCCAATATAATGGATAACGAATATAAAAAGATATACATAAGTATTTTAGTTTAGTTCCAATTATTATTATATTTGTAACTTTATTTCAAGTTCCAAACTTTCACTGAATGTCAAATTTTTTGAAAAACAGGCACAACGTCAACGACAAGTAGGTATAACTATACGGATAGAAAATTAGATATTTTATAATTGAAATGGCAGGTTACTATTGAAATGAAAATAAAAATTACTATAGTGTTCTATAAAACCTTTTAGGAGTGTAAAAGTGTGGCATTTTTCATACAAAATACACAGATATGATGAATTTTTGCCACTACTGTATCACTACATAGTATAAAACAAAGTCGCTTTATCTGTCCCTATGTCCCTTTGTATGCTTAAATCTTTAAAACTACGCAACGGAATTTGATGCGGTTTTTTCTAATAGATAGAGTGATTCAAGAGGAAGGTTTATATGTATAATACATGCATAATTTATCAGCATTGCACCCGTGCGAAGCCGGGGCGGGTCGCTAGTAAGCGTATAAGAGAAGGGAAACTACAAGATATCCCGTTGCATTGGGTATTTGCAGTCGAATGCAATGCAATCGACTTCTGAATTGATTATTCAGTTTGTATAGAGTTGTTTCAGTAAACTATTGAAACTGAAGGGAATTACAGTGTTTTTTTTCTACAATAGTCGGATGTTGTGTGTTTTGAAGCATGGAAATTAACTAAAACTACTTCTTCGAATTCTGTCACTGCTTCATTGTTTAATAACAAATAATTCATTGTTAAAATTATTTATTAACCTCTGCACTTTTAGCATTTTTAACCGACTTTTTACGATCTGCTAAAGTCAGAATTTATGTAATAACTCATATATCACTAAGAAACATAGTATTGTGTTTCATTAAAGTAATTAAGCCTATGAAAATGTTTTTTTTTTTTTTTATCTAATTTCATTGAAGTGATTTGGTCGGCAATAGTTGTCATACGTCATTTCAAACGATTTTGCTCGCATTTTACGTTCCCTGGTAAAACGCGTTACTGTATAAATTCTAATCCAGAGACATAATTACAATCTTATCCTCCCACTGACACTACTTTTCGCAATTTACGACGACGCATAAAATATGATACGTGTTTAATTGAACGTGTCTCGGGTGAAACGTCCATGTTTGCGAACCACTCCGCTTTTGTAATGACAAACCTAACACAAACTGAGCGTCGCGATACGACATTAAAGATTGCAAAACCCTCTGTGTGACTTCGTGTGATTTACTGGCTTCGCAGGATTTAGACACGCCACACTGCTGGCTAGCGGTGTAGCGTTACTGCCCTCCCCCTGTCGTTCTGTATTGGATCACGGCGATCCGACACGTCAGTGTCGTCAGTTAATGAAGTTGGGATTTTTAAACGTACGTGTTTTTTATCTAATAAGATATATTCATTCTAGATAAGTACATTTAAAGATTTGAATAGTTTTCATTACTTCGTATTTGATTGAAATACGTGGAAGTACCTATTAATTATATTAATTCTGTGATAGGAATCGAAGTTCTGTATGAATAACCTATTAAAAATGTATACTTCCCTGACACTAGAGCTGGTCATCGACACGAGACCCTCATTCAATGAGTGTGAGTGATATAGAGAATGATACTAAATCTGAACATAACTACAAAATACAAATATAAATACAAATCATTTATTTGTGCACAATAGGGACGAGTACACACATAATGTAACTATGCTAGATGGTACAATATGAATTAGTCCAGCTATGTTCTGCCTCAAGGCATACAAAATCTTATAACTAACATACTCATTGTTGTAGATTAGTGTTATCATTTAAGTATTCGTTGACTGAATAGGAAGTTTTTTGAGCCAGAAATCTATTTAAAGCCCGCTTAATTTCTAATACAGTTTCTTGTTCCTTAATATTAAAAGGAAGAGCTTCAATTATTACCTGAGATCGTCACTTGTTCCAATTCAAGCTGTATATCTTCGATAAATAGATTGGTCAAACCGTTTGGGAGCTATGATGCCACTGACAGACACAGAGTTACACAAATACACAGATACCTACACATTTTAAACTCATGACCTCTCTTTTTCCTTCGGGGATCAAAAACCAAGACGATGTCATTTTACCATAAGACCATACTATGAGTGGTGTCGTCGAACAAACCATTATCGCGACACGAGCGACATTAAAGATTGCAACATCCTTTGTGTACCTTTCTTCGTGTGGTATACCTACTGACTTCGCAGGATTTAGCCACGCCAAGTTGTAGCGTAGTAACCTTCCCTACCGCTCTGTATTGGATCACGGCTACCAACACGACGTCAGTTAATGACCTTGGGATATTAAAACGTAATGTACTTTTAAACCCTGACAAAAAGAGGATCCGTATATCTGTATGTCTGTTGTAGCTCCCACGAATGGTTCGATTTGAATGAGGTTTTTTTTAATCGTAAGCTAGTTGTCTGTCGAAATGGTTCTTCGGGGGTTTTTAAAATTTTGTATTTGTGTTATCGTAACAGTGATCAGTAACCGAACATACTGTTGAGAAGGCGCAATTTTTCTAAAATTTGTCTGTATTTCATTGATATTCGTGATAATAGGTAGGTATTAATGATATCACTTCTGTAACAAGGACATTTTGAATAAAATTTAAAACCATGACCGACACGGTAACATGACATGGTCTTGATGATAGTGTTATCATCACATCAAAAATTGCAAAACCCTACGGGTGACTTCGTAAGATTTACTGAATTCGCAAGATGTAGACACACCACAACGCTGGCTAGCGATGTATGGTTAATGCATCCCCCTGCCGCACTAAAATGTTTTTTTGAAGTTGAAGATGTCATATTACCTTAATACCATTCACCCACCAGATGGTATTCGGATTCAACAGAATCCTACGTAAGGAGCCTGCCTTGAAAATTAAATCTACAAAGAAAAATGGCAATTGTAGCAACGTTCCAAATTGACGTTATGGAAAGTCAACTTACATAGGATATATCTTGTCTTACTTGTCGCTCGCATTACAGTAAGAGCGAAAAGAATTAACATTTTAATAACATAATCTTAGTACAGATTCCTGAAATAAAAAAGTAGTTTGGTTTATTAAGTTCATTTAGAATAAATTACCATCCAATGAGTAAAGAAAACAAGTGAAAATTCATTTATTGATCCCGGACTCGCCTCACTTGAATGGCGAGGACTAAGTTAGTTTTTTTCTTTTTAACACGGACCAACTCGAAGCGTGTTCGCTCGGTAGCTATCGTAAAGGCGCGTAGAGATCGACGCCGATAATTGAAGAAACGTTACGACTGCTGAATCTTAACACCGATTTAAAACTTCGACGGATAAATTAAAAGAATTCGATTCGGGATTGTTTTTCCCTTCGCCTCACTGCCTCCGATTTTGCAGATAAGCTTGTTGTGCGCACACTTTATGTTCTGATTGCAAGTCGGTACCTGTGTAAAAGGCAACATGTGCTGACTTTGGCTGTATTTTAAATTAATAGTAGTTACGATATTCAATCAATTCAATATATTCAATCATTATTTGGGAAATATTGCTATTATTTGGATTGTCATTAAAAAAAGCTCGTTTACAACCTAGAACAAACATAGTATTAACTAGTCGCTCTGAGCTCCAGACCTCGCGAGTCTGTTTCAGAATGGGTGAAATATGATATTTATTACGTTTTCAAACCGAAATGATCAACAAATAATCTATATAAGTACTTAATTATCAAGCCTGCTCACAAGTCCAAAACGGAGCCCTTTCGCTCGCTCTGTCAGTATTAGTGCAGGTAATCTCTTATAACAGATGAGTCGTCAAGACCCTATTTTAGTCATCATCACTTTGCTTTTCGGTCGCATGCCCTAATTTTGGGGCGTGAATGACCCGATAGAAATGTCACTTTAGCTAAGTTCTGTATTTATCATTAAAATACAACTTGTCCATGGAAGTCGAATAAAAAAATCTAAATATCTCACTCTATGATATGTCCGTGACATGTTCAATCCCCAACACACCGGTCATAGGCCTTACTAATGTCAGATAACTCCAACATAACAACTACCGCCATCATAATTTAAATGAAGTCTTTTCTAGTCATTTAGTGTTATCGTTAGCGACTCTATAGACTTTTATAATGAAGTATGGGCGTTTATCACGAAACAATTCAATGGGCATTATTCTTGGCCACGACCTAATGTCCCGAGTAGCCAAAAAATGGAATAAGCCTGTTATAAAAGCGAGGGAGCACCGGCCCGGACAATAATTCACAAAAATTGTGAGCAGTTAACGTCCTCCGTGGCCTGAGAGCGACATAATCATCCGCGAAACTAAATTTAATGCTAATAGCACTTTTTAAAATAAAACCCCGGCAGGGTTGGGTGCTTAGTGGCATTATTTAAAGTGATTTTAATTATGTTGAGAGCAGATGACAGTGGAGTTCCCTCCTCTTCATTGTACGCCAGCCGCTCGTAGGCGCCGGGGGCCTGTTCTATTCCTCTTTAAGGGACTTACTCGTATCGTATGTACGGCTGCGTTAATATGATCGCCTCGCAGTTTTATACAACGCCTGTGCGAGGGCAGGAATTTACATTACAAAGGATACTCAAGAGGAATATAGTTATTTCATATAAGTGTTCAGTTATCTGAAACTTGATAACTTATGAATTTTTAATGTATGATATAATTATTTAAAATTTAGCTGCCGTCCCCTACTAACATAAAATTCAGTGACGTATTTATAAATCACTTTTTGATTATGTATTTTTGTGTTTGCAGTCCGTAACGTCAGTACATTCAATATAACTCAGTTTTCTAGATTTATTTTAGCTTAATCTAATATATTTTAGATTTTAGTTCTTATTTTTTTAGACTTAATTTTAATTTAATTGTCCAATGTTAAAAATTGTTTTGCTGAAAAAAAAACATATCCCTTGATAAAAAAAATATATAACACATTCCACATCTACTTCAACGAAAATATTTTTTTTCCATCTTCGTTTATTTTTGATTATCTTTGTGCTTTTGAAGCTGTAATTCAATGCTGTTAGGGCGATTAGTCTTGGGACGGGAATCGGTAATAGACTTTCTTCTTGTCGCAGGCAAATTAAAAGTTCTAAGTGTTGAATTTTCACTAGCAAATGTTGTACGAAGTTGCTTGATTAGTTTAAACAGAATGTTAGATCTGAATTTGAAATAATCCTGTAATTTATTTAAGTTTTATATTTATTCACTATAAGATGCCAACAATTTCGTCTGCGGAACACTCGAATAAAAAGTATTCTATAACCATCTTTCGCCTAACATCGTTTGTCCTAACATCACTTGCCCGAACTGTTTTGTCCTAATGGGCATTAGCCCTAACGATCAATTGCCATAACAATCATTTTCCATAACGTAATGGTTGTCCTAAAACTCATTTGTTCGAAACATCAATATCCCTAACCATCAATATCTCTAATATTTTTAGCCATATTCCTCGCAATCCCTAAAATCAATTTTCTTTTTTTAAAGTACCCACCCTTTTTGCAACCACCGAACTGCTATCAGTAAAGTAGTTTAATGGGTTAAGTTAGGTTAGAACTGCGACCACAACAGTTACTCGAGCCGAGCGATTTAAACCAAAATTAGGGCATATGAGTGTTAGGACAAGTGATCTTTATGACATAAAACGTTAGGGAATGCAAAAATAGGTTAAAAAACGTTAGAGATTCAGATATACCGAAACTTTCATACAAACTTGAAGGCCTAATCCGTGTAGTATTTTTGAAGTGAAAACTTCTTTAGTGGCGCTTGGCACTTTTTTTAGATGGGTAAAAAATGTTAAACTCGCGTCAGATCCGTAGCCTGATCGAAAAAGCGTAAGATTGTTCATTGTGACATTTAAATTTCTAAATAATGTATAAACAATTGGTAACCTAGCAACCGTGTCTGTTTCAAAGAAAGCCTTCGAACAACAAAATGTTGTAAGTGACAAATGGTGAAGCGTAATCATAAACTTACATCAGTAAGAAATGGAGATCAAAATAGAAATCAAGTGTCAGTGAGATAGAATAAAATCGGATAGTTCAGATTTAAAATTAACAAATTCAGTGAGGAAAAATACTTCTAATGTTTTTAAAGTTTTATATTATGGACCAAAAGTGCTAAAGGGAAGGGAGAAACTTATCATATGTTTTATTTATTTATTTAATCTTTATTACACAATTGGAAAAAAACGCACACAAGGCGCACTTAATGCCATTGGGCATCAATACCAGTCAACCTTTGAGCAAAGCAGATAATCTGTAGGTGGTTAAAAAACAGGTTTTAATTATCTCACTAATATTATAAAGGCGAAAGTTTGCGAGTGTGTGTGGGTGTGTGTGAGTGTATGTTTGTTACTTCTTCAGCTCAAACGGCTGGACCAATTTTCAAGAAATTCGGTATGGAGGTAGCTGACACCCTGGATTAACACATAGAGGCTACTTTTTAACAGCGGGTAACACCGCGGGGCACAGCTAGTATTTGTAATATGTTGATACTTTATAGCGTTAACCTATATATACGCGCGACAAATTTCAGCGTCATATTTGAGGGAAATCGTTTCTTTTTTAATAATAGTGTACTCGGCTAATTCCGAATGGCGGGTAATTCCGAAAATTACTGATATCTAATAAACGGGGTAACATTTTTTGCCCTACCAACACTTCTTACTATAGAAGTGTATATATAGTATATGAGGAAGTGTTGCTAGCGCAAAAAATGTTACCCCGTTTATAAGATATCAGTAATTTTCGGAATTACCCGCCATTCGGAATTAGCCGAGTATACATTTAAAACAATGCGCGCGTGACTCATTGGTTCTTGATTATAGGAGTATCAATTGTGATACTGACCACATTGGCTTATCTATCCAGTGCTTTGCTAATTGAGTGTAAAAACGTGTATTACGTATAAATCATAAAAAATACGATACCAAACAAATAATTTGAAATGAAAATAAATGAAATAAAATAATAATAAATAATCTTCGTTTTTCAGAAAAATAAAGAAAAAAAGGAATAAAATAGCACAACGAAATACAAAACTACTATTAATGCGGTCTTTATAAGACATTTAAATAGATTCGAATCAAAATTGTTCGTTTCTTACTTCAGCTACCATAAACCTAAAATCTATACCTACTCACCCGGCAAGCTCTTCTTTCACGGCGTCTGCAGTAATGTGCTATAATGTAGTACAACAAAAACCAAACAACTAAAGCCAACAGCAGCCTAAAGTTTTCTTTGATATGACCCGACTTTGCTAAGGCTGCGTTTGCGACACTTGGATTTATTTACAACGCTCGAGTGAAGTTTCGGGAGACTATTTATTGGTGTGTGTCTTTCATTACTCAGTCAATTCATCACATGTCTTCAGAGTCGTAGCATGCATCTAAATAATAAGGCAGTGAAATGATTTGTTTTATGTTTGTCATGGACTCATGGTTATATATATTACTAGCATTAACCCGCGGCTTCGCTCGCGTGCCTATGTAATATACATCATCCTACGGGAACAATGCTCTTTTTTTCGGGATTAAAAGTAGGCTATTTGTTAAGTTAGGGTATAATCTGCAATCTGCATTTCCCTCATACGTATCCGTCCAGCCGTTTTAGCGTGAAGAAGTAACAAACATACACAGACTTTCGCTTTTCTAATATTACTGGGAAATACTTTTTATGTTATCACAACTCCACTTTAACAAATAAAACCGAAAACTCAAGCACTCAAATCAAGCGATCTCAGCTTTTACTGTATCCAAATAAAGTTCACTTCAAAATTCATAACTCGAAGTGAAGCTAAGACACCGGGATATGTGTGCATTTTATTTGTATAAAGCTTTTATAATGTCCCGAGCCTCTGCTTATCGACTTGGGATATTCGAGATTGGTTTAATGATTCTTAGCCATGTTCTAAGTTACGTCATGTTCTATTGTAAGATATTGAGGTTCTCTTTGTTGATAAATGAAAAATGTATTATTCTGAGCCAGATAAACGTAATTCAGAATTCTGAAATGACTTAACATAATTATTGAAAAGCTTGAATGTATTTATTACGAATGCAGGAAGTTTGCCGATCATTACTCCTCCCGTCCCAACGCGCCGCCCGCCTAGGTACATTGACGACGATCGAGATGCCACAAAAATACTATTTTTTTAATCTATTAGGATAACGCGGGTCTCTATCCATACCTCAAAAGCAAAAATAGAACCCCCTTATAGGATCACGTGTAGCTGCCTGTCAGTCCGTCTGTTACAACCGATGTGCTGCAAAACTACTGGACCGATTAAATTGCAATTTGGCGCAAATGCTTTCAAGAATTTTCATGATTTTCGTAATTAACGTCCCAAGAAACCATAAAAATTACACCCATACTCATATTTAGTCAACCCCATCGCACCCCAACAGGCGAGACGGTATTTCACGTCCACCACATTTGTTTTTAAAATCGTTGTTGTTTTGGTAATCAGCGACCCGATAAACCATAGAAACATTACCCTTGTTGATTTTCAGACTTTGTCACCATATTCTCCTCCTTTAGGGGTTGAATTCTCAAAAAACATGAAACACGTGCTTACTCATTTATCGTTAGAAATACTCCTTGGAAGTTTTCAATATAATAGTCTAACTAATCTTTTTTCCCCATACAAACTTACGACCCCCATTTCACCCCTTTGGGGGATGAATTTTGAAAAATTCTCTCTTAGTGCACCCCTACACCTTATAAGGGACCTACGTGCCAAATTGGACTCTCTAGAACCAGCGGTTTAGCATTAAGACATTTCAACCCCAACAGGGGAGATTTTAATTCACGTCCGCCACGTTGGATTTTAAAATCGTTGCGGTTTTCGTAATCAGCGAACCGATAAACCATAAAAACAATACCCATGTTGGTTTTCAGACTTTGTCACCACATTTCTCCCTTTTAGGGGTTGAATTTTCAAAAAACCTGAAACACATGTCTACTCATTTATCATTAGAAATACTCCTGTGAAGTTTTGAATAAAATAGTCTAACTAATCTTGTTTCCCTATACAAACTTTGGAACCCCATTTCACCCCTTTAGGGGGTGAGTTTTGAAAAATCCTTTCTTAGTGCACCCCTACACCTTATAAGGAACCTAAGTGCCAAATTTGAATTCTCTAGAACCAGCGGTTTAGTATTTAGACATTTCAACCCCATTTCACCCCAACAGTGGAGATCGTTACTCACATCCGCCACGTTGGATTTTAAAATCGTTGCGGTTTTCGAAATCAGCGACCCGATAAACCATAAAAACAATACCCATGTTGGTTTTCAGACTTTGTCACCACATTTCTCCCTTTAAGGGGTTGAATTTTCGAAAAACCTGAAACACATGTTTACTCATTTATCGTTAGAAATACTCCTGTAAAGTTTCGAATAAAATAGTCTAACTAATCTTGTTTCCCTATACAAACTTTGGAACCCCATTTCACCCCTTTAGGGGATGAGTTTTGAAAAATCCTTTCTTAGTGCACCCCTACACCTTATAAGGAACCTAAGTGCCAAATTTGAACTATCTAGAACCAGCGGTTTAGTATTTAGACATTTCAACCCCATTTCACCCCAACAGGGGAGACGGTTACTCACATCTGCCACGTTGGATTTTAAAATCGTTGCGGTTTTCGAAATCAGTGACCCGATAAACCTTAAAAACAATAACCATGCTGATTTTCAGACTTTGTCACCACATTTCTCCCTTTGAGGGGTTGAATTTTCAAAAAACCTGAAACACATGTTTACTCATTTATCGTTAGAAATACTCCTGTAAAGTTTCGAATAAAATAGTCTAACTAATCTTGCTTCCCTATACAAACTTTGGAACCCCATTTCACCCCTTTAGGGGATGAGTTTTGAAAAATCCTTTCTTAGTGCACCCCTACACCTTATAAGGAACCTAAGTGCCAAATTTGAACTATCTAGAACCAGCGGTTTAGTATTTAGACATTTCAACCCCATTTCACCTCAACAGGGGAGACGGTTACTCACATCCGCCACGTTGGATTTTAAAATCGTTGCGGTTTTCGAAATCAGTGACCCGATAAACCATAAATACAATAACCATGCTGATTTTCAGACTTTGTCACCACATTTCTCCCATTGAGGGGTTGAATTTTCAAAAAACCTGAAACACCTGTTTACTAATTTATCGTTAGAAATACTCCTGTAAAGTTTCGAATAAAATAGTCTAACTAATCTTGTTTCCTCATACAAACTTTGGAACCCCATTTCACCACTTTAGGGGGTGAGTTTTGAAAAATCCTTTCTTAGGGCACCCCTACATTTTATAAGGAACCTACGTGCCAAATTTGAACTCTCTAGAACCAGCGGTTTAGTATTTAGACATTTCACCCCCATTTCACCCCAACAGGGGAGATGGTTACTCACGTCCACCACGTTGGATTTTAAAATCGTTGAGGTTTTCGTAATCAGCGAACTGATAAACCATAATAACAATACCCATGTTGGTTTTCAGACTTTGTCACCACATTTCTCCCTTTTAGGGGTTGAATTTTCGAAAAACCTGAAACACGTGTTTACTCATTTATTCTTAGAAATACTCCTGTGAAGTTTCGAATAAAATAGTCTAACTAATCTTGTTTCCCCATACAAACTTTGGAACCCCATTTCACCCCTTTAGGGGGTGAGTTTTGAAAAATCCTTTCTTAGTGCACCCCTACACCTTATAAGGAACCTACATGCCAAATTTGAACTCTCTAGAATCAGCGGTTATGGCTGTGCGTTGATATGTCAGTCAGTCAGTCAGTCAGTCAGTCAGTTTCATCTTTTATATATTTAAGATGTAATTATAGGTACTTACTAGTTTTGTAGGAAACCATAAGTACAATATCATGTGGTCTGGGTCAGGGTCCATTAATTGGTTATTCAAGTTCCATAAAGGTTATATAAAAAGCATCTAAATTATTCAAAAGTTTTCGAAAATAAGAAAATTATTGTTCAATGTGATTCAAATTAATATGTTATATTTATCACTTGTATCATATTTATTTATTAGGGGACGATTTATAAATTACTTTTATTAGAAACTAGCGACCCGCCCTGGCTTCGCACGGGTGCAATGCTGATAAATTATGCATGTATTATACATATAAACCTTTCTCTTGAATCACTCTATCTATTAAAAAAACTGCATCAAAATCGGTTGCGTAGTTTTAAAGATCTAAACATACATAGGGATAGCCAGACAGTACGATTAACGTTGAATAATGAACACAAATGAAGGCAGAGTAAAAAACGATTGGAATGACCCTCCAAGTCAATTATTAACCATGTATACCTACCTAACCTTTAAACTTGATACGTAGTTAAAATATTTCTACTATACGAGTAAGTACTACTACGTAAATAACATATTGAGTGGTGGATATGTCATCTTCCGCAAATGACTCGTCCCGACCACGGCCTCGCTAGTAAATAGCGTATAAAACGATCATTCTTTCATCAAAGCAACAATCGCCGGCCAGCTACATACGGACTTTGCCTGGTCACTAGTTACAAGATTTGCGTGTTCATTCTTGATCACAAGTATCACTACTAAAATCATTTCTGGATATTTAAATTTTATGCAGTAAACACTCAAAGCTCTTCTTATTAAGAGTACCTAATCGTTATGCGTTTACGCCAGTACGTATGCCTCCACTCCGGCATTTAAATAAGATTAAAACAATCCCAATTCATACCGCCGTTTTATGTCACAGTAAGGTTGGATATATAAGAGCAGTAAAACGTCCATCCACACGTTGCGGCTTTTACCAATGCACTATCTATAATTAAACAATGGGCCTGACCCACGCCCCGTTACAACCCAACAGCCGACGTTTAACACATTTGGATAATCTCACTAAATCGCTTTAATCTCAACTTGGGACGAACCTTAATTCAATTCCACGTTAATTTACTTATTTGAAAACGAGAGCACCCGCGATACAGTTATCAGGGCCGGCCCGGGGAATTAGGGTTTGAGGATGATAGGGATAATCTTTTTACGAATAAATGATTATAGTGAGACCCCGCGCTTAACGGCCCAGCCGTTAAAGTTGTTTGTTTTTATGATTAGGTTAGCCCGGAAGAGCTTGCTCTATTTACTTATACTGTACGCAATGATTGGGCTTTCGTAATCATTGTCATTTAACTAAATTAGCACTGGGAGTGGCACATTCCTCATTAACCGACAGCCGCTTGGGGTAGAAAGGTTTACGGGTGGCGACAGTACTGGAAGACGCAACGTGTGTCAGGCCCTTACAGTTTGAAAATTCAAATAGCTCCCAAGTACCACACATGCTTTATAAGCACTTATACCGCCCTTAAACAGCTGAAATAAGCTGAATAAGCGTCGTGGGTCCAAACTTCATTTGATATTGAATAATACCGTGTATGAAAAGCTTTTTTATTTTAGTTTATTTTATTTAACTGACCCCAATCTACCCGGATACACAAAAAGGAAACAGTAACGCTTTAGCTCTATTTTTTATTTAATATGTATGTTCGTTTTTTAGGCATCTATGGGCTACAGTTGCCTGGAAATAAATTAATTCAATTTATAAAACAATAAAAAATATTTCCTGTTACAGCTGAGAAAATATCTGCGAAATTAGCAATGTACGAAGCATTATTACTTTCCATAAAAAAAAACTACTACAAATTAGTAAAGGAATTAGGATCGATCTATTATCACGGCCCAGACTATTGTTGTCTCAGAGCTAGATATCGTGTTGGTTCTTTGAACCAAGCGTCAGGCAGTGCTCGTCGATATCACCAATTCACCACCCCCCGTGAAGACAGAGAAGGACAAACTCAGCAAGCAGCAAGACTTGGATCACGAGGTGACCGATATGGTCGGTCCAGTGAACAGTTTTATAACGTACCTAGAGTCGATCGGCAAATATCTTAAGAAACGTCAATATTGAAATATTCGAATATCTCCGGATAAAAAATCGAATAATTCGAATATCTCCACATAAAAATTCGAATATTGTAAAATATTAATATTTCGAAGCTCTAGTCAGTAATCAGGCTCCTTACAACGGTGGACCGACGATCTCGTGAAAGTCAGTCTGAGTGAGATGATGATGATGAATCATTATACGACTAATTGTAAGCATTTCTATTTGTAAAACATTACTTTTAAAGTCAAAGAAATAGCCTGAATCAATATCAATTTGTCAAACGATAATCGCAAGCAGCATTCACATACAATCAGTGACATCAGTAGGTTTAGATTTATGAAGGAAAATCAAAGTTCGGACTAACCGTAGGCGGCGAGTCGACTTTGGTAAACTGATATTTATCTATGAACATCTATTTTGTTAATGCAGCATTCAAATTTAAGAGAGGTGACGTTGATCTAATAAATTATTATGATTACGTGTGTCTAGTGGTACTTTAAACTAATTTTAATACATAATGAATTAGTGTTACGAAAACGATTTACCTGCTAAAGCTACTTACCTGTTTTGTCGGTTTTATAAACACTATTTAATAAATAACAACAAACTTACCTACGTACACTTTTATTTTGTATGCTGCGCGTTTGGTTTACAAATTACTTTTAATATTTGCATTAGCCCCCTGCAATATACAGTACCTACCTACGATAAATTAAAAGAACAATGCATCAAAGCTCTTATAAATGTATCTGTTAGGAAAAGATAAATCTCAGTATTTGAATCGGCAGATAGGTGAAGCTGGTTGGAACGGTGGGTATTTTTAGGTTACGTCAGTTCGGTCTGTCTGCCGCAGATATGCTGCCGTGTCTCGCTGACGTTAACAAATTACATCGACTGTCGACTTTTTGAAACAATATACAGTTGGCGTTTAACTTATCTCCGGACTTTTCGTCTCGTGTAGATAAAGTGTTGTAATACTAAAATGTCATTATACTCAGAGCTCGGTACTCGTAAGTCACATACAATGCGCGACTATACACCTTAACTGATATCCAAGCACCTAACTCTACGGAGTAAAGTTCTAAATGGAACGTTTGGCTAGCCAAGTGTTTATGTCGCATTGTATGGGAGCTGTAGATAATATTTCTCGGCGACCCTCGGCGGGCGTATCGTTTTAGTTAGTATCACAGTTACCGAAGCGATTTGTTACGTTATCTCAGTTACTTTGTTTGAGGTTGATAGGTTAACGTTAAGGTATCGTTGCTGGGATCTACCTATAAGTCGCTGCGTTGCTCTCAAACTAAATGCCGGCTGATGGAGTCGATGATTAATTTTGTACTAATAATTATATAGTGGAGCTTAATTACAGAGGTTGCATTGTGAACCATGTGATATTTAGCCAGCGATTCAGGCGAAGGTGCGAAGCCCGCTGTGCGCCCCGGCCGGCGCGGCATGTTTGGTCTGTGAGAGTCATTAGTACCGAGGCGTCTGCAACCTATGTACTGCTTAATTAGACGACACTGGTTACCGAGTACTTAATTACGGACCCACCTGCTACCAGTTCGGCTATTTGTACGTCTCCGTAAACTATATTAACCACAATTCTGAAAGCGTGATTAAACGATCCCCTTGAAACGTGAATGACGGAATTCGAAAAATCAACATTAAAATCGACCGCCGCTTTGTTGGTAGTGTGTATAATTTTGAATAGGATTAACGTTACTAATCTGACAGAAGTCTACGCGAGATAGCATCGCGGACATCTCGGCTCTTCATATAACATATTGCCTTTTTAGACAAACGGTACGACACAGCCCACGTTCCCTAACAATCGGTGGGCCGTCTTAAAAAACTAATCACACGACGTTTTTTATTAGTCGTTGGGAGTGAAGTTAGAAGTGATTTGTCCAGGGCAATCTATCATTCGAGGCACTATGGGAATAATTAGTGTCAGCGAGCGCATCCGGACAGAGTGCGCGCCAACAATGAGCCCCGTGACGCACCATTCAAACAAACCATTAATAATTTTGAACGCTAGTTTTTCTTAGACGGATTCACTCTTGTAAATAAATGGTACAGCGGATTCTTAACTACCTACTTACGGAGACATTTTTTACCGAGTGGAGCCGTTAGGTGAGGTACGCGCGCCGCTGTTTCATGCTTAGGAAACGCCAATTCAGTCGACACTCCTATGACGAACGAGAACCTCACCTGACTCGAGACCGGCGGCAGCTAAGCATACAAAGAGGTAACTATTTAAGTGATTTAACTTGGCAAACATACATACGACGGTAAGGTTGAACATTAAGTTGAAATGCGCGGTAAAGCAAAAACCGTCACGGTCGCACACCACGTTTTATAGGAACTTAACCGGTGTGAATGACCTCAGTTTCGTTTCGAGATATGTTTTAATACGCATTTTAATAAAGCTTGTATTGTTTAGGCTGCCGGAATACATTAAACTTTATGTCGTTGTAAGCGACTGTAGCGAGCGGGCGGCGCAGCAATTAACTGTGTTGCTACATTCACTACTGACGTATTGCTGTAGGTACTGTAGTTGTTCATGATAACGCTTTCAAATTCCCGACATATCCTTCTGTATGTCGTTGTAATCACGAAATCCGTTCACGACGACGAGTTCCGTCTCATTAACACATGTTTTGCAACCAATATTCTAATAAGCATTAAATTAATGAATCGATCAAATGCAACGTTCATCGTTTGTCCGCATGTCCAACGAAATCGCCTCTGCAAGGGTAAGAATTACCCATTAATTAGGTACAAAACTTAACAGCGACGACACCATGCGCGACCCATAAAGAGCTCCATTAAAACGTTTTAAAACTAAACAACAATGGCGATCGACCTCAGACAGAACTGGACGCGCATTCTCAGCGTAATAAAGAGTCCGTTCATAATTAGCGCTGCTTATTTAATATAATGTCTAAAACGTGATAATAAGGAAGTAATGTAAGCAAGATCGTTATAATAAAAATAGAGATTTCTTTATGTGTACAATTAAGTGGGCGAGCGTGTATTAATTACTTTACAGCAGCTGTTAACGTGTATGAAATACAGCTAGGTCCGCCGCGGGGAGCCGTGTCGTAATTTGGCTCTTAATATAACGTTCATCATATCAAGTTATTTTTTTTTTAAGAAATAATCAAAAGTATTAAGTGCGCTGTCTAATAAGTTTGACGTATTTTGTATACATGTACGTACATGTAGGTAGCTACTTATAGTAGACGGAATACATTCGCTCAGTTCTTAGCCGGAATACAACCAACAGAAATAGTTATTTGAAAACTGTTGACGAGTAGAGAATGCCTAAAGGCATTAAGTCCCCCCTTTGGATTTTTTTTGTATTGTGCAATACAGTTTAAGTAAATAAATGCGTTTTCCTCTTTGGGTTTCGCGACAACCACCTCGGAACTGTATTTTATTGGTTGTTTGTGTAAATGCAACGCAATTGCTTGATTTCAATCAAAATCTCTTACGAGTACCGTTCACGAAATGTTGACGACCGAAATTGCATGTTTCATTACTTCCAGTTCCAAGTGACCTAGAAAATTGAAATTTGGCATCCAGCTAGGCAATTGTGTGTAGGTAGGTACCTATAAAAAAAGATATTGATATTTTTTTTGAGTAGAAATTAGGGAATGCAACCCGGGTACCCGGGTACCCGACTACATTTGGAGTCGGGTAAAAACCCGGGTTTTCAACTCATAACCCGGGTTTTACCCGAAATAAGAAATGTTAAGAAAAATGAGTGAAACCACAAATAACTTATAACAAAAGGTTACGAGTATATTACGGCTGTAACCCTGTAACCCTAACTTACTACGTTGTAATTTACTAGCTTTGCCCGCGGCTCCACCTGCGTGGAAATTGGTCTGTGTCACTAAGCGGCTAATTCACCCCTAATTTCTCTCCCTATCCCCCGGAGGCAGAAGTTTAAGTTAAAGTTAACAGATGGATATGATAGTCGACTGTAGTCCTGTCCAGATCCGCACGGCGCCGCACCCTATCAGAATCTGCGCCTCGATGAGGTTTCGCTGCATCTGCACTACTTGTAACCGGGTTCCGTTGCAAACTTCGGAGGTGACAAATTCCGTAGAAGCATGATCGGAACTCCAACTTCCAGGGTTAATGTGTGTGCTGGGAGTCCTGAAGCGCTCAATGAGAAACTCCCCCGAGCGATGTTGTGACATTGCCTTCATCCAAGACAGTTTTGATGGAATTATATGCTTCTTCTTCTTCTTTCGTGTCGAGGTTCCTCAAATATGTGCTGCCCAAAAGGCAGCGGCGTCGACAGCCCTGACGGACAAACCAGAAGATGCGCCATCGTTTGTGATGCTGAGTTACAGAATTATATGCTGCTTGTTCAACTTTCATTTCCGCCAATTTCCACGCATTAAATGCCGCTGCCTGTACATTTTTCGGCGTTTTTTTTTTTTTTAATTTATTTATCTCATGCATAGCTTACATTTGGTACATATATCTTACTATCGCCAAACATACGTTTATTGGCGAATGCTGCGCTCACTTTTATAACTACGTTTGTCTACAAATGTACCTAACTAAGTACATAATAATTAGTGATTATGGCTCTCTCACAAAACGAAGATTTCTCACGTCCTATCACCTGGCTCATGACTCCGTATACGCTCCGAATATAAGGTCTTCAACGGACGGAAAGATCCTGCATAACGTTTCTGGTAATCGAAGCAGGCCGTTGGTTTCCTCCAGATTCTCCAGAAGTCTTTTTCCAACCGGAAGCCGTACCAGGGCTGCCAGTAGAGTATTTTTCATTATTCAGCCACAAGTCTGAAACTATACAAAAATGATTGCCAGGATACAAAAAGTGTGTAGACGGCTAAGAGTTTTCTAGCTTGAAATAATTGATGTATCCAATTATACAAGACGGTCCTTTTAGCTTGAAATAATTGATGTATCCAATTATACAAGACGGTCCAGGATACAAAGAGGATACAATCAGCGGTTCAATTATACAGTTTTTGTATCCAATTATACGATCTGGCAGCCCTGGGGGCGAAACACGTGTCGAGTAAGTTCTGTTACTTTGGTGGTGGTTTGTTATATTTATTTGCGTATTCATTTTTCTTATCGTGGTGGGAGGGTGGGACCATTAAATGCATGTATACATGAAAAAATACGCAAATAAGTATAACGGGTTAGCACAAATTTAACTGGCACGATATTATATCGCGGAATAGCAAAGCAATATTATTATTTTCATTAATATGGATTTCCGCAAAGTAACGCCTGATTCAATTAATTACGGAATTAATTAAATTTTAAGCAGAAAATGGAAGCTGGAACTTTTGTCAGTGAGCCACTAGAATATTTTCCATTATTCAGCCACAAGTCTGAAATTATACAAAAATGATTGCCAGGATACAAAAAGTGTGTAGACGGCTAAGAGTTTTCTAGCTTGAAATAATTGATGTATCCAATTATACAAGACGGTCCTTGTAGCTTTAAATAATTGATGTATCCAATTATACAAGACGGTCCAGGATACAAAGAGGATACAATCAGCGGTCCAATTATACAGTTTTTGTATCCAATTATACGATCTGGCAGCCCTGAGCCGTACCCGGGCGAATTCTTGGACATGTGAGCCTCCTCCTTGTTGGACACGTATATTCTCAGCCAGGCGAAGCTTCTGCATGCTCGGCCACAACACCGACCTCTTCAGGCAGGCATTTTACCTCGTCGGGTCGATGTAGTCGAGTACTATGCGTTACCGCCAAACGACATTGTAAAGCTACCTATTGCGCGCGCCGTCCTTCTGAAGTCTTGGAGTATCCTTACTACGGCTTCTATGGCCTTTTTATGCGCCAGAGTACACTCGTCCCAGACGATTAAACTGCATTCCTGTAGAACTCTGGTTTTATCACAGTTTCTTGATATCCTTGACTTGAGTTGCAGACAGCAGTTTCCGCGCTGTCCAAATCTATTGGGCTCCTGAAAGTTGTGTGAGCCGTCTTGCCACCAGGCAGTAATGTAGTAGCGATTAGTCAATTATAAATTTGTGGATATCCGTTTCTTCTAAACTTAGAGTGAATTTGGCAAAATCCTTCCTCAGTAGCTTATTCATGTCACAACGTATAAATTTCAGCGCTCTCTGTTAGTTTATCCCGGTACTCGATAATCGTAACACATGTTTGAAAAAAGTTTGCACCTCCTTCCTAAGTAGCGCCATAAGATTCAAAGTCTGGAATCGTAATCAAACGTGCTTTTCATTCTTAAATACCCGCAATAACCAAAAAACTCAATATTTAATCATTTTTGTTCAAGTCCGGGTATTACCCGGGTACCCGGGTTTTGAAAATAATGGTCGGGTAATACCCGGGTAACAAAAAAGGCCGGGTATTGCATTCCCTAGTAGAAATATATAGAACACTATAGCCTAACTATATTAACAGCTAGCACCACCTTTCGAACTTGTAAACGAAGAGTGAAGATGAGAAATCGGGGAAAGGCTGAAATGGTGTAAATGTCAAAAGGGTGAAATGGTCAAAATTATGAAATTGAGAAATAGTGAAATAAGGAAAGAGGGGAAGGGAAAGAGAGAACGGGAGAAAGGGGGAACTAATGAAAGAGGAGTGGGACCTTTGTCCCGTCACCGTTTTCATGATTATTATAGACGTCGCGATAGTTTTAATAATATTATCCTATAACCAATTATACTGAAATTTATACCGAAAAAAGCTGTATATCACGCTGTTCGATGTACATACTTGTAGTTTCATAAAATGTAGGGAATTGATAGGGGTTGCACCAAAAGGCCATCGATTGATCACACAATATTGAATTTATTTTACACAAGGATGATTATAGAATATTTTATAACCGACTACGCAAATAAGAGAGTTATCTCATGCCCCAATCTACGTATTCGTACTTATTCCAAATTGGAAGGATAAAACATCACCTATATTTCCATCGTTTCATATAAATACTTTTGTTATTAAAGATTCGCGATACCTACTTAGAATCTATGGCATGAGTATTATAAATGTTATTTCTGCTTTGAGGTGGATATCAAAGTTGCAATGAAATCCGGTCGGGTTTTTCGGTACCAATCATTGGCGCGATTAAACAGAAGGAGACACGGATCTGTCGACAGATTTAACGAGGCGACCAAACAACGCCCTCTCAGAAATCTTTCACCTGAATATTTAGCTCTTTGAGTAAAAATAAATCCTTCCGTTTCTCGGAACAACAACAGTGTCAATTCGACTCGCCTTAGAGCAAAGATTATATTTGTCATCGGCGTTAGCGTTAACGTTCGCTGGTTGCGGGTTACTGAAGACTCCCACACCGAACAGATGTTTTGTCATCACGCCTCTCGTACTAGACTTTTTCCCCGAGGAAAAAATCTACAGAAGACGCCTGTCTACTATTTATAGAGCTGTCATTTCAGCTTAAAGACCTAATGAGGCGTTTCTAATAACGTTCCGGAGCTCATTCGGTTCCCTGTTTGTTCACGTAATTACTATCCACACGCCCCGGCCTGTCCGTCGTGCTTTAAACACTTAAGGGGAAACGCTTTTACCTTTGCAAAGAGCGATGCCGTTCAAATTTAAGGTCTGCTTTAACAGGTAAAAGGTGATGAATACCTGATATGTTAACAAGTAAAATATATGTGATACAAAGGTGATAGGGAAAGTGAGTGAATCTTTTTTATATAATTTCAAGTGCGACGTGTTGTTAAACTTTACTACTGTTACTTAAAGCGTAGATACTATTTGTTTTGTCAACTTCTTTAAGATCAAACAAATAATTTAAGCGTTCTAAAAAAATACATCAAATATGTATTTTTTTAGAACGCTTAAATTATTTGTTTGATCAAATTGATACTGATTTTTATAAATTGTACTTTTAGTTAGGTATTGAAAAGTCTTCCTGTAGACAAACTGTCATAACAGTTTCGCAGGGCTTTAGATTGTATGTAATCTTTGTTGTAAAATTAATAAAGAAATAAATAAATAAATAATGTGTAAAATTGTATGTGTGTTTGTGTATCCAAACATTTTTGTCAACAACGAATAAAGTCCCTCGAAAGTGATACTGTAATTATGCTTCCGGGTCGACACAATCAAATCGTGTTGTTATTTATGTGACAAATTAAAACCTAAGGAAAGTTCATGAAATTCATCAGTGATATTTAAAGGCACAAAATCTAGTAAGTTTATTTAATTCGTAGTTCTGTCATATATATTTCTTGCGATAGATAAAAACGGAACTAATTGTGCTTGCAAAATACACCGGTATTCTTTCAAGAGTAAATTTGGTTCTTAATATTGGATTTTCTTTAAGTTACTTACCTACTCATAACACAGCTTTAATCTTGCATAGCAGAACAATTTGGAGAACGTTAATGATCACTTGATCAGTATCGTTCGAGGATCCGCTGCTGAGATGGTTAGGGAAATAAAAGTGGGCATCCGGATCGAGAAAGCCATCAACGGAAACAAGTCACCGTGGAGGGAATTCGCCGGGCCCGCCGCGGCGGATTGGAGAAATATTCCGGCATTAGTCCGCGCCACCTGCCAGTTCACATTCAACCTCCGGAATTTTTCAGTATTCCCGATGCAAAGTTTCTCGTTAATATGCAAATTAAAAGTTATCTGCACGGATGCGCGGATTTAGGGTCACTTTCAAACGCAAAGTGCGCATAATCAAAATTGGAAGTTCACGCACTGTTTCTATTCCGACCCGTGTAACGATTTAGCATAATTATGAGGATTATAATATCACTGTTTCTCTTTTTCATATGATGATGTCTAATGTTTAATTAAAATAAATACGCAGTTAAGCATAATTTAATGTTATTCGCGGACGTTAAGATATGTAACTGTTTTTGGTTTTTGATTTACAATGTGTGCTTTTGGGGCTTACTGTTGCGTGATGCTGTCAATTTGTCTGCAGGGCTAGTATATACGTATGTTGCCGTTACTTCATTGCGCGACATGCATCGCTCTTCTTGCCTACACGTTATTAAAGAAAGAGAGGATGTTTATCGCGCGACAGAGTCGTGTAACAAAGTTGTTCTTGGTGCTGGACTACAACATTTACTAAATAAAAAAAATTGCCAGTTGATGAACATAGACGCCATGTTTAAATAAAATACTTCGCAGCCTAGGCCTTTAAATTTTGTATGAAATTCCTTTACAGTTCTCTCGAGTTGTTGCGCCCGAAACGTGATACTTCGAAGCCTGTTACAACGCACGGTATGACGACATTTCATTGCATGTTTGAGAAAAGTACATATTTCTTCTTTTAAATAATAGTACATTACTGCAGACGCCGGGAAATAAGGGCTTGCCGGCTGAGTAGGTATAGACCGTCTAGTGATACGAAGCCGGCAAGCCCTTTTCACGGCTAAGGCATGTATAGTGCTTTTCTCAAACATATGCAATGAAATAAAAAAATACAACACTCAAAAAAACATAATTCAGCTGTTCAGCCAGTTCATGAACACAGACGCCATGTTTAAAAAAAGTATTTTTAATTTTCCCTCCAATCCCTCTATATTTTTTTTCTTTAATAAGTCCACGTGTGTAGTGTGCGAATATTGGGGCCATTATACACAACCTGATAATAAGAATCTTAGTTTCTATAATAAGTAAAATAAAGGCAGAGGATTTTTAATATTGTCTATGGTCTCTGGTGACTTACGTATAGACGGTATTTTCAGTTCGTGTGTACTAGGCATTAACACGGATATTGTTGGTCCGATGGCTGAATGGGTAGCTACTGGAAAAAAAATATATCAGCTGTTCATACACACAGACGCCATGTTTACATTAAAATTAAAAACAAATTACTTCCCGGCTTAGGCCTTCAATTTTGTATGAAATTCCTTTACAGTTCTCTCGAATTGTTCCGCCCGAAATTTGACACTTCGAAGCCTGTTCTAACGCACGTTACGTTACGACGATATTTCATTGCATGTTTGAGAAAAATTATTTCTGCTACACAGGATATATTATGTACAAAACAAATAACACTAACAAAAAATAGAATACTTACATTCTCAATTGTTCAATACACAATACTAGTCTTAATTTCCGGTTTTTTATTTTTTTTTATAATTTGTAAAATTCTATCGTTGACTTCTACGACTTCTGGTTTCCTTTTGAGCACTCTGTTTTGAGGACCACCAGAAGTTGAATTATGTTGGGTTTTGGTCTAAAAAGTTTATTTACCTTGTTGTGCCAACCTTCTATGGCATTGTTTGTGCAGTTTAGGGCGGTCGCCCACGGCGACTTTTTGTAGCGATGCACAGTGCCAAATAAGGCCACATTTTTCGCCACGGACAACCTGATACAGAATTGGTTAGAACTTATCATTAGAAACCTCGGAATATACTACAACAGGTAGCTATTGTGTTTATTTTCCAACTTATTCATGTTGGTAAAGTGACCTAATTTTCGGACAAAAGAAAATCAAAGTAATCCATCTCTTAAATTTTAAGAAATATTTTGAATTATAATGTTTAAAACGTAATATTGATCGTAGCTTTATGTTTAAAAACGATTTACAACCTTCTACAGGCATTAGAAGTCAAGATATTAATTATTTTAGTTTTTTTGTTTTTATTTTTTTTCTCCCAAACGTGCAAGTAGTGGCTGATAATTTTGATATGGGAAGTACCTCTGAGTGTCCTGAACATGTGATATTAAAATGGGCGCGGTAGCTCGTGGGGTCTCGAAGAAATATCAACTTCGGTTTTGATAAAAATATCATCGTCTAGGGTTGATACTTTTCGGTTAATAATATTTGACTGAATAGTAATAATGTTATTAATTATTTGAATCTTACAAATTATTACCTTTGTGTATAAATCAGTATTTTAAATTGGACATTAAATATTAAGGGACAATCATACAGAAATCGACCTAGTCCCAAACTAAGTAAAGCTTGTACCATGGGTACTAGACGACGATATGCATGTGTACGAGTAAATACATATATCTATTATAAATCTTATATTAATATGTGTCTGCAAATTCCTTTTCGTAAAATGATGGCCTTTATACATTTTGACATTATTTCGTATGATGGGTTCTTTTAATTTTGACAGTGTTTCTTATCTGACAGATTGCTGCAAAAATACGATTGAAATATAAAAAAGTATTGAAAATTACTGACTATTATCTTATCTTTGCGTGAGACTCGTTTATAAGTCCATTGCTCAGTAAAATATTTGAGTTCGTTCTATATCCACGATTGGCGATTCGGTAAGAATTTTATAATTTCACGTTTTATAATTGAGGGCTACTTTTCCTTACAACCATCGTCCCTTTTTTCCTAAATAATGCTGCCGTGTTTCGATAATAGGTTGTATCTTTATAAATACGAATATCATAGTAAGAGACGTCCTTTTACCGTAGCATGGCAGAATGCTACTAGAACAATTTTGAAAATCCATACGGCTGCCAGTGATTTCATTTTTTATTGTCGGTT
Organism: Apotomis capreana; assembly: GCA_947623375.1. Lineage (NCBI taxonomy): Eukaryota > Metazoa > Arthropoda > Insecta > Lepidoptera > Tortricidae > Apotomis > Apotomis capreana. The sequence continues at coordinate 51,365,328 of OX392498.1, forward strand.
TTTTTTCGCAGCATATCTCTCTTTTTCCACACGGAGAAAGTCACAGACGAGACTATAGGTATGTTTAAGTACCATATGTAAGTTGAAAACGAGGCCCCATGGAACTATCACAAAATGGCCATGAAGACAATTTGTCTCTACAAGAATATGAATATATCCAACCTGCTGACGGGATTCTGTCTATATCCCACCAAGAACACGAGGTTACTGGTGTTGATGATGGTGCCTCAACTAGTGCATCGCTTACTCAGTGTGGACACATTGAGGAAAATAGCAGTCCGCAAGAAATTTATAAAGCATTGACAAGGCTTGACATATTTAAACTTTTAAAAGACAAACAATCTGTGTCACTTTCTGACCGAGTGTTAACAATCCTCAATAGATTTGGAGGTAATTATGAGCTTTCCATTTCAAGGGACGAACTAATTCGATTATTGCCTGGGATGATGAGCAAGTGTCGTTCGAAATATTCGGAATGTAACCGATGTATGGTTTATTTTGAAAAGAAAAATAAGGATTGGTTGAATCAGGTATTTATATCCGGAGAAATTAAAAATAATATCATACATGATTCTCCGGTCATACTGTCACCTGATTCTAGATATCGTAGTTTAAGTGGTCGTCAACAGCTAAGATTACGCCGTGATCTTGAGTTGAGTCTAGAAAACGAACCACAGAAGAAGAAAATAAAGGCTTTCGTGAACACGGTAAGAGTTGAAGGTCAACATATGTCTTCTAAAGCCACAAAAGATTTGGAAACTCTCATCAACTTATGCCTAGAATCCGACTCCTCATCTAGCGAAATTCTGAAAAAGGTTGAAAAAAGCGCACGGCTTTTAACAGCGGAAGAAGCTCTGGCTATGCTTATCGATCAAAAACTAACAGTCGAAAATTATTGTACTATTCGAACAAATTTACAAGATAAAGGTCACATTGCTTTGCCACCCTACTACTTAGTGAAAAATGCTAGAACGGTATGTTACCCAAATGAAATAACGGTATCAGAAAGGGAGGCATCTATACCCATCCAAAAGTTACTGCAACACAGTTTTGAAAGGATTGTTCAGTTACGCGATGAATATTTTTTGGAACATTGCGAACGAACATCAAGTCAAGTACTAGATTGTGTGCTTGAAGGTTCTTGGGGTTTCGACGGTTCTTCAGGTCAGGGGCTTTATAAACAAAAATTTAACGATACAGAAAATGCAGACGAAAATAGCCTTTTTGCCACAACTTTTGTACCATTACAAATCACAAATAACAACAAAAGCCTGTGGACTAATAGCACCCCACAGTCGTATAGATTTTGTCGGCCTATACACATCCAATACCGCAAAGAGACTAGAGAGGTAATACTAACCGAACAGAAAAAAATCGAGGACGAAATTAAGAATCTAGAGCCACTTGTAGCCTATACAAGCAAAGGCCACGAAATACGGGCAACATGCGTATTGTATCTAACTGCCATTGACGGTAAAGTGTTGAATATAATACTGGACACATCATCGCAGCTTCGGTGCCCTTATTGTCGTTTGACGGCTACACACTTTAATGACCTGGATAAAGTATTTTCTGCAGCAATCGATCCGGAATCCTTAAAACATGGTGTTAGTCCCTTGCATGCATGGATCAGGGTACTGGAGTTTCTTTTGCATCTAGCTTATAAAATCGATGTTAAAAAGTGGCGTGTAGGACCTCAATCGGAAGATGGCCAACTTGTCAAGAACCGAAAAAAATATATACAAAATAAAATTCGAGACAAGTTGGGTCTTCTGGTTGACATAGTCAAACCAAATTCTGGTACAACCAACGATGGCAACACGGCACGAACCGCATTGTCGGACAAGAACCGTCTTGACTTCGCTAATATTCTCAATGTAGAATACTGGCTAGTAGACGGCTTGCACACAATTTTGACGGTGCTGTCTAGTGGTTTGCCGATAGATGGTCAGAATTTTCACGTATTCTGCAAGTCCCTTGCCGAAAAATACGTAACTAAATACTCGTGGCATCCCATGACAGTTACGATACACAAAATACTGGTACATGGGTCCCAAATAATAAAATCTACTAATCTACCTGTGGGAATTCTTTCAGAGCAAGCGGCGGAGTCTCGCAATAAGATTTGGAGACTAGACAGAGAACATCACTGTCGCAAAACATCTCGCGAGGCAACAATGCGTGACTTATTTCACAGAGCTCTCGAGTCATCAGATCCTCTGATATCAAGCCTTAGATTGACTTCTAGACGAAAGCAACTGAAGAAACTGCCACTTTCTCACGAAGCCATTAGTTTGCTCAAGCCGTTACAGGTGTACGATGACTCTGACCCTCATATCGATAACGCTGAGCCTAGTTTTTCAGATGTTGAGTTTCTCGAAACAAATTTCGATATGACGCCGCTTGTCTCTGAAGATTGTATATAGTTTTCTGTATCGCCAGTAAGTAAATCGGTTTCCAATCATTTCTCGAATTTGATTTTCATTTCATTATTTGTTTTGGTTTTTTTCTATTATATTCTATTGATTTCCGGACACCAGTATATGTAAAATTAAAGAAGTTGTTTTCGTACCTACATTTTACGAAACCGGAATAATATTTTTTGTTTTTATTATATATTTTTTTTATTAAAATGTTGTGATTATTTGTAAAGTAAGTAGAAAAGAAAGTTCCTATGAATGTTTACATAAAAATTAATTAACCGAAAATTTGATCGAATTATTTTGGCAGCCCTGACAAAAAGTTTTATTGGCATGTATCTTGAAGACCCCACGAGCTACCGCGCCCATTTTAATATCACATGTTCAGGACACTCAGAGGTACTTCCCATATCAAAATTATCAGCCACTACTTGCACGTTTGGGAGAAAAAAAATAAAAACAAAAAACTAAAATAGTTAATATCTTGACTTCTAATGCCTGTAGACGGTTGTAAATCGTTTCTAAACATAAAGCTACGATCAATATTACGTTTTAAACATTATAATTCAAAATATTTCTTAAAATTTAAGAGATGGATTACTTTGATTTTCTTTTGTCCGAAAATTAGGTCACTTTACCAACATGAATAAGTTGGAAAATAAACACAATAGCTACCTGTTGTAGTATATTCCGAGGTTTCTAATGATAAGTTCTAACGAATTCTGTATCAGGTTGTCCGTGGCGAAAAATGTGGCCTTATTTGGCACTGCAGTAGCGATACTGTCGCGCGTTCGCATAGATACAGTAGCAATGCGGTCGCTAGCTGTGTACCCTCGCCCACATAACACGATTACCGCGGCACCCTCCCAGATGTCCTCCGACACGGTCGCGTGTTTGCATCGATACAGTCGCGATGCTGTAGCGCGTTAGTAGTGTGTTAGCATCGCTTCCGTAGCGCGTTGAAAATGCGACTAACGCGTGTTAGTAGCGATGCTGTCGCGCGACAGCATCGCTACAAAAGGTCACCGTGGGCGACCGCGCTTAGTAAAACCCGTGGCCTGTTAGACCCTGTACCGGTGGAGTGATCGACCGAACCCGTGGGCTGAGTAGACCCTGTAGCGGTAGACAGTGGTCAACTGAACCCGTGGGCTGGCAAATGGAATATTTAGAACTGAAAGAAGTAAAGGCCTAGGAACTTACTGAGCATACCACTCCTGTGAGCGGATAACTGAGACCTCAGCCGTGGTAAGACGGGCGCATCTCGAAGGCTGCCACGTGGTCTATTAAATTTTAAATCCTTTGCCATCCTGCACTCTCGCCCTCTCTTATTAGATTTGTTTCCTATAATGTTTGAACATTTCCGGAATTTTCTCCACGATTCCACATCCTACCATGCGGATCAAATTGAATGATTACTATTTCAAGCAACTGAGGAAATATTCAAAGCGACCCAGCCCTCTGCAGTAAACTGGGGTTGACATATTTTATACAGACTTAAAAAAAGGGGTTTTTAAGTCTGTATAAAATATGTCAAAGTGAGTAAAGTTTAATTTAAAGTAAAGAAATTCTCAGCCTTCAGTCCAGTACTTATACATACCTATGATTATTCAGGCATAATGGTACGCATATATCGAACTTATTCACTTAGTAGGTATAAACTGACACTGGCAATACCCCTTATGACTATAATTCGGTGAACAACGGACAGAACAAAAACAGCAACAATCCACCACACAGTGCGTGCACTGTGTGGTGGATTCTTGCTGTTTGTCTAGAGTTCTGTTAAACGAGATATTCGTTAGGGACTAATGGGACTATTATAAAATTGTGAAATTGAAATGTCATACATTAAAAATATAAATAACAAAACTATTTAACTGTTTGAGGGTCACTATTTAATTGTTTGTATGGTCATATCGGTACGACAATTTCTGTTAAACCAAAAAGTATGATTTACTCGATTAGGGCTTCTTCCAAGGGCGAAAAGAAACCACTTGTCTTGCCCGTTTCTGGTTTCAATAATAGCCACTCATTTGTTTCGATATTCGAGTTGAACTCTATTTATATAATAAAATAAGAGCGATGACAGGTATATACCTGTATTTACCAAAAGTAATTGACCCTAGTCAATTACTTTTGGTAATTGATGACAGTATTTGATGACAACTCAAATCAGCTGCTCTTTATGAAATCTCAAAAACGATGTGTTAGTATGAAGTTGCTATGAAGATACTGGCATGTGACTTCATAAAAATCAGTAATCAAAACTCGTCTTCTTTATAGTTTCTGTCAAAGTTAGTGGTAGTTTATTTGGTTCTGTATATTTTTGACTGTGTGTTCAGTGGTTTCAATAATAAAATTTATTTTCAGTACAGTTTAAAATATCGATTACATGCGTAAGTCACGTAAGTGTATTAAATTATAAATTAAATTGTAGCAATAAATACGTTCAAACCGTAAAACTATTCTCTAGAGTATAGTGTACGACTAGTACCTACTAGTACCAAACCATATTGTTCTTAGTCTCCATGAAATAATAACAATAATAAAATATTCTCTAGAAGGTTGACTATTATGACGCTAGTGAAAAAATTGAATGTACCCACTTCTATTTATGATCGTCAAAATTTAAATCATTTATGCATGGCGCTTAATAATTCAGCTTGCATTCCGATTCCGAGAGATTAAGCACAATGCTTCCTATTAGTTTTTATTTTTTTTATTATTAGGATAATGAACTGTCCCACTGCGCGGCAAAATTTCAGGCAAAATTCTGATTTCTGAAAACGTTTTTTTGTTCAGTTTCTCCAAATTTTTTTCATATGTTCGGATTTCCGGTTATTCTCGTTAACGGTAGGTTCGATAAGTATTTTTTGTCGAGTCAGTTTTTTGAAATGTTCGAAATTGTGGAGATATGGAGGTCAATATGTCAGGTCTACAGCGCACAGAGCCCAGGGCCACTACTAGTATTATACAGGGTGCTCGTCAGGAATCCAAATAATTTTACCAGCATAATCCTGACATCGTAAGGAGTAAAAAATGTTACATGAAGTCTCAATACAATTTGTTACTTTTTTATGTTTTCATACACAATAAATAGATATCTATAACTTCACCAGTAAAACAATGACAATCCTAAAGGATGAGCTGGCAAAGTCTGTATTTGTTATCTCTTTTCATTAGAAGAGGCAATACAATTTCTTAAAACCTTAAAAGAGATCATAAAGTTTCCTTGTCAGGCATAAACTGTTTCAAAGCAGGATTTACGTAAAAGTGCGATCAGAACTCTTTAGTCATGATTTATAGATATACTTGTCACACATGAGGCGTATTTCCGCTGCGTTAGCAATCTCAGCATTATTGACAACCTCGTTCGATTAAGAAGTCGTAGCTGTGCACTAAAGGAATTGGAATGTTTAGATGGTTGTTACTATTTTCCGATGCGACGCAAGTGATGACGAACCACAAGGGGTTAATCTTAAGGGGTTAGATCTGGAGATCTTGGAGGCCACTGTATTTTATTTGAGACCCTTGACCGATCCAACGATCTGGAAACTCTTGGCCTAGGTAATCCCGAACAATGCGAGGATTTCCAGAGTGCGTGCGTTCTGTCCACATATGAAAATTATGAGAATTGAATATTCCCTTCCTTGTGAATTCCCTTCATCAGTCCATAAAATCTTTAAGGAAATTAGGGTCCTCTACAAGTTTTTCATTTATTCTCTGACAATACACAACCCTTGAAAGTCCATCGTTATCGAGGAGGCCTTGAACTTTTCTGTGTTTGAAACACCTCCACACAGCCATCTTATCAACTCCGCACATCATGCCTAGACGGCGAGTTGATAGCGTAGGATCTTCAGTTATTAAATTCAGCACCCTGTCTTCATTTGCGGTATTCATTTCCACAGCTCGCTCGTAATTATTTGGCCGAACTCCTCTTTTCCTTAGCTGTCGATACAAAGCCGCAAACGTGGAATTATATGGCACTTGCTGATTGGGGAATCCGATCTAACGATCTGGAAACTCTTGGCCTAGGTAATCCCGAACAATGCGAGGATTCCCAGACTGCGTGCTTGTTTTCTTCTGTCCACATATGAAAATTATGAGAATTGAATATTCCCTTCCTTGTGAATTCCCTTCATCAGTCCATAAAATCTTTAAGGAAGTTAGGATCCTGTACAAGTTTTTCATTTATTCTCTGACAATACACAACCCTTGAAAGTCCATCGTTATCGAGGAGGCCTTGAACTTTTCTGTGTTTGAAACACCTCCACACAGCCATCTTATCAACTCCGCACATCATGCCTAGACGGCGAGTTGATAGCATAGGATCTTCAGTAATTAAATTCAGCACCCTGTCTTCATTTGCGGTATTCATTTCCACAGCTCGCTCGTAATTATTTGGCCGAACTCCTCTTTTCCTTAGCTGTCGATACAAAGTCGCAAACGTGGAATTATATGGCACTTGCTGATTGGGGAATCCGATCCAACGATCTGGATACTCTTGGCCTAAGTAATCCCGAACAATGTGAGGATTCCCAGACTGCGTGCTTGTTTTCTTCTGTCCACATATGAAAATTATGAGAATTGAATATTCCCTTTCTTGCGAATTGGGCTTCATCAGTCTATAAAATCTTTTTAAGGAAATTAGGATACTGAACAAGTTTTTCATTTATTCTCTGACAATACACAACCCTTGAAAATCCATCATTATCAAGGAGGCCCTGAACTTTCCTGTAGTGGAGAGGATGGAGACCGTACCTTTTGAAACATGTGAACGCTGCAAAAACTGGTTTTGTTAAATTTTCTGTACCTTCCTGTTCTGGCAGTTTGTATAAAAATGTAACTTGTGACCGGACAACTCGGACAGAAGTTTGCCAGTTGACTCTTCTTTCTTTTCTTTTCGCATCTATTTTTGTGATTGCGCCGATTACGTGCTCCGATGATATACTTAAGCAATCCTCTAGCGCACCTCACATATTGCAACATAAGGCGTTCTGTCGGCGATTCTCGACTGTGTGCCATAATGGCCACCATGTTACTCCTCAACCAGTGCAAAGGGCCCCTTTGGGTCCGCAAGGGAAAAAAATCCTGTCGGTGATGTACTTACCTACAACGAGATGCAACCCCAGACAGAACTGGTAATAATAACGGACATATGAATGCCATTTTGATTGCCACTGTTCGAGATTGATCCCTTTAACCTGTTAACTATTACTATTTATTAATGTTATTACCATATTGATCTAGACAGAAAGATTAATTAAATGCCATCGAATGGACTTTTAAGGAGGCTGTGCATTTGATTTGTCATGCGCTTGTGACGCTTGTAAAAAAAGTATTTTGATAAAAACTTATCAATTGGAATAAATTTCTCCGATAATATATGATTGTTTATTTTAGCATTTTGCACCATTGTAAGACTTCAGTAGATATGTAGTGGGCAAACAGCGGTGGATCACGAGGCCTGCAATAAATCACCACTCGATCCCGTGCGTGCTGCCAAAGACCGGCATGGGCCACTTGTGCGGGTTCCATTGAGCCTATTAATCGATTGTCCTTAACGTACCGATTCTTTGCGAGTCGGCGACCAAAGGCTAACCTGCAGATGCGACACGAGAATCAAGTGACTTGACGCGTCTGCGTGTCGTTATACGGAGAGGCCTCTAGATCCGAGCGCGGCGGCCATACGAGTGAGCGAGACACACGTACCGCGCACCGCTGCCGCTGCCGCGCAATGTTGTGGCATCTCCAATAGGCTCCACTGTTATTGATCTTTACATATCGCTGGCTCAATGTTTGACTTTTGACGAGTTCAGAACATTGTCATAATGACGTTAAGTCTAACTACCCTGAAAATGTAACACTAATATTGGGCTAGCTTATCAGAGCTAAAGACGACATTATTAAAAGCATAGTTCCGTAATACATATTTTTCTACTTTCGCAATGGGCTCTATTTACCTTAGAATGACAACTTGTCAATGGCATTTAATGCGCACGGAGCAGTAGCAATAAACATCAATCTGCCATGTGACCGTTATTATAAGCATGCATTTAAAATTACTTGTGAATCCAGTAGAGCCTTAGGCATCAAGTCAACGTTTGTCACTAACATCAATCCGAGATGTCACCACTATATTTCTACAAAGCGATATGCGTTTGACCAGTAATCTAAAAACATTTTCTTTTTCATTGAGTTGAATACTTATTTTTGTTAGGTACCTCCTGTATATTATTTAACTTAGTTTTTCGGGGTAGAAATGTAGCTACCCAGTGAAATGGCAGGCATACGAGTGTAAACGATGAGGAAATATTTATTTCTTTTCACCAGGTGCATTTTGAGCGAGCAACCGATGCGAGCAGCTTGGCCAAAAAGTTTATCATTATGTCCGGATGTTAGGATGTCCGTTTGTCTAGATTTCCTGCTATCGGCCGTATTTTTCGAATTTAACGAGTCAGTTTCGAATTTTTCAAAATGCGGTCTTGAAACCTTTAAAAGTAAAACTTCAGACATTTTGCTAATTGATCGCGAAGTCTACAGGGCGGCTTCATATTGGTAATACATAATTAGTGTTTTGCACACATCGTCCGTAATGTCAACCCCAGTACTAAGTCTCATGCTGTTGAAATAATCAAAATTATCTTCTTTTTACATAGATATAGTATTCTTTTTAAGTTTTAAACTATCCCATTTTTCGGCTTGATGCGGTTACCACTATGATTTAAACCAAAAAGGTTTAAATTACTTCACATCAACACTTTCCTCTTTGGTTATCATCTGACATAGCATTTATGAAGTAAACGTGTTTTGATTACTATTGTCACTTGTCAAAGAAAAATATTTTATGCAAGATTTTGATTTTTAAAGTAAATGCCTCGTCTTTACCCCTACACTAACATTCAAAGAATGGATAATGTTATTTTTAACCCCCGACGAAAAAAGAGGGGTGTTATAAGTTTAACACGTGTATCTGTCTGCGGCATCGTAGCGCCCAAGCGGATGGACCAATTTAAGTGCGGTTTTATTTAATCGAAAGACTTTTCCGTCGAGATGGTTCTTAGCTATGTTTGGTGGAAATAGGACCAGTAGTTTCCAAGATATTCAGCTTTAATTGGAACAAGTGACTAGATCTCAGCCAATATTGAAGTTAATACTTCGAAATATTGGCTTAAATAATTTAAATTTTTATTAGCATTTTCTATATGACTTACTAATTTAGGGTCTCATGATGACCAGGTAGTTGATAAAGGATCTCAGCCAATATTGTAGCCAAGGATTCCAAATTTTGGTAAAATGTTAAGTATTACTAGCATTTTCTATATCACTTACTAAATGAAGGTCTCATGATGACCAGGTAGTTTGTTAATGGATCTCAGATTTTTGGTAAAAATCAAATTTTTGGTAAAATGTTAAGATTTATTAGCATTTTCTATATGACTCACTAATTGAGGGTCTCATGATGACCAGGTAGTTGATAATGGATCTCAGCCAATATTGAAGCCAAGGATTCCAAATTTTGATGAAATGTTAAGTATTATTAGCATTTTCTATATCACTTACTAAATGACGGTCTCATGATGACCAGCTAGTTGTTAATGGATCTCAGCCAATATTGAAGCCAAGGATTCCAAATTTTGATGAAATGTTAAGTATTATTAGCATTTTCTATATCACTTACTAAATGACAGTCTCATGATGACCAGCTAGTTGTTAATGGATCTCAGTCAATACTGAAGCTAAGGATTCCAAATTTTGATAAAATCTTAAGTATTGTTAGCATTTTCTTTATAACTTACTAAATGAAGGTCTCATGATGACCAGCTAGTTGTTAATGGATCTCAGCCAATACTGAAGCTAAGGATTCCAAATTTTGGTTAAATGTTAAATATTAATAGCATTTTTTATATCCATACTAATATTATAAATGCGAAAGGATGTCTGTCTGTCTGTTACCTCTTCACGCTTAAACCGCTGAATCGATTTTGATGAAATTTGGCATGGAGATAGTTTAAGATCCGAGGAAGGACATAGGATATATTTCATCCTAGAAATTATCCCTAAAAAGATTTAAAAGTGTGTAAGTAATTCATGATGACATTGATGACCCTGTATGAAATGTAATGATTAGACCAAAAGCACAATTGCTCTTACATTTGCTTAGGCGCTTTTAATAATCCCTTTTATTAATTAAGGTGATTAGGTAGATATCTATCGTGTTGTACGAGGTTGCTTCCATACTTCCAAGTTCCACGCGGACGTAGTCGCGGGCAAAAGCTAGTCACTCAATAAATGAAGGTCTCGTGATGACCAGCTAATTGTTAATGGATGCCAGCCAATATTGAAGCCAAGAATTCCAAATGTTGGATAAATGTTAAGTTTTATTAGCATTTTCCATATCACTCACTGAATGAAGATCTCATGATAACCATCTAGTTGTGAAGGGATCTAAGCCAAGAAATTCAAATGTTGGTTAAATGTTAAGTTTTATTGCCGTCATACCGAAAAAGGGCGCATCTAACATTTTTGTCAAAAATGAGTTCTATACATATTCGGAATCAGCAAAAAAAGACGGATCTACCAGTATTTTTAAATTTGACTAAAGATGAACAGAACCCTGTGAAACCTACAATCAAAAAGGACGTATCTGCGGGATACCGCGTATAAAACGAATGAGAAAAGGCATTTCTGATGTATGCTAAAATAAAAAGACACATCTGAGCAAAAGCGTTTTATTATTTTAGAAAAAAATTGACATTTTCATAAAAAGAAATGGCACTTCTACACGAAAATATGAAGAAAAGACGGTTCTGCGTAGTTGCGCCTTTTCATCTTAGTGAAATCACCATTTAAGTCGCAATAAGTCAGGCGCAAGTGCCAGTACCGTCTTTTCTACGTAGTATAGTTAAGCGTGCGGGGTAAAGGGGGCTCGCGGTTGGATATCAATTCAATCAGATGCGTCCAGGCAGTTGAAGAAAATTTTAAGGTTTTCTTTAAATTATCATCATAAATTTAAGACTCAAACTCCTGTCGGTGTAGCTGATATAGTATGTTATGTATACTCTAACAGGGTGTTTTTTAACCCACGCCATAATGCGGATTTTTAGTGGTACTACTTTACTGGCAACGACACATTTTTGGTAACTAACGTTGAAAGTCAGTGAATTTCACTGATATAAACAAAGAGGAAACAGGACTAGATATTCCATTTTAGTATTTTTAATAATAAAGCCAAAACTGTTCATAGTGATAAAAGTCAAGTTTTTTCAATAGAATTCAGTAATTATTTCGCAAGAAGAACGAAGGATTGAGCAGCATTCCGGTAAACAATGTTTTCATTTTAGTCTGTGATAAATCGGTACTGACGTTTAATAATATAACGTATGCACATTATTGCCATATGAAAGCTGTTTGTAGCGCCACTATCCCTGGACCGGACCGGACTTATGGTGTTCAACCATTTACTGTTAAATGCTTCGCCAACACCATCGAAGGCTTTCAGTACCTTCCTGTACCTTTGCGTCATGATCGATTTTCACACCCATAGAAAACTATGCACCCCATAAAAAGTTTTCTTTTGTTATTTTTTTATTTTCTGGGATATATTTGCAGTCATTAAATTATTTTTATTTTTAACAGTCACGTTTGCTAAACCTATTCTTGCTTTGATGTCTGGTGTACATTTTGAGTCTACTGTAAGTAATAAATATACATAAATATATTAGTTTGCTTTTCTTTAAATTGAAAGGGTTGTCGTATTAAAATATAGGTACATTTTCTTCAAAGGAGACAGGTACAATTATTAAAAAAAATTAGGCAAGTGCGAGTCCGACTCGCGCATGAACGGTTCCGTACCATAATCTATAAAAAGTTTGTCGTACGGAAGCCCCCCTTAAATATTTATTTTATTTTATTTTTAGTATTTGTTGTTATAGCGGCAATAGAAATACATCATCTGTGAAAATTTCAACTGTCTAGCTATCACCGTTCTTGAGATACAGCTTGGTGATAGACGGACGGATAGCCAAGTCTCAGTAATAGGGTCCCGTTTTTACCCTTTGGGTACGGAACCCTAAAAACGGCCATATAGAAAATGCATAGCATAAGCTAAAATCAGTTGCTTCAAATGGCATTTGACGTTTTCGGAAAACAAATACACTTGTACTTTTTTATTGAAACAAATAAAAAGTCAATGCAAGAATTCCGTTTTGACATTTATAAAGCGGTAAAACTAAAACTTATTTGTAGGTAACGTTATAAAATAAAAGCATTTGCCTACTTCCTTCACTTCAACAATAATGTACCAAGTGTTAGGGCTGGTCAAAAATCAAAAATCAAAATGCGTTACAGACGTATCTGCTTTTTTTTTTAAGTAGGTCGATGTTTTACTTACAACCTACGTTAAAAAGCAGTAAATGGCTAAACTCGTCCTTTTTATTTCGTTAACTAAAATGCGCTATGCGTATTATTACTAAGTAAAAAAGACGTTTTAATAAATTACTACGCTGAAAAGACGTTTCTAGCCAGACACGTCTTTTTACTGTAGTATAAAAGTATTTATTTGTATTTTTTTTACTAAGAGAAAAGATAAAATATCATTTATTTATTATTAAATGTTATCCAAATTGGATTTTGCATATCAACCCCTAAAGCTCAAATGCTTTTACACGTTTTTGCATTAAAACAGTATCAAATTTTTTATTTTCTTTCACGCAGCGAATTTTTTAATTTCAAATTTACAAAATATTTTTTTTCTCCGTTTTCAAGTTTATGTAGAAGCGCCCTATTTCGGTATGACGGCAGTATTAGCGTTACAATCAACAATTTAATAAAATTTTGACAGTACAATAATTGGGTACCTTGGAGCTGAAGATGGCCGTAGGAACTCCTAAACAGCACAGTATAAACCCATGGTGTTTGGGCTCGTCTGACTGTTCTTGATGAACAATTAACGTTTGTACAGTCGATAATAAAAACGAGTCTCAGAAAAACTTTTTTGACAAAAAAACTCACATTATAATTTCTGTCACAGTACTAGGTTACTGTTCCTAAGTTTCGCAATTCTGCTAAAGCTGAATTGTCATTAGGACTATTGAACAAGTTCCTTTGATTGAGGTCACAAATAGCAACACCCTGCAAGATTTTAACGCGACTGAAGGACACGTAAGCTTTAGCAAAAAGTACTCTTGCCTAAGTGAATAACAGCTTTTTAGGATTCTGTAGTCCATAAGGAACCCTTATAGTGTCACCATGTCCGTCCATCCGTCTGTCCGTAGCTTAGCTCAGAGACATATTGGTAGAATACAATTTTAAAACTTTTTAATGTGTACCTTCCCTACATGTAAAAAAATGTGGATGTAATTTTTTTTATCGGTTTATCCCATGGTGTGGGGTATAGATGATTAGGTCTTTGAAAACTAAGTCAAGTTCCCTTGCACCAACTGCTATTTTTATGGAGCTAAGTAAGCCACCCGCTATATTTGGATCCTGTAGAATAGAAACCTGGTTCTGTTTTAGGTTATAAGTAGCAGGTTCTTTCAAATCATCCAGTGCATTTAAAATCTATATTTTGATTGTCTTGCCTAATAACTTCGCCATTTTGTCATTAGAAGCATTAACTAGATTGACTTTAACGATTTTTTCCCAGAATATTGCTTAAGGCTATTGAAATTAAATATATCCTAATTTCAATCTTAGAGAAGACGGCTTTCGTTAACACTGGCTTGAGATATTGTTGTACCTACATATAGTCAAGGATCAAGCTCGACGAAAGACTGGAAACCCTGGACTTTAAACGGTGTAAAACAAAAATAGTGTTAAAATAAGAAAATTACGGGAAAAAACTTGTGTTTGTTTAAAAAATATGAAATAAAAATAAAATTAAAAATTTAAAAACCCCCGACATGACAAACTATAAAAAGAAAGAAATAAAATCTACGAAATGTGCCTTTACAATGAACAGTAGAAAAAGAATCCAAGCTTCGTTGCGTCGGGGGACCGCTAGTAAATGAAATGCAATGTACTGAAAATCGTAAGTGGGAAGCCCAAAATGCATACTTGCAAATTTGTTTAGAATAATATATTTCGTTTCATTTAGGTGAGTACCTACTTAGCGGTCCCCCGAACGCAATTAAGCTTGGATTCTTTTTCTACTGTTCATTGTAAAGGCTCATTTCGTAGATTTTATTTCTTTCTTTTTATAGTTTGTCATGTCGGGGGTTTTTAAATTTTAAATTTTATTTTTATTATATTTTACATCGCGAAGTACCGGAATTATTTCAATTAATAACTTGTAAACTTCGATTGACGTAACTAACGTAAATAACGACGAGTGACAGATACGGCAGTTATTTATTGAATTTGCGGTAACCATTTGATAATCACACGTATAATATTTCAGACCAGGAAGCGTTGTAAAGTCAACTTTATTGTACGTTTCATCGTCAATTATCAAATGCGGCTTTTTTGTACCAAGGAATTCGTGCAGTTTTCGAGCACGGCTTTTTATTACAGAACGCTGCTTTTCAGTAAATTTAGCGGTTTTGACTTTCTTGGGTGTTTGCATACAAGCACGTTTTTTAGCACGTTGCACCATGGATGCATTTCTTCCACATTTTTTCGCGATATCTCTGACGGACATGCTTCGATTTCGTCGAATGCAACCGTCGCTTGGATGAGGTCTTCCGCTTCGAGGCTTCTCTTCAACAGATAAGGTGCTAAAATAGTTTTTCAATACGAAATCCACAGAGCTTCGGGGTAGATTTAGGTCCTTGGGGATCAAACTTGTTGGACGTTGCGGATTTTCACGCCATTTGGAAACGATCGCTTGTCAGGCTGATACAGTGAACAGAAGTGAACGCACTTCTGTTCACTGTATCAGCCTATTTGGTTTTACTATCCGGATATAATTAATAATATAATAAGCTAATATAATAAGGATACATCTTAATTTCACAAGAAAGAGGCAGCCATCTTATTTGGAATCAAAATTACAGCAGTTAAAATTCTACAGTTTTTTTTTTCGGTACACCCTTTATGTCAATGCTAAGGCGATGTCAATTGTCAATGTTTGACGGTGTACTTTGAAAACATCAGAAAACTGAATCTTTTTTAAAGTTACTGAACAAATGTTGTTAATCTATTAATTTTTTTTACTCCTGTTACAGGCCACACCTTATACTTTTACTTTGAGATGCGTTAAATTCGAAATGGCGCATATCACAAAAGTATATCACTACATAGTATAAAACAAAGTCGCTTCCTGCTGTCTGTCTGTCTGTCCCTATGTATGCTTAGATCTTAAAAAATACGCAACGGATTTTGATGTGTTTTTTTTTAATAGATAGAGTGATTCAAGAGGATCGTTTATACGTATAATACATGCATAATTTATCAGCATTGCACCTGTGCGAAGGCGGGGCGGGTCGCTAGTTGTAAATATTATCATAAGTATATCCTTTGAACAGTCATCAGTTCGAATAGCAAACATCGCGGTTTAATGACAGGAAAGGTCAGTATAATGGATGAATACTTCAAAGATTGCTATTTGACGGTATATCAAAGACGGTCGAAGCGCCCACCGGGCGGACAAACCATCTGTCACTTACACTCGCATCTTGTCAAAACATCACGGATGCTTTGTCACGGATTATTTGTTGATTTATCGCGTGATAAAAGCAACCATCATAGACCCGCGATGTAGAAAGACATAAAATACAGCATCGCCAAAAAAGTACGCTCTTCGTTCGGCAACAAAGTAAGTAACATGTCAATCAAAGCCATTCCATTAATAAACATCTAATCGCACTTGATAATAGCATGGCCTCATCGTAATCCTAAGTGTTTTAATTATTGCTTACAAATTAAGTTGTATATCTGAAACTAAATGACAAAGAAGTAATGTTATGGTTTTAATTCATGAGCGCTCTAAATATGCCAACGGCGGGCTTCAGCGCTGATTGAGTCCCGCATTAATTATATTATAAATAAATCCTATGAAAAAAGTCAACAATTGTTTATTTGAAATTCCAACAAAATAACATTTAGTCGGTATGACAAAACCAACGCTGGCCAGGATTGTTGGCGGAATACTAATATGGCTTAAAGAAGAAATAAAGAATCGCATAATGCTGTGTCGTATTTGTAATATGGACATCGATAAATCATAGGGAACCGACCACAATCGTTCCGATGACATGGTATGTCCACAAAAAATAATACAAGCCATCATTCAGATGCTCCGTAGTATTGGGTGGGAGTTCGTTCCTCTGTAGGGTTGACCAGACTAAACCTGCTGATGTCAAACTAGTACGTCTTCAGTAGCTAATATTTACTGGACGTATCCGTTATGCGTCCTACTACCAATCTAAGATACCTGTGTAAAATGTCATTTTTTTTTCAAGGTACAAGTAGGCAAGCAATATACTTCTATCTTTACAGTTGACAAGTGAAGAATAATAATATTGTGCCTATCCATTTCTGTTCTGGAAGAGATCAAAACCACATCAATTTTATGTCTTACAAGGAGATAATGAAAAAATATAAAATATATTTCTTACAAAACTGAGCTAAAAAGCATTGCTTACTTTATTTGTGATAGCAAAAACAAGTCTAACGTTTGTATGGTATTTTATATCGTCGTATCCACTTTAAAACCCCTTAAAGTACAAGTTGACCACGGAAAACCTCAGGTGATCGGTGAAATATTGAACAGAACTTCCTTATAAAATATAAAAAGTCGGAAAGGATTTGAGAAAAACAACTTTCAAGGGTAATAGGGAATGGCAGTTAAAAGAAGATCCCGTCACGCCATATACAGTGGTTTACGAGTATGTATGTGGCAAATAACCATCCAAGATTGAGAAGAGGCTTGTCTATTACATTCACTACTTTAGTACTCTTGCCCGGCTCGATACCCACAAACGAACCCCATCGCTGTCGTTGTGAACATTTGGCCGATAATCTAGGCCACCTTGGCCTCTCATGAGTCTCATGTAGCCTGAGCCCAAGTAGCACACAGCTTTTATACAGCCTTTATACAGCTTAAATTAGAGTTATAATGGCTGTATAAGGTCTTATAAGGCCTGCCGTCTGTTTGCTACCTGGGAGTGCAAGTAGAATGCCTCGTCGCACCAGCATTAATGTCATTTTTAATGTAATGGCCTTCGTAACGCCAAGGTAACTGCAGCACAACGGTTTAACTAGGAACGACGTGCCTCGGTGTTGGGTCGGCCTTTAGTATGTTACGCTACTGGAATAGACACTCTGGTGCCGTCCTATATTTCAGACACCGAAATTGGTGCTTGCGCAGAAGTATCGTCTGCGAATAGACTCAAACGTAGCCTTTGCAGTAGTTAAATATTTGTCGCGTTATCGGGTAGAAGCTCTGGGCTATAGAGGCCAAGTCGGTGTCGGCTCTTGATAGAATTATCCATGAGCATATAGTGGCAATGGCAACCAGTGACCAAAGGGCCACTGTTTTGCCACCCAGTGTGGAAATGAAATTCTATTTAGAGCATTTTTTTTATAATTTAGTTCTTTAGTTTATAATTAGGTGTAGCTATTCTTATTAGCTTTATTGATTGTTTTCTTTTTCTTATTTGCATATATGTGTTTTGGAAATCTGGAACATTAACTTGTTAGTGTACTTGTCAAATGAAAATGAAATACACTTATAAAAAACCGGTCAAGTGCGAGTTGGACTCGCGCACCGAGGGTTCCGTACAAACACTTTCCATCCTTAAGTGGTTAAGATAAGTTTGCACCTGGTATGTATAGCGCTCGATACAAATGAGGTGCAAAGTTAACGCAAACAATCCCGTTTGTTGTATGGGAGCCCCCCTTAAATATTTATTTTATTTTATTTTTACTATTTGTTGTTATAGTGGCAATAGAAATACATCATCTGTTAAAATTTCAACTGTCTAGCTGTCACCGTTCTTGAGATACAGCCTGGTGACAGACGGACGGACGGACGGACGGACGGACAGCGAAGTCTCAGTAATAGGGTCCCGTTTTTACCCTTTGGGTACGGAACCCTAATAAAAACCACCAAACCACCCAGTATAAAAGATTTTATATATTTAACAAACGAATTTTATAATTTCGATTGACTCTTTTGCCATCCTTAGGGATCACGACTCCGCCGGCCAAAGCCGATATACAATTTTGTTCTACCTAAATGTTAATATGATGAGTCTCGTCCCTAATTTATTTACCTATTGTATCGGAGAGGGGACAAGAGAAATTCAATGTTATCATAACAGGAATCGATTACGTTCGCGACATATTATTGATCGTGTGAAATGGGCTGTATCAGATTGTCACATGAATAGTAATTAAGAAATAATTCGACTTTGATTTAGTTTGTAAAAACAGTAGACATCTACGATGCAAGTTCTATTGATAATACGAACACGCCACAGACTTACACTGATAAAATAAAACGGAATTGAAAGTAACATATACAGTAAGTATTAAGTAATTAACCAATACGAATAAAATATGTATGAAAGAGGAATTATTTGATGGTGAGCTTACTTAAACAGATGTATTGATTGCTTATTTTTGTGACAAGCTTTTATAGCCGACTGTACTTTTCTTTGAACATCCATCAATTGCTCACTGATACCATTTTAAAGAGCCCAAACTCGTTAGGATTGCTTTATCTATTACAGAGATCCTAGGGATTATCTAGATCCACCTCCACCATCATCAGACCAGCCCCATGGTACTGTGAAGGTCGTACCTTCACTGTTGGTGCTATATGGCCACCGACATAAAAATAAAGTCGGTTTTTATATTTAGAATAAGACGGGTGACGTCCGTCAATGAAATAAAATGTAGTAGTTAGTCTTAGACTGGCCTCCGGGCAATAAACACATTTAAACCTCTCGCTGCCCTTTCTCTGCTCTAAATTCCTCCTCTGAGGACATCCCCTGGCAGTCGCCACACTTGGTGGAGCTGCGAAAGTTTATAACTAGAGTCACGCGAGTATTAATAAGTTCCCTCGCTCCCAATAATTTTTGTTCGCAGAAAAAGCAGAATAAGTGCACGTATTGCAATTACGAGCTGCCAATATACGAGTGACGATATAGTATAAAGAATAAGCGCACAAGAAGAAAAAGCGCACGTATTACAATTGCGGTTTGTATAGGAGCCGTACAGAAGCGAAGGTGGTAAAGGATCGGGTGATATTAAGCGATAATCAGTCTATCAATCATTGAAATTATTAATCACCCATTTTTCATTTCGTGCGATTTTAATCTGTTTGTGCATTTGATTTGTTTGGATTCCATACGAAAATGGAGACGAGTACTTTTAATGGCTTTTCCGACGTTGGAGATTTTTAATTAATGGCCCAAGTGAGAAAATACGAATAAAATAATCACAAATGGCGGTTGCGGTTTAATTGTTCGGGACCCGCATTACAGAATAGTATCAGACATCGTTTTAGGATGTTATTTCAAAGTTAAACAACGAATTCCCGTCGAGCCAAGAAATCATGTACAAAGATGTTATCATCGACGGCAAAAGTCCCAAGAATCATCATTAATTCGTTTCTATACGCTTGAAGCACACGTTGTTGACATCAGACAAGCAATTGTCAGTGCAAATATGGAATTTTACCAGTGAGAAACATTCAGTTTCAGTGTTGTCAAATGATGTAACAAATGTTCTTAAAGAGTGGAAGCCTTCAAGTTCAGCCGTTATCACTAATTATACAATATGTTGCTAGTAAAATTTTATTTGATTAATATGTGCTGTGCCGGACCAAGTGCTCGTCAAGAAGATGCAACATCAGGAACAGGGTGCATGAGCGTGGAGAGCCGCTCAAGCACTGAAGAGCGCCGCTGGACACCGTGGACATCGGACGAAACGCTACGCTTCTATCAGGCAATAATGATCCATAATAATTTGTAGAATATGTGTTTATTAGGATGTAAATAATGGTCTCATAATAATTATGTTAGGTGTATAATAGTTCTAGATGTTAGTAAGGTCCTACAAATAATCATTTTTCTGCTTGAATTATTACCTTATAAGATAATCCACCGATTGTCTTCATTGAATTATGTGGTGCAAAAACTCACTCCTAATGGTCGTGCCAAGAATGTAATAATTCATGTTAACAGATTAAAGAGATTCTTTAATCGTTAATTCTAATTTATATAAAACAGTTCTATATTTCTAGGGTGTAAATAATAACACAATTATTTTTCAGCAATATTTAATCCAGGCAGACTGTACTTAGATGTTACAATAGGAAGTCCAATTTTTAATGTCTTGCACTATAAATTTATTGCACTTTGAATTAATTGCATTTTGAATTTATTGCACTTTCAATACCTTTACTTGATATAATTTTAATTTATTGCTTTCTCAGGTCTCCAATAATTATTTATAATACTTTATTTCCAGCATTTTAATTTGTGTATACTAATATGATTTTCTTTTTCATGTAATTCGACACTGCAAGGGCCATAGCTGTCCCAGTTCCTTGGGATTTCAGCTGCTGGTGTGATTGAATGCCTCGCGCATTCATCCTCCAGAGGCGGCAGGGTCATGAGGTCTTGGCCAAGGACTTCATGCAGCCTGCATCGGGCCGACTGCAGACTGAAGATTTTTATTTTATTGATGTATTAATATATATTATAATTAATTTTAATTATTAATTGGAAATAGGTAGGAATTTTAATAAAGAATAACTTTTGTGTTTTATTTATGACTGATCTCACGAATTGACAATGGCATGGCATTTGACATGTCAATATGACGTGTTATGCCGTTGTCTATGGTCGTGAAATCAATTATAAGGTAACGGTTTTATTTCTATTGGTACAAATACTTGGAATAAATTAAAAATATTTATTCCAGGTATTTATTTAGGATTGGTACAGAATGCTGGGGCATATTTAGTATGTATGCGCCAGGATTCTAATATAAAGCTAGTGGTAGATGGGTATCACTATTTGTTAGTCCTATATGGATGTTTGAAGCGAGTGTCATAGACAATGTTTTCAAGCATCTAATATAAGGGCAATGATATACCGCGGTACAACTGTTTGGGGCATGCGACGTGTGTCATATGTCATACTCCGGGCAGTTAAGGTGCGAACATTCGAGACAATTTATTTAGGCCGGTTTTACTCCAGGCGATTAAATTGTTAAGATCTATCATTTTTGATATTGTATCGAATGGTCGATGTTTTTGTCTATTAAGTCTAGTGACAATTGGGGTAGTCAAGTTGGTGTCTTGCCTTTTTAGCAGGGTTTTTGTCAAGGCGAAGCCAGTGTCAGACAACATGTCAGATTACGTAACATGCCATAGGCTAGTGTCTGCTCATGTCCTGACCCTGGTTATCTCTTAGCAAGAGACCATCTGGGTATGAATGTATGGGTTTCCCTGCATAGGTAGGGACTTATTATGTGTTAGGCAGGAGTAGTTCTGTCTAGTGTCTCTTTAGTAAGACGAATGTCCCTCGTTCACCCCGAGACGGCGGGAAATGTGAAGGTCGTACCTTCACTGTTGGTGCTATATGGCCACCGACATAAAAATAAAGTCGGTTTTTATATTTAGAATAAGACGGGTGACGTCCGTCAATGAAATAAAATGTAGTAGTTAGTCTTAGACTGGCCTCCGGGCAATAAACACATTTAAACCTCTCGCTGCCCTTTCTCTGCTCTAAATTCCTCCTCTGAGGACATCTCCTGGCAGTCGCCACAGTACTAATTATATTTTTCGTAAACAATTTTTGGTGTGCAATTAAGCGTTATTGTATTGTATCAAGAAACATTCCTTACATTATTACGTACATTGCAAGTTAAATAAAAGCTTGTTAAAATAGACGGTGCATTGTGTAGACGGTGGCGTCACCACCTCATACAGTGGCTTAGTATTAGGCGAAGTTACATTAGGGATTAAATTAGGATTCTCCTTTAGTATTTGGCACCGCATGCAAATTCTCTGTAAAAAAACATGTTTTATGATAAGGCCCAAATATCAAATTACATTGCATACTATATATTTATAAACAAGTGTCACATGTAGTAACAAACTGTAGTAACACCTACCTGAGATCAAAGTGTACTCTAATCCAATAAATTAAAAGAACAGTAACGTTTTAAAGTATGCATACATTCCCTTGACGATCCCGACTCATTGTTCGTGTCTAAAAAAAAGCAAAACACCAACCAAGATGGAGATGTCCAATATTTTAGATGGCATAGCAGTTGCCGCTACGAAATCAGGATTCCTGCTTAAAGGATCAACCTAAACTCAAAGTGAAAAACGGCTATAAACCAATTTGGCTTAAGTCTTTATTACCCTGCGCCGCATGAAACAGTATCGGATGTTCGAACAACGTTTTAGTAACCATGTATGCAATAGATAACCATGTTTTATGCTAATCTTATAAACAGAAACATAACTTACAAATTTTCGAGAGCCATCGGCCCGGATTTGACTCGACAAAAAAATGGGATATAAGTATAAAGTATCTCCAGAGCAGGGAATTATGGGCAATCAGTGCGTAGATTGTTACGTTTACTTTTGCCCGTCATCGGCTATTAAGTTTTCTTTGTTGTAGAAACATGTTGGACTATTTACACAACACGGGCTCTGAGAGAGCCTTTGTAAAAATAACTTGAGACTTTTTTCCAGCCGTCCCTGTCGGTCAGCACATATCGCTCTCACGATTTTCAATGAAATGTTCAAGTCATTTGGTTGTGTGACGTTAGAATTTGCTTTTAATATATGAATCGTTTCGATAGCTTTATTATAGGAGTTGAACGACGGCGATATGGACGGTAAAAGATACAACAAAGCGAGCATCACGAGGTGACAATGAGTGGTGATTGCCTCGTGAGACTGTAATTGAAATGAGAAGTAAATAGTTCGACATGACGCACCGGACAAAAATGTTGATTGGCCTTGGGAACGTCTTGTTAGGAACACCGAGGTATCTACATAATAAAGCAATCACACGCGGCTTTTTAAGAAAGCTAAACAATGGATAACCTAGTGCAAATTTCATGCGAATGCATTCATTTTGAACGTTGTTTTCATGTCAGGTTTGAAGCATGTCTTGTGACTGTATTAATACATAGATAGTGGGGGTATATTAACAGAATATTTGCACGATCAGAGTCGACAAATGAAGGATTAAGGTTAAAGTTCTTAATGTATTTTTAGAGCTTTTTTTTAAGTCCCCATGAGGGTTTTCTAGCGTGAGATTTCATTGTGACTATTTTTTGTAACATATGATTTAACTTAGTGTGATGTAGTCTAGCAACAACAAGTCTAAAAATATCACCCCTACGGTATTGATCCTTGCCAATGTCGGAGTGAATTTGCTGTGGTTTTTTGACGAAGAAATAGGTGGGACATATTAAGAAATGGGAACATAAAAACATCGTATTATCTCAGATATAAATAGTAAGGAGTATACATCTAAATTAGTGTGCAAAAATTTGAAACTTAAAGGGGGATTTAGTGAAATAATAGTTCTTTTTCATTTTAATACTTAGTATCGTGAGCTAAGCTAACCTTATAAATTTGATTTACTTACCTACATATTTTCATTCTATAAATTAAATAAGCCACGGTGAAAATTAACTTCAGTGAACTAGTGGTGGACCGTGAGGTTGGCACATGTCTATAGTTTCTTCAGCTCGTTGTCAACCAATCTCTATCCTACATTACCTAAATTATATTACCTACGTTACCTAAATTATATTACCTACGTTACCTAAATTATATTACCATACCTCCTCCACTCAGCGACAGTAACCATAACTAATAATAAGGTTTTTTTTTTTCGTGGGAGGAGGAAATCCTCATTGGATACTGCCAGGCCGGTACTGACAGCATGGTGAAAGTAGGAAGAACAAGAAGCATGAAAGTAACAGGGGCAGGTGACTTAACAATAAATGGTTGAAATCCGCAAAATAGAACCTTTTTTTTCTTCCTTCTCTCCTTTTTTTCCCTTTTCCTTTTTTTCTTTTTTTTTCTTTTTTGCATTTTTACATATATGGAAATAAAGATAGAACACAGCTACTAAATAAATATTTACAATTGTGACATTTTTTTTTTACTGAAGTGCGGTTTGTCCACTGGGCGACCAAAACAAAGACAATTTGAGCGCCCCGCGCACGGACCTTTTATGGAATACGGTGTACAGTTGTCTGATTAATAGGTTAGAACGTAGATCGACAGAATGAGAGGCATGTATAAATAAATTGTTAAGGCTAACTTTTAAGTTGATAGAGTATTTTGCTTACAGGACGGAAATGACATATTTTAATTTCGTACAATACATACATATTGTATACAATTGCTGGTCTATTTAAATCAAATTGTATGCTAAGTGCTATTGAAAGCTTTTAAATGTCGCACCATGTATGAAATGATTCCGATGTTTTTTTGTTTCGACAGTATGTCCGGGAGAGATCTTGGGTTTATGAGAAGATTTTCGCAAGTGATGGTGTGATTCAGGCGTTGCAAATCGAATCTGGGACAGTCGTACGTAAGGTGTTTCATCGATTGAGTTGTAACTTCGTCACAAGGACAACAGTCATCGACTGTTATGTGAAAACGCTTTTGATATGGTAGCCATGATTTGTAATAAATTGTGTAGAAGAAAAGGTGGATTTATGTGTAGAAAGGTATTCTATTAAGTCTGTATAGGTTGGGAATAGGGTTTTTGTATACAAACACTTGTCCGGCTGTTTAAATAATGTGGCCACTTCGGCTTTTGCTGTTTATTTATAACGGTATTTAAAATAACTAATCGGGATGGTAAAATAGTCGGGGGCTTTCTTTGAATTGGCACCTGATTTTGCGATTAGGTCTACCGGTTCTGATGGCGCGGGGTTGAAGGACCACTCCTTGGTAAGGAGAATATGAGGGAACAGCAGGGACGAAGGTCCCTATGTGTCCCGAAGGCGAAAAATGGAAATGTAAATATGGGGCGAAGCCTGCCGTACCTTTATCTCGACGTCGATGGGTTTCGGCGGCGCCGCCGTATGCTGGTTCTGTTCTTCTTCCGCACTGATATTCACTTCGTTGTATTTTTTATTAGTTTAAAGCGTGAGCGATTTTTTATGTGTATGTTTTCGCGACAGACGTCAATTTCGAACTTACGTAATTTTTCTTCTTATTGGTTTTGGCAGGCGTGCGGGTGACGTGAATATGAGGTCGAGGTTTTAATGATGTGATATGAAAGAAGGTGAAATGTTCATATATAAACAGATGGCGGTAACATTTCCCCCCGACCTTAAAGGGTTCCCTTTAAAAGAAACCAAAAAATGCATGTGCTCCTCGCAATTGAAGTACCTAGGCAAACATACATAAACGTCAGTTAGTATACACCTAGCCATAAACTTAAATAGGCGAGACTTACGCGGAAATTAATTAAACTAAAGCGGGTTTTTACAAAATAAATAAGTAAAGTACTATATTATTGACTAGGCAGTGGACACAATCGCACTACAGGACGAGTGAGAGTACCTCTACCTGTCCTTACTGTGACGACACGAGTTGTGCCATCCTTTGAGGGATGTACTGCCTCCACGACACCTAATGGCGATGAAAATGGCGGTACATTATCTACTTTTATGATGACCACTGTGCCAACATGGATAGGTACTGATGGAACTGACCATTTTGCTCGCGACTGCAGCTGGTGCAGATACTCGGCACTCCATCGCTTCCAGAAAGACTGCACTATTTTGTCCAGAAGAGTATGACGGTCGAGTAGATTGACAGCCAATTGACCGGTCAGCGGCGCGGGTACAGAAAACAGCGGTGCGGTATTTAAGAAATGAGCCGGAGTAAGAGCTACTGGCTCAGCGGGGTCACTGCTCATGGCTGTCAACGGGCGCGAATTTACTATGGCCTCTATTTGCGTTAGAGTTGTCAGAAGTTCCTCATAAGACAATATCTGAGCACCAATTGCCTTCACAAGATGATTCTTTACTATCTTCACCATGCTTTCCCACGCACCTCCAAAATGAGGGGAAGCCGGTGGGATAAACTTCCAATCGATGCGATGTTCAGCAAGCTCTTGCTCTAGGCGTGGGCGATGATCGTCGAGGAACTTATATAGATCTCGTAAGTATGAGTTGGCCCCAACAAAATTAGTGCCATGGTCCGTGTATAGACATTGGACTGGGCCACGACGTGATAGAAAGCGCTTTAATGCCGCTAGGAAGTTGGCAGTGCTCAACTCTGTTGCTATTTCTATATGCAAACAGCGTGTGGTGAGACAAGTGAAAATGCACAACCATGCTTTTCGGCTTTTTACTCCTCTGCCACGAACAGGTGTATACTGCAAAGGACCTGCATAGTCACACCCGGTGTGTGAGAAGGCCTTGTCTACCTGGTTTACACGACAACTCGGTAAATCCGCCATTAGTGGAAATGTTGGTTGCGGTTTCGCTCTGTAACACGTTTTACATTTATCAACTCGTTCACGAATAACTCGTCGAGCGGCGAGTATCCAATATTGATGCCTGAGTAAGGACATCAATGTTTCAGGACCAGCGTGCAGATACTTCCTATGGAAGTAGTCTACTATTAAATTGACCACGTGGTCGCGGCGCGGTAGCACAATCTGGTGCTTTTGAGAATAATCCAACTCTGAGTTTGAGAGTCGGCCGCCAACGCGAACCAATCTGTCTTTGTCCATAAACGGTTTAAGTTTTTGTAAAGCGGGTGAGCAACATTTATTGTTTTTAATTTTGTCGATATCTTCGCTGAAGTGGACGTTCTGTAACGAAGACAAAATTTTGTTCTCAGCGAACTCTAGGTCAGACCGAGTAATAATCACGGTGCGCGGTTTCGGCTTTAAAATGCGGTATACGTATATATACTATTATACGCCACAGTCTGGACCAAGACGAAATTCGCTGGGCGAGAGAGTACAGCGGAGACTCTGTTGCATCTGTGGTTGCTGCATGTGCGAGCGGTTTGAGCTCAGGCACTTCTCCGACTGATTCGCGATCAAGCTTTCTCAACGTCCATTCTGACGGATGCTTGATAATCCATTCCGGTCCACTGAACCACAGGGGGTGATCCACCAGCTTCGCGGGTGACAGGCCACGTGACAGGCAATCTGCGGGGTTCTCAAGTCCCGCCACATGATGGAAGCAGCTGGCTGGTATGTGCTCTATAATCTTCACAACTCGGTTGGCGACGAACGTCTGCCAGCGGTGCGGTGACGAGCTGATCCAACAGAGGACTACCTTGGAGTCGGTGAAGGCAAAAACCTTGTCGATTTTATAACGCGGTTCGAAATTGTCCAGGACCTTTCGCATGAGTTTTGACAGCAGGACAGCTGCGCATAATTCCAGTCGTGCAACAGAAAGCGTTTTAAGCGGTGCAACCTTTGACTTGGAGCACACTAGCCGGATTGTCACCTCGGTCCCATTTATCACTTGCAGATACACCACTCCTCCGTAGGCCCGTTCAGATGCATCACTGAATCCTATGAGGTTGACAGTACAACCCTGTACTACTCCAAGATGACGCGGTATGCGAATCTCATTGAGCTTTGGAAGCTCAGAACAAAAACGATTCCATAAGTCCACAATGTGTGGAGGGGGAACATCATCCCAATCGCATTGGTTCATCCAAAGTTCCTGAATAAGGAGCTTTGCGTACAGAACAACGGGTGCTACTAAGCCCACGTTATCCCATAAACGCGCGACAGCAGACAAAATTGTCCGCTTCGTACACGCTGAGTCAGGCGCCGTGACTTTGAAATGAAAGTAATCACTTGACTTGTTCCAGCATAAGCCAAGGACCTTTTGGGATACCCCCCGATCCATTTCAATGTCTACGGAAGCTCGATGCGAAGCGGGTATCTCGTTCAGTACGGCATCCGAGTTACAAGTCCATTTCACAAGGTCGAATTGACCTCCTTTGAATAGATCGATCAACTCCTTAGAAGCGGCAATGGCGACGGCATCATCTTGCTGCTGTGAGTCTTCTGACATTATGCTGAAGCAGACATCATCCATGTATGTGCACGAAGTTGCGATTGACGCTGCTGTCGGAAACTTATGTCCGTCGTCAGCAATCAGCTGACGGACGACGCGGAGTGCGTGGAATGGGCTGGACTTCATTCCAAAGCAAACACGATTGAATTCGTATACAGTGATAGGATCTTGCGGTGAGAATCTATATAAGATTTGCTGGTATTGGCGATCGGATTCACGAATACCGATCGGCAAAAACATTTGACGACAATCAGCCGAAAGCGCTATTTTGAATAGGCGAAAATTCAAGAGGATTGAAAATAAATCCCCCTGTAGATTGGGGCCCGAGTGTAAAACATCGTTTAAGGACAGGCCTGTACTTGTCTTGCTACTAGAGTCCAGAACCATGCGCACCTTCGTCGAGGTCTTGTCCTCTTTGTCTTCTTGTCCAGGACAGACTGAATAGCAGGCGGTATTCCATTGACGTCACTATGTACCACATTTGGTAGCAATAAATGCGGAAATATAGATGCACCCAATAGTACATCAATAGCGGCGGGCGAGTCGAATGTGTCGTCCGCAAGTGGCAGCCCTTGAATGTGCGAAAACGCGGACACATCCACGGACACTGACGGCAGCTCGTCCGTAATTCGATCGACTACGAGACCTGACACATTAAAATTCACGTTCTCATTGAATCGCGAAAATATTTTAAAGTCTGCGGTACCTTTACTGGGTTTCTCAGCACCACCAATGCCACGTACAGTCACACATGAATTGTTGTTGTAACTCAGACCTAAACGCGTGCAACATTCTTGAGTAATAAAATTACTCTGAGAAGCGGAGTCGAGTAGACACTTTACACGGTGTATACCACCAGAATTGTCGCGTATATGTACTGTCGCGGTAGACAACAAAATCGTGTTATTCGACGTACATTGCGCGGTTTGTTCGGAAGCTTTATTGTTCGCGACCGCTAGTACTTGCGCCGCAATGGACGTGCTACAAGACGGTTTGACATTTGACGGCGGTACTGTCGACTTAATATTGTCAGTCGAAGGAGGTAATATTGCGGATGTATTTAGCATACCAAACGTCGCAGGTTTTTCGTTTTTTTCAGTCAATTGGACGTTGGATGTCATTTGATTTTTATTATTATCAAAATGTAACATTGTATGATGTTTTTGATGACAATGTCGGCATTTTAACTCGGAATTACAATCGCGGGTTTTATGCTTAATGCTTAAGCAATTTACGCATGCATTACGTTCCTTTACGCATTTAAATCGCTCGGAAGGCGTCAAATTATTGAACGCGGGACACTTGAACAAATGTTCATGAACAATGCTATCGCAAATGCATTTGCGAGGATTCGCACTTGCCACATAACTTTGTGGATTTGGTGCGAAGCTTCGCAACGGCGTCTTCAAAGATTTATCACGCGAAGTACTAGCAACGGCGGTGCAAGTATGACTAGCCTGCGTATTTTGATAAATCCTATACTGAGTCTTCATGAAATCGGCGAGGTTATTAAACGAAGGAATTTTGACATTTCGATATTGCATTTCAAATACTCGAATCGTTTCTTGATCTAACTTCTTTAAAGCTACATGAAGAAGCATGTAGTCAGACAAATCACCGAGTTTCAATGATCTGAGCGCATTCGCGGCTGTGACAAATTTGTCAATGAACGTTTGGAAGTTAGATGAAGAAGCGGGTCCGTTTATTTTTAAATTCAGCATTTGATCCATATATGTGGATGCGAGAGTACGTTTGTCATGGAATCTGTCGACTAAGCTGCCAAGGATGAGCTCATAGTTATCAGCACACGGCGTAATGCCCAAGAAAACGGCTTGAGCTTTAGGCGACAGCTTACCTATGAGATAGTACAGTCTCTCGTCATCTGCCAGCGATGGGTTGTCGTGCACCCTTGATTTAAAGCTAGCGTAGAATAGCGGCCAGTTACGGATGTCTCCATCGCAAGCCATCAATTCCATTGCTGGCAAAGCGGGCATAGGCCTCACCACCCTCGAAGGCGGCAAAGCAGTTGGCGCGGCGGCTGATTCCAGCCGTTTAAGCACTCGTCTAATACGGCAATATAGATCTTCGAATGCTATTATTGATTGGTAGTTGGGAACGGCACCTGTCTTGCCTCTCAACAGCGTGCGATTGTGTTCATTAACCACCTCTTTGAACTCGGTACGAATTTCCTCAATCGTGTCAACAGCATTGAGAAAATTCTCTTTGCTGTCCTCGTCAGAATCGACCAGCAGAGATTTACTATAAATATTCTGCACGAGTTCAAACAGGGTGTTTCTCTTCGCCTCAAGCATCGACAGGTCGTCTTCATAGTACTCGCTGTCGACACTTTCGGATTTTTTTATATTTAATTTATCCATTTTGCGAAATTGTTAAATAAAACATAAATAAATGTATCCCTACTAATAGGAATAAATACGCTTACATATATTTTACCTACTTAAATTGCGGGAGCGGTTATTTTATAAATTTTAAGCAGGTAATTCCTATGTAAGGGCGAGCGGGGAAGAAAACGAAGTGAAGAATTAATGAATGTGGTGCGGAGGAAGATGGTATCCGGTTCGTAAGAACCAAAAAATGATGGCGCGGGGTTGAAGGACCACTCCTTGGTAAGGAGAATATGAGGGAACAGCAGGGACGAAGGTCCCTATGTGTCCCGAAGGCGAAAAATGGAAATGTAAATATGGGGCGAAGCCTGCCGTACCTTTATCTCGACGTCGATGGGTTTCGGCGGCGCCGCCGTATGCTGGTTCTGTTCTTCTTCCGCACTGATATTCACTTCGTTGTATTTTTTATTAGTTTAAAGCGTGAGCGATTTTTTATGTGTATGTTTTCGCGACAGACGTCAATTTCGAACTTACGTAATTTTTCTTCTTATTGGTTTTGGCAGGCGTGCGGGTGACGTGAATATGAGGTCGAGGTTTTAATGATGTGATATGAAAGAAGGTGAAATGTTCATATATAAACAGATGGCGGTAACAGGTTCGTTTCCTGTAATACCAAATTGCGCCTTGACCCAATAAAAGTGTACCGGTAATCTATTTTTATATCTATATATATAAAACTCAAAGGTGACTGACTGACTGACTGACTGACTGACATAGTGATCTATCAACGCACAGCCCAAACCACTGGACGGATCGGGCTGAAATTTGGCATGCAGGTAGATGTTATGACGTAAGCATCCGCTAAGAAAGGATTTTTCAAAACTCACCCCCTAAAGGGGTGAAATGGGGTTCCAAAGTTTGTATGGGGAAACAAGATTAGTTAGACTATTTTATTCGAAACTTCACAGGAGTATTCCTAACGATAAATGAGTAAACACGTGTTTCAGGTTTTTTGAAAATTCAACCCCTAAAAGGGAGAAATATGGTGACAAAGTCTGAAAATCAGCATGGGTATTGTTTTTATGGTTTATCGGGTCGCTGATTACAAAAACCGCAACGATTTTAAAATCCAACGTGGCGGACGTGAGTTACCATCTCCTCTGTTGGGGTGAAATGGGGTTGAAATGTCTAAATACTGAACCGCTGGTTCTAGAAAGTTCAAATTTGGCAAGTAGGTTCCTTATAAGGTGTAGGGGTGTACTAAGAAAGGATTTTTCAAAATTTACCTCCTAAAGGGGTTAAAAAGGGGTTCAAAATTTGTATGAGGAAACAAGATTAGTTAGACTATTTTATTCGAAACTTTACAGGAGTATTTCTAACGATAAATGAGTAAACACATGTTTCAGGTATTTTGAAAATTCAACCCCTATAAGGGAGAAATGTGGTGACAAAGTCTGAAAATCCATTGGTAATGCTTTTATGGTTTATTGGGTCGCTGATTACGAAAACCGCAACGATTTTTAAATCCAACGTGGCGGACGTAAATTAACATCTTCCCTGTTGGGGTGAAATGGGGTTGAAATGTCTAAATACTAAACCGCTGGTTCTAGAGAGTCCATATTTGGAACCTACGTGTCCTTATAAAGTCTAGGGGTGCAATAAAAGAAGCATTTGTCAAAAGTCACCCCCCCGAAGGTGTGAAATGGGGGTCGTAAGTTTGTATAGGGAAAAAGTATTAGTTAGACTATTTTATTGAAAACTTCCAAGGAGTATTTCTAACGATAAATGAGTAAGCACGTGTTTCATGTTTTAATATAATTCAACCCCTAAAGGAGGAGAATATGGTGACAAAGTCTGAAAATCAACAAGGGTAATGTTTCTATGGTTTATCGGGTCGCTGATTACCAAAACAACAACGATAAAAAAAAAAACAAACGTGGTGGACGTGAAATACCGTCTCGCCTGTTGGGGTACGATGGGGTTGAAATGACTAAATATGAGTATGGGTGTAATTTTTATGGTTTGTTGGGACGTTAATTACGACAATGCCACCGATTTTGAAATTTTATTTGTGGTCATGAAAATTCTTGAAAGCATTTGCGCCAAATTGCAATTTAATCGGTCCAGTAGTTTTGCAGCAAAGCGGATGTAACAGACGGGCATCCTATAAGGGGGTTCTGTTTTTGCTTTTGAGGTATGGATAGAGACCCGCGTTATCCTAATAGATTAAAAAAATAGTATTTGGTGGCATCTCGATCGTCGTCAATCAGTACCTATAGGCGGGCGGCGCGTTGGGACGGGAGGAGTAATGATCGGGAAACTTCCTGCATCCGTAATAAATACATTCAAGCTTTTCAATAATTATGTTAAGTCATTTCAGAATTCTGAATTACGTTTATCTGGCTCAGAATAATACATTTTTCTTTCATCAACGAAGAGAACCTCAATATCTTACAATAGAACATGACGTAACTTAGAACATGGCTTAGAATCATTAAATCAATCTCGAATATCCCAAGTCGATAAGCGGAGGCTCGGGACATTATAAAAGCTTTATACAAATAAAATGCACACATATCCCGGTGTCTTAGCTTCACTTCGAGTTATGAATTTTGAAGTGAACTTTATTTGGTACAGTAAAAGCTGAGATCGCTTGATTTGTGAGTGCTTGAGTTTTCGGTTTGATTTGATAAAGTGGAGTAATGATAATATAAAAAGTATTTCCCAGTAATATTAGAAAAGCGAAAGTCTGTGTATGTTTTGTTACTTCTTCACGCTAAAACGGCTGGATATAGTTGTAAACCAGCGGCTTGTAAGCCGGTAGTAACCGAAAGCAGCGGCTAGAAACGAATAACCAGCCGCTTGATACCGGGTAGATACCCGACTTGAGCATCAAATAAAGAAATTATTTTTATTACATTTTTTTTTGTTAAACTTATATTTTGTTATACAGTAGCACTTATTATGTTCTTTTTTAAAAAAATAGACCCCGAAGACACCATTTGTACCTACTAATTTACTTAATTCAGATACGAAAGGTACCTAAACTATGAAACAACGTTTGTGTTCAGGTGGCGGTGTATGAAAATTATAAGAATAAAGGTAGCTAAATCAGTTTATTTTGAATCTAATCATCATTGTAAACCAAACGCGGGAATCTCGCGCGGCATGACTATTACTAGGTAACCTATATCCAATTCATCTCTCACAAATAAATTATTAAAATAGTCCTATTCCACTGCTCTTTCACATTTTGTAAGAGAATTTTGAGTTTTTAACACTTAATACAGATGGAAATGTCATTGTTTATGTCTATTTATGTTAAATAGATCCTATAGTAAATAAATGAAAAGAAAAATAACAAAAACAAACATTCTATCATGTGAATATGTCAATGAAATGTAAGCAGCCGTTTCCAGCCGCTTGTTATCGCTAGAAATGATAATAAGCCAAATAAGCCGTTTCTAGCCGCTGGGCTAGAAATGTTAGCAACCAGCTTCGCATCTATAGGCTGGACGGATATGCATGAGGGAAATGCAGATTATACCCTAACTTAACAAATAGCCTACTTTTAATCCTGAAAAAAAAAGAACATTGTTCCCGTAGGATGATGTATATTATATAGGCACGCGAGCGAAGCCGCGGGTTAATGCTAGTGTGTCTATAAGTTTATGAATTTTATTTACCATGACATTATGACTGTTAGGGTTACTTATTTCCTGCAAGGCAGATTCACTATCAGATAGTACTACGTGTGTACAGTTGTCTACGTTGGTGTGTGTGTGATTGAGAGTGGGTGATTTTGAAAACACCGAGATACCGCAAGAAGCTCCGCCTGGAAAACCGAACAGCACCCGTGCAACTTCAGTTTTTTGACCGTCGATGAGCCATTAGGCTTTGTTGTTATGAAAGCCGCTTCAACTTTATTATCGTGACGGCTGCCATCAGTGTATGAAGTCCAAGCATCCGCGGGGTGAGTTATAAAGCTACGTCAACCTCTTCTTGCTTGTTGAGCTCTCCAAACGGAATTCCCTTCCTTAATTCAGGGTGTAAAAGTGAGGATGGTGCTATAGGTTTTTTGATCGGGGAGGTCATCCCGGAGAAGATCTGAGACGCCTTGAATTCGAGTTGTTTCATGTTCTGCGGCATATTTGATTTTCACTGGAAGAGGAATAAGCTCAGCCATCGTGATGGAGAGAGGAGTGCTCTGCTCACAGTCCTAAAAGCATGTATAATTTTTAGCGCGAACAATCTTTGAAAAGATAGAAGTTTCTCTCTTATATATTTATATTTTAGTGCAGACTGCCAGATGGATGCGGCATATGTGACGATGGGCTCTATAACGTGTTCGTATAATAGTACGTACGTTTTCAGGATGTATTCCCTAGGTTGGTCTTATGAAGACCTGTAGTTTGTAGTATAGCTTCTTGGCTTTTTCTGTTGTATTTTGAACGTGTTTTATTAATCTTAGTTGACTGTCTATGGTTATGCCAAGGTATTTAATTTCTTTAACTACATATTTTAATGGGAGAATTGTACATAAGCAGTTTGGATTTTTTGGCTTTCCGAGTAAATGCTATGGCCTGGGTCTTGTGTTTCCCGCCGCCGAGCCGAAATCCGGCCGAAATCGAGCTTAACACTTATGCCCCATTGAGCAATCAGGTTGATTGCAGAGTTAGCTGCATTCTCCAATTCTGCAACGCTTTTGGAGAATACAGCTGTATATTGAGAAAATTACAAATTTCCCTGATAATGGGTTGTGGCTGTGGCGGTCGAAGCGAGGAAGAGTAGGCAGTTGATTGAATGTAAACTTCTAGTTTATAAATTCCAATAAAAACTGTTCAACAATAATTTAACCTCATCTAGCCCCAAAATACCAGGGAAAAGGCTATGCTCGTTTCAGAATCGGTGTTCGAGGTTCTGCAGCTTTTCCTGAACTAATTAGGCTAAACTTGAGGATGTGAGTGCATTTCTTAATTTTCTAACGTACAACGGAAGGTAAGTTCAGCCACTGAAATGGACTGGTTTAATGTATTGTCTTATATTGGCACAGAAA
Source organism: Apotomis capreana (assembly GCA_947623375.1). Lineage (NCBI taxonomy): Eukaryota > Metazoa > Arthropoda > Insecta > Lepidoptera > Tortricidae > Apotomis > Apotomis capreana. Next base: position 51,401,153 of record OX392498.1, read on the forward strand.
AGAACTGTTGCCCGCAGTATTTCCGGACATTCAAGAAAAGAGCGTTCTCGCATCTAAAACGCCCTCTGGTGTTGGTGTATGAATCTGGTCGTGATGTATCGCTTACCATAAACGATCCGGCTGCTTGTTTGCTTCCTATATCAAACATATTAAAACAAGTATAGTCTGGAGTGTCGCAACCGCCATGGTAGATGTCAAGGGGCGGCCTATATCTCCTATGTCCAGTTATGGAATGTACTGTAAGCTATGAAAATAAAATCTGATCAAAATACGTACAGCTGCAATAAAACTGGAAAAGTTTATTCAAATGTGGGACAATTTTGAGAATAAAAACAAACAGTTTTATATAAGTAGCACTTAATAATACTTGTGAACATCAAAGGAGTTTTATTCGTTGTTTTCATCACCAAATTTGATTGTTGAATGTCATATTCATTAAACTCACATCATTTGAAAGGTCGGCTTTAAATTAAAGAGCCTGGAATGTTTTTATTATTGTTTATTGAGTAATCTCTTCATATCCGTTGGGTTTTCTGAATATTTTTAATACAACTTCTCTGAATAGATGAAAGAGGAGCTGTCGGCATTTTGTCTCGTCTTTTCATCTTACGGGATCCAGCGCGCGATTCCAGGAGATATAATTTTATACATTTTAACAATCTCATTTAACATAAAGTGTTAAATCTCTCAATAAGCAATACGATAAAAAAGTCGAGAAGCCCGATTGCCGGTGGATGAAAGCAATCGGGTTCTCATGAACGCTATCATAATTCCGTAGAGTTCCTTACGACAATGTCACAGGCTGCTTCACACTATTTGTTTATTTAGAGTGTGGTGTCCTTTCATCTAGTATACGTGAGCAAATAATGAATGTAAGACACGGCCGCCAGGGTTGCAAGCGTCGACTCATATATTCTGGCAGATCATAAGTCAAAATAAATTTACCCAAGGATTAATGTTGGCATGAAAAGGTTTTTTATACATTCAGATTAAAACTGTACGTCGTACAAATAAATAATTCATGGAAAGAAAAATAATATATGGGATTAAGTGGTCAAAATAAAGTAAGTATATGAGTCGTTTTCAAAAACCATGTACTAAAGTTAATTATAGTGCAAAAAAACATAATTTATCCCTCTGTGTAACGCAAGTTACCTATATACCCATGTCAATTTATGACTAACTTTCGTTCCAGAAAGGACGCGATTGTAGCTTTTTTTAACTATGTAAAATTTTATTAGAAGCGACTCATACGTATTCCATCTTATATTCATCACCCATCGGCTGTCCGATCGTCAAAAATGTGTCAATACATCGATGACTCATTTCCTTTTTGCTATAGATCTTGAACAGAACCGAATCTTAAACCGATGCAAAACAATGTTTCTGGAACAAAATTTCTTGTAATACTATAATGTTATACTATAATCATAATAAAACGAACTGTGTAGTGAATTGTAGGATATCTAAAATTATACTGTAGGATTCATAATAAATTGTAAATCGGTACGCCCGTTACGGGTAGCTGTTGAAACTTACATAAATTATTCATCGACTCTTGAATTGACACAGTTATACAATATAGTATTATACTATTCAAATAGATAATTTAAACGTTTACTCACTTTACTTCATAGAACATAGAATCTTATCCCAAAGCCAATTCATAAACAATGAGCGAAGATGTCCTCGGCAACCCTAGCGGGTGACGTCACGCCGGACACGGCACATCAAAGCACTCAACTTCAATGATTTATGTACCAATCCGCCGCGCCGCGCCCCAATTACAGCCACGTAAAATTTCGTGCGTTTCCATAATAAAGAGTTCACCACCATGGCTTTTTGATGTCTAATTAGATGGCTAGATGAGCCGGTACAGTGGTGAGCATAATCGATTGATTTATACGGGTTTGTTCCTCTTGTGTCCCGTGAGGTTACCTTATTCGTGGCGTTTAATTCGTCAGTCACAATATCTGAACGCTGCAATATTTGTTGTTTGATACGTTTGATATCTAATGTATTCGTTTGATTTCTTGTTCACCATTTATGATTGTATGCCTAACAAAATTAAGTATATTAATATCGGAGTCCCCTTGCGTGATCGATTCAGATTCGCAAGAGAACCAAGGTTGTAGATATAGCTCAGACAGTCTCCAAACTTATGTGACAGTAGTGGGCGGGCCACATTGCTCGTAGAACCGATGGCCGTTGCGGCAGATTCTTTTGTGGCGGACCCGTACCGGAAATGCCCCAACAAGGTGAGCCGACGACCTGATTGGAATCGCGGGGAGCATTTGGATAAGGGCGGCGCAGGACCGATCGTTGTGGAGGACTTTGTCCAGCAGAGGACGTCTATCGGCTGATATGATGACGAAGATATCGATGAGTATACCAACCAAGGCTATTAAGGTTACGATCAAGTAGCACAAATCGATAATGTACTTAGTTTTTTTTTACTCTCATCTGACCTAAGTTAAATCATGCTTATAAATATTTTTAAGCGGTACTTTTTGCGGTGGCTTAGCATATCGCTTCCTCAATATTACAGGGTCTCTTATTTCGCATTTTACGAATTGAAATTTGAACATTGTCATAAGAACAAGAGTTCTAATTTTACCAACATTAGCGGATGACAAGAAACTATCTCAAGAAATCTCAGGGCAAGCCGAAGCAGATTTGGCAAGTTCTGTTTCAAGGCCTTTATGCCCACACGCCCTTTCACAAGCAAGCCGATGGGTATCGAGTTATATGGGTAATGGCCACTGCAGTACATTGTAAATGTAGATCTAAGGTTTCCGGGATTTATGTAGGGGATTTATGTAGGGTCCTTTAATATTAAGCCAGCAATGTGTTATTCGTCCTTCAGCGCTAAGTCGTAAGAGGAACATATCTAACTGCTTGTAGAATGAACCAAAGCATGCGGATTCTTGTAGACTTGGCTCAGAGCAACTAGAAACTAATTTTATGATGACCGCGTATGTTGATTTCCTTTAACGAGAGCATGGCTGGTATCGTACTAATTAGTATGTTAGTGCCGTAAATTATAATTAGTGACATTCTAAGTTTTCGTGAATGTATCCCCAGTTATGTGTATAATGAGACCACACGAACCACTAGTATCATCATGCCATCTCGAGACGAAATACATATACAAAAAGAGTGTCGATGCGACTTATAAGAAGGCTTAAAGTCAACGTAAATAATAATAATAACCAGAGAGCAATGAAGTGGGCTGAACCGTAGTTACCCCGCGATACCGAATCAGGAATGAAGAGATCCATAGAAAGCAAAAGCAAAGTAACCGATACCTTAGCTCGAAAGAACGGATAACATTAATTTATTTTTTAGCCAGCCTTTTATTAACGTGTTTCTATTAGCTTCACTTGTAATTAAGTTTGTTAGTTTGTAACAAACGAAACTTGGAAGTAAATTTCAACCTACTTCTTGTAATTGTCGTATGGTATTGAAACTTTGCATATATATGTAGTCGCTCTAGATTTGTGCAAACTTTGAACAAGCTTGGAACACACAAGAAAGTGAAACTGGTATGGATTCCAGGGCATTAGTAATGAAATTGCAGATGAACTAGCGAGAAGGGATCTGCAGAAAATCTTATAGGACCGAACCATGTGTGGGACTCTCACAGGGATCCATAACAACAGCCATCAAGGACCATGCCAAAAAATAACAACAGTGAAAGAAAGTGGCAGGTTAGGGGCACTCAAAGCATTGAAAGCATAAATCAGACTGGACCAATAAATTATGGGAATACAGCAAAAAAACAGCTCAGAATCATAAAGGATGGTTATAGGTCACTTTCATGGAATTCGGGGTCAAAGGACTATTAGCCAAGCTGTGACATTCTGACAACAGATTGTAGAGGAGGCAAAAATGCCAGCTTAGAATGAATGACTTCGGTACTATGGCTATCCATTATCTTATAGATGTGGTGGAACAATCCTTTGATTAGATGCAACACGAGGTAGTTACACAAAAGGGTCGAAGTGTAGGTATCCGTAAGGACCGGCATCATAAGATAACTCTCCTACCAGGCGGACTGATGACTGCTGAGTCCGCAGAATCATGATGCATCAATCAATACCGGCCATGAAGGCGTACTCGAGTCATTGTCGGATTAGGTGCGAGTCTTTCCGGTAGACATTTGCGAAATTTAGGATTCCAGGGCCTAATTTTCTGCTAAAATGCATGTGAGAATAATGAACGTTCCCTCTTATATAATCCGATGTTTCTTTCTTTCTTTTTTCTATAATCCGATGTAATAGCATCATAACCTAGATTCATACAAGCTCTTAACTTTTGACCACCACAAGGACGAATTGTGTTTTTTGCGGGCACTCAGGCGGAGGCCTATTTCCAGCAGTTGACGTTTTGCTGATGATGGTGATGATTGATGAAAATATTCGACTGCACCGTCGCTCTTACCTTACCGTAATGGGAATGAGAGGAGTTCTACCTACATTTAGTTACCTATTATTTAAAAAATCAAGATATTTGAATTTCCATCTAACAACTAACAAAAGTACCAATTTTGGTTAACTTTTATTACCTAGTTTGGTAAGTTTAGGAGTTTCCCGAAGTTCATAATATTTATAACTTTTTGATGAAAATATACTAAATAGTAAATATATAGCAATACAAAACTTGATGTCCGCACTTTACTTGGCGCTACTTATATTAGCTGAAGAGCGCTCTGTTTCTTATTCTTAATAAATAATGTCCATAGTAGGTACTTAAGGACGTAAGGAGATGTAGGTACAGTCAACCAATTTGATTCCTAGGCCATTTCGTACCTTGTCACAGTGAACGTCAATATGAAAGCCGCTTGAAATCTCATATCATTGTGACAAGGTTCTATAGTGGCCTAGAAATCAAATTGGTTGACTGTACATACATTCCGTGAGGGATACGAAGTATCGTCATATCTGTCAGATACGATTTTGGTTAATTTTCTATTGGTGTCCCCACATTTTATATTCATGGAATCGGCTAAAGCCAGACAAAATAGCCTTTTCACTTCTCCTGCTCGAAAAAGTAGGTACGTTATTTTAGCTTTGCGCTAGGGTTTAAATGGAAACCATATAGTAAATTCTATGAAAATTAAGAAATCTTGTTACCCGCCAGTAACATACTAAATACGGATAAATAAAAACAAATCAACCGGCTAAATGTATGAAGGAAGTTTCTGCCTACTGAAGAGTTGATATTTTTATTCGGAATTCTAAAATTACTACTTCAAGAACTTTCAAATTTTATATAATATTATTGTAACTTAAATAAATACAACATTTTTATTGATTGAGTTTTGATATTAGATTAAATTAATAAATTGAAATTTAAAAAAAAGGTTTAAAATACGAAGCCTCGAAATGCAATTTTAGTATTCCGAATAAAAAAATAGATTATAGATGTCGTTTTTTTTTACTTGCATATAGGTATTAAAAATCTTCCATATTTTATGCTGACTTGGTATATTTAATGATTATAAGAATTTTAAAATAATTATCCATCATAAAAAATGGGAAAACGACCAAGAAAACGTTAGGCGCTGTTAGACATACATAATGTTTACGATCTAATCAAAAGGCGTTTCCCTGATCTTGCAATTATCTATGCGTCAAACTACAAACAAAACAATAAGCTATTTGCGCATGGTGACAATTTGAATTATTAAGTTTTTTTTTATGTGTTGTACAAGTGACTAAATGCCATTGAACCACTCAGGTTATACATATTTATCCTTGCTCACTTCGTTCACTCATCCAAAAAATCACTTCGCGTCAAAATGGGTTATTAGCCCCTTGTCAAACAATCTACTATGCGATCCGAGACAAATGACAGAATGATCTTCGCTCTTACGCTGCTTTGATATTCAAGGATCTTTTCACCGGCTTATACCGATTCCAAGCGAATTAAATGTGGGTAAAGTAACCAAATCGCCCAGACCCAAAACGCATCTGACGAATATGATGATATCCTTTGTGAGTTCTTAGAATACCTTCGGGTTGGAGTGAAAACACAAATCAGTCCCCTTACCATGAGGTTGACGTGACCGTACTCGCTTGTGACTGCGTACACGACTTGTATGGAGAATAGTACAGTGCCCCTTGGCCCTAGGGGTCACTGGAGAACTATACAATTCTTCAGATGCAGTGCGGTCACTGTAAACTCATGGAAAGGGTTCAGAGAGGTCAAATCTCCACCGTATTTAAGAGCGAGCGATACAGGCATAAACCCGAATTCTTTTAGAACAGCACAAGGACAGTAACGCGATATTAAGTCAAATACGGCCATGCGGATTATGTTCCTAAAGTGTGACAAATAAAAAGCAATTGTAATATTTCTGTATTAAATTTTATTGCATCTATTCACACACCTTCAAGGGGTAGGATTTCAATGAGATTGAAGCTAACAAAACATAGTTTATATAGCTTTACTGGAGAACGTGTATTGCCTTGAAACTATAACATATTTAGTAAGGACCTCACTTAAACAACAGTAACGACTTGATTTCGATGTTTTACAAGTAAGTGTCAATTGCATTGTGATACCCAGACTATTCTTATTTTTGTGCACACTGTCACTATTACACACGTATTTTACTCTTTCCGAAATTTAATATAAAACCCTTATTTTTCATTAATTTACTCATTACAATAAATAAAATCAATGACAATTTGGTTTATTTTCGAACGAGAAAGAATATTACATCCACGAAGTGATAGGTGCACAGAAATGAAAATAGCCCACTTAAAGGATTTTATTAACATAATATCATGACCACATCATCCAAAAATGACGGATTGCAAATCTATCCAGAAGGTTACTTGATACATGGACATGTAACTGGTTTTACTTCTATGGGCAACAAACGAACTTTTTTAACTGAATGTGTTAAAAAAACAATATAACATATAGGTGTAAAGATGTATACAGAAGAACATTAATTTGACTGAATCAACCAATCAATGAGCCCCATTATCACCCAAAGCTACTCGGCTTAGAGAAATATTTCGTTGTTTATGTAATTACTAATGTTCAGGGTTCACATAGTGTCATCTGCGGGTAATGTTATTTACATCAAAGATACATTCTAATACAGAAAATTTATTGCGTTTACCTCTCTTAAATATTCCGTTACTATTAATACAATATATACTTACAACAGTGACATTATGTACAAAACTATAGACTCAATTTTGGACTTTCAGTCTCTACTTTTAAAATATTTTACAGTGTTAAGGAAATAAAACGAGGACACAACTATACATCCATCGATCAACTTTCATACAATAATACAAGGCCATCTTAGACGTATGTAAATTCAAGTTACTTCGGAGAGACAAAATTCTAGTTATTTCGAACGGAATACTTGTGCAGGACTAGCGCGGCGCGGCGCCGCTGTCCGGCGGCCGGCGGGCACGCCTGTCCGGCGGCCGGCGGGCACGCCTGTCCGGCGGCCGGCGGGCACGCCTGTCCGGCGGCCGGCGGGCACGCCTGTCCGACGTCCACGCTTCGGGTACTCCATTATTTACAGCATCGGGCCTGCCGGCGCGTACGCTGTTCACCGCACTAGTCCTCCTAATGTCTAAACTCTTCACTAAATATGTACCTACAGTATGTTAAAATATTTACGACACTCTAATGACAAATGAAACGTCATCGATAATGCAATTTCATTTATGTTTAACATAGACGATCATAGTCTTCTGACTAGAAATGAATGACACAGATTTCGAAAATTCTCAGTAAATCTGGTACTGGTAGTTATTTAAAAACTTATAATAGAAAGTTATAGCTACTGACCTCGTAAAATAAATAGTTAAAATGTGATGTTAGCTTTACCTAAACACTATTAAACAATAGACATAAAGTGGACGTAATTAGGCACTAAAATATAGGTAAGGAGAAAATTTTTAAAAATAATAATTTACACTCTACATAGATACAAATAAAAGTCTAAAAACAGTGTTCTTTTATCTATAAGAAAACGTAACACATGTTAATACATATTCTTGAATTAAAGATCACTTTGTTTAACCACCTCCGAATATAAATACATCAACGTATTTGTTGCAAGGTCCAACTGGTTAGCACCTAGTATTGTCGGTCAGTCGGCCCGGCGCGGCGCGTGGAGTCGGCCGGCGGCCCTCCGCTCCACTATCACATTATTAAGCTTCTCTACCGGTGCACATTAATTATTATCATGTATAATGTATGTATACATATTTATAACATTAATCTAAAGATTTATTTACAGGTGAGAAGGCCCTCGCGTGGTTGCGTGGCGACCGACGGCACAGCGGCGCGGGCGGCGGTCGCGACCGGCGGGTCGTGGTTATTGTCGGTGCGCCAGCGGCGGACGGGGGGCCGGCGGTCAGGCACGGGGCGGCGGCGGGTCGGCCAGCGAGGACGTGGAGGAGGACGAGGGCGAGGGCGCGGGCGGCGCGGGCGCCGGGGCCGCCAGGGCCAGTGACCGCGAATACTCGAGGAGGGCCACATCGGCCGGCGTCGCAGGCGGGTACAGGCCGCGGTATAGCTCTGGTCGTCCGTAGGGATGTGCTAGCCGCGCAGCCGCCGCCGCTGCTGACTGGTAAAACGCCGACGCGGACGGCGGCGGAGGGGGCGCGTCGCCGTCTTTACTCGCCATGTCCGCCAGAGACCATATTCGCGGCTTAGCAGAGGCGGGCGTGCTGCCGGGAGGAGCCCGCGAGGGCAGATGCTGGTAAGCCGGGTGCAGCGGCCGCTCGTACGGCTCAGGGGAATCGGGCCCGCTGTCGTGGCGCGACTCCGACCACTCCGACTCCGTCCTCTGTCCTAGCATATCCAACCTTTGCTGCGGCCGGTCACCGTCCTCGCTCGAACCGGTTCCAGAATCCTTCCCATCTATAACAAAATTAAAAATTTCATTTCCAAATACTACTAAACACGTAACTTTTCCCACATTTCGCCGAGCAATTGGGATATAACGTGGGTCCGATTCGGTATTTCGATACGTACCTAGTACATCCTTCCCGTCGGTGCTCTTGTGATCATCGTCGTCATTGTTATTGTCATCGTCGTCGACCCTATTCCGCGGCTCCCACGTCATCTTGTTCTCCTTCTTGAGGCGGCGGCGCGCGTTCGCAAACCACGTGGAGACTTGCGTGAGTGTCATCTTGGTAATGATCGCGAGCATGATCTTCTCGCCTTTCGTTGGGTACGGGTTCTTTTTGTGCTCGTTCAGCCACGCCTTGAGAGTGCTCGTCGTTTCTCGTGTCGCATTTTTTCTTCGGGCTCCGTTCAGATCCATGCCGTATCTGTTAACAAAAAAACAATAACGAATTAAAGTCAAAGTATAATCTGATTATGTCGTAATGGAATTATGACCGTCACCAATCTCCAGTAAGAAGACAAGCAGGCAAATTTTCATCCCGGTCGAGGTGCTTAAATTTTTATGGGAACAATCAAGCGTAAACGGCGGAGTCTGATTTGGGCGAGATTTAAGATAACAGGGCTCTCGACCGCCGGGCGGGACCCTCGGCGCGCTGCCCAATGAAAGCACCAGCATAATAATTGAAATCGCGATAAGCCATCGACTGCTGCGCCAGCGCTAAGCCCGGCTTATCTTAGACACCGCCAGCACGCTTGCTGGGCCGAGCGCCCTTATTTGAATTGCCCTATCTTTATTACTATGCAATTTTCGTATCGTGCGCTGACTGTTGTAAGTAATATAAATAGATTAATTCATAATCGTTAAGTCGACGAAAGCTAAGATTACAACGATAATTTATTAGTTAAAGCAGGCTAGTAATTTAATTTATTAGATTAAATATAATGTTTGGGAGAAACGTATGCAACAAAAGTAGACTTTCAAACAGTCTGTAATATCATAGAACCGAATTCATACAAACCGCGCACCTACATGTTATTACTTTATTACTACGAGTTTGTAGGTACAAAAACAAAGCCTATCCCAAAGTCAATTTCACAAACTCGAGTTTATTATAGCCGCACATTGTTTCCAATTTTATAACATTTTTGTTGTGGAGCGCAGCGTACTGCCGACTCCATATGCTGCCAATGCAACAGTCGGAAATAGAGTGGGGTGGAAACTAGGGATGAGTTGTATGGGAAATTAATAAAACTGTCACTTAAATCGTATAAGTGACGGGTATCGCCCCTTATCGCTTTATCCGGCGTTCCGTTATGAGTCTTATCCCTCCCACTTACGGCTCAGAACTGCAACCAAGGATGTGCTCGTCCTATCCATTGTTAAGCTCGTTGTTGACTTAACAATACTCTTCGCCCCGATCGAATAAAATGTTCATAAATAAATATAAACATATAACGCTCTTCTAAATTGCGCGTTGTGTAGCGTCTCACGTCGCGTCATTAGGCGGCGTCTGGAGTGCGAATACCCCTGCGGCACTACGAAAGAGTTGAGCGATAGAAAGTTAGTTCGCGTTTAATGATAATCTGACCGTAAAACAACGCTTTAAGGCGACATAAATTTAATGACGTTCGTGTCGGAACGGGGCCCATGAATGAACTAACATCCATAGAATTGAAGTGACAATACGAAAGTGGAGCGACGCCAAGCTTAGGCGTATTCCACAAACAAAAAACCTTCATTTATCCACGGCGTGCCACTTTCACAGCATCCGCGCTAGCGGGGGATACCGCCGCAAAGCGCATTTTTTTATTATTTTGCTTCCCCCGGCGCGGCGCCCGTCGCTGCGGCTTCCCCTTCTCACCCTCACTCCTCCTTCAATTAAATCCCTATCTAGCCCACCACCTCATGCTTCCTACTTAAACTCATAAAAATGAGATAAACACAAAAATATTGTTGGTACCTAGAGTTGTTGTTATTAAACCTATTGCATTAGCGGTTAATTTTGACGTTTAAATTAATCTTTTTATGATTTTAATCGCGGGAGGCAAGGGAGCGAGTAGATGTAATCGTCATGAAACGCTTCAGCCGAGCCGTTTCATAAAAACGCCAATCCTCTTATCTCCCTTTCGTAAAAAGCGGGGTTTGTGGTTAACGCAGTAAAAGTGTAGGTACACGGCACCAGTAGCGGGTTCATACAGACGGTAATACTCCAGAACTCTAATCGAAACAAATAATTAACTGTATTCTTAAAACGCAAGCAAGCCACTGAATTGGCTGTAAGATTTCACTAGATTTGCTTGTAAAATAGGCCTTTGTTTAGTAACTGTTTAACTTAAAGTATTATTTAAAATATCACTTGCTCCTTACAGCCGAATGAATAGAATATTTCGATAATTCAGAGGCACAGATGTATGGGACAAATAACTAAGAAGGTGTAGTGTAATTGTATACTCGGTCTTAAATATGAGTGATCATGCCGCCAGGGGAGTGACGCAGGTTAAAGGCTTCGGCATATAATGTTACTACACTTCGATTTAACCAATGACACCGTCGGAGGTATAGAGTTACCCGGTGCGATATTTTGAGAGGTAATAGATGTACACCGTTTTCCTTACACGCCAGTAGGTTGAACAACAAATTAATCTATGGACTAGAAGTTTAGAAAAAGTTGACACGGCGACAGGTTTTGTGTTAAAACGACTTGGGACAGTGTCATATGAGTGAGGATCGTGTTACTGGTAAACTCGTTCCTTCACGCACTGACACGTAGCGACAAATTGTGATAATGCGTCTAACGGAGTTTGTCAATGAAGATCTAACATATGGGTGATTCTCATATAGTTTTAAAATATTAACATTTTTTTTTATTTTTTTTTCTGTGATATATTGCGGTGTATATTAAGAGTACATACCAAAGGCTAACTTTTGGTGCAGATGGACAAGCTTAATACCCTCTGCAAGTGATTAAAGTAATGCATGTACACGGCTGTGACATCCCTAAGCATAGTTGTGAGACTGTATAACCAGGGTGTGACAATTTCATCGAAAATCAAGTAATTGTGTCAAATAACAAGTAACCAAGTAGCCAGGATCATTCACCAGCAACTTGCTCTTCGATAAGGTCTTGTGACTCTTGTGGGGTCTGAGGTGCCGTACTATAAGTACGCACCGATGCCAGTTCTTGAGAATGGTCGTGCCACGCTCTATTGTGATCGATCTATCATCACGGACAGGACTATTGTAGCCAATAAGCCTGATATCGTTTTGGTAGATCGATCCAAGCGCCAGGCAGTGCTCGTCGACATCACCATCCCCCATGACGAGAACCTCGTGAAGGCCGAGAAGGACAAACTCAGCAAGTACCTTACTTGGCTCACGAGGTGACCGCCATGTGGGATGTTGACTCGACGATCACTGTCCCGATAGTCGTTTCGGCTAACGGTCTTATAGCGAAGAGTCACGACAAACATCTTAAGACTCTCGCTAGATGGCTGATTTAATTTATTTTTCTTTGGTGACATTTGCGGAAAAAATACAACAAATTGATAACCCAACTTAGCAAACAAAATCATCAAATTATTCAAATATACTACAAGAATGTCACAACCAAGCATTACATGTCACAACCGAGGTTTGAAAAATTCAGTGGTCGTGACATTTAGATCTATCCATGGTCGTGACAAATTTTGAACATGTGCGACATAATGGAACAATTTGCTTTGTCTCGCCAATTTTAAACAATCACCTTATTCTGTTATTTCAGAGGTACAATTTATATAAGTATCAATAACATAACAGTAGAACTTACATTTAAAACTCATTCCACGGTGGTGACCTACTAAGGTTGTCCTTTTCTTTAATAAATACAAGAAAATATTTTTGCTATACATTCACCGCACTTTGTCATAAGCAGAACCGACAAGAAGGTAGTTTTTCCGTTCTTAAAAAGCCTAAATAGGGCTGCTAGCTTCAAATATAATTGTCTACCAAGTTACACGTATTTGAACAAACACACATGGCTGTGACAAAAAAATTGATCACAAACTTTATGATGTTCTGAATCAGAAACTGTTACATTATACTTTTACAACTTTTTAATAATGTTATCAGACATTTATTAGCTTTGCGTCATTCGTATAACATTAGTCAAAATTACTTGATATTGTAGCAGAAAAAAATATTTTATTAGAAAATCGGGAGATATCACACGGCATGGACGTGACATTTTGGGCAAACATTCTTTTTTTTATATATATTTCTGAATATTTTAAGGTAAATGTGTTTATAAAAGATAAGTAGAGGACATTTGCTCAACAAAGGCATAAATAGATTTTTGATTTAAACAAAATAAACATGTGATTCTTACAAATCACAAAAAAATGCATGAGAATAAGAATTACCCATATATGTGGGCAATATCAAATGATAAAGAGTGCCTTTTTGCCTAAACGCCTATATAAGAAGTCATTGAACAAACCTAAGTTCCTATACCGAAAGTACACGAACTTGATTTCAAGTCGTGAAACATGTTATGCCTTCATGAAAAAATAAACCAACAAACATCGCCTTTCATGCTACAAGTAAATTACTATGTTCGTAAAAATGATATAAGATAAAGCTAATTATTTTGCTTCGTAATATAGGAATGGGCGCACGCAACGACCAATCTCGGGGTTATGGACGAAGTTTTAAAAGGTACGATACAGGCCCTAAATATTGGTGGGTAGATAGGGCGGTGGGGCGCGGCACGCCAAAAACACATTATGAGCGGGCACAGCGCCATTACGGCCAACCGCACGCGGCGCGTTAGCGATACCCGCCACCTGAACATGCTAGCTGGCGACTAATTGGTCAGCCCCATGCATAAAAACCCTTATAGAACAACTACGGGGGGAGTCACATGTTTCCGCCTAAAACGTAAATAAACCCCAAAAAAATTGAGGCAAGTTTTGAAATAATTTGGATTATGTAGGTTCGTCAGGGTTAGTAAGGGCGTGTTGTCTGTGCCCTGGGCGGCCAAGCGTGCGCCGCCGTTTCCGACCGAACCGCCATCTTTGTTTTCCAGCAAAGGGTTTCTATTGTAACTAATGGACAATGATGAATTGCTCCATATTGATTGATTTACGTCTCTGTCTAAACAAATATTATAACTCACTCAACTAAATAGTCAAATACTTAAAATGCAGTGTAGTTATTTAAAACACCCCTTTGCATGGATTCTTGTAAAGTCTCTAACTCCAGCTTAACCACCTATATACAGTGGGCACAGATAAGATGTCGCATCGCAAAGACTCCGCCTGAATAGGTAACTAATTGAATCATATTAAGTATTAAGAATAACTAAGAATGTTTTGCCAAAGTATTGAAAAGTAAGGTCTAAATTGAAATATCGCCTATCATTTTGAATCACGCAAAATTGTGAATAATAAATCGCGAAAGAACAAAGAATCAGTAACAACGGTAATGTTGTTCAGTCAATCTAAAAGCAGCTAAATGAAGAAAACAAGACATAAATTGTCGTCTTTATCAGTGGCAAATTATTTTTCTGTTAAAATTGTTACTTGACCCGACCGACGTCGTAGCTTCGATAACGTAATAGTGGCCATGTATGTCGACCGCACAGTTCATTAATTCAAGTAACAATATGTCTTTGTACGTGTTTACTGGCTGTAAAGCAGCTGGTTTGCTGTAGCTAACGTAATCTGTACAGAAACGCGAACGAAGGTGGCGCGGGTCGCGACGGATCGATCATACACGTCAAAAACTAACATTTAATTGCACATATTTATCTACGGTTAAATCTTAGACTCGGTAAACAATGAAATAACAGTAGCTTTATCCAATATAAGGTCTTTGTTTCTCATTCACAAGGGCCAAAAAACGCTTATTTGATTACATTTACATTCTCAAAGTTACAGGAAGAAAAGCTAAAAATTCCCATTGCATTAGCCGTCTATTGTTATCCGGATTAAAGATAAAAGCAATCTATCATATCAGGCTTTATTAATTCGATCACATTTATAACGAGCCGCGCCACTCCGCCATATTTACTTATTCCTTCTACCACTTACACTAGGAACTCTACAAAGTCGCAGCAAATATTCGATAACATACGCATATTATAGAATTTAGATTGAATTTATATATGTATTATCGATATGGTTTATGCTCCGAAAAATATCAATATTATAACTATTACTTTTATTTCATTAAAGTTGTCCTACTACATTACTTTTTAACAATATAACATAAACTGAATCTGATAAGAACCGTGTAAGACCCAACTGCAATATTAAACTGTAGTGACCTTTCCACGTTTCGTGCAAATACTATAGAAGCCTATGATTGAAGTTGTACTTATATAAAACGTTTAAAAAAAATAACAATCAACATTCTTATACGAGACAGAAGTACAGGAGACGCAATTATTATGATAAGCTCTTGTTTTGCACAACTCGAAGAACTTAGTGCGGTCACGCAAGTTCCCGATGTAAACATTAAAGATAATAAGATATTCGAAAGTATATTTTGTTTATAGGTACTAGGTAGTTGGCAGCTGAATATTTACGATGTGCGCCAGCAATCACAACACGTGTTCTTCGTGTGCGATATTTGAAGCAATTACTTATCAATTAATGTTCCACAGTTTAAATTCTATTTGTTTGTGACCAACAGACAGAGTTCATCTCGGAAGATGTCAAGAGATGTTATTTATCAAGCGCCAGTCGGCAGCGGGCGGGAGTGCAATACGCGAGGCGCGGGAGCGGGTGAGCCGGCGCCGACTACGCCGATACCAGGACCTCACAAGTCGTCTGATGTGGAGCATAAACTAGTGAAAATTAAGTGTTGCGGCCACCGTTGCTCTGCTATCTCGGGTCACGTCTCATTTTATTGCTGACATATTATTAATATCACTGAGAACATTGAATTTTATGCCTGGGAGGCATTGTTTCGCAACACGGACCAAAGTGAATTGTGCAACTTGTTTCATCAGCACGTAATCAATGATTGATTGTCTCGTCATTAAAATTAAATAAATGGTACAAAACTATGAGCTTTGACATCGGTTCGTAGCGAAAATTGTGGACCCCGTTCCGATTTACATAATCAAACAAATAGGAAGCACAGCTATTTTACATTCGTAGTATTTTCTAGGAAATTTAAGTACAAGTTAACAATTACCATTTAATTACAGTAAATCAATAATCATATTGTAAAAATTGATCAGCTTCTGGCGTTATCAAGACCAACTTCTATTTTAAATAAAACAATCGAATGTGATTATATCGCGGATATTCATTATTTAAGCCTCCCTAACGTTTCAATTACTTTACAGTTAGGTACCGTTGACAAAGGTTTTATTTAAAAGTGTAAATATCACGGAAACCGAAAGAAAATATGTATATATTTTTTTATCTAGGCTGTGTATGTATGTTCCACTGCTGGGCAAAGGCCTCCCCTCTTTCTCGCCAGTCGTGTCGCTGAAGAGTAAGTTCCTCCCAAACGTTCTCAAATGCGTACAGGTCATTCCGGTCAGGTCTGCCTCTGCACCGATACCCATCCTGCGGTATCCAGTCAGTGGATAGTTTGGCCCAACGTTCCGGATGCATTCTGCAGACGTGTCATACCCAGTCCCACTTGAGCTTGGCGGCCTTGACACCTACATCTGCAATGCCTGTTTTGGAGCGCAGTTCGGTGTTTCTGATACGATCAGTCCTACGAACTCCAAGTATGCTGCGTTCCATCGCTCGCTGGCAAACCTTGAGTCGGGACTTCTGAGCTTCCGTTAATGACCAAGTTTGGGCGCCGTAGGTTAGGATAGGAAGGATACACATGTCGACGAGTTTGCGCTTCAGAGTCAATGGAAGGTTCCCCTTCATTGGCGGCTTCATGGGCCAGAAGCTCTTCCAGGCATTTTCGATGTGTTGATCGATTTATTTAGTCTGCCTGTTTTCTTTTATCTGGCCCAAGTATATATACTCGTCGACATATTGTATATCTTCCCCATCTACCTCTACCCTACGTTTCACGCTATTGGTCATTATTCATTAACTGTGTCTTTGCCCTGTTCATTTTGAGTCCGACTACAAGACTTGCCGTACCGAGTTCTTGCAACATTTGCTGTAGATGGGAGAATAAGACGATGTCATCTGCAAAACGTAGATTAATTAACTTTTTGCCACTTATATCGATGCCCACTGTCTCCCAAGAGGTCACCAGCTTTTGGAAGATCTCTTGTAGGCAACTTGTGAACAGCTTTGGAGATAGCGGATCTCCCTGTTTAACTCTTTTTTCAACGCGAAATTTAGGGCCGGGAGCATGCAGGTTGATACTTGCTGTACTTTGTTGGTATATTGATCTAATGAGTTCGATGTCAGGTGTTTTCAATATCTTGTTGACGCATGGCGGAAAATACAGCGGAGTGCTTGACACTGTCAAATGCCTTGCTGTAATCCACAAATGCGAGGTGAAGGGGTTTGTTGAACTCATTGGACTTCTCTATTATTTGGTTTAGCGTGTGGACGTGGTCGGTAGTGGAAAAGTTGGGTCGGAAACCGGCTTGTTCCGGGGGTTGATGTTTGTCCAGCAGTGAGACAATTAGGTTTTCTATTAGTTTTATAAATAGCTTCTAAATGTGTGAAATTAAGCTAATTGGTCTGTGATTTTCAATATCTGATTTATCGCCCATTTTATGGAGGAGGATTATATTTGAGTGACAAAAGTCTTGAATTCAAAGCGCATACCACTCATTATATTACAAATAAAATCCAGTACAGTTTGTTTAAATTTTATACAAAATAATACTGTATATCTTATTGACTTCAACTACCTAACTACTAGTTAGTGTGATCTCGACCCTCATTACACATTTATTTAGTGCTAGATGTAACAATTCACCGGTACGATTAACAACCTGAGCAAACTGTTCTAAATATATCGAGACAAAAATGGCCGCTTAACCTATCTTTTTGAATACAGTTTGAATAACTAAATGTCAGTGCCAAATCCCTACGATGTCATTTATAGACTGAATATAACCATAATAGGCTAGTCTTTGTGCCTATCTAATAGGGCATCTGGGCATAACCTTTGTCCTCCGTAACAGGTGGTCTGCGATCTAGCAGGCGACAATAGGCGGCCGACCAATACATGACCTAACTGGTAGTTTACAACGGAGCATGGCATAACTCAAGATTCGCAAGGAACCACTAATGGTAGTTGAAGGGAAACTTTGCCGGGCAAACGTCAGTAAATATTTTATAATTTATTGATATGTGCGAATAGTAACAGATAGAATTAAAGGTAATTTTCTTTATCTCCGTACATACACCTATTTAATTTCGTCTGTCGGATTGTTCTGTTGATTTGGACTGATTGATTATTCTGGAAAGTATTAGTATGTTACTTGTGTTTATATCTCACGTGCAATACGTGCATATATCGTAATCCATGGAAAGCATAGGTTTTTGAAAGTATAAATCAGTTTGCTTAAGCCAAAATCGGCAGCGTGGTCACAGGTGTAGATAACTAAAGCATAATATACGAACGCGACAAAAGGTTGGCCATTTAAAAAAAAAAACATTAATAGGGTCCAAGGGTAAGATCCGAATGAAAATTGTTTAAAATATATAACTGTAAGTGTAGTATGAAAATACCTTTTTTTATTACTGCACTTACAATTAAATATTATTACATATTTATTTATTCGTAACTTCCAAATAGTGCTGAATGTGAAATAATAAAAAAACGCATATTTTTTTAAAAATCCGCACAGCGTCAGCGGTGATTGATTTACTATTTTCACGGAAAAATAGTCGTTTTATTTGCAAAAAGTGAAAGGGCAGGTTAGTTATTCTGTTTAAAAATCTTTTGTTATGGTGAAATTGTAGCATATTATTGTAGATGAAAAGTATAAGTGTTACACAAATGGTAAACAAAGATTTTAAGTTATGTACCTACCTAATATATTATTAAAAATTAAAACAATGCGGTATCCAGCGCGATCTGAACTAGCCTAGAGCTTGTATCTTGGGACTGTAAGAACCGTTTGAGTTATGTTTTTAAATGAAATATTTTTCATCGACACGAATGACATCAGTGCCATACATTGAAGGCGACGAGTCTCGTGCGCGGCTGACCGATAGGAAAAAGGAAAGAGGAAGCGGCCAATGCGTCTAGAATGAAATTAGCTTGTCGGTCAATTACTCCAGGGCAGGCCCGGGTTACTAATGGCGCGCGAGCGCTACCTGAATACGGCATGTCTCATTGGCATGCGTCCGCGCGTACCCTTTATTGTTCTATAGATCGGTAATACACGGGACGACTGGCATTTTGTGCTGTAAATCGTTGTCTATACACGTATCTTCGATTAACTGTGCGCGGTGTCAGGACAAGTCGCGGTCCGATGACATCATGTCCGGAACGCTGACTGGCCACACATGAACGCGAACTGAGTAGGTTTACTATTGGACGAAATACCTAAAGGGCGGATGAACATTGTAAATTTTTTTCTTCAATAAAAAAAACATTTTTACATGATCTTCGGTGGACTCGACATAGCTGAAGTATCCTTGCAATGTTCATTGAAGGTTTTTCGCGAAAAATATTTTAGTGGAATAGGACATTTAAAAGCCACAGAGTAATAATTTTCTTTTATTTTATTTTTCGGTGTTAGTTTGGTTAGGCCATTTCACCTTTTTTTGTTAGGTACTCTGAAAGTGTACAGCATTCAAGAGGGTTATTATAAAAAAAAGACTTTTATTTGTAAACTTCGATTATCAAATGATTGGATACCTGTTGAGTACCTATCGTTGCGATCGCCGATGACGCATCGCCCTTCGGCCTTTTAACGAATAGCCACGTTATTTACCTAGATAATTCCGAGTTAATGTAGTTTATGCAGAAATTCTCGCCTACATAATTACTTTGATAGCACTTAACCGACGACATCGCGTTAAATAATTACGAAGACCTACATAACTCGGTACCTGTAGATATTTACTTTTTACTCCTCCGCCGTCTCGGGACCCATTGGATCGTTTAGAAGCTTTGAAATGCAGAATCAGTATATGTAAAGTAATATCGTTTTATTTCAGTACCCATACGGTTTATAAATACTCGGTATTTAGTGTTATAAGGCAGTTGAGAATTAAAGAACAAACTGGGACATGCACTGACATAAATAAAGAGTTGCCTTTTGGATTTTATTATCAGTTTATTTACATCGTACTACTAGGCTGCTTCGTTCGAATAGGCGGAAATAGTGCACTAAAAGCCATTTTTTGCATGAGCATAGTTGGGTAAAATTTTATAAGTACAAGTATCCTTAAGAGGGTATCGCTGCTAATTTGTAGACCAATAATGGTTAAAATCTGTTCAGATACAGAAGGACTACTTCGAATATTGACTTCGAAGTTTGTACCGTGAAATTCCTCACGATCTCATATCAAACAATATTTGAATGAGCCTGGCACGATACGACAATCGAATATTTCTCCTGGCTATATGGCGTGATATGTACCCGATAGTCCTACCAACTGCTGTAAATCCCCATACATTAAACAAACTATACTTCGCGCTGTAAGATTTTCTTGGAACCGTGACCCCATAACGGATCGGCAACCGATCTTACAAAAAATGTGGATAGTATAGGTTGCTGTGTACATGACATTGAGGAAAATGAGCTGATTTGATTTCCACGGAATTAGTTGACAGATAGTATTTGCACCTGACTGCCCCATGTGTTTAGTAAGTCATAGAAAGGTGACAGAAACGGTTTATGGTTCATCTGTTAATTTCTAAATGCACGTACAACTTAATACTTTCTTATAGTGCAAAAAGATTTCATAACACCTACACACACACATATATATATATATATACATATATTTACTTTATAATTATAGCATATCGAAAACTTAGGTTTGATACGCGTTGCTTGTAGATTATTCCGATTTTAAGCGTGACATATTCAGTAGTGGTGTAGGTATTGTTAACAAAGAAAACGCTTGTTTTAAATACCATGAACGCATACACGGTATATCAAAGTTGTAATCTAGTTTTGTTTGCTGCTAAGCGATATTTTGTTGTTACTTAAATCATCTGATACACGTACATCTCTCGACGAGAGAATAAAGCCTGCCACTTGAAATGATAAGCAGATTGATAAATACGAAACCTTCCGAATCCCGAGCGTACCAAAAAGGCACGAAGCGCGCGTCAATATTTCGAAGGCAAACAAGCCGTCAGGCGCCGTGTCATATTGGGAAGTTATAACCATTAAAAGAATACAATCGCAATTTCTTCCTGTCGTAAATAAAGTTAGGCCGGTATGAGTAATCGTTACTTTGTGTGCACAATATCGGCCGCGGGGCCAAATAGATTGGGACGTGCCGGGCATCTTGACTCTCTCGCATTACCACCGCTTCGACGAAATTCGTCTACTCGTATATGGTGTGGGTAGTTGAATTTTCCGTTTGTAATTATGTCGGCTCGGAGCGGAAGTGTCCAGGTTGGTTGTTACACCGGTCACGACGCGCCGGGTGACGGTGACGCCCGGCTAACGGGCTTGCCGACTATGGCGCGCCGCCGGGGACCGCCCGACTGCATTAAATTCGTTAGCCCCGGAAAAGATAAACTTATCTTTGTACAATTGTTTACCTTATATCATTATACGGCACTATTTTGTTTTAATTACCACACGATAGACGTCAATGCGCCATGTTGCGAAAACATTAAATTAAATTAGTCGTGCACATTTACCATGTAACATTTGGCTATATTAATTTAGTGTTGTAAATGAACTCTATAGAATTAATATTACCGATCATTGAGTGAAAAAAAGTTAAACTATTACATTCGTTTGGCATGAATGTCATTCTTAATTAAACTTCATTTAGTATAATTATGAATGAGGCGTAACAAATGCGATACGCACTAGTTACAAGTGTAATCGATGTATTTTTAATCCTACGGCAAACATGAAATACCGATAGGTACTCTAGCACCATCGTAGTGTTATTTATATGTACATATTTAATTATGAGTTTGTGAGGATCTTAAGTACCTAGTTATTAGCTCTTTGTTCTCTTATAACTCGAGAATAAATAGTGATCTCACTTGTGATAGTTTTCCATTTAAATATTTTAGACGAATATTTTGAATAAAGAATTTCTTCAACACATTTTTTTTTGAATAATTTAAATATACGGCGTTTAACCGCTCGCATGCTATTATTTTACATTTTGTTTACATTTCGCACTCCTGAGCTAAGGCGCGGACAGACAGACGTGGCAAAACTGAAACTAAAAAAAAACAAACTCAACGTCGATCGAATAGGATTCATCAACACGCAATGGTCGATCACTCCTGTGGCGCGGAGACATTCCCTTCAGTGGGTTTGTAAGTACTCCCACACAAAGCCGGAGTGATTAAGTGAGGGTTAACCAGCCCTGATACAGTTTAAGGCATGCTTATAAAAACAAAAACATAGTGGTGTTAAAATCATAAAAATCTCATTATGACACTCCTAAAACTGTCAATAGTCAAGAACGTGAACTGTACTCTAAGCGCAAGTCAATCATTGCGCACTTTAAACTGTCTAAGTGACCCACTAGAGCCGTGTAAGAACATCCAATGTGTCCGTAGAGTTCACAGTAACGTGGGAACTTATTTCCCAGTGTTCCCAGTACAGGGTGGCACTTGGGCGATGAGGGTTTGTTTGCGAGGTGCAATGTTCGTCGCTAATTGTCGGAGAAGCGCCGCTTTATTATAACAGATGAAGATGGACCGACACAATTTTACAAGCCTTTGTTGGGGGGCCTTTGTTGGTAATTAAGGCTTTTAAATATGTTTGAACTGAGTGTTTGCCTCTTGACTCTTGACCGTCGCGTTTACGAAGGTCTCGTGTAAATGTTCCCGAGAAAGATGACAGGTGGGAATTATTTATATTACAATTGCGGGAGATCATACTGCTTTTGTCACTGGACTACGCGTAGATAGCCACATTGTTGTTTTAGATCTTTTCAGTTCAGCTTAGTATTTCTAATCACGAAATAATGTATAAACCAGACTGCCTGACTGCACGCCTTAAAAAACGAAAATAACAATAAACGAAAAGAAGATCGTCATCATAGTTCAACGATAAAGCTCCTTGAAAGTTATTCTCTCTATTTTATAAACTAGGTATTGCTAAAGTAGGCATTTCTCTAATCGGGTCAGTTTCATAAATAACCATTACTTAAGTCTCCTTATCCGTTCAAAAATGCTGATTGTTTTAGACATTTTTCTCTATAATTACACGTGTTTCTTAACATATTATCTGTTGTAGATAGTAACCTTAGTTGTGTCTAGACTTTTTAATAATTAAGTTTTTTATAGTTATGTCATATTTTAAATTTTCTGTTACACTTTCGAATATACATTTTAACCGTCAACATCTTTTTCTAATTTCTATTTACCAAAATCCTTAAATAAATATACTCTTCAAGGCTCTATACCCCGCGTATTACAACACGTTATCAGCACGAGGACGTAGAAGAGTAAAAGGTTTGTGTAAAAATTGTGAAAAAGTTGTGGTTTTCATTGTGACTGAAAATAGTAAAAGTAATCGAAATGTCACATGAAACTGGAGACTCCTCGAGTGTCAATAAGTCGAATTCCCCTACGAGTTCATCTTCAATTCCATCTTTTGGTATAAAAAATAAGGATGGATATCCTACCTGGAAATTCAAGATGAGGAATTATCTTTTACATGAAGACCTGTGGGCAACAATATGTGGTTATCCGGAAGATGACACGACCCCCGCTTCGAAAAAGGTACGAAACGACGCAAAAGCGCTAGCAAAAATTTGCTTAACAGTTGACGGTGCAGCTATCACTCATGTCAGATGTGCGAAAACTGCTGCCGAAGCATGGAAAAATTTGCAAAAAGCTTTCGAGGACAAGGGAATGGGTAGAAGACTAGCTTTAGAACGAAAATTGTACAGATTAAGCTTGTCGGACTTTGAAAATATCGAACTGTACATTAATGCAGTAATGTCAACCGCACAGGATCTTGCGGATATAGACAAGGTTTTAGAGGACACATCGCTTGCAGCCATACTTTTAGGAGGACTCACCCCAAAATATGATCCTCTCATTATGGCACTAGAAAATTGTAATGTCGACGTGACCACTGACTTGGTGAAGACAAAACTGCTGAACGAAATGTCTAAGGACGCAGCTGTACCTGGAGATTCGGTTTTACTTACTAAGAAGATGCCTAAGTCAAAGAAGAAGGAAGTTATATGTTACGGATGTAAAGTGCCTGGCCATAAGAGACCAGACTGTCCGTTAAGGAAGAATAAAAAGAAGGTTAATGTAGTAAAAGTAAACGACGCCTCATTTACCGCTCTTAACACTTCTGGAAGCTCAAACAAGGACCAATGGTACGTAGATTCGGGTTGTACAAAACATATGACATCACGACGTGATTGGTTCCAAGATATTATGGCTCTTGATAATGGTAGCGTTACTGTCGCTAACGGTGAAAAAATTAAATGCTGCGGAATTGGAGACATTTCTCTAAACACACCCAAAAATGTTATCAACAAGATAAGTGATGTTGCTTTTGTACCAGATTTAAAAGCTAACTTGATTTCTGTAAAGAAAGCTGTTGATAAGGGTTTTATTTGTGTTTTTGATACTACTGGTTGTAACTTTTATAAATCTAATACTTTTCGTTTTACAGGTGATTCCGTTTTACATGCCTCGCCCTGTGGTGGATTGTACATTTTAGACGGTACTGTTAATGTTCCCGAGAATGTGGCGAATAATAATTTGACACAAGATGTGCACTCTGGCTGTCAGGACAATAGTTATAAGCTCTGGCACAAGAGGTTAGGACATTTGTGTCGTATAGGCATGAATCAGCTGAAGAATCACGAGGTAGGCGTAAAATTTAGTAAAGTAGACAAAAGTAGTTGCATCGCTTGCGTGGAAGGAAAACAAGCACGAAAACCTTTCAAGAAAGTAGCGCATAATAGAGCTACTTCCCATCTTGAGCTGATCCACATGGATTTGCTAGGACCGGTCTCTACAACCTCCTTTCAAGGTAATAGGTATATGTTAACAATTGTAGACGATTTTACGAGAAAGGTGTTTGCTTATTTTGTCCCTTCCAAAACTGAAGTTAAAAATAAATTCTGTCTGTTTCAAACATTTGTTGAAAATCAATTAGACAAGAAAATTAAAGCGGTTAGGACTGACGGCGGAAAAGAGTTCGTGAATAAAGAGTTTGTTGATTATCTTGCTTCAAAAGGTATCGAACATCAAACGACGACGCCGTACAGCCCTCAACAAGTTGGAGTCGCTGAACGTACTCACCGTTCCATTACTGAGAAGGCGAGGACGTTGTTGGCTGAAAGCTCACTGCCAAAAGCTTTCTGGGAAGATGCTTTCCAAACTGCCGTATACCTAAAGAACAGGTCACCTCATCGAGCTTTAGGTGGACAAATTCCATATGACAGATGGTGTGGTCGTAGAAGTGATCTTGAACATCTCAGAGTGTTCGGATGCAGAGCACTTGTCCACGTACCTTCATGTCACCGGAAGAAATTGGATGTCAAGGCAAAGGAAGCGATTTTTGTTGGTTATTCTGAGAATCCAAATACGTACATGTTTAGGGATCCAGCTAATCCTCGAAAAGTTATTACTTCCAGAGATGCAACCTTTTTTGAGAATAGTTTTACAACGTTGAAGCAGAGGCAGAGTGAGCCTGTGGCACAGTCCGACTCCGTACTGATCTTTGAAGAAAACGAGCTCCGTACTGAGCACGAAGATCCTCAATTCTTCGACTGTATTGGGAATACCGAACCTGAGGCTGGACCATCTTCACAGGTAAATCCGGAGAGCGCTGTAGAATCAGCAGATATGGAAGATCGCGAGTGCGAGTCTCTCCATGAGTTACCTCATAGTGTCGATGTGGAGCCAGCAGATGTGGAAGAGGAACAATATATTCCTGAGCAGAGGTACCCCTCAAGAAGTAGGAAACCACCCGATTTCCTTTCATATAATGTGTCGATTGATGATTCCGATCCTATGACTTATTATGAAGCTACTCATGTCGATGATGCCGAAAAGTGGCACCATGCAATGGATGACGAGTATAAGTCGTTAATGAAACTCCATACATGGAACCTGGTGGATAGACCGAACAAGAAGGTTATACCATGTAAATGGGTTTATAAGAAGAAACGGGACGCTCATGGAAACGTCATCAAATATAAGGCTAGACTGGTTGTCAAAGGTTTCAATCAAGTCCAAGGTGTGGACTATACAGAGACGTTCGCTCCAGTTCTTCGTCATTCTTCCCTCCGCACGTTGTTTGCCTTAGCTGCAGAAAAGGGCTTAAAAATGAGGCACTTAGACGTGGACACGGCGTTCCTGAATGGGGACTTGGATGAAGAGGTTTTTATGGAGCAACCTGTTGGTTACAGAGAAAAGGGCAAGGAAAACAAGGTTTGTTTGCTGAAGAAATCTCTTTATGGCCTTAAACAGGCGCCCCGTGCTTGGTATAAAAAGTTGAACGAAACGCTTTTAGAAATTGGTTTTACAGGAACTCCTTCCGAGCCTTGCGTTTATACGAAACTTTTTAGAGATGAACTTATTATTTTGGGTATTTTTGTCGATGACATAATTGTCTTTTATAAATCAGATTTGACTTTTGACAATGTCAAGAAAGATTTGTCTACATATTTTTCTCTGAAAGATCTCGGACTATTAAAATGCTATTTAGGTTTAGAAGTGGAAAGCAATTCCGAGTATATAAAAATAAATCAGAAGAATTATATTCTATCTTTGCTCGAAAAGTTTAATATGAAGGATTGCAAGACTGTGGACACTCCTTTAGTAAAAAAGACTATGGAACGACGAACTGATGGTCAAGTTGGTGAGTCTTATCCTTATCAGAACTTAATAGGATGCCTCATGTATTTGACGGTAAACTCACGACCCGATATTGCATACGCAACAAGTTATTTGAGTCAGTTTAATACGTGTTTTACAAAGGAACACTGGAATGCTGCAAAGCGAGTCCTGCAGTACCTGAAAGGTACTTTAAACTATTCTTTGGTTTATAGGAGAACAGGAGAACCTTTACGAGGTTACTGTGATGCAGATTGGGCGAACTGTGTAATTGACAGAAGGTCATACACTGGTTACACTTTTAAGTTAAGTGGCGGTCCAGTATCCTGGGAGTCAAAGAAGCAACCGACAGTTGCGTTGTCGTCCGCGGAAGCCGAATACATGGCACTAGCGTCTGCTACAAAGGAAGCTTGTTACTTACGTCGCTTTATTTATGAAATAACGGGTAAGTTTTCTTCAATTAACTTAGCTTCTGATAGCCAGAGTGCCATGAATCTCGTTCGTAATCCTGTACACCACAACAGGACGAAACATATAGATACGAGATTTCATTTTATTAGGGAAAAAGTATCTAGTAATATTGTTAATTTAGAATATGTGCAAAGCAGTGATATGCCTGCAGATGTCTTAACAAAGCCACTTGGGCCAATTGTACATAAGCGATGTATAGTTAAGTTAGGACTAGGAACTTAATTTCGTTTGTCTTTTTGGCACAACTTCGATTAAGGGCGGCTGTTGTAGATAGTAACCTTAGTTGTGTCTAGACTTTTTAATAATTAAGTTTTTTATAGTTATGTCATATTTTAAATTTTCTGTTACACTTTCGAATATACATTTTAACCGTCAACATCTTTTTCTAATTTCTATTTACCAAAATCCTTAAATAAATATACTCTTCAAGGCTCTATACCCCGCGTATTACAACATTATCAATTAACATTTTATCACTTAACATATTTTCATTGATAAATTTTGTTTCGAAAACTACTCGAAATTGACGCAGAAAACTGTTTTTTTTTTTCAACTTATTTTCGACTGCACGCAATGAAAGCATGAAATAGCTATGTTACTTTCTAGAACTCAGGGATAAGTATTATTCACATCAAAAAGTGGAATTTATCAATATATTTGATATAATATAAAAAAATTAAGGAATAAGGCCTCTTTACCCTCGACAACATTAGAGCTCTTTAATAATAGCACCGGTTAATCTGCTTCAGTAAATAGATAACCAATATACCTGGGCCATCGGGTACATTGGGCTATATCGAATGACAGCAGATGTCGCGACTCGCGATGGATCCCGGTGACAAAGCGATGCATTTTGATACAATCCACTTGACGTTTGGTCATATTGTTCTATACAGTGACGAGAGTACCTGCCTCAAATAGGCAGATCGAGAGGCGTGTATACCCCATATGGACTGGAAAATTTATAGAGGGAATTTAGAAAAGCTAAAATTGCAAACTAATGAGTTTACTTTTTAATTTATAATATGGAGAATTCTGATGAAAGTTACTTCAATATTGATCGCTTTAAAATGTATTTTTAGGATTGTGTAGATTAATTTGTTTTTAGGATTGTGTTAGCGTCAATAACCTATACAATATACGTGTACGCCGTATAGGCATATTACATATTAATAACTTTCTGCTGTTGAAAAAATTACTTGATGAAATAGGTATAATCATGCAACATATTTATAAGTTCTAAACCACTTAATAATTGACCTTTTCAATATCTCTAAGTCACATTTTCACGCCGTCAAACATTAACTTTTTTCCTATTCGAGTTATTTAATTAAATTGACTAAATTACCATAATCGTCTTCTACCGTGTACGTATGATATTTATAAACCGATAAACATTTTGATACCCACCCCTGACAAGTGAGGTGTTTGGGCCCGAAAATAGTTAATTACACTCATTGACGGTCCGTTTTGGAGTGTGTATAGTAAATATCACTACGGATTGTTGGCCGGAGTGATTAAGGTGTGAGATAGGTATCGGGCGGCACCGGCAGGGCTGCCCTACAAGCCCGGGTTCACATAAGCGAAACAAAGTAAATTTACTTTATAACATACGCGTAATCTTCGTAAAATACTACTTGGTATCGATCAATTGTCATTTTTTTATTGTAAATTGTACGCTTTATAATATAACATTTGTAACTTTATTTTTGTTTCTTAAATTTACGTCAGTGTATCAGTAGCAGGGATTTATTGTAATATAACCCGATTCATTTTGTTATTTTATTACTAATGAACAATCGGTTACTAATGTTCGTGAATATCAGTCAAGTACCAGAACATATATAACTCTAAGGAAACGATATCTTTTCTTCGTGTCGTGTTTTTGTTATAATGTGGAGTAACTCTGGCGCGGCTAAGTTTCCTGTAGAGCGTCGTGTGCATATTAATATAATAATAAGTGCATCAAGCTTATCTTGGAAAATTTCGACTCTCAGTAGGTATTTGAATAAACTTTTTTCCGAACAATTTTTAATTTAAACATTTATTAGGTACTGCCAAATGTAAGGAATGTTCCTTATATTTAGCAAGTAATTTCAAACATTGACTTCATTCATTACGTATTAGAGATTCGTCTTCACAGGCGGTTTATGTGTTGCGCATAATACTTATTCCGTTAGTAATTGAACCTGATAAAGTCTATCCAAGTCATTTATTTTACTGGAAAAATATTTTATTTTAATAAATTAAAGAACTTGCAAAATTTATCCCTTTAGATAAGCTGTTATCTTTAATAAAGATATTACTTTAAGATATTGTTATGAAATACACAACTACGTCCGCGTAAGTCTAATTTTTTCTTGACCATCATCGAATAAAAAGTATCCTATAACCATTTTTAGAGACAGAGTTATCTTTATACCTACTATTATTGGCGGAGTGACAACCCTAGAAGGCGGCCAACCCACACCTGCCGACCGTCGCTGAACCCTGCATTACCTCGTTATTAGTCCGAAGACGCCCCAACACATATTTTATGACGTTTTAATTGTGTTATTTAACGCTTGTTATTTTTTTCAACAGCTTACTTAGGATCGGGCTTAAAAATGTAGAGGTAAGTGATAGATACGTTTTTTCGACCTATGTAAGTGTCCACATTATTAACACCCGTATCTAAAACATAGGTACATTAAAATTTCACCCGTTTCTCGATCGGAGGAGTTTGTGAGGTTTATGGGGATTGTGATATGAGGAGGAGATGGGATAACGTAAAAAATAACAAACTAGCGAGGTTTAAAACTCACAGTGTATTTTGATATCAAAAATGTTTCATTAATCGGTGACCTTTGCGTGTTCAACGACACTACTGTGAATAAATGGAAACTCTAGGGAGGAGAGAACAATCGATATTAAGTATGGCTGCTTAATACTATAGTGATAAGTTCAAGCGTCTTATATACTTTTATAACGCCTTAAATAAAAAGTAAGTAATATTATTTATTTATACTTAAAATCTTAAATCTCAATACCATTTAATACTACACATTAAGTTGAAATTAATCTTTGCACTGCGTACATTCATACGTTTTTGTACCTATTGCTAGATTAGTAACGCCAAAATGAATATTATAACTTTTTTATAGAAAAAGTAATTTTATATTAGATGAACGTGCAATAAATTATGTTAAATTTCAGTTTTGATTAGTTATGAATTAGATTAGTTTAGTTACATCACTTTCGAGCTAAATTAAAACATGGAATAAATTAAAATGAAATGAAATATATTTATTGAAACTTAGGGCATAAATAATACATCATGAGATATCCAGCGGGCCCCAAACTAGGCTAACCCTGTATCTTGGGACCCTGTGAATTAGAATTTTCTAATCATATCTGACTCATATATGCCTTTCTATGGCTCTATATATCGTCAGTTAAGATACTATTGGTTCGCAATACAGCACGAATATCAAGAATTGAGATGTACTATGAGCTGCAGAATTGCATGACCCATTTATGAATGAATTTATAAATGGGCCATGCATTTGTGCAGCCCATAGTACATATCGGACATATACATATGTTTGTTATATAATCAGCAAGTTGCCCCAGTTACAGGAAGTTATAGACACAGCAATAGTGTATATTGTTATTATTTTCAGGTAACGATGCAGTGCCAAAGTAAAAAAAGGCATGTAATCCAAACAGACAAGAGAAGCAGATAATAAAACCTAAGAATAAGAATAAGCATTTTGTACGGAGTTGTGCTTTATAAAAAATAAAATAACATTATTTTTATCTGGGTAACCCATGAAAAACTAGTCTCTTCTAATTCAAATATTTTGGAACGCAGTTAGCCACATCAGCATGACAAACGGAGTCAGCCAGATCGTAGAATTTTTTCATACATAAAATGTACTTATAATAATATGGCGCGGGAGTCTTATTAAAATAATCAGAACAGCGAAATAAAAAAGATACAAATTGGAAGGTCGTCCAAATGTAATTTGCATAAGATTTGTATAAATCGTCATCATCATCATCATATCATACAACGGCCTCCCCCAAAGTTCTCCACAACGGTCGGTCTTGCGCCGCTCTCATCCAATTTCTACCCGCAATCCTAACCAGACCGTCGGTCCACCTAGTTGGGGGCCTTCCCACTTTCCCTTCCTGTAGAATATAGCTCGAGAGCTATATCTACAACCTTCGTTCTCTTGCGTGTCTCATCATTTCGGATAAATAGTGATACTTTAAAACCAATAGAATACAAATATAACTATATGGGTAACTTACTAACATTCGTGTGAAAAACTAACCGCTCTAATCCTCACATTACGGAGGGGAGTTCTTGTTTAAGGTATTCAGTCGCGGAGTGCATGCGTCGTTAATCTTTATTCAGTGAAGACGGCGCACTGCAGCGGCAATTAAAAACAAATAAATCACCCCCATCGATCCCGCTCCTTAATGAGCTCTTAATAAACTAATATTTATTTTGAAGCTTCAACTGGTTTCACAGGTGAGATACCCATTAAATGCATAGGTACGTACGATTATGCCAGGTTGAAAAGCAGTTTATTTTATCGACCTGTAAAAGAAGTCCTACAGGCAGGGGTATGTTTCTTTTCTATTGTAAACAAGTTACCATCGCAATTGTCTATAATTAAATTCTATATTAAGTCCTGAAATTATATTTTGGTGACATTTGCTGTTTTTTCTATAAATGTTATTATTTAGCTCAGTTGAAAACCTCTAAATAAAAATATCTAGAAATTAGTTTATATTGCGGGAGTGTATGAAATACATTAACTAAACCTACTTACTCTACCTGGTATATTATCAGTATTCCAATTAAATTTACTTTGATATATTATAGCCACTATAGTACATGATATTGTATGGCTATTGATGGCATTTTTAGTTACCATTTCAAAATCTAGCTTAGTTTCAAATTCCTTTGAACACATTGAGGGCCAGTTCATTTTTAAATTAGTTTATCTCAAAGTATAAACATCTAAGTATTGAAAATAAAGTCTGACATGATGAGAAGAGAATAAATAATATATTAAATGTAACATTTAAAACTAATTTATGGGTGATAAAAACTCATGCTAACTAATAGTCAAAGATAAAAAAGGTGAACAATAGTGTTACAATCAAGGTGGCGCTACAGAAAAAAGTCAGCAATAACGTCTAATTCCCCGCAAAAAGCATATGCGGGGCAGCCTGCTCGTTCACTGTCTGTCACATTATACGCGGTCATTGATTACAAGTTAATGGGTAACGAGTCATTACTAATGACTAATGTATCGTAGTCATCGTAGATGTTTCCTTTCCACTATTGACATGGAACATAATAGGGGTAAAGACTGATGTTGAATTATGCAACATACTATACGTATAATTATATAAATAAAAAAGCTCAATATGTCAAAGAAAACATACACAAAAGCTTTGATATATTTGACTTCAAAGGTACGCAATTTTAATAATTTATTCTGTAATATAAAAGCAAAATTTGTCGTTGTTATAAGAATCCTCATTTCAACAAAACAATAATGGTTTAGCAGCCGCGTTTTCAATGCTCCGTAGGAATATAGAACTTTAACAGTAATTTTTGACTCTTAGAACACTCTAAATGTCTCAAATAGACATTTAATA
Source organism: Apotomis capreana (assembly GCA_947623375.1). Classification (NCBI taxonomy): domain Eukaryota; kingdom Metazoa; phylum Arthropoda; class Insecta; order Lepidoptera; family Tortricidae; genus Apotomis; species Apotomis capreana. The sequence continues at coordinate 51,434,082 of OX392498.1, forward strand.
AGAAAATAGGATCGATTGACATCTTTTAATTCTCTAATTTTGCTATCGTTAAAGTAGCAAAAGCATGGGAATACTTCATAAATTCTTTTTACCAAACCTGTGATGGGACTAAAATCTACAGGACTAGCACATTTTACGGCGTCTTCAATTGTCACGTGACTTAGCATCGCTCGTCTTGCTCGCACGGTATTATAAAGAAAGAGTCAGGCAATGTTTGTCGCGCGAGCGTCGCGTGTCACAGTCATGCTGTGCTGGAAGTTCTGGATAGGGCGAGGTCTAAAAAGATCGCACTTTTAAATTAATGAGTAAAATTTAAGAGTAAGTAGCTAAGCTCAATGGTACTCGTAATACTCGTATTTACGTATATTTCCTAGTTTTCCGAAGCTTCGTTCGCGGAGGTAGATAAATGTCCTATAATACATTTATTTTTTGAGATTAAAATATATTATGATAAAATATAAGATATTAGGGGGTGAAATTGATTATACCGTTTATTTATTACCTTTATTGTTTGACATTGTTAGTTATTATTATATTTTTTATTTTGATGATTAATGAATACTTTGACGATAATGCAAATGTATACAGTTACTTTCACAAGAAATAAATTAATCTACCCTAACCTAAACTTTAAAAAAAATATTGACATTTCAGCTGACTTTGTACCACACCCTGATATTATGTCATTAAAAGTCATTTGACAGTAATAACCTAGTTAACATAAGTGACATAACTTGTTTTATGAATTAAAAAAGAAAATAGATTTATACACCAAAATGAAAGTATAAAAAAACTGAACTCTGTGGTCTGTGGCTGTGATTATAGTTATCATTTTCTTCATTGTTCAGATATATTAGGTGTTTTGTGCACGCAGTTATTTTCAGCTGAACTTATTTTAATACGAAAATAGTAACGAAATCTGGCCAACCGTTTTATCCTGACGTGAGAAGAGCTCGCGTAACAGACATACATAAGGCACATTTTTAATACACGAATTTACAAAACAACCATTTTAAGTTTACATATTTATAATTACCCAAAGGGTAAAACGGGGACCCTATTACTGAGACTTCGCTGTCCGTCCTTCCGTCCGTCTGTCACCAGGCTGTATCTCAAGAACGGTGATAGCTAGACAGTTTTCACAGATAATGTATTTCTATTGCCGCTATAACAACAAATACTAAAAATAAATATTTAAGGGGGGCTCCCATAAAACAAACTTGTTATAGACCGTCCGTCCGTCTGTCACCAGGCTGTATCTCTAGAAGGGTGATAGCTAGACAGTTGAAATTTACACAGATGATGTATTTCTATTGCCGCTATAAGAACAAATACTAAAAATAAAATAAAATAAATATTTAAGGGGGCTCCCATACAACAAACGGGTTTGGTTGCGTTAACTTTGCACCTCATTTGTATGGGGCGCTATACATACCAGGTGCAAACTTAACCACTTAAGGATGGAAAGTGTTTGTACGGAACCCTCGGTGCGCGAGTCCGACTCGCACTTGACCGGTTTTTTTCTTTACGTCCGGAAAAAATATCCTATAATAACCATCTTTGGATGTGCAGCCATCTTTGTACTAAAGTTGGTGAAAATCCGTTCGGCCGTTTTGGCGTGGTGAGCGGATAAAGACATTTTAAATAAGAGATGGCGCTGTACAGCTGGTGCCACCGCGCACTCATACCAAATAGGAATCCTTACCCCTCCAGAGAAAAAGTATTTTCAATACACTGGTAAAGTTTTAAAACGGTATAGACATCTTCAGTTGATAGATAATGCCAATGTACATGTTTCAGAGCAATAAGAAAAAACATACACTCTAAAATCGCTATTTTGCACAGATAAGAAATATGACAAACAAATATTATTTCATCGATATATTAGCGCATCATTACGCTTGTTAGGTACCTACATTTCACAAAGATTATCGGAAAAACATGTAACGAAGCTCTAACGAGCCGATAAACTAATATAGTGCTACCGGGGCGAAAATTATCATTTGAATTGTTTAATGAGGCTTTTATGACTAATGTTTGTATTTAAGGTATTTAAACAGTGTCATATTCATTTTTTCACGACACTTCTCGAAATGTGACTATACATTACCTGAATCCAGTACCTACATATTATATGTGTCACATGGACCATGGACTAGGTGTATTCAAGGGTATTGCATAATCTTAAAAGTAAGCTTACTTAAGCAGACATATATTATTGGTTTACAAAATATATATATGTATTTATATTTAAGAGTCTAATGGAATGTACTTAACAATGTATGTAACGCCGCAAGTGTAATGGGGACCTTGCCACAGGCAGAGCTGCTGGAGGGGGTGTTCTTTTTATAATCCGTTTATTTTTAATTACGTATGTACTTAACTAAAATTCCAATAATAAAACATAATGAACATATGATAATTAAAAACAAAATCCAAATTTAAAACATCTACTAACGACTGACCTCATAAAGTTCTTCTACTGTGTAAAATCATTTAAGTGCTAGGAATAGGAATGACTTTAACTAAAAAGTTAGTTTCTAACATACTAAGTTAGTCAACCACGTATATTTTGTCGCTTGCTTCTTTTTTAATATGGTCCATATGTCTTTTTTAATATGGTATTTAACTGCTGCATAATGTGGGCTATTCCGAAAAACATGTATGGTTGGTATGGGTAATGTAAGTTTATATTGGAATCTTTTATTTTGCTGCTGTGTATGTTTTTACGCACAAACATACACAATTAGATTAATATATAGGCATGGTAGCGTAAGGATACCGTGCTCCATAAAATGCGGTTTGGAACTTTCTCTATTTGCTTTGGTATACCCACTAATATACGCATACACTTTTTTGCATCACGAATACATGTGCATTAGTGCAGTCATGGTTCATAATTTAAGACATTTATACCCATATAATAAATTCACTTAAAAGGAGAACATAGTATCACCTATTTGGTGGCCCCACATTATAATCCAATATCGTAACTACGAATGCACATAGGCGTAATAGGCTGAGAGTGTTGCAGAAAAGTTCGTAGTTTTACGTAATGTACCTAATACGAGTATGTAGTACGAGTACGTACATGACTCTAAATATTTTGGTCTTAACATTTGAAATGAGGTTTTATGCCATTTTTGCACGCGAATTCGTTGTAAAAGGCTCTTTCAAACATATTGTAAAATCGATATTTTGTCTGACTCTTAGGTTTTGAGTTAAACACAGTAACATAATTGTTTGATTACACCGCTGCTCGAAAAATGGTGATGGTGCTTGGTGCAAAAGTCACACGTCAATTATTTTTCACACCTACATTTGTTTGCGTAAACGCATCATCGTCAGCGTGTTTTGAGCAGCGATGAGGAGTGTATGCGTTCAAACATTGCGGATAATACGTCACTGCGTAACCGGTATGATTTTGTTTTTGCCGCTTGGCGCTCAGCGCTGCCGCTGGTCGCGCAAAATTGCCAATTGCGCTGGGCTGGGCTTGAGCAGCGGTTTGCTTTAGTCCCTTCTTAACTCTATGAAGAAGTCACTTTGCAATTTACGTCCGAAGCATGTACTATCAGACCCGGACGACTAGATCACGGAAACCATCCGAGCAGTAGTCACAGCGAACTCTTCAAACAGCACGCCAGCGTAATCCCCGCCGGCGGGGTACAACCGCTCCATAGTTCGCGTTATTCTCTCAGTCACAGTCTGACTCTCTTTCCCTTCTCCTCCCGCTCTAAGTCCGACTCACCCGGTTCAGTCAATTTACGACGCAGTCCATGCGCGTAGAGCGCTTGCGTCAACACCACTCAATCACTTCGGTGGTGCGCAGACGTTCCCGTTTGTGGGTTTGTACTCCCACATGAAGTCTGACACACTGGTAGTGATACAGTGCATTAAAGAAACGCAATTTAGTATTTCGTTGATTAAAATTACATACTTTGAATTGGGCTTAAACCTTTCACATTTGGGATACTTAGGTAATATTTTTCACTTTTAATTAGGATGTTATCGAAGCTATTCTGTTGGCGATACTAGTAGGAAACTATTGAATAAACAAATTAATAAACAAATAGAATTGTTTAACACCACATTGTGCGATACATCATATTGATTATAAATTAATATCTGTTTATCTATACAACTGTTTTTCCACATCAAGCATCGCCAATTCTCGCCAGCTATTACTTATCTACGAAAAACCAAATATTCTTTACAATCTGAAAGTAATGAATCTTTGATTGTGATCTAAAGATAATTATAACTTACTGAAACAAATGTATATGGGGCATATTGCGGCGATTGCGCATGCACACTCGTAGGTACGCGGCAACCGTCCCAATATCTGATACAACATTCATATCTCATAAACTCATGTTTTGTTACCTTTTCAATTCACCGCTATCAGCTTACCTACACAAACGTCCTGTCTACATCAACTAACATATAAATACGCGCACTGATTAACTACTATATCAATCGTAATAATAATGATAAAGCCTTTCCTTATCGCTTTTACATGTTCCGTTTGAAATTCAGATTCCTTCGATATTTCCACGAACCAAAAACAAGCGATGTTAAAGACACCGATCCCTAGAGGCGTAAGCGTAATGCTGGCAGTTTAAAAAGTAATCGTTTTTATCGGCAAGCGTATATAAGTCTATGGTCGTATCTATCCCGACGTGCAGGCCTCTGTTTTCAAAGTACCGCCATAAAACAAGCAAACGCGATTTGGTGCCCGATTCTGTCCCTACGTAGCGGGATAAAGAGAATAACACGTGAGCCGGACACGTGAAGTGACAGTGGACGGCCCCGGGTCGCTCGAACGCGTCTGCGCTCATTTGCTCCTTTTTCATAGATTTGGACGTTTATCCTGTCGATAATGCACATGGACGGCGACGTATGTACGTATGGTGAGAGTTCAATACCGGCCCGCCGTCCGTCCGAGTACCCCGGTGGCAGCCTGCTCAAAAATTAATTATGCCGAGCTCCAAACTCTCCAATACTGTCACCGGGAGTTAGAAATCGGGGGAGTCCCGGGAGCATCGTGCATTTTAGATTGAATGGACAGATTCGTGAATAGTACACGATCAACTACTCTCTCGGTACTAACTGTGCTGTCATGGATTGTGACTTCGTTACATTTGCGTGCATAGATAGATGAACTCACCCGTTGAAAGGGTATCCGGCGAAGGCGGCGTCGTAGGGGTGGTAGACTGTGGGGTACGGCCAGCTCGCAGCACTAGCCGCTAAGTTTTCCTTCAATTCGATGCCCGCAGCCTGTAAGAATAACATATCATTAGAACGCCTATTGCTCCATCTTGTTTAAAGGATTATCTTATACCTACAGATACGCTACATAAAAAATCTAAATTAAATATTTACATTTGCGCTTTGAACACAAAAGCCTAATTGAGCAGGTTTAGAGTCCGAAGTGAATCTATTATAACACCGTTTCCGGTAGCGTTAGCGCGATCCATTACGGGTCCTCGGCGGATTGATTCTCTGATCGATCGCTTAAAGTTCTCCTCTTAACTATTATACGAGCTAATGGGCCCAGATACGAGATGAGAGCATCAATCATCCACCGAGACAAACGCACCTTTTTAGAGTTCCGTCACTTGGTTATGCTCTTTTAATTTTAAACGGGGCTGACTATGAAATCTCTTCAATATTTTAACTTGAAGTAGCTATTTTCTAAACGTTCGTGTTGCATATAATTATCTTTGACACAGTAAATAACTAGGTATGTACATGCACTAATTTGTCAAATACACACGTACTTATCAGAACATTTTTAATCGTCATTACAGATATCGAGGTCACTAAAGCATAGGTAATATGTATATATAATATCTTTTCTTTAAAATAACAACATGTCTCATGAATAAACTTTAATTGGTACCAGTTATCAAAGAAATTGCGTAAAAACTCTGAGAGTCAAAAGAACAGGGTCCAAAAATTTATAGCGCGGCATTAAAATAACTCAGGAGCGATTCTTAATGCGGTCAGCCAGGATAAATCTATCAAAAGATTTTGTTGTCCAACAACTTCATTGGTGGCCGAATCGAAAATCCGATAATAAATTTTACTCAAGTACGACAGCGTAATCCAGGCGCTCTGTCGCTCTTTGTTGCTTAGACTTCTCTGATATAATTCCAGTTTTCTGTTACTACAAATAATCGGACTAAGCCGTGACGCGATTCTGCAGTTCGGATTTATTGTACGGCCTGTTGTGCGGTTTGGCTGTTTCGCCGATTTATGGAAATCAACCACCGGGACGTTTGCACACTTATTGCAACAAGCTATTGGAAATATGCTTTATTTTAATTATGCAACATGTATGAAGTCTATTATAAAGATACCACTAATGTAGGTCTTATTACATATTTTGGACTAAATGCAAGTCCTAGCTCGCAAGACTGATCTCACTATACAAATATTTCAACATAAGGAAATTAAAGAAATACACTAAGTCAAGTTGATTTTTCATAAACTGTCAGTATTTTAACAAACCACAACATATAGGTTCATATACAGTTTTTTATTTAGTTTCTTACTTATTTCCAATAGCTACTTTCATATTTCAAACACTTTTTACCTAACATACCGACACGTATCGTGACGTGTTCGTCATCGTAAATAAGTAAACTGATAAAAAGGAACAACTTGGTTATTAACATTAAAAAATAATGAGTGCCATAAACCCATTTACATTGGTACGGTGAACTTTATTTTTATGGAACAGAAATGTATAATCCGTCCAATGATTCAATGGACACGCAAAGGCAGGAACAGGCATAAACGAAAACTTGAGTAGAATTCCTGGTCCGGTGGGAACAATATAATATATATATAGAAACAATGTTTACGTTTTTAGTAGTGTGTGATTATTGTATTTTGTTTTCACTGTATTTGCACATGATAAGAAAATTTCAATATCGACAGGAATAAAAAAGGTGTTGATTTCCATTCAAAACTTCTTGGTTAAACAATTTTCCAAGAGAAAAGGAATATTAAGCTGTGTTCATAAAATATCGAAACTTTAATTTATAGTTGTTTACAGTGTTCAACGGGCTTACAAAGACGGCATAGAAACCACTTTATAATCTGACAACAAATTCAACACTACAAAAACAGGCCATAAAAACACAGCATTAGGATCTGCCCTTTAGAGTAAAAAATGAATTGTAGACAAAATAAAAGACTTTAGAAAAAAGAGGAGGCAGGATCCCATTGAAGACGCGCAGAGCGGGCAAGTTAACACTTTCGCCGATGATATACGATCATATCTCCATGAATGATTGAATCATCTGACGGGACACGTTCACGGCCCACCTTTTAACACCTTCCTCCAAAAGTTTTACTACGCGCCATATATTACGTACCGTGGCTACTTTTATGTTGTTATGATCATTATCATTCAAAGTCACTACCCACACACGCTCCGAGCCGAATAACGCCAGCGGTGGTGCTAGCCTTTTAACACGTTATAGGACAGTGAATCAACCCCCATGACACCTTACAATTACGACTTTTTTCTGTCGAGCAACTTTTAGGTAAAGTTACTACCGTATTGAGGTCCTGATGCTCTCTAAATAAATTTATTTCGTATTACATTTATTTGCAAAGTTTGCTTTAACAAATTACATTCTTTCCATATTTTACAAACCAATAAAAACCTTAAAAACAAGTCTTAATCTGTGATAAAGGAATCGTCGAACATATAAAGTCGTTAAATCCGGACGAAGCAGAATACATCTTTTTATGAAATAACGGACAAAAAGATCATACATCATCGGATTACGATTCTAATTTATACGTGAGCTTTATAAGGTACACATCTTTGTCCACGCGGTGGTACTTAGCGCGACGAATGTCGAGACCGTCCAAAAAACCAACTATTTTGACATTCGAGCCTTATTATTCCTGAGTAAGGCCTTTTGTTGCAGGTGTCAAGAGAGAAATGAATGATAATCAGTAAGCTGCTGCGCTTTAGATCCTAATAACCTCACTGAATTAGATGATATCTCGTTCTCGAGGTATTAGGCTTCTTTGAACATAATTATTTTAAGTCGTAGTTAATCAGATTTGGACAAAATTACAGCTTTATTGGATTATTAGACGAAGCCCGGATTTATTGGAAAGCCGATCGGCGCTCTACTGAATATTACAACTTAGATTGATTTAATATAAAAAAATAGGTCAACATTAGTTTTAGATACTTACCGAGTACTAGAAATTCTCATATTCCCTAGGGTGTTACAAATTCTCATATTTTATTCTACAGAACATTTACGTCTGTACTTAACGATTTTTAGATAATTGCAATATTGTAATTTTTTTTGCTACTCTAATATCAGATGATGCGATTGCGGATACAGATATGGCGAGCCCTTTTTCATTTAGATTTCCTATTGACTATTTAGTGTGTAATATTTGAATGAGATACCATGTCTTTTGTCATCACAGTGATGACAACAACATGGAAAATGAAAAGAAGTGATTTTAATACATATTTACGGTCGAGGGTCAAATTTACTTTGTAATGGCTTGTGTTTAAACGCCTACCAAATATGATTAAACGCCTACCAAATATGTTGATAAATTACTACCAATAAATTCTTAATGCTTGCCAAAACGGATGAATGCTCACCAAATAGTGTATCCCAAACTATTCTATAAATAAAGCTAATAATTCTTTTTCTTACATGCTATAAAAATATATGAACACCGTTAAAGTTAATTTTAGACCAAATAATCTATATTATTGTTAAATGGATGTCACCAATATTTTATATTATTACTTCCATTTTAGTCATTTTTGCTGAGGCAAAAAACAAAATGCTCACCAAAATGGCTTTTTTCACCGAAATTTCAAATTGGTGCTAGGCGGCTAAAACTCGGTATCGGGGGGCTCTCGGGGCTCAAAAATATGAATCTGAAATCCTGTCCGAATATTCGGTCAAATTCGGAAAATATCGAAAAAAAAAAAACGATTCAAAATTTCAAATTGGTGCTAGGCGGCTAAAACTCGGTATAGGGGGGCTCTCGGGGCTCAAAAATATGAATCTGAAATCTTGTCCGAAAATTCGGTCAAATTCGGAAAATATCGAAAAAAAAACGATTTGTATAGAGAAAATTTCAAATTGATATTGCATAGCTAATAATGACTACCGCACATTATGGTGCGTTTTTTAGGGATATAAAAAAAAAAACTAACCTAACCTAACCCGGCCGAGTCGGGTCTGCTCTGAAAGGTGATCAGGATTAGATGGTTACCTAGCTGAAACACTAATTTATGAAAACAATATTTGGTGAGCAAAAAATCCATTTTGGGAAGCAAAAAGATATTTTTGGTAATAATTTTGATGTTTTATGAAAACAATATTTGGTGAGCAAAAAATCCATTTTGGGTAGCAAAAAGATATACTGACTAAACATAAAATTATTCTGGTGTAATGTATATCGATTTTGGAATACAAAATGATTTAATTTGGGGAGCACTGTATAGAGTGGGTTTAATTTATATGGAGGCAATTCATTTTATTTGGAATTTAGTTTTGGGGTATAAAAGCCATTTTGGTGAGCGTTTAAATTATTCCCCTTTGTAATTATTATCTAGGATAGGTATGGTATACGGAAAATCTTTAAGATATTTTATGAGTTATATAACCGATGTTGGTGAGACTTCGGGATCAGAAATGTGTGTTCATACTTAAATAGGTAATTATTTTACGGAGTCAAGCGGAGCGTACTCCGTGGTTATGCTTATGCCACACAGTTGTTGTACTGTATTAAGTGCAATCGCTTCCTTAAGCCGGGTCTAGAAGGGTTATACGTGTACGTAATAGTTTACTATCATTTCACAATACCTAAATGTTTGCCAAATAATCATTTCACAAACAGATTATTTCAGAAACTCTTCATATCACAAGTGGTCATTTGACATTGACAAATATACATTTAACAAGTGCATCATTTCACAAACTTCATATCACAAATGGTAATTTGACTAAATATAGATTTCACAACTGTATCATTTTACAAGGTCTTTTATGTCACAAATGATATTTAAAAAAATACAAATTAGTTTTACTTTTTAAAAATTAATCGTTATACAATTTTACAAATAAATAAATTTTGAAGAAAGAAACAGAAATATATATAATATGATTTGACAAAAAAACTAAGTATTTACTTACGCAACAAAACGCAAGGACTTTTAATAGATATTGCTTTATTTTTTATTTAATTAAAATAGTAGAAAATTTTAATTTATACCGTGTCGAAACGTTAGGCAATGAAGGTACTTTAAATAAAAAACATCGCGATACCCGAAACTAACCTTACCTAACATAACCTAACATAACATAACCTAACTAAATATATACAAGCATGATGAAGACTAACCTAAGTTAAACTAATCTAACCTAAAAGAGCCCGCCCTGCATTATACCAGACTCAAAGGTCCCCATAAACAATGTAACCTAACTAAGCAATGTTCAATTGTGGAGAAGTGAAATTGGTAAGATTTGACTACGTCATGAAAACGTAACCAACTTCTTATTAACCTGGGTTAGGTCAATAATGAGCATATACCCTGCTATGTGTTCACTTTCATTATTCTCATTACATTAATAACTTTAAGAAATAATATATATTATAATGATGTTGTCGTTCTTGTACCTACATCATGAGTCAAATTTTCGTTAACTTATTTAGTATATTCATGAAATAATGCATTTTTAAACGTGTTTGTTAAGTGATGATTTGTCATGTAATGTACCTTCACTAGTACAAATCTTAACTTAGTAGCTACCTTCTCATCCGCCGCAGTAATTCATTGATGATGACTAGAAAGTGTTCGCGACTTCGTTTGTAAAGATAATATCTGTCCGTCGGGATGAAATATTACTACAAAAAAAAGGATATCAAAATAAAATGCTCTGGGACCTTCTAATAATTTACCTATTTCAATCAAGATATCCGCTATGTCTTTAAACTAGCAATGTATGAAAATACTACTTTTAATGAACGTACCTTTGATCTCTTTTTTGAATGAATGTGCTTCGGATTGAAACTTGTACCTAATCATCTTCTATGTGCATTTTGGATGATTCAAATGATTTTTTTGTCGTGTTTTACGTCCCTATTTAATATGTTTTCTGCTGGCGTTAGCTAACGTATGTCTATGTCGGTATGTTTTGAGCCATTTTGCCGAACCTCCACTTGTAGGGTTTCGAGGTTAATCTTCCTTGTTTGAGGTAGTTCTCCACTCATTATCCGTCAGACCGCTTAACGCGTCTTAAACTAATTGCCTTTTGGTAAAAGTTTTATGTGTTTGTAATGAAATTATGTTACTGCTTTTTTAACGGTTATATCTTCAAGTCGATTGAGTTAAATGAAGATTGTTACTCGATAATACAATTTACTGTCATATTACTAAGGTTAGTATTATGATAGTGAAGTAGAATGCACCATTTGGTTTTCATTTGTCTTTATATTTTTATGAAACCGTAATATTTTAAGTTTTTGTTTTTATATTTGGTGGTTTTCATATTTTTTGTAATAATCTTCATTAATTTCAGTTTTCCTAAAATGAACTTCATGAATGAATGCTACCAGGATTTTTTCAACTCCAAAGCTATGCTATTGCAGTTGAGGTTATCTTAACTACACTAAGTAAAAACTGCCAATAATTAAGTAATAGAGTTTGGCTAGCCATATAATGTTGACAGATATTTCCTTGTGGTATCACCAATTGTCTATGATATTTAAACAATTTAGTAGGTGGGTCCTCTATAAATAATTTTGATACTTTATCTACTACTTAGTTCTAATTCCAACATTCCGATGGAGTTGAAATTTGGCATAGTACTACTTAATGTAATTTTTTTGGAGATGGATTAATATATATGGTATTATCGAGCTGGGTCTTATTTACATTGTATTAAATTTTTCGCCTTGTATAATGGTTACAAAGTGTAAACATGTGTTTGTCGTTGACTGTACTGTAAATAATGGTAGAAATTATTTGAGCTGACTTTGAGTGCACGTCAATATATATTTAACTTATTTCCTTAGGTACCATATGCGTCTATAGAAAATTAAAAATAAGTACTTTGAAGTATCAAAACTATAATTCCTAATACACAAAGTGTGGCTAGCCGCAATATTTATAAATTTCCCGCCAAAACTTTGAGTAATATTTCATTAGCCAGACTATAGCTTCCATTACCTACTGAAGCAAAAGATAGTGTTAATGATAATGCTTGAACTATAATAATTAGTAAGATGAAGTTAAAGGTTATAGTTACACAAATCGAACCTCTAAAGTGGGGATTTAAATCGGATTTATTTAATTAATTTATGTAACAAAATAATCGGTTAAAATGGTACTACTTACCACAACAAATCCAGCGCATGTTGGCTAATTAGGGTTGTTTCACACGTACCACAACCACACGACAACCACAACCACACCACAACCACACGACGTGGTCGGGCGCATATTTTGTATGGTTAATGAATAGTTCAATTCACACGTAACCACAACCACACCACAACCACACGACGTGGTCGCGACGTGGTCGGGCGCATATTTTGTATGGTTAATGAATAGTACAATTCACACGTAACCACAACCACACCACATTTTAACGCTGCGACGTGGTGTGGTTGTGGTACGTGTGAATTGAGCCTTAGAGTAATATATATTGTCTATTATTATGTACATACCTATTTTATAATCTAGTTCATAACTGTACCTAATATGGTATCGTTTACGCTGACACGTTAGTAAATTCACATCTCTGTAGCAAATTATCTCTAAGCGAGCATAAATTAATAGTAAAGTGGGCGCCCAGCGAGTTACTACATATTTAATTATATTGTCTTTAGTTTACTCGCTAGAACGTACTTAGGTATAATGTGACGCTGATGCGGTACTTATTTGCATACGCGGCATTTAGATGATCTCAATAGTTACTAGTTCGTGATATCATTAGGGGAGCCGCTAGTGCCGGCATTCGGTCCACTCCACTGAACACTGACGGAAACATGTTCTCCCACGGCGACTTTTAATCCATTGATACTCTGCAGTAGGATGCTCGGATGTTTGATACTTAAAATCATTAATCAGACCAGCTTTACGGCGCCCGTCCCAATAAAGTAGCCTTTTTAACTTAACGTAAGCGTTTAATCATGATCAGAGAGTAATTCATTAAAACTATAATAGAAATTAATATGTTTGACAAGTTAGCTGAGAACATTATAGTAGGTACCTAAAACCGGACCAGTGCGAGTCGGACTCACCCACCGAGTGTTCCGTACAAATGTATACCAACCGTTGCTCAACCTCCATACTGATTACGTACTTCAAATAAATACTATACTTATTCTGATTTAATGTCAAAAGTATAGTTTTAGTATTTATTGAGATTGTCGAAATTTACGTTTTTTGCAGACTAACGGCTGTATCTTATTTTCACGTTAACTTAGGAGTTTCATTTTTTCACAACCTCAGGGGACTTGTAGACCAGAGCATATGGTTTTAATATCAACTCGATACCTCCTCGCGTTCCCGCAGGGCAGTGACGGACGGACTGACGAAAGGACAACAAAGTGATCCAATAAGGGTTACGATTTTTTTGAGGTACGGAACCTTAAAACTGAATAATATTGGCACTATGTTCATAATTTTTGAATTGACTTGATTTGATTAAGCAGCTGTATGGTGGTTGTGGTTAACGTAAGTAAAATTGCAATACGCGGCGTTTGATCATCGCGAGGTACTACTCCATTTCAGGGTAAACCCTTTGAACACTAAGAACATTTTAAGAATCTATGCTTGACCTGTGAAGAGCAAATAATAAATAATACTTACATGCCTTTCTGAACAAGACAAGCGCGTTGATATATAATATTTATTTATCTATGCTTTCATCAAATATGTCTTGTTCTAAAAGAGTATAAGATATCTAGTCTGAGCTAAACTACAACCAAAGTCATAGCCAGTTGCCAACAAGAAACAGAAATATACTAACGGCGTTAGTGTAGAAAGGCGGCTGATCGGCGGCTAAGGCGGGGAAGTAGGCGGCCATGCCGGCCGCGGTGGCGGCGGCTGCGTCCGAGTAAGGCGCGCTGTACATGCTCAGAGGCACGCCGGACGCCAGCCTCTGGTAGTTCAGGAACTCGTACTGGCAGGAGCACACCGTCTGGCCGGTTATAGGGTCCTGGAAGATGGGCCGTCCGGTGTCGCAGCAGCGCGGCGCGGCGGGCGCGGGCGAGCCGGGCCGCGCCGCGCCGCCCGCGCCGCCGCTCATCCCGGCCGTCGCCGGCGGCGGACTGTTGGAGGCTGTCGATATGGTGCTCTGTAAGTTGTAAATTTTGAAATGCCTTTATGGCGCGTTTCCACATTCGCTGTTGCAAAACAAAACACACACATACAAGAATGAATGGAGGCCTCCGAACGCACAGCGACAATCGCACGAGCAGATGTTACATTAAACATTGACACAGGAGTGGTATGCTAACTTGGTTACGTGCAGATCTATTGTGACCCGACGGTGCGAACTTATTGGTGAGCGCATAGACAATGCGATTAGCATAGCTCGCGATGATGGATAGTAAATGCGAATTAAATGTGAGTATGCAAAGGGGACGTAACTGGGCGTGCCGCTCACGTCGTCAGGCGACCCTCTACCCTTTTCTATTATTGTGTGACAAAATTAGATTAGACGTGGAAGCAAAACTAATATCCTTTGAGGAATTCATATTTAATAACAATAGGCTATTATTGTTGTAATAGATTTATTCGCCGGTCTACCTGAATCGATATCGCGGCCGCAGAATAAACATCCGGCGGTAGTCCTGGGCACAATGCCGCCGCCTTTATCCACTGTGCAGACTCGTACGCGGATAAATAGCTTTCTAAATATTTGTCATTCGAATGAAAAATGGTCCCGGCTGTCCGAGATTTTATTGTAAGTTCAATGGGATTAGGAACCGAGAAATGCCACCCGACCGCTTATGATACAACGCTCTGTCAATTTATATGAAAGAAAATCGTAATTAATACGTCTTTTGTGTCCTGCCCTGTTATTATGTTTCCGGGATTTATTGTCGTTTGGAAAAAAAAATTGTCATTGTAAACTTGGGGTAACAGGATATCGCTTCGATGTGATAGTGTAAGTGAAGGTTTAGTAAGTCAAAGAGGCATTGTTTCTTGTTGTACAGACGCGGTTGACTGCGAGGGTGGACTAGGCTAAGCGCGACAGTATGGCTTCACTCGTTCCCTAAGCGCTCCGCCGCCCACTACTGCCATTCGCTAAAACTTTTCCTGTTCTACACATACAGCCTAAACACAAGTTTACCCACTCATATCACACGGAGGCTAAAAACATTTGTTGTGTTCAGGGAATTATAGAGGTAATCCTGAAGCCGTTCAATGACGAATCCCTGAATTACCTACATAACATACCCTGCATTACATAGTTGTTTAATCCTTGCTCGCTAACAGTGTACATGACGGGTTCTATGGCTCCGGTTTGAATCTGGAATGCGGCTCGTTCGACCTAATGGCCATGCGAATAGTGATCATATCGATCCGCAACGGGGATGTGGCTGAAAACGACGCCGGTGCTTAAAAGGGATTCAATCCATTCAAACGATACGAGTACCTATCTATCTGTCGAATGGAACGACATAATTTCTGTAGTACTTGATCCTGTTTACCGCGCGGTGGCCATTGTGATTGCTGCGTGTGTACCAATTTCATTGTCTGTCGATTGTTGTTCTAGTTGATTGAATCGAATGATTCGTGTTTGGATGTCGGCAAAATTTTAGATTTCGGAGCAAGGGTATCGATGTTAATTTTTATGCTAATACAGACTGCGTAAAGATTAAAATTAAGGGCGTAAAAAGACATTACTATATTCTCGACAGTCGCATACAGATTTCACTTAAAGTGTACGGTACAAATAAATATTATCATATTACTAATGCACTGTTTTTCTAAATTGATAACTAAATATACAAGTATGCGTATGCTATTTAACATTCAAACACAGATTTTATGTAAGTACACTATTAGTAGAGTTGCTAAGCCGCGAAATTGTGCGCATCGGGTTACAAGCATGAAATTTCTACCACACATAGAGCCATCCACGGTGATTATTTTCAGATGTGGAGGAAAGTCAGATTCGTCCCCTGTGTGGTGGGAGAGCAAGGTGAAGAGTACCAAGTACTGCTCTTTTTCTTTTTTTTATTACTGATCAGTTAAGGCTATTAGGGCTTGTGCGACATCGTTTTCGTGTAAAATAGATATCAGCTAATAATTTTTTATGTTATTTAAGAATAGTTTCATATAAAAATTTGGGTTTATTGCCGAAAAGGTAAAAATCACAACAAGTTTTTTTTATTCAGTTTATCGTAAATTAGTTATCTATCCTAAATATTCACAATTTAAAAAAATATAACTAAACAGCAATTTTAATCTTGTTTTTAAAAATGATTACATATTGGGCACATTTGATACAAAAAGTACCTTGAAAAAAATGTTGATGTTAAGCTTAGCCTGCGTGTTCTAGTTCTAGTACATTTTTCTAAGTCGCGAAATTGTGTACATCGGGTTCGTTCGCGTCGGGATTCGTCGCCTCACAGGGGACGAATCTGACTTCCCTCCACATCTGAAAATAATCACCGTGGAACACTCTATCTGTGGTAGAAATTTCATGCTTGTAACCCGATGCGCACAATTATGTTAGAAAACAGCGGACTAACAACTCTACTATATGAAATACTTACTTAAAATTGTAGGTACATGATTAATATCAGGAACATAACATTGATTTTGTATTTCCTGTATGAATGTTATTCCTCGATTGTAGTAGATTCATAAGAAATCGGGAATCGTTTTAGCCAGTTAGCAGGCCTGATTATCTAGACACGATTCATTAATGTAGGTAAGTATTGTTAAGTGAAACGGTCGGATACCGCGACTGGCTTAAGTATTGGTTGCGCACTTATAGGTGCTTATTAGATAAAGAACACAAAAAAGTTGTCATCATATCCTTTTCAAATATCGGTCGCTTCGAGGATTAAAGTGCCGCTGCGGCTTATCAACGGCAGACATCTTTTAAAAAACAAACACGAGAAGTATTCTCTTTTTGTCGTATTTTTTATCGTAACCCGCAGGATGTGTTAGAGTCGTTAAGCCCTTTTAAGTGTTAAACCATGTAACTGAATATTTGAGCTTATAAGGGACCGATCTATTTGTTAAATAATGTAAAAAATGTTAATCTTAGAGAAATCGGACCCAATGACATGAATTTCTTTAAAGACATCAACCGGGCAAAAAATATCGATGACATGTCGCCCGGTCGACTAACCGTGGTGACGCTGAGCGGGGCAGGTACCACTGTTTTTTCACTAGGTTCGCCAGACGTCATTAAAGTATTCAGTTTACAGTAAGTCTTTTGTTACTAATTTAAAGTGAGTTCGCATCGAGGCCGAGGCCAGTGGATTATCTCCCCGTATATTTAAATTGAGTCCGTGACTTTGTCCCAACCGTATTTATTCGTATATAAATTTGCGAACTATCATCATCTACTGTCTATGCACTATCTATGCATAGACAGTAGAAGAAAGGCCCGAAAACCGCCATGAAGAATGTTTAAAATAAAAACTTTTCTTAACATTGAAAAAAGTTGCATATTATGAAAAAATATGTCACTAGTGTGTTCACTTTGTTTATAGACATACCGTTTTAATGGTGAACACACACGCTACGAATCCTTAAGCGATAAAGCAATACAGTACGGCTATGTTAAACTAGAACAGTTAACTCTCAGAATTGTCGGAATGCCAGTCCTCTTAATCTGCGATGATACGGCTAATGAAAAAGCATGACATTTTGATGGAACTGATGATAAACAGCACATCACGGCTGCACGCTCCTCTTGAGAAAACTCACGCTCATTCCGGGTTTCGTTCCTATTTCTTCATATCCCCACTGATTTATTACCGGCTCGATTTTATAATAATTTGTTCAACAACCTGTGCTCAGAAATGCTAATTAATGATCATATTTAATTGGTATACCTATCTATTGTTACGCTTTCTTGCGAATCATGGTTCCGTTATTTGAATAATAAAACGAATGCCATGACATAAAATATGTAAAGTAACTATATTAACTGGTCTATGAACGTAGGCCCTTAATGAGAGTATCCGCATAATATTGATTAAGGAGCCTTTAAAAAATAATGTTGAAGAATGATTTTTTGATTTCACATAGTGATAGTAGAAGTACGTTTTAAATAGGATTGGATGGAAGCGTAACAGGCTTTCATTTATGGCTTGACGTCACTACTCCATACACCACATCCAAACGCAAACGCCTATTGATGTTTATTTGATAACGTCAGCTTTATAAATCGATATTGCATAGAGATACGAAATAAATATAAAATAGACTTGATTAAACTTACACTATTTTCACACATTGTTATACACCCTTCCAGATCATGGACGTAAAATCACAACCGAAACGCCGCACTAATGAAATAAATTCGAAGCGATTTTATTCATCATTTCCAATGCGAACCGCGAAGGAATGGAACTCGCTCCCATCGTGCGTATTTCCAGAAAAATATAAATTAGTCCTCTTCAAGGTCGAGCTACATCCTCGACCCCGGGTGATACAGAGGTCAATCGCCGGTCAGCTTGTGAATAAAAAGAAAATAACCAGATAAAATATTTGACAATTCATCCCTCAAGTAAGCATAGCTATCATCAGACACTGACTGTTGACAATAATTTAGTAATTAGATACCTGAGCAAAATTCTAATTTCATCGCCTTTCTTTATCTAAACGCTGAACGGTACTGCATTGGCGTAGGTACATCGGGTTTATTAAGCTAAGCTGTTTTGGGACGGTCCATCAGCGTCCGATAACGGCCCCCTGGATTAGCGCCAAGCAGCCTGACACGCGGATCCTGACCAATAGCCAAGCGAAATGTCTATCTATCTTCTACCTTGTCAGCCCACCACCCTGGCAGTGCACCATACCTTAACCGGTAAATTTAGGTTGGATGCCGAAGCGAAAATCTTCGCGAAAAGATTTTGAGTTTTTTGGGATACCTACTTAAAATATTATCAGAAAAAAGTCAACCATGATGTAGTTATAGGAGTTGCATTTTTTTTTCTCCAAATCAACGTCGTTCGAATAACAACTGGTGAGAAAAGCACGCACTATAAAATATAAGGATTGCATGTCCCTTAGTATGAAGAAATACGAGTAGTAGCTATAGTATTTTTTGTCATCGTATAGGCATACATATGTTTTCATTTCGTATTATACCTACCTAATACTCCTAAATTAGGAGTCCTAATAGGGTTACAATTATGGATTTATCAGTAATCGTTATGTATATCAAACTAAACTAGATTACAAAGAGATCAATTTTTAAAATATATGATTTGATTGACTATGAAGTTTATTATGTAATATAAGAATGTGTCACAGCAATAAAGTACGCTTAAATATTAGAAAGACAAACCGAAGTGTTGTCGCGGAAGGACGACAAGCTTTCACGAAACCATAGTAATAAAAAGACTACATTCATATAATTTGTCGAACTGATGCGATTTTAACGTCAACAGTGGCAATTACACAAAACGGACATATAAATAAAAATATAGAACAGTTTTATTAGCTTTCGACATCCATTCATATGTGTAGGCGCAGGAACAATCTGTCATTCCCTAGCATTAGCGAATGCCGTGCGATCCGTCTTTTATAGTATACACTGACGTGCCGGCCGGGTTTGCGTGAATAGGAAAACACTAATTAATTAACTGAGCATTCGTTTTTTCCAATGTGATTCCAACGATCTTAGATAAGTGCGGTTGGTGCAGCCGCGCGTGATTCTTCTATGTCCGACATGTGACTTTCGCGGGGGATAATCCTTGCGGGTATTCTCATAATGAAGTGTCAGTCAACCCGCTGCCGTTAAACCCGTGCGTGCACCTTTCGTGAGTATCTGAGATCGATTGTTTTCCATCAAAACTTATTTACATAAAATTGTGACTTTAATTGGACAATTACACGAGTGTCTATTTCGACCGCATCCTGTCGAGATATCCGCGGCGATAACGCGGGAATTGGCCCACCCTCGAAATGCATAATGCCTTAAAGAAATTCACACCTTCCCTAATGAAGGTAGAATTAGGGAAGAATAAATATTGAAAGCGAACCGCTGGCCTTATTCTAATGCCCGCGAAGTAATGCGAAGATAAATACGTAATAATGGTGTATAATGATAATGAATGCATATTAATATCATAAAAGTTGTCCGCTGGCCTCGTTCACGGCCGCCGGCGCATCTACAGGCGGTAGCCGAACACAAAAAAATATATTTATTCATTCCCTTCCCTCTGTGGAGGTTATCTTAAAATTTATTCATCATTTAATCTGAGTGCAGGTTGTGTGGGAATGTTAGTGATGTTTGTGTATAATTTTATTAGGTATGTGAACGTACTTTTCAAAAAGTCTATTTTTTTTTAATAAAATTAAACTATATAGTAAAAAAATATATATTCTTAAACTTAGCATTAACGTGGTAGGAGTACATTTTAATAACTATAGAAAAGAAATTATTTCTAAAGAAACCCTTCAAGTTGTTAATGAACGAGAAACCAAATAAGAACTAAATGGTAGTAGTATATGTATCTAATTAGAATACAAAATAGGCATTTCTCTGATAAGAACAGTATAATTTCAACTCAAACCCATTCACTAATGTCGTTTCCAATACAGTTACATAGTCAATGCATTAATTTGGGCAACTGACACGCTTGTTTTTCGGACTCAACGAGCGCCATTCAATTTTCGTTCACGTCTTCGAACCGTTCAATGCAGGCGCAAACAGACAAAGCATATCAATAAGAATTATGATGTCCATTGCGATTTCGTTCTCATACGGAATGTAATATCTAATTAGTATTAACTATATTAGAATCATCTTCGGCAAACCGCTTTTTTTCTGTCTTATTTATAAGGCTTATAAATTTGAAAAAATATATAGCACTGCGCTAGTTCATATTTGCTCAGCAGCGCCCTCATAAGAGGGCGGTTCTTACATAAGTAAGAACAAGATCAATAAATAAGTGAACACTCTATATTTCGTCTTCATTACACAGTACGAATGAA
Source organism: Apotomis capreana (assembly GCA_947623375.1). NCBI lineage: Eukaryota > Metazoa > Arthropoda > Insecta > Lepidoptera > Tortricidae > Apotomis > Apotomis capreana. The sequence continues at coordinate 51,455,296 of OX392498.1, forward strand.
ACAGAAAAGGTATAAAACGTGTCGGCTATTCATAATAGACCTTATCGCACCGTGATCTGTTAGCAATGTGGGTAAAATATACTTGAATTATTTTTATCGTATTATTAATTTAATTATAAGCCTTAAATATTCTTGTTAAAGGGCTGGCGTTAATCTTTGTGTATTTTAATGGAAGATTTTACAGTTAGGAAACAGTGTGAATTAAATATTTTAGTAAGTAAGCATAATCATTTGAAATGTGTCAAGTGCTTATTCTCTCGTAATATCAGTGTTGAAGATTCATTCTGCATATCAATAAAATAGCCAATTAATGTTAATACATACCTATGTTAAAATGCTGATTAAAAAATGTATTTATGATTTTTACTTTCAAGCAACATTATTAAAAAGAAATCGTTTTTGAGTTGTCGCGCAACTCGTATTAACAGTCGCGAATATGCAGGTACTCATTTTAATATTATAATATACATCACATGTAGGTACCTAGATAATTCAATACACAAGTGCTTCACCTTGGACATTCCCAGTCACATTATTGCAAATGTACTTTACAAATTATCCGCAGCTAATTTGTAGTTGGCGTACGCGCTAAACCGGATTATTATCGTCATATTCGCCTTGTTCATTTTTCGTCCTGTCGTGTTCGCTTTAGGTCACCATGCGCGGTAAGCATCGAGTTAACGCGCATCGATAATTTTCTGACATGAAAAAGTCGAGTCATGCTTTTCTAGCACTTCTAGCACCGTATTAAGCTGGGTATCATGCTACTTTTTTGTGTTAATACCTGTAATGACTGCAAATTTAATAGGCTAAGGAGTTAGTTAAGCATGCAAAGTTCTTATTCACATTGCACGTTTTAAATGGCAACACGGTTTGCCGGTTTTTAATATCGAATCGACGCTTATTTGGTTAGTTTATGGCTCTGTCGAAATATTTTATGTCGCTCGAAATATTATTATGCACTTCAAACGGTGATTGGAGTTAAAGTTTCAACACGTGATTTCGCTGCGGTCCGCCGTCGACTTATTACAGTGTTTCATTCAAACAACTCATTCATAAAATTGCAACTCTTTTGCGACCGAGCGAGGCAGCAGCCGGTCGCGCTCCATCGCCCACACAAATGCGGCCTTTTACCGCCACCTTTTAATTTTTATCGCTTTCGGAAAAAATATATGTTTGAGTTTAATTTATCACGACGGCATCGACCCGATTTGTGCGTCTTCAATTATTGCCGGCATCACGACCGTTGATTTCGCTAATGAAGTTGTTTCAGATTGTTCTTCGAGATTTATGACCTAATGCTAAGAACAAACATATGCTTGTGCTAGCCGTCGCTTTCTAATAATAACTGGAACTTTATAGTGCTTAATACCCCTTCGGGCGATCCAAACATTCCGACACTCATAAACGCCAAAATAGACTGGTGTTCATAATCACGGCGAGAACTATATTCGCAACTAAAGTTGCGTTTGCATCTGACGCTAATGTGATTTTAACTTTTCCGCAGCTCGTAACTTAAATGTGTTCGATATTTTAATTAGCCTACATTGATATATGTTTGAAAATTCACTTTAAACCACCTAACTTACTTCAACACATAGCATCCTCGCGTTTATGCCACTAAGCATGCAGATCCGTGGCCGATCTCACCCAGTTCTTATCAGTCACTTGCATTGCAGACTCGAAGTCTGAGGGTGTCCACTATGCCTGCGAAACCGTTTCGAGTTTACTTAACGAGTAATAGGATCCAGTCGTGGAAAAACCGTAACGTTATTGGAAAACTTTTTCTAAACTAGATAATTACCAATATGAATGGCAGATTATAATCGGATGGCGGATTGTAGTAGTTTTGAAATGTTATATTATATGTAGCTACGATATATTAGGCTGCGAAAGTCCGAATCTATGCTCTCGCTGGTTAGGACACGTGCCGACACAGAGCACCCTAGAGTGTTACCCTTATTCGTCAACAAGGTATTGGAGGCCAAATATAGCTAATAAACACTTGGTAAAAATACGTTCAATATAATTTGTGCAGCGTATTTAATTTAATGAACTTGCAATATGCCAAATGAAACCTCACCTACTGGGCTCGAGTACATCGCACCATCCTCTTCATATTAATCAGTCGCCCGGGCGATCTTTATCACTGCTCGAGTGGCCGCGTTTATCAATTATTTATGAAAGGTGAAATAAAATTGCCCGTGTCGTACCGGGGCATTGAAATTTGAATTATCGATTATTACGTGTGCCATTAAATCGGTGGCGACTCACAACATCCCGTTTCCTTCGAGGCTTTATTACCGGCCTGTCGCTCCTTAATCGATGACTGTGTTACCAAAATAACCTCATGTTACCACCTTTGCATTTTATACTTGCCCGGCATTATTGATTTTAAGTCTTGCGGAACCACACTTTAAACCGTTTTGAGTTGTTGTGGTTTGACTTTGTGTCTTACTTATATGCATAGGTACCTGTGCTAATTTGGGGCACTGATACTAAAGTAATGTAGCAAAATATTTAATCGACATTAGCGTTTTATAGTAATCGAGAACTTTCAATGAGACATGTGTTAACATATCAACATCCTTTTTATTGATATCAAAACCCTAGATCGTGCCCCGAGTTAGCACAGGTATGCTTATATAGTATTATATTGGAATTTACATATTTGTGGATTTTTCGTCTCATCTAAATAACCACTTCAACATACATCTTTAGTACCACAATAAGTCCCACGGTACACAGCATGCCACAGGTATGAAATTTTGTATGTAAACATAACACCCGAGTAGCACCTGAATTCAGAATACTAACTCTTATGTTTAATAGAATTTAAGTAATATACGTTTGTACATACACTACTCCGTCTTATGATATATAATCATTTACGCCTACAAATAGTTCTGTAGAACTTATATCCCTCCTCTGGTATTAAGTTAGCTCTTGATAAGTCTTGATATATTTCGGATATTCCTTTTTTGGCTATGTGATACGCATCTGCCTTGAACGACTGGTTAGCCCTCTCGAGGTCAAGCTTGGCGAAGGAGCGCAAACCCACAAACGAGAATGTCTCCGCGTCACAGGAGTGTAGGTACGTACTCCGTGAGGCTGAAAGTATTTATCAGAACACACCAAAGTTGCCATTTTCCAATTTTGTAAACTACTTACACGATTTTTTTACGCTGATTAACTTGCATCATGTAATGTGACTTAAGGCATTAATTCGCTAATTAAATGTGCGTTCTACATTACTTACATATTTTGTTGTTTTGCGGCGGATTAGTCATTCGGGCTTTCCTATGTGCGATGTGCGTTACAAGCTCCTATCTAACATGACCTCAGTGACCGTGCATACTTTAGGTCAGTTTTCACTATCCGTAGCACTGCTACTACTAAGTAATAATGTGCATACGCGTACTTTATTAAACTTATGCAGTAAGTCATATTCTATCCTCAAACTGTCCTAAAAATAATCAACGATGCACATAGGTAAAGGTTTTTTTATCATGCATAGTATTTTATATCATAATTGCATAAGTTAAGAAAGTTGTTTGCTGTCACCAGTAGGGGTGAATAAACCACTAAGTAGTTGCATTTGCACATAAATCTAAAAATATTCGTTTGAAAAGTTGTTATACCACTACATATCAGTTGTCTAACCAATTATTTCACCTGATGAAGGTGAGATATTTCTGGAGGCATTTACAGGATATTGTTGATGTAAATAACGCATGAGACACACAGTCGAGAAAACCGTCAAGCAGATGACCCTATTTTCATTAACAGCTATTACAAAACTGTGAAAACGATACGTCGCGATGGTACATTGTAGTTACAAAAAGTGCAGAGCCTCTTTGGAGGACACTGAATCGAAAAATATTTTTTATATTTTAATAAAACAATTCAAACGGAGTATATCGCGTATATTAATTATCTGAGCCTCCCTGATGTTTCCGTTTAATCCGTTTAATTTTTTTAGTTCAATGTGTGACAGTCGCGGAAACCGAAGAAAATATTAATATTTTTTGTATGTAAATGTGTCTTCGCGGCTTCAAGCGCCAAAGATGTACTCCTCGTGTACACGTGTATACACGAGTAACTAACGGTACAGGTGCTTATAGGATTATTTTGATCTCATTACTTTAAAATGAAAAGAATATTATGCGTTTTTCTTCACCGGGCGAACGTTAATCTTATAATTAAACTAAAAGGCGTCCTTCTAGTTTAATTACAAGACTAACGGAAGGGGCGAGCCGTGAGTCTCTTGCGAGCGAGCGGCGAGGTGTGAACTAATGGTACGTACGCACCTCATCCGTCGCGACGTCGCCCACGTCGTAATTGTCCTACATGTGTACCTATTTTAAGTTCATATAATAAACTTCCACGGCGGTGCGGTGTCTGATTAGGGGCGCGACTGACAGATCTGTGGTCTCGACGTGGCTCAATAGCTGTTTATTGTGTATTACAGCCGCCGAGTGTTGACTTCGGGAGTTCGTAACGTTTGTCAGCTCGCGGCCAACTCGATCATAAATAAGTACGCACGGAATTAGAGTGTACACATAAACCGGTCTATTGTACAGTTCAGAGTCAGTATTGGCACGTAAATAGGTACAAGCGGACGGGACGGGCTCGGTTGTCATCGCGCGAGTCGCATACCTCCTCGGACGACCTCTGCCCAGCACATACTTGCGTGTGCCTTACGCCGTATAAATACTCCGTCCCTTAGAATTCGCAGCATCCGCGTATGTAACTGCTAAACACGATCTTTTCGTTCCCGCATTTGAACGCGAAATATCTTATTATAAGCGAAATGTCGCGGGTCCGTCCTCATCAGCGCGATTCGAATTAATCTCTATTGTAACGTGAAAAGATTCATTATTAATAGTGTGTGAATGCAAGGGCTCTTAATATGGACGGTGAGTGCCGTACATACATTACACACACGCGCGAGAAGCCGGTTGCGGCGCTGGTGTGGGTAACACTATCACAATCCGTTGCCGTATACGTAACGAGAGACTACAAAATATTACTAACCGCGTGAACGGCACTCCCTTCGTTTCGGAGAAATTAATTAAAGTTTCCGAGAAGCGAGCGTCTCATTCACCTAAGTATCTGATTAGGGAGAGCCGGCTGCGGCACCGATGCGATCTTAGGTGTCGGGTGTTCGGTGTCGCGCGCTGCTCTTTATCTCCGAAACAATAGCTACGTGTGATTAAGTTACTCATTGGAACCTTCCTTGCGGGCTTGTTTTACAACCGTGTCATTGCTGCCGCGAAATAGAATGGACAATAGATTTTAAACCATCTATCGAGCTAACACCAAACCCTATATCTACGTGCATTCTTCTTTAATATAAGTACTAATGACATAAAGAAAATTGAACACGACATTCTTCTCGCTGGCAGCTCATATTCTAAGCCCATATCATATAAGTAACTTAACTCTACAAAAGAAACTTGCTCAACTCATTATAAAGAACAATAGCTCACCATACGAACGGTTACTTATTCATGGTACTTTATTAAAGTTGAAAAAAGAGCACCACCAATCGTTAAATTACGATTCGGAACAAAAAGGGGTCAGTTGAGAATCAACGGTCGACTGGGAACTGCAAAAATGACGAAGATTGTTCAAGGCTCATTATGAAGTTAAATGAACGATGTTTGGTTTTGTTGCCGGTTACGTGTCCCGCGCCCGAGCACGCGTGTTGGGCCTAGGAGCTGCCCAGTGGAAAAAGGGCCTAAACATAACTAGCCTCGTACAATGCACTACCTTACAACTTCGGGTAGTATGGCGTCCGAGACCTAGTCCGCATAAATTAAGAATAACTTTACTATATAGGATCTCCAAACCTAAATTAGTTATTTGACTGAATAAACACTTTTTTGTTATCATACTTATGATTTGCGTCTTGGAATGTCATGAATGATTTTTTAATAATAATTGTGTCACGTTAAACAAAATAGTGCTCGTTAAATATCATATAAAACTCTTTAGAACGGAATCAATCAAGTGTTCATTTTGTTCACATTCTGTGCTACCCTTCAATTTAGCGCGCGGTGTAAAGTCGCGCACAAAATATTAATCTGGAACTCGACACTTGGTAAGCAAGCCTGAAGAGTCGTATGACCCAAATAAAAACAACTTTGTCACCTTTTGTTCCAGCTCGTTTCGTAAATGAAAATACAGTGCCCTTACCATGAGTTAACGTGACCGTGCTCGCTAGCGACTGCGTAAATGAGTTGTATGGAGAATAGTACCTACATCGCCCCTAGCATTTACTTTGTAGAACTACAATTCTCCATACAAATCCTTTACGCAGTCGCGCCTTTTACGAAGCGAGTACTGTCACTGTAAACTCATGGTAAGGGTACAGCTCGGCGAAAAGTCGTATTTAGCATTTGAAAATGTGACAAAATAAATAGACTGGTTAACTGACGGATCTAATCAGCTATTTTCAGATGTTAAAACGATTCGCTAGTATTCACAAGTTGAGTATCACCTTTTGAGTTATATACTAATCTTGATTTTGAATAAATATGACATGTATGACTTTAACGCCAATTTATTACAAACTGGTTTTATAATTTATTTATTTTATTACTTTATGTATTCATCTTATTGTTCCAAAATATAATACCTAATCATCAATGTCTAAAATAACTAGTTAATTATGTATATTTAAGTGAAGGTTATATTATAGATTTCGTTTCGAGTATCCCTTTGTAACTCATTCCAGGGAATATTTTTAAGTTATCATTCGAAGGCAATATAAATCTTTTTTTGGTTAGGTTTGGACTTTATAATGTTAATAAAAACTATGAACATAATATACCTACTAGCGTTGTCCCTGATTATTTCCTCTAAGAAGCCTTTCTCTAGAATAACTGACTAAAACAATGACGAATCGTCAAACAGAGGACTTTGAAGAGGTATTTATTCCTCCCTTATTCCCAAACTAGTCGGAAATGAGATGTATCAAATGCAAGTAATGCAACACCATCTGTCAATGGAATTTTCGATATAACAGCACTGTAAAGCTTACGAATAACAACAAAATGGCTGACTAGCGACGCCATTTTGTTAACATAAAACATGTTTTTCACAAGGGGTGGCCGAATAATAAGCTTGCTTAGTAACCGTGTTGTTCTATATTAGAAAGTCACAATAAAGCTTTAAAAATATTGCATTCGTAAGGTCACCCCTCCGTTAATAACGTATTTGTTAGGTGTTTAATTCACATAGATACGGTTTATTATATATTACAACAGATAGGAGGTAATCGGTGTAATTACGTATATAACAAAAATATTTTCGTATCACTAACGAACCTATCTACAAGTATTGCTTAAAGAGACATAGTATTACAATGTACTTTGGGTGTAAACTTAATACTGTTGCCTAGTCTAACATGGCAGTAGTTAAGTTTTATTACAACTGTAGGTATACCATGTGGGTCCTGTAACAGAAGCAAAAATTTAAAACATATATTTTACTCGTCAAACTGAACACGCCTGTTCAGAAACTTAAAAAAAAACTATTTTCATATGTTCAATATTTCAAACAAAGTAAATAGCATGTCCAATGTACGCCGTCCAACATTGACATCGCCTTAGCATTGACATAGCTGTCACTTCACTAAATATCAAATGTCTCTCAATACGAATAAACTTCATTTTACAGTTTTACATTATAAATGAGGTATTTTTAAAAGGGATATATTTAAATGCACATCTGTATAATTTTTCAGTACACTAGGTAACTCCACTAATTAACTGAATGCATACCAGAAAAACGAATGCTGTGCAAAAAAACAATTGATTAACTAAACATGTCCTACAAAAAAAACTTAAACGTCATACAAAACGAGATGACCTTTTTAACCGAATTAACACCAAAAATATGGTTCGTAAATTGGATATATTTGAAAGTTTCACCAAAAATACTGACTTGCACACTAATTATCCTGGCACTGCACACTAAGATCCGACTCGGCCGGATTAGGTTAGGTTAGTTTTTTTTTTTATATCCAGTAAAACAGTTTTGCAAATACCTTTAAATAGTATATTGAATTCGCATTATTTAGTGTGCATAATTAGTGTGCAAGTCAGTATTTTTGGTGAAACTTTCAAATATTTTGATCGAAAAAAGGGAATATACACATACAGATACCGATTTAAATACATGCCTTTTTAAAAGTTGTTTAATAAGTGGTGTTCAGTTTGAGGGGTAGGATCTATGTTTTAATTTATTGCTCCTGTTACAAGGCCCACCTGGTATACATATGTACAATGTACATACATACAAAAGACATATGTATTACAATAATGTGATTTATAAACTCAGTTTTCCAGTCGGCAAGACAATGTCTACCAATATTTACTTATTACTTTATTTTATAAAGTTACCAACAAACTCTTAACCAATAAATGACCTATGGATGTTACTTTACATATCGTTTGTTGATATGGATAAGCTTTCCCTACGTTATTTACTTATAACCATAATTACTTAGGTTCCGTACCTTCGTACGTACTAGTTAGCTAATGAAAAATATGATTCAGTTCGGCAGTGGTTATCAAACTTATTTACTAAAATCAACTGAAACAACTCCACGTTATTATGTTACTTTTTATTATGGATCGAATAAACTTGCTAACAAAACATCTCTCGTTCAATAAGACCTTTGACTTTGCAGTGAAGCATGTTCGTATATGGTTGTTTCATGACACATTTAATTGGGTCCGCGGACGGACTGCGCTCGCGCCAGTCGCGCCTGCGTAGAACGCTATTAAGCGTTTACTGCCCATTCTTATACTTAATTGCTATTTAAATAAAATTGAAACGCGCACGTCGGGAATCCCTGCATTCCTCATAACGCCTATAAGGATAAGTTTATTTCACGCAAAATTTGTAATAAGAACTATTCAGATAAAAATACAAAGACAATGCCGACATTATCATAAAAATAATCGAAATGGTAAATTTATATGTTATTTAAGCACGCTTCGACGAAACCGTTTTAGTTTGTCTTGTGAACTGACGTAGCACAACTTATTTTTCAGTGTCCATAAAGCAATTTTATTTTAATAGCAGCTTTTGTATAGTGAATATTTTAATTAACAAGACCGATTAATAAAAAATCAACAGTATAATAAATATGTAAATATTAATTATAGTAACATTTCAAATGAAATCGGCTACTGAATTGTCATAAATGACTTTCCTTCTAAATCGGAGTCCTCGAGCCTCGAGCTGGTCCATAGCCACCAGTCAATGCCAGCCCAGGAATGGGCCAAGGCGTGTATTCACACATGCAAATATGTGTTCGAAATCACCGTTCCGGAATTTCTCCCACGTCTCGTCCCCTGCGTCCAGAGCTATAGATACTTTATTACGTTATAACAGAGAATTGAGAAGTTAAAGATCAAGAAAATATTGTGTTGTCAGTTTTCGAGGCGAAAGCTCGGAAATAATGAGGATAATCCCCTTTGTTAAGGGAGTGCGTCCCTCGCATGGAACCTTCTTATCACCGAGATAGTGAAAGTAGATCGTGCACGCACTCGCCCCGGGCATTATCTTTATTAACATTCGACTACTACTCACTTAGGATTTCACCGTTTTAATTATGGCCTCCTAAACTAAGTAATTGACAGATAAGTCTGACGAGTCCTATATTAATTCGACAGCCGTGAAATTTAATAAACTGTTATCACACGGCAAATACGGGTGAACGGCGGTTCTAATAATTTGCCAATAAATTAAACACTCAGAGATAATGTGGGAACGATTCGGGAATAATGAATTTATTGGTTGGTGGATTTTCGCACGGCTGGGCCCGACGCGGTTGGCATTTTTGCGCGCCATTCAACTGCTCGCTGCTTCGAAATCGGCTGCGCGGGATTACGACCGTTCAAAGGCATTTCTGCTCTCGATTTAGGTACAATACTGTGGTCTGTAGCCTTGAGGCCGGTTACGCTAATTTGACTGAGACTCGGTGCGCTTACGCATGAGAACCCGAGAAAGTACGGGTCTGTAAATAGTAGTTATCGCTTATCGCGCTCATAGCTATCTGTCCTGAAATTTCTCGCTTCTTACTTTATCGAGTTCGCAGGAAATGTTCTGCGTAAGTGGGCACAAAATCGTTAATCGGTTCTTATTCAGCTACCTATTTTTAAAGTCAGCTACCTATTCTGTAAAAAAAGCATATTCTACGAGGTGTGGAGGCATTTGGAGTGAACGAATGAAATTCCTGTTGCAAAGAAACCTATTGTCGATAGTCAATTAGTTAACGCAACATATGATTTATGGAAATTTCCACCGATTGGTCCTGACTATATGGAAAACATTTGACTCATTTGCTATACCTAGACTACGTCTAGCTAGCACAGCATTTGACTGGTCTATAATAGGCGTGCGGACAATTTTTTTTTTGAGGATGTCAATCGATTCTATTTTTTATTGGGATCAAATGTCTATATTTATGTTCATGGTTGTCATTCAATTATTGTCTTGTCAAATTATGAGGATTCTAAAAACAATTTTAAAATTTCTCTTGGGTTAAAAAAATAAATCATAAACGTAACTTTGAACTCAAATATTTCAAAAAAAAATATTTGTTTTTATTTTTTTTCCTTGTTGCATGACATATTGAACTAATTTTATTCATATCACTACACTATGTTGTATAATTAAACTTCAGTTGCATCCCCTATTGTAGTAAATAGTTTTGTATATATTTCCTCTACAGTAGGACATCGGCTGTGTAACTATGTAGGTACAATACAATACAAAATGCTTTATTGCACATCAAAAGCATTTTACAAATTAAAAAAAGATACAATACTTAGTTTTAATAACGGTAGACAACAGGCGGTGTTATCGCTAATGAACCATCTCTTCCAGACAATCTTTGGGATTTGGGTTTGGTATGTAATACATTCACCAATTATATAAACAAGAAAACTTATTATTCAAGAAATATTTAAGTGAATACGCTACTCTCAATGTTTGATGCAAAAGTTGGATGTTCAAGTTGTAGTCTAAAGTTTCATTTTAAATGTATATATATGTACCTAGAATAATTACAAAAGGAGCTTGATAGAAGAGATTTTGTACGTATGAGACTTAAGAAAAATTGATGTGTAAGAAAAGTTAATGTGTTTTTTTACATTTGTACAGTATGGTCTACACTATAATAAATAAAAAATATACGGATATATATCTTATTTTAACTATTCATCTGCCTACCTATTTTGTACTTAAAAAAATCAATATAAGTAGTCGCGAAATCGCTGAACATCATCTTTTTAGATTGTTGAATGATTATTTTAATTTAGTCATCTTTTTATTGATTTTTCAATTATTATTTTAATTTTAATAAAATAATGATCAACAATGCAAAAAAATAAAGATAAGTAGGTTTATACAAAAACATTGGGTTTCGTTAGTAACAAAAACCAGTATTTTTAGAACAAAAAAATTTACTATTTTCATCGAATCATTCTTTATTTTAAACGATACCTATAAATAATTTTAATTATATGTTTTTTTATAAAGTGTGTTATTACATTTAATGTTCATCCGTGCGAATGAGTTTAATAGTTATTAAATCCGTTATTCACAATAAAGATTAAAATTATATGTATTTATTTATTACTCATACCTATATATTTTCTATATTTCTGTCATGTTCGTATGTAAGTAAAGTTGTTCCTGCATTTATTCTTCAAATGACCAACCGACACATTGACGTCCTATAGGTAGATATTACTACAACAAACACTATCAAAAAACCTACGAGTACCTACCTAATAAAAAGATTATGAAATGCGAAAAGTTTTGAACCTAACAATTAACAAGAGAAAATACGTACCAAATAAGATTTTTATGTGTGGTGCAGTAAAATTCGTACCTTTATCTATTTGGTATTTCCTCATTTAAGATGCCTTATAAATTTCAAAATGTATTTTTTTCATATTATGTCATATTTATTTTATAAAGTTTTGTTTTGCTTTATTTATTTTATATACTTTTCTCTCGTTCTAAATAGTGACATAGCTTTTTCATGCTTTCATTGCATGCAGTCGAAGTAAGTTGGAAAAGACAGTATTCTTTGTGAATTTCGTCAATTTCGAGTAGTTTTTCAAACAAAAATTATCAATGAAATATTATATATAATAATATATACCAATAAATCGCAATCGCCCTGTTATAACTAGTAACATTGTTAATACGTTAAGAAACATGTTTTATCACAGAAAGAAAATGTCGAAAACAATCAGCATTTTAAACGGATAAGGGCTTGTGCACAAATCACGCGAGGTTCTGTAGGGAGGGGGGGTCACGAAAAAATCACGACAGATCACGTTGGGAGAGGGAGGAGTATAAGGAGACCTCACGTGTATTTTTCTACAGTGAACGAACTAAAAAAATATCTACCCTTTCTCGGTTTCGTTAGAAATAAACCTTCACTTCAAAATCGTAAGTCGTCAGTAAGTTGTCAGGGGAAGCGGAGGGTAACAAAGAATCTCACCAAATATCACCCGGGTCAAAAAGTAGCCGAAAAAACCTCGCGTGATTTGTGCACAAGCCCTAAGGACCCTTTACCTATATTCTATGCAAATGGTCTAAAATAATGACTTGAACTTTCCGTTTACTTTTCTTGTATTGATTTCTGAAAACTGTCCTATTGTTAAAACATGACATTTCTACAAAGCTAAAAAACTAAAATGTATTTAAGAAAATAAAAAAACAAGATTTTTTAATGCTTTTTATGCCAATGATTACAAATAATATATCTAGCTAAATACGAGTACTCTAAGCTTGTTAGCCCAAAAAAGGGATTTTTAGGTACATTTTGTATCGTTATATTTTTATTTTTTCATGTTTTTGTGAAAATTGCTAAGAACATGTTTAGCATTCTGTGTATGAATATATTATTTTCCGACATGTCCTACAAACTGTATGAAAACTTCCATTTACATTCCAGTAACGAAAATTAAACATAATTTTTGTAGTGGAAGTTGTGTTTTTCATCCACAAAATGGATAAACACTGAGCACATACCAATTTTCACTACACAAACTAGTTATTTAACTTCATATATTCATATAATAATTAAAAAAATATTAAGTATAAATAGTCGTGACATTTTTAAGTATCTTACTTACAAATGTCACGACTATACCTCTATACCTCTTAGAAAATGATAATACAATTTAGTGTTACATTTGAAGTCCATTTGCTATAAAAAAATCCAAAAACTTACCATCTTGGGTGTTAAAAAGTCACAATTCATATTATGATATTTTACTATAATTGAATGATATATGTGTGTTGTGATATATTTTACGAAAACTGGTAGAATACAGATATCTCGCTGATCTGGAACCTTTTTTTTTGTTTATGGGGTAGCCACCGGGTGTGGTCTCTAAAAAATTTGGAAATATACTTCGTTTCAAGGGCAGTTTTTGGAGGCAATTCATTAGGTATTTTTTATTTATGTCAACCACTCTTAATTATATTATTTCAGAAGGGTCAATAAACTTTTATAAGTTTTCGCTTTCCTTCACCTTATATATTTAGGCGTTACAATTTTATAGTTATTAATCTGCTATAAAAAAAGAGGATTGCATATAGATTTAAACGTTGACTATTCGCATTTAGTCCAGTCAAGATAGACGACATAACGTCGAAAATTCATAACATTATGAATTTTCGACGTTATGTCGTCTATCTTGACTGGACTAAATGCGAATAGTACTCGTATAGTAGTTGATTCATCTAGGGACTACTTTCGTATCCCAGATTCAGTAACCTGAACTAATAATTGATAACAACTAAGTTGCGTTGCAGCGCCATCCAATATACTACTTAGTTATAAATATAACATGACAAGCGCAAAACTAGAACGAAAAAAAAAGGCTCCATGTCCACGTTTGCCTAAGAGAATATGAAACATGTCATAAGCTTTCCTGTATTTTTTTTTTATATTTATATATAATTTTCAACAGTATACACAAACAAAACTCGTAGTAGTATGCTCTGTTTTTGTATAAGTTTAAATATATACTTATACCAAGGATTTTTTTCACTCCGATTTTTTTTGTCTGTATCTAAAATATAAATTGTCGCGTGTCCGTATTATTTAGACAATTTTATGTTCCACATTAGAATAATACAATTGCCTGCCTTTGATTTGTATCTATTGTTGATTCACTACGTTTACGGCGGAAGTATGTTTTTTGTACATGTAAGAATGACCTTTCTCAGTTTTTACTTGTAATATACTTGATTCATTAAGATATATTATGTTAGCCGTATCCCGATGGTTCGCATAACTCCAATTAACGATTGGTATAAGTAAGTTGCGGTGCACTGCCATCCATCACTTCTGCCACTCGGCTTGTTGCGTTAATCGCCGTACATTGTATGGCAGTAATTGTTTATCAAATGTGAAAATTCACAATTGTTCCGTTTGTGGTTGGATCGCGTGAGTCATTTTTTACATTGAATTTTCCCGTGTATCGGCTCAAGTTGGATATAAATGATTCGATTTTTAAAATTTGTAAGTCTTGATTAAATCAATATTTTTTAGTATACAAATGGTAGACTAAATACTATAGGGTATTTTCTACCAGTAAACCTTTTGCGTAATGTATGTAAAACAAGAAAAAAAAACAAAAAAACAAATAATGGTCAAGAATCTCCACTTAGACGCGCTCTAATAAGTAGATAGGTATGGGTACTTATGGGGAATGTTTAAAAGAAAGAAACCATAGTGGTTTTTGGGTTTTTTATTCGATTCTTTTAAGTTTATTTTATTATAAAATATGTAGCAATTATAAGAAGACAATCTGATAAACACAAAAAGAGAAAAATAAAAACAAAACTCTCTCAATTCTATTTAAAACGCCGATTGAAATCCTTAAGTGTTTCTTCTAATTCGAACTTCTCACAAATTTATAATGATATTTTTACTGGAAAGCGAAGTGATGACTTCGGCCCGACCCATCTGCGCGGCGCGGGTTGATAGTTTAATTGCTTCCTACGACAAATTGACATCGCTGATGTTTAGAGATCGTTTACGGTTATGAAATTTACTGACAAATAAATATTTAATGGATAAATAAAAACGTGCGTAGGTATTAAAGAAAATAAACACAGCGGATGGATTCAATATGTCAAATTGAGAATTAAATTAGATAATTTACAGTAATGTAATCTGCAGCTGTTTACCGTAAAACCTTACTTCTAATAAGGATTATACTTTTAAGAGGATACATTTGTAGCTTATTTGATAACAAAAATAAATACCTACATTGTTAGTCGGTGCTTTATCAATCAGAAAATCAGTGTTTTTACTCACTTCGCTAATTAAATGCTGTGATTAATTTCTAATACATCAACACTTTTGTAAAATTAAACTTAATATTGTTGAAAGATAGTTCATTCATACGCATGTCGACGACACATAATTTAGTGATATCTCGCCGGTGTGCAGAATCCAATTGTCATTATTCATCTTGGTTAATTACTAATTGGATGTTTCTAACCTACTAATTAAGGCAAACAGAATAAAATAACAACTTGTTTGACAATGATGGATACAGAAGAAAATTTGTTACGTTATACGAGATGGATTTATATTTAAAATAATACTGTTTTTGTAAATGAACAATTGTAAACGGTATAATATATGCAAGTCACAGCATAGGTCGTGTCTAAATTTGGCTTCTAATAAAAACATTTTTTTTTTAATGAGTGATGACTTGAAAACGCCGTTTAAAGTGCCAAGCGGAAAATAAGTTACAAGCGTCAAAAATTGAGCGGTTGGGATGTCTGTTATCGGGATTTCTCGTTTCTATTTCTCTTGAGTGTTACGAATCTGATCTGATAAAACCAATCTCCGAGTAAAAACATCATGTACTTATCATTGACCATTGCAACCAGTTGGACGAACTTATAAATCTCTGAATAAATAAGAATTGTAAAAAAATATATTAAAAGTCGGATTAGAAGTTGCAGCTTTTGTAACCATGTCAGCATACCACAACAGACGGATTATTATCAAACATAATTTAACCAAGACCAAGATCGCTCAGCTAGGAGTTGAATCAAGAAACTTTTGTGTGAGACATAACTTTCGGAAACAAGTTCAATTTTAAGTTGCGAAATAAAACTTTACCTGATTGGGCGGAGATCCTCGGAAGGCGAATTGGGACGTCATTTTTCACTGTAATTTTTGTAAGTTTCAACTATAAAAAATCCACGTATGTAAGTTAGCGGGTGTCACTGTCCGAACACTGCACTGAGCGGGTTGGTTGGCTCGGCCGAGCCTGCGAGCCGGGCCGGTGCATCCGGCGACGCAGCTGGAGAGGCCGGGGGCCGGATCGATGAGCGTCACGAGTACGAGCGGAGCGGTCCGCGTGGGCACGGGCGCGTGGGGCGCGCGCGGCGACAACGTGTAATGCGGTAGCTGCCCGCCAGGTGATAGTAATTGGCGCCGCGGTCTCGCTCTGCCGTCGGCCGTCCCTCTCGGCGCGCACACGCACACTGGTCTCTGTGTGCGTGCACCTCACCGCTCCTTCTTTTCACGCTGGCGTCGCCGTTTGACCCCGCGCGCTACGACGCTCTCGATTTTTGCGGTGCGGTGGGTGGCGCCCGCCGAGGGGCGGCCCGGAGTGGGGCCGCGGCGGTGGGGGTAGATGCACTCCTTTTTTAAAGCTTCTCTTTCTTTTCTCGTATTTTCTATGTTGGTATTGGTAAGAAGCGGTCTCTTTTATTTTATTTTATACATATTTATTGTGATAATTAACAGTGACGATGCACACGACGAGCTAGTCGGTCGAAGCGTCGACTTAATGATAGCTTTGCATTTGATTAAAGGTAACCACGACATTTGTAATTTTTATTTTTTCCGATTGTCGAGTCGGATAGTTGTGGAGGCGAGACGCGGGCATGTGTGGCGAGGCCACATTAGCACATTACTCGCGCTCCTGAAAGCGGGGCAATTTAATCTTGCCTTCCCGAAATTACATAAGTACTTATAAACAATGATATCTCCGTGTGATGAGCGGTAAATCTGCTTTAAGCGCTGCAACCGCTGAGGATTAAGCGGCTATCTCATAAATGCCACTAGTTGTTGTATAATAATATGATGAAGTCGTCGAAGCTTTCTTGCGATTCGACCGATATGGGAGGTAATCAGTAAGATAGCGGCTCCACTTAGATATGATGGCTCGAGATACTCCGAGTTTATTGACCGAGTTCGTACTCACTACTCAGACTTGGTAGTTTAAGTGGAAATTCTACAATACAACTAGCGCTGCCAAAGTAGGTAACCTCAATTTAATATAACAACACAGCAAACAAACAGGCCTCAGTAAGGCTCAAGCGGTCGAAGAAGTAATTAAGATTATGATGTTTACATACAACGCGACTGCCGCACACAACCGCCGGTCAATCTATGACACCGCAGATTATCGAAATAAAAAGCGCAACGTTCCCAATCGATCTGTTCCCCTCTTCTTTCTTATCGCGCGAATATTTCACACTGCACGCATACCGACCGAAAAAACTCGCACACATATAAAATATTCAAACGGTATAACATAAAATAAATTATCTTAGGTGAGTATGAGTGTTTGCGTGGCCCCCTCCCCTGGGCGGGTCGGCGGCGACCAATGGAGCCGAGCGTCGCGCGCCGATCCGCGCTCACTCGCGCCGCAGCCGCCGCGCGGGTCGCATGCGTCGAGATACTATGCTCTACCTTGAATACTGACACACTATACAATATTCGTAGTGTTTAATATGAAAAATATTTGGCAAATTAAAATTGGTACCGCTTTAACATGAATACCTATTAATAAAATCTGTAGTTACTCTATAACAGAAACAAGAAAATAGGTGCCTTTAGTTAGTAGCAGTTAGTTACGATGGTTGATTTTGCGTTATAAAATAAAGGAGGGGGATAAATTTAAGAAATATGTTTCGTCATGTACTTATACAAAATGTTATGAAATTGCAATGAATAAAACCAACGAAATTACGCTAAATTAAATCTAAACCTATCAAGCTATATCCCCTAAGTCGTAAATTATAATATAAACCGGCCAAGTGCGAGTCGGACTCGCGCACGAAGGGTTCCGTAAGATCAAATAAATTGTTATATTTCGTATTTGAAATTTCTTGACTTTTTTTTTTTTTAATTATCTATTGAATTATATGACTTGCTGAATTTGTTTATTATGTTGACGATCACCGTATAGATTCGTGTAAATTAACGATGTGTAATTTATAATGTATCCCTATATGTGTGAAATAAATATAATCTAATCTAATCTAATAAAAAAACGGCAAAAATATCAGATTTGTTATATTGGATCTCTTAAATATCTATTTTATTCTGTTTTTAGTACTTATTCGTTGTTATAACGGCATTAGAAATACATCATCTGTAAAAATTTCAACTGTCTAGCTACCACGGTTCATGAGATACAGCCTGGTGACAGACAGACAGACGGACAGTGGAGGCTTAGTAATAAGGTCCCGTTTTTACGCTTTGGGTACGGAACCCTAATAGTTATAACTTTCTATTCACTGAATAACTGTCTGTCTGTATTTTTTTTACATTTCTTCAGTCAGTTCTGATATTAAATATATCTTAATGATACCTAAGTATATATTTTTTAAATCTCTTGATATTTTTTGTTGTTGTCCTGTTGGTTCTTGCGGCAGTTTAAAAAGACTGAAAAGTTTATTTTGCGTTGTATAGATATAAACATGATTAACGCGTAGGTACCTATAGATAGGTACTTATAGATTAAATTATGCAAAAAAAACATATTAGTTAAGTTATTGACAATTGAGACTTCAAGAGGTTATTAAATACTTAGTGTATTTTAATGCAATCATTAGATATTCTATCCTTATGCAATTGTACATAGAAAATGGGTTTACTTTTAAGGAGTAAGGTGAGTGGGGGGAAGATCGATAGGAATGTGGAAAGGTGAGCAGTGTTGTGTTGAATGAAAGTGTTGAGTGAGATTGGGATCCTCGTGAGGCCAGGGGCCCTGGACACGAGCCCACAGTGCCCAGTAGGAAAAAGGGGCCTGCAGGGAATACGATGAAAAGCTAGAGGTAAGAAATTGAAGAAAAAATTAACTTTACAAATACATTTTTATTTAATCTTTCCCGTCATAGGTAACGTAAATCTCAAGATACGAATATTAGTCACATCTAGACCTAAGTATAAAACGGTATAAAATCTAAAATAACATTATTTAAACAAAACACCTTCTCATACAAGTTACAAAAGATAGGGATACGATGAAAAATAGACGATTTACTCGTAGGTTACGGTTACAAAACCTTTAACAAATTAACTCCCGACACGCGTCCACGCACTTTGAACGCCGACTTGCGACTTGCGAATGATCGGCGGTGAATCGTAACAAAATAGCGACCTAAATAATGATCAGCGCTAAAATATACTAAGGTGTACTCGGCTAATTCCGAATGGCGGATAATTCCGAAAATTACTGATATCTAATAAACGGGGTAACATTTTTTGCGCTAGCAACACTTCTTACTGTAGAAGTGTATAGTATCTGAGAAAGTATGGCTAGCGCAAAAAATGTTACCCCGTTTATTAGATATCAGTAATTTTCGGAATTACCCGCCATTCGGAATTACCCGAGTAAACCCTACACTTAAATTGGGAATTTGAGATGACTTTTTGTCTTTCCCCTTTTTCATTTTCTCCCTGCTTTCCTTACCCGTTTTCATTATAAGTCAGTGACTTCTAATTATAATAAGTACCTACGTAAAGCAGACAAATATCTGTACGTCATTTGACAAATATACATTTACCTCATCATTTTAGACTCTTCGTATCACAAATGATCATTTGACAAATAATACATTTCACAACCTTATTTAATTGGATTAATTTCCTACCAATCCTACTAATTTTACAAATTGGTAGTATTCGGTCATAGCTTGTTAATATCAAACAAACTTAACCTAACCTACTTCTTATTTTCCTATCCTAACCTATGTTTTAGGTGACTTCCATTATTCACATTATACTACTTACATAACGAACTTTAAGAAGTTGTTAACTTAGTTTACATAAATAATTAAGTAGGTACTCGTTTAATTAAACGTTGATCTGCCAATTGAATTGTTTGTGAAAGGAATAGTATGTTAAGTGATAATTTTGTGATATGACGATCTGTCAAGTAAATTCTTTTTTTAATGAACAGTTTAATGAAACAATGTTTTTTTCAAAACTACTAATTTGTAATAGTGGAGTTGTCGAACCTTGTTTGTGAAATGATTAAATAAATGAATAATAACTTGTACGAAAATGACGTTTCATATTAAAAATGGCCATATTATAAGTTCTAGCCGTTCTTTGGAAAGTCACGGGCGTTGATAAGACCAACTCTTTAATTTTTTGTTAATTATTTAATGTGTTTTATTTTTCTTTGCATAAATCAGTTTTGAGACATCCAAAGAGCTCGGTTTCCAATGGCTTGCCATATGTTTTGCCTATTGGCACCGAATGATTTAAGCTACCGAGTACCTACTGCCCTTAAAGAAAAACTACAGGAAAAATTACTACTCGTCCTGATTCCAATGAAAGATTTGAGAGGAATTAAAGACTTCTATAACTCTACTTTAAAGTCAAATCTGTTTTATCAAGAGTTTTACAAGGGGTTGTGCCTATGGTGGTTGAAATTAAATGAAGACACAGTGCTATTAAAATCACAACACTGATTTCGATAAGAGTTTCGTTATACTGGTAAGTACCTCATAGACATCATTACAGGCAGCGAAGCGCCCGCAATTCTTCCACCGACCGTGCCTACTCCACACGCTCCATCTAATAATCCATTGTTCCGCATTTTATGCCTATAAAATAGCGCTTATTTCAAGCAAACGGACCTATAATTCATCCCGCAACAGATGTCTCCCAGTGCCGCTCCTATGAGATTGCGCTTAATACTTTTTGCTAATTTTAAGAGCTGCCAAATGTTTACAATCTCGTTTTATCCTTTGATGTCCCCTTTAGTAACTGCCACGTGTGACTGCCGACTCCATAACGTCACAGTATAATAACCTAAACGACAGATTGAAATAAAATGGGAAGACGCATCGGCATCTTAAAAGGCTCGCGTAAGAAAATAAAAAGAAAGTGTGCGTTATTTGTTTTAGTCAAATGAGTTTCTGAGGTCGGCTCTCATACATATCGAGTTCGTGGAAGGCTTTATTAGCGTTGCACCTACCTCAAAGACACATCGCATTTAAATATCACACTGAAAGCGTCAATCTACATACGTCCTATTGAGCAAATCCTAAAAGTGATTTATACTGAGTCCCTATTCGATTGAAGCAGATTACAAATAATGAATAAAATTGCATACGAAATGAGTAGACCTCACGGCCCGTGGGTGTTGTTTGCGCGGGGAGGGGGCGGGCTTATTGCCTAGCTAGCTGCGCCTCGCGACGTCGCGCGTCGAACTTCATCGCGTTAAATTTTGATGTATGCTCGCGTTGCTAAACTTCCGTTGATCATTATTTCTCGGAGGAATTCATATTGAGTTTGATAATTGACTGGTTCTGATTTCAGAGCGTGATTTCTTTTTTAATTACTTGTCGTTTAACTTCTTAGACTAGGTTGGGTAAGGTTGTACTCGTAGACGTACAGTTTCTGGAAGGGAGAGGACAAGTTTGTCGGCGTAAGAAAAAAGAAGCGAGAAGCAGGAATGAGTCCGGGCGGGCGGCTTCCGGGCGCGGGTAGGGCGCCGCTAGTGTAGCGGGAGGCCGCGCCATAGACCGAGGCAATGTGAGACAGTACCACTCAACTCTAAGAAAAGTACGCACCAAAGCACATTTCACTCCTGATTCACATTCGCATTTACAAAATGTAACATACAAAAACTGAAAAATTAAAGTAAATCTGATGAAACGCTTAAATTACCTGTACCTAGATATGGTGATCAAGAAAACACAAAACCTTAAAACGCTAACGAGAAAGCAAGTCTTCTCAAACTTTTAAGTATCCTGAAAAGATAGTGAACAAAAATGCCATAGTGCTCGTATTAAGAAAACACAAAACCTTAAAACGGAAACAAGAAAGCAGGTTTGATCAAACTTTTAGGTATCCTAAAGAGATGGTGACTAGCAGAGACGGGAGGCGCTAAGAAAGAACAATATCGCACAACGGAAAGAAAAAAGCAAGACTGATGAAACTTTTAAGTAACAAGAAGAGATGCTATTGAAGAAGACGGGGGGCTCGGAGGATGGAGCCCCCCGCATTTAGAAAATATAACATGCTAACACTGAAAAATAAAAGTAAATCTGATGAAACGTTAACGAGAAAGCAAGTCTGCTCAAACTTTTAAGTAAAAGATAGTAGATATCCAAAAATAGCATAGTGCTCGCATTAAGAAAACACAAAACCTTAAAACGGACACAAAAAAGCAGGTTTGATCAAATGTGCCCGTCTAGCACAACTTAGGCTCCGCGACTTGTCGCGCCACATAACATCGCCTGTCACTCTCCACTA
Organism: Apotomis capreana; assembly: GCA_947623375.1. Taxonomy (NCBI): domain Eukaryota; kingdom Metazoa; phylum Arthropoda; class Insecta; order Lepidoptera; family Tortricidae; genus Apotomis; species Apotomis capreana. Next base: position 51,477,878 of record OX392498.1, read on the forward strand.
GTGTTGCGAAGAAAGAGATATGTAATATTTCTCGCGCGAGAAAGAGTCACGGTTGTGCTAGAGGTGGTGGTATTACAGGTATCCATGGGTGAAGGTAATCGCTTATCAAGCGATCTGTCTGCTCTGCTCGTTGACCTCCTATAGGTATCGAAAAATACATACAGTAGAACATAGATCCTCCACCTTTTTTGAAGTCGTTTAAGGTCGGTTTAAAGTTGTACCTACTCTCTTTTCTAAACAACGTTTCATAAATATTCATTTTACAAACAACGTTAGATAAATGAACGATTCCCAAATTAGACGTTGCATAAAATATAATTTTACAAATTGATCATGATACAAATTATTTATTGGACAAAACATCATATCGCAAAACATTATTTCGCAAATTATTCATTTATTATTCTAGTCAATTAACAAAATAACGAATGATAAAACAACGTTAATAATATGCATTGTTTGGTAAACATTTCGTTTAATAAATCATCATGGTGTAAACGCCATTCATATGTGTAGTTTTCTACGAGTATAAATATTATCATACTTAATTTTTAACAAAGTATAATTGTTCTTATGAGCATACAGAGCAGACATCTAAGTGTTCAGGTTATTGAGGTTTTTTAGGTAACATGGCTCAAAAACCGAAAACTGTAGGTTAGGTTTGTTTTATGACCATGTATAGCGGAGCGAGCGAAGCGAGCGGAGCGTCAAAATGCTTGTTTAAAAATGGAACATCACTCAATCTAATTAAGCCTAAAAATGGTAAATATTGAAAAAATCTCGGTAAATATCGCTCTGAGAGAAAAAGTTTAAAGAACAAAGCATGCTTATTTTAGTGTAATCTACAAGATTCAATCTAATTTAAGTCCAAAAACAGCAAAAAAAAGTGTAAAAAAATTTAAGTCCCAGAAACGGCCCCTCTTTGGTACAATCTGACCGAAATAAGTAGGTACCTACTTGCCTGTTTAATATTTGGCCCAAGTGTTTCGAGTACCTACTAAACTTCATACCTTCCTGCGTTTCGTTACATAGAGTTATTTTTAATATTTTTATGAAACAATAGTTTATCAATTAATGTTTTGCAAAATAACTGATTTTCAAAACCATTCATTCGTGAAGTGAAGATTTTTTTAATGAAACTTTGTCATTCAATATTTTTATAAAGCGTCTAAGTTACTAAATGCATATTTGTCGAGTAATTATTTGTAAAATGAGCATTTTAAGGAATTAAAGGTCTTGTGAAATGAATAGTTTGTAAATCGTTGTTTGTAAAAAGTTGTTTAGCAAATGATGATAAACCTGTGATCTGACAATGCTTTGTATTGCACGCGCCAAATAGGAAAGAAATACAACAAGTAAGTATGTCTGTCTAAAATCGTTCTCTGAATTGCTGAAGGTTTTAAATTGTTTTGGTGTCTTCTGCTACCAGTTGTTTCCATTCTTTCTTTTCCTCACGGTGTTGTGTCAAAGTTTTACAAGAAGAAATAGTCGAACGATTAACTTTATTCTACTCGAACATTACACAAATCAAATAAACACATTTCACTAAAATATTAATTTCGCTCAAAATTTGGTCGAAATATAATGCATTGGACTAAGAGTGGCGGTGATACCCGCACACGTCGCTAGATGGCGCTGACTGTATTTTAAAACGCGGGCGAAGTGGCAACCGGCCGCGTTACAGTCGTTTACGACATTCTTCTACTGCGCTTGAAAACGTTTGCTAGGGATTAGGAGGGATTATTTGCATTTCGTTGATTTCACTAATTATTTCGTAAGGTTTGCCACAGGTTTGCTGTGGTTATTTAGCAGGTTGTTATTATAACAATTCGAAGATTTGAATAGGTTAGGAATTTTATGATTAGTGATGGATTACTGATTATTACTTAATTATTAGATTTAAAAGAAGTTTTAATTGAATAATGTATGATAACGAAAGCCCGGGCGTGTTTATAAAAATATGAAGATTATGCGTCGATGACTGCTGGAAGAAACTATAATCATTAAAGAGTGAGCTAAAGTAATGCTTAGGAGAAACATTGATGTTAGTTAAGGCACAGATTAATATAATAGTTCTTCGAACAGATACCCATGTCTGAATAAAAAGGCAAATACCTACTGCTTTTCATGCCTACTCAATTTAACAATGGAGCGACCTTGAACGCGCGGGTCGTTGGCCGCACGTGCCGGCAAAACGAGGCTAGGGTTGACACCGCTTAGAAACGATTTTATAAAAAGTCAAGATTAATGAAAATACGATCGATTTATTTATTAGTCAAATTTAATTATCATTAGGTACCTACTAGAAATAGGTATTCACATGCGCTGCGGCACACCATCAAAATCGTTTTAATTTCTGAGTAGGTATATCGGAATCTTACCTACCTATTCTATCTGAACATACCACAAACCAGAAACAAAAACAACTCTCTGTGTAGGTACCTAAGTAACCTAAATATATCCCAATGACAGTAAGGTACTTACTAAATAAAGTTTGGTAGGTGCCTATATATAATGTGTTTCATATTGTATAATACTAGCATTACAAGCTTCGAAACAGTCACTAGGTACAAGTTGTATAATAATCTGATCATCACGCGTTCATCTTTGCGAATGCATTCCTTGCAAAAGGTCTTAAGTGTCAAGAACAACGCCGACATTTACGCCCTTTTTAGGCCGTGCAATCCCGCCACACTGAACTGATTTGGTAAATCTTAGTGAGTAAATTATTGTCACTTGTTGATATAGGTAGTGGATGTTTTCTATGAATTAAGTATATTAAGTAGGTAGGTTTATTTATTCAACATTACATGTATCTATTATAACAGTGTATGCAATGCGTTTCTAGGTAGGTGCTTATTAGAACTTTCTGGCAAACTTCGTCCGCGTAGAAAAAAGTGGATCGTAATTTTTTTGCACCCCTAATCGGGTAAAATGTATCCTATTAACCATCTACGAATGCCCAACCATCGATTCGTGTACCAAAAGTTTTTGAAATCCGTTCAGCCGTTTAAGCGTGATGAGTGGAAAAGGATTTTTAAATGAAAGAAAAACAAAATAAGATATAAAAGTCATCATCATCAATCATCAGGAATTATATTGATATATTACAAATCGGCATTAACAGATTTTTGAACAGGCGTTCTAACATTACGGCCAAATTTTGGCTGTAACATCCGTGATATAACTGATACATCGCCCATATGGCTAAGCCTCAATATCAATTGAATTAGACACTAGGTCTACAATTTCTCGGATACGGATTAATTCGTCGTTAGCGTTCCAAAACATAATTTCAGTAACTGCACAGAAAAAGTATTGAACAGCCTGCCAGCATAGGTTTTTTTCACGCCGAACTGTGAAGAATGCCAATTCTATTATCGCTATGGCCCGGGCCGCTCACCGAGCACGCTGTTTGCGGACACGGCGCGCGGGCACAGAGTGGAGGGATGGTCATTTAGTGGGAGCCCCCCTCCGTGTCTGCACAGACTGATTAAACGATCTGCTGTCTGTGTCGAGACTTGTTTGTTTTGCTCCTCTCATCGATTCCACTCCGCTTAAGTGTTTGAGTGAGATTTTCTTTATACTAATGTATTGGGAAAACGCAGCGTTCGGTTCCTGCCTGTACCCCAGTTACATTTTTATGTAGCGAGCCTGTCTAGAATAGCGCTTTTTTCTGTTAATTACAACTCATTATGTTTTTATCACCTTTGAGCATCCTCTAGGCGTCTAATTAGATTTTTTTATAACTTCTGCACAAAGGAGCCGCATCCGAAAGTGAATTGTAATGTGGCTTTTTGCGGCTTCGTTGTTCATGTACAAAGCCTGACGGGGGCATCGTTTTGAACGAAGGTGACAGATTTTGCGGAGTTGATTGTACCTACAAATCAACATTCCGTGGGGGTCAGAATAATTAAATATTTAAGAGAAGCGTCTGCATAGGAGTTATTGATAACGTTAGTTCGTCCTATGCTGCTTCAGAAAGCTAACTTCCGATGACACCAAAATAGATCTTTCTTCAGTTGAAAATTGGACTTGGTAAAATACTCGGTAAAGGCAGCAGATCGAAGTTCGGTACGCTCTATCGCATTCAAACTCAAATTGCTATCTCGGCTAATCTGTCACTTAAAGAAGAACTACATTCATTCCTACTCGTCATTTACGTTTGCGTCTTGAGTAGGTAATATGTATGTGATCCCACGTAGATCTCGTAATTTAATTGGTTTAGATTTCCGCTGTTAGACTAGCATAGAATCTGGAACGTAGCTTTGAAGAATTTTAAAATGGTTCCTACGCGCCGATGACGGTCACCGTAGATTTTTATGTTGGTATAAGTTATAAATCTTCGATGATTTTCGTTGGTCATAATTTGGAAAGGAAAACCTTTTGGAGAACCTTTTTTTTGAAGGGGCTGAATCTCATTCTATTCTGTCCCACTCATTTGTTCCTTCTATAGAACTCACAAAATGCTAACTCGTTTGATAACCGGCCTAAACAGTTTGACGCTTTATATTTGCCCACGCGAGCATTTAAAATGTGGCACTACAATAAAATGAACACTTTACTGCTTCGCTGCTGCACAAGTGTGAATAGTTGATTGGGTTTAGAATGTCTTCAGCATGTAAAGCCTTTTAAAATTGTGCGAACATCTATCACAAAGATAAAATGACTAATCAATTTGCTAGTACCTATATATGTTACTGAAACGAGTCATTAAGTTTCAATTGGATATTAGTGTGCTTTGTCTTTGTGTGGACTATGGAAATTTAAAAACGACTCGCTGATTTAGGTTTCCTAATTTACCATCATATTGGACCCACGTTCAGAGTACAAGCTATTGGAGTATTTTTAGCATTTGATAAATGAGGCAAACTACATCAGACGGGTCGCTTGAAGGTAAGCGATAAGCATCGCGCATGGCCCCTGCAAAACGAGAGAAGTTACAAGTGCATTGCCGGCCTTTCGGATGGGATGGGTGAGTACGTATCCTTTTGTTTGAAGGTTTGTCGGTCCTATTTGTCCGGAAATATCACGACAATACATTCCATAGTTTGGCTGTGCGAGGCAGGAAATTGCTGGGGAAACGTCCAGTTAACGGCTGCCAACCGTTTAAATGGTAAGGATGGAAATGTTGTCGCGCAGAGCGATGGCGAAAGCGGCAGAGATCTAGGCAAAGAATTCTTTGGAGCACTCTGCACGTTAAGTAGGTACTTAGATAAAGTTTCCAATATGAACACGCTTCTGCACAAAAAGCCAATTTAACAAGGGATTAAGTAGTGGCTGTAACAAAATGTAGGTTAAATAAAATATCGTATGTACTTGGGTAATGATAACAATTTGGATTAATCGATACTTACCCTGATTTCATCTTGTTTAAAATTGATATCTAAGTAAAAGTACCTATCCTCAATCAACTACTCAATTAAATATACGGAGAAGTGCTAAAGTAAACTACATAAATCTTTAATAAACATCAAATTTCAATAGTATGTATTGTACTTACAACATGTATTGTACTTAAGTATGTTGGTATGCACATTCACCTTCGTAATTAAACTGTATGAAGTTTCTTTTTTACTTTATCGATCCAACTGACAAACGTCTAGTCTTATTTTTATATGCGTAGCTAGGTCGCCTGCCAGCTAAATCTATAGTTTATTTTACTTATTCATGACATGACATATGTATGTATATCCTAAAATAAAATTCGGTTGAATTTTCCCTACTAAATTTTTCCATTGACTGCGTTACTTTTCCAATATTTTGTTACACAGAGCTATCCCAAAATACGATGATGTTAAAAAGATTTTTAAATAGTTTAATACAGTATTTAGCAATGCCGCAATTGGTTCTGAAGTGTTTTCTATGAAAAATAAAAACATACGTTAGTTTTTAATTCAGATTTTTACAAGTAATCGTTTGCCGAATTCTAATAAGTACAATATTTTTTTACAATACATCAGACATTTATCAGTCAAATTGTGTGAAGTACACTAACTAGTACGAGTATCAGTGTACATAAAGAAAAGAAATAAAATATATCATAGTGACGTCATCATGTCGTGTTGTCGAATTAGTAGTTCTTGTAGAATAGGTAAGTAATTAATAACCTTCAAATGCTTTCGGGGTTTACTCATTTATACGGAACTTTTTCAATGATATTTCATGCATTTCAGTGGTCGTCATTGTCATTCTTGCCGTGCGGCTATTGTTTCACCACACGATGCGTCACCATTTTTCACCATCTTTCCTGCTGGACTCATGTACGGGGTCGCCTACCGCGGATTTTACTTGGTCGGTTCATTTCATGGGTGATCTTCCTCGTGGTGTAGTGCCCTCGGCTTTTCCTTCCACGACAAGACTTTAGTAGAGAGAAGGTGTGAGTCTGTACTGGAACTGATAGACGATGTTTGATTCTAAGTTCTTAAAGTATTGAGAAATATTTTTGCGAAACTCGGTCCACGATACCCCAAGCATTCTTCTCTAGCACCACATATCCAGATTGATTTGGTATTGGCTCAATCCTTTAATCTCTTGGGCTCACCAGTTTTCCCAGAAGCCATTCCTGAAGCTTTCGAGGCAAGGAGGCAGCTTCTCCTGGTAGCTGCGCGGCGGTTGAAGAAACTTTCGGGACATGTAGCCCTTGTCTTATTGCGAGTTTGCTTCGCTGTTCCCAAGCTGACCTACTTTTGCGCACCGTCCCGGCCTGGCTGCACTCCGACCTTATTGACTCCTTCGATTACGTGGTAAAGGAGTCTTTGGAGTGCGTCTTAAATGTCCTCAGTGAAGATCAGTGGAGCCAGGCTTCTTTGCCTGTACGGACGGGTGGGTTGGGGGTACGTCGCGCGCGGGATGTGAGCTTACCGGCTTTCTTGGCATCGGCGAATGGGGTTGTGAACCTTGTCACTCAGATCTTATCTCCAGATGGTGTCAAGGCAACCATACCTTTTGCCTCTGATGCTTTGGCAGCCTGGACAGCTCTCAACCCGAGCGCGGTAATGCCTGATGCACTGGACCGTCAGCGATTGTGGGATGATGCAGGCGTGAGGCGGATTTTCGACGGTTTGTTGGAAGGCGCATTGGGTGCGGACAGGGCGAGGCTGATCGCGGTGTCGAAGCCGGAGGCTGGGGCATGGCTTCACGCACTCCCATCGCCTTATTTAGGTACCCTCCTCGATAGTGACTCGATGCGGGTGGCTGTTGCTCGTCGCCTGGGCTGCGATGTATGTGAACCTCATGTATGCATCTGCGGTACTATGGTGGAGAGGAATGGTCATCACGCGTTGAGTTGTCGTCGTTGTGAAGGGAGATTCCCTCGCCATCACGCCCTTAATCAATCAATCAATATCATTTATTTTCAGGCAACTGTGGCCCATAGATAAATACCTTAAAACTAACATACATATCAAGTAACAAAATAAAAAAGAATATAAAATAATCATAAGCACGTTAATTCGGCGACGTGCGACGTAACTTCCGGGTGTCGGGTAACCGTCCGCGGAATCGCCGGAACACGACACCTTTCGGCCAGAATTCCTCCTGCAGGAAGGTCGACAGCTTGATAGTAGGCACCCTCACCACAAATGAAGCGAAGTTCACATTGTGACGAGACTCTAACTGTTCGACCCTCAGTGTGAAGTTGGTCTTTACTCGCAAATACTCGACGATGCTATCTGCTTTCGTCGTGTAGTGCAGTCTGGACACATACAACAGTGTCGTCGGGGCCGCAGGCTGGAGTAGATGTTGCGATCCAGTCACTGCAGTTCCACACTGGTTGCGACGAGCCGGCTTCTTCTTTTTCTCCACCAAGGTGAAGCCATCACTATCGGAACTCTTCGGTTTGGACGATTGCTGCGATAACCGAGGGGCGATCGTTGGTTTCGCAGCTGCAGCAGCGTAGGCACAACGGGGTGTCGACACCTTAGCGCATGACGTCACGCCTACCGGAGCAGGCGGGGGGCCGGCAGGGCGCGGTGTAGATGCCTGCCGTGCGGCAGCGGTCGCAGAGTCAGCACTTTGTGACACATCGCGGTTCGCTGACCCAAAACTGCACACCGATGCACCACGCGCATCGCGTTCGCGACACGGGGTCACGTTAGATGCCACATGTGACCTACTCACGGAGACGGTATCACGCAGCGACACCATCTCAGCACGTAGCTCACTTACGGTGTTATTCGAGGCCTCTAACTTGGCCTGCATTTCTGCTAGACTCGCCTTCAGGAAAGTGATGTCCTTGAGCAGTCTGGTCACGTCGACATGATCAAAAGTTACGGGCGGCAGCTGGTCCAGTCGCCTCGCAACAAAAGCAGGCACGTCGTCCGGGTCGGTCTCCTTCAAGAGTTTGATGATATCTAATGACCTCATCAGGGGAGCTCTTGTGTTGGCAAATGTGCCGTGTGTTTTGGAGCCTCCTGGTCTTAGCCGCTCCGATGGGAAGAGGCCAGACGGTTTGACCTTAGTGCCTTGGAAGAACGGTAGGTGCCTAATCTGGGACGCTACTTGTGTCAGCACTTTCGCGGCTTCGCACATCGGCCGGACCATACGTGTGGCAGGGGCAGCGGCTGAGCTGGCGGCTTCTCGGAAGCGGGATAAATATTCCGTTTTAAATTCTTTTTTTTTTGTTCCACTTTGCGGTGGAGACGTCCGGGTGCTGGTGTTCGGAGGCTAAGGTCTTTTTGTCTGAGCTTGGGCGGCGATTACGAGAGGCAGGCCTTGATCCTTGCTCCGGGTCATTCCTGATGCAAAGGTTGTATATCGCGATTCAACGTGGCAACACGGCGAGCGTGATGGGCACCTTTGCTTTGGGGAGGACGAGGGGTGAGATTTCCGATTTAGGGTATTAGGTTAGTTTAGTTTACTTTTATTACTTTATTTTTGTAAATGTGGAAATTTGATCATTTAGTATTAAGTATTCTATAATTTTCAATTTCTTGCGGGGTTCACATCTCGACAGCGTGGAGAAAATCTAGCCGGATCTTAGTGATCTTGGTGAGGTTTTAGTTTTTCCACACCTTACACAACTCGTCCACGCTCCTGATCTAGTTATCGCCATACGTCCCCTTACTTTATATATGTATGCATCCACCGCCATTCGAGATTAACGCTCCAAGCTAGAGGTGAGAGTGTGCTATGTCGCAGCCCACAATTCTAGTGACTTCTGATTCTGGCGGGTTTATGTTGGTGCGCTCGAATATCATCAACTCTTCTGCTTCGTCTTCAGTCCAAATGTATCTTTAGTCCAAATTTAAGGCACACTCTTCATTTTCGGAAGTAATTCCTCCATATGGCTTCGCTACAAGCAAATAGCGTGATATCGTATCGAATGTTAGTGATTTTGTATCCATCGATTGGCATACCACGTGTCATATTTTCAGTGTAAGCATTAAAGCTGTGGCCGTTATAGGGCAGAAAGGTTCTTGAGTGGGGACCGCCGATTGGAAGACGCAGCGTGGGAAGGCCCCCAACAAGGTGGACCTACGAACTGGTAAGGATCGCGGACATAAATTGGATGAGGGCGGCGCAAGACCGATCGTTGTGGAGAACTTTGGGGGAGGCTTTTGTCCAGCAGTGGACGTCTATCGGCTGATATAATATTTCGTACTAAAGCTGTTATTTTCTTGCCACTGCATGCTTATTCGATAGGTAATTAAGTATATATACTAACTACAATAACAAAGCTTTTCTCTGAAATGAATAACACACGCTTCCCTAGTTATATTTAGTTGTCGCCCGTCAATGCCTGCAATCGACCTCGTAACAAAACTAGTACCTACGTCAATCCAAACAATACTTGTTTATAACAAAGTGAAATTATACATTAAAATTAAACGACTACAGTCGGATTAATAACAATGCAAATATTCATAATTTTCATAGTTGGCAATTCAAATGAGCATTTAGTTATACCGGGTCGCGACCTCGTCGGCTAACTGCGACGGCCGGAACATTGTTCGTGGCAATCACATTTATCACTCCATTTTAAAATGCCCCCACAAATACTATGAATATATTTGAAATTGTAAATACAACTGTTTGACACCATTGGATTTATTTTGTGTGTCATCGGTAACCCCCGAAGCCGCGCGGTGTGTTAGTGTTTCACAAAATGCTATTTCATTTTTTGTTTTTTGATCCGTCACTTCCGATGCTATGAGCGTGCTGGTAAAAATGGATTTTTCAAAACGGTTTATAATCTAAAACTGTTTTTATTTCACCACCATATTGATATATGTTACAGATGTCTTGACATTTTAAATGTAGATAAATGTATTTAGAACTATTTTGATATATGTACACACTATGAATCTAAATCTATATATTTAACTAAATATAATGCAAAATAGATCAAAATAAACAGTTAAAACTAGGTTAGTTGTAGGGTGGGCGCCCAGGAGGCTGGCCGCATCACCATGCTGGATAGCTAACGCTATTCTAGCAATGATGTCGACATTGGTCGAAGACATAATATTAATGCTCAATATGCTCTGTCAGTTATCGATTAACGGATGATATTAGCCAACATTCGTAAGCAGCCATTATGATTACATAACATTACGAAGTTTCTTTCTCAAACCCGAATCTCATGCTCAGTGATCACGGATTGTATACTCGTAGTTGCTGAAGTTCAAACCGCTGAACAGATTATTTTGAAACACATTTAGAGAGACCTCTCGATGTATATGTAACAGACTCTTTATACTTCTTGACTTCCAGGGATATTGAAATAGACCATACTAAAATATTTGCAAACGTTTACTTATACCAAAACGGAACTTATTCGTGTATCAGTATACCCAAAATGGAATTTAAAAGTCTAGACACCATGTCAAAATCATTGAGGTAATTCAAATGATCAGTTTTAATATGCATTTAAAGTCTTAAATTGACTACGTTAGGTTGTGATAATTTGTGAAAATCGTGCTAGTTTAAATCAGTGAACTCGTCTGGATAATTTCGTCAAAAACAATTCGATTTTAGAAGCTCTTGGTGCTCATTGACCCTTCACTGCTATTGTACTGTGTCAAAATTAGTTATTCCGTCTCTAATTAAATATGTATAAACTTGTTATTCGGTTATGTTAATCATGTTTTGGAACATACATTTAAAGCTAATTTAAATTTCGGACACCATTGTTCGACAAACGAAAGAAATTATTATTTAACAACGGAACATTACACGTGTCCATGGACGATGTTTTTAGTAGAATTACTTTTGAACAAGTTATGATTTACAACTACACGTAATGATCTCTTCCAAGCAGACGAGGCAGGGATTGATTTCTGTCGCTTATTTAAGCCATCGCTCTACGCGACGAAATTTCCATCCTCGTGACTTAGATGGTTGGCAGTCGTCAACTGTAGGTTTTTCCAGATATTTCCTCGCACAGCTAAACTGTTGCTCGCTGTATTTCCGATCGGATGCGACATTCAAGCAGTCAAGAAAAGAGCGTACTTCTAAAGACCTCCAACTGAAAGGTCGGCAAAGCAACTCCTCTCGTGTTGCAGGTCTCAATGGGCGACGGTATCGCTTACTTAACCGTACGCTCATTTGGCTATCAAAACAATCCCACAAATATGTACTTTAGTTTGAGAGGCGTTAAATTCAAAAAGCCAATCATATCGCTAAAGAACAAATGACAGGAGCGAGCGATATGTCAAAATTGTACTATATATACAAATGCTCTGATAAAGCTGAGATATATAAATAATATAATATCTAATCAATTAAGGATATAGCAAGGCTTCGTCGAATTAAATTGGGACCCCGATAGGTCAACTACGTCATCATTTTATAACTTAGCAAAAAAATGTCACGCCATGCATCGTTAAACGGAATACGGGGACGCTGTAAAAAATCAACCTTTCTGGCAATTTATGAACGCTTTTAGCAAAAGGTTTGCTGTTTACAAGACGTCTTTTATTTAAATCTTAATTTACGATTCCTCGTTTAACAACGTAAAGATAAGCCTTCCAGTCTCATAGCACGAGATGAAAAAGCGGACCCATTAAAATGGTCTAAACGGAAACTGTACAAGGATCATAGCTATCTAAATTAATCACGGAAGGGTCGCCTTTAACTTTTTTTCATATCTTTTCGAGTCCATTCATTGAATGATTCCACTGATATGGATACGATGGCCGTACGGTATCACAGTACCCCTTGATATAAAAACTGATATAAAAAGAATAGACAAATGTTCTTCGATGACTGTACTAGGCCCGTCCTTAGTCTGACAGTTTTGTTAACAGCCTTGATAACAGTTGCTATAGCTGTCCTTTTATAAATTGTATCAGTTTTGGGATCACATCGAGTAAGAATTTTCGTTAAAAGGTTCCTGTTGAAGTCGAATGGATCATTAATTGTTTTGATTTACTTACTTGTGTCGTGTGTCTATTTCTTCGATCTCATTTGAATTTCGAAACACCCAGAGTTACGTAGTTCTAAGCTCAGAGTAAGCTATTAAAAAACAAACAAACATTGAATTACTCAAGCTAAATAAAAACGTTTAAAATATATTTTCTGGATAGATTGGTTATGATATCCCTTATACTGTACCCTTAGCCTACCCTTTTGATGAACATCAAAAATAACCGAGCCTCGTTATATGGAACTTTTATACAAAATTAACCCATTAAAATATTCTTATACTATATGTAGATATAAGCAAAAACGTGAAGCGTGCGTTACTGAGCATACCATATTATAAGCATCATTTTTTTTTATAAACTCCTGATAGAATAATGTCATTAAAGCAAAATAATTTTCCTGGATTGTGTGCTCATCTCACTGGTTTATGCTGCCTACGACGGCAGATCAACTTTTTTTTACCTCAGACGAAGGATATCCACTATTCTGCCTGTGATAACCATATGTTCTTAGGCAATATCTCAGCGATATGGTCTATAAATCGCTCATACGGCTAAGTGTCAGTCAATGCCAATCGACATATCTCTTGAGCAGTATGTTTCATGAAGTAAGTATGTAACAGGTATTCGACATCAGATGGCTCTGCCAGTATCAGTAAGATTAGCCCGTATCTGCCATTATCAGTAGGGCACCGTTGGTTCCTTGTCTTTGCCATTGCGATTTGGGCTCCCCTGTCATTTTTAGGGTTCCGTACCCAAAGGGTAAAAACGGGACCCTATTACTGAGACTTTGCTGTCCGTCCGTCCGTCTGTCACCATGCTGTATCTCAAGAACGGTCATAGCTAGACAGTTGAAATTTTCACTGTTGTTATAGCAGCAATAGAAATACATCATCTGTGAAAATTTCAACTGTCTAGCTATGACCGTTCTTGAGATACAGCCTGGTGACAGACGGACGGAATAAAATTAAATGAATATTTAAGGGGGGCTCCCATACAACAAACTTGTTTTATGGTACGGAACCCTTCATGCGCGAGTCGGACTCGCACTTGCCCAATTTTTATTATTTTAAGATTACTAACCAAGGATGAGGTTCAGAAGGATTTATCCGCCGTTAGAAACACGGCAATAGGGGCGGACATTAACAGGGATATTGAGGTCCGACTTGTTGAATACTAAAACTACTACATCCATAAAAGCCACGACAGACATTTGGTCGACGACGTTAACGATAATACAAACTTACCAAGGCTTCATTATCTTCGAATCCTAACAGTACACCACGTAACCAAAGAGTGTTAGTATTAAACATCATTCAGGCAATCTTATCTTGAAGGACAGTCTCCTGTTCCCGACCCCCGGTTTATTGGTCGCCGTTTATTATCAAGATAACTTATCTGTGAAGAGCCAATTAAATTTGAAAACAAAGGTAACATAATAAGGCGCCAGAGTAAAACAGGCGCGGAGTGAGGGGGGTCACTGGCACTGGACTAAGATTAAAGGTGTGCAGAAGCGGAACTGTACAATGTTATACAATTGACAACATTTCATATTTATAACAGGTGGAAATTAATATAGAGATCGACAGGGCTTTATGTCGTGTACCTTAAAAAAAAATCTTGGAATTTATTCTTCTGTATTTAAGGAAATATAAGAAAATACATCAAATAACTGCAATCTAAGACAATACGGGCTGAATAGGGTTGTTGTCTAAACCAAAGAGCGAAAACATAGATTTTTTTTTATTTGACGTTGACAGATGACAGATGCATACCGAGTTTTATTAAGTTTTTTTTTAATAAGAAAACCGACTAAAGTAACCGTTCCATTAAGTTCTGGTTTTGGTGTTGCCACATTTTAAAATGAGTATGTTTTTATAAATTAATAATAAAATAAATAATCATCTCAGAAAATAAATAAAAACAGAGATTACTTCATCTTTTTAAGCAGAATTCAGAAAAGTAATAAAATGATAGTCTTAAGAATATGAAATGTTGTCAATTATCACCAATGTTATGTAAAGTTGTCAATTTGCAAAGTAGAACGCAATGTTGCAGTAATTCGGATAGAGCAAAAATTTAACAATCTGATTTTTCATTCTAATCATGAATATAAACCTTTTTTAACCTTTAGAACGCTTTTCCTCCCATGTCAAAATGTGGCTTATACGCCAATAGCTGAAAAAAAAGAGCGAAAATATACCTTATCTGTCAGCAGGAAAATTGCTTTGACAGCGTCCGCCATTACCCCTTTGGTGGTCGTTGGCGTGGTAGGCACGACAGCACACGACCACTTTGGTGGCTCTTGGCGTTCAAAGGGTTAAGCTATCTACCTACTATTATTTATATGAACGTCAAGAACGAACATCACGATATGGCATTTGTAGTACAAAACAGCAACGTCAAAATGAAAGTCATATAAATAAAAAAAAAAACAATAACAGGTTTCCAATTTTAATACACAAATATTGTTATACTATCGTTAAAATTACAGTATTAATATAGAAAACCTGTAAATGATGGCAATTTAGGGATTCTACAATTTCTTTTGATAAAACCGGGCAATCTTGTACCTCCTTATACGAAGGTCCCAATGTTCGATCTCCCCGGATAATAAACTTTTTTTTACAGCATAAGTATAATTTTTAAATAATAGCTGACAGTATGCAATTTGACATAAGCCAGTAGTAATCCTTTTCCTTTTATTTTGATCGAAGATATCAACGCTACTGAACACTTCAAATAAAACTGCACACTGCGACTTTTCCTAATGAATACATATTATATTCATTACAGTGCAAGGGAATGACAATTTGGCAATATATCATGGAACCAGTAAAATAAAAAAAAAAACCAACTTAAAAATACTTACAAAGCCAGAAATTGTTAGCGGCGCTTGTTAAACGAGGGCAGTAGGTACCTTGACAAGCTACGCAAACACTGCGTGCACTTAATACCCAGTGTCGCTTCTGTACGTCTTTATTCTTCCGGTTGCGTAGGCGATCTTTTGTCGTTCATAGGGCCTCGGGTACATTGTGTGGAGACGGCTCGTATGCGTGTGCGCATTCACCTCCAGACGTCTATATTTTACTATAGCCGCTATGCTGGTTTATACATTAACTATATATGAAATCGTACTTAAAAGTGTTACAATTTTTTTAAATAATGCTAATTATATGAGTTGGTTTGGGGTTTATAGATTAGTTTTCTTTTTACATAAAATATTAATACAGGATAAAAAAAAAAAGTAAGTAATTTCCCCGGATAAAATTGTATTAGGCTGGATGTTGAACATAACTTACATAACTTATACAAAATCCATCTCCATACTAGATAAATATTCCCGCAGTGCCTCAATCGGCCCACTTTATTGCCCTTATTTCTTCCAAACACAGACACAAAGAACTGTGTTTATAGCTAATGATACTTAGGTGTGTATTTTAACACAAGACTCCGGCCTCCAAAAGAAACGCGTAAAAAATATTCTACACGATATTATAAGGATTCGACTGCTGTACATCGACTCCAGATTCTCTTTGGTGGCGCCTATTTTTTGTTTACATTTTTTAGTCGCACATTCGGCTGAGAGTTGGCAGTGTAATAAAATGGCAACAGTAAGAAATTTAACAGCCACTTTCGGGTAGAATATTCGACGATAAAATGTCCGCCTAAGCGGCCGTGGGAGAATCCATCCAGTTTTCTAGATTTTTTCGGCGTTTTATTAACCAACGTAATAAATAACGTGAAGCGGCCCCGATTGTCTTTTAAAACCTGATTAAATTTGATAGCCCGGGAAATTCCAGACGTCAACAGTTTAAAAGTAGGGAGGAGTAACTGCCGAGGAGAGTCGACGAGCGACGGCGCGTACGAGTACGTGCAACTTACAATGAGCCCGCTTAAGTAGGCACGGCAAGTGCTTTAGTCAGGCTATCGGAGGAGTTTTACGGCA
Source organism: Apotomis capreana (assembly GCA_947623375.1). NCBI lineage: Eukaryota > Metazoa > Arthropoda > Insecta > Lepidoptera > Tortricidae > Apotomis > Apotomis capreana. The sequence goes on from OX392498.1 coordinate 51,494,195, forward strand.
ATAATAAAAAATGAAACCCAACACAGACATAAAACTGAAACAAAAATACAGTAAAATAAAATTAGGGTAACAAGTCGAACTCTTGCTTTGACTTACTTTGCCATGTCACGCAATGAAATGACATCGAGTCAGCGGCGGCCATTACGATTGTTCTGGGAGCGGCCTAATCAATGGCACTATAAAACGTAACTACTGGGTCAATTTCAACAAGACGCTTTTTTGTATCATTTCGGTGTGATTCTTTATTTTTGATTATTTTTAAGTTTTTTAAATGTGAAGAGATACTTTAGACTATATTATTAAACATATGTAAAAGGGACCCTGAAATCTGAAATAGTTTTCGAGATATTCGAGATCGAATATGAAACACACAACGGAATGATAAATGTACACCAGGATGATAAAATAAGTCCACCGCAATGAAATTTCATACGCCGGAATGAAAGAAAAGTGGCATATTATGAAAGTAATTTTACTTTTTATATTCGTAATATATATTATATTGGCATTACATAATAATATAAACATATATCTTAGTATGGTATTAAAAACAAAATAAAAAAATATAATTATTTCAACAATATTTATGAAAAGTGAAGCTACTTTTGATGTCATTCTGGTGCTTTCCTCATTTTGGTGGGGTTTAAAGTCATTTTACTACACCGGAAACACCGGAATGAGAATGGTGGAATGAGAAACACGACATATTTTTATTTCTTAAAAAAAAGTAAGCCCTATATTCTAAAACTAATTAAACTCTTGTAATGGCGAGTGTACTTTACCTGATATAGATAAATTTCAAGCCACGCAGTTAAAAAATAAAGAAGCTATAACAAACTCCGAAATGACACTTTTTTTGTCCCCTGTCCACCGCGATGAAATATTCACGTTTATACAAGCCAACGTATTGCCACTATTACACAACCGGCCTCGTCGAGCGCCGCAGCTTGACTAATTCTTTGAAGTGCGCGGGAGACGGGGGGCGTACTTGATCAAACTTGGAAAATAAATCGGTTCGAAACATTGTCGGCGGTAATGAGAAGTTTTCTCGGGACAAACGTATATGCACTTATTCAAGGGTATACAAAGGAGATATATAACGGGTAATGTACTTTTTTCGTTACCTATTTATATGGTAATAAAATAATGGTAACAGATTTTCTTTGTCATGCATAGTATTTGACTTACCCGGCATTTTACAAACAAAACCGGCTTGGGGACAACCCACCTTGATGAGAAATTGGGTCTAAATATATTTTTTTAAATTATTATATATATTAATATTTAAATTTTAGCTGTTGCCCGAGGTAGACAATGGCGGACTGTTTCCGAAAAAAAATGGTACTTTATTATTCAACCTTTCTGCACCTGCGTTTTCAGTCTTGCCATCAAAAAATACTGCTTGGGAAATTGACCCTACTAATAAATAAGAAGTATTTATCTAAACAGGAACTAGTATCGCGCGGCTCAAATGTAGGTAATGGCTTACTGTTTCACTATCTCGTACCCCCAACAAAGCTCCGTCGTGTCGCGACAAACGACAAAGCATCGGTTTGAGATTAACTCAATCAATTTAAGATAAAACTGTGATCCTACTGTTTTCTTGTGTGGCCTCCGAAGATACGTACCGGACAATATCCGCTTTCTAATGATTATAACGAATGTATCTTTGTCATGTTTCGGAGGAGGAATGGTCATCAATTTAATTCAATTTAAGCACTTAACTTATAACGTTGTTTTTTTGAGCAAGCGCTCCGTATAAATCTGAATGGAAATAAAATTGTCACACCTGTATTATGTACATATGCACCTATGTTGAACGAATAAACGATTTGTATTTGTATTTGAGCTCGTATTGAAACGAAAAATTCGTAAGAAAATCCCTTTGTCATGAAAACCTTGTTTAGTTGTTCACTATACCTATATATTACTCTGAAACGATTTAATCATTAATTCTAGTGCCAATCCTTAATCAGTAAATTAATGGCGACTTATTTTTATTGAATATTGACTTTTATGCGTCATTTGCACAAATATGCAATGCATGAAATGCATCTCATGAATCAGCAGCATCAAGTATTCGTAGCTACGTTTGCAGGGAATTGCGTTCGCCACGACTAGCCGTGTCGGGTTCACGCCGCCGCTGTAAATTGAATGTCAATTTGAATACGCTCTCCAAACTTAGCAATGGGTTGAATAAATGAGATATGTGTGCCCATATGACCAGTGAAAAAGGCAGCAGCTAACGAACAATCTTGATTAGACTACACAGTGCCTTAGCGCCTGGTCCATTAGTGAAAGAGTAGGTGTCACGATTCTCGGTCTCGCACGCCTTTCATTATTTATTCCGACTTTCGACACCGCACTGGGTTTATGGAATACAAACAAATGAACGTTTGTGTACGTCGGATAAATAGGCAGGTGAGAATTTTATGACGCGCCGTGATGAGTCTAATATTTTATGCTGCTTTTCGGACATTGTGCAATGGATGGATGTTTTCTATTGTAGAATAAATATCTTTATTAGGTAATAAAGGCATTACAAGTCACAAACATGTGAAATTATTTAAACATACAAATTAACTTACAACATATATAGATAGGGACATATGTGTATTTTATTTAATTATAACTGCGGACAACAATTTTAAAGTGTTTGTAAAGAAAGTGCATGATACTGAAAATTAGAATGTACCTACGAAAAATAAAAATAAATCTGGTTATGTGAATACTATTTTAATAGAAGTCAATAATTGGGTCATTATAAATCTCCGTGTACCTATTGTATTGTACGATAGATAAAAGTATTTTATGTCTCTATCTGTAGGTACCTCAGATAGCTACCTAAATACCTACAGTCCTAAGATACATTATTATGCTATAGGAAAGAGGTGTATTTATACTAGATGGGCCCTGTAACAGGAGCAATAAATTAAAACATACATTCTTCCCCTCAAAATGAACAACATTTATTTAACATTGCCAATTTTAAGAAGAACTGTGATATACATAATATTAATACTAGAAATGAGCATTAGCTCGCAGTGCCTGCCACTAGGCTCCATAAAATAAGAAAATCATTCATGGGTAACTGTGTAAGATTTTATAATAAACTTCCTAGAAGCGTAACTGACTTGTCTGTTGGTAAATTCAAGAACTATGTAAAACGTAAACTTATTTCTAAAGCTTATTATAGCACTCAAGACTACATGAATGATAACGTGTCGTGGGATTAGTGAAAATCAAGCAATGTTATGTGTAATTATTGTAACGAGTACCTACCTATCAGGGTACTGATATTTTAATTTTAATAATTCTTATTATAATTTTTGACATTTAGAATTTTATTCTAGAAATATTCTAGCCTCTAGTTTTTTATTTATATACTTTTTTTATGTGTTGACGATCCTTTTTAGGATTTTTCTTTTATTTCTATAATGTTGTTTTTATGTTTTTTTATTTTATTTTTAGTATAAGTTTATCAACAAATTGCTCTGCTCTCTGTAACTGACGATTCGAAAGTGCTTGTAGCTAGGCCTACTTGAATAAAGAATATTTTGACTTTGACTTTGACTTTATTAAACAACTTTAAAAAATAACTGATTCATAATGTAAACCTGTACAATAAAGCTTATTCAAAGAACCAATGTATTGCGAAACATTTGATGTTTAGTAAAGTGACAGCTATGTCAATGCTAAGGCGACGTCAATGTTGGATGGAGTACTTTGTTTGAAATAATGAATATATGAAAACAGTATTTTTTTAAAAGTTCGAGTAAAATTCTATGTTTTAATTTTTTGCTCCTGTTACAGGACCCACCTTTAATGCGTTATTTTTAACTGAGGAGTTTTATAATCTTACTACCTGCATCTAACATTCTGAGAAAAGTCAGCTAATGTCAGTACGGAACTGTACATAGACTTCTATAAATACATATAATACAATATCAATATAACGATAAGTAATCTCAATCTCTACAATGATGTGGACGTTCTTCAATATCTCTTAAACGTGAATCTACAATCAATGCACGCTGACTACAATTTACGAGTATTATTCAATTCTTTAACTCATTTCCATCTCAGGTTCTTCAAACGAACCTCCCTAAGAACCAGAGATGGAAATGAGTAGGTATAATATTAAAATATAAATATACCTAATAAATAAACTTAGGTTTAAGGTAATTAAAGAAAATAAAATTAAACTGTTTATTTCAGGATAAGTACTAATTACTAATTACAAATATTTGCTTAGCTAATCTGATTGTGGTGATGCTAAGAATGTGGCGTTGCCCCTAATTATCCGATAATGATGGCACATACTTGCATCTACGCATAATTATGATGATAAAGATAAAAATATGTAAAGGTGCCGACCGATGCCAGGCCCAAAAATTCAACGGGTGTTTTTTTGTTGTTATTGTATATTTAAATTGTTTTATTGAAACAGAATATTGTGCACCAATAAGGCTGCAATATACAGCTAAATGAGCAAGCGCGGCGGTTGCAAGTTATTTCCTTTCCCAATCTACGCGTTTCTGAAGACAATGCCGCCTAAACTGTTTAATTTACATCGGGAACAGCCGTGCAAAAAGGCTAAAGCGGTGACATGCGCGGACACACCAGCGGCCAGCGGCGCGGGCGCGGTCGCCGCGCCGCCGCAAAAAGGACGAATCATTAGAAGGCGCCACACGAGATCCCATTTAAAAGTATGAGAATATTTTCACAAAAAGCCTCACATTCAACTCCCGGCACATTCATTTTATGAGAACAATGAGTGATTTTTGTATTTTTCTTTAATTCTATGTCGATTTTATCCGCGGCAGCGTCGAAGCGAGCCTCTGTGGTTGTCGCCTCGTTCCGTCTTCGACTTTTTGCTATGGGTTTGCGCGGGCGGCGGCGGGCGATGGTTTTGTTCCCGCGGAGGCGCTACGCCCCCGCCCCGCTCCGCTCCCCCGCGCGCGGCGCCACAGCCGCCACATTTCACGCCGCCCTCCAGCGCCCGGCCAGCCTGGCCACCGGAGGCTGCATTGTCAATCGCTTTAACGAGCGCATTCAATGTATACCACTATGTTTAAATAAAATTATCCACATCCCCAGGCGCCATTGCGAAACCAGAATGTTCATCAAAACCGACAATGGCCTCACCGCGCCGAAGCGTTTCTCGAGCTTCAAATTATTATTGATAGTTTAGATCGTGAGTCATCTCTATCACAGAAGCTGGTAATTGCATTATTTATTTAAGAACGGAAACTTAAATGAGTGGCGTGGAGAGGTCTAGTCGTCTGTTTGTGTTATTTTATTTCTATTAGATGTATGACGGGTGCGCGTTACATCTCGACGTGACGGGATAATGGTGCGGAGACAATGGACTTTAAGACTTGTTTATTGACTGGATGGAGTTGTTTTGAAGTAGAGTGCAGGAGCGGAGGCGGCGCGCGGAGAGCCAATGATCGGCGGTGGGAGGGCCGCGGGCGCCGGTCGAGTCGCGCCGATGCGTCGAACAACTCACGGATGCTGCTCTTCCGATGCGCACTCGCATGGCCATCGAGCACCCTTTAATCCTCGACCACTCCCATGATTGAGATGTTAATATTCGATCTCTATATAATTTTACTGTACGCTTTGTGCGCTCATAAAGTTAGTAGGCAACATAATTACCACACAAATGAACTAGTTTTATTAAAGGTATAAAAGCGTACATTGCAATTAGACTCACTTCAGTTACTTGCCCGCTAACCATTAGGAGTGCTGAACAAATCTTTTTATCTGTGTAATTGTAATTTTGCTTGGTTATTCAACTTTTCTGAGGAGGTTGCTAATTAGACATAGGCAGCGAACACGTGTGTCGTTGTTGTGCGATTTTACATTAAACGAGTAAATTATTCTTTGGTTGGGTACGAATTAATATGATAATACTCTTATTAGTTTACACTTTACACTGGTTGCCTCCTTTTTGTTACTGACACTATTTCAAGAAAACAATTAAATAATTGACATAGTTACGAACTCATCATCATCATCATATCACCAATAGATGATACTGCTGGACAAAGGCGTCCCTCAAAGTTCTCCACAACGATCGGTCTTGCGCCGCCTTCATCCAATTTCTGCCCGCGATCCTAACTAGGTCGTCGGTCACTTAAGAACCGTTCTGCCCCAACGGCCATCGGTTTGGCGGCACTTAAGTTGAGCGACTGACTGAGCTCTAACTACTTTCTCTTATCTTGCCTATCTCATCATTTCAGATTCGATCCCGCAATGAAACTCCGAGCATAGCTCGCTCTATTGCCCTTTGAGTAACTTTGAGCCTTCTTATGAGCCCCACTGTGAGCGACCAAGTTTCAGTGCCGTATGTCATCACTAGCAACACAAATTGGTTAAAAACTCGTCGTTTCGTCTTAAAACACTGCGGTATTTGCGACGAGAATATATTCCGCAGCTTCCCGAACGCAGCCCATCCGAGTTGGATTTGACGAGTGACCTCTTTTTCGAAATTCGATCTACCCTACTGGATTATTTGTCCCAGGTAGATAGCTGTGTACAGTTTCGAGCGTAAAGTCTCTAAATCTAAGTATATTGGGTGCCACATAGGAGTTAAACATAATTTTCGCTTTCTCCACGTTCATTTTAAGATCCACTTGTTGCGAGACTACTGAAATCGTTCAGCATTCTGCCTTCCAGGGTCCTAGCCATGACCACAATATCATCGGCAAAGCGGAGTTACTAACTAGGTCAATTAAATATATTTAACCTTATGAAATAACTATACCTACATAATATACTAAATCATGCTCGTGTCGTACTCACATATTTTCCTAATAAGGTAGTTATGATTATGACCTGTATACATACAATTGTCTAACACACACAACACAGACAGAAGTACCTAAGACCCGGAGAGAATGCGAGTCTTCGTCATTTGGGTCACAGAAGTCAACAATTATAGAATTTGGCAAGCCCTTTCAATCGTTATCTGTAAATGTCACAGGCAACACTATGAAGGATGAAACGGACACAGGGAGGCAAAGAAGAGCCATAGTAGTGAGAACCAAGCCAGGAGGTTCGTCAAATTCAGCGAAAACGTCAAAAGGCAAATCATCCTCTTCTGCACGAGCGTCTACACAGTAGAATTGTGGTTACAGTACAAGTACACCTATGCCGCGCTGAGAGACATGCTGACTGAATTACCGGTGCAGTGCCAGCGCCATGTTTACCGAAGGGCGCGCGCCAGGAGGAGTGCTACAGCCAGAAAGGTCATTTACTCCTCCTCCAACACCCTGCTCCTGGCGGTGAGAGATCGGGATGCGTGTCCACTCCACGAGCTATCAGCCTGTCGTCGCAGAGTCGAGGTAACCCGTGGTGGCTAACACGGCAGTCTTGTGTTGTAGTGTGTACCTATTTCTAATTGTAATGTTATTGAATATGGAATATGATAAATATGAAATAAATTATTTTCGTTTAATTCTTGGGTGTGAAGCCGGCATCAAATTGCTATTTCTCATCCTATATTGAGACCTGCGCTCAAGTTGCGGCTAAATGATTGAGAATCCTAAACAGAGTAGAAAACTTCTCATCTGGACAGCCACATTTTATATCAAGTAGGTAGGTAATATGGAGTTACTTCCCTAATAAACGAATTGAATTGATAAAGCATGAGTCCTTTCTTGTATGGAGTATTGCAGGCACCTGTGAGAAGGCTAAGTTAAGTACCAGTTCGCCACATTTGACGTAGTCCAGTGTAAAGTTGAGAGGTTATTAAGTATTAAGCGATGAAGTGCTGTACTAACCAAAACCCAGCTTCATAGCAGCATCGAGGTAGGAGAGTATAGAGCTACCCAAACTGATCTGATACCAACTTTTCACTACCGCGTTTCTATAAGTACTGCAGGTCACCCGCACCTTTTTATCTCACAAGGCATTCTGTACCTCTAGCATAACTGTGATACGCGACTCTTTCTCGCGCGACATATTTACCTATTTCTTTCTATGCGGTACTGTGAGAGAGTGGCGCGTGACGCGAAATCGCGCGACAAGAGTCGCGAACCATAGTTGTGCTAGACGGGCTGGTTGTACATCATCTTGCGAACGGCCAGAATGTAGAATCCCCTGTCTGCTTTAGTAGTTTCGGCGAAGTGGTCGGTTTTAAGTATAACAGGAGCGTTTTTAGGACCAAGGTGCATAGGCATCTTTCGTTTGCGTGTGTATCACCGTAGGGTGCATCAAAGCTTGCGATAAGACAAGATTGTAGCCAAGATCAATCTCAATCCCAAGTAAGTTAAACATGTGTATAAACATATATGCGGAACTTTGTTTCGTTGAAATTGTTTGGAGATTTGTTTAATCAGTTTGTTGGTTAGTCATTTAACGCAATTGATGATACGGCGAATTGACGAGATTTCTGAGATAATGGGCCGGAGACTTGAATATAACACATTTGTATACGCAGAAATGCACGGCTTTCTAATCATATGTACCACAATCCATTCCAAGCATATCATAAAAGTATTTTATACCTATCTGGTAATTCTGTAATGTGGTAGTACAAGACCGCCTATACTTAATACATTAACTTTAACGAATAGCCAGTGTTTAATTAACAACTGGCATTGTACGTACACGGTATGAATTATAATTTATAACCAGCAGGCTATAAAAACTGTCGTCGGATATCGACGAAACATAAATAAGGCGAGTAGCGCAACATCGCCGATCGCTGATTACCCTCGCGTGACTAACCCCTATTTGTACGATCATTGTCTTAGTCTGCATCCTCACACCAGCGAAACAGCGGACCGGAATTATCCCGAAATAATTACTCATTGATTTGATTAGGGTTTTATTTGAATTATGATATCACCATGGAAACGAAGTGTTTTTAGATGTTGGTGCCGTGACCAGGTACTTAAAGATACTTTCGAAAAGTTAGCTAGATGTAGGTACTTTATTCAACTATAGGGCCAAAACTACGAAATGGTCCACAAACGAATGACTCATTGATTTGATTAGGGTTATATTCAAATTACATCACCATGGAAAGGATATGGTGTTTTCAAATGTATACTTGTGCACATCTTGGTGCCGTGACCGGGGTCTTGCAGATTTTTGTCATATTCGTAATAGCTGCACATTTAGCATAACCGTGACACGCGACTCTTTGTCGCGCGACATATACTACCTGTCACATTCCTTTCAATACCGTACGAGCAGGACAGATGATGCTAAGTCTCGCGACAAGCGAAGTCGCGGCAAGATATGCTAGGCCTGCTGGAAGAATGTAGAACAGATAAAAGGAAAGAAAGAAGTGAGCAAGCCATATCCCCAATACTGTACTGAAAAGTTTTCACTGTGATGACATAAGCACCAAAACACTAAAGTAAGTTATAACAGCTTTCTTGAATAAATAGAACCATGGTAATCATTATTTTCTTATTGCTACACTTAAGACATAAATATTTATTTCCGTACGTGTATTCAAGTGGAGTCAAAAAGACTAACTCTCTAAGGAATTCTTCGCACACGTAGAAACATCAAATTATAAACAGAAATGTTAAGTGTGTTAAGTAATGTGTTAAGTCTTATTCTTCGTATCAGTTCTAGCTTTTATTCAAACATCGTACCAATAATTATTATTACTATTTAGGTAAGTTCATGTTATAAATTTCTATATGGTATATGACACTAACCTTGTGGCCTGGTTTATCATGTATGCTTACTTCTTAATAATCAGTCGATGTACTAATTTGCATAGCATTTAAAAGAAATTAAATTTTTGCTTTAGCGTAGTTGGTTAAAAAGTAGCTTCTTATAAACAGTATTATTTCTGAAACGTCAACTACAACTACACCTGTGTTGAACACGCCAGCTGTTTTTGGCATATGTCTTAAAGATATTGATGTTAATTATTCGTGACGTTATTGGGCATACTTTGAATTATGACATTTAACACGAATGTAGACTATAAGCAACGATGACTGAAATATTATGAGTAATGCCACAACCACACTTTCCAAATTTCTGAATATCATACAAGAATAATTATTAGTTGAATTTTGGAGAGAAAGTGACAGAAAAACTATGATTATTACCAGCGTACAACATATTATTTATTCTTTCCTCAATAGGCGTGCGGACAATTTTTATTGAGGATGTCAATCGATTCTTTTTTTTTATTGTCGATCAAATGTCTATATAGGAATACCTTCACTTTGACTGCTCTAAAAGGCAAAAATGAAATTAAAATGAAAAATTATTAATTTGGGTACCTACTCATTGCAATTAAAAATACGAGAGGGTCACTTCATAACCAACATTAATGACATAAGATGCTGTTACATTTAGATGTTACAGTTGGATGGACTTCCGGTTCGTGTCCCAAGATGGCCGCATGCGTTTAAGTTTAGTTGTTCATTATTAAATTTATTCATTTTAGTTGTTCAATGTGTAGTATTGATAGCGTATTGTGCAGTGATCTAACGTATGAGTGAATAGCTAATGAAGAATTCAACTTGAAGCGTCCATAGCCCTTCCTGGGTCAAGGCCCGATAGTCCGCGTGGTTTTTTGTAAATCGCTATCACTTTACAAAAACCGGCCAAGAGCATGTCGGGCCACGCTCAGTGTAGGGTTCCGTAGTTTTTTCATCCTTCACAATAAACTGCTGTTTTAAGCCCGAGGTTTAAGTAAAGAAAGATTTTAAGCTCTATAAAAAGGTCGTAAACGCCCTAGAAACTGTAATCACTTATTACCTTCTGGAAGTCAACTTACGTTTTTAAAGAAAAAATTTGAAATTTGGCGATAACTCAAAAACGGCTCGACCGATTTTGTTCAATAAGTTAGAGGGGGGGGGACACTATTTTTTTTGTTTTCGGAGCGAATATTTACAAAACTGCTGACTTTATCAAAAAATAATGTTAGAAGACCCCTATTATTTTTCCAAGACCTATTCAACGACACCCCACACACCAGTGTTGAAAAGAAAAAAAAAATTCACCCCCACTTTAGGTGTTCGAGAGGTACCCGAAAAAAAAAATTTTTTTTAATTTTTATTTTACCGTTCTGTCGGCATTATACATACACATACTCATACCAAATTTCAGCTTTCTAGTACTAATGATCACGGAGCTAAGCCGCGGACGGACGGACGGACGGACGGACAGACGGACAGACGGACATGGCGAAACTATAAGGGTTCCTAGTTGACTACGGAACCCTAAAAAGCACGATTTTTTTCAACTCACCGTACAACGTGGTATCAATCCTCTATCTAGTCGCCTAGTGCGATTGGCAACGATACATTGGCAGTAATGGTCGCTTAACTGTGACCGGTTGCCATTTAAAAAAAAATAGAATAGATGTTACAGTTTGCAGATCTTTCAAAGTAAACGTAGGTACTCATACGTTGATAGATATTAAATGGAAATTGGCAAAATCAGAAGTATAGTTCACTCAAGTAAAAATCCGAAAATGTCTTAATCATTATCCGAAGTATCTAAATTTGAATTGAACAGCAGAATACCAGCAATACTAATTATGTTTCAGACGGTACCACCGCGCAAAGCGCTACCTCATTTTATTATCTATTATAATATTTTATGCCTAGAACCAAGGAATAATATTTCAGCATGTGTCAGAATATAAATTTATAATTAGTGCACCTCTCGTATTGTTTTTGATAAAAATACATAATGACTTTCCCACTCGGCGTCTCGTTATCGTTTTGTTGAAAGCATAAGGGCGTATGTGTGTATGTGTTTGGCAGAGTCATGTGTCATTGTGATCCAATGGTGCGTTATGTTACGGCGAGCCCGGTTAATGAGTGGCACAGGACTCAGTCGTGTCGGTGCGCTCAACAATTCCTCATTTATTTCTGCACTTTGAATGCGTAAAGGTTGAAGCGCCACTTTACGATTGGGATTGAAAAGCCTTCGTTCAATATTTAATTAACTAGGATTTTTTTCGCACCTATTTGGTGACGAATCAGCTTTGTAAAATACAATAATCAACGATCAAGTAGGTACGTATGATTTATTTTTGTATTTTACCCAAGCAAAGTAAGGTATGGATAATATATTTAGTTTGGTATTGAAGAAATTAGATCTCTTATTTGTAATTTTATAGTATTTGCTTTGAGCGCTGACTATTTGGATAGGAAACATCGTGTTAAGTTTATTCAATTTAACTTTTTTTATTCAACTTACATAAATTAAAAAGAGGTGACTCACCATAAAAATGTTAAATTTTCTAAATGGCACTCCGGCCGTTATGACTCCAAGCTAAAGATTTTATATGTGATTTTTATTTAATTTATTTGGTGTGAGAGAAGTGTAGGCCTCGATGCCTGTACCGATACGATAATCTCGACTTACAGGATGTTTGTGCCGATTTAATTGGCCCAGAGATGTGCGGTGTTTTGCGCCTACCTTACCCGAGCACTGCTTCATGCTTCCTACACGACCACAGAAACAAAATGCCATAACTAAATCTATTTCTTAAATAATATAAGCCCTTTTAGATGTGAAATGCGTTCAACGAGGTCTTGATTTTCTGATAAGGTATTAAAGCCAGTTGATGGAAAATTTACTTCAGAACAGTTTTCTTTTTATCGATTAACAGGTGTCATTAAAATGATGATTGTTGGTGCACGAGGTCGTTTAAAACTGATGAGGTTGACGGTAAAGATCCTTAGACAGAACCTGCATAATATAATAAAGTTACATTAAAAGAAGTTAAACAAGTTACTCATCTTTAATTATTTATTTAATTGTTATTTTTTGCACAAAATGCAAAAGTGAGAGTACTACAAATGGCGGGCTTTTTATATAATGAAATTAGAGAAAAAATATCAAAATAATAAAATATAATATATGCATAGACTTACACAAATATGACATACATACATATGTATAGTTACTTACGAGATAGATCGATATAAATTTATTACGATCCGAATTAATCAATTAATATTCAAAAATTAATTACGCTATTGCAATTAACGCTAAATTTATAATTGTATAGCACTAAAATCTCCGTCTGGCTACAATATGCGGTTAAAATAAATATACACGCTGTATAATTAAATTAAGTGTTGAGTAATTTTGTACATGTAACTAAAGATAAAATAAAATAAGAAAAATGCAATTTTCCAATAGGTTTTGAGTATACGCAGTTCATAGTCCGACAGTACTTTAAACATTCTAAACCCTAAAAGTAAAAAAAAAACCTAATACAAGCCTCGGTGCTGTTAAATAGTCTTAATAAAATCTGAAGAAATATAAAAATTATGTATATCTGGCTATAAATTGTGAAATAAAGGGTTATTCAGTGACTTCAAGTGAATGGTGACCTCCGACAGGAGTTTGTCCCATTCTTGCAAGATTGCGATTGTGACTCTATGACATCTGTACCCTTACCATGAGTTAACATGACCGTGCTCGCTAGTGACTGCGTAAACGATTTGTATCGAGAATATTACATCGCCCCTAACGGTTACTTTGTAGAACTACAATTCTCCATATAACAGTCTACAGTCACTTTAAATGGTAAGGGTACTGGCTCACGATACCTGGGACGATCGACAAGCATTCGCCCTATTTGGTAACCCAAAAACAGCCATATGGAGGTTTAGCCAGCTGAGACGGCGGGTTTTCATTCCTGTAACATTAGGTACGCGTAGTTAGCACCTCCTAAATTTGGACATTATTTGGGACTAGTTTTTGCCCGCGACTACGTCCGCGTGGAACTTGGAAGTATGGAAGCAACCTCGTACAAAACGATAGATATCCACCTAATCACCTTAATTAATAAAAGGGATTATTAAAAGCGCCTAAGCAAATGTAAGAGCAATTGTGCTTTTGGTCTAATCATTACATTTCCTACAGGGTCATCAATGTCATTATGAATTACTTACTCCCTTTTCAATGTTTTTAGGGATAATATCCAGGATGAAAACTATCCTATGTCCTTCCTCGGATCTTAAACTATCTCCATGCCAAATTTCATCAAAATCGATTCAGCGGTTTAAGCGTGAAGAGGTAACAGACAGACAGACAGACACACTTTCGCATTTATAATATTAGTATGGATTCTGAAATTTCCATCCACTTAAACCATTAATACAAAGATCAAAGCTTAAAGAGAAATTGAAATGGTGGAAGAGACCGAGAATCGAACCCGGTAGCTCTGGATTGCCGGTACAGCGCGTTAACCTTTCCGCCACCCTAACTCCCAAGCAACCTATCGAATTTTTCCTTATGCTGTGTGTGTCGATCTTTGTATTGTTTATTTGAAAGGCTTTACACCTTAGCGACCTCTTATGTGAATACGTCAATACTCACATCTTAACGCACTATTTTACAGAAGTGAACGAGCAAGCGAGAGAGGGCACTGTTATTTTACAAATGTATGAAACATGTAATGTCTTATTTTTTAATGTACACAACATTTTTATATTAAACCATTAATACAAAGATCAAAGCTTACATTGGAATGAGTTACCTAGTTAACTAATTAATTCCATCCACTTACTAACCCTTCATTCCAGAATTGTATGGAGGATTTTCTGTGCAGTAACTTAGGTACAGCTCGTTTTCTTTTATATAAAAGTTAGCATACATGCTTTACATGAAAATTGTAAATGTACATAACTATGTACATCGCAGCCTTATGATTTATCACTCCCGTGTCGCGGAGACATTCCTTTTAATAGGTTGTTGTGTCCCACAAGAAGTCCCGCCCAGCCCGTTTCTGTACAAGTCACGCCTAAAAAAATATCGTTTAAAAGTGAATCGTAACATTCGCAACAGTTAAACAAAAATAATAAAAGTGTTTAAATTCAATTGCTTGGAGAACACACCTAAAATTAAAGAATAAACCGCAGGGAAATCTTATAAAGAAGTCGTGAAAGGTGGTCGTGGCCTTTACTGTTTCTGAAGGGACATGCGCCGGCGCATCGACATCGGCGACATCTATCGGTGCCACTAGGAAGTACGACTAGAAAAACGTGCACTGCCTGCAAAAACCCTGCTCTTTGTTTTTTTTACAGGCTTTTGTTTTCGAATGGGATAAGTAATGAAGGACCAATTTCAGTATGCTCTATTATTTATGAACGGCTGAATATATGGATGGAAATTTTTATTTTGTCAGTTACCAGCGGTGCAATTACTAGTATTTTAAAACTCATATATTATAACTAGACTATGTATTAAAAAAATCATAGAAGTCATCCTCCCTATTAATTAAGCCAGAAATTATGAAACTTAATGAATGATCATAGATTTTATCTAAATATGTTTTCTAAAACGGCCGCAGCTGGTAATAACGCCTTAGGAAATGATATGCTAACCTTTACATAAACCTTCCTTATAAATTATGGCAAAAACTATACACATAAATGATGTAAGCTATCTTGATATAATTTTATATAACTTGAACTAATCTTAGCCGCTAGCCTTCAAACTGTAGACGTTAGTTTTAGACCGTTAAGTATTCTAATTCATATTATTTACCGATGTAAGTATAGTCTTGAATTTAAATACAAACGGATTTTGAATATCCAAAGCGCTAGTTTTTGTATTTTATGCTGTAGTTTACTTGGATATTTAACATTAATACCATTTTGCTTTATTTGAGAATAAGTACCTACCTACAATCGTGTCTTTGCAAAATAACTATTACAGAATGGTTTTTACGAAGATGACAAAGAAAAACTGTCTGTAGTGTTTCATTCTGTGTTGCTAATAACTAGTGTGCGAGCGCATCTTGAGCACTTCTTCTTTATATGGTCATAGGTACCTACGTTGTGTGTGATGCGCTGAATTCAGAGTAAAGTTGGTAAGTTTTACTTGAGAACCTCGTTTCGACAATCTTGTTGGTTGCCTATCTGAAACAATGATTTTTGTTTCCCATCTATAAAGTTTTGCCAAATTTTCATTTGTCTGAAAGCATTATTTCCAAAACTGTATTCTATTTGTTTCTTTAAAACGATTATAAAATCGTTTATAAAATCCTAATATTGAAAATTTGGTGAAAACAGATGGGAAACAATGTTTCAGAGTTGAGATAGGATACAGACTTGTTACTCAAATTAAACAAAATATCAATAAGTTTCTTTCAAAAATGACATTTTAGTGGCAAGCTTTTATAGCCGACTGTACTTTTCTTTCCATATCCATCAAATGCTTACTGAGACGATTCTAAAGTGCCCAAGCTCGGTAGGATTACTTTTTCTATTATAGAGTTCCTATGGCCACCTTCCGGCTCCATCATCAGATCAGCCCCATGGTACCATATTATTGTATTGTCATCAAAGTTAAGTAAGTATGCAAAAAGCTCAATCGGTTGACGATATCTGCTTCAAAATTGAGTTGCAAGATTTCACCCGAAAAAACATACATTAAACATAACTACAATGCAAGTTAAATAAAAGCTTGTAAAAACATGTGCAGGATTACCAATTTGCACGATTTTGTTGGCCGGGTGCATGACGGCAGCGCCATCTAGCGTTCACAACTTTGGGGGCTCTGTCAAAAGTGTTAAATAATGGACGCAACAAAATTAAGGTAAAATATTGAAAATATTGATTGTAGAGCACCTAACAAGTGCAAAATCTGTTTGTTTTTAATGTGAAACACATTTGGTTCTTAGCTTTATTGAAGAAAGTAATTATTATACCTATGTGTGTTTAGTATTATTATGTCAATTTACTTCTTTGTTGTTTACTTACAAATTAAAGGAAATTAAATGATGTTTTATTATGTTTGTTTCCAGATCATTGAAAAATTACTACTATTTTCAAAATTGGCTTTCAAAGCATCGATCAGAACATATGGTTTCAGCCTCAAACAGAGAGTAAAGGGAAGCTGTTAGTTTTGGCACATTAATAAACAAACAATAAGTAACATTTACAAATAATAAGTAATTCTACATTTCATATTTTTGAAACATTGTAAATCATTCTATCATAATATTATTATTGCACTAAATAGATAAAAATTTGTCCAGTTTAATACACTTACTTTATTATTCTAGCAACAGCGATCCAATTCATTTTCTGATCTTGTTTCCAACTCGGTGTAGGAAATCATAACTGTATTATTGCATTACCCTCAACACCTATCGTGACCCATTTTATTTCAGTTTATTATTTTATAGTAGAAAACGTAAGCATTATAACTGAAAAGTATGACGTTTGACAGAAACAGGGAGGCCAAAGTTACCACTTTTGGCCACATCATCAAGTGCTCCGATCATTTTCGCTTTCCCTACGCGACCTCTGCACCCGGCCAATTGGATAACTTTTGAAAATGTTACGCAGTGTAGAGCCAAGGAAATTGAATCAAGTACCTTTTTCGCTCCTGTCACAATGACAATATGGGACATAAGTTTCCTTAACTGTACCTAATTGGCAAAAGCCACGAGCTGCCATTCTCGGCTTAATAATAACAACTGTACCTAATAATAATAATTGACATATGGGCATATATGGCATTCAATTCGTTCAATCTATTTGTTCTGTGACTAAATTCTGGTACGAAATCTGTCTAAAATCTCCTGTATATATACTTATATTAGCGATAGAATTTATTACGGGAAAGAATATTTTTTAAACAAATAACAGTAAACAACTTAACCTATTCTAAATCAAAGTATCAAACTAAATCCGATGTCCTCCAGATCACGGCCCTTTGGCAGGGTATCCATGATGCCGGCTACATTCCCCCGCTGAATAGCCAAGCTAATCCTTTGGCCGAGGAATGGGCCGGCTCTGTGGTCCGAAGACCATTCTGACAGTTTTTGTTTTAAATAAATAATTAAAACAGAATTTATTTAAATGTAACTATCATCAACTACTTAATAAAATATGTCACTGTTAACTTAATGCAGCTAAAACAGCAAAAATTGTATATCACGGCCATGTACCTACGATATGTCAGATACATCATCCATCGTGTATCACGGCGATCATATTAGCGTTTTAACCGTCTCGTTACTATTTCCGCAATATTGACCTATTGGGATGACGACTGATGTAAAATTTTACAGCATACTGTATTTATATGAATAAAATTTGCTAAATATGTCATGATAGTACAAAGAAAAAAATGCCTTTTTTTTTTATTGTGACTTCATAGTTACACAAATTTTATGATTTTTAGGGTTCCATACCCAAAGGGTAAAAACGGGACCCTATTACTGAGACTTCACTGTCCGTCCGTCCGTCTGTCACCAGGCTGTATCTCAACAACGGTGATAGCTAGACAGTTGAAATTTTCACAGATGATGTATTTCTATTGCCGCTATAACAACAAATACTAAAAATAAAATAAAATAAATATTTAATGGGGGCTCCCATACAACAAACTTGTTATAGATTATATATATGTATAGGTACGGAACCCTTCATGCGCGAGTCGGGCTCGCACTTGCCCAATTTTTTTTATATTCCAAAAGAAGTTTTGTAATTTACTTTATTTACTTCAGAATCCTCATAATTTAACAAAACATTAATTGTGTGACAACCATGAACTTAAAGGCACTTTTTCACGGTGCAAATGGCCAATTAACCCATAACATACGAGTATAATGATGTCACGAGTAGGTAGCCATTTGTAATTCACGGTCATTTCTGACTTTTAGAGCAGTCTAAATGTAGTTAGTCCATTCCAAACATTTGATCCTATAAAAATTTTTTTTCTTAGACATGCCTTTTTATAAATGTAATCAACATAATTTTGATAAGAATTGTAAAAATCCGCGACTTCTACAAGACAACCGAAAATGGCGACTCAGTTCATGCGGAGGTCGTCGATATTGCGGACATATTAATGAGGCGGTTAAAACTCAAATAATCACCCATCAATGCTTGCCGTATTAGGTCTCTACACGTGTAAAAATATTATATAATGTTTCTTAAGGTTTTTGATTACTAGTCACTAAGTCAGTCAGTCAGTGGTAAAAATTACATTTTTTGGACTTTAATATCTCAATAACTATTTGACCTATTTTTATGAAATTTGGGGTTCTAGTTGTCTTAAGGATCCTAATACCTACATAAACCAAATTTCAAGTTTTTATGTTAAATAGATTTGGAGTTATTGGGGGGTCAAAAGTGGCTCCAAACGGTTCGTGTAATAACACAGGGCTGCTGCTCGCCAGTTCCTGTGGTGAACTTGGCTGTTAGTCCATTCCAAACATTTGATCCTATAAAAAATTTTTTTCTTAGACATGCCTTTTTATAAATGTAATCAACATAATTTTGATAAGAATTGTAAAAATCCGCGACTTCTACAAGACAACCGAAAATGGCGACTCAGTTCATGCGGAGGTCGTCGATATTGCGGACATATTAATGAGGCGGTTAAAACTCAAATAATCACCCATCAATGCTTGCCGTATTAGGTCTCTACACGTGTAAAAATATTATATAATGTTTCTTAAGGTTTTTGATTACTAGTCACTAAGTCAGTCAGTCAGTGGTAAAAATTACATTTTTTGGACTTTAATATCTCAATAACTATTTGACCTATATTTATGAAATTTGGGGTTCTAGTTGTCTTAAGGATCCTAATACCTACATAAACCAAATTTCAAGTTTTTATGTTAAATAGATTTGGAGTTATTGGGGGGTCAAAAGTGGCTCCAAACGGTTCGTGTAATAACACAGGGCTGCTGCTCGCCAGTTCCTGTGGTGAACTTGGCTGGACACGCTGCTGCGTGTCTAGATGTTACGAGTACTTCAACTGTGAGCCTTATTTTTGTAATTCAAGCCTTAATTGAAGTCATTTTAAAAGTTGACATTTGTGGCGATATTTAAGATGAAAGAAGCTCTGTTATTTTTTTATTAGCTTATTTTGTAGTTTGTTTTAAGAGAGCCATACAACAGACGTGATCGGATGCGTTAACTTTGCATCTCATTTTTAGCCGACGCCATACCTGGTATGTATAATGGGTGCTTAGTTGACATGGAATAAGTGTTAGTACGGAACCCTAGGTGCGCGAGTTCTACTCGCACTTGGCCAGTTTTTGTTTAATTAGATTAGCTGTTCATATTTAAGTTCTATATTACGTACTGTTTATGATCTAATGCATCTTTAATTGCAGGTGCCTATATCGCATCACTAGAAGTGGGCGGAAAGCGTTTCAGCAAAAACATGACATGTAATGTTGTAAGTTAGAGCTATAAAGGTACGTATTAAATTTCCTTTACTGTAACTTCTTATGTTTTTTTTCATTGTTTCTTACGTTTTGTTATCTTTCGGAGTTTCACGTTGTCGATAGCTGATTATGCAAATGCTACATAATTATACGAATATAGGTTATCTTTATAAGATCAATCAAGTGTTATACTGCGAAATTATGTGCAATCATATTCATGAGATTATCAAGACGCATATTAATTACGTACGTCATAAACAATCTATTCAGAAACAATAGAATATAAAAAGCATAGTAATTATTGTAACTTATAATATTTTATTAGTAGTACTAAGAAAAAATACGATATGTAAATCAGACTAAAAATTGTATTCGTTTATCGACAAATATTTAAACTGTTACTAAAGGCAAAAATTAAAAGTCTAGTATCGATACTTATCGATTTAGGTAATAATATAATAATTAGACTAACACTGCAATCAGAGTGAAGAAAGAAAAGGTGTACCTTGGCTCCACATGGCCCTTTTCGTTCGCTTGTCAAGTAATAATCATCACACCAAATTACAATTAATTTGGAGATGATGACGCTATAATTTGAGCAAAATGTCTAATGTTCATACAAAGTTCATTTTCAGAATCACAAACTAGAGTAGGAATTTTTAACTGAATTGCTTTAAATAGTTAACAAAAATTGCCATTTTGAAATATACTCGAGGTCCAAATAAAAATATGTTTGTATTCGTGAATTTGTATATAAATAAAATAAATAAATAAATATTAAGGGACAATCATACACAAATCGACCTAGTCCCAAACTAAGCAAAGCTTGTTAGGTACTATGGGTACTAGACGACGATATACATAATATATAAATACATATACGAGTATAGATAACATCCATGACCCAAGAACAAATGTTTGCACAAATATTTGCCCCGGCCGGGATTCGAACCCGGGACCGCCGACTCAGTAGGCAGGTGTCTACAAACCGAGCCAAACGCGTCGTCAATATATTCGATAAAATTAAGCGATAGTAACACATGTTATTTAAATGGAACGGACTGCAGTAAGAAGTGAGTTCAATCACGTTATAATATAAATAAAATACAGGAACCAAACGTTATCTTATAAACAACCCTTTTAATGGTTTGTTATAAATACCTAAAAGTACAGACTATAAGTACAAATATAATTTTGTTATACTATAATAATAATTAATTATTTGAGTATATCTTACTTAGAGTTGGTACAGTAAAGGAATCTGAAACGCGTACCTTTTTAACTCTTATTGTCATTAAATCAAGAGCGGAAAAGGCACGAGTTTCAATTACCTTGACTGTACATTAGAACCTCACACCAGAAAGTGTCTAAAATTTCTGTATGAAGAAATATTTTTCCAGACGTTACGTTCAAAGTCATAAAAAAGAATTTATTAAAATCGAGACAATCTGGTTTATATCAGGTCCGAGTGTAGCGAAATACGTTTTAGAGTTAGGTATATAAAAAAAGCAATATTTGGAAAAAAACATGAATGGATTTTTCCTGAAATTATGTATAATGACCCCTCTCCATAGAAAAATTATTTTCAATACTAATCCAGAATTTTATAATAATACAGACGTTGTTATAACGACCGTTAGGCACCCCTGTTTTCCCTCTTGTCACAATGAGAATAAGGTTCAAAAAGGTACGGGTTTCAGTTTCCTTTGCCGTACATTATGCCGTTTATAATGCTATAATAACTTACTATATTCTTATGCAATAACATTTCATGAATATATGAACAAAACCAACTTCGGTATTGACAGAGGAATCTGCACTTGAACGTGCAGTACGTGTGAAGCCTGTCCCATAACACTTGGTCAAGTGGCTGTTAAAAAATAACTTAATAAATAATAATCACTATGGTTGACGGAACCATAACGATGACAGAGTAAGTACGTGGCGTGGGAATCTTGATTGGTCCATACTCTAACATGGTATGACTCATGCATATCTTAACTTGATGCGTTAGATACTATATTTCAATGACTAGCTCTATAGTGTGAATACTTATTTGTATTTGAGTTGGCTTGGGTTGAAAGCTATGGTTTATATTTATATGGCAGAACTGAACCGTGTGAGCCTATGATACGCCGAAATTCCTGTTTCCACTTTGTAAATGAAACAGTTTCTGTATATACAGGGTGATCAATCGGAAATGGCTGAGTAGGTTCAAGTGACAAACAGAACTATAACTCGTACTATAAGAGATAGGGAAAGTTCTTACGTAGCCGGGTAGTACTCACAGAATCGACTATAATAATAAATACAATACTTACAAAATTTTCACCAGGTTCGATTCCCGGTTATGCATGAGAATGAAATAAAATTGAAACCATTTTTATTAAATCTAAAATCGACGCCATGGTTCCTTAGAACAGATTGCGCTATGTCTTATTATAGTCTCTGACCTCTCCATTCTGACTAATCGCCCTGTATAATTGCATTTATATTTATCATAGGTTTTTCTTTTCTACGACTTCGTTCGCGCCGGAATGAAAAAGGTAATACAGGCTGATCAGTCCAAATGGGTCAGTATTTGAGAAGTCAGATACTACTTATGAGAGATAGCGAAATCTGTTCTAAGGAACCATGGCGTAGATTTTAGATTGAATAAAAACGGCATTACCCTAGAGTGCTCGCGCTATTAGCATTTTGCCGCCCGCGGAACTATATTCGTGTTATTTTGTAAACGATGCATTTGTCAAGGTCAAGCGTCCTAGTAGCTGCCCCCCCGTACCTTACCTCCTTGTTTTAGAAATTATAACAAATTCAGTGCGCGGGGGACTGCAAGAGGCAAAGATTGTCACAGGTATGTCGCGTTTGACGGCAAATTGCTCACTGCGCGACTACTCACGTGAGTAAAGTTTATGGATCTGTTTTTTAATATAGTTGAAATATTATGAGTTTTCATTGCGTTTAGTATTGTTTTGATATAAATATCGTACTAATATTGATTTTTAGTTTGTTTTGTTTAGTTATTAGGCGTTGTTTTTGTTTTGTTTTGCTCAGTTTACTTTATATTATTACGACGAACATTTCTGAAAGAAATTGCCCTGGCGATGACTTGACCACATATCATTAAAAAATCCAACGTAAACACATTGTAGAAACAGCTGAGAAACCAAATCACCCGATTTGTACCATCGGATCATCAAAATATAATATGCGCAGTATGTCCGTCCAAGAAAAATAGTAGTACAAAAAAAGGATGCAACAGATGTGCAAAGTTACTGTGCAACGAACATTGTATGTGCATGTGTCAGGATTGTTTTGCTAAAATACATGTTGTAGATGATGAAAACGTATAATTTAGCTATTAAGTTTAATGTTTATTTTTTTTTATATTAATAATTGTGAAGAAGTTGCAAAAAACCAAGAAATTTTACCTAAGATTTCCCAAAGCATTCTTTTCTCAATTCTAAGAATCAAACTGTAATATATGTTTCTTATTCTAATAGTTTATGTTTCATTCTATCCTTTAAACATAATTATAAATTCATATAACGCCTATTTGCTAGAAAAAATCATATTAAGTATGGGCGGCAAAATGCTCCCCACGCGATCACTCGCGTTTCACGGGAAGGCGCGATCACTCTAGGGTTAAAAAAAAAATATTATATAAAAAAAGAAAATCTAACTTGGTCAAAAAGTTATCGCATGTCGTATATGTTATTCAAGTTAATCCTGTGAACCCAGTTATGTGTGAAATTGTAAGAAAGAATGTAATGCAATTTTTATTTAATCTAAAATCGACGTTATGGTTCCTTAAAACAGATTTCCCTATCTCTTACAGTTTCTGACTCATTTGGAGTGATCACCCTGTATAAGTACCTCGTTTTTGCTTTACTAATATATTGGGGTGAATAGCAGGTATCCTGTAAAGTGTAACCATAAATGTGGATAGCCAGCTAACTGTATATCAACAGTATTAGGTACTTGAAATCCGTCTAGCCCTTTAATCAAAATTTGGCAACAAAACACCGGCAAATTATGTAACTAAACAACAAACTAAAATAAAAGAAAATTTGTTTAGTATCCTCCAAACAGCATACACTTAGTTTTTTCAAATCTTTTTAATGTACAGACAGATTTTTTTATAAGTAGTTACTATACCTATTATAGCTATTATTATCGTATGGCTTTATTTTCAGTCAAAGTATGTACAAGTAAATATAGCTTAGGATGTTTCAACATTATCACCATATCAGCCGAAAATCGCTTATTGCTTATTTTACCAGTAATTACTAGTAAGTATACACTTTTCTCTTCACAGTATAATCATAATCGAAACCAATAAAACTTGAATGATCAGATTAGATTCATCCGTGTGCCATTCAGTTGCAAACAAGGCTCTCCCATTCATTGTCGACGCCAAAAAAAGCAAATCTAGCAACAATGGTGAAATATCGGAAACAGTCGAACGTCACCTTTAGAAATCAGATTAAACGTTGACAAAGCGTTGAACTTGGCAACCCCTTGCATTATGACGCGATCTCGAAAATTATGGCCGCCCTAGGGTTGCCAGTTGCCACCGATCGATATTTGCCAATCACGAATTTTAGATACAATCACCGTCTAATCTATAAGCTAAATGAGGTGATTTAATAAACCAATATACTTAGTCTGCTCTATTAATTTTCGAATACAACGTTCCTAAATAGTCGCACGCCGCGAAAATTGCAGTAACTGTAATTTGAACAGCTTATTCTCAGCCCATAATTTTTGAAGTGATGGTTAAAATTGCCTCCTTTTTTGGCAACCCTATTCCCGCGCCCCTGCACATAACTCAGCAATGATCCTTCCATATTGGACGTCCGGGACAATGGATCGGACAACACGCATTTGAGCGCCGCAAACTCGGCGAGCCCGCGTAAATCATTGGCATAGCGGAAGTGCGTGGAGTCTATCGTCTCTGGACATTTCCACTAAAGCCCGATACACATGATGGAGTATTGCACGCTGGCAACTTTACCCCTGATTTCAGCCGCGCGGCCAAAACGCCCTTGGACATTGCTGAGGTATGGGATAGTGAAGCTACTGAATTTATGATTTCAGCTTTGATGTTCGATTGTCTTTTAAAATGTAACTGCTAATTTGATAGTAGTGAAGGTGACCTTAAAGCTTAAAAATTCGTCTATAATTAGAATTGATTGGTATTTGGTAGTGTTTGGTAATTTAATGGTTACTAAAATGGAATCATATTTGGGTCATTGTCATATTTAGGGCCTTATCACACTTGCGATTTGCGAGCGAGTTTTCTATACAAATAAGCGTCGCGGCGAACTCGCTGCGTGATTGCCTTCATACAAAATTCGCTCGCAAATCGCAAGTGTGATAAGGCCGTTAGGTGCGCGTATTTCCGGTGGACATTTGCAAAATTAAGGATTCCAGGGCCTAATTTTCTGATTAAATGCCTGTGAGTATAAAGTACGTTCCCTCTTCTATAATCCAATGTAATAGCAATATAATCTAGATTCATACAAGCTCTTTAACTTTTGACCACCGAATGGACACATTTTGTTTTTTGAACTGACAATGACCCATTGAAACATGCATAAATTAGCGTAGGCACATATTTACGTTCAGGGATTACTGTCACCCATGAAATAGAAAGTTGCTCCTTTGTCGAACATATAAAAAAATAAATTTAAAGTATAAAACATTACCCAGAAATCACTGTCTACATATCCGTGCCTTTCCATTGTATTTGCAAAGGGAATTCGTAAAACGTTCGAGAACAGCGTAACAGTAAACTGTCCCATGACCGTCGATGTTTATCCGTTAGCTAGCTCCGCCATCTGCCGGGCTAACGGCCATGTATCACGGGGTTTATAGATAAATTAAATGCCAACACATCCCGCAGGAGCGGCCCAGGCGCGCTAGGAATGCCCAAATAATTTTTTTGATAAATGCACCGGAAGCCGAACCTATTACGTGACACTGCCCCCGTTCCGACTTGCGCCTCTCAGTTATTGTTTTTCCCAAAAAGAATTTGGACAATTCTATGGTCTCGGCCGACGGCAGATGGGTAGCGGTCCTTTGAATCGATAAGATCGTTATCAGCTAGCTGTAATAGGTCAGTTTTGTGTCGGAATTAATCAAGCGTCAAAGGGCTGCCTATAATGGAGCACCGAACGTGTCGTATTTCTTCCTAATTAATGGATTTGCTTGCGACGTTTTGTTTTTCTCACAAAAGGCACCGCCAGAAAGTATCTAATTGGTCTAAAAAACTAACCCGTTTTGAAAGCACATGTCCACGGCACTATTAAGACAGACATTGGAATTAGCATTATCTAGTACCGGGTTTGTAACATCGGGGTGGATGTGCGTGCGGCGTCGGTATAAAGAAATATTAATATCGGCGAGACTATAAACAAGCCATAGACGATGATAATTCAGAGGCATAAAACAAAGCGGTATCTACGATCGCAGGCAGCCCGCGGAGGGTCTAGTGTGAAATGTGTTTTCAGAGACACCGTTTAGCCCCATAACTGCGTGACTGTCGTACGAATTATGCATTTCGGAGACGTCGATTTTATTACTGCGTCAATAAACCACTGTATACAGGAGTTTAATGTCCTACTCGTATAATTTCCGATTGGATCCTGCCACGATACATCACCGTTTGACACGGAATACGCTTACAACACGAAAACACGGCTACTTTATTTTCGCTAAAAGAAGTGAACTATTGGATGTAAGCGGTTTTTTCCCCTGAAAATTATACGTCTATAAATATGATTGGATGAGTCACCGATTACGTTAACAGTAAGGACCCGAGTTGCTTATTTAGGTCTGCAATGTGTAATGCTATGCGCGTTCTTTTATTTCTTTCTTCAACGTGTGTTGCGTAGTATTTTTAACCCCCGACGAAAATAGAGGGGTGTTATAAGTGTAACATGTGTATCTGTGTATCTGTCTGTGTAAGTTTTAGTAGCATTTTTGTACCACCCACTAAATGAAGGTCTCATGATGACCAGTTAGTTGTGAATGGATCTCAGCTAATATTGAAGGCAAGAATTCAAAATTTTGGTTAAATGATAAGTTTTTGCATGAGATTGGCTATGGCTTCCTACAATATGTTGAGCTCATTAAATCACATTTTACTAAAATAAAACCTTAGCTCTTGTTTATGATGGGCGGCTGAAATTTGAAGCCTAAATTGGACGCGGAAAACGCATCAGCATATTCATTAACTAACACATCTGTGGAAAATAGAAGCGAGCCTGCAGATTGATCCGTGAGGCGGCGGGGTGTTTATAACGGATTATTTGACCAGAATTTGACGATTAGAAGACTGGTAATATGCTTAATAGATTTGACGAATATTTACAGTTTTAAGGGTAGGTTATGCAACGCTTAAACGAGCGGAGCAAACGGAGAACGTCTCTAGCTGAAGGTTTCACATTGGAAGCGACGGATCTAGCTTCGAAAAGCGATAAAAGACACAAAAATGAGAGAAGCGTTGGTTCACTAATTCACAAAATGACAGGAGAAGTTCACAAACTCATGAAAATGTGAGAAGAGTTGTTTTAGTAACTTACTAAAATCTGTATATATATATATATATATATATATATATATATATATATATATATAGTATTAAAGTGTGTAGGTATATGTATTTTTGTATAAACAGCAATATAATATTTTGTATTTACTTGTACTCTAGATCCTCTCTGTACCATCAGATTTCTAATTTGCACCCACTTCTAGTATCTCTGTTTGGCCCTATGGTTGACTGGTAGAGAATGCCATTTGGCATTAAGTCCGCCATTTGTACTGACTTGTTTTGTGCAATAAAGTTTAAATAAATAAAAATAAATAAATAAAATGAGAGGAAGATTAGGTATATTACCAACTCAATCAACTAACGACCTTTTATTGAAAATACCCTAAATATGGTATATAATATATATCCCACCAAAAACATTCTGTAAAAAACTAGCCAAGTCTCGATGGAGCTGCTTGTTTATCTCTAAAAAGTAATGAAATCTAGACAAAGTCGTACCAAGTCTAAGGTTCCTTACTGCGATTTCTTTATTATTATAGTTAATGTTGTGTGACTAGGCCGTTGAAGGGTAGGTACACCAATATGGGCTATTATCTCGCTTAACAAACATAGGTAGTTACAACAGATATAACATTACGTGTAAACTAAATTGACTTGTAGCGGTTCTGGCGACAGATTGGTGCAATGGTGTCATGAAGCACCTGGTTTTGTACCCTTGTGTACCCTTCAACGGCCAAGTCACACAACATTAACTATAATAATAAAGAAATCGCAGTAAGGAACCTTAGACTTGGTACGACTTTGTCTAGATTTCATTACTTTTTAGAGATAAACAAGCAGCTCCATCGAGACTTGGCTAGTTTTTTACAGAATGTTTTTGGTGGGATTTCACTTCTTTTTGTAGAAACGTGGGCATATTGTTTTATAACAACCTGCTAATTAACTTTGGCAAACCTCACGAAATAATAAGCGAAATCAACGAAATGCAAATAATCCCTCCTAAAGCGCAGTAGACGAATGTCGTAAACGACTGTAACGCGGCCGGTTGCCACTTCGCCATATAAGATTATCGGAAAAACAAACGACGGCGCGTTTTCAAAAACAGTCAGCGCCATCTAGCGACGTGTGCGGGTATCACCGCCACTCTTAGTCCAATGCATGATATTTTGAACAAATTTTGAGCGAAATTAATATATTGGTGTAGGTAATTTGTTTATTTAATTTGTGTAATCTTCGAGTAGAATAAAGTTAATCGTTCGACTATTTCTTCTTGTATACTTGTAAGTATAAGTGTAAAAGCCAGTCTAGTCTTGTCTAGAGTTTTCGTATGTGCGTATTAAAAGCAGAAGTGGAGGCATTCGCCCAGCGGGTACGTATTACAATGCCGAAGTTCAAAATACCGAATATCATAAGACCTATGGACGGAAGGCCGAAAATTAAAATGTCGAATGTTTATTTGACCGAAAGTTTAAAATCCCGAAAGAACGTTTGATCGAAAGGATGAAATACCGAATATTATAATCCCGAAGACTGTAATCCCGAAGAATGTAATCCCGAAGACTGTAATCCCGAAGATTATAATCCTGAAGACTATGATCCTGCCTGAATGTTGTAATCCGGAATATTATTTAAACTCTCGAGAATTATCTCGTATTTCTGTAGTCTTACAGATTCTAATGTTTATTTTATACAAAGAATATTAACCTAAATTACGTAACCTACTTGCCTACTACATACTTACTATTTATAAGTGAACTCTTCTGTGGAACCGATCTGCTCCGGCGCTGCGGGATGTGCAGCCCCTCCGCCTTAGTACGTTAGTACTCTTTATTATACTGTGGCCCTAGCGTAAGAAAGTGCGGGCATCAAGCGAGTCGCAGCGGCTGACTCTGGTCGCCGAAGGTGACTAAAAAGCCGAAGCTGCGGAGGCCAGCGTTGACAGCTTCGGTTCCAGACAAGTTAGGTTCGGTTGGCAGTCCATGACAGAATACTTTATCATAATATTTAGTGTCATACTTAATTTCCCACTTTCCCGGACTCTTTCATTTATTCATTTATTATTCATTTATTAAATGATTGCTTTCCTTTTCTTAATCGACTTGCCACAGAACCGAAGCTGTTAACCCCGATTCCACGTGGTCTTGTCTGCCCTACCCCTAGAGTGTATATAAAAGCCCGGAGGCAGTGCCCCCCATCTGTACCGTGGGAACCCAGAACGATACCTACACGTCGCCTGTCGTGGCCGACACGCTTAGCCAGTCGGTTGCCACACGCGCTCACGGCCGGACGCCGCCGGTCGCGCTATAAAATCACCAAAAAAATGGCTTCGTCGCGAATGAGACCAACGCGCTGCAGTGTTGCAGGGTGTAAAAACATAAAAGCAACAGACATTCATCCTTTTTTTCTTTGCTGACAAACGATGAAATGTTACTAAAAATTCTTAGAACTTAATAAGCACCTACCTAGAAACGCATTGCATACACTGTTATAATAGATACATGTAATGTTGAATAAATAAACCTACCTACTTAATATTCTTAAATTCATAGAAAACATCCACTACCTATATCAACAAGTGACAATAATTTACTCACTAAGATTTACCAAATCAGTTTAGTGTGGCGGGAGAGTGCATTGCACGGCCTAAAAAGGGCGTAAACGTCGGCGTTGTTCTTGACACTTAAGACCTTTTGCAAGGAATGCATTCGCAAAGATGAAACGCGTGATCAGATTATTATAAAACAACTTGTACCTATTGACTGTTTCGAAGCTTGTAATGCTAGTATTATACAATATGTAACACATTATAATTATATAGGCACCTACCAAACTTTATTTAGTAAGTACCTACTGTCATCGGGATATATTTAGGTTACTTAGGTACCTACACAGAGAGTTTATTTTGTTTCAGGTTTCTGGTATGTTCAGATAGAATAGGTAGGTAAGATTCCGATATACGTAAGTACTCGGAAATTAAAACGATTTTGATGGTGTGCCGCAGCGCATGTGAATACCTATTTCTAGTAGGTACCTAATGATAATTAAATTTGACTAATAAATTTAAATAAATCGATCGTATTTTCATTTAGGTGTCAACCCTAGCCTCGTTTTGCCGGCACGTGCGGCCATCGACCCGCGCGTTCAAGGTCGCTCCATTGTTAAATTGAGTAGGCATGAAAAGCAGTAGGTATTTGCCTTTTTATTCAGACATGGGTATCTGTTCGAAGAACTATTATATTAATCTGTGCCGGAGGCGCGGAGGGAGGGCAGCCCCCGGCCGCCGTAAGAAAGTGCGGGTGCCGCACTTTCTTACGCTAGGGCGGAGGGGCTGAACATCCCGCAGCACCGGAGCATATCGGTTCCACGGAAAAGTCAGATTAGTTTAGTGTCCTGACACTTTTAAAGTGCTCATTGACCTTCGGGATTATAAAATTTCGAGATTTTAAAAATTTCGGGATTATGAAATTTCGAGATTTTGAACTTTCGATTTTCTGAAAATAGGTAATTTGAGCTTCGGTTTATCGAATATCGGCTTTTTGAACTTTCGGTATTTTGATTTTCGGTATTTTGACCATCGGTATTTCAACTGTAGGTATTATGAACTGTCGGGATTGTAATACGTAACCCGCCCAGCTGTGGGACTAGATTAAATTAGAAGATGTATCCCACTACGCTGGATTTTTGCAATGACAGTCGATTTTTTTATGTACCAATAGTAGAAGTGTGCATTACCATATCTCGGTTCACTATTATCTTGTAGAAACTTTTTTGACATATATTTGTTTTGCATAACGATACTTGGCAGAAGTAACGTTTGGCAGAAACATCTTACGCAGAGTATGCTTTGGCATAAATCATTTCGCAGATTTTTATAATACCGAATCTTATATTGGCATAATGTTGATGAACATAACAGTCTTCTAAACGAATAGTACTTTCGCAGATACTTTTTTTGCATAATATTTTAGGCGGCATAAATTTGTCAAACCGAATACTATTAGATTCCAAGATAGACTGCATTGTCTTATCTTGTTGTACAGGACATATGCGGAATACCTAACCTTATCCAAGTCGGACCTGCCCTAAGATGCAATCAGTACCTAATTTATGTATTACAAATTGTTGTGATTACACATTTTGTCCATGGAGTGGTATGGTAGCCGGCCGATGCCGCGCGGCTCGCTCGCTCGTTAGGGTCTCAGTTCAACCTAACACTCCTCCTCGCTTCGCTCGTCGTCGTACCTAACCTAATCCAAGTCGGACCTGCCCTAAGGTGGAATCAGGACCTAATTTATGCATTACAATTGTTGTGATTAAAAATTTAGTGGCAGTTGCCCCAGGGTGGCAAGATACCTAACACTGCTCCTCGAACCGCTCGTCGTCGTACCTAACGGTACTTACATTCTCCTACGTAAAGTTTACTTAACGCACTTTTCTGCTAGTAGACAATAATTATGCTATTGTAATCGTATGCTATAGGATTATAATGGTACATAAAATTATGCTAAACCAAAGTCGGCCAAAGAGATATTCTACAAAACAATGTGCTGCAAAATGTGTCGTATGCGAGGTAGTAGTAATGCCAACTATACCTTTATGCCATCTTACCATTCAACCGAAAATGTTTCTGCGAAACGTGTTATGCGAAGTGTATTTCTGACCAATATTATTCTGCCAGATGAGGGTAACCCCCATACCTCTAATACAGCTGAGACCAGCTGAGGGTTCTTCATCCAATAAATAATAAATAAATAAATATCGGACAACCTCACACAAATCGATCTAGTCCCAAATTAAGCTCTAGAAGGCTTGTGTTATGGGTACTAACTAGACGACGATATACATACTTTTATATAGATAAATATATACTTAAATACATAGAACAACCATGTACCAAGCACAAATATTCGAGTTCATCACACAAATATTGGCCCTGGCCGGGACTCGAACCCGGGACCGCCGGCTCAGTAGGCAGGTGTTTACAAACCGAGCCAAACGCGTCGTCAAAATACTTCAGACCTTGGATTTTTGACATCAAATGAAGCGGCCCACCAAGTTGAATATTAAAATACTTAAACGGGTTTACTCACGTCGTAGAAATCGAATAACGCTCGACATGTTTCGAATCGGTACGCGATCCATCATCAGGAGAGACGATCAGTCGCGACGGCGGCCAACCGAACACAAGTTGAATATTTTTTGTAAAGGCGGTATGTCGATCTCTAATAGTTTGGTTGGGCTCTTGTGTTTTCTAATCAGAGTACTCCAGATCTTCGATTATCCTAGTTTTTAGGGTTCCGTACCCAAAGTGTAAAAACGAGACCCTATTACTGAGACTTCGCTGTCCGTCTGTCCGTCCGTCCGTCCGTCTGTCACCAGGCTGTATATCAAGAACGGTGATAGCTAGACAGTTGAAATTTTCACAGATGATCTGTTTCTATTGCCGCTATAACAACAAATACTAAAAATAAAATAAAAAAAATAAATATTTAAGGGCTCCCATACAACAAACTTGTTTTATGGTACGGAACCCTTCATGCGCGAGTCGGACTCGCACTTGGCCAATTTTTATAGTTTTCGCTTTATGTGGCCATTAAACCCGAACTCTGTACCAAATTTCAGCTCTCTGAATTTATGGGAAGTACTAGTTCTTTACTGATGATCATGAGTGAGTGAGTGTCGTAAATGCGAAACTTTGCTTTCGCTTAACTTCGGAACTAAATGACCTACAGACTTGAAATTTTGGATTTTAAGTATGTGATTATAGCTTACTGGATGACGAAAATTTCTGCGTTCTGGTCTTATCCAGAGGTGCTCAAATAGGGGCCTGAAAATGCGGCGAAATGGTTCCAGTAAAGGATGGTACGGCAGTGTTTGCTTCGCGCTCGACTTGGCGGGGGTACTGCCGTGCCCCCCGATATATAGTTTAAAAAGGTCGGTAAGATATTTTTTAAGACAGTGAAATCATATTATTTTTTTCCAATAATCCTCGCAGGATCTATCTACAAACTGCAGCTCTTTAATTTTTCTTCACCATGGATTTTCCAATATACAGGGTGTTTGGTACATCGTTTGCCAAATTAAAATGGGGGATAGAAGGGGACATTTGCTACCTCCTATGGGCACTAAAAAAATTCTTAGGCCCTCGGATTTTTAATGAAAATATATATTTTTTTAATAATCCTAGAGAACGATTCATTGCTCGCCCAATACCGAGCAAGAATGGTGATGCTGAGTGGCGCGACAAATGAAGTCGTGGCAAGATGCCCTTCCTCATCATCATTTGACTGACCTCATGACTCCTGAGTCGCCTTGTATACTTATATAATGCATCCGTTCTACAGATATTTACTTACAGAGCACTTCACTCATTAAGACTCGGCTCATTTCACAACCGCTGCTTATTCATTACTGTTCCGACCAACATTCATAAGTTTAAATAATAAACGGGCCCTACTTAGGCAGCCGTATTGAAACTGTTTAGTGAACCAACAGAGTTTATAGTTGTGTCAAGGTAGTAAACATTATGTCTGAATAGAAGAAATAGACAGATATCTTTCAAAAAAATCTGAACGTCTAAAAAGCAGTTTTTTGGAATAAGTTGATGTATGTACGTAGGTATGTTGGCATACGTTATTGCGAACTAATCACGTCAAAATGGCAAAGTAGATTTCAACTTTAAAAAAAGAGGTTCGAGTTGGTTTTTTTCCGCAGGAACGAAGTTGCAAATATTTTAAAGTTTGACACTTCGTCCATAAACAGTTACTCATATCACTTAATACAAAATATGTGATATGATTGCGTAATACCAATGATATCAAAACCAAATTGATTTTGCTCGAATACGCGAGTTAACACGAACTCCATTCTCGACGCGGCATCGGCATATCTGAAATATTGCGATCAAATACCAAGACGCCCGAAATCTATGGGGTGTGACGCCCGCGCCCCGAACACCGTAAGAGATTTTGTTCCGACTCAAAAAATGATATAGTCCGGACCTTATATTGAACGGGAAATAAATCGTACCTATACTTTCTTTAAGTGCCAATAAAAGTTGGAGTAAATCATAAAAGTATCACTCCTCGAGAAACGTCTATAACAAGTGTGTTATTGCGGAATAATTCAGTAGCGGGGGTGGTGTGAAGGATGGCTCCCTCAGCGGCGGGCGTGGCACGACCTGAGAATCCCAGTCCTTTATCGAAGCCTTCAATTATTTATCGGACCCATGTCTACTTTTCATTTTACTCCTTTCCCCGGTAAAGCTTTCAGTGGTGGAAAATAAACATGTCGCCCGCGAGGGAATCGGCTTTACATCTTGTGACTACAAACTGTTGGCTCCAGTGCCCATTGACAGTGACAAATGGCGTTTGCTTATTAATTACAAACACTGGCGCCATTTCGCATCGAAAATATTAAATAATCCGATATTGAATCTCGGATGAGTTGGGAATTAAAGGTTTCATATTAAAGTTTTAATTAATACGCATCGAAGTTTGCCCGCTGAAACGCATTGTGATACAAAGGAAATATGTGCGGATCAAATCTTCTGAAATCTCAGTACTATTATACGTAGTTAAGAACTAAACGCTTCACAACTAATGCGTAACGCGTAATTCTTTCGGACCCTTTATAAATAGATTATAGCACTTAAGCTTCATGCTTTTGTTGTTTTAGAATACTCAAATTGCGCTTTAAGCAAGCAGCCCAAAACATTAATTACTAATAAATCAAAAGTGTAATTTATTATTACTGTTTGCTATAAAAAATAGTATCATTACGTTAGCGGTAGAGGAAACATAAAAATTATATTATCTTTTCACGTGTTTGCCCGATTCTTCGTTTACTGCCTAGTAAATATTGTGCATTGTGGTTGACGGACGTAAAATGTCATTACTATTTATTTTAATAACGGCCATTAAGCGTAAATACACCTTTATCTCAATATAGTAGCTTCTTTTAACGAACGTGGCATAGGTAATTGGGAAGTAATTTACAGTCAGAATTTTATTTTGAATGCAATTTTCTACAAAGTTTCTCTATAAGCTGTAGTAAACGTAATCAAAAACTAGTAATTTTCCGTACAACATAAGCCATATTTCACAGTGACTATAATTCGCATTCTCACCCCCCAAAATTCGTATTTCTGGTGCCACAAAGACACAAGTTTCTATGAGCACCAAAATCGGATACGTCTTTTTTCCACCGAATGAAAATAGAATGTCGTAGAGTGCTCGCCGAAGCTAAAACACTACGTTCGAATAGTGGTTCGAGGCGGTGACATCGAGGTTGCGAGGCTGTGGCTAGTTATGGAGCAAAAAGCTATGATAATGACAGAGTCCATTGCGAAGGGCGAGCCGCCGTACGCGCGGCGAATAACGATGTCATTCGTAGACGTATGAAACGCGTAGAGGGACCTGTGAGGCATAAGGCTTAGTTTCCAAGTTGACGGCCATATTGTAGGCTGATGATGCATTAAAAATTTTTTAGAATACGTATTGTCAACGGATTTCCTCGAACAATTGAGTCACTGATGTTTTTTCAATAATATACAGTGTTAGTTGCCGTCATTTATTTTTCGAGTCAAGTTGCAACTTTGATTACTTGTCCAATAATAATAATGTTCCGTTCAAAATCATCTTTAACAAATTTGAATGGAACCTCCTTCAAAGTATAAGCGAATTAATAACCTATACCTTAAAGAGGTTAAATATCATGTACATAGTAAAGACTGATATGAAATTTTAGAATTTACTTTGTAATGATGTGACACGATTTGTTAATCACATAAAACATACGACTCGTCTGTAGATCTGTACCGTTTCCCTTAAGCTTTACATTTTTCATGATGTTTGAAAACGTTATTATTATAATATAAAAGACAAACGTTTGTTTATTTTGACCCTAAAATTAACAGCTTCCCCCCTTCGATGAAATCTCATTCGGACAAGCATATATAACTTATAATAATATAACTTCAGATCCTTCTATATTTTCCTGGGGATGTGTGCTAGTTCGGACACCCCCAGCAACCTCTGTGGCAGCGGCGACACGCCAACACGAACTACCCGTCGCCTGATCTGCCCAGGGAAATATGGACAGTTGAAGCGTATTAGGCTAAAATAAAGTTTTATAGGGATGACGGTAGTCGTGTTAATGGATAGACCAACGGTTTTTGCTGACGTGTGTCATGGTGGGGAAGTAGCTGTAACAGCAACAGCGTGTAGAGGACAATGTGCCTACGGATCTCATTTAAAATGGAGACATACCTAACTGTGTTTTTTTTTTCATTTATCTGGGGGCACGGCAGTGCCTCCGCCAAGACGAGCGCCGGCACGCCGTACCATCCTTTGCTGGAAGCTTCAGAACATTTTCGCATTCATATTTACTAAAACAACTTGAGTTGAGACGGTAAAATATTACCCTTAATTTTCCTTTTACTCCATGTCAATATGAGACTTTTTTCAGTAAACGCTGATATTATAATTGGCATAGCAAAGTCCTTAAACCCTGCCCTTAAGTACTTAATAGTATTTTTGAATGTTCATAGTAACGTTATTAAATTACAATTTCAATATGGTTAAGTCGCATAGGTACTTACTTACACCTAGGGGATCCAAATATGGTTTTTTTGTCATAAACTATACTGATACCTGGAGCGTAATTGATCACCGTATTAATTATGAAAGCTCAAGCCACGAATGTTATGCAATATTCATACAATTTACGAAATAATATTTCGCAATTGATAGCTTGTAATGGAAACATACTGTAAAATCCTTCAATACTCTTCGATCATTTATATTCCGTCCAATCACGTCGTTCGGAATTCCGACTCGAAGGATTCTTCGTAACTAGGAAACATTAATACCTGCTTCTTACAAGAACAAAAAGTAAATGACACATTTTAATCAGAACCGCTAGATCAGGGTGCCGTCGACATAATTTTCTTGAAAGTTCGCCAAAGAAAATCTCCCATTTTCTCTCCCCAATCTTTGGGCGAGTTCCCAGCTTTTTAAAATTTTATTTAAACTTTATAGAATAAGTGTCCCCTCGAAAGGGCTGATATTGTGAAGCCATCTGTGACGGAACCCAGCACGGCATCGAAAAGACATATTTTTAGATTTGCCTCGTAAATTGTTTCGATTGAATCTATTGAGGAAATAGAGTATTATCCCTGAGTGCGGCTGTTTATTACGATCGCAGGGCGGAGGGGTCCGCTCGTGGAAAAACTATTAGCGGGGTGATGTGTTTGTATTCGATTGGAATAAGTTTCAATTCAAATATTGTTTCTATAAATAAGTTGTAGCGCAGCAGTAAGATTTTTCCTGCTTTTTCTTGAATGCCTTAATTACTGTTTATTGTTTTTTTGACACACTGCCATGAAATTAAATCAAGGCATTTTTATGGTAAGTATTGCAGTACAACTAATTGTTAGAACTGAAACTGTATCTACTTGGTAAATGAACAGCATGTGACACGAATCACAGAAATGTTCGTATTCGACAAAATTCGTAATTTCTAAAGGAATCATTAATAAACTAGTGGCTCTGAAAGATGGTTTCGAAATTGGTGAAAATCGTATATTATTAAAATTTTGAACCCATATCCATCATTTTGATTTTCGGAAACTGAATGGAACAAAAGAATATCGAACCTACTCACAAAATTTCATGATAAGCTATAATATATAGGTATAGGTAGTATTTCGGCCAGAGGTCACATTTCTCGACCGAGCTCTCTCTGAGTACAGCCGGAAAGCGATTTGTTTCGTCATTTCTAATGCGAACCGCTAAGGAATGGATCGCTTCGATCGTGTGTATTTCCAGAAAATTATAATTTGGGTCTCAAGGTAAGAGTGAATAGGCTTTTACTGAACCAGGGACAGTACATCCTCGACCCCGTAGTCACTTACCATCAGTCGATACTGAGATCAATCGCCGATCAGTTTGTGAATAAAAAAATAATCTGGAAATCCAAACATCCGAAAGAATTTTCAGCCAAGCTGAAACGAAGATGCTTCGCTAAGAACAGGAAAACTGGTTTCGAAAAACACAAAGAATCGATGAAGTATTCGTATTAAGCAGTATAGCGATTTTTATATCTCTGCTGCTGTAATTTTCATAACAGGTTGTCAGGTTTTTATAATAATAATTCGTTGTCGTTGTCGAGTCGCAGATTGGACAGGACATGTTCACGCTTAGGGCAGTTTATACTGTCTGTATACAGTGATTATTGCAGCATTTAGCGACTCTAGCATGCTCATTTCGTGCATTTTAAATGGAAAGGGCATAATGGCGAGTACATTCCCATTTACATACAACATATCAACATCTTACTGTCACAGTAGATAAACAGCATCTTTGTAGGGTATAACTTAAAGTTATACTCGTACTAGGTACCTTATATGTATATTTTTTATATGGCTGAATATCAAATGTCCTACAGGGAAATGGGCGTATTGATAGATATTTACTATTTATTATAAAGTACTAGATATTTATTGAAAATCAGTTTTCTTTGGAGAGGGGGTCACAATTATAGGAAAATCCTAATAGTGCGATGCAGGATCGTCTTTTATTTTGTAGGCGCGCGGCGCCATGCCAGTGTGGCGCCATCTGTTGGTCATAATTTCTTTGTCCTGTCAACACAGAAAAGTCTGGACCCAATTTTGTTACATGAATAGCTGGCCATCTAAAGTTATACTTTTTAACCGATTACGACAGAGAAAAAGAAATACGCGGCCGAATTTTCGGGAACCTTCTAGTTTGAAATAACTCTTACTCGAGAAACAAATACCTACGTTAGACATTTTCGTTTAATTGTTGAGGGGGCCGCGCCAGTGCCATAAAAAACAGAACATACAACGTAAATTTTATACGACTATTTGAACAGATTCTGGCTACTATCAACATAGAGAGGGGCAATGTCATTCAAAACAGCGAAACCAGAACTAAATGTTTTCAGACATTAAAATGCTTTTTACGGAATTTCGAAAACATTTTCACAACTTTGAGAATGTTTTATGGGCATATTGGTCGCCAAAATTAACTTAGCCACAAAAATTGTTTTGTAAACTAATCTACGTGGGAGTATTGCGGTGTAATGAACAGCTTAACCACAAAATAAACAGTATGCCTCAACGCAAATATACATACAAATAAAATTTATGTGAAACAGTAACCGCAAATGAATAAGCAAACATTTAGCATAAGTTTTCACGATTAACGACGACGTAGTAGGCTCAATGCTAGCTGTTTACCAAGCTGACGGTTTTGGGTTCGTATCCCGACTCGGGCAAATGTTTGAGTGATGAATTTAAATGTTTGTTCTTGAGTTATGGATGTTTTCTGTGTCTGTACCTACATATAAATATCGTCGTTAGTAGCCATACCCACATTACAAGCATTATTTAGGTTGGGACTAGATCGATTTTCGTAATACATATATATTATTGTCCCCAATTATGTATCTCTGTTGGTAAGTGGCATGTGCCGAAGACTCGGTTATTTTCTTAGTACTTTTTATACATCAGTGTAATTCACCGCTTGTTAGTGTAACGATATCATAAATCCGACGAGTATTTCGGCCGAGACAAGTCCAATAAACTCCAGACTTTAACTCGACGTAACCAATTTAAAAATTATATCCGTGTTTATTAACGCGACAATAAATTAATTTACTTCCATAATATAGAACGACGCTATAAAAAGTGTCTGTCACCATAATTTTGAACACAGATTGCAGCGCAACGCGTCATTTTAAAGCAAGGGGTATGGACCCCTTCTGCTCTGGATTCGACACGCGCAGAACGTCAAATGGAAGTTTAATTTTTTAAAATTGGATTTTTATTGCGCTTTGAATCGGAATAAAATGTGGCAACAGTGCGGGGGTGTTGGAGTGGCCAGTTAGCTAATTAAGGCCTGTGTCGCTTCCAACGCAATGAGTTTTGCGCCAAATCCTTGAGTACAAATGAGCTGCAGTTTTTATTCGCATTGTTCACATTGAGGAGTTTCTGTTGAAAAGCGTTGTTTGTCCTGTCTCATAATATAAGGAAATGCTTTCAAAACGTTCTTTACGAAGTATTCGGCCTGGGCCGCAGCAAATTTGCTTAGATTTTCGTGAAGGGCAATAGGATGCTCTAATGCTTAATCTTGGGGATGAGAATATAAATGTGATGATACTGCGCGTCTAATATAAACGTAAGAAATTAATTAATCCTTAGTCTGCAACATATTAGACACACACCCTACGACCAATCATGTGACTTCAATATTCAAACAACTCGTTTTTAAGAAGACCAAACGACAGCCTTAAACACACGATCACGTTCCAAACTCAATGCGTCGTCCGTTCTTGTCTTTAAAGTGCAAACTAACTTAATCCGGTTATAATACGAATATAGCGTTTGACGCTAATATACTTAAAGCCTAAACAACACACGATCACAACCCAAACTCAATGCGTTGTCCGTTCTTGTCTTCAAAGCGCAAACTAACTTTATCCGGTCATACTCGTAATACGAATATAGCGTTTTACGCTTATATATAACTTTATCTGGTTATAAATTATAACCAGATAAAGTTAGTTTGCGCTCTGAATTCGTATTATAACTTATAATACGAA
This sequence comes from Apotomis capreana, assembly GCA_947623375.1. Classification (NCBI taxonomy): domain Eukaryota; kingdom Metazoa; phylum Arthropoda; class Insecta; order Lepidoptera; family Tortricidae; genus Apotomis; species Apotomis capreana. The sequence continues at coordinate 51,535,531 of OX392498.1, forward strand.
TTCAAAGTCAAAGTCAAAGTGTTTATTTGGAAATTTTGTGAGCAGGGTTAGTAAGCATATAGATTCTTTTTGCTGATTCTGTTTTTCGAAATTTGAAAAAAATACGCGTAAAAAAAAAATTTCAGCCATTACGAAACATACTCGCGAGGTCAGCTCACAGAGCCATTAGACTTATTATACTATCGATTCGGTCGGTTATGCTACCACACTCCACGACCAATAACTGCATCATTGTCACATTTTACACAACAACCAATAAAATACAGTCCTTAGACGGCTTTTGCAAAGCTCAGAAGGTTATCTTCTGTAGTATTTTATTGTGTGCTAGTAATTTTGTTAGTTTATTCGAGATTAGTCTTGTGCAGACTAACTTTATCTACTAATTAATATGAATATCGCAGCGTTTTGAAGCAAAAATAAAGTCTGACCACACGATGAAGTTCCTAACTCAATGCTTCGTCCGTTCCTGTCTGTTAATTACCAAGTTTCAGTTCGTGTGCGGCTTGCTTTACACGAGTCAGTGTTGAGTTGAAAATGTTTGGAAATACTTAAACTTTTAACGTGGGGGATGGATTAAAATATCCGGATGGATTCGTGGAATTTAACTATATGGTTAATGCATTGAAAACTTAATTAAGACCATTTTTTATGTACTTTATCTATGTTCAATTTCTAAACAAAGGAGCCTGGTTTAGGTAAAACTTTTGCATCCATATTTACAAAATGATAGTTCAGCTGGTTTGTTGGGCCATGTTTCTCAGAAATACAAAATGGACAATGGATTGAGGACTCTATGTTTAAATCTGGCTACGCTACTTTACCCATATTATAAAAGGAAAACTGTCAAAACTGTTTTTGTCGTTAGAAAAATCAAAGCGATACATCGGTTTGTTCCGTAATGGGCCAATTGGTATTTAGTTGTCGATCGATTTATTTTTCATTTCGAGCTACGTACAAAATTTTATGTTTTTGTGTAAGTTTAAGTATGTATATTATATTTTATTAAATTTTATTTTTATAGTCTCCGAACGTTATACTCGTAGACCCTGCACCAACTCAATGCAGTTTCTGTTTAGCCCTATGGTTGACTGGTAGAGAATGCCTTGTGGCATTGAGTCCGCCATTTGTACTAGCTTGATCTGTGCAATAAAGTTTAAATAAATTTTAGTACAAAGTACGAAGTTTAGTTTTAAGAAATTCACATACATTTCTCAATGGAACAAATGTAATTAGGACATAGCGTCAAATTGGGCTTACCAGGGTCAGAATAAGCAACTTTACGAACTCACCAAGTTCGATTGAAATCAGAGAAAAAAATAAATCGACATCATAATAAAAATTGGTCCAAATATTAATTGGCAAGTTTCAGTTCGTCTGAGACGAGCTTTACACGATTCATTGTAGAGATGAAAATGTCTGGAAATAGTTAAACTTTTAACGCGAAGGATGGATTTAAATAAGCAGATCGATTCCTGGATTTAATTATGTTGGTTACTGAACAATTGTATACTTATTTAACCAGAGTTTTAACGGGCGGTATATATTAAAGTGTAAGTAATTTAGAAACAAAGAAGTCTGGTAGAAGCTACTATCCCTATCCAATTATTCATATTACAAATGCAAAAGTGTTAAATCAGCTGCTTTGTCAGGCCGTGTTCCGGCACACGCCTAAGTTTGTAACTGATTTAAGACTGCGCCGAGGCCGCCGAGCGTTAGCGACTGAACCATAGAGCGCGGGGAATGCGTATTTAGATCGGGAATGCGTATTTTTTTTTTTTTTTATCATAGGGGGCAAACGAGCAAACGTATCGCCTGATGGAAAGCGATTACCGTCGCCCATAAACACCTGCAACACCAGAGGAGTCACAAGTGTTTGCCTACCCGGAGGACGAAGATAGAATGCCTCTATGCTAGTAATTTCACCGGCTATCTTACCCCCACACCGGAACACAACAATGCGAACATTGCTGTTTGGCGGTGGGTTAGCAGGCAAGACGGTAGTAACAATCCGGACGGACCCTGCACGAGGCCCTACTACTACTAAATATGGAGAATTATAAGCATTTTTTGATAACCCTGGACCTTTAACACCAAACAATAATTGAAATATTTGATGCGGACAAATTGTAATGTAAACATTCATCTTCTTTTTGAACTCAGAATAGATTTCCATTGTTAAAGTATAAAAAAACACTTAACGTCTGCTTACGATTTTACAATTTTCGTCCAACTTTACTTAGTTTTCTAGGGTAAAATATTAATAATCTTATAATTTTTCCACGGAGAAGTTGTTAACACATTCTTCGAAGTGCTAAATAAATATTTTAGAAATGGATTCAACGACTAGTGTTGATGTTGTCTACGCGACGCGCCATCGTTCAGCGCCATCTGTTGATAAAAATATCTTTGTCCCTCTATCACGCCGAAACACCTGGTCGGATTTTAACCATTTACTATACAAGGATACTTCCAAAGATTATGAAACTTTTTATCCGACTGTGTGACTTCTAGTTTCAATTGAATATTTGTTCGTGACAATTGCTTCGTTTTGGTCTGAAATTAAAAATCAGGTTCATCTTAGATTACTTACTATAAATAACTGAGAATGTTCTATTGGGAAGGGAAGTGTCCCATCCTTTAACCACTTTTCGCGCTTGTTAACAAATAATTCATACGGAATACGGAATTAACACACCAGTAATTGGTCTTAGAATACGTAACACGAGGAATCCCTCTTGGTCGGCAATTATGTTATTAACTCATTATGCAGGGGGTTTCTGGCGGTTATACGTGCGTGATAGATGGTTGATCGGGATAGCCTACCCTGTGATTAGCTTCATACACCACGTCATAGCAATTTGAAGTTCTTGTACGTTTGTTATAGGTTCATTGGCATTTTCTTTGACTTATTGGGGTATTTTATAATTTTGATTTTATAGATGTTGTTTACGTGGAAAGGATGGGTGAGGATCGAGCTATGAAGAGAGCATTACACCGGACATCCTCACGGGAAACGTCCAGTCGAACGGTCCCGATACCGGCGGGGTGACCAAGTCATCAAAGACTTGATTGAACTTCATCAGCCGGAATGGCGGGAGGTAGCTCAAGATAGAAGAAGATGGCGTTCTCTCGTGTCAGAGGCTAAGATCCACTTTGGGTCGTTGAGCCAGCGCAGTAAGTAAGGGAGTAAGACGTTGTGTGTGTTTACGATATGACAGTGTACGGCGTCTGAGGATTCGCATTGCATTATTTTTTGGCAAGGCGAAACTTCTGAACCCGAAAAACATTTCAGCAGAAACAAGCACTATATTATGCTTTCTGTGGCAATATTCATATTAGCTTATAAGGGTCGAAGGAGCAAAATGACAGATCTTTATTACCAAACGCCGCATATAAAAGCAAACTAATTGTCACATACTCGTAAATAAACAAAACGTCATGACTGCAAAATAATAAAAGCGCTATTACAGACGAGCTTCCGAAAAAAAAAACAAGGTTTTTACAAGGCGGCGCTATTTCTTAGCCAATTTATGCCGGAATATTATTGTGTCAATTCATTAAGCCGAAACGGTTATATTATATTTTGAACAATTTCGATACAGGGGTAGGACTGTTAGGGAAGGTTATAAGATAATTTAACACCACTACGTCACATTTACGCCTCGCCCTTTTCTCTTGAGCGAACAAAGTTGCGAACTTCTAGTTATACCTACTCGTATATTTTGTGTTATAGCAAGCTGTCCAGGATTTACCGACACCTGTGCCGGTAAAGTGGTTAGTAGTTAATGGCTCGGGCCATTATACATGTGGTCGGAACGTGTTATTTCGTATTCCATTCCGAATAATATGTGTAGAGGTGTTCTGTACTTTCAATCGCTTTAAAGACGCTTGTATCGTAGTGCACGATACAGAAAAAATGAGGACTGACAAACTGAGGGCTACTATTAGTAAGCAAAATAAGTTAATACTCGTAAGTATGTAAAATTAACATAATTTTGGTCACTACTAAGCACAATTTGGCTATTACTCAAGTAGTTAGTTGAGCTGTTTATATTTTTCAGTGTATTATTGTTCCAAAGGCATTCTATTTAAATATTAAACTCCAAGTTCACGTTATTTTACATTACAAGATCTATGGGCCTACGATGGTCACGTTTTCACCCGCTAGATAAATGAAAAATCACCCCTTATTTCATGACAAGCATGTGAGTGCGAGAAAAGTACACGAACTACGTATATATGTGGCAGCCCCGTAAAAAATGTCAATTTCAAGTAATGATAATGTAAAATATTTTGATTGGTGGCGACAGTTGGCAGGACCTTCTCGTGCACGTTCGTACTGATTTAAATATGGAGTCCATCTTTAGTAATATATTATTTTCAGAAACTGAAACACTATGTAATAACGAGTGTCAATTACAGTTGTATTATCGTCAAAACTGTGATATCAAAATTATATCGCGTTAGCGTTAAGCCCAACTTCTTTATAGGTAGTGTAAGAAAGTAGCTCACAGTGGGAACAATAACCGAGCGAGACAGAGCGAAGCGTCGGCGTCTACAAGCCGCGAGTTAATCGCCGCGAGACACCCGACGTCACAGTGCCGCCGATGCGGCGTGGGTCATTCTAGTGTTTAGTGTAGGACAGTAGCTCACACTGGGAACAATCCCCGAGCGAGCCAGAGCGAAGCCGCGGCGTTTACAAGCCGCGAATTATTCGCTGCTGGACACCCGAGGTCACAGTGCCACCGGTGCGGCGTGGGTCATTCTAGTGTTTAGTGTAGGACAGTAGCTCACACTGGGAACAATCCCCGAGTGAGACAGAGCGAAGCCGCGGCGTTTATAAGCCGCGAATTATTCGCTGCTAGACACCCGAGGTCACAGTGCCACAGGTGCGGCGTGGGTCATTTTAGTGTTTAGTGTATAACGGTAGCTCACACTGGAAACAATCCAACAATCCCTAAGAGAGACAGAGCGAAGCCGCGTCGTGTACAAGCCGCGAATTATTCGCTGCTAGACACCCGAGGTCACAGTGCCGCCGGTGCGGCGTGGGTCATTCTAATGTTTAGTTTATGACAGTAGCTCACACTAGGAACAATCTCCGAGCGAGACAGAGCGAAGCCGCGGCGTTTACAAGCCGCGAATTATTCGCTGCTAGACACCCCAGGTGACAGTGCCGCCGGTGCGGCGTGGGTCATTCTAATGTTTAGTGTATGACAGTAGCTCACACTAGAAACAATCCCCGAGCGAGACAGAGCGAAGCCGCGGCGTTTACAAGCCGCAAATTATTCGCTGCTAGACACCCGAGGTCACAGTGCCACCGGTGCGGCGTGGGTCGTTCTAGTGTTTAGTGTATAACAGTAGCTCACACTAGAAACAATCCCCGAGCGAGACAGAGCGAAGCCGCGGCGTTTACAAGCCGCAAATTATTCGCTGCTAGACACCCGAGGTCACAGTGCCACCGGTGCGGCGTGGGTCGTTCTAGTGTTTAGTGTATAACAGTAGCTCACACTGGGAATAATCCCCGAGCGAGACAGAGTGAAGCCGCGGTGTTTACAAGCCGCGAATTATTCGCTGCTAGACACCCGACGTCTAGGGTAGGAACACCAGTGCCGTACGGTAGTGATTGGAAGAGAGTTGAAGATCAAGCTCAGTCGCGTGGCATTGGAAGCCCTATCCAGCAGTGGACTGATGCAATGAGAGCATCTGGTTTAGTCAAATGTACCAAATCCTTCTAAGTAACAATAATGAAAGTGGGTAACAACAACAACCGCATTATTTATATTGGATGAAGTGGTTAATGGTGTCTATTAGCCACTTCATTCGAATCATTTATGTAGCTCTGTAATGCTTATAGCGAGATTTAACTAAATAACTGGAAGTTAAGAAAATAACACGAACCGCCAACTATATCTCCGCGCAGTTGCCAATGCGTTTCATAAGCACTATAGTGTTAACCAAACCCCACTACCTCGCCTCAGGTTAAACTTAATACTTACTTCAAACTTTCACAGCTACGTGATTGCGAATCTGAAAACTACGCTTCGGCGTGCTGGTAATACATATGTGCCACCAAAATTTATCTCACTGAGAGACCTTAAGTTAAGGTGGATAAAGTAGTGATTGGCTTCAGTTGACGTTTGAGTCGACTACGGATTAGTTGTTAAGTGAAACAAGGTTCAAGTCTGCTGTCGGGTGCCTGTCATAGTATTTGTAGGAATGTTATTTGGTTTAGTACGAAACTGTAGATACTAGAAGATAATTGGCGTGATGGCCATTTTTTTGAGGATATAAATCGATCCTATTTTATGTATAGGACTAACTACACTAGGACTCAAAATTATTGTTTCGTTTAATTGTGAGGATTCTAAATTTGCTTTTGGATTAAAAAAACCGCCAACTGCGAGTCTGACTCGCGCACCGGGAGTTCCGTATAAACACTTACCCCATCTTAACTGGCCGGGTTAAGTTAAGTTTGCACTTGGTATGTATGGCACCGGATACAAATCAGGTGCAAAAGCAACGCGACCGATCACGTTTATTGTATGGGAACCCCATATAAATATTTATTTAATTTTATTCTGTTTTTAGTATTTGTTGTTATAAATTTGTGTGAAAACTTCAACTCACGGCTCATGAGATACAGGATGTTGACAGGGGATCACTTCTAGTGGTATAAAAATTCTTGTCTTAATTTTGATTGTCATAACTCATTTCGCATAATGGCTTTCCTCATACATGTTATTTGTCATAAATTATTATTTGCATAACATAGGCAAGGGTGTCTCGGGAGGCGAAGCCCCCCGCATTAAGAAATCCTCTTCCTCACTGACCTCTTGGTTGTAGGTTAGGTTAGGTTAGAACTGTGAACCTACAAATACGAACGTCGACTATAAAAGTAGGTTAGGTTAGGTTTGAAAGAACTGCGACCCCCTCAGAAATGAACTGCTGCCAGAAAAGCAGGCTGATGTTGAAATAAAAAATTAGGAGCTTGATATTTATGTTCTTCAGTATTATGCGCCAATGTACGATATGCATAAAAACATTATGACTATTAATGATTATGATTCAGGGTGATATGCCCCAAAATTATATGACATTCCTAACTTATGCGTAAAAACATTATAGTCATAAAATTTATGCGGATCAATTAATGACTATACACCTTATGCGCAAGAACTATTATGACAAAAGTGGTTATGCACACCGACATTATGGCTTTAAAATTTATGCAACCCAATATGGAACAATATGGAAGGGGATCACTTCTAGTGGAATAAAAATTCTTGTCATAATTTTGATTGTCATAACTTTTATACGTCGTTATATCGTCATTATCAGATCATAATCATGGTAATGCATCCATTAATGCCATTCGAGTCACATTAAGTGGCATTCACAAGTTAAAATTTTAAAGACGGTATGGTAAAAGTATAGAATATTTCTCTCCTTTAATTTATAAGTTCTTCAGCGATATGATGCGCAATTTTGAATTTTCATAATAATCACAATAGAGCAATGTATTTCTCATTTACATGAATATTTATATAAGAAATAAATTGGCATTATGGTATTTAAGGTAAAAATTTAATAGCGTGATAGCACATAAATTATTTTTACAAGGAATAAAGTGACTAAGTACAGCCAGCCAAGAAAGTGGTCTGCCAATTTAGGACCTTATACCCCGCGCGGCGAACGATGATTCCTATGGCACCTGTCATCTCAGTACATTTTATGACCTATAATCGGAAAAATGTACTGAAATGACAGGTGTTACAGGAATCATCGTTTGTTGCGCGGGGTACTCATGATATGCATTTTTTTGTCTGACTCTAACGAGAACTTGGATGGACGTCAATATGAAATATCAAGTTGAGGCCCAATATTTTAAAATGTACGGTCTCAAACCGAATATTATTACCAAAGCGCACACTCTGCATTCCAGTTCATTTCCATATCGTCTGTTGACAATCCAAACACATTAAGTGTAACAAGTACCTGCTTAAAACAAAGCTCGTATCTCATTATCAATCTACTTACTAGATACGAGGTATTGAAGAGCAGCGACAGAAATGTTAGTGAGTTTTGGTTCTAACCCGGCGATAATATTACGAGTATAGGTACCGCGTACCGCGTCAATTCGCGTTCAACCGCCGATTCATTATCATCGCAACTCGTTTAGTATCAAACTGTTTAAATATTAAGCACTCCATTATTAAAGGCGTATGGTGCAAAACAATACAGACAAAGATTAAGACTTTTCTCAGAAGGCATAGCCAAAGCCAAGTGGCAAGTTACAAAGTCGTTCATATGTCATATACTCGTAAAACTTCTACAATACTTGTAAACACGCCTGAGCGGCCTATTTAAAATGTTTGAATTTCCAAATATAGCGGGTGGAATATTCGGGTTAACGCGTTCGAGATTTATAAAGTAGTTGAACGAAAAACGTGTCGATTTTTAATAAAGCAGTAACGTTTGCTAGCGTAAACGAAATATTTATATAGCAGCGAAAAATAAATTAAAAAACCGGCTAAGTGCGAATCTGACTCGCGCACCGAGAGTCCCGTTTTCAAACTTTCACTTATCCCATCTTAATTGGCCTGGTTGAGTTAAGTTTGCACCTGAAATGTATAGCGCCGCATACAAACGAGCAAAGTTAACGCAACCGTCTCCAAATATAATGTTTGAATAGTAGTCCCTATGTATTTTTATGATTTTAATACAAATGTATAGTTTTCAGATTTTTATAAGTATTTTTAGTATGTGACGATATTACTTGCCAAATTTCATAGTTCTAGGTCATAGGGAAGTACCTACCCTATCATTTTTGATTCCCTTGAGAGTGTCGAAATGTACGTTTTTTGCGACATAAACGGCCGTATCTTTTTTTCACGTTAACGTAGAAGTTAGTTTTTTCACAGCTTCAAGGGAACGTAGACTTAAGTATAATGGTTTAACTCGATACCTCCACGCGTTCTCGAGATATAGGGTCTTGACAGACAGACAGACGGACGGACAACAAAGTGATCCTATAAGGGTTCCGTTTTTTCCGATTGAGGTACGGAACCCTAAAAAATGCTTTGAGCGGGATTTGCGGCATGCGGCGTGAACATTTTAAAAATTCGCTTCTATATAAACATTTGAAAACTTTTAGTATGAAAAAGTGGCTTGTGCGCATAGTTGTAATAAGCGAAGTGTTACATCGCTAAAACGGAAATCTACTTGTGATATTCCACACATACTCGTATGTTAGTTGAAATGTTGAATCCAACCCCAGATTACAACTTAAGTACAATGAGCTGCAAAATTGTAAGGCCCATTTATGAATGTATTCATTCATAAATGGGACATGCATTTGTGCAGCCCATAGGACATGGGTACTTAAAGTATTAGCAACTTACAAAACGAACTGGTCCCTAGTATTAAGCTTTGTGTAACAAATATTCTAGGTAATTTCACTGGCATTTGCCCTTACCGGGATTCTAACCCGGGGCCGTCAGCTCCGTAGAGAGCCACCCGATACACTAAATCTCATAATAACCTTAATTTAAAACACCCCCGCTATACCAAGTATCTTGTCATCATGAGACTCTTTTTTTGACAAACGTAGCTATGTACCACCGGATTGAGTCACGCTTACTAATAACTAGAACCACTTTAACATCAGTCCTCGTTTAAGAGCTATACGATGCCACAGACAGACACTCAGATATAGGGTTCAAACTTATAAAACCCCTCTTATTACATCGAGGGTTGAAAATAAAGTAGAAAATGCCCGCGGCGTACCAAAGACCTTAATTATTGTGATGACGATGACACCTCTCGCCGACTCAACTCAATCCACAAGAAGCACGGATTTTAATATAACGAACTATTAGCATTCGTGCAAACTGGGAGGGCTTTTAATAAAACTACGGCACCAACTCCGGCAAATTGCTTTAAGCTGGGCGGCGGTTAACAAGCAGCGCGGTGCAGTTCCGTCGAGCTCACTCTTAAGGGCAAGCCTTCTAAACATCTTACTGACCGAGTGAGCGAAGTGTCTTCATTTCAGCTTAGCCTAAATTTCTTTCTACTCTTCTTCGTCTAGGGAAACGTCCATGGAAGCATAACCTCACGTCTTACCTAGTTTAAAGAGTTTGAGTAACGTCGTAATCGTTTCGGTGTTCTACAATGTTTTTTTATCACGGGAAGTGTGCTCTGGAATATAGACATCAAGATCTAATGCTCCCCTTGCCTTTTTATCCCGAGTTATCTAGGCTTACTGCAGGTCGTCAATCGCATCTCGTGGCTACATCATTTTGTCGCAAAAGCGTTTTACTTCTGCATACATAATCTTGCGGATAGCTTTGATTTGAATTTCCTTCTTTCTCTTATGGAAAGTTAAAGAATGAAACGGACTAAATCCTACACCTATAGTTATACATGTCGAAGATCAAAAATCAGGACGTCAAATCCAGACTGATTTGAGTGTATTCGGCGGCGGAGGTTGGCAACACCGTGCACGTGCAGCCTACCAGTTACCGGTCTACCTGCATAAAAAGGGCAGCTGGCCATGGGGTGGGGACATTCTTGGCTTGAGCGTTGAACGGCACGGACGTGCTGCCAACTCTAATCCGACTTCACTGCGTTCTGATTAGTAACATTAGATTGTCGTTATGCTATCGTGTTAAAAGTGCATTGTTATAATAGTACCTTACGTTGATTATACGAGTTTAAATCAGAAGCTTGACTATTATTTTGGACTCTGATAATGGAAAACGACCTGTCACCTGATGGTCAACGCCCGCCCGTCCCGTCATCAGAAGTGGGATGGCCTACGGGCCACTGAGCGAAAAGATCGAACACGAAGCAAAGAAAATGAAATAACCAAAATTAGTGGCTACCCTTCCACATACAACAAACTTGACATCACTAAATCAAGGAGCTACAAGCGTTTGCGTTATTGAAACTCAAGCTAACACCGTCACGGACACCTACAAAACCGTATGAAAACAAATGAAGATTTCACTATTTAAATTGTTTTCATTGCGAGAGAAACGGACATGGAAAATTCGATTGTTTACTTCGTATAAAAGAGAAATCATTGGGGCTACTACTTACCTTACGGCAAACCACAGCAAAGTTCATTGTTTGCTTCAAGAACAGCGGGACACATCGTCAGTTGTTGCACCAGTGGAAGTGACCCAGAAGCGACGGTCAACTACAAGCGACGCGTGGACGTAGGCACTATGGCCTCACCGACAGATTTTAAAAACACATCAGGTCAGTCGTTAACTTGTCACTACGATTCCGATATAGTGTTCACTAAAAGAAAGTGTAGCTAGATGCTAGGGTAGACTTGAGTCACACTTATTCAGTTTAGTGGGTTTTTGTCAAAAATAGTATTACCAGTAACCTTAAAATAAAATACCAGTAAACTGGTAAACTTAAACTTTACCAGTAAAGTTGAATAAAGCGTGCTAGCTTAATAATCATGTGAAAGAAAGTTTATTGGACGTTTTTATAACGATTGTTTTCGTAGTGATATAATATGACCGAACGCGAAATGTTTCTACAGAAGATATTTAGTGTTGATTAATATGACCACTACTACGCAGTTTACCTACCATTATTAAAGTTTATCATTAAAAAATTGCATGCATTGTGAGGGTGCATGAATCATACACAGTACTTAGTAGTAGGAGCGGCTGCGGTAATAATAATCTACCCTCTGTTCATGATTTTCCAATCGTTCTGTAGAATTTAATTTTTGACATCTTGAATAGTTTCTTACTCTGTGTACTTTAGCTGGCGTACTCGTATAGTTTAGCGCCTATAACTACCGTAAGAACTGGTGAGCTTGAGATTTGTTTAAATGATCCTAATGTTACTTTTAACGGTGGTGATCGCTATAGCCTAAAATATTTAAACTGGAGACACTAATAGGATTAGGAAAATATTAGGACAAAAGAATTTGAAATTGAAGTTTGATTTTTATCATTAAAGCCTTGGTAATCCAAAAATTATCATACAAAGTATAAAGCTTGTTATTTAAGTGCAAAAAATTATTTAATTTAAATGTTTTCTTGTATACTTTGTTAGATTGATTTGAATTCCTTTTTTTGTTAGATTTAAGGTTAGTATTACCGAGCTTTGTGATACTGTGCTTCGAGTTTTTGTTTCAGGAAAAGATACGCGAACTTAGCAGCTAACAGCAAAGCCATGAGTCGTCTGCTTCAGCTGCCGCGGTACAAAACATAAGCAAAGAACTGCACGAAGGCAAGCAACAGGGCGCCTTCATCCACCGGGAAGAGGGTTGACGTGTGACGTCACCACACCATATGAGACAATCTGGTGAGGAGTTCTCATTTTATTGTGATTTGGTTGCCGAGTGATCGCTTATGGAAGTTTATTTCCAATAAGTTCCATGGCAAACATTTGGATAATTTAGTGACTGTATGACATGTATCAGTCTAGCTAAAATTGTTAATACTGTGCAGTAAATAGACTTACTGACGCGAGCCTATTAGAAATTTTGACATGTAGTATTGTAAATTGCAAGACCCTTTGCGATAAACTTAACTTCCGAACATGCGCGTACTTGTACAGTAGGTTGAGGAAAATGCCCGGGAGCTATGTAGGTACTATTTGCAGTAGACGAACAAGATAGTGAGACTGATAGGGAGGTACTCAGTTCGGTTGGTCGACCGTACCAGTCACTTCATCGTAGCCTTAGTCCGGTAGAAGCCGGCATCTGCTCTGAGCACTCCGTGAATGCAGTGGAGCATTTTCGGCATTATCTTCATGGCCATAAGTTTGTCGTTGTCACCGACTGCAGCTCCCTGAAATCCGCCAGTAAAAAGCTCGATCTCACTCCTAGAGTACACCAATGGTGGGCCTTTTTACAAAGCTTTTCATTCGAGATTGTACATAGGGAAGGAAAACGTATGTTACATGCAGAAAGTCTTATGACCATGTAGAACCCAGACAGATTATTGTGACCAACATTACGCCAAACTGGTTTCTCGCTGAACCGGACGTTGCCAAAACATATGAAATCCGGTCCGGTATCTTGTACAGAAAAATACAGCGTAACGGAAAGACGCGTTGTCTGCCTGTTGTTCCTAGATCGTTACGCTGGTCTATCGTCAATAACGTACATGAGGATCTGGTGCATTTGGGATGGGAGAAAACTTTAGAAAAAACTGTATGACTTTTATTGGTCCCAAAATATGTCAAAATTTGTGAAAAAATTGTTGAAAATTTCATAACTTGTAAAGTTTCGAAATCACAGACAGGTAAAATCCCAGCTGAACTACATCCCATCACAAAAGTACCGGTCCCATGGCAGCACACAGTGCATATAGATGTCACTGGGAAGCTTAGTGGAAAGAGTGAGCAAAAGAATATGTTTTCGTCTTGATAGATGCTTTTACAAAGTACGTTCTTTTGCATCACACTCGCAACATCGACACTGCTAACAGTATTAGGGCCGTCAAACGTAGTTGTGCATTATTTGGCCCTCTTAAACGACTAATAGCAGACCAGGGGCGTTGTTTTTCTAATCAGGAGTTTCGTGACTATTGCAAGTCAGCTAGCATACAGTTTCATTTAATTGCAACCGGTAGTTCACGGGCCAATGGGCAGGTAGAGCGGGTGATGTCTACTCTCAAAAACATGCTCATAGCCGCTGAAACATCTGATAGGTCTTGACAAGATGTTCTGCCTGAGGTACAGCTTGCGCTTAACAGCTCGTTCAGTCGAGTAACCAAATCAAGTCCGTTAGAGTTGTTAATAGGGAGAGTTAGCCGTCCACTACAAATGATGTTAGTTGATGACACTGAGAAAGATGCCCGACAGTGACCACCTAGATGACACGGACTTAGACGGTCACAATGGGAATAATGACGATGAACATAATGATATCGAAGGGGATGGACCTTCTACTAGTTGCGATTAGAAATGTCGAAAAATACTCATCTCGTATTGTGTAATGTTTTATTGATTGATGGGTGGTGTCATTGGCTCAGACTGCATACATCCTCAATCTTTCGTAGACGTAGGTGTAAATTCGGGCTTGATTTCCCGTAGCTGTGCGGCCACGGCAGTGAGTGGCGTGCGTTAGGTTCGGGGATGTATGCGGCCGTTAAATTCGCTCGATAGAGGCGGCAAGGGCATCGTCGCTCGATAGAGGCGGCAAGGGTATCGTCACTCGATATAGGTGGCAAGGCTATCGTCACTCGATATAGGTGGCAAGGGTATCGTCACTCGATATAGGTGGCAAGAGTATCGTCACTCGATATAGGTGGCAAGGCTATCGTCACTCGATATAGGTGGCAAGGGTATCGTCACTCGATATAGGTGGCAAGGGTATCGTCACTCGATATAGGTGGCAAGGGTATCGTCACTCGATATAGGTGGCAAGGGTATCGTCACTCGATATAGGTGGCAAGGCTATCGTCACTCGAGATAGGTGGCAAGGGTATCGTCACTTAAGTTGGCATGAGCTACTATCACTCGACGTAGGTGATAGTAGCGACATACTAATTATTTTCGAAGTAATTTAATTAGTAACTTTATGGATTAAGTATCTACCTGTTAAAGATTGGTTTAAATTATTGAAATAAAGTAATATTACGTATCATTACCGTTATAATTACACATGTAAAGGAACCCGCCCTTCTGAGTTTTGCTTTAATCAGGATTGGCCGAAGCTAGTGATGATACTGCGTTTTATTTTCTGATTTCAGGAACTTCACACGAGGACGTGTGACTTGTCAAGATGGCCGTGTCGAAGATCAAAAATCAGGACGTCAAATCCAGACTGATTTGAGTGTATTCGGCGGCGGAGGTTGGCAACACCGTGCACGTGCAGCCTACCAGTTACCGGTCTACCTGCATAAAAAGGGCAGCTGGCCACGGGGTGGGGACTCCAAGCGCCATCCTAAGCATAGTAGATGGCGGAGCAATGTAAAACGTAGCATCAACCCTGTTGACAGTAAGAATAAGCACCCCTCGGTATTAGCAACCAGGGCAGTATATTTCAGTAGGCGCCCCCATTGGGAGCAAACTAGAACTACACACAATTAAACAAAGTTCCTAGTTAATTGTTAAGTATCCATGGTTTCTTCTCATTAGTATTAACCACTTATTAGCCAGGGATCTCTCCAGGGATCTAGTAGATTAGTTTAGTCTTAGTTAGGTTAGTTAAAATTCCGGTGCTTCTCCAAGCGGAGTAGCACGTCTGGCACCAGCAGTGCAAAGGGTCCCTCGGACCCGCAAGCTTACATGGATACAAAAAAAAAAAAAAGGGGTGGGGACATTCTTGGCTTGAGCGTTGAACGGCACGGACGTGCTGCCAACTCTAATCCGACTTCACTGCGTTCTGATTAGTAACATTAGATTGTCGTTATGCTATCGTGTTAAAAGTGCATTGTTATAATATTACCTTACGTTGATTATACGAGTTTAAATCAGAAGCTTGACTATTATTTTGGACTCTGATAATGGAAAACGACCTGTCACCTGATGGTCAACGCCCGCCCGTCCTGTCATACATATTATGGCATCTCAAAAACCTATTACTATACCTAATTATCATTAAAACATACTGTAACGTTGTCGTCGGACGTCGTCTCAATAGAACACATATCAAGGTATTTATTTAATTTATTAATGTATTGTAAGTACATATGTTCATCGATTGGTACAGGTTATTGTAGCTGGTTATGTCTGAGTTATCGTCGACATTGACAACAGTAATCATCCGTTAGTATTAAGTTTCGTCAAAAATAACATTTTTGTGACAATATTTTATCGCTGATCGTTGACTGTATTGTATTTGAACATCCATCAACACTCATAGAGACAAATCTTAAGACCCCAAACTAAGCAGATTTTCCTTAGTTTGTTAGAGAGTTCTTAAGAAACCATTCGATTCTATCATCAGATCGGCTCGATGGTACCATCATCTTATATTGTCACCGAACGTTCATGTGTACATATACTAAATAGTTACTAGCTCCATCGGATACTAGGAACTGGTTGATTTGCAAAAGATTAACTGTCATGATACTTTACACGCGAACGTTTTAAGTTAAATAAAAGTCTGTAATAACTAATAGAAAATAGTTAATTTAGATCTAACTTGCCTGAATTCTCCTATTTTAAAGTTAAAGGGCACTCGCATGTTACTCCTTACTCACCCTCTTCTTATTAATAACACGAATATGGCAACAATTATTAAAATAAATCAACATTCATTCGAAAAACCTTTTGTTAACGAGAACATTGTTCCCTTTGTCCGTTCATATCAGCCGACGTTCACAAACACTTGAAAAACGTCCAATTAGTAAACTGCGCCTTAAATGCTGGAGGGCCGATGAGAGGTTGCGAACAAAACTGTGCGGAGGAATAGAGCAAGCTATGCACTTCGCAGGTGCTAGGGCTGGCCGTGTGTACCGCTTTTTACTATACTTGTAAACATTTTGTACCAACTTAATAAAAAAACGTATGGTCTCGAATAAATCAAGTAGGTGATTACCTATTACTGAATTAGGTACCTACTTGACTGAATAGATGCGGCGCAGAAAATTTGATAATTTTAGGGTCATTGTTGAGGTGAAATTTGTAAGTTAATGTGTAATTATGGTTTTACGAGCAATGTATTGAGTTGTTTTATCCAAAATAGTTTGTTCCTTAATGCGGGACTGCCCCTTTTCACCAATTATGCATAGGCCTTAGGGTTCGAGGTGTCACTGGAATTTTAACAGAAGCTATATAACTTGCCAATTATTTCCTTTCACTCGAAATGCAGCTTTTGCGACTCCTTTCTGACGGTCGGTTACGGCGAGCCAGAAATACGGCCCTAATCCAAAACAGGGTTCCCCAGGAGCACTCAGGCACGTGAGGCCACAGACTGTTATGCCTACGTCATCATAATAATAGTATCCAAGTTATAACTTAGTACCAATCTCGTATATCGTAATGTGGTACGGTAGGTACCGCTTCACAGACCGGTACATATTGCACCATCCCGGCACAGAGGTAAACAGCAATCTCATACGAACAATACTCTTAAGTAACTTCCCTACATCACAATAGTTTCGCTCGCTGCGGATTCGGGCGTGCTGCATGTTGCTGCTACTTGATGGATTTACTGTATTTACTCTCATTTTAGAGAGTGGTGTGATTCTTGAATGGATTCCCAGTAAAGAATAGAATATAATTTTTTACTGCACATCTCAACAAGAAATAAATACAAACACAGATAACATGTAGAATAACAATAGAGGTAAACAACAGGCAGTCTTATCGCTAAACATCGATATCTTCCATACCCACTCAATTGCTTCGAATTTTGAGTTGGACTCTATTTATATAATAAAATAAGAGCGGCGACAGGTAGCCGTAGTTACCAAAAGCAATCTAGTGGATATAACCATTGGATAACGGATGTGTGTAATAACTTTACCCTACTATGTATGTGATGTACCTACATAAATTACATATAAAAAAACTAGCTTATTCCTTAAAGAGATTTCTATGAGTCGACCTTGCGTATGAGCGATAAGACATGAGGGATGAAATTGATATCTCCCCGCACAAGACAGGATACTTAATAGGTACTTTTAATTTTTTCAACATCAAATAAGGTGTATGACGTTATTGTACACAGCAACTGGTTATTAATTACATTTAACACAATTAAAACATGTACAAAGGCGAACTTATCACTATTAGGGATATCTTTCAGTTAACTAAAACACACAGGCCACTCAGGCGACATCGAGAACATCTCCAACGCGGCGGCTGTCTACCTGAAACGGGCAAAATTCTAATTAATATAGGTTTTCTCTCTTGCTAAACAATTTGATTGTTTTTTACTGATCCAGTGTTTTGTAATTCCATACGATAAATAAATCGAGTTAACCTATGAGCAATTGCTCATAAGAATGAAGGAAAAGGCATTCGAAGGCAAACTACACAGGAGTTGTTGGATAACTCCATATATTTTTGGATTTGGACGACGACAATATAATGAACGACGAAAGTCAATATTCACCTCCAAAATTGTATTTTTTACTAAATACCTAAATACCTACACGTCCTTATAACCAAACATATAAAAAACGAAAACCATCCTGTGTACTAATGAATGCAGTTCAAAAGAAAACAAAATACTTGATATTGACGACATTTATTTTCAAATACTGTTCAGTTTAAGTTAATTTCATTAATGTATTATCACAGAATCCAAAACAATTTTTTTTTATTATACCGACTATTTTTTAAATAGTAAAAACAGCGGTACGTGAAAACAGCAGCATCTAAGAATCGGTCCTTTAAATGGCCTCACCTTATGGAAAATTGTACTTATTTATTTATCAAAACACACAACACACAAAAACAGTGATACATTTTCCATACTAAATCCGCCTTAGTAATAGTCCGACTGTAAGATTTTCTGCGCTGTGACCAATTACTGGTCGCTTACGCTCTTTTAGAAGGAGAAACTTTTCAAATGAATTTTTCAATCACAAACTTGAGTCTTTTCGAAAATGTGGTAATATTTAATTTTTTATCCTGGCCTGGTAAAAACAATGAAATGTTGTCAAGTACCTACATAATTATATTCTAAGTTTAATCTATGCGAGAAATATTTATTTTTATTTAATTTTTTATTTTATTTATTTGTTCCATAAAATTAACACATTACAGTCAAGCTACACGTGTTAACAGGAGAGACATCCCAACTAGCAAAGTAGTGATAAAATAAAATGTTTTAACACTAAATAATGATATAAAAGTCATAAAATAGCAACTCGGAGCTACTATGTTGTATATTGGCGACTTGTATCATCATCTAGCTGTATAATCTTATACAGCTATATCGTGATAAGAATTGATGACATAAACGTTTACTGGACTTCTTAATACGGCACATATAACACAGCTGCACAACAGTATCCCTAACTTTGATTTAGAGCAATTTCGTTGCATATCAGATATATACAGTGCCTGTATACAGCTAAGTAACTCTATTGTGGCTTTTAATGCTCTGCAATATCGCTGGTGATATATCAGTGCACTAATGGAGCTAACTCGAGATATATAAGAACATAACGCAGCTGATATGCGTCTAAAGTATCATATAATGGCGTTTCCTTAACACCAGCAGCATAACGTTGTTAAAAGATCTACATTAACACTAAACAGTTGCAAATACACTTTTTAAGACCTTTTATATCATCAGTGACATATAAACATTATTGTTACTAATATAACGCTAAATAAATGTATATCAGCTGTTGTAACCTCATTTATAGGATCTTTATGATAGTCAAACCAGCGTCGAGAATTCGGAAGTTGGTTCCGTAGATACAAAAAATGAAATCTTAACAGAACCTTGTTCAGGATACCAAGATGACTTGTTTGCGACTGACAATTTTGATGACAATGGAGAAGATGAAAACATATTCTTCCACAGCCATTCAAATCTGTTGAGTATTATGAAATTACTTCTGCTTGAAAAACAGTAATTGACCAAAAATATAGCCACTTTCATTTCACGCAAATGAGTTGAACAATATTGAAGATACTTTATTTATTACCTAAAGGTAGGTACATTAGGGGGTTTTACTAGTTTTATCAAGGAACCCGAAAGTGTTTGGTAATGGCGGTGGGAAACTGTAAATTTGTGATATATCGGTAACCAGAACACATTTTAGATACATATTGGTGACTTTAAATAATTTGCTATTTTAAATAATTTTTATTTAATTAAATGTTCAATATTTAATAGGGGCATGAAAAAAACACAAATAATATGCTATTATTTCATCAATAAAATTTTGAGCGCATGATAAATTACCCGTTATGCACGTACCTAAAAGCAACTTGACACTACTTACTAACACAAAAATAGTTTGCTATTTTATTATACTTACAAAACTGTTAATTGTAACGTCATTCTTTTTCATACAACTTTATTTACACATAACACTCAGTATTTAGCACTAACGATATGCGACATAAAAGAATCCTTAATAACAATATAACAACAAACAGCTCTATATCAGCATTGCTGTTTCTTTCTTATCATAATTTAGTGATATAATGATTCAGGCACCATTGGTGTAACGCTAAAGAGATTCATAAAACATTGTAGTATCATGGATATACATCAAAGTAGTGACGTGCGGTGCCAAAATACACATGATATATCATCAAATAGCTGTAAAACTGGGGCCACTTCCCAGTGATAGAGATGTTTCTATCACGGATATAAAACTGCGTCTGTCACTGATTTACAGCTAAATTTGGTTCAGTTTTGCTAGTTGGGATAATAGCGATTAATTTGTAACATTAAACACAAGATTAATATCGTTACATTGTAAAACAATGGATTGGTACAGCAGCCCTATGTTACATGATGGAGCTCGGTGTGGAAATAGACTCAAGGTACCGACTGGCAACTGAAAGAAACCTAGGTAATATTGCAAAACTCCAACAACAAACTCTTTTTTTGTATCTCTTTTATTTAAAAACTGGTGTGGGCCGACATCTGTAGGTATCAGACTAGCTAACAGTGGCTAAATAATAAGATCGATTTCGATAATATTATTTATTCAAATTTCGAACATCTCTGAAAAACAAAGAAATTTGATTTGACCTCTATTCTAATATCAGTCGAGATGACGTTTAGTTCGAAATGAATTGTCAATTTGCAATCAAATTTTACAAATGTCGCACGTAAGTAAGATATCGAACGATATGATAGTTGGGGCCGACTCTAGTTTGTCTCTGAATTAAAAAAAACTATGACAGCTGCAGAAAACTTTCATTAACGCCATTACCGGGTAATATTAGTCATAATGTGCGAATCCTGAATGCATCATGGAGGCTTATGATATGTGGCTAGATAAAGTAGTGTATGTAACTGTACATAATTAGGCATTAAAACACTCGTGTGATATTATTATGAAACTTGCCTTCGGCTCGTTTCATAAACTCACACTCGTGTTTAATACCATTCATTATGTACTGTCACATAAACTACTATTTTGGTACCTATACTTTATATTATTTTGTTAAATTCAAATAACAGATGATAATATGTTAGACTGCAATCAAAAGTTAACTTATAGTGGTAATATTTCAACTATACATATAATACATAAGTATCAGTCGTTAGAAATATCGAATTAAAGCTCTGGAGTGATGTACAGAACTTATGGATCTCGTTCTCAAAGTCCAATTGCCAACATTTCATATTTTTAAGACTACAATTTTATTACTTTTCTGTGTTCCGCTCAAAAAGAGTAAGTACGTAATCACGGTTTTTATATTTTTCCAGAAATTACTTATTATTTTATCATTAATTTTTTCGCGGATAGGTCGAAGACTACATCTGTATGCAGGCATAGTTGTAGATTTCGCTTATTTTATGCATTTTCTTATATTTATATGCATAAAGAAAAGTGAGCACTATGGTTAGTCTCGGCAGAAAGTGCAATAGATGAACTCGTATTATCTTTGAGATGAACTCGTTCATCTATTGCTTACTTTGCAGCCTTCATAACAATGTCCTATACATGTAGGGTATAAACTTTGATTAGGCAAGAGACATCTTTAGTTTAATCGATTCTGTATCCGCCGCCAGAGGTTTTGTTTACTTATAAATATTATCCTCCTTGCTCCGTTTTCCTAGAATCTGTAAGTAACACGCCATCGCTTATTTTATACAATTAAGCACGAAGCTTAAAAGGATGGATCGCATCCGGAACACCGCTCTGCCTTCTAATACCTACGTATCTGACTATCCCAGCTGGACAGGGCCGGTCACGTCGGGCACATACACCCAGAAAGGTGCAGTGAAGCCATGATAGGTGCCACGAAATGCGGCCTATACGAAGATGGTGTGACGACGTGGACGTATTTCATAGCTACTTGAAGGCGCTCAAGTGAGTCACGTACGAGGGAAGAGGACTTAATAACAGCTTTTATATCTGGAAAAAATACCCTCACCTGAAGCTAATTTAATGAAGTTAAGTCAGAGGAGTTCAGAGGTTTGAGTTAAACTTTCCCGTAATACAGATTTATCGATAAAAACGGTGTTGGGTCTAGTGAAAATATTTTACGTCACCTTAGGCTGTAAGCGGGATTTTCTGCCCGCTACGCGGAGGGAAAATCTCATTTCCTGGCCATGGCAAGGCGTAAAGCTTTAGACAAACCACGGATTAACCAGCGCTAATTCGTAAAGCACCTGATCCCATATAATTATGGCCCTCACCCTCGGTTTGAGCTACAAACACCTGACATCTGAGACTTTCACGAATTTACCGCCCTAGGTATGTAATGTACTTAATTAATCAATAACACATAATCCCTATGTTTAGCTTACTTCTTCAAGATTTTATAGATCTTAGGCTTGTGTTATGGGCATTAGACGACATATTACGGTAACTAGAGGTATTTTCTGAAAAATGCTTGCGCGACATGATTTTGAATACATGCATACCTACGTATCCCATAGAAATTGGTTAAAAACGTAAAAAAATACACGATAAACCGACTATGTTGTAGGTATACAACACAGAAGTCGATTTACCCGACGTCTGAAGCATGTACTATCTGACCCGGACGATGACGACGATGGTCGCCGCGGAGTCTTCAAATGGTGCCTCGGCGTAATCCCCACCGGCAGGGTCCTTAGTTCGCGGTAGCCCGACCTTCTTTAACTTCTCCTCCCGCCCTAAGTTAGGCTGACCCAGTTCAGTGTTTTCACGTGGAGACAATCCCATGCAAAGTCCGACTTACTGCATGGTAGTGAGGGCTAACCAGCCCTGATACAGTTCAAGTCATCATTAAAAAATAATACATAGTCCAACCATTTCAAAAAAATGTTCTCGAGGACTTCAGCTCACAGAGCCTCTAGTATTAAATTTATTTAACAGTGCCTTCTGGTAGATGCGTTATCACTCTCCCTCTAGAGTTCATTCATCAAAACAAATCCAAAGACACAATCAGCTATTATTCAATAAATACTTATTTGATTTATCCAAAGCTATTTAAATATATCTCCGTACCCCTGTAGGTTCGTTACTGAGTGATCCGATCACAGTTTTGTAGTAAAGATTATGTTCTATAGAAACTCCCATCCGGTCTTAGGACGGACTGATACACACGAGATTTCTTCGAAATGAACGCGCGTCTTAAGATCACGAATCGTATTATGTACGTACGTTACGTAAGATGAAATTATGTATAACGCAATTTTCCTACAAACAGGCTAAACTGACTACACTATTCGATTTTTAAAATGTTCTCTTAGTAAAAGTTTTCAAACACAAAACCTCAGATCTGTTCACGAATTTATTCTCAGAAACATCAATTTCAAGTTTGCGGTTTCGCTTTGGGCCTGTAAAATTCGTTAATGCATGTTTCCATGTTGGTGGTCATTATGCCAAAAAACTCCGAACATAATTTGCCTCCCAAGTAAATATAGCCATATTTCGGACAATTTGAGGCCGGAAATGCGAGTAAGTGTTATTTTGTTAGTATTAGTAATACAAAGTTAATGTTGTAGTGGAATATCCTGGGTCGCGTTGGTAGCTCGCTCGCGATGTGTATTGGTCGACACCGGTCCTCCGATGTCCGACATGTCGCTCCTATCTGTTTCGATGCATTTGTCGTTTAAACACCAACCTGTAATAAATCAGGCACACTATGCCCCGTGCCCAAACGAACGAACTCAACCACCGACGGCAAGGAGATTCGAGGTCTAGTTATCACGGTTGAAAGTTGATAATCGCTTAAAAGGATTCAGCAGTTGATACTAAGTCAATCGAGCTAATTTGAGCCTATCTCAAGTCCACTACGGGCACTCTTCATTCAATACTTTAAATGAGATTCTTATCCCACGTCCTTAAATAGATTAGTAGATTAATGATGTCTGTAATAATTAATAATGGATCGTGAATTTTACAACTACAATAAAAGCGGGACGGTCAACGTCGTAAACCTTGCCGTGCAGTTTGTTGTTTTGAATCCTTTAGCTTTATGATCCGTCAATACCTTCCATGTTATTTACCCTGTCTTAATTACCTGGCCGTCCCAATTTTATTGCTCTTCATTTTTACGTATGTCCTGTGTCTTGACTTTGCCCGTGGCTGTTAAGTATATTTAATTGTGTGTTAATTCGTAAGATTAGCGCCAACAATGCCTGAAATATACTTATTGATTGAATTGAATTGAATAAAACATAGCTCTTTGCTGAGTTCAGCTAACTTTTAATCAACTTCTATAAGATATTGTGTATATTTCGTTTGTGTCGATATATAAACAAAAATATTGAGAAACATATAGCATAGCATACTACTCTTCCTCTAGAAACCGATACCCGCCGGCTCATCTATTTTACGGTATTCTAGCGGCTTTATTTTATTGCAATAAATAAGCTAAGGTTATAACGTATCCTATCGTTAAAAAGAATACGTAATAACATTATGATATTCAATATTTTTCCGACTAAAGTAGTCCGGTTTGACACCACGCTGTCAGTACGTATTCCGTATCCCGAGGTTTTCGATGCAGAATGATTTGACGCCTACCTGTCGGCCTAGTGTTAATTTATTTGTGCACCTAAACCACCGGGGTATAAAACTACATACTTGCTAATAGTAAAATGGTACCTAATCTTTTTGTTTTTGAGAACACTTTGCTTAAGATGGAAGTAATTCTTTATTACAGAAGTCAATTAAATATGTATTAATATTTCTTCTTTGCAATGTTGTTAATGTAACGTTTACCTTACATTAATAATGGTATTATTTTCTTAGAAAAAAAAACTAGAGTTAGGTACTCAGTCAAGTAAGAATATCGCAATAATCATTTCGCGATTCCAACGGTTGGTACCTGTCAATTAATGGTTGTCTACCTCTCTGAACCCCAAGTTTATGTTTGCACCCACTTATCTTTTTATCGGCTTAATTGTATCCTTTACAAGAATCATCGAGATTGATCTAATCATATAAGTCAGTAAAATAACGAACAGGCTCGAGCGCAACTCGGTCAACGAACAAGCTTTAAAAAGTTAAGCCCTTTTTTGAAGGTGAAAAAAAAAGAAATGCCCCTAATTGATGCGTCGTCTTTGTTTAGTTTAATTCTAACATGCTTTTCCCATTAAAGTGGTCAGGAATCGGGCTGTGTAGGAGATAAGGCCGACTCTTTACTCCTTACACGTTATAATAGGTATTATGAGGCTGGGCCCGGCTATACTACGCTTATAACTGAAGTTTAAACCTCGTTCCGAATCACTTACGTTACATAAGTAGGTACCTATATACATATACATATGTACTGAGTAACCTTTTGTAAAATATCTTATAACATTAACTATTTGACACCTATTTTTGAAATTTGTACTTAATACAAAAGTAACATTTTGCACACATCATCTCTAAATTAGCTTTTCAGTGTGGTTTTAATTTTAATATATAAATAAATACCTTAATGAGGATAATAATAATGGATCTGTTATCTTTTTTATTTAAATTTCCGAAGTACAGTACCGGAAGCCGTCCCGAATGATTTTTCAGTATAAAAGTCTGTAGTCTGTACATGTAGAAACTACCTGAACATTGATATGCGTAATATGCGTATCAAATGATGTAGGAGGATACAGTTTTAGTTCAAAATGTCTGTGTCAGAATTTGCTAACGAAATCCTCCCAGAGCTCACGTCACTCCATTCCTAAATAATAAATAAATATATATAAATAAATATCGGACAACCTCACACAAATCGATCTAGTCCCAAATTAAGCTCAAGAAGTCTTGTGTTATCGGTACTAGACAACGATATACGTACTTATATAGATAAATATATACTTAAATACATAAAACAACCATGACCCAAGCACAAATATTCGAGTTCATCACACAAATATTTGCCCCGGCCGGGATTCGAACCCGGGACCGCCGGCTCAGTAGGCAGGTGTCTACAAACCGAGCCAAACGTGTGGTCAAAATAAGGCTGGTCTACTAAAAACGGAGGCTCCTCGAGCTTGTGGCTTCTCTCGTGCTTGAAGTCATAAGCAAAAACAGCTTCGATATCTCTACTCTATTTTTTTTCAAGAGCAGCTTGAAAGGCAAGCACTCTGGTGCGTATGCACGCGTCGTGGCATGGCAAGGTTTCGTGGCAGCTTTCAGTATGCAGCTACGAAACGGGCGGTTAGCTTAGCCGGATTTGTCGAGCGGCCGATCCCGTAGAGAAAGTTAGGGATGAACTGTCTTCAATTATGCACACCAACTATACAATCGTTAAACATCGACCAGTGGTTCTATTTGGATATATTTATGAATGAATGTATTTTTTTTACAGAAATACACACACACACGCGTTTAGGTGTACAATGTTTGCAAGATGAATAATATATTTTCTTCTTTTATATATATTTGTATCTTTTAAACAATGTGTACTCGCTACAGCAAAGTCCAAAAGTGATCAAGCATATCGCCTTTTTCTTCGTAGCATAATTTAACTTATTCAGTGTAACGTAAATTGCGTTTAACTATGTGTAATCAAACTCTGGTTAGACCAGCGGCGCACCGGGCGGGCAGGTTGTGAAGACAACTCGGCACCTTTTGTGAGTTTTATGGATAATCTTCGCTTTACTTGTATTAACATGCGAGGTGTATCCGGTCGCTCCCCTCCACTTATCACCCGGTCAATGCTCGATAATTTTATTACAGGAGTTTTGTCAAATTACTTGTGTCTTCAAATTAAATTAAACGATACTTGTCTCTTTGATATGAAGCTTTAATTTATATCGGGTTTCGAGTTTTGATTCTGATAGTTGATTTATGCTATGTAGATAGGAGTAAGGTGCGTGATTGAATATTGGGATTGGGACGATGTTTACACTTTGGTGCGGTACTTACAAAAATATACCTTCTTTGTACAATTCTAAAATTGAATTAATAATATTTTGTTAATACATTTTTAACAAAAAAGAACCGACTTCAAAAAACTGAAAAGCCAAAAATAACCCGATCATGTACAGATTACATTTGAATCACCTTTTGAAGTCGGTGGCAAACCTCAAGTAAACTTGCGCGGCATCTGTTTTCATGATAATAATTGATTGGTTTATCATGAAAACAGATGCCGCGCAAGTTTACGTGAGGTTTGCCACCGACTTCAAAAGGTGATTCAAATCTAATGTGGACGGGTGTTAACTAATTTTGGTTATAGGATACTTTTTACCCGACTTCGGTGAAGAATAAGGAAGGTTACGCGGAAGCTTTTTTCTAGCTAAAATGCTTCTAAACTGAAAAAAAAAATCTGACAAGAGTGCTGATATTTTCAATATGGTGGTGGGCGCCGAGGGGGGAATTGTGCATGTTGTATTTTAAACACTCACTAACCATCTTATATAACGTATCAAAAATTCAAAACTACCGGACCGTTCGTCAGGTAAAACCACTTTATTCACTGGTTTAAGTAGGCGTCAAGTCATTCGTGCATCGAAAACCCCGGGTAGAGAGAAAGATATGCAGGAGAGGAAAAACAGTTTTTATATATGTATATATATAAATATAATATGTTGAATAGAAAACAGCAACTCAATCAGTAGAGAGAAATATATGCAGGAGAGAACAAAACAGTCTTTATATATGTTTAAATTTAAATATAATATGTTCAATAGAAAACCGCAACTCAATCAGTCGTTTGACAGCCATAATTTCTTAACTCTTCCTTGAACGACGCTACGGACAGGGTCTGCTCTTACTTCAATTAAGTGGTTCACCATTCTATTATCAACTCGTATAAACAAATGCTAATCCATCCTATTCCGCAATGAAACATCCACCGCCGTCTCAATTACATACAAGAAGGGTATGGAACACAAGGAGGGCCTCGGCACACAGACCCCCTCACGAATGACACTGTAAACAAAAGTATCATATAAGTTTATTAATTACAAGGCCCCTCGGCACGAGCCTCCATGAATATTAATTATAGGATACCGAAAAGCTTTGGAACGCTCAACGAGGGAAACTTTTACAAAGAGCTTTTATTATTTAAAGAAGTACCGTCGTTGCTGTGAAATGCATTATACTCGACAGCGGTGTACAGTTCAAAAGGAGCTCTAGACTGTTAAGTTTGGATCGGTTTTGTGTTGTCAGGGGTGTCATTTATCATAACATGATAAGAAAGTGGCGGAAGAAAGTCAATAGAGTAGGTGCTTGAGGGTAAGCTTTACATAGCGCTGTGCCCGCCTCGCGAACAAATAACTGCGAAGACTGTTTCATTTGTAAGTTTTTGGCTTAAATTTAAATTATTTGAATGAATTTATATGCTCCATTGTTGTAATGGTGTTAGTGATTTTGGAGTTTATGTAGTCTATCACGCGTTATTACTTAGTAATTAAAGTTTAACCCTAACAGTTATACGTAAGGGTAAAAACTATAGAAATACGAGTTTTCCATGATATGCGTAATCTATGTAGTTATCCACTTTTTAAAATCTAGTGATTCTGTGAGCGAGGCCTACTTCGCGAGAGATGTTTTAAAAAATTGAATTTAGCATTTGTTTTACGTTTTCTACCATTTTGAAATTTCGGAAGCCTGAAATGACAAAAAGATCTATATAATTAACGAATCTACTCACAAAATGCTCTAAGATAGGTACGGGAACCCTGTCATCCACACATCCGGACAAACAAAAGAATTTAAGGCCAAGGTAAAACGAAGAGGCTTTGTTCACTTCGCTCGCTCGATCAATTAAAGTGCCTGATATACAGGCCGTGTATTTTAAGTAGTTTGCGAGAGACTTGAGAGTACGTACATTTTTTTTTGTTTCGTAAGTTAAGTTTGCGCTTGATGATATATTTGGCGTCGTATACTATAAATGCAAACTTAACGCGACCGGATTGGCCAAGTGGCGATACACCAGATATCTCGCCACTTCGGAGATCTCTTCAAAATATCATAGAAATGTATGGAATTAGGGCTCTGATTTAAAAAAAATGTGTCTTTAAATGCAATGGGTTTAGGTTATTAGAAATAATATATCAAGAATCTTCAGGAATTTTAACTTGTGATTCAGCAGGAGGATATTACCATAGATACGTACATATGTACATATCTGCCCCAATGCATTCACGGCAGGAATAGCCGTAAGTCGGTGATTATTGGAGCGTTTAAACCGCCTCATTACCGTGACCGCGATATTGGCTAATTCATAAAAGCAACCAACATCATTTTGATAAGAATGTAAATAATCTGCGTCTTCTACAAGACAACCGAAAATGGCGTGCATTATGGTCACGGTAATGACTAATGAGGCGGTTAAAACGCACAAATGATCACCTACTTATACTCTTAAATATTATGTCTTTAGTAAACTATTAACCTCTTACTTTCTTACTTACCTACTAATACTACGCTGACTCAGCGACCCGAGGTGGATCTTGACTTAACTTCTAATATTTATAAAAAAATCGTAACAACGTTGGGGCTATCATTTTCAAAATTGGTTTTTCTAACTACATTGTCTACATTTCATAGAGCAGAGATGAATTAAAAACTGCGTTTGTTAGTGTAGCGCAAAAAAAATGCTAAATCTGTCAACTATGGAAAAATGTTACGAAAAAATCGCAGTAAAGGAAAATCTGGATTTGGTGGATTGCTATAGATTTTTGGTGCGTGCATTGTGAAAAATCGTTCAGAAATTTGTGGGTGGGTATTGTTTTTGTCGTGTTTTTAGGGTTCCGTGCCTCAATCAACAAACACTTGACTATGTTTTCCGCCTACCTCTATGTCCATCTGCCGAGACCTTTTCTCAGGAACGAGTGGAGATATCAAGGTCAACGCCCTGAGATGACTATACTCCTTCGAATAGTGAAAAAATCTTATTTCCCATATAAGCCTATAATCAATCGTCCGATTTATTAACTAGCAGCTATCATTTGGACTACTGTTAACAAATCTTTTTCTCAGCGTGCATACAATCAGTCTGCATATCGTAACTTGCGATGAATAGAACTCAAAAAATGGAATCCGGTAGCTCCAATAGCTCACGTTTTCATTTTGTTTTCCTCAATTTATTTAAATAACGCGAGATATAAAAGAATAATATTGGTTGTAATGGGCTTGGCCCGCGGGCGCCGTGCGTACAAAATCCAAAGAGTCACTTGAAAGAATCCACTCCCGCTCTCAGAAGCCACGACCTCAGGGCAGACCTTTTGTAAAAATGTGAACCTTTTATGTTTCGAGTGAAGACTATTTATAACCAGATACAAGAAATGGTGTAGCACATGTTGGTGAAAATCAAAAGAGAAACTTTGCAAATATATTTAGTACCCTTAGTACTTAACAAGCGTTTACAACCATTCTTTGAATGTTATTTAACATTCGGAGCGTCTGACTGCCTGCAGTCATACTACTCTTACTCATCGTTTGTAACTACATTCGGTGAGTAGGTAATTAAGTTTTCTAAATAACGTTTTTCATTTTAAGGCGTTGTCATTTGAACTGATTTTAATTTTAAGTCAATCCGAACATTATAAGAGCATTTCTCAAAAAGTTTGTACCAAATTAAGACGTCAATTAAAGTTCAATATATTTTTCCTATTTTGCTACCAATGTTCTTTGTGATTTCCAATACATTGATTTTAGATTATATATAATTATAAAAGTACCTATAAGCATAACAGTACCTTAATTATCAAACACAACCATAACATTGATATAAAATTACTAAAATAATTATTAAAAAATATATAAGAGAAGAAAGTATAAAATTTTACAGATCTTTGAAGAAAAAAATATCTACATACTCAAAATAGACAGTACACACAAAATAAAAAAGAAACAATTTAAATTATTTTGTAATTTTGTGTAGAGGTTGATGGATTTGAAATACCGACCGAATCATACATTTTAAGTGATTTAAAACTTACATATAATTTACAATACTATTCGAATATGATAGCACCCGAAAATCACCCTGAATAAGAAATACAAATTATTATTAGGCACTACCTAATAAAATCGCCAAAAAAAATCTGACGACTCGCAACAAATAAAAATAAAAACCACAAAACCTTTAAAAATCAGAACCAAAATTAGTAAATAACAAAATGTTCTAAAACCGTTCCACCACCGTCCTAAATCCACATAGTGCTTAAAACGTTCTGGCGTCAAGTTATTATTTAGAGTAATTATTTAATTAACACCATGTCAGCCTTACTCACTTAAGCGAGTTTGGGACGACAAGGTATTAAGTAGCAGGCTAATGTTAACAAGAGCGTACGCGTTATTGTGAGCGCCGGGACCCCCTGTGGCCATATTTACGTCCTTTATGCCCAACTTTTGGCACATACACCCAAGTCACAGTGAAAACAGGCACAGAAGGCCCGTTTCATACATGTGTAAAGCTTGAACGGATCTCTAAGACCTGAAGAAGAACCTTATTTTAGATGCTTATTGACCATAATATTTCATTTATACCAGGTACTGAAATGTGTAACAACAAAGATGATTATGTTCTTAAAGATATCTACGTAAAATGCGCTTTAAATGCGCTTTATTGGGATATGGACAAGATTTATCAGTTTATATTATAGTACATCTTTTTAAATTCGAACGAACATTATCGAAATAGAATCATGAAAAATGCTTAACTCTGGTCCACAACTTATGATATCGTCTTACTTTTTTAAATCCTATCGCCTTATAAATATATCCACTTAACCATCTATAAGCCGCATAAAAAGGTCACCTTCGTAGTATACGATTTTTTTTCTACAGTTGACTGAAATAGATATAAATCGGCAAGAAAGAGAAGGCGTAACTAAAACAATAGGTAATAAAAAACAATGAAAACCATGAACTTTAATTTATATCTATCTTTTTCAAAGCCTATAACTGTTCGCTTGTTATAAGGTTGAGATCATCATAACTCAACACAATCCATTACACTTTATAGTCATGAATGGGATGCCGTGCTATATAATTATATAATATATAATAATAGAAATAAAAATTAGGAATAATTATAGATTATAATTTTTAATTTTTTAGCCGGCTCCATACTTTGTTCGTTACTTCACGTATGGTATATTCGCTTTGTAGAGCTCCTTCTGTATTTATTTATCGTATGCCCAAACTATGGCTGTTAACAATGTTACATCTTACCCCTCGCTTTATGTCATTAGTTGCACGAATTCATATACGCGTAATGTGTTTGTTTTCATAAGTCAACTTTTTTTCGTTCCGTATTTAATCATTGTGGGAAAGTAATATTGTGACTGGATGTTTTTAATTTATTGACATAATACAGTTTTATTGCAGATGAGTATAAAAGGAAGCTTTGTGTGATAGCAAATGCGTCGGGATCGCTTGGAATTAAATAAAAAACCATTGTTAATGTCACAAATCAATTTGAGGTGATTACATCGTTACGTAAAATGGCAAAGCGATTGGTTGATTTAATATTAATTCTACGGATGTTTAACTACTGCTATTGATATAAGATAACCTAGCGGCAAACAATCTGTAATTTTAAAACTTTTTTTATTTAATATTAATAGAATCCAAGGACAGGCTTCCAATGAAATTTGCCAACGTAAGGATACGTAATGAACACTTTCAAAACAAACTAATTAATGACAAAAAAATAACGTGACGTTTGTAAATTTGCTTTTAACGGTTGTGGCAATGTTAATTATACAACATACTTATGGGAACAGTACATGTATACACTTGAGGCATAGCAATCATTTGTGGACGGCCCGTTATAAAATAATACAAAGACTTAATTAAATAATTGCATACATAGATGTTGCTTTCCGTATGAAATATCACATAAGGATGATACATATAATCTGTCGCAAAAACAATAAAAAATGTTACTAAGTATTTTATATTTTTTCTCGTAATTTGTATGTGATTTTTATTTGTTTTTTTCTCTACCCTAAGGTTGTCTGAAAGAGATCGCTCTGTAAGCATCTTATCGCTTATCAGCGCATCTATCGTATAAGTACCGTTGTTAAATTAAGGAGCCAGTTGTAATTCTACTTGCACACCAACCTATTATAATAAAGTATTCATGGCAATATATGGAATATATTAGTTGGCTGATTTGTGATTGTTTTACTCCTTTTGTACATAATCTGATATCCTGCACCGACCACATATTTCTGTTTAACCCAGTGGTTGACTGGTAGAGAATGCCTTAAGGCACTAAGTCCGCCATTTGTACTATTTAATATTGTGCAGTAAAGGTTAAATAAATAAACCATTTCGCATTGTATTGTAATATTACCATCGTTTAAAATGCAGTAACTCCGACAGCGTCACTCCGCCCGTAACTTTAAATTCATAACTTTTAATTAACCGGAATGCTTACACAATTTAGAGGCTTTATGGTCGTATCAAATTTTCCGAAACGGACCGTTCGGGCTCGTAAAATGTGAGAATGATTACAAATTTTAAAACAAAGCATTGTAACGCGGAATTTAGTGCTCCGAACAGCTGGCGCGGCGCTTAAGGGAGTCTTTAGGGCTCGTTCGGCTCGGAATGGCTCGTCACAGGCTCGCTTCGAGCACTCGCTGCTCGTTTGTCGTACAAATGGAACAGATGCTAGCTCCTAGTTCGACGGAGTATTGCGATATCTCAATCCAAATGTGAGAATGATTACACATTTTAAAAGCAAGCATTGTAACGCGGAATTTAGTGCTCCGAACAGCTGGCGCGGCGCTTAAGGGAGTCTTTAGGGCTCGTTCGGCTCGGAATGGCTCGTCACAGGCTCGCTTCGAGCACTCGCTGCTCGTTTGTCGTACAAATGGAACAGATGCTAGCTCCTAGTTCGACAGAGTCTTGCGATATCTCAATCCAAATGTGAGAACGATTACACATTTTAAAAGAAAGCTTTGTAACGCGGAATGTAGTGATCTGAGCAGCTGGCGCGGCGCTTAAGGGAGTCTTTAGGGCTCGTTCGGCTCGGAATGGCTCGTCACAGGCTCGCTTCGAGCACTCGCTGCTCGTTTGTCGTACAAATGGAACAGATGCTGGCTCCTAGTTCGACGGAGTATTGCGATATCTCAATCCAAATGTGAGAATGATTACACATTTTAAAAGCAAGCATTGTAACGCGGAATGTAGTGATCTGAGCAGCTGGCGCGACGCTTAAGGGAGTCTTTAGGGCTCGTTCGGCTCGGAATGGCTCGTCACAGGCTCGCTTCGAGCACTCGCTGCTCGTTTGTCGTACAAATGGAACAGATGCTGGCTCCTTGTTCGACGGAGTCTTGCGATATCTCAATCCAAATGTGAGAATGATTACACATTTTAAAAGCAAGCATTGTAACGCGGAATGTAGTGATCTGAGCAGCTGGCGCGACGCTTAAAGGAGTCTTTAGGGCTCGTTCGGCTCGGAATGGCTCGTCACAGGCTCGCTTCGAGCACTCGATGCTCGTTTGTCGTACAAATGGAACAGATGCTAGCTCCTAGTTCGACAGAGTCTTGCGATATCTCAATCCAAATGTGAGAATGATTACACATTTTAAAAGAAAGCATTGTAACGCGGAATGTAGTGATCTGAGCAGCTGGCGCGGTGCTTAACCCTTTGACCACCAAAGACGGCAAATCACGTCATCGGGAATTCGTGCCACTGATGCCAACGACGCCTATTGACGTCAAAAATTTCAATGGTCAAAAACATGCTAATTCAAACCACTCTCTGTGTTTTTCAATCTCTGTTGATTTTGGAGCACTTTTTTTTTTGGTTTGGCGTCAGTGGCACGGTGAATTGCTTTGCCGCTTGGCGCTCGAAAGGTTAGGGGAGTCTTTAGGGCTCGTTCGGCTCGTCACAGGCTCGCTTCGAGCACTCGCTGCTCGATTTTCGTACAAACGGAACAGAAGCTCATAGTTCAACGGAATCTTCCGATAACGTCAATTTAGAAATCTTGCCTAACATGGCATTAAATCCAAAATATATATGCCATTCAAGACAAGCTAACATTTCAAATGGAAATCGTATCAAAAATTGCTCGCATGTGTTATTTTCACTTTAGCGGTATGACTCGTCATTATATTTAACACCTCACAAAGGAGTATATTCGTCTCGACGAGAAAGAAAAGGTATTACATAATGGTAGTGTACGGTAATCATCGATAACTTGGAGCGAAGGAAAAACCAAAAAACATGGCACGGAATTGACAAGCACTAAGAAAACAATTTTATTTCAAAAAATAGACAAACTATAAATATAAACAATATAAAACCTCAACGGACAATAATAGAGAATATAGAATAGAATAGAAAAAGCTTTATTCAACATCATTACAATTCACAGTTATAAGATAAGTATTAAAGACAGTGTACATAAGAGATGTACATCCGAAATGGTCTCCACTCAGCAACGCTGTTGGCTTTGCTAGGTATGGCAATGCCTACGGCGCTGGTTTTCTGTGGAGCCAGAGGGACGGTTTCGGCTCGGTATGGCTAAAGTAGAAATATTTAAAGATGTCGGATATCTCAGTGTACTCGTTACGTCGAATTTGATCCCTGGCGTTGCTAGCCCGCTTCCGCTCCGCAGCCAGCTCAGCGTGTACCGACTCGCAATTAGACTGAAATATTACCGGGTAACGAACGATTTGATTTGCGCTTGTTTTAAACATGCGTTGTTATTGTTAATATTAGGCGGGGTTGGGGGTTGGCTCCGTGGTAGTTCAGCTGGCTACGAAGCTGGCGGTCCTGGGTTCGAATTCCGGAAGGGCAAATATTTGTATGATGGGTTAGTTGTATGAGCATAGTCGTTTTCTATGTATATTAAATAAAGACCAGTGTTCAAGTAATGTCTAGTTTTGAGAAAGAACGATTCTGCTATTATCTTTCTATGCCGAAAATTCTTAATAGCCATGGTACATAGTGTAAAAGGAACTTAAAAAAAAAGAAATAATTTAGCTACTTTACGAGGAATGTTTTAACTTTCTTCTGAATAAACCTATTTGACCCGACTTCAAAAAGCAGGAAGTTATCAATTCGGTTGTATATTTTTCATGATTGTTACCTCAGACCTCCATCATTTATGAACCAATATCAAAAAATATTTTTTTGATCGAGTAGGCATCTCCAAGTTCGCCATAAAATTTAAGAATCGACGGAATTTCTCAAGTATTACATCTACGATGATTTCAGTGTTTTTTTGTTGAAATACAATTTCTTCTCGTTGAAGGGGGTTTTTTTTGTGAAAAAGTAATCTACTTTTGTTAAGATGCAGTTCTATTTTAAATAGGATTAAAGTATATAATACTTGCTATACCATACACGTTAGGCACCATATTGGCTGAAAATGTGTACGAGCATGATGCACGTACATTATTAGTAACCATAACCACCACAGTAGATCTACAAAGTCAGTAGAGTTACAAAATTACAAGTAGATCAAGACCAACAGAGAGGAAACATCTAAATGGTAAAGTAACTTCTGAAATCGCGTTAAAATAAAACGCACAAACAAATGACGACAACGGCTGTCACGTCAAATCCTACAAAACCATCCCTCCTCGGTCGCAATCGCAACAAAGAGCGAATCGCGAAAACTGCGTCGACCAAATTTCAGACATTAATCCGTAGATCCTAAGGTTTGTTCAATCAAATAAGTTCTCGTCTTATAATTTAAGCACCGCATTTACATTCGAACTAGATT
The DNA here is from genome assembly GCA_947623375.1 of Apotomis capreana. Taxonomy (NCBI): domain Eukaryota; kingdom Metazoa; phylum Arthropoda; class Insecta; order Lepidoptera; family Tortricidae; genus Apotomis; species Apotomis capreana. The sequence continues at coordinate 51,572,231 of OX392498.1, forward strand.
CATCCTGGTGCCGACGGCGGCCAAAAATTTTAATAACTGAATAACTTTGCAACTTCGTCTCGTCAAATATAATAGCAAAGTTGAAAGTAATAAGACAAGATTTTATGCATAACAAGGGGAGCCCTTCGAGGGTGAGAAGGGGGGCGAGGGGGTTAGCACTTGTCCGTGCCTAGACAGAAATGAAACGTCAGGCCTTATGAAGACGAACAACTTCGCCTTAACAGATATAAATCTCATTTTCATTCTGAGAAGGCTTTTTTAATGCAGTTTAGGTTAATTTTAATTTATGTTGCTTAAGTAATTGGTGGAATGGTTTGCTTGTGGTCCAGTTAGCGGCCATAGCTGTTTAAGCTGTATTATGGTATGGTATATGAATGTAAGTGGCGAGTGGTTAGACTAACATTAGCTGTTGTCGCGTGTTGTACTGGTAGTCTGAGAACCTTGTCGGTATTGCGAATGTGTATGACATCTGAAGACATGTGTATAAAGCTCACATAACATGCTCACCAGTACAGTGAGCATGTTATGTGAGCTTTATCTAGGTAGGTATGTTATAACTGGCTGCACTGAAATTTACTTCAATAATGCTTGGAGAAGGTCGAAACTATTTTCATAACTCAGATTTTCCCGCAACTTAACAACGACATCTTGGTTGTTTTTCGAGAACTGTACATTTTATCGAAAAAATAGCTGGCGTCGCTTTCAGTCCAAATCCTATTTTTTTAGAAAAAAGAAGAAATAGCAAGTGGTTGGTTTGTTGCTGCCTTACAACAGACCTAACATATAATAAACTGACATCAGTACCTACTTGGATAATTATTACACACGGGTATATCTTTATGTATGTGAAATGAAATACATATCATCATCATGATTCCCTTTCCTTTTTGGGATTAAATAAAAATGTAATGAAATACATATATAAAACAGAAAAACGTCTACTATAATATTACATAGATTTTTATTTTATTAATTCTTAATAAAATTGAAAAAGTTAAACAGAGCCACGTGTATATAAGAACGTAAAATAAAAAACGCCAACATCTGTACCTCCCGATTTACATACAACAAGGAAATATATTAAAAACCTGTCAGTGCGATCTTAGACACAGTTGGGGCCGTCATTGACACCCGGCGGTGATTAGGGGAAAAAGGGCTGGATATAATTACTTTATATATAACCCCCTGTGAATAATTACCCCGGGATCAATTAAAAGGAAACCCAGAATTAAAACCGTGTTAATGAGGCGGCAAATTTTTATTTCTGCGATATTCGGGGTTTGTTGGTCTGTTCTGGGGAAATTGTGGTTCTGACGTCGTATACGACTGACTGTATGGACATTGATGTTGAATATTGAGACTGAGAACTTGGCCATGTCTATAGATAGATATCTACATAGTTTATAGTGAATATCCAACACGAGTATGATATGTCCACAGGGAAAGTTGGTTATCAAATTTGCTTAATTTTCCAAGTGTTTAATTTCGCTTAAATACCTAAGTCTTATACTTATTATGAAAACGTACACTTTTCATAACTTTTTAAAACAAATTAACCTACACAACATTCTACACAACGGTTTAATAGTAGATTGTTAACCAAGGGTAGAAAGTGACCCATTGCACCCGAGATATTTCTGGCGCTCGAACGAAGTGAGAGCGCCAATAGTTCGAGGGTGAAATGGGTAATTTCACCCGAGTTAAACACTCTACTTTTCATTTCGACTGCGAGGAAAATAAAATACTGCACGCACATGTCATGATCATGAGTGAGCTATTTTCATGTCCATGTATCTTTTAACAAATAATCAATTAAAGACACGATCTTTATATTTTATCTTGTGTTCCCGCTTTTTCTACTGCAAACATTCAATCTTCTTATTTTTAATAGATAAAAAAAAGTTAAGATATACGTACCGCCAACATTAAAAAAGTAAAAACAAAAAACAATCCAATGGTTTCAATTTTATTTTTTAAATAAATGTACCATCTATCAATAAATGTGGGACGGAATTATATGTATATATTATGAATATAAGGCAAATTTATATTTAATAATTAGTTATAAATAAATTAAGCTTGCCTTTATGTAACCTTTGGAAACCTTTTTCAATGGCCACTTTCCACGGCCGACTAAATTGTACCTAATTTAGTTGGTCACGACGTGCATCTATAAGGCAGTTATCTTTGACTCCGTGGCAATTAAAAAAAAATTACTTTCCACCCTAGGGATGGAAAAGCTATTTTCCACCCGGCTATCTACTCATGAAAATTACACTTTCCGAACAGGAGAGATGAAAATAAATATCTGGATGTTATTATTGTTGTTTATTTATTTCGGTCCTAAAACTGATAATTAAATCAGTCTATAATATGCGTTCTTTAACGGTCTACTTTTCTGGTTACAAATGCTACTAGTCTCGTCGATAATATTATCAAATACGTTAACTGAACCTAAAACCGCATCTACTTTACATCAATAAGCAAACATATTTTGAACGTTAATATAATTCAAACTTACTCTTACCAATGCAAGTTACGAGACAAATTTATGTTAAAATGAAACAGCTTAGACAGGGTTATGAGACTCGTTAGTAATTGACATAATTCCAGTGCCCACGTTGTCTAACACGTACATTTATCAATAGCTTTTTGCGTGGAGAAAAAAATATTAGTTTATTGAGATGGAACGCCATGACGACTGGTTTGTCATAGCATCTCTCGCGAGTCGTTTAACATTTTTTTCCACTTCCTACTCCGCCGCGCATATGGCGAACTAAATTATGTTACCTACGTCTAAACGACAGCAAAATAAAAATGTCCAAACATTTGTATACCTTAAATAAATTTATCATCCCGTTTCGTTTATACGAGCAGTGAAAGGAAGCTGGCACACATGGGGAGTCTTCAAATCCCAAATGCATTATTTTTTCATATTAACCTCGCTAATACGATAGTGGCTGCTACAATCGGATGAATGTTCGCGCCGCGTGAAATCACTACTTTTGTGATGAAAGAACGGAGCGTGGGACGTTCAGAACACGTGTATGTGGGTCCCAAACACGTGACGATACCTGTCAAAATATGACGAGTCCTATAGAAGAACAGATGTCATTGTTGGAGCTAATCTAATTCGGAGTCGTCGAGCGTGAAAGTGTTGCGATTAACACATTTTCGCAACGAATTATTGGGAGGCTGTCAGCTTGCGTAAGCTGTGACAGGAGAGTGGCAGCCGGTGGGGTGCGAGCGGGACCTTGCTAGATGCGTGCGTGGATCTAACAGATAGCAACATCAAATCTCTAACGGTATTGACTGATCTATTCATTCCAGCTTTCGTTGCGCCCATACTCCTATTATATTTTCCAACGATCTGTGAAATACTAAATAACAATGAACTCGTATCTGCTATTAAATCTTATCGAGAGAGAGTGATACCGGTTCATAATTATGAATTATTCATATGCCTTTAACAGAAATGTCATGTTTTTAAGATCTTCTTTAAACTTAGTAGCTCATGCAAAGAAACTTACATCAAAAACCTGAATTCCAATCCGTCTCGTGTTTGAGTCTTTGAGAGCTGTGATGTCACAAAATGACCTATATAAATATTACAAAAATAACACCTCCCTTCTTATGTACGTATAAGGCTAATAACACAAGTATTGCTAATGTCCCTGATTCTCCCCCCAATACCTCCCAAATCCGCGCAGATTTAACAGTGATTTTTCTCAGCATCCGAAATGACTAATTTAAACCATAACGCTCACCAATTGAATACAGACAGAGAATACACTTGTCTTGCGTCGAGAGCACATTTGGTTCAGATGTTCCTCCTCGATACATTTGTAAAATAGAGATACGGCTACTTAGTAAAATTAGAGGGTGGGGGAGAAATGTCACACAAAAGTTATTTAGATGTTCACGCGTGCATCGTTGCATTAAATAAGCTAGGAATACGCGGGGGGCGACGGGGCACAATGGACCCACACCGGGCTATCTCACCCTGTGCACTTTTATGCCAAATGTTTACTTCACTGTCCCTTAAAACCAACGGCAAATACTTTCTAAACTATACTCTATATCTACTGTGATATGGTTCCTCGTGGGTGTGTAGTATTATGTTTAGTTAGGAGGTACTGGAAGTAAGCAGTGAATATTGGCAATCATAGTCGTTGACATTAGTTTTTGTTGAGCGTTGAACATTGTTCATTTGTTAGTTTGCGGTAAAAGTTCTTCATATGAATAAAGAACAGATCGGTTTTTATTAAATTTGTAAAATGTCTGTGTTCAGATAGAGAAAGTTAACATTTGAATAGTTTCAGACAAGGCGTAGAAGATATTAGACTAGATAGTTTAAAATACAAGAACTAATTGATTGTTTAATTAGATATAACTATTACTTACTTACATAGGTCAGTAGGAGTAAAAGATAGTATAACAATGTCAACATAATTTGTAGTTAGGGGTGTTTTCGGCATTGAAACTATTGAAAGTCGGCATTGAAACTATGGGAAGTGAACGGTCGTAGGCAATAAAGGGGGTGAAATGTAAGGAAAGGCATAGGGACCAATGATACCACGAATAGTACATACCTATTCGTGATATCATTGTAAAATTACAAACGATATGTAAGTATTCATATATCCAATTACATTCATATTTCGGTGGACGAATATACATTAATGTGCTTGTTTTCATTATGCAATACCAGCGGGCCTTAACCCCTGACTTACTACGCTTCAGAACTCCGTGTAAGTAAGTACAAATTTATTTTCCGGCAGCTACTTAAACACACATTGACCTGATCGGCGAAGGTGAGAAGTGCAAGAGGGGCGGAGATGACACGAGGATCTAATGCCGAGATAATGCCTCGACAGCAGAGTTAATTGCAAGCAGTGCACCACACTCAGGCGTCGGGGGCCTTCCCCTGGGACCCACTTCCCCCTCAAACGACCTCTTAATCATTCACTCCATCTGCGACGCCGCGCTAAAATACGCATGAAATTTATATGACCCACTCCAAAAAAATCGCACTACCTTTACCCAATTGTTGGGACAAAAGCAGCCACCAACGCAGACTTAGCACCCCGCGGCGCGATTTATGAATAGAATAATGCCAGTCCACACAAAACGCTCGCACCATCCATCAATGTACTCCGAAATGTTTCATTAGTAAACATTAAGATGTTTGCTTACATGTCCGAATGTTGTTGGACGTAATATGCCCAAGTTCCGTGAAACGAGGTATGAAGTAAAATATTGTCAGTTTGGACGTATGCAGTACAATATAAGACGTAATCGACGCGGGAGGCGTCGGTCACTGCTCCATGAGACCTCAGTTTACAATTCTTTGCTTAATAGGTCGTTTTATCGACGAGCTAAGGACTACATTTGCTTGTTAAACGAATATGACTAACGAATAACCGATGCTCACCCACTCTAAGGACAGGTAGGCACCTATGTGAACCGCGAAATGACCATTGTCTGACAAAAAGAGACGTCCACTCGAAATTTGATGTCGATTGTGCTGAATGTGTGTCATGTCCATAAATCTAACGGTTGACAAAAGTATTGTAATAGCGTTTGAAAAACATTTTGATCGCATCGTCGTTGATATTGAATGTTTACAATTGAAATTCATTAAAGTAGTTTTGCTTTAAATTTCAAGTCATCTTGGTGGCATTGAATAATATCAATACAAAAAAATAATAATTTATTGATAAATCATACGTTATTATTATACTACATTGAAGTGTTATTTTCGATACATTCTACACGTTGCTTTGTGTATTTAGCTACAATGAATTATAATACATATTAAAACTCATTTCAAAGTTACTAATGCGTAAGATGTAGGTAATTGTACAAAATTAAATAAGGTTATCAACTAAACAAATGTAATGTAACCTTGGACTTGTTATAGTTATAACTATACCCCGGGGTTTACGGTGTAGGAATGATTTGGTGCCTATTTTCGGTCTGCATCGAAAATCCCGGGTTAATAACGCCTGCGTTGAAAAGAAAGGAGCACCAAGTTGCGCGGCTCCTTGCCAAGCGTAAACTCATAGGCGCTTACCTATTCCATTGCTACAAGAGTTAAACGTGCCAAGTGTACTCTTATAGCGATTACCAAGAAACAATAATAGTATGCTCTAACTAAATCGTACACATACATGCATATAAAAATAATAAAAAAAAAAGAAACAACCGGTCCGAAAAGTTCCGGGGCTTACGACAGTCCCATAAAATGTTTCGACGAGGACTAAATGAAGGTAAAAAGTAAAAAACCTTGTCACTTTTCGCATAGCGGCTAACCTCCGGAAATAGCGCGACAGCCAAGTTTAGGATGTTTTTATTCTTATTACCGAAATAATGCTAATTTGATTCCTGTGCCACTAGAAATTGTTTACGCAATAATTTACACTACTGTTGTCTTAGTTCAGTTGTCTAATTAGTTATACAACATTGCGCATTATAAAAACGTAAATGGATGGCGGACTCATTTACACGAGGCATTCTCTACCAGACAACTGTAAGGCCAAACAGGAACATTATTGGTGCGGAATTAGTATACAACGAAACGTGTATGCACACATTGGAACTGTTCAAACAGAAGTACATTAATTACATTGTATATCTCTCCATTTATATATATATATGGGGTACCTGCAACTAAAATATCCTAGGCTTGATTAGAACTTTAGTGTTAGAGTAGAGGCTTAGAGTTTAAATTGCTTAACGATACCTATGCAAATTGGATTAATCCTTCGGCAAAAACAAATGGAACGTTATGGAGCTGAGATTTAATTCGATTGACATTGATACATAGCTATTTGAGCGATGTATCGACCATCGAACAGTGTAGCCATGATACTGACAATATATTTCGATAGTTGGTACCTATTCGGGCTGCCTTTAGTAACATTGGCAAGATAGGTTTAAAAATCATTGAAATATTTACCCCCTTGTACAGTATCCAGCATTTATACTCGTAGATACTCAGGTATATTACATTTACCTAAATAACTAATATTTAAAATATCTGCGTTTCGTCTTCTATGCCCCTCACTATATCATTCCCAAGTTTTATGTGCCTATATTGCAGTTTGGTCCTTCGTTTGTTTGTTTGTTTACTGCCAATAGCCATTGTGTTTATCCTGATTTCAAGTGCAATAAATCACAACGTATTCACGTAATACGGGATCCAGTTTTAACCGATTCCTGACGCAGTTGGTTAAAAATGGATCCCAATCACTCACAGTCCGCCAAGCATCCTCTAAAACGTATAAAAATAATTAAAAGCTCATTATTTAATCTCCGTTCATATGTTTTGCTTAATAATTAACATCACATGTGGTTGTATGTAGTGATAGTGGCATGATCGATGGTGGGGCAAGGACACCCACACTAGAGACGCCAGCGAACGACTGTTCCTGGAAGTGACTTGCTGTGACCCCTGCGGTTATGTCCACTGTGCTGACAGATTTGTGGCAAAAAATTGGAGCATTGGAACATGAAGATGTGACACTATATTTGTTTACTTGGAATACTTTTGGAGAAATTATAGTGTTTTTTGCCGAGCTGAGTTGTTTTTGTATCGGTTGATGTTTTTTTTATTTAATTCATGCTTCGTTACCTTCTTTTTGTGAACTGCATACATGCATGGGTGGGACCATTCAATGCATGAAAAAATACGCAAATATATATGTAAAACGGATTAGCGCCAATTAACTGGCACTTTATTATATCGCGGGTAAGCAAAGCCATATTATTATTTTAATTAATATGGATTTCCGCAAAGTAACGCCTGATTAATTTTTTTTTTTGTGACAAATAAAAACATAATCATATTATTCTTAGATTTTATGTTATTTTCTTAGATATATCGCATAATCTCAACCAAATAAACCATTGTTTGTTCGCATGTTTATTAAATCGTAAACTTTTCGTCAATGGTGGGTTTTGAGTAACTTTGTAGTGTCCGAGCAGCCTCACAGATTCACTTTTAGGGCGCCGCAATACGCGCGGAAACTTGATTTCTTCTGGATAAAAAATGAGTCATATAGTTTATCTGTTCTAAATCGTTTCAAAACCACATTATGGCCCGAACTGTGGGCTTGCTGAATATCTGCCGCATCCAGACCAATCTTATCCCTTGCTCTCCGTGCTTAATGAAACACACATCTCGATACATCATTGATCGTGGCCGATAGGCGCGCCTGTGTCATGTCATGTTTACTAGATGTGACATGAAGGCTTGATGCTCACCCAAAACTCATTACTTAGAGGAATTAATGGTGACATTTCGCGTACGTTACCCATTTTAAGGAATAAGGGTATGTAGTCACTAAATTGGTATAAAATAAAATTAACAAACAAGACAAAATAGGTACATCAGATAATATCAGATAATGTCCCAATCGATCTATTCCCAAATTAAGCACTAGTAGGCTCGTGTTATAGGTACTAGACTGCTATGTATCTATGTCAACGTCAGACTGCTATGTACCTATATGCATGTACTTAAATATAATAAAAATAACATCTGTGACCAAGGAACAAATATTCGAGCTCATGACTAATATATTTGTAGTTAAAGAAAATTTGATTAATATGTATTGAAAATTTGGCAAAATTAAAGGACAACTTTTATCTATCAGGATATTTAGGTTATAGAGCCAAGTTAAATTTTATCTACTCTTAGGGGAGAGCGTCACCCCCCCGCGCCCTCGAATGTGTCCCGGAGCGCGGTATTTTCCACTTTAAAAGAAAACCGTGTACGATACATACAAAATGTAGAAGAACAAAATAATGCTAAATAAATAATCTATAAACCTTTCATACACACAAAAGCGATATCACTTATAGAATCAGCGCAATCCGTTATCAAATACTAACGTTTTCAATTATTGATCTTTTTTTTCTACCTCTAATACGACTACCTTATGAATCTATGTAAATAAGCATCTAAGTAGCTAGAGTTAAACCACCTTTGAACTGAAAACACTTTATATGCACCCAATATTAAAAATTCACTGTAAATAAATAACTAATATTATACTGAACTTGAAGGTTTATTATTATTAGTATAAAAATATCAAATTTTGCTTCATAGTCTTGAAAGTATCGGAAGCAAAAAATTTGACGATATTCATAAGGACTTAAGACCACACAATGTCTCAAAATGTACTTAATTATTATTCATGACTTTAATTAGCTATAACTTGAAATCGATCGTGGAATAAAACATTTTTATTATACAAATGCATTATTTCGCTCACTGTAATATTTAACGATCGTCTACTTATGAAACATTAAAATTAAAACTGTTCGCGGGTCTACCTATAACGCTTTTCATAATCCAGTACTCCAAATGGCTTTAATAATACCCCCCTTTTCGCCACTGCCCGGCCTTTTCAGTGTTTTAATGTTAATTAACTGTCCGTACTTGATGCTAACCCAATCAAGGGTGGCTACTAAACTAAGCTATATAGAGAATGTAGGCAGTAGCGTTCAATCAAATCTTTTTGTGACAAAACCGGAGTAGATTTGGTTTATTCCATTAAATCAGAGAACAATATTCCCAAATTCCTTAAATCGAAACCAATAAAACAGAGATTGCTATCAACTAATAGGAAAAACTGTTATCTATTTGCCATAAAATTCAATTTCACACTGTGGAAATGTCTTTTTCTTATTAGAACTAGTTCCATGTATTTATTTTAAATGAAAAATTAGCTCAAAGTTAATTTCTAAGAAAATGTGCAACACTCACAAAATAAGGCTTTAGGTACCTACTGTTATTCACGACTGGAACTTTTATTTATCATGTACACTGCTTTTGCACTTACACGTTACGTACACTTTTGTGTACGCAATGATTTCAGTAATAAATCCAGTAAAAGTGTCCAGTTAAGTAGTGTGAGACCAAGGAGAAGCTATTACTGGGCATGGTATCACAATTTAAGAGTGAACAAAACTGCAATATGCTTCAGTCAAAAATAGACAGAGGACCGTATTTGAGAAGAAATGGGTCATTGTCAGATTTAGGTGCGCGTCTTTCCGGTGGACAATTGTGTAATTAAAGTTTCCAGGGCCTAATTTTCTGATTAAATGCCTTTGAGAATAAAGAACGTTCCCTCTTCATAACCTAGATTCATACAAGCTCTTAACTTTTGACCACCGAAGGGACAAGTATTATTTTTTGAACTGACAATGACCCAAATTGATGCTACATGCCACTTAACGTTTGTACAAAGATGTTATTAAGGATGCAGAAGTAGGGACGTTACGAAGTGTGTACAGTAGTGTAGCGTCTAAATCATCATATTCGTCACCCAAAAAATGTCCAATCAACATAGACTTCCATTAAAGAATGCCATCATAGCAGGTCACTCGCGGCATTCAGCGGATTCCAGCGGTCTTCACTATAATTATCTGTACTATCACTGATCATCACTTCACACACTCATAATATCACTCCAGATCCCAACGGCCGTTCTTGTATACCTAAGAGCAATGCTCATTGTCACTTCTGTATTGCAATTCTTCGAGCTATGTCATTCATTTGGGTATCTATTCTACTGAACTTAAAGAAATCATGAGCCAAAAGCTGCAACAACTTTATCAAAGATTGACGCCTCGCCTCACCTTAGGAGTGATATGGATCTGCAATTCTTCAACAGGGTTTTATCACTGTTTTTAGACTGCTCGAGAGCCATTCTAATCTCGTACAGGCTGTATTTCGGGATATTTTAGGTGCAGTGCCAAGGGCGTCGCCAGCCGAAGGTCCAGGGGGGGGGCAGGGCAAGTTGATATATATGCAGGGTGGGGAAAAGGAATTGTTGTAAAGTCATGCTAGAGGATAGGAAGCTTCACCAAGCACGTAAATAAGGTACTCGCGCCAATGATGGCCCTGTTCCTAAGATAGGCCACTTCAAAACTTTATAGTTATAAGGAAGTTTGAAGGAATTCAAATTTCGCCCCCATGTTCGGTAAGTACCATAGGACTATATTATGGTACGGCTATCTTTGTGGGCTATCTTAGGAACAGGGCCGTCTTTGGCGCAAGTACCTTATAGAAAGTGTATTTCGGCTTATAGTCATAAATGACGTAAATCGCGAACGGAGCGAGCGCGAAAATTTTGGAGGGATACGGTTCATGAATGTGATGAAAACGCGAGCGTAGCGAGTGCGAAAATTTTTGAGAGGAAGGGCCAAAATAAAACCAGATGTAATCGCGAGCATAGCGAGCGCGAAATTTTTTGAGAGGAAGGGTCGATACAAAACCAGATGAAAGCGTGAGCATAGCGAGCGCGAATTTTTTTAAGAGTATGGGTCAAAACAAAATCAGATACGAGTACAAAGCGCGAGCGCAGCGAGCGCGAAATTTTTCGTACCCATAACATAAGTTGAAAGACAATAATTCAATACATTTTGTTGCAAGTGCGGAATTATCACGAAGCAACGGACCGAGAGATCTTGCAACGAGCCGAAAATCTGCTGGACGCGACGAGTAAAGACTCGAGGCTGCCCAGTAGACCTGGTCTACGTTTGTCGATTCAGTTTTGTTTTTTTTTTTTCAAAATGGCGTTAATATTGGGGCTGGAAACGTAAAATATACCCATTTTAGAACAAACTCAGGTCTTTAGCTCAGCGCCACTTGAGTAGTTCTATTTTTTTTGTACCAATGTTATATTATATGGACAATTCTTCTTCTTCGGTACACTCTACATAGTCTCTACAAAGTGTCACCTGTCGGTGAGACACGTCGCCACTCGTTTCGTAGAGTCACTTTTCATGACCTTTACTGACGGTAGCCGATACACTGGCGATCTCATCAACGATCTCCCTCTAGCCCCTGACTGGACTTCTAGTCTCCTAATTACATCCATTTTGTGGAGGAGTTGGAATGGATTGGAATTATTACTTACTGAATTCATTTGAGTTTCGATGTGCAAGTATGATCCATCAGAAAAGTCAAGTGACTGGACATATTTTTGGATCTCTAGGGGGGGGCAGCTGCCCCCCCCTGCCCCCCCTTGGCGACGCCCATGTGCAGTGCCAGGTTGATCTAGGTGTTGGATCGCTATCTAGATTGAGATCAGGATGGGACGTGTATAGCTCAAGCATTAATTATTCATTCCTGATTGGATTCCTGTGTATAGGAAAACAATATAAATGACGGCCCTTTGCTTGAAAACCACTCTTTTTTTTAGCTGTCTAGAAGCGTAGATATACAAATTAGCGCCAAATTTCGTCCTTATTCTCCATCTTATATTAGGAACTCCTAAACTCATTAGGAACTTAACAGAACTTGCCTTAAATTATACTTAACTACTTACATCTACTTTGAAATAACCGAGAGTCTATAAGCATGTCACACAATTCGCAATGCATAAATTATGATTTGAAAGATGGTTCATATCTCTCCATTGGTACTCCATGTTGCATAAACACTTAAAAAATACATCTTGTCAAAGTCACTACTTCTAGAGGTAATTAATAGTTATGCCCTCGCTAAAAGTCATATATGTAGGTATATGGGACATTGGACATATTTAATAAAAAACGTCTAATTTAATAGTCACGAAAATAGAACATTATTATCAAATGTCACCAAAGCTGGTATAACGAAAAAGGAGCTTATGAAGCATTCAAGCTCAGAGATCCATGTAAGTATCGTTTAATAGATATCTGTCGCCATATCTCATCCGACAGTGACCAATAAAGCTTAATACACACATACAACATTCCAAAAATTCATGAAATATATCTTAAAAATACCTTATAGTGATTATAGCACACTTATAATCATCAATCTTGATGTACATTATAATTTATAATGGTGTATGGGCGTAGTATAAATAAATTTGGAGTATTGAAAAGTCCGAAGTTGTGATCAATAAATAACAACATGACGGTACAAACAAACAGCCTCCCGCCGGCCGGGGCGCGTGCCAAGGATTAGTCGTATTTTCATATCAAAGGCCCTGCTCAGTTTTATGAATTACTTCTATTTCGACTGCTTACTGACTAAAACTCGTATCTTACTCAACTCTGACACCGAAAACCCTACATTAAGTAATACTGAATAAAGATACAAATTTAAAAATTATGTGAAGAGATGTGAGCTTGTAAAAACAGCTCAGTATTTGGGTTCAGCGTAATGTCTCTCTTTATTTGACGGGTCTGCGTGGGAGAATTGAATTTGTTGCACTTTTCATTTAATCGCATTAGGGAAATTCATAACTTTATTCTTTGTGTCTTTTATGGCGCGGCGACAATGCAAAGATTATTCCAATTTAAGACGTTTGTTTGCTTTTATACGTTGTCGGATTTTTACAATCTGTGTTACTCATATTAGTCTTCGTCTGATATTTTCTTTATTATCTTTACCATGAAATTAAATCTTTTCTACAATATTTTCTTGTTAAGCATCGCAAAAGACGTCGAGGCTATCCTTTTTTTAGTCAATAAAATAACCTCTTTCCGATATAAAATGTTTTAAAGAGGCGGTTATAGTAGCACCATTTATAGCACTTTGTGTACTTATGGAAACTATAAAAATATGATTCGACTTTCTACTTCTACTAGAGATGATATTCAGATGAATATATTGTATTCTGATGAGCATAAAATCAGAAAGATCAATGAATTTGCTACAAATGACGGAGCGAGCAAACAATATGTCTAATTTTAAGAGGCCTTATTCCTTTTAAAATGCTGATTGTTTAGACATTTTTCTGCATGATCAAACATATTTCTTAACATATTATTGATGTTACTACCTAGAACAGGGCTATTGGGATTTATTGGTATATATTTGAAACCTACAGCTTCAATTTTTCATTGATAATTTTTGTTCGAAAAACTACTCGAAATTGACAAAATTCACGTGGAAAATTCGTTTTTTCAACTTATTTTCGACTGCACGCAATAAGAGCATGAAATAGCTACGTTACTACCTTGAACTCGGGAAAAAGTATTATTCACTTCAAAAAGTTGGTTGAAATTATCAATATATTCGTCATAATATTAAAAAAATAAATTTTAAAAGGAATAAGGCCTCTTAAGATATGGAATTTAATACGTTAAATGGTTAACGTTTCCGATCTGGGGCCTAATTCGAGTGTCGATCGCCAAACGTCAGATCACCGTTAGATAACAGTCATCTCTCCGTGATCTCGCCTTTGAACTGTCATTAAAACGCGATGAGCTTAAAAGTGACATATCTCATCTCAATTTCTGAAATACGAAGGCGATAATGATTGTCAAAAATGTTATTCATGTATATAAATTTCTGTTTTGAACGAAACGTAACGGACTAATTTCACGTACTACGCGGTCAATTTAAAGTATGCACCTGTTATTTATGCCGTCACATACAAAGGAAACGAAAATTTGCGCGTCCGAATTGACGAAGTTGCGATGTTCTAGAGATATCGCCACTTGTCAAGTAGGCACACGTCAAAAGTGACGGATGGCGATGAAAAGGAGAGATCTCCATTATATCTCTAAAATTGGTCGAATTCCGTGATAGACCAAGATATATAGTAAATTGAAGATTTTTCAAACCTCCGTCGACAGAACTATAAAGTCGAGATATCGCTTGACGGAGGACATCGCAATAATTCTTAGATTTAGGGTCAGGATCTGTCTTTTTGTTATCTAAATAGCTGCTCTTGTGTCCTGTATAACCATATTCCGATTATCCGCACATTACAAAGCCTGTCTCTGTCAGTCCGATACTTGCCGGTTCCATGACTTTAGTGAGACCAATATTTGTATTTTTTAAAACGTTTTGATTTATTCTTACCCATAACGTCATGGTACTGCTTATTTTAGCCCAATTAGCACGTTGGTATGTTTCTTATATGGCCGTCATAAAACCGAAATATTACCAAATTGGGGAAATAATACCATATTGCTAAAATGAAGATATCGCTAATATTCTCTGGCTATTATAACTCGGATATATTGTCAAATTAGGTGTTATCAGATTTAGGAACAAACTCTACTGTTTGCCTTCAAGAGGTGCATTTGATGTCGATAGATACGTCACATCTACATTCTGATCCAAAATCGATACTCAGCCTGCCTCAGACTGACTTGGACTCAGGGTAGGTACTCGGTTCTATGAATTTATAATATCCAACATTGATCTCCGTATATTTAGTACATTTTCATTTACGGCTCATCAGGTCACGGTAAGGAAGTATTGCACTATTGCTCGCTATATCGCTATTTTAAGTTAAAGATATCATCACAAAGCTTTGTGGAATTAGCGCCTAGAATAGCCGAGATTTCATTAAATAAATATTGATATCGCAATGCCTCGTAAAGTTTAAGCCAAGCTTTGCTTTTTTGTCTCCGAGAAGCACCTGGTGTTGATAGATACGTCACATCCATATTCCGATGATCCGGACGTCGATTCACAGCCAGACTTATTCAGAGACTCTCAGGGTACTATTCGCCGGTTCCAAAAATTTACTTTGTCCAACATTGGTCCCAGTATTTTCAGTACGTTTTTAATTATCCTCACGCATTAGGTCACAGTAATGTAATGGGTGGCAATGCTAATGCGATATTTCCAAATCAGAATCAGAACATCCAAGCTCCATCGAAACAATGCCTAGATATGAACATATTTTACAGTAGAAGGGCACCTTCTAGTATAAAACTTAGTCTGCGCTGAAAAATGGCGTGTATGATTCTTTGTTTCTCCAAAGGCGGCTTAAAATTATCCTGTAACCATCTGGGGATGCTCATTCACTTGTGTACCAAGAATTAACCAAATCGATTCAGCCGTTTAGGCACGATGAGAAGACAAAGTTGTTTTTTTTTCAATTTTGTAATATTTTTTGTCTGTGACATATTATTGTCAAGTTTAGGTATGGATGTGCGTTGTGGAATTTTCGTCAAATTAGCGGCGGCGTGCTTAATAACTAAGCCCAAATAATTCTATTTCCACAAATTCATTTAGCAATTATTTATTGGCATTATATAACGGTCATATATTATTTTAATATTATGCTTAGCTACGTCTCTCATATGGCCGGCCTTCGTATAGTCAGGATACTGGGGATATAGTTGAAATGAGGATATCGTAATACTTTTTTTGTCTCCAAGAGGGGCATCTGGTGTCGATAGATACGTCACATCTATATTCCGATGATCCGCAAACCGATTCTCCACCAGGCTCTGCCACAGGCTCAGGGCACTAGTCGCCGGTTCCATGAATTTTGTTTAACCAACTCTCAGTATTTTTTTAGTACGTTTTGATTTATCCTCACCCATTAGGTCACGGTAAGTAATGCGGGCCGGCGCGCGCGGCGGGGCGCCCGATCCGCTCGCATAGATAGCGAAGACACGTGTTGTCAACTTGTACGCTCTCAAAATACCGTATATTTGATAAATTTTACGTTTAACATTAGTATGATATCGAGATAATGACGCCGTTTTATTTGGAGGTGTCAGTTAATAAAGTCGGAGCGGGCCATTCTGTGGGATCCGATTTTTTATACTGATATTCCGAGATTATCTGAGTGCATTTCTACTGTATTATATAGTATATCGTCACTATATGTCTACTTCAACGATATGCGTAATTCGACGCGGTTGTGCAGATTTTTCTGGACCTGGCTATTTTGGATTTGAATACTGGCAAGGGCAGTCGGGCCATTTTATATGTTATTTTTGAAAATGTCAGAACTTTTGATAAATCTGAATCGCGAGTCTGCTTAGAAGATAAAGTGCTCCAAAATGTTCTTACAAATTTTGATCTTCCAGTCCGTTTCCAAGATATATAAGTGAATAATTATGGAAAAGTAACGGATTCGAAATAAAAAATATAAGGGTACATTTTTCCTCTCACCAAAAACTTACTTATATGATCCTGAGCAAAAATTCTCATAAAATTATGACATAATAAGAAGCTAATTACATTAACTACAACTTTCTATAAAATGGGAAAAATAAGTACCTATTTGTGTGATGAGCACGCATTTTTTTCTGTAATATGGATGTTATCGCAAATATTTTTACATATATATAATAAAATGAATTTTAATTATTGTGTTGAGTGTTCCAACTGTTGTTTAGTCCTATTTGTATTGAGGTAATATGTACATATGTTAGTTTCGACGAGGATGGAACGAAAGCCTACATAACAGCGAAGTCGTCAGGTGCCACGAACATTTCATAAACAACCAGAACATATCAACAGATATAAACAAAGCCCACTTGTCACCCGACGTAAGCGTTTTTGTTAGTCGTGCATTTTTATAACAAGAGTTTTTGTTGTGAGGCGATGTAGGAAGGAAGCCGCGGCGGGGGGTCGGTCTCCTGGGGCATGCGTACACAAAACATTTCGTGATCCATAAAGACAAAAGGAAAATTAAAATCTGTAAAACTCTCGGGTGGACTGCGTGCGTTCCAAGCCGTACACTCCGGGATCTTCGTAGGGATAGCTTACTATTGTCAACTTTCTACACGTCGCTTGACTATTCTTGAAGCCATTGATGCTATGTTCAATCTTAAATTCTAACGGAAAAGTTTATTTTTTGCTCACTCACAGACATTACATATTTTATAAGAATATACAAAGTCGATACTTGTAAATCAAATGCACTTATCTAATACTTTAAACTTTATAAGTGTAGATGAGAAACACAACAAAGGACAATAACATCAACTACAAGACTAATTTGCTTTGTGCTAAATATAATTTCAAACTCCGACAACATGAATTGTCCACTTAACTTGGCCACCAAATGTATCCAGCACGACGGGAAAGTAGTCCTGAGTGCTCTCCTCTCGTGTCTATAATAAAGTATTTACATATTATTATTCATGAAAACAAATGTCCTTTGAATGGTTTTTGAATTTTGTTGACTTAATACAAAGTGCTTTGCGAATGCTGCCCATTCTGTCGGCGACATCGCATAATGGATGGCTGCGATGTTCACATTTTGCGCAAATGTTTTTCTTATTTAGCGGTATCACGAAATGTATCTTCGTGAGGTATAGGCCAGGGAATGTTATCGAATATGTCTTCTTCCATTAGGTCGTGGGTTGTTCGGGAAAGAGTTTCGGGTGAGCTATAATGATGAGGTTTATGCAACTTGTATTCTGCAAACGAGGTCCGCAAAGATGTGGTCGGGCCTTGGCTTCCCGCGTCCGGAAATCAATGGTAAGTATAATAATAAAGAGCTGGGCGAGAAAGCGGCCGCTCGCTGCGTGATAGATGCTCCACGGGCGAGCGACAAAAAAATAACAAAATCGACTTAGCAAACATGTTTAATAAAATGAATGACTCGCTCGTATATCTTCACCTGCTTAGTATGACATAAATTATAATAACATTATGTTGTACACGTTCAAGGAGTCCCAACAAATTCTTATTCACTAGAAAATAAGACGTTTCACAAAAAATATTGCCCGGGTTAGTGAGACGAGTTCGAAACGGAATAAACGATGAAATTCCTCTAATGCCCTGCTGGACGCGCCCCTTTGTGTGCGCTTACATGACTAATGCCTTGTGAAATTGAACTATTGACGTACATATTTCGAGAAAATCTTCATACCGAAGAATGAGACATTCCTCATAACTGAGGCGAAGGTATGGAATTCGGGCCGGGTCCTTCTTAATACCTATCGGGCTCAGTTAAACATTTGGAGATCACTCCGGCCGAACTATGTTTAATTGAATTCCTTAAGCAAGAATACTGAATCCTGCGGATATCGCGGCTTGACTTTCTGCACTTCCCCCATATAGCTAAATATTTGGACAACGCACCCGTATAGATTTTGATAACGCGCGTGTAGATAATACTGAGCAACCCTTGAACGACCCCTTTATTCTCAAATGATCCAGCATTGACGGGAGAGGAATAGGGCTCAATCCAACAGTAGCTTTTACACACTCGACCCGAATTGTTTCTTTTCCTTCTTCAAGGAAAATTTTTACACATATTAAGTAGCAATTTTTTTGTCATCTATTTCGTACGGTAGGCCTTTGCGTGTCACGTTTTATTCATTCCATAATGCTAACAGCCATTACAATAAATCTTGCTACTATACTCCGCAATAACTCGGTGCATTGCGTTTTTATTTCGCGGTGATTTAGTTCACATCATCGATTTGATCCAGTGGCGTTAAAATTGAGAGACTGAGACTGAGGGTGCGCCCCTTCCCTCCCCCAATAAAATTACCTAGCCAGGCTGCACGTAATTAGCGCTAAACAATATTTAGCGGCGATTAACCCTATAAAATCTTATTAGATTAGAAGGGTTGTAAAAATCAATTAGAACGCCGTCCTACGTAACCGCACGGCGCGTACGAGGAATTTCTCTTTTTATTATCAATTAGATGGGTTTATGTGTGGTGTGGAGAGTAGGTGAGGATTAGGCAAGTGCGTGTCTGCGGCGAGCGACGGCGGCTTAGCCTCGGGGGACGCCCTGACCCTCGCGACACGATGACAGCTGCCTTTGTCATGCCCGCACTCGAATTTTATACCACAAAATTGACAGCTACGTAACACCGTAACTCACCGATCGAACAACTTGTTACCGAGCTTGTTGCTCACAATAAAGTATGAGCTGGTTGTAGCGGGCTCCGGCGCGGCGGGGTCCAATTTATGTTGTTTCATATGTTGTCTGCTTTTGTTAATGTGAAAATTAAATCAAACACGTCGGCACCATATTTTTTGTTTATTGCTTAATCCTTTTGCGATACAGTGAACGTTGGCTACAGAGTGGGATTGCTATATTAGTGATATTTCGAACTTACTTGGGTAATTTAATAAAAAAGTTACGTCTTCATATTTATTTTGAAGTAGGTGCATGTAATTGCTTACCTTAACAATATAGACCACAAATAGTGTAGGTATTCATATCATATTTTGAAGTAGGTGCATGTAATTGCTTACCTTAACAATATAGACCACAAATAGTGTAGGTATTCATAATCAAACGTATAGGTATTGAGATTAAGCGAGTTCCACTAAAATAAACCGCATCTCCAATTATTTAGAAGAATCAGTTACTAAAGTCAATCTAAAAACAACATTTATCAATAGCAGACAACTCATTGTAAAAAACTGGTCCTTCGACAAATTAACAGATGCCATCCTGGGATTATATGCAATTGTTTTTAAGTAACTTTCTAACTTATTATTTTCATTATATCCACTAAAACCCTTTGTCAGATTATGGAATCGATAAGATAATACCATTCAATCACAGAAGTTTCGACCAATCATGGCGACGAGAGGACCATAAGTTAATAATAACCCATAGCGTACATTGTACGTATTAACCAAATAAATGTAACTGTTTGCTTCGCATTACTACAAAAAACGATTGCGTTCATTCCAACTCCTCAAGGCAGCTCAATTAGCCCGCAGTTTGAAGATCATCTCACACACAAGGGCATGACTGAATCTCCAATCAGATCCAAGTCTGAAGGACGGGAACTTGGGGCCCTCCGGCGTGTAGGAATGTCTGATTGATTCCCGGCTCCACCGTGGAAGTATGCTGAAGTTGGACCAGATTCAACTTCACTCAGATTCAAACGGAATTGATAATGAGATAGATCTTTGTTCCCGGTTTTGATTGAACACGTCTGGCCGCTGAGATAGCGAGACTATTAAAAATTTTAAAGTGAGCCGGATTTGGTGGAGCTATTGTTTTTTTGCTGACTTCTTCGAGGTATAATTTGGCCGAGATTTCTTCTGAAACTTTTCTAGAGATAGAGATATGATTATGAAGATGATATTCTATTCTAAGTTTTTCGTTTACTGTGAAAATTAACTTCTGAGGACAAAACAGGGATGTTATAGGTAAGTTATAAGTATACCATATTATGTATCTGTCTGTTTGTTGCTTTGTAGCTCCTAAATACACTGCATTGTGAAAGAAAACGTGATCTTTAAGGGTAGATTAAAGAAGATTGACCCTTAATGTGTCCCTTCACCCTGAGGGTGAGGTGGTGATGAAACTTTGTATGAAAACGTTGGATAATCCCTGCAAATGATGTTGTATGGATAGCCGGAAAATTATTAATCTCATTAACTACTTACAGTCATTAGGTATGCATGTAGATATCGTAGGGGAAGGCAGATCTTTCGGCTGATGATGTATGATATTTGTTTGTTTCAAATCTTGCAAGTCAAGTTTCAGTTATAGTCAAATTGACTTTCACATCGCTTATGGGGGCAAAAGTATCTAATAAGTATACTTTGTAACAATTTATGTAAACGTACGTTGTTTCATGTGATTGTTGTGAATATATTAATGGATTTTTATCGGGGTTTAATACACAGTACATTCTTTCCGATCAATCCAGAACTGAATATAATAAATATAATAAACATTAGCGACAAATAATATGAAATGATAACTGACATTGATGTTATCTGGATTGATGTAATGATATTAAAGTAGGTAATCTAGGTATAATAAAAATAAATTAAGAATTAACAAAAAGTGTTTGTCTCATATCGTAATATGAAAAATTTCGGTGACAGAGATAAGTCGTCGTTTAAAAGTAAATTGCGCATAACGCTAAAGTAGACATATAATGATGACATAATATATCGTACTGGAAATGTTTGCGAACGATAATAAACCCCAGGGCTTATTGATCCGCTTTAATGTCAATCGCTGTTTCGGGCAGAGTCAAATTCGAATGCCATTACGTAATTCACCGTCCGGCCAAAATTGGTGTATCAGGTCATCAAAAAAGGTCGGCGGATACGGAGAAGGGGCCTGGAATCCCGACCGGCGATCAATGCATCGATAGCCGATACTGCCGCATCTGGTAGCCGCCAGTTTGTTATCGGTGACAAAACCTATTTATCGAAGTCACTGAGATTTATCGATGACTATTCTACTCAATAACATGACGTCTAACACGTTATGTCACTATAAATAATTATCTCGGACATTTAACTATTATAATTTATTAATATGCGTTCTGTGACACATTTAATGTTTTCATTGGGACAAATTAGACAAATACGCTCGGTGATTTGTTATATCGATGATAATATTAATGGTACGTTAATCATCAAATATGAGATAATCATAATATTCTTAAAAGAGTCTTAATTCAGTAATAATTTCGAGTTTAATTTGAATATTGAACGTAAATATTTCGATGATCGATCGTGCACTACTTAATAAATAATAGCTAGCGGGTTGCGAGTTCGGGTCTTAGTTCCCTCTAATTGTGGACGAAAGATTGATAACCCGACGGTAATCACCGCGGATACGGAACATTAGGAGGCGGAACATTTTAAACATGCCAAAACCTCATAATAACGCATAAATCGTATACAAAAATCTGTTTGGTGCTGTAATAAATAAAACAGGAGGTCGGAGCCGATGGCCATGCATACAGCGGGCTCTTACGCAATAGTTTGATTTATTGGTTTCGGCAAGGTGCAAGAAATTCTAACGGCCCTTCCCTCCGAGCGTGATAGAATTTTGCCTTCGCAATTTCCTCATATATGTGAAAAACTATTCGCAGCCCGCGGTGATAAATGTTGGGGCACCTATGAATAAATTTGCCTGTCGGTATAATGCGGAAATCTGGAGTGATTAGGGCGTCGGCAGGTGAGGGCCAGCTGAGGTTC
Source organism: Apotomis capreana (assembly GCA_947623375.1). Taxonomy (NCBI): domain Eukaryota; kingdom Metazoa; phylum Arthropoda; class Insecta; order Lepidoptera; family Tortricidae; genus Apotomis; species Apotomis capreana. The sequence continues at coordinate 51,594,870 of OX392498.1, forward strand.
GACGCCTTAATCGCTCATTTTGTACTAAGCGTTGTTGCTGTACAAGTCACCTTTAGGAGCCGGGATTCGCAATTTTTCCGCATATTTAATAATACCAGGCGTCATATTGAGAGAATCCATCGAAATCGGTTTGTGACGTGGTGTATATTCGGAACTCAGTTGTAGGTAATACAGTCAAGCGTGAAGATATAAAATATAGTAAGGGCAAGTTAAGGGTTAACTATACGTTTGTACTTTTACAAATTCCTAGCGTAGTGCGAGTAGGTATTTTTTTATTTAATGCTTATATTACCCGTGCACGTGGGAGTCGTGTTTTGATTTAAACGTCGAAATTCGTCGAATAGTTAGTATGTGGGATAAAAATCTAAGTAGGTATAGAATAGAATAAATAATTATTAACCCTCTGTACTCGGTCAACGAGTACATGGAACTCAAACTATAATAAAAATATGCTTGTATTCTGTAAACTGACATTTTGTTTATTGTTATTTTTATATTTCTTGTTTTTATTTTGTTTTATTTTATTTTTGTATTGGAAATCTGGTATATTTTGACATTGTGTAAATAATTTTTCTTTAAATTCTTAGTGTTATTTTATTAATTTGATTCCATTATTATGTTAAGTTTGTGATGACGATCCTTATTGGGAGATACTAGATTCATTTATTTATATTTTATTTACCTGTTGACTTTCCCTTTTATTTTAAACTTATTTTGACATTGTAAACATTTTCTCGTATTATTAATCTTGCCTTATTTTTGACGATCATGATATTAATTCGTATAATTTTGACATTAAGCAAATTTGTAATGTAATTTTTATCGTGAAATAAATAATCTAATCTAATCTAATCTAATCTTAATAATAATAAGTAAATTCATTACTCTTTGAAATAGAAGAACATGAAGAGTGGTATTAGATGTGTAAGGATATCATGTAAGTACTTGATTTACCTACTAATAAATATCTTAAAAAAATGATTATGCGTTTATTATATAAAGTTAAAAGCCATTACATACATATCTCACTTATTCCGATTTACTTTGCTGCTGGTACATACAATGCCAATTAATAAAATATATCACCGCGAATGACCCTTTATTCGGCCAATATGTTCGCAATCGCCCACCAATTCGAATTGCCGTGTTCACCTAATAAATTTTACAAGCGTATCTGAAAAACCCGTGCAATAAGAGAAACTGGATGAGACGAGAACAATGGCGGAATAACATTCGCCGGGCAACGACGCTGGGAATCTAAATATTTATTTGAATTACTGTAGGGTGCGGCCGCGGGCCGGTTCAACCAGGTTTACCGCGGGCCCTCATTGAATGTTATAACATTCCGAAACGTTAACGCGCGCGTTATGCACAATGCGCATAAAGTATACCATTGGAGTTTACGACAGCGTTTGTACTGAGTAGTTTTGAATTATATTGACCTTTGATATTATCATAGAAATTAACTTTAACATTACTATTCAATATCTAATATTATATATCTAGAAATTATTACGACGTCCTATAAATTGTTGGTATGGTTTTAGGAGATTTATTCTCAAGCCAATCTTTTACACAACGTTACTATTTTACAATACAAATAATAATGTTACAATCATTTTACGGCTGTCAATTGTACAGAAGCTGAATACTAGTGCCATCTATCGGCAGGCCAATGCAATAACAGCACCCGAGTGCAGCTAACGTAGCGCATCGTCAATGCAACTGTCGTTCGCTGCTACCGCTCAAGATAGTTCTGGATAGTTTGAAGAGACATCTCTTTGACGAGTAAACTTTACGTGTTTGTCACCTGTTTCACAATAATAATACCTACGTTTATATTGTTTGCAGCGGCGAAGAATGATGTTAGGTTGGCATTGGTCACCTTATTAGACAACAGAGCACTTTAGAAACGATATTTTACTTTTAAACCTTATGTTTGGTTTATCTAGCGGATGAAAGTAGTATACACACTTTGATCCTGGCATACAAGTGCCGGTGCTAAATAATAGGTACTTTACTATTTTTAATGCTAGGTTATCCCACTCAAGTAAAATCATCATGATCATCATTTCAGCTATCGGACGTTCACTGCCGGACACAGGCCTCCTCAATATACTTCCACATGGGCCGGATAGAAGCGACCCGCATCCAGCGAGACCCGCAACTTTAACGAGGTCGTCCGACCACCTGACCGACTATAACATCATATTAAAATTAATTATTATATTGACGCTTAGTTCTTTGGCCGTACCACGGCAAATGGCCGTAAGTACGGGCTGACTCATCGCTCAAATGATATAAATAAATAAAATAAAAAAAGATTTACTGCCACAAAAACAAGAATATATAGCAGAACATACACTACAGAGCCATGCTACATACTACATCTCGGCAAGTGGCAACAGGTTCAGCGTATGCCGTGTGCTGCACGTTATGCGTTATGCATAGTTATATTAGCGAAATAAACTATAATATTGATGTATTTTGTGGACCATTTTTTTATTTGCACTGAGAATGATGAAAAGATGGTTAATCACGCTGAGTTACAGTGACACCGAAGACATTATTAAAACTATTAAGATAAAATAAACCCCTACCGTAAAACAAACACAGGGTATGCATTTGATGCCAGTGGGGTATTAGGTGTATATTTTGTGTGTGTAGACATATAGCCATGCACACGTACACACACACAACACGAACACACACACACACACACACACACACACACACACACACACACACACACACACACACACACACACACACACACACACACACACACACACGCGCGCGCGCGCGCGCGCATATATACACACACACACACACACACACACACGCACACACACGCATATACACACACAAACACACGTACCCACATATTTGTTTGAACCTTGTATTGTATAGCTCGCTTTTGTTTGTTTGTTTTTCATGAAATAATTTTCTTTTTAATGTATCGACACAATTAGTTACTAACATAGTTACACATAGTTTCCTAAGATAAAATTTAAGTAACTGTTACATTAATTATTATTGTGAAACCGCACTCGCAGACGGCCAAGATACAGGCTCAGCCTAGTTTGGTCTCTGACGGATAGCTTCATTTATGTAAAGTATTGTTCTTTGTCAAATAAATTATTTTGTATTGTATTTTAATGTACATACACCCCAATTTTTTTAGATTATGGATAGAAAAAAATGTCCCAATATTTTTATGTTCTACTTTGATACTAATAGCGGTAACGTAATGGAAAGAAATATATGAACATGTTCGGACACTTTTTTTCTCCTAATTAGATCAAAAGAGCTCGTGAGTCTGAGTAGAAAATACCTAAAATAACCAAAATTTATAAAAAGGGGGATGTACAAGAAAATTAAAAATGGCTCTTGTACGAAAATTGCCACGCTTTAAAGTTAAAATGTTCGAATACGATATACTTTTGCCGCCATCATCTATATATATAAAACTCAAAGGTGACTGACTGACTGACTGACTGACTGACATAGTGATCTATCAACGCACAGCCCAAACCACTGGACGGATCGGGCTGAAATTTGGCATGCAGGTAGATGTTATGACGTAGGCATCCGCTAAGAAAGGATTTTTCAAAACTCACCCCCTAAAGGGGTGAAATGGGGTTCCAAAGTTTGTATGGGGAAACAAGATTAATTAGACTATTTTATTCGAAACTTCACAGGAGTATTCCTAACAATAAATGAGTAAACACGTGTTTCAGGTTTTTTGAAAATTCAACCCCTAAAAGGGAGAAATGTGGTGACAAAGTCTGAAAATCAGCATGGTTATTGTTTTTATGGTTTATCGGGTCGCTGATTACGAAAACCGCAACGATTTTAAAATCCAACGTGGCGGACGTGAGTTACCATCTCCCCTGTTGGGGTGAAATGGGGTTGAAATGTCTAAATACTAAATCGCTGGTTCTAGAGAGTTTAAATTTGGCACGTAGGTTCCTTATAAGGTGTAGGGGTGCACTAAGAAAGTATTTTTCAAAACTCACCCCCTAAAGGGGTGAAATGGGGTTCCAAAGTTTGTACGGGGAAACAAGATTAGTTAGACTATTTTATTCGAAACTTCACAGGAGTATTCCTAACAATAAATGAGTAAACACGTGTTTCAGGTTTTTTGAAAATTCAACCCCTAAAAGGGAGAAATGTGGTGACAGTCTGAAAATCAGCATGGGTATTGTTTTTATGGTTTATCGGGTCGCTAATTACGAAAACCGCAACGATTTTAAAATCCAACGTGGCGGACGTAAATTACCATCTCCCCCGTTGGGGTGAAATGGGGTTGAAATGTCTAAATAATAAACCGCTGGTTCTAGAGAGTCCAAATTTGGCACGTAGGTTCCTTATAAGGTGTAGGGGTGCACTAAGAAAGGATTTTTTAAAATTCACCCCCTAAGGGGGTGAAATGGGGATTCAAAGTTTATATGGGGAAACAAGATTAGATAATTTGGTACCCTGTATCCCGGAAGGGGGAAGAGGGAAAAAGGAAGAGGGAAGAGTTGGTTTCTATGGATTATCGAGTCGCTGATTACTAAAAAAAGAACGATTTTAAAATTCAACATGGCGGACGTGTAATACCATCTCTCATGTTAGGGTGAAATGTCTAAATATGTCTAAAAATATGGGTGTCGTTTTTAAACGGACAGCCCAAACCGCTGATTCTAAAGAGTCCCAATTTAGAACGTAGGTTCCTTATAGGGTAAAGGGGCGCGCTAATAAACGATTTTTCTAAAGGGGGTGAAATAGAGATCCAAAGTTTGTATGGGGAAACAAGATTATACTATTTTATTCGAAACTTCACAAGAGTATTTCTAACAATATGAGTAGACACGCTTTTCAGGCCTTTCAAGAATTGAACCCCTAAAAGGGCGAAATGTGTTGACAAAGTCAGAAAATCAACATGGGTATTATTTTTATTATTTATCGGGTCGCTGATTACGGGTCCAACAATTATTTTAAAATTCAACGTAGCGGACGTGAAATACCATTCCCCTGTGGGGGGCGATGACGTTATGATTGTGGGTGATATGAATATGGGTGTCATTTTCATGGTTTTTTGGGACGTTAATTGCAAAAATGGCATCAAATTTGAATTTTAATATTGTGGACATGAGAATTCTTGAAAGCATTTGTGCCTAATTGCAATTCAATCGGTGCAGTAGTTTTGCAGGAAATCGGTTGTAACAGACGGACTCACCGACAGCTACAAGTGATCCTATAAGGGATTTATTTTTGCTTTTGAGGTATGGAATGAGTCCCGTTATCCTAATAGATGTTTAAATTTGTATTTGGTGCCATCTCGATTATCGTCAAGGCCAGTGCGGGTGGCGCGGCGAGACTGGAGGAGTAGGTAGTCATCGGGAAACCTCCTGCAGCCGTAATAAATGCATTCAAACTTTTCAACAATAAAACGGCTAGAGGGATAAGCAGATTATAGGTACCCTAACTTTAACAAATAGCCCACTTTTTATCTTGATAAAAAAGAGCATCGTTCCCGTAGGATAATGTTTATTGTATAGGAACGCGGGCGAAGCCGCGGGTTAATGCTAGTTGGTATATATCAATAATAACCGAATCAGGTCCTAGTTATGTAATTAATTTGGTTTCTAGCCTTGGCGCCTAGTGCACTTAAATGGTCATTGTAATACTTTACAAAGTCTAGTTATTTCCGAGCCGTTATTTTACTAGACCGCTAGCCTTACCTAACCATAACAGGATCTTTACAGCTCCAGTTAATTAAATATAGAGTTAAACAAACAATTTTATTGCGCGCCAATCATGCGCAATCCAATGGTAGCCTTTCTCAAATCGTATCACATACACAAATGCATTGAAAAAGTAACCTAGTATAATATAATAAAAGATCTCGAATCGAATTGGAAGTAATGACAGATGCGATCTTGAGAAAGTACGCTGCGATCCTGTCTTCTCTTCATGCGTACAGTCATTCAAATATTTCAAATATACCAACATCAGATATTGAAGGCGACTTTATTGTTATGAACACAAGGTTTTATTCATATATAATTTAGTACTCACGGACGTAACCGAGTGGACCTATAAAACCGCCGATTGGTTCCGTACGTTATTAGCCGTTATTTGTTGTCTATGCCTATTGCTGTTTTACGATCCGTGGAGGTTTATTGCGGTTTCAATTGCCGTAGTGACGGATTTGATTAACTATTGCAATCGTAGCATTATTGTTTGTCACTATATGAGCAAGGTTTAGGGTCTATAAAATACGACGTGCTCACAAGGCCAATGAAGTAACTGTACAAGAATGAATATATATAGTGTAACGAAAATGAATACTTATAATATAATGAATATATATAAAATCCATACTATCCATACTAATATTATAAATGCGAAAGTGTGTCTGTCTGTCTGTTACCTCTTCACGCTTAAACCGCTGAATCGATATTGATGAAATTTGGCATGGAGATAGTTTAAGATGCCAGGAAGGACATGGGATAGTTTTCATCCTGGAAATTATCCCTAAAAAGATTGAAAAGTGAGTAAGTAATTCATGATGACATTGATGACCCTGTAGGAAATGTAATGATTAGACCAAAAGCACAATTGCTCTTACATTTGCTTAGGCGCTTTTAATAATCTCTTTTATTAATTAAGGTGATTAGGTGGATATGGATATCTATCGTGTTGTACGAGGTTGCTTCCATACTTCCAAGTTCCACGCGGACGTAGTCGCGGGCAAAAGCTAGTATATAATATAGTACTGCTCTGGGGTGTTACGCGCTCATTCCACGGGAACACTAAATTTTTTTTGGGAGAAAAAGTATCCGACATGTTAATCTAGGTTGTTAGCTATCGCCATACCAAAATTTATCAAAATTGGTTCAGCCGTTTCAGCGTGAAGAAGTAACAAACATACAAACACATTAACACACAAACACACTCACAAACTTTCGCCTTTATAATATCAGTTTGATTAGTATGAAAGATGATTGTTCAACGTTTCACTGAAAATTATCTGTCTAACTTTGTATTGTATGAAAAGGAGCGCGTGAGTAGGCACATCGGGTCAAATAATATTTTTAATGTAGCTAGTATGTAGCTGACCGTTAGTAAGTTTTTTTATATAAATTATTATATGGTTTCTATTTAAAACCCTAGGTCTATAACGACCATTTAGCCCCGATCCGTGAAACTAAAATGACGTACTTTTTGAGCAGGAAATAAGATTTTCAATTAGTCACCTAGTTCCTAGAATATTTTAGAACCGCGATATGCTACCAAAAGTCCTACTCCTAACCCTATAAATAAGATATCTACGGGATAAAAACTTTGCCAAAACACTCTGTGTACGTAATTAAATGGCCAGGAAAGCGTATATCGAATAATATGTAATACATATCATCTAGTATGTACCTATACCTAGTACATGTTGAGTGAACCCCATCGTTTTAGGTCCAGTCTGCGGTTGACTGCGGACTTCAAAGTGCCTGAGGGATTCCTACAGAATAAATAATTTCACACTCGAATACCCACGTCAGGTGTTCAGGTATCTATTAATTCATAGTGTGCAAAATCCACTACTAGGTTGCGTGAACCGCGCCAGTACCCTACGCACCAGCGCACACCCAGGTGTGCACCCAGGTGCTCGACTTCGTCTACCATCGTTGTTCGAGCAAAATTGTACTCCAGTCGTAGCAGCGCACAGGCGTCTAAGAGATCGTCTCGTCACACCCTACACTCATTTATTTTCACAAACAACCAATAGAAACAGCTTTACAGGTTCCGTAGCCATTCTCAACTAGTTGCGCCCCCCAGTATTACCTACCATTTTTCAGATAAAAAGTTATGTTTTAATCCAAGGTAAAGCTACCTCCATACCGAATTTTATGAAACTGGGCCTGCCGTTTGAGCATGAAGAAGTAACAAAGGTAGAGACACAATCACAAAATTTCGCTTTTATAATATTAGATTGATTCACACTCCTCAGTGCCACCTTTTGAGCAAAAATTGTTATTTATTAGTGAGTGTGACATTTTATGAAGGATACCTTTAGTAGATCAATCGCTGATGTAACAATATGGTGAAATAGTTTTGGTGGCTCAATGAGAACTATAATGTATGTCATTACGATACAGTAATATAACGCATATCGCTAAAGTACAAATATGGCAAGATGAAAGATCTCCAACGCCGATTTGAGACCCTTTGAGTACGGAACTCTAAATATTTGATGATGGTTATTTTTAATTAAAATATTTCGTTTATTTTTATGGACTTATTGCCCCCATTTATATCCAAATGTAATGATCAATGCAATGATCTTGTTCAGTCGTATATGACAGCGCCTGGCGCCAGTGATCATCGACTGGCTGTTAATAAAAAAAACGCCCATTCAGGTCAAAGTCTACACAATAAAGCAACCGACAGGATTCGCATAAAATTTATTATGAAAACAATATTTAGATAACGAAGACTTTTAATTACATTCGATTTTAATTACTATAATTAACTAAACCGAATGCCTATATCGAGTGGCACTCTCAAAGTTGAAAAACGCGGTTCTTTTATTACGTTTTAAGCATTGTTTAAGAGTTAAAAGAGGGGAGGACCCTCCCGACTTTTACCGACTCATTATCGACTTTTTTCCCCATTTTGTTTGTAAATTCTTAAAGATTCAGACGTTTACTGGTTAACTGATTTAGGGCTGCTTGAAGTTATTATTATGAAACCGACCTTAATCTTATATTTATTATATTACTACAAGGGTAGAAGCACCATAACATCGTTGGCGAAGGGACGAAATAATCAAGATATGTTTCACAGTAGTCCGCTAAAAAGGGCTCTATTTTATTTCTTATATACCTACATACATTTCATTATTGCACTTACCAAGCTTTGTTAGGGAAATGAAAGGGTTGGGAAATATAAGTAGTCCATAATGATATTAGACATCTGTAATACTTACAGATGTCTTGATGTACATATTGTAAATATGTCAATATATATTTTCAATCTGGCTTTTTTCCAATTATTGATAAAAAGAAATCCTTTTTATAAATACCTAGTCCTAACTGCGGCTACAAACTGCTACTTTGAGAACGAAAGGTCTCATAACATAAGTGCAGTTTGTGGCCGCAGTTCATAACGCAAACAAGACCTATTGGGTCCCATTTTTTGTTAGAAGCAAAATCGGCAGTCATATGGTTCCTACTTGTCTTATTTAGTGACCAAAGTTAACATCAAAATTGTCTTTTAATGCCAAAACTAGCTGTTTTCTCGCAAGGATGAATAGTCCGTAGGTATGGTTTGCTTTTGATCCTGATTTCCTCTTTTTAATTCTTAGGTACTTACCTTAAAGCTTACGTAATTAGTGATTTTTACTGGCGACAGCAGAACACAGGAGCTAAAGAAAGGCAAACAGCCGTAATAATATTTTAATAGACCCATCCACACACTTGATTTTGCCGCAAAATTGATATACCTACTTCGCAACCTTACTTAAAAGCCGAGTATGACACTTTGGTTTAGTACTACATTTTCGGTGAATTTTATTTTACTCACGCTGTTTTTACACACGTAATTAAGTTCAGTTTTTAGGTTTTAAATAATCAAATAATTTTATAAGTAGGTATGTCCTAAAACCCAATAACATTGTTTTGCTTGTTTTGTTGTTTTTGCATTTTGGTTCTATTCTAAGTAACTCTCAGGTAAAACAGTGACGATTTCAAGCATTTCGTTTTATTTTAATAGAGTCCACATTTGCTTGCATTTTTATACCAATAATCTGTCAAGGCGTCATTGTTGCTAAGCAGCACAGTGAACCCTTACCTTAAAATAAGTAGCTCAACTAGTTTAACTAAGGTCAGATGAGGTAAGGCACATGGGGAGAGTGGAACACTTTGGAATATACTATATTATAGCTTTAATAGACATAAAACGACCAACTACGTAGTAACCAAAATTATGCTAATTTTCCAAAACTTATTTTGGTTACCAGCAGCCCTCAGTTTGTCATTCTCCGAATTATGTAACTAGCAGCTAACATTTGGGCTACTGCTACCAATTCTTTTTTGCAGCGTATGACTGCAAAAGTTAACTATAAATTCTTCTTCCTATTATACATGTATAATACAACATCTATCTACCACTAACATGATCTCAGAAGAGATACATATCATTGCCGAAATAAGAATATCGTTAATCTGAAAATTCCTACGGTTAACCGAAATTCCACACTATTTGTCGAAAAGACAAATATTTCACTAGTTTTTTGTTCTTGGCTATTCATCAAGCAAAGGTTTTGATGCTTCAGCACTAGAAGTATTGTAATGCCAGTCTTGCACTGACTGCATCCATAGATATGTCCAATTATTTATGCGGTCATTGAACATGCAGGTAAATTTTCGCTCTTGTCAAGTGGCTTAACAAGGCAATTAAGGTCCTCGGTGTTAAATAAAAGATTAGTACTCTATGTCTGTACGAGACGTACCTCAGACCCCCTATGAGTTTAACCAAGGCCGTTGGCCCCGGGGGCCCCGGAAAACCACTTCGCCTAACCCTTTAGTAACTAAAGCCACTACTCATCACAATAAGGTTGTCAAGTCCACAGCATCGGAGCGGAGAGAATTAACCAATGAAATTGCGTCTTTGTGAAGCCCAAATGAAGTGCATTTCGATGTGAGGAATGTGATTTGTCCATTTTACTCATATCCGCTATGCTTTTGTTGACAGGCACCTTAAGAGGCCTTTTTCCTTTTAATTTTTTTTTTCTTATCACAAATATATTGATAATTTCAACCATATTTTTGAAGTGAATAATACTTTTTCCCCGAGTTCTGGGTAGTAACATAGCTATTTCATGCTTTCATTGCGTGCAGTCGAAAAAAAGATGAAAAAACTAATATTCCGCGTGAATTTTGTCAATTTAGACAAGTTTTTGAAACAAAAATTATCATTGAAAAATTCAAACTGTAGGTTTCCCAATAGCCCTGTTTAGGTAGTAACATCAATGATATGTTCAGAAACATGTTTGATCATAGAGAAAATGTCTCAAAAAATCAGCATAAAAGGAATAAGGCCTCTTAAGTGCAAAAAAATTACGAATTCCAGTTCTCCTTACAGTAGGCAGTGATATAAAGGCAAGGATTTCACTATTATCAGTCACCTGTGCATATCTTCATGCTTAAAATTGTATTAAGTGGTTTACACTCACGTGAAACCGTCACGATCGGCCCGACATGTCGATGACATAGAGCGTCAATCCAGGAATCAGTGACGAAGTTACCGCGCGGCTGTACGGATTGCTTTCTCCGATGAAGAGCTCCATTTTGAGTGTAAACTGCTTAGTACAATAGTTAAATATGTCTCACAAAAATTTTGATAATATTTTTTTTTTTGCTTGTTCTCTCAGCAGTCCATCATCATCTCAACCGCTAGTCCATTGAATGAGTCCCTCCAAGGGGGGTCTAGAGTGCGTGAGTTAGTAACGTAAGATGTTTCTTCGGAAACATGTCAAGAGTCCCTAGGTAATAAACATACTAAAACCCCGGGACACTAGGAGGAGCCCCGGAGTGGGGGGAGGGGGGGAAAGGGTCCATTTTTTAATTTTTCGCTTAAATCTCAAAAACGGTACATGTTAGAGAAAAACTTTCAAGGAAAAGTTGAAAGGCCATAAAATTATCTACAAGTTGTACCTGAATATTTTTTTTCTATTCGCAGCCGTTTTCGAGCTACATCCCATGAAAGGTGAAAAATTCGAAAACTACCCTTATATAATATTTTGACAATCGATTCCTCCTAAAGGCTTCCATGGAGGAATGCGTTTTTTTTACAAATTATAGACCTAATTAAGAGCAATCTATCAGTACCGGTCACAAGTTGCACTTTTGAGCTTTTTGGAAGAAAAAACAAAAAATAAGGTCAAGTTGCGTAACTACCCTAATATAATATTTTGACAATCAATTCCTCCTAAAGGCTTCCATGGAGGAATGTGTTTTTTTTACCAATGATTGACCTAATTAAGAGCAATCTATCAGTACCGGTCACAAGTTGCACTTTTGAGCTTTTTGGAAGAAAAAAAAATAAAAAGTTCAAGTATCGTAACTACCCTAATAAAATTCAATTCCCCGTAAACGCCTCCGTGGTGGAATCTGGTATTTTTATCAATGATAGACCTAATTATGAGCAATCTATCTGTACCGGTCACAAGTTGCACTTTTGAGTTTTTTTGGAAGAACAAATAAAAAGATCAAGTTCAGTAACTCAAACTACCCTAATATAATATTTTGACAATCGATTCCTCCTAAAGGCTTCCATGGAGGAATGTGTTTACTTTACCAATTATAGACCTAATTAAGAGCAATCTATCAGTACCAGTCACAAGTTGCACATTTGAGTTTTTTGGAAGAAAGAAATATTTTTTGATCGATTGATGTGATAAACATGGGTATGTAGTATGGGGAAATTGTTTGAGCCAAAATATTTTTTTACTGCGTGTAACTCAGAAACGGTAGGATATAGGAAAAAAATATTTAGGTACAACTTGTAGATAATTTTATGGCCTTTCAACTTTTCCTTGAAAGTTTTTCTCTAACATGTACCGTTTTTGAGATTTAAGCGAAAAATGAAAAAATGGACCCTTTCCCCCCCTCCCCCCACTCCGGGGCTCCTCCTAGTGTCCCGGGGTTTTAGTATGTTTATTACCTAGGGACTCTTGAGTTTCCGAAGAAACATCTTACGTTACTAACTCACGCACTCTAGAACTTTTTATTCAATGGACTACGCAGTCAAGTCAAAAGCAGTGACAAGGCATTAAGATTTTTCTTGGTAAACCACAGTAGGCACAGTTGCCGGCAAACTTCTTAAACACAACCTTGACTGCACAGATCCGCCATTTTTGTTCAAAAATTTTCCTGGCAACTATACAGGAATGTCTGGTCTGGAGATCTAGGGAATGTCACATCTAATCAGTCGGCAGCTATAGTTAGCTGATCATTGATCAAGCCAAGTGTTTTTTTGAACATTAATTACTATACTTTGGCTGAGATGTCGACTCTGGCAGATCTTAATATACGTATTAAGTATGTAGGTAGCGGGTAGCATGTATAAATTCCACGATTTAAAGCCACTCCACAAAATTTAAAAACTAATATGCTTATTTATAGGACTGGTATGTACAGTCAACCAATTTGAATCCTAGGCCATTTCGTACATTGTCACAGTGAACGTCAATATGAAAGCCGCTTGAAATCTCATATCATTGTCATTGTGGCAAGGTTCTATAGTGGCCTAGAAATCAAATTGGTTGACTGTACACTAGTATAAAGGTCCTAAATAAATAAATTTAAAAAAAATGCTTACGAATGAAGTTAGTAATATACTGGGGATATTTACATAACAAAGAGTTTCATGTCCTTGCTATAAACAAAAATCCAGTACTTAACTCCGTGTTTGATTAAATTGCATGTTAGATTAGGGTGAGTCGTAGGTACAAAAGATCTGTGACGCGGGATCTAAAAATTAAAGTTTATCTTTGAAATAAAGATTTAATTACAATCATTACATAATGTTACTCATAATAATAATTAATAGGTATATAATATTCTATAAATAACTATATAGAACATTTATTATTAAGCGAATGTATTCGATTTGGTCACGTTGAAATTTGTTTACTATCTGTGTTGTGTTGAAGCCTCCGAACTAATATGAAAATAAATTTATCAGAGACCCTTCAACGTACGTGCTATAAATCAAATACGTTCAATTGTCCCCTTTACAATAAAAGAAAATCTCGATGTATAAATAACCATTTCTTTAGTAATTACTAATGTTTTAATAAGATGTACCTCAGTTTGGTATCGGATTAATGTCCAATTATTTACATATCGAGTAAACTCTTTGTTAGCGCTGTTTCACTTGGGAAATCGAAAGCTTTTACATTATGGTATGACGCGATTACATACTCTTTTAAAAATATGTCATACAATTTAATTACACTGTTGACGTGCACATGGTTTATCTTGTTACAGTTTAGACATTTGAAGATGCATACATACTACAAAAATAAACCGCGATATTCTTGCAAAAACAGCCACAATCAAACTGAAACTTGAACAGAGTGTTGGATTTGGATGCATATTGTGCACTGATTGGTGTAATTTATTTAAATTGAAATGCAATGTCTCAATTAGGTGCTCATGAAATACAAGTTTTCTTTCAGAGCAATATAACCTCAGGTATTTAAATCTAAAGGTTACCGTAGCAAATAGAAACGGTACGATTTAGTTGGAAGCAAATTAATAACTGTCATGATAATTTTTAATCAGCTGTAACATGAATAGAAGTGTGTGTCACGCTAGCATGCAGCAAGTTAGCTCCTAAGCGGGACAATCGATTCGTCATAAGATAATTACATTAATTTCTCCCATTTTATTGTACCTATAAAACGGACGATTACAATTTGTAATACAACACACATTACGTTGACCGAGAGATCCCCAGTGACCGCAAACAATATTTAAAAATAAACCGTGATTCTGAATATATTTACAAGGTGGGTATACTAATAATACTTTTAAACAATATTTATAAAGATCATTCCGAGTGTCATCAACAACATCGAATGTGGCGAAACCATACTAATTACTTTGTACACTTTTCGAGAAACTAAAAATAGAAAATCTACAAAACATTTTATATACAAGGACAACAACAATAACCGAACCGATGGTTGTTTATCGATTATTCATATAGTTCTTTTTAACAAAAATAAACAATAGTTTACGATATAGGGTACGAAACCAAACTATGCTTCCCTTACTGCCTACGTACTGAGCGTACACTATCTTATGAACTAGTAAAAGTACTGTCTGGCACCTGAACTAATCAATAACTTATTGCTTTGAAATTACATTTAGACAAATGAAGGTTGGAAGAACTTAGAAAAATAACAGTTTCAGCGCCGTCATACAGCAAACCGCCCCAGTCCGCAGGGCCGCGGCGCCGAGCCTTGTCTATACAAATAATTTAGTTTTACTTCCATAATACTCTTAAATCTATAAAAATACTGAGCAATATTGATTTCGTACAGTGATTCGTTTTAAGTACAAAGTAGGACGAGTCGACAATCTAGATTAAAACTCAAGTAACAAAATTAAATATCATAAGATACAATTCTGTGCATTTACGAATTTAAATTACACTATTCAATGTAGATACAAATGAACGTACCAAACGGATTGGTTACAAATTTCAATAGGTCGACGAACATCATTCATATTTGAGCCTAGGTAAGAGCTAGCTATCCATCGTGTTCAAGATCCCATGATGTGTCAGGGATTCAAACACTGAACCACTGCCTTGAGGGTGAGACGCGGCGCAGCGACCCACTTCACTTGCTTTACCTGCAACAACAACAGGAAACACAAATTAATAAGCACATCCCGTCCACACCAACGTATACGTCCAAATAAAAAGTTAGCTTTAAAAGAATAGCGGTATTTAAATTAACAAAAAAAAAAGGTTCCGATAGCCGTTCCGATTCTATCGCGGTGTCGCCCAGCCGGCCCGCCGCTGCGCTCACACATATCAACCGAAAAAGAAAAAAAAATCCAAAGCAATCGAGATGAGGTGACGAAACGTTCAGTCTCATTATCTGAGAATTTATTAACGAATCGCTCGGACCGGAAAACCGAAATGTGAAAGAAATAAAAATTCGACCTCGGCTGCGGTCATCTAAGGTTTGTACGGCGTCAATGAAAAAAGAAGTCAAACGGGTTGTCCGCGACCTGGCACTGAATGGACGCGGAGAGGACCCGAGGTTTAAGAGATAAGGGGAAAGATTGGAGGTTAAAAAAAAGTAAAGCGGCTTTAATGCGAAGGTAGTGTTGTGAATGAAGAGGATCCATTGAGATTCCTCGCCCACGCGGTATCGGCGCGGGCGCACAGCAGCGCCGCTGACGCCGCCATAAACAATACTTATTGTACCTATTACATTAACGTTTTTTGTCTTAGGTGGAACAATCCGATGCTGTTTTATTTAAATTAGGTGTAGTGAATGGAATTAGAGCTGGGTGTGTCGTGGATCAAAGACTTATGGTTGATTTACTTCCTACTAACTGATGAATAATGCATGCCGATTCTGACATTATATTTTGTTTGTTTAAGCGTCAGTGTCCATTCATATGGTGTACGAAGAAGTTATGCTTTTATTTTATAATGTGTGTATTTATGAATGATTATAACAATATCGGATACTCGTTAATTATAAATTTTTAAACGATTACTGCATTGTGTATAAAATCCCCTCGGTAGCCAAATCAGAATAACAAATAATAATTTGAAACTAAAAGGTAGGTATGTTATTTAGGTCTAAAGCAAAAACTGACGATTTCGCCTTCTTTTTGGGACTACTTTAAAGGAATGCCGCGATAAGGAGTTATTTTCGCATCACGGAATTCGAGGCACAAAAAGGCGTGAAAACCAAAATAATACAAAAGGTTATAGAAGTGAATTTGTGAGCGTTTGGCTAAAACAGAATTCCTTGCGAAGCCGTCTTGGGCGGCAGCGGATGCGGTCGGATTTATTGTAATGAGCGTGGATGCCGCGGACTCTTCTTAGAAAACCTTTGACATCTCTTAGAAAAATGCGACGTCGCCCGCTCCAAAACTAGGGAGAATTCGTATTCACACGCTCACTCCAGCTGAGAATGAATCGGATAATCTATGTTGATATCGCCTTGTGTTTTGTTTGATGAATTATTGATTATTGATGTCGCTTTGAGAACTTGCGTGAGATTTAGATCTTACTGTCAACAACGATCATTATTACAACAGAATATTGGTAGACTTGACATAGCTTTAAATTGTGTTGTGTTCGGTCTCACAACATTGTGGAGGCAGTTTTGGATACTTACAATTTCTTGCATTAATCAAGGCTTTATGATTTTTAATTTCACAAACCAGATTCAAATCTTGCGAAAATGAAATCTAATCAGTCACGTTATGAGTTCAAATGGCAGCTAATTTGGGCAGGTCAGCGTGCGTAGGAGGACGGTATACGGTGCGTCTCTGTGACACTGACAAATGACGCAAGACTGCAATCTCGCCGCCCTCGTGCCATGTCGCCCTTCCGCTTCGAGCCGACTCCATTGTTTTCAATTACCGACATGACACCCCGGCGCGAGTCTCCGCTACTAAAACCACGACTCTGTTTATAGCTTTCGCGATATCTCCACCGCGATCATCCATTTACGAGGGCGTACCTCATCTACATCTATCCGACGCTCGCGACGCCGCGTCCGCTCATCAATTTGAATCAATCTGAAACTCACCGCCGGTGGAGCGGCCCGCTTTCAGACGGCCGGCACGAAACCGTTGGGGTGTTGGAGCGAGCTGGAATAGGAAACATTCACTCTTTTCACGTGATGTACTCAACTCAGGGAAGTTAATTCACCTACTATTGTACCGAGTGTTTATCGTGTGAGTGTGTGTGCGAAGATAAAGAGGAATAATCACCTTTTATAAAAGGGCTTGAACGCGGCCGAGCCTTCGTTGTGATGGGGCTGGTTGGGCTGGTGGTTGGCGGGGTGGTGGGTGTTGTGATAGGGGTCGCGCTGTGGCGACTGTTGGTGGCGCGGGAAGCAGTAGCCGGCGCCGCCGCCGCTGCCGAGCGGGTTGGCCACGCTGGGCACCTTCATGTTGGGCGGGGTCTGCGGCGGCGTGTCAGTCTGCACATCGGGGAAGGCGGCGGGGTGCACGCAGGGGTGCTGCGCGCCGTACTGGCCGGGAAAGCCGCCGTACCGGCCGTAGGAGCCGGTGGCAGGGCTGGCGGCGGCTGTGGCGGGCAGCGCGAACCCGTTGGAGCTCCCGTCGGAGCCACGCTCGGGCCCCACGCCGTACGCGTGCTGCGGCCACGGCTGCGCTGCCGGCGGCGGCGTCTTGCATGCCGCCGTATCAGCCAGCGACCATATCTTCGGCTTCGACGCGGGTATCGGCACGCCGCAGTCGGACCCTCGTTTCGCCTCCTCTTTTATCCCATATCCGAGCAGCTGGTGATGCATCCCCTGCAGAAGCTCGTCGCCCTTCCTCTCCTCATCTGTAAAAAAAGAACAACAACGATCACGTTTCATATTCAATCAGAACGCGAGCGATTTCCTATTGCAATCAGATTAGTCGCCAAAGCCCTATCACTAATGCTACGACAGTAAAAGCAGCTTAAAATGTTTATATTCCATATAAAATCGATGCGATGCGGATTGGACGTGACCGTTACACCCGGGACGTAAGTTTTAGCTCGTAAGAAGCGGCCCTCCCTTCAGAAAAGTCGTGTGAAAATACGTTTGGCGTGCAGTGACCCATTCGTTAAGTGGTTATCCGATTAGCGAAGTGAAAATACCACTTTGGGGCGCGAGCGAGGGCCGCGGGGCGCGCCGCCCGCCGCTCCGTATTTAAGAAGAGCATTTATTTCGCATTTCCCTTGAGCCCCGCGGCACTCTTACAGTTCGCCCGGACAATTAATGGTCAACACTGCTCCTTCTTACTTTGATTTTTAACAGCGACCCATGTTTACTTTTAGAAAGCTGCATCTCTAAAAATTTACGCTCGATTTTTTATTTATTTTTATATTTACCTTTTATCTTTGTAATTGAATGTTTTCTTGAAATGGTTTATTTTGTGTTTCGAGTTGAAAATCGTTGTTATCGTACAATTACACGGAAACGGTTATTCAGCAGAATTTTATAAGGCTGTAAGTATTATCATAATGCCATTTCCCGTTGTAAAGCGGGTTTGGACGGCAGGCCTAATGAAATTCAGAGGCGCCGCGGAGGGCGCGACCGCTCGACTCCATTCTCTTTATTCCATTTAATGCTGACTGCTCCTAGCTTTTAAGAGGGGTTATCCGCGTGCCCCTCACTAGGGATAAATAGGGACGCCACTGATACTCCGCGCGAAGATATTTATCCGGCAAATTGTTTAAATTTTCATTGTATTAATGTAATAAAAGCCCGCAACGACCCGAGATAAGTGAAAATTGGACGATTTCATCATGTTTTATTTTGGCAATATGTTGAATGTTATTTAAGAAGGCGCTAGTTAACAAATTGAAGGGGCCGTTTAATGAGAACGATCTGTTAATTTATTTTAATTTTCTGGAATATAAACAGATTCAATCTACAGCGCCCATAGACGAAAAGAAATGTAAATAGACTTTTTGGTTTTATCTATGCTCTTAGAGGAACTTACATATCTACTATATATAGTAGATATGTAAGTACTTATTACTTAGTACACCACTCTTATTGGTTTTCACATAAGTTCCGTACGCTTTTTTCTATTTACTTTTGGTTCTTTTTTCGTGTTCCGGTCCCTCAAACTATCTAAAAACGAACTACCTATAAATAAACATAGTCCATGGATAGTCCTTCAGAGAGTGAAACCTCGTTTACCTCACAATTCACACGCTAGTACTAACTGGAGTAGGTAAACCGATACACGCACCTTATCAATTAGCCCGGGCGATTTCAGGTTATCCGTCATAAATATTTATCGAACGCTGAATGCGTTCAACGCTGTTCCCTGATATGCAAAATAGATGTATCTTAGCGCAGCACCGCGGGCGGCGCGGAAGCCCGAGTGGTATTTTCCTTCAGTCACCGCGGGCGAAGTGAGACGTAATAAAAAGGCGTCTGAGGGGGCTCAGCCCTTACCCTGCACTTTGCAACTGAGGTCACTGCAATTTATTAGATCTCGTCGCCGCCCGCGCTTGCCACTTGTTTGTATTACTTCTGTAGCTTTCCATTAACGCGCCGGATTAATATTTTGTTTGCGATGCGTGTGCTTACGACAAAAATTAACATTTATTGGTGGGGTCCGAAGGTTTTATTCATGAGTGGCTTAGCGCGGGATAGTTCTGATGTTTGTTTACCGACGGCGCTGGGGTTGGCGTGTGAAAGCTTCTATATTGGCTTTGTTTGCCGTGACTTAAAATGATATATTACACGTCGCGAACATTGACATTTAAGTAGAATGGCTATGCATGTTGAGTGAGAAGCGTTATGGTTTATTTGCTCGATGGCGTGCCCGGGGATTCGGCTAAGCGGTATAAAAGTTTCTGTTTTTGTAATATCCTATGGGGTTTCCGTTGTTTGTTCGCAGATTTACTTGTTTCGCGAATCGTTCCAACTGTACAGTCAGTATCAAATTGTTCCTAAATCGAAATATATCGTCATACATCTCTATTTAACGGGGAAAAGGAATAAGAAGAGCAATTTAAATGTTACAGACTGTTATGTTATAAATGTTATTGTCTGTGCTCGATTCGGAGTTTTCTCCTACCTATAGGAATTTTAGTTTTCTCCTTTCCGCTTACTTAACATAAGTACGTATATTATTAAGTACCTATTTAAGAATACGTAGATATTTGTATGGCTTGAGTCTACTACTAGTACTATCGACTGGGGTTAAATTGATCAATACGTTTCATATTAAGTATATAAAGGTTAATTTTGAACGCATTAATAACATATTACATAATCTTAAGGTTGGTAACCTTAATGAAATCCATTAAAATTTAAACATGTTAAAATATAAACAAATGGTGGTCCCCATAGATCAAAGTAACTCAACGGTATTTAAAAAACTCAATAATTATACCTGCGTATAATTCCATCCGAAATCTTAAATGTAGTGTACAGTCAATCATACTCTCTGTGCCAGGGGTGTCACTAATGGCGTGTTCCTACAGTGATACTAATGCAGTTACTTAAACATTACCCTGGCAAGCCGGGTGCTGACGTTTGGCTAATCCCATCACGAAGGGTTGACGGACGACTTTGTAATAACTACTTAAAGTAGATAGAAAAGAAACAAAATTCATTAACTTGGAATGATTTTGAACGCGTTCATAAGATTTCACTATCAAGGTTAGCAACCCTATAAAAATAAAACATGAAAAACCAATACGTTTTTTATAAATGATCTTGGTGAAGTGAATCCCCGCGGGACAAAGAAACTGACGTATGCAAAATACACGAATATATATATATCTACATACATAACATTGTATCCGAAATCCTAAATGTAGTGTACAGGCAATCATACGCTCGTTGCGCCAGGGGTGTCCCTAATGGCGTGTTTCTGCAGTGATACTAATGCAGTTACTTAAACATTAGCCTTCAGGCCGGGGGCTGACGTCTGGCTGATCCAATCACGAAGGGCTGACTAGCGACTGTTACATATTATACTTATAGTGGCATTTTGAATAAAAATAAATATTTCAATTAGGTAGGATAATTGCCAGAATTTTTGCTACGATGACACTGGAGTTTCTGATTTAATTATGTAATATTAATGTAATTTTCTATGATATATCTTTTGAGTATAGTTTTATTTCATTTTCAAATTGAAAACAGAGTGGAAATTCATAAGAATCAACTCTGACTTGAAATAGACGTGTAAAAATACAAAGACGTTGTTTGGTTCATATAGCTTAATGGATTCAAACCGCGTCGTCCCGACATGGTACATATTTAGGTAACTAATTCCAGAGTAAGGGATTTTTTTATAATGTTTCGTCTCAAGCTCATTATGCTAGCCACTCTACGGCACTCCGTGGCACTTGTACATTTTGGCACGGGCCCCCCGTTGGTACAGGGCGTAATCCTGCACAATTCTTCGGTTCCTCCGCCATTTAAAGGGGACACAAGACATTGATACGACCCAGTCAGGGTCTACAATATATTAATATTTTTTCGTGTTAGCGCACATTATGCTAACCCGGCACTAGGCATCAGGCACTTCACGGCACTCCGTGGCACTTGTACACTTTGGCACTCCGGCCCCCCGTCGGGGCGCGTGGCGTAATCCTGCACAATGCTTCGGTTCTATTGCTATTTAGAGGGGACACAAATGCTCAACTGTTTTAATTTGTGCTTTTATGTTTATAAAGTCCACGCAACTTCTTTTTTTCATACACATTTTTAATATGAGTTAAGAGGCCTTATTCCTTTTAAAATGCTGATTGTTTGAGACATTTTTCTCTATGATCAAACATGTTTCTTAACATATTATTTATGTTAGTACCTAGAACAGGGCTATTGGGATTTATTGGTATTTATTTGAAACCTACAGTTTGAATATTTCATTAATAATTTCTGTTTCAAAAACTACTCGAAATTGACAAAATTCACGCGGAAAATTAGTTTTTTTAACTTATTTTCGACTGCACGCAATCAAAGCATGTAATAGCTATGTTACTACCTAGAACTCGGGGAAAAGTATTATTCACTTCCAAAAGTTGGTTGAAATTATAAATATATTTGTTATAATATGAAAAACAATTTTAAAAGGAATAAGGCATCTTAAGGCTACGTAGTTTTTTTATTAAATAACGTGTGTATGTAGGTATCTCAGTAACTGTAAGTAACTTCTATTTCGATTTAGAATGGCTTTTGTTAAAACAATTTTGGTTTGGTTTTTGAATACCACGGTGACTGAATCGGAGTTTTTTAGATTTGTTTAGCTATTTAAATATTATTAGCTGTTTTCTAGGTCTACCGGGATTTTTATCGTTTCAGCGGTTAATTGCCATATTTTAATTTAAAACCTTCGGGAAAAAGATGTAAATAAATTATCGACGTGGTAGACTGTACAATAGGGGTGTAGACCGATGTTGAATTATACAACATACGATAATTATACAGATAAAAGAGCTCAATATGTCATGAATTCATGATATAAAGAAAAAAATAACAAAAGCATTGACTTCGTACGCAAATTTTATAGATTTTTTTAAAGTCCAAGAGCAATTTTGATTTTTTTATGAGAATCCTCATAATTCGACAAAACATACGAGCCGTTTTTGAGTTATCGCAAAATTTCATAATTTTCTTTAAAATGACGTAAGTGCCGCGCGGTGTCCTTATACTTCGAACGTTACACATACGTTAACTGCCATATTGCATTAAAAGATTCCGGTCAGTCTGGCGCGTATAATCGATGACTTCCAGAAGGTAATAAGTAATTAGAGTTACTTTGGCATTTACGACCTTTTTTATAGAGCTTGAAATCTTTCCCGTACCTAATTTAAACCCATCTATTGTGAAGGATGGGCAACTATGGAACGCTACACTGAGCGTGGCCCGACATGCTCTTGGCCGGTTTTTTTTCCATACTTATATTGTTACTTTTCCTGGATGATGACGTCACGGCACGCTCGCCATTTGTATGGAGCGTTTTCGTAACAGTAATTTCTGACTCTTAGAGCACGCTTAATGTATTAAGTCCTATATAGACATTTGATCCCCATAAAAATGTGGATCGAAGAACAACTTAAAAAAAATCTTAATCGTGTCTAATGTTGTGCCCTGAAACTTAATTTCAGTATATCATCTCCTCAGATTATAGATCATCTCATATCTTAGTCTCTGAATAAGTCTTATTTCAATTTGATTCATTCAGCCTTAGTGGCATTATAAATTCTAACACCGATAAATTATATCCAATTTCTCAACTGTTGACGTCAACCCCTCAAGGTGTTTGTGAATGTTTACTGTAGGTATATTTCAATCATTTGCTTGTTAATTCTTTATTTTGAAAGTTCTCAAAAATAATTCACGTAAGTACAGTCGAGTTCATTTACATCTACACACTTACGAGAACAAAAATATCTGATCCCATCAAAAACATAAATGTAAAATGAGAGCCAAGTTCAATATCGCGTGCACTTCGCCGACAAAAGAATTGAGATCTGCCAGGGCGCCAAGTTCTTTGCTCTAAAATTTTTAGATACAAGGACATGCGACATACTCAATGCATTTATTTTACTTGGGGAGTAATTCAATATCAAGACGTGACTTGGCTAGTTTTCACAAACTAACTAAATTTTATAAAAGTAACATAGTCATAGTGATAGTTCATTATCAAGCTAACAGTATAAGTAACAAGACGTACACTAACTTGCGTACTTACCTTTACGAAAATAGGTTAATGATTTGATTGATTTTGATTTATAATATAAATTTATATTTTAAAACTAGCCAAGTCACGTCTTGATATTGAATTACTCCCCAAGTAAAATAAATGCATTGAGTATGTGGCATGTCCTTGTATCTAAAAATTTTAGAGCAAAGAACTTGGCGCCCTGGCAGATCTCAATTCTTTTGTCGGCGAAGTGCACGCGATATTGAACTTGGCTCTCATTTTACATTTATGTTTTTGATGGGATATCATTACTTTTTGTACAGAAATTATTATGATGTGTAAATTACTTAATTATTATTTGTTAATTAGTTCTGTGTGCTATTCTAGTACATATTTTGAAAGTTATGAACAAACAAAGAATTTTCCAAAACGGTTAGTACGTATTGGATTTTTATGTGCATGTATGTGTAAGTGTGTGCGTGTGAGTGTATATGCTATTCTAGTATATATATCTTTCAAACAAAAAAAGAATTTTCCAAATCGGTTTATAAATGACAGAGTTCTGAGGCAACAACCATCAATAATAATAATAATAAAAAAACATAAAAAAATCACTGTTTTAGATTTTTATATGTATACACACACAATTACTAAGCTGGATGCCAAATTTCACCTTTCTAGGTCACCTGGAAGTGAGTTAGGTTTTTGATTACTAGTGAGTCAGTCAGTCAGTCAGTGATAAAAATACCGTTTTTTGGACTTTAATATCTCAATAACTATTTAACCTATATTAATGAAATTTGGGGTTCTACTTGTTCTAAAGGATCTTAATACATAAGCCAAATTTCATTTTTTTATGTTAAATAGATTTGGAGTTATTGGGGGGTCAAAAGTGGCTCCAAACGGTTCGTGTAATATAACACACGGCTGCTGCTCGCCAGTTCCTGCGGTGAACTTGGCTGGACACGCTGCCGCGTGTCTAGAACACGACCCTATTGTCAGGAGCATAAAGTCGTGTTCAGATATTTTTGTTCTCGTAAGTGTGTAGATGTAAATGAACTCGACTGTACTAAGAAAAGCGTGCTTAAATAATTTATTTTGTTTTTCGTAACTATTATCATAGGTTCTTTCTGAATAAACATTTGTGTGACGAACTTCATTATTTGTTCCTGGTTATGGATGTATACTCTTAAGTGTATATTTATCTATATAAGTATATCTCGACGTAAAGTAGGTACCCGTAAGTCCCCATAACACAAGCCTTCTAGAGCTTACTCCACAGTATTTAAGCTCCCACGACAATATCGATTTGTGTGAGGCTGTCCAATATTTATTATTATTTATATGTTACGTTGTCGACCGTTAACACACACATAAAATACGATCACTACATCTTGATTTCTTCATGAAATAATTTAGATTTCAATAAATAGGCATCCTTTCACTGTTACCTAACGTTAGCATCATTATTTTGTATTACAAAAAAAATCAGTGAAACATTAAAATAGGTTTCATCCTCTAAATATTATATGTATAGGTTTAGTTTTTACAAATAATTAAGAGTTATTTATTCTAACCGATGTTTCGTAATTATATGTTAAATTAGCTCTTCGGAAAATACGACCTATATACCCGAATAGGTAATTATCTAAAATATTTGTATCGTTATTAAGATAATGTTTAATGTTGGTTCTCCAGAGTCTAATCATGATGTTGTTGTTATAAACTCAGCCCAATCCAATTTTCACTCGACCGTTTCACCCCAGTTACACTCGACTTTCTAAATCCAAAGTTGATCCCTATAAAGTGGCAAAACTCATAACTTTTCTCTGTCAACAGCATCCATTTTCTACCGCGTGTCCTTTTATTAACTCCACGCGGATGCAGCGTCGGTTTCAATTGTTGAAAGGTCGCATGTGTATTAGACGTTCTAATGTTGTAAGGTCTTTTTAAGTATGGGGGTGGGCATTAAAACCACGAATCGTGCGCTTCTGTCCACAATAGGCGCGTTCATTAGGCGACATACGCGGCGCGTTACGCGTGACACCCCTCCATTACCGCCGCTATGAAAACACTCTCCCGAAACCATCTTTATTGTTACAATGCCCACTTACTTATGTTGTCGACAGCCGAGACTAAAGAGCGGTAGCGTGGGACTTTTGCACGACTGCTAATGACTACATATAAACATAAACACAAAAGAAAATGTAGGAAATGCGACGACAAAGACCGTCGAGCCGTATTCAATTGGAACACATTATAAATCCCCGAAACCGTACTTACTTACCTACGTTCCAGCGGAATATCCTCATAAAAGAAACGATCCACGAAGTCGACAAATCCTTTGGCAAGAGCACGAACTAGGGCAGATCGTTGTACAAGGCGAGCGCGACCTCCGAGCGTCGCCCCGGTGTTCCGACGAACGGAAGAAACGTTATATGAAATTTGGACCTTGGCGCCGCCCACTTTACTACGAATAGGAAATCCGGGACCGAGGAGCGGTTACGCACAGTTACACGCCTGGGACCCCCGCCCCCCTCCCGCCGCCGTCTCCCCACCCCCGCTCGCCTCCTTCCGGATCTCGCTCACCCTCCGGCCCTCAGCGTTAAGCCAATTCACTGGACGATTTATACACCGACGAAATTAAAGCAATTTTAAACGGTTAACAACACCGGTGCAATTCGAACATGAAATAGCACGCACTACCCACACCGGCACAAAATTAGCGTAGTGCAATAATTCATTATAATTCGCAGCGGCAATTCGACAAAACAATCGTATGGACATGAAGCATTTCGCATCGCAGTCATTGAAACAGTCATATTATTACAAACACGCACGATATATTGGGCACTTAATTTAGTATAATAAATATAAATCAACATCCGGCAGTGAATTCATTGTTTAAGGCCACCCAAATTTTGTTTGGAAAGCAAAGGTTTGATAGATTTATTGGGTGGCCCGCTGAAGTCGACTCTCGGATGCGCCGGGGTCCACGTGAGCGTACCTTTGTGAGGTTTGATTTTGTCGTCCGGGTCGTCTTTGTCCTTTTCGTCGTCCGAGAGCATGGTGTCGTCATCGTCGTCGGTTTTGTTCTTAGGTTCCCACGTCATCTTGTTCTCCTTCTTGAGGCGGCGGCGCGCGTTCGCGAACCACGTGGAGACCTGCGTGAGCGTCATCTTGGTGATGATCGCGAGCATGATCTTCTCGCCTTTCGTCGGGTACGGGTTCTTTTTGTGCTCGTTTAGCCACGCTTTGAGTGTCGCGGTCGACTCCCTCGTGGCATTTTTCCGCCTCGCGGCTAAATCGTACCCCGCTCCGTATCTGTCGACAAACACAAATTTATCCACATACCTAACGGGAAAATAACGACTTAATACGCTTCCGGCCTTACATGTACGCATAGAAATGAACGAGCAGGTTTATTGAACCACGTTTTCATGAGAGCCTGTTTGTAAATAGCACAGAATATACCCTGTCTAATTAAAAAACCTTTTAGTGTTAAAATGAAAGTAAAAATATTTGAACAAATTAATGAAACAGAGGATAATGGTCCATCTGTCAGTACAAAACAACATCTAACGTCAAGTTAACGGCGGGATAGGTATATAAATTCTAAATATTATTACGTGGGGCTTCACAATTATGAAAGCTATACGTACTTGTAAACTGTAAGTCACGGTGAATGCGCCGTTGTTCACAACGAGCTATAAAGTCGCATTTAAATTCGTAACAGATAGGCATTTTATTTGAGGCAATAGATTTCTCGTAACGGCAGCAAAAATAAAGCTATCGGGCACGAAACGAAACGCTCGATACAGTTTTTAGGGCCTACGTTCCCATTTGCATCCACATTCTAAACGTATTTGTGGCGGCATTTCCCCCTGGCGACTCTTATTCGTACCTGACTTCGATTTTCTACGCCGACATGACAAAGGCGCGGTCTGAGGGGCCCAATAAATAGGTTTCGCACGTGAAAATAGTTAAAAAATGAGCAGGGATCAGGGAGGGATCCAGGGGAAACTCGGCATTGGAAGTAAAGTTTAAAGTTGAAAGTTACACGCGATGGAACTCCCCGATTCAGGAGGCATGACGTGATGTGATTTGCAAAAGTGAAGGCATTTTGTTCTACTACTAGATAGGTACTCTTCGTAGGCTAGTGCGCTGGTTTATAGAACGTAATAAAATAAAGGTGAGGTGAGATACGGCATCTATAAGCAGGTTTGTATATTTAAATAAACAGTGCTTTAGTTCGCGACTTTTCCACTAGTATTTTAAATACGTAGATAACTAAACTACATAATTACTATTTCCCAATGAAGAAAATTAGAGTCGGAGAGATTAGAATTTTATTTATGGTAAGTTTGTGGATCTTGGATTTGATAATGAGCGCTCATGGTAGGTAAACGAGGCTGCCCCATGTAGGCATTATAAATCAGTAAACTTAGCATTTTTTATTGCTGGTATATTATAGTATCTTAGACTGTCTAGGTTTGTATGCTCATTACGTGGATACTGGATTATTTTCGAAGGAATTTGGCATAGCTAGGAAAAAAGCGGTGTCAAACCAGTAGTCATTTTGTACTGCGCAGGAAGATCGCTAGGGCTCTTTCATGTGGCGCAATCTGTATGCTTTTATGGTACCTATTTTACCCTATTGCGATAACGCAAAAAAAGGTTGGATTATTTTCATAGCCACACTACATGGATGAAATCGCCGGCTCTAGTGTAAAGTAATGAAATACGCCTTAAAAAGATGTAAGTACCTACGTAGTCTAAGAATAACATGAAGTACCTTAAGAGCTCAAATTTATTGAAACTAATTTACTGCTTTTCTCTTATTCCAATTCCGACAAAACTTATTTCAAATTGTAGTTTCTCTTGGAAATGCTGCCAGCGTCTTTGGGACAATGCCAAAGGGGTCCGATTTTTTAAGACTTTTTTTAATATTAAATTTACTAATTTTTAGTTCGTTAAGTTCTTAATTTATAAAATGAAATAAATATGTAATGTTTCTCTTTAAGTTACAACATACAATATTTTATCATAGGTACAATTTTCTTTTAATTTGCGATTATTTAATTTAAAAACTAGTGACAAAGTTCGTTCCCGCCAACAGAGAGGGCGGGCCGATGCATCTGCAACTGCAGGGCGTGCAGCGCAGGCGTGGGCGTGCCATCGATCGCGGCGCCATCTTGACGAACCTTTTAAAACAATCCTTTTTAGGGTTCCGTACCCAAGGGCCAACGGGACCCTACTGCTAAGCCTGTCTGTCCGCCTGTTACAAATATGTATTTTTGTAACCGTTAAGTAGGTAGACTTGATATTTTCTCATAATCTTGTTGTAGCAGTTATAGTGATACCTACATAAAATGGCCGCTATAAATAAAAATATAAAACAATACCATTTAAAAAAAAAAAAACTACGTTTTTTGCTCTATTTTATCCGCTCTGCTTTGCTGTATTTTTGCTCTATGTTGCCGTGACAGGACTGAAAGTTATCGAATAATGTTTGTATTACACGGCTGCCACAAATACAAATAATAAGGATACAAATTAAAGGGGTTCCTCATACAAATAACCTGTTTAATCTGAAGGTGTCGACTCGCACTTGGCCGGTTTTTAAAATCCTTTTTATTCCATTTAATACGTGTCAAAGGCGCATCACATGTAAATCCGCTGAAACCGAACCGCATTAGTTGGAACACGAATAAGCTCTTGAGAAACGGTGGTTTGCGGCGACAAGGCGTCGGGGCGCTCAGCGTTCATCGCTGTACAAACCTACACGTTTTAGGGATAACTTCGGTGTAATTGTTTTACCTAAGGGATTGTATATATACGTAGTACGTACCTTAAACGTATAAATTATTATTTTCCACATTAATTTTATTGACATTACTAGGTGGCGCCGGCAACTTCGTGTGGGCGTATTTTTTGTTTACCGTAGACGGATTAAAAGTATCCTATAGCGATATTTGGATGTCCAGCTATTCCTATCCCAAAATTTGTCTAACCGTTTCGGCGTGATGCGCGGACAATGGAAATTATGCCCAACAGATGGCGCCAGACTGGCATGGCGCCGCGCGCTCATATAAAACAAAAGACGATCCTGCATCACGCTATTAAGCTTTTCCTGAAATCATGACCTATCCCCATAGAAAAGCATAAACATATTTTAAAATGTATATTACTAAAATACATGGTAGATAGATACCAGATTTAGGTACTTCTACCGCTTATGTCCGTTCATCATACAACTTTCAGCGCTGAAGCGGCTGCCGGCGCGTCCCGTAAGCTTTCTAATTAATTTAGGTAGTCCACTTACTACGCCCGCCCTCTTTGAGCACGTGCACCGTCGGAAGAACAACGTCACATGTAATTACAACGCAGCGGTTGTAGCCATCCGCATACGTCGTTGCCAAGGCGACATATGCACTCTCCGAATATGTTAATACTTTCATGACCGGAAATACTTTGTAGAAACGTTAATTTGGAGACGAAAACATAAAACCGACGGCGCTCTTTGAGTAATGCGTTATATTCGGCCGCCGACTAATGCCAGGATTAATACGTTGTGACGTTTCCTGCTCGATTGCTCCAAATCTACCGAAACTTAAGTGACGCTCCCAAATACGTTACCCGCCATTTATAAATAGTCACCGCTCGTGACAACTCATTTTAAAACGCAAATGTATCATTGTGGAACGTTATAGGAACTTTTATTACGTTTACACAATAAGTCAACTGAGGCTGCATATTTATGTGACACGATCTAAAATGTCGACGTTTGTTTTTCATTTTTACTGCGTAACTTCCCAGATAAAACGGTCGTTGTAGAGTAACATTAACGAAATTTATTCGTAGCCATAGAGGCAGTATAATTTAGTTAAACTGCTTAATAACAAGGAGGCTATCAATACGCTATAAACGAGCCGAATCGACACGCGGAGCGAGTCGTCAGGGCGCCGGCAGCGCACAACCAAAACATCAGTACCGAGTCCCGCGTATTCAATTCGCGGTATCGGGGTTTTTACGATCTGCCCACTTGGGGGAATTGTGGCCTCTACGTGCCCACCCCCGTAAAGCGTAGCGCTATGTACGTCCGCGTAAATAAGTAATACACCCCCTCTTCCCAACGGGAGGCTCGGGACGAATTAGAATTAGGATTCGTAACACGAGTGCGCGCCGAGTAGACGCTTTAGAAACGAGATTGTTGCGTTTATTTTCTTGTTGTATCGCTTTCCGTACGTATCTTTTGTGGAACTTATGCTTTTATAGGGCGCGTGTTTGCGGCCTTTTTGTTTTACACCGAGGGTTTTACTGTATATTGGAATTTCCAATTGTATTTTACATGTACTTGTACCTATATGGGTACTGATTAGCCGCCGAGATAAAGGGTATAATTATGACAACAATGGTTATCTAACAGGCGCAATGTTGATGGACGTGATTAGTCATTATCATTAGATGATTGCAATTACGTCCAATACTCCAATCAAGGACGTAACGTTATATTTAAACAAGTTTTTGACAACCTTTTATTGTCGACTGTATTTTTTTTTTAAGGTCTGCCAACTACGCACTGAGACGATATTAAAGAGCCCAAACTCATTAGAGTGTTCCTATGAGCACCTTTTGGCTCCATCATTCATCATATTGTTGTATTGTCATTGAAGTTATGCAGGTACACCAAATTTCAGCTCAATCGGTCACCAGAAAGTGGTTTAAAACTTACTTGCAAGATTTGATTCACATTTCTTTGACACCGGGACAGGTGAAAGAAAGTGAAAGCTTGTAAAATATTATACTAAAGGAATAAACACATTGAAATCCTAATATATATCCTACAGAAAAGAAATATCACATTTTACGAAAATAGAGGCAACGCTTGTAGATTTGTCAGGACTTGTGCAGAAAACATTTCCATCCACTTAAGTTCCCTGCTTGACAATTTATTAATAACGAGGTGTATCAGTTTTCTATTTCTTTGTAGTCTAGGCATTACAATTTTATTCACGTTCGATTCTTGTCGGTGCTCTTCTCTCCAGTCCTTTTTTACAAGTTCTTTGACTTCTCAATACGACACGATGTCTACCCCCTTTATCTGGTATTTCCTTTTTTAGAATGTCTAGTGTCTCTTGAATTTTCTTCTCCATTATTTTAAATGTCTAGTGTCAATCTACCGGACACCGTAGATATTGAATCGTAAGTTAATATACGCTAGACTGTCATAGAAACTAGACGCCTAATAGGTATGTACCTACTGGTCTCTAATTATACTGATTCGTCTCGGACGACAGGTCAAATTGCCAAGTTAACTCATGTCGCAGCTTACACGTATAATTCAATATTAATTACACGATACATTTTAAATTCTAAGTATGGAAAATATTACTGAAATATTGTAAATCACTCCACTAATCAATGTTTTTTGCAGATTTAAGAATGAACTCTCGCCGTACATTGTCTAACTTGATGAAGTACCTAGTGGCAATTGGTTTATGGTATTAACCCTAATACTAAAAGATTGAATAACGACTGATAAAACAATTACTAATCTTAAATACCGGTAACGATTCCTGTTACTTTAAACTTCTAAATAGTCACGCATTAGCCATTACCTAGTGGAGATAACTTCTGTCTGGGAATTTTCGGTTATGAAATAGGATACTGTGAAAACATTTTTTGTCTTGCTAATATGATGGTAGCAGTTAGGAACTCACCCTTCGAACCCGGCCCGTACCAATGAGTTTTTCGGAACTTATGTACGGAATGTTATTGGATATTTACCACTCGCTTTTCGGTGAAGGAAAACATCGTGAGGAAACCACCTAAGCCCAATAAGGCCTAGTTTCCCCTCTGGGTTGGAAGATCAGATGGCAGTCGCTTGCGTAAAAACTTAGTGCCTACGCCACATCTTGGGATTTAGGTAGCCGACCCCGATTGAGAATTCATTCTCAAAAAATGGGACAAAGGCTAGGAGGATGATGATGATGAGTTAGGAACTCACCAACAGTAACTATTAACGCGAAATTTACGAAGATCGTTCAAAACCTACAATCCCACGTATCGTTAGCACGCCCTTTGCAAGGTATATTTGAAAAGCAACAGCCCAAATCAGTCCTACACAAATAATTCCCATAGAACGCCCGCTCGCTTGAGAGTAATTTCCTGCTTATTTTGATCTCAATGGTGCGGCACAAGTGTTCCCTCTTTTCTCTAATTTTTGTACGTTTTCTGTACTCCACTCTTATGTTAAAAATAGCTGAGTAATTTTTCATTTCGGCGCTCGGCAGGCGTGGCAGATTACAGGCTGTTCGAAATAATACGCCGAGCCAACGGTACTTAACTGAAGCGGGCCTACAGTCAGCCAAGTTTTGTTGCTTATGTACGCTTTTCACCGTACCCGTTCCTTTGTGCTCCTCCTATTTATTCGGCCCCGCTAACTTATTGCGGCCCGGAACGTTTTATGAGACTCTTGTGAAGTTTTTCTTTTGAAATGAATATGCAACAATTTTGTTGGCAACCGTGTTGGTAATTACGTGGTTTGCAACTGAATGAATATTGTTTGTTGATGCACTTGATCGTTTTACGGAAATCGTATAATGAGTCGCGTTTTTATGGTTGTGAGCGATGTTTTCACGCTCGGCGTTTTTAGTTCGATTTGTTATTGTAAATGGCGTAGGTCGACGTTTACTGCGCGCGTGAGTGATGGACGCGTAGATCACCCTGTGCGCCTGCTCCCGCGCAGCGGACAATTGCGCCCGCGATATATCACCGAGTATTTCCGTGCGCGTCCCAACACCGCTATCGCTGCGTCTTTTTTACGCATAAAAACTAATGTCTCCTCTAATTATTTTTAGATTATAACGCCCCGCCGCCATATATTAAGTCGAGCGGAGCCGGATTGTCAGCATAACTCTGCTTTGATGTATCATGATTTGTTTTTATTTTCAGGCAGTTTTAACGTGATTCATGGAGGGATAAATCTCTAGATCGCCGTGAAACTTCTGCTTGATTGATGCTTGCATATAGTACATTGTTATGACAGTCTTATGACGGCCGTTCGAAATTTATATAAATTAGGCACGTTGGCGGTTGAGTATAAATAAAGTAGCGTCTGGCACGCCCCGCTCGTCGGGGCTGACGGGTTGATAAGTTTGCCCAAAACGTCAACGCAACGCGTCCGATCTCGTTTCAAAGAAAAACTGTGAATTAATCAGCCACTATCGCGGAATGGATATATCGTTTCTCCCTGTCTCTCCCGTGTGTCGGGTTTGTGCGGGACAGGGAGGGACGCCGGGAGTGGTTACGGGGGGCATTTGTCCCTCGCACGCATCGCCATACACGGCTGTACACGCCGCTGAAGCAAATGGGAAAAGGATTATGGTAACCAGTTTTAAGTGCCAAAAAAGTTGTAGGCAAATTGCGGAATGTTTGTGCAATGCTGTGGTAACGTTCCTACAAAATATGGTACAGACAGAGGCTGCCTGTGTGGTGGGTGGTTCACCTGTTGTGCAATTATTGGTGCTTTTGTGGGACTACTTAAAAATGGCACCGGCCTTGCTGTGATCTTTTCACGTATCTCAATACGCCCGCATTCCCGGGATGCACACGTATTGTTGCTATATTCGTTTATTACCAGCTGACACTTAAACGGTTCAATCTATTTTCGTAAATAGACCCATCTACTGAGAATCACGGTAATTATACAGCGTCATAGAGGGACTTTTTAAGATATTTTTTTACCAGATGGTTTGTTTACATTTCTGGTTTATTTTTAAGTGTCATTTAGAGTAATCTTATAAATGATAAAGAATCGGCTATTGATAGCGGTTTATTTACGTTTTTATTACTGATGTTTTTTTTTTTCATTATGTTCTTAATTCGATGAATTCAGCATCTTACCTTGTGTTATGATATTTTCATGGCAATAATATTATTTTTGAAGTCAAATGGCGTTAAATGATGACAGACTTCGAAATTTCGTAACAAACGACAACGACAACCGAAACGTAACTAAGCCTTATCCATTTACGAATAAGATTTTTCCGAGGAAAAGCTATCAGGTTATTTCTTATCTGTGAAATTCTCGAAACAAATGAACGGGTACACCTCGAGAGTAGTAAATTCATATGTATTTAACTTGTAATTAAACCGTTACCCGAGCTGTCTATGTGTCGTACAGACATCACAAGTTTCGCCGCTTGTAAACTGTGTTGGTTGTCAAGAGTTTGACGGTGCATTCAAACTTTTAGTCCGCAACTTACTAGAGTGTGAAGTTATCTCTATAACATTAGTCCGTGTCAAAACGGCGAGATCAAACGAAATCCTACACCGGAGATACTATTACATTCTAGAATACAACCGTTTCAAGAATTTCACCCGCCGCTAAAAACAAACGGTGTCATATACCGACTATAATGCCCACTTTATAGTTCTTAAAATCAGTGTTAACTAAGTCAGAAGATTGAAAGGAAAAATAAAATTTCGTTCTCAAGGGACGCGAGTTTTAGTACGGACATGTGCGCGGCACAACACGTAACAAAAGACGGATATCAATGCATTAATATTATTACAAACTGTCACTCAGTGACAACGTGGCTCAACAGACAGGAGGGTTACAATTGCACAACACAACAAAATTTATTAAAGTCAAAGCGAGCAACACACACGAGCCTTCGCACAGCAATCTTTTAGAGAGATAAGTCTGGGAAGTGTTATGTTAATCCTAGCGCGGCGCGGGCTTTATCTAAAGTGGCGCTGGCAATGGACCTTTGGGGTCCCGTGGGCCCTGGGGACTTACCCGTAGGCCGCGAGCGTCGGGTCGTAGGGGTAGTAGCCACCGGAGGGCTGAAGGCCCGCGGACGTCCACGCCGACATCTCGCCCCCGCCCTCCTTCAGTGCGTAAGGGTTGCTCTGAAACACCGCACGACATAATAAACAAACATGCTGACACACACGACTCTTCGTAGCTCACTTACAGTTACATCTTAGTTTACCTCGGGCGCAGTTATAGCAATCGGCTGATGTATATGTACAACTATGTACATATTTTAAATTGTGTACCTACTGACAAATGTTTTTCTCAGAAATCGAAGTTGCTTAGTAAATTTATTAGATAAAACTAACCTCACCTACCAGAGGGTTACAACAATAAAAAAAATGTTTTAAAATGAAACAGTTGAGATGAATAAGTAGTAATGCCATAAGGAAATATACCTACATTTCAAACCATCTTAGTCTCTAGTACTTCTTTCATTTAGGGACCGATGCTTAAGAGAGTAGGGTTTCATATAAGACAGATGCCTACATCGAAGCTTATCTAAATGTTAAGAACTCATTCAATAAGTGGATAAAAAACGTTCATTAAGTGAAAAGCCATTGTAAACGGAGCCTCGGAGTAATCTTTTTAAACCGTCGTCAGCTAATGCTCGGGCTCTCACATGACTAAGCGTGTGTAAGCAGATAAATCTCGCCTAATACCTCTCAGTCAATCGGCCTTACAAATACGGCTCCAATTTAATTAAAGTTAACTTCATAAAAGGGCATAAACGCAGGAACAACAATAAAACTCCCTAGTGTACGGGCTGACATATCACTGGAGTATTTTGCATAATGTATGAAGTAAGGGGAAAACTATTAAGGCCCACGCACCCTCCGAGCCTGATAGTTGTTTAACAGCGCTCGAGTGAGGGCCCAAGTCCCTCTGTACCCTCTATTCGCATACATTAGACGCGACTAAATTAAAAGTGTGAACGATTCAGCGTCCCCTGTCTTTGGCCCCCCTGTGAAAAGTGCGATAATAAAATGAAAAGTATTATGATACTCCCATATGGAGCGCTGGTTGGGAGATAACTGAATAAAACAGCTTATTTTCCCCTTCTTTTGGATAACGGATACTAGTGGAGGCCTATTTACAAACAATGGCACTAAGTGATGCTTGCGTTTTAACATACCTTGCCTATGTCATATACATTTTATGGGCTAAAAAAGTCCTAAAACTGAAATTTTTACGTTTTTTACGCCAACAATTTTTTACTTTATTTAAAGTCGGCGTGTATTTAAAATAGTTCGTTTGCGCGAGACCGTTTAAGTTCATTGTGCGTTTTACAATATAACAATTAGGTGTAATTTAAAAGCGTGGAACAGTTTTTATTCTTAAACACAGTATTCGGGAACACGAAACCGGGCACTTTTACTAACTCCGAAGGTTGAAATAATTGCAGAAAACAAGCTCAATATTTCAGCACCTTCGTACCATCTGTCGCTTCTGCAAAAATTATTTCACCTCGGGCATAAGGCAAACGAGTGGAAAATTGTTCCTATACCACTTACACTTTTTAAGTAAAAATAATAGCATTTATAATGTACTTTGATTTCTTTTAAATATCTTAAAATTTGCGGCCAGCCATCTAACGTAATATATATTTACTTCACAGTACTTTTATTAGTTTCATTTATGATCTACTCGTAACTCGGCTATAGGCAGGGTAGATAGTGAACTTGTAAATAAAATATTTTTCACGACACTGCTCGAAAATGTGGTTATAGATTACCTGAATCCAGTACACAAAACTGCTTATATATGTTCATTAGTAAACTGTATATCTATGTTAGCTCCCAACACGACAACAATGTTGGACCTTACGGTAACAGTTCGTATCTACACTTGAATTTAAAAATAGTAAGATACGACTTTTTAGAAAATATTTCAGACTAATTTTCTCGGCCGGCTTAAACGACAATTTAACCAATCAAAGCTTAATCGT
Organism: Apotomis capreana; assembly: GCA_947623375.1. NCBI lineage: Eukaryota > Metazoa > Arthropoda > Insecta > Lepidoptera > Tortricidae > Apotomis > Apotomis capreana. The sequence goes on from OX392498.1 coordinate 51,632,569, forward strand.
CTGCTGCATGTCAAATTAAATTGACCAATGAGAATGCGTCATTTATGAGGTGTATTTTTTTCTTAAACTTATAAATACCCACAAACGAGTTTATTTTCTTAAGTAAGATAATACTCTTAATAATAAGTTTTTGTTAAAAAAGGTTTTACTCTGAAAATCATGTACATTTATATTTTAAAATTAGTTATGGGGCGTAAAACAATTTCCTAATTTCCACAATTACTAATTTCTCAACAAATAAACAGTTTTCAACAAACAAACACTTTTAATTACCTATATAAATATTGAGTTCATATATTTTTTTATAATCGGCTGGAAAGCTATGACTCCATTGCGATGAGATGCGAAGCGCGCATGCGCTACGGAGCAGCCGGCCATATTAAAAAAAAAAACAAAATGTATTGTTTAGTAAATATTAAAATTTGTTTTGTAATGTGATAATGTGATTAATTTAATAATGTTCACATTGACTCACGAAATATATAATAATATTAGGAACGTATGTTAATATTGCGTACCGTTACAATGACCCTTCAGTGTATAATGTATCGTAGGGTTATTTACCTGAGTGTAACCTAGACTAAATATTTAAATGTCTAAATTAAGTTAAAAGTGAGGTAAGTTTGAATATTTTTGTTATTTCTTCACAACTGGGTTGAAAATCGTCTTTATGTCGTTTGAATCTGGGGGCACGATCAGTTTTATGTTTATAATAGCCCTGATTTTTACAACAATGAGGCTGCAACAACGCGCCGAGTTAAATGACCAATATGAAAAACTCGTATTACTTATAATATATATATCCTCGTGTCGTGAAAAGCACTATGTTAAGTCTCGGCTGAAAGTGCAATAGATTAACTCGTACTATCGAAGGCCTCCCCTGCGGGTCGGCCTTCGAAATTTACTCGTTAATCTATTGCTTACTTTACAGCCTCTACAACAATGTACTATATACTCTATTGTTAATATCAAAAAAATTGTTTAATAGTCTGGATTTCAGAATAATTGACCAATGTTTTATATGTGCAGTGTTTACGACGTCATCTATCGTTCAGAATATCTTTATGCACTCACCACGCCAAATCAGCTGGATGGATTTTAACCAATTTTAGAACAGAGATAGCGGGACATCTATAGATGGTTATAGGATACTTTTTACTCGACTATGGTAAAAAAACGGGTTACGCGGACGAAGTTTGCGTGCACCTTCTAGTAATCTACAATATTATATCCTCGGCCTCATGGATACACTTCTCATCGATTCATCTGTGATGGGAATTAACTCAAAGTAGGTAGGTAATTAGGTAATTCCATTATTTATTCACAAGCGATATCTGTTAAAGTACATAGTATCAAATAAAAGGAACTCAGTTACTTAATATAATAAACTGCACACCACGCTTACATTTTTATACCCACTTGACAAATGCAAGCAAATTAAATAACGAATAGTATTTCAGGTAAACCTAGCATATCCCTCGGTAAGGACGCGAACGCTTATTAGCATTTTAAATGAGGTGTTAGTAACCCATTGTAAGGTAATAGCTTAATTATTGCTCTAGGTCGTTAATGGTACTTGTTAGTTCAGCGCTCGCGCAGGACAAATTGACTAAGGACTAGATTTGCATACATTTTTAATGGTCGCGCTTCGAATATCAATTCGATGTTATTTCATGTTTACTTTGAAAATAAAATATAAGGGATATTACTGTTTCAGATAAATTATAGTCTTTGTCATAAATAATATTCACATTATGGAGGAGGGACTTACTGCATACCAAACTACAGAAAAAGGAAGTTATTCACGTTTTGTCACAACATTACTCTTAATAATTTACCCGGTCTTTAGTCACTCATAAAAATGTTGATGTGATACATAAAGGTATGTTCATTTAGCATAATTAGTTAACTAGCTAGCTGTTTGAAATGTAACTTTACAGGTTGTTTTTAGATAAGAAAACCCATACATAAGCCTTAATGTTCGGAGGTAAAGAAAATTGGCAGCTACATATTTACAGAATATATAGGTATCTACTAAATGTTTAACCAGCTTCAAAAAAGTGAAACAGAGAATTTCACTTTGTTTCATTTTAGGTGTTTGGAAAAATGTTTCTCACTTGTTGCTTGCTTATTAAATTTAAATTTCAGTTTCACCTTTTTCCTTGCTTAGTTTATTGTTAATACTCGAATATTGAATTAACATGTTGTTTATAATTGTACAGCTACGCGAATTAAGCCAGATAATTTTCCCAAAACAAGGCTAAAGAAAAATATAAGAAGCGATGCTGTAATCATTCACTTTGTGCACGTAACCCCAAAAGCGCATTGTCGATTACCACCCCCCAGTAGCAGTGACAAATTTTTGTCGCCAACTCTTTGGTGATGCCGGATATAAAAATTACGCCTCCGGACCTGCGAGTGGCATTCGAGATTTATGACCGGGAGTTTTGTACGTCAAGAATGTTCTACGCATCTATCTCACTGTTGCTGTTGCCTATAAAGTACTTAAGTGCGTTCGGGATTTGATCGTCTACATTATCTATACTATTATAAAATTCTGTATTTGTATTGAATTTTTTTTTCTATGGAGATGGAGAAGGGTCATAATCATGATTTCAGGAAAAATAGTGTGATTCAGAATCGTCTTTTGTTTTATATGGGTGCGCGGTACCATGCAAGTCTGGCGCCATCTTTTGGGCATAATTTCCTTTGTCCTCGCATCACGCCGTAACGGCTGTTGGACGCATTTTAACCAATAGGTACACGGATAATTGGACATCTAAAATGGTTATAGCCTATAACTTATAGCATACTTTTTAGCCGATAGTATAAAAAAATTACGCGTACGAATGGAAATATTTTATCATTGAATATATCACATTTTACTCTATTTTATACATTGTCATTTCTTATCAATCCAATGTGGCAGTATTGTGTACAGTACCTAAATCAATTTAAAGTTTACTTATCTACGTACTAGTATGTATGGGTTACTAGTCACCCGCCTCGGCTTTGCACGGGTATAAAAACAGAACTTACATAAAACTTTAATGAATTTTCCTCAAGAATTAATTTCTTGATAGATGAAAACCGCTGTTCTGCATAAACATATAAGATATAATTTTTTACCTATTAATCGAAACTTTTCTGCAATTAAAATGGTATCAGATTTAGACTCGAGGCAATATCTATTATAACAGTAGGACTAAATATTACTAAATTGTGTACACTGAACAAGTTGAGCAGATATTTACCTTCACACAAACTTCAGTAAAGGACGAGGGGGTATTAACTTTCACCCCCTAAAAACAAAGTTTCCTTCAAGTTAAAAAACATTGCTAAAATCTCAAGTATTAGTTTTAATAACAGTCATCAGTCAAGATTTCCACGGAACCCTAAAAACGCGTCTTAGGGGTTGAGGAGGCTAACCAAGAGTGATGATTGTCTCGCCCCCAGCATTAACAGCCACGCGCCGTACTACCTACCCTACCTATAATGTATACGCAGTATTATGATGTATGTTTGCGACTATCAACAGTGATGGAGATACAGACGCGTATTATGTTGAAAAATTGTTATTTAGTTGTTTTTATTTCTTACTAGAACCTGCCTGCAACATCGCCGCCTCATTTTTTCTTTACCTTACCTGGTAAAAAGTATTATATCTCCATCTTTGGATGTCCAGCTATTTCTGTACTAAAATTGGTTAAAATCCGTTCAACCCTGATGAGAGGACAAAGAAGGTTTTAGCAACATATGGCGTTGCCGTGCCGCTATAGGGATGGCGCCAAACTGCTGCGTCGCGCTATTACGATTTTTCCTGAAATAATTAATGATCCCGCTCCATTGCAAACGGATTTTCAAAACAATTTTGGAATTTTATAATATGTAGTATAGGTGTTCAGCTGCGTTTATTTTGTTCTAGAGTGACACGGTGTGTGAGGAGAAACCCACCTATCGGATAATTTAGCGTTGCTCGATATAGCTCTCCCTATTGATGAATTCCTTCCTAGCACTTAACTAAGCTACCTAACTTAGTCACCTACCTGCAGTACCTACCTATAATATATGCGTAGTATTATGATATATGCCCACGACTACCAACTGTGATGCAAATTCAGTCTCCTAATTTTCCCCCTCTTAATTTCAAGGGCTTTATTTTAGAGATTTCCTCCTAGTTTGTAATAGCTTCTATTTAAAGTATTCCACGTAGCTAAAGGGTGTGATAGGATAACCCACCAATAAGATAACTTAACGACGCTTGCTTGTTGATTTTTTTCGCCTAAGATAAGTTAGGCATACCTTATTTATTATTAGAATTATACTACGAACAAGCCAAGACACGCACAACTCATGTTATATTCATCCCGTTACATTCATACCAATATTAAATAAAGTATTTAGATATTTATTTTAAATCGCTTGCAACAACGAATTTGAAGAGAAACTAAATTGTCACTTTTGGATTTACCGTATTATTATTAGAGTGGATTGTCAAATGCCAAGAGTGGTCGAAAAAAGAGCAGATGCGTTCGGAACAGATAAGCCGCAAGGGTAGAAAGGTGCCAATGTTGATATTACATCGAGTGCCCATTGGACGGGACTTATATACGTAAAAAACGTATCTATCTGACATTTACAAATAACGAATGCAGGATGAATTGAAAATGCATGAGTTCAGTAAAGTAAAACTGAATTACCTCATTATTAGGGAGATACTTCCAACTGGAAACTTCTCAATCCTATCACGTTCGCGCTAATTAGTTCTATTTTTGAATATTTTTTTGTCATGCTAATTAAATACCTGACATGATATCTTGTAATTGTATGCAATTGTCTATTCTATATTCAATTGTTCATGATCGAGGAGTTTGAATTTGTTCAAATAATAACCAGTATAATGTGTACCTACTTTCGCGATAAATTACAATATGGCACTGTAATTAAGCAAAAATAGTAAGAACCGATGTAATTATAGTCAACAATTCCGTGGCATCGCACAAATGGATAAATGTGGATGACAGTCGATTTGAACACCCAATTTTACTCTTCTTGGCTTATTTTAGTCTCATAATTATCTCTCACACCTCGCAATTATATGAGCTAAGACCGCATTACTTACAGTCGACGATCATTTTACATTTTCATTTACATTTCATTAATTGTAAAGATAACATAAATAGCTTTTCTCCTACTTCTTTATGATGTTAATACCACTAAACCCTTTTCCAGTGGGTCTATAACGGAAAGCCATACTCGATCCACAAATACCCCGTATTTTCACGCCAGAATAGCTAATTAAAATATATGTGCTGTTAATTAACCGGTTTAACTATCCCAGTTAATAAACAATCTTTTATTCGCACTTAACGCGTCCAAATCATTCATTAAATCCAAAATAGCTATCCAACGTCATATATCATTCTTCTATTACATTTCAAAAAGGAACTTTAAGTCCAAATAACAAAGTCACTGTTACTATTAATCTCGTAAGATATCGAAATCCGTTCCCCTTTTCCGTGACACTGTTTCTAACAAGGTATTAATCAATTCTCCACAGGGTTCGCGAGTCAGTGCAGATAGACTCATTACAGGGCCCCAAATAAATATAAACAGAGGCGAAGGGGCTGCCCCCACTATTTAACCGTATTCACACGCGCGAGAAGATCCATAAATAAAAGCCAACTAGACGACCCTAGCCGCGGAACTCGGCGGAGGGTTCCGTAAAAAACAAAAACATTTCCGAGTTTAATCAAGAATTCACTACGCATTGCGTATCGTCGATCGTTTTACGGTGCGCCGTGGTGCATTGCTGCGCCTTCTGCTTTTGTTATGCTGTGTTGTGATTTGTTTTACAAATGTGAGGCTTGAGTAAACGTTTTATCTTCTTTTATCAGAAAATTTTAAAACATAAAAGATTAAGTTTGGTGTTGCACATAGGTGTTGATGACTTCCCAGTGACGCTTCTGCCCGTTACCCACTTAAACAAAAGGAAACTTTGTAATAAACAAACTCAGTATTTAGTTACTATTTGTATGTTGCACCTATTTTGATGATAAGTTTGTAACGAAAAGATAGCACAGAGGATATCCTTACGAAAACCACAGATTAAAAATATGATTGAAAAATCATAATTATTTTGAGGAAGATTTTCTGTCGTGGAAAGGAAACTACAATCATATTATCTTGTCAGTAGTTATCTAAGACTTTGATAAACCGGATAATGTAATTTATTTTTTAATTTAGACAGATAACCCCCAACCGCCAACTGTACAGAGTTTTGCCATTCCAATCTTGTACCGCGCACGCGAAATGAACCCTTTTAATCCTCTCCAGTTAATGGCTTCGGGATTAATCTATGCCCGTTTGAATCGAACCCTAAAAGAGTGATCGGTGGTTCATAAATAAGGCTCGTTTATTTCATTGCATTAACTGGTGATAAGTTATTTGACGGTTCATAAATTTTTGCCCCGTCGAGTGGGAGCCGCTTATTGGCCGAGCCGCAGGCGAGGCGCCTGGGTGCCCCGTTCGGCTGCCAAATCGACTGCACTCCATCATCTCGCAGCCCGGCTTGCTGGCTACTGTTCGCAGTTAAAGGCTCGATACTTGGGTGTCGTGTAGTGCCATTTTCTGCTTCATAAACTGTATGTGTTCGGGGCCAAATTTGGTGATCGGATTATGATGTGTGGCCCGTTACGGTGAGGAGAGATGGGCGGCTTGGCGCCTTCGTTGCAGAGCCAACTAACCACTACGGTTGTAACTTGCTCATTTGAATATTATTACACCAGCAAAACTAAAGATAATAAAGCAATTAGGACGTGCATAAATAGTCGTACGTTTTTCTGTTTTTGTTCCGTACATTGTTTTATGTTGCTGAATTGATATATATTCATAGGTAAGCCTGTTGATTATTTAATTGGAATGGTATATATTTAAGCCATACATTTCATGCAATTGTAATTGCTTATTAAAACGTACAGAATGCACGTGTACCTACTAATACACTTTTACCGCTGAACAGTGAATATAGGTTAGGTACCCATAATTTTGCACGTTTTTCAGCGGTTCTTACTGTTTCCCAATAAACTGTAATTTGTTCGGGTACAACTACTACTTAATGAAAATAGTATAATTATTTAATTGTAATAACAATACCTATATGTCGAAAGCTATAAAATTATACGCCTACCAACGTTGAAATATTCAGCAAACGCGAAAATTGTTTGTTTGCATTAAGGCCTCATAGCAAAACACCGTCGTTACTGGTGCTCAATTTACATACAGTGCAGCACAATACAATATTCATACAATAAAAATACCGACACTACGGAGCCGAGTACTAGCAAAATCTGAAAGTGAATTGTAGCAAGTGGAAAAAAAAGATGATTCTAAGTGGATAAAAGTGTGCCTGCAAACGAAAAAGTCATTTCATGCCGTGCGGCGGAGCCTGTGGGCTATTATCGAGTTTGTGTATGGGTATTAAGGGTCGTATTTGTACAGCAACAGACAACGTGGCTAAGTTCAATAAAGCTTTCCCCCAAAATAAGCCATAAAATGAGCGGGGCCCGGCCGCGCCCGCCATACCTACACCGCTGTTCCAATTATTTGTTTGTGGAAGCACAATAATTTTATTTTACGTTTTATTTAACATTTATTTCGTTACGGCAATTTCACGGGTATCAAAGAATTGCTAGATTGTGATTTAAACGGAATTGGTTATTTTCCACTTGGCAGAACGTTGGTACTGGTATCGAGCTGATATTATTTTATTAGGCATGATATTGTGTTCGTAATCAATGCAGCACTACCAACACGCGTTATTAAAATGCAAATGATTACTCATAATTGCAATTTGCTGGCAGTTATTCTTGATAAAATGCGTTTTGAACATTTACTCTCCGGGTTATTATTTTATTTGCTGTTATCGCAAATAATGTGAATTGCCATTGAGTCAATCGAATCGGAATTTGAATAACTGTATAGGTATTAAATAACAAGGCAAAAATAAACATTTTCTTACAACGACCGCGCCTTTAAATTTAAGCTTTAAACGTGAATTAGCATGTCTTTAATTGAATGCGATCAGGCTCGGTAGGTAACCATAAGTAAATAAACAATAAACGCGGCCTAACAAGTCACGGGGAGCAGACAGTGCGGTCACGTTTAAGTGCCGAAGTCAGTCGATGGAGCTCGTAACTCGATGATCGTAAACAGCAATGATATCAATTAGAGGCCGGCCCGATAAACCTCCACTTTAATTAGGAGAACAAACAACAGACGGTCCTTAATGAGCCGTGTGGGGGAAAGGTAATTAGGGGGATCAATTATTGAGCCTCTGTGATTGATTCGGCGCGTCTCGCCCAAACCGAAAGCCTCGCCACGACTTCAACTTCACACTGTTACCTATATGTTAATGAATCCATCAAACTTTTACACAACCGAACGGTATAAACAAGAATTAATAAGTCAAATTGAATACAGCCCATAAGAGTTTCCGGGGTGGTCGTATAACGCATTTATCTGATGCCCCGCTAATAGCTTAGGGTAGAATGCAGCTGTGAAGCTTGACGTATAAATTACTTATAAAATAGGGACATTAAAAACCATTTAGAGCAATAACTATTCTACAATGAACATTGTAATAAATAAAGTGAATAATTTATAATTATGTATTATTTTGATACTGGAATGGAGAGGTGTCAGTTAATGGGGAGGAGGGAGGAGGACAAAGCGCCCCCGGAGCGCTTTTGTCGCGGTGCCCTGGCCGTGACATCTGTCCGTTCTACAATAACCCGCAAAAAACTCGCAACTTACCAACTGTGAAGCAGTTCTACGATTCGCAAACGAATGCACATCCAAACGGGCCTATGGGCATTAGAGCGAGCGACGCTCGCGCGCCGTTTTGACAGGACCAGATAGATGCGCAAACGTCTGTATTCAGATCATTGTTGCCGTTGACGTATCATTTATTCTCAAAACTGGAGCCAACTCCCGGTGGTCGCGCGATTACGGAACGGTGTCACAATATTATAAACGGCTTTAACTTTTCATAAGTTTGCCCTTTTTTTCTAGTCGTATTGCAAAAACTTGATGGGTTTAGCAATAAGCCTGTTTACAGAGATGCAGCTTTTGTTATTGTTCTTTTATTCCCATTAAACGCGGATTGACATGTTTCGTTATTTGTCAGTTCGTAGGTGCTTTGGATAAAGTTAACGTTATTATTTGACCACTTTAAATATTGACATATTACTTTGTAGGTATATTTTTGGTACCTATTTCTTTTTCACCAGTCCTATTCACGTAAACCTGATGATTTTTATTAGATAATTGTACAATGCTTGATTCTTGCCAATTTCTACAGTCTATTCTTAAAAAGAAAAAGATTTTTAAAGGAATCAGGCAACTATGCAAATTACGCCTGCGAGAGAAACGTTTCGTGGATCTATACATGGTGCACATTAAAAAAAAGCAAATTCAAATTACGTTAATAACTTGAAGAATAAAACAGTAAGTTAATGTATTTCATATTAAAACCCTTTTGAAAGATGTATTGTCATTAAGTGAGTTAATCTCAATATGAGGTCGAGAGGGAGCGCGGCGCCTAATCGCCTTACTAGATAACATAATTAACTTGTTACTTCATTACAGAGATTGGATTTACCTTATCAGTACGTCTACTTACTACGTACAGACACTCTGTAGAAGAAACTACTTATGTATAAATAATGTTTTAAAAGATCTTCAGGGTGATCGATCGGAATGGGTCAGTAGATGTCAGAAACTATTAGAGATAGGGAAATCTGTTCTTATAAATTGCATAGATTTTTTTACAGTTAGGTACAACTCCTGGTACTCATAGGATTATATAGGTGCGATTACTTACAGAATTTTACCAAGTTCTAGGCCCGGTTTTGTATGAGAGAAAAAAAATAGAAAGATATTTTTACTACAGCTGAATAAAATCTACGCCTCTCTTAATTTCTGGTTTCTAGATACTAGCCCATTTGGATTGATCACCCCATGTAGTTCGTGTCTACGACGCTTTTTACAAACCCAGATTTATAGCTATACCTACAGTATGTGTGTACCTATAACTAAGGTATTTAACAGTACTTGCTGCCAAAAGGAGTTTAGGTATAAACTTCAAGTTGTTTATTCAATAATTCCCATTTATAAAGAATAATGTTCAACTCGATTCAATATTTCTTTTAGATATTAGCTCCATACATACGAATTTATTAAATACCTTATAATTTAACATACATAATGTAATAAAAAACTTATATAATAATATTTTGAAATTGCAACTTAATTGTCACACATCGAGCGGTAATTGAGCTATAAATAATGACTCGGCTTATAAAGTTTTTGTTTTATTGTCTTGACCCAAAGTAATAGTGGACTTCCTGTGCGGTTTGTCACTAATTTATCACCATTTGACCGCTTATTCAGCTTGTTTTGTGTATTCGCGTTATAGCGGTGGTAGTAAAACTTTTAATTAACCTCTCTGCGTTCATTAGTCTGATTACAAAGGATTGGCATATAATTCGCGTTTTATGGTAAATATGACTAGTACAGAATTGTTAACTTAGAAACGCAATTATTTATGTACCTACTGGTTTATCGTAAATGAGTCGTCAGAAACTGCCCGAAATAGGGAAAATTGGAAGTAGAGAGGTGAGACCTCTGCCCGGCAGTAACATTACGTGCTAATATTAATAATAATACCTATTAACGGCTCTCACCTTTTGCATTTTGCCCAAAAATCCAATCAAAGTTCACCGAAAAGAGAAAGAGGCTGATATGAACTCTCTAATTAAATTTTAACTAATAATATTATCATAACTAAATCGTACCTGCTTATTTTAGCCTTACAAAATAGAAGATCGCACCCGTTACCTCTAAAACGGTACCTTAAACTCAAATTGAAATAAAAAAACAATATATCTAGTTAAAACTATCTCATGTTTCATCGGCACCATATTTTTTTATTCAACTAATGCTTTGCGCCGGGCGAGCCGAGCGGACAAAAATTACACTTAGCATCAGGTTTTTTTCACTTCCGGTCAGATAACGAACTGAATAAGCACCTTTATGCTGTTAAATGGTCACACGACGTGTTTATAGAACCACTGATGCACATTAGATATTATAATTTAAAGGACTTTGTATCCAAAATTACGTCGCACTCAAGTTTCAAATTAGAAAACGAAACTTAGAAGAACATACACTTATTTTTACTTTGAAACAAATTTTTGTTGGCATTCAGTTGTTAATATTTCACATTTAATTAAGGTATTGTACATGTACAGAGGTGTTTTCCGATTCCCTGGAAGTTTTTAAAATAATTCAAATAATTCAAAGCAAAATATCAATAAATTAGCCAAACTGTTCCATTACAACTATTCATGGTTTTTAAGGTACCGTGATCAAAAAGTCTGACCCTATTACTAAGACTCCACTGTCCGTCTGTCTGTCTGTCACCAGGCTGTATCTCATGAACCGTGATAGCTAGACAGTTGAAATTTTCACACGACGATGTATATCTGTTGTCGCTATAACAACACACACTAAAAACAGAATATAATAAATATTTAAGTGGGGCTCCCATTCAACAAACATGAGCGGTTGCGTTAACTTTGCACTTCATTTGTATCCGCCGCCACACATACCAGGTGCAAACTTAACGTTATTCACGTATATTTTGTACGGAACCCTCGGTGCGCAAGTACGCCTTGAAAGGTTTTCATGTAAAATCACATAATCTTTGATTGTATTTATTTTGTTAAACTCACATTTAAACTACAGGCCCGGAGTTTAATGTTGCAAATCATTTGGTGAATTCGGGGTTATAAATGTCGGGCCCCAATGGCCTCGCATAATTGTTCCTTATTTAATTTACCACCCAACCCAATCGCGTGTTGTTAACAACAGGCTGTATAAAAAATGCCTACATTTAACTTAAGTGTCATCTTTTAAGAGAAAAAAGGCTTAAAATAAAAACAAGCCTTTTATAAAGTTTCAAGTTCTAAGACTGTATAGATCCAAAATCGAAACAAAACCTCGATACTTAAAAGATCTTCGTGTTACAATAATACGTCACATTACCAAATACAAATATCAAAATACATTTATTGAAAAAACATTACATAATGCACAGAGAGGTACGGTTAAATTCCCAACTAACAAAATGGTTATAAAATCTCAACATTATATGACTATTTCATCGTAGATACGTCGTAAATAAGCAAGTTTTAAAACGTGACGTTATGTAACTGTCATTTATACAGCATTTTAGTTTAAAAGCAATTTGTTCATAAAACACAGTTGTACACACGTTTGTATGACATAGTACTACAGCAACTTTAATCTTTGTCGTACAAAAGTTTTAGCCGTGCCATTTCCCCGGTTTTACAACATTAATATGACATTTTACAGCAGATTGTTCATATAAAAGCTTTTAGAGTGACTACTGTACGACTAATCATAATTTTAACTTTTTACAACTTTAATACTGTTAAAATGACATATGACAGTCATATACACAGCCGTCTTATGATAAAAAGATAGATCTTACGACTTAAATGTTTCATAACATCTTCAACTCGGACAGTGAACGAACGGAAAACAGCCAAGAGAAATAAACATGCCAGAGAGGGAAGGTTCCGTAGATATTTTTTTTATAGAAAATCGGTGTGACAGCTCTTCGAAGTCACCTTTCTTAAGAAGTGTCCACATCCAAAAAGGCCATATTTGTATCATACGATCTACAAAAAAATACGAATTACGTGTTTGAAAATTAAAAGCACAATTTTTTTCAGCAACTAAAATTAATAATAATGAATAATAAATTATGTCACCACAGAGGTAATTAATATGGCAGCGTCAAAGTCAAAATGTCTTAATACTATTATTCAAGTACATAATATCACAAGTACATGACTGTGTCCCACAAGGTTTAGGCCCCAGCAGTAGGGAACCCTACTAGGTAGTGATGGCGTCGGCAAAGTGTTATTCTAAGTCATAAGGCAGCGTTTTTAAGCACAATAAGTTTTAACAAGTCATATTTACACAGAGACTAAAACCTTAATTATTTTAATTTATTAAAATATAATGAAATCAACAATATTTAAAGGGGGCTTTTAAAATATACTCAATAACCTTGCAAATTGATCGATAAAGTAATGTTCGCATTTCATTCACACTTGTAGATCTGATGTCGAGTCTGTTACTTAAAACGGTAAAGTAAATATATTAAAGTGTAATACTTACTGTTTTCAGATATTATTTGCACGATAATAATATCACTCACAAACGTTGCCGCTTCGCTGTTGCATTTAACAGACTTATTTGTCATACAAACGTCTGCGTTATGATAACTCTACAACCAATTGCTCTTAGGAAGCGAGAACTTACGATACTTTTCTGACGAAATCGTTGTTTAATATCTATTTTATGACAACCGTGTGACTAAATGTGTTTGCTTATGACCATTGTGTGATCACTGTACGACTATTTTGTCTTAAAAACTGCGCCAAAATCGCATTTTATAAACGTTTATAATTTATATACCTTAAATTGCATACCATTAAGTTTTATCAAAAACGTTTGTAGAACACTTGTACAACATATTTTTGCTAGTTGGGTTCTATACTTAATAAACAAATCAATTCACAATTTGCATAACCTGAACTAGGGTTCCCCCCGTGTTTCAGGCCAAATGTCTGGGATGTAATATTTGTTTCCAACTTAGATATGAACACGGATAAAAGACATTATGTTCTCTATTAATTTCCCAAAAGGCAATTTGGTGGTCAGTAGCTCGGGCACCGGTCCCGGCACTAACCAAGCATTAGCACACTTCCTCCAGACGCGTTCAGATCTCTCAAGATTGATCGCAAATGCCTCCGCACGGAACCGTCACAATATCCTTCAGTTCCGGCCCAGACAAAGGGTCATAACTAACACATTTCCTCTAACCGCCGAGACCGCTGAGTAACGCCACCCAGACGTATGACCCCGCAAATGATCGAGTGAATTATCGCATCAGCGCGGTCAAGATACGGCCCATGATAGTGTTGGAAGTGTATTCAAACAATAGTAAATACATTTAGCCGGGGTATTGTTTGATTTATAGTGGAAGCGTGTAGGTAATTTATAAGAGTGCCGGACGGGGGGCAGCCGCGACGGGAGTCCGGGAAATCGGGGAAAAGCCGGAGATTTATTAGCAGCGGGCCAGCGGCTGACCGCGGCACTGTTTGCCCAGTCATTAAAGTCGGCAAGTAAACGCTTAGTGCGAAGATGAGTATATTTGCGGAGCAATTAACGCTTTCGAGGTGAGACGAGGGTTGGAACGCGATTGTTTATAAAACGTCATTGTCACCGATAGAGTTGCGCCGTATCGATTTGCTAACATGCAATACAGTCCGCTAAGTCGTCCATCGAGCACTTAGACGGTATCACCACGCCGGTAGATAATGCACACAGGAGTGAGCCTACGTCACTATCGGAGTGTCAACACGGGTGTCAATCACGATGAGGCGGTGCCTTACAACATTTTATCACTTGTCACATAATCTAAGTATAACGAATTTGTGTCAAATCGCCGATGTACCTACTGATAAGCCCACCCATTTTGGTCGGCTCATCGGATCCATTGCCTAATAACACATATATGTATACTTCCACGAGATACGCTATGATTACAAAAAATTACATATGTAAGTCTGTGGGTTATGAATTTATCAGTATGTTTCGTGTTTTACTGACTCGATGCCTATTACTGGGTCGCGTCAATAAAAACATGGTGAGATTTTGGAAAATATACATGGGTAGGTATATTTGTTTTACAATAATTTAATTATTTATTATTAGTTATTACTTGCTTACTAGTGGTATATGTATAAACATTGAATCGTGGGCTTGTTTTCGGTACAATAACTTTCTCATTTAGACGCATGTGATTAGTATTGATTTTAATATGTCTGAGTCTCACATGAGTTTTCTATGTAAATCATGGGATAAGTGCAATATTACCCCATTCCTATGTATATTTCAATATAAATACACATACCTATTATTTTACCTACAAAACCTTATTTTTCCGTAAGTAAAAAAAAATAAGTTTCTGTCGAACATTTCATTATTGTGTCAATTTTACCTATTACAGTTTCTAGGGACACCTTCCGGGCCCCTCATCAGACTAGCCCCATGGTGCCATATTATGGCATTGCCATCAAAGTTAAGAAGGTATGCAAAATTTAAGCTCAATCGGTTAAAGATATCTACTGTTAGGGTTAATTAATTGGCAACATTTTGTGTGATTAAATTTAAATATGTAAATGGCAACTTAATAAAATATCTGCACTGGCAACTCAAGTGAAGTCTGTCAAATCCCTTGCCTCTGATTGGGCGACCAATCAGAGGTCAGCATTTTTCTAGTTTTGATTGGCTATCGATGACCGTCCAATCGCGAGGCGAAGTTTTACCGGGAAAAGATCTGAGCCGTTGAAAAAAAAAACGGGCTGGGTCGGTTGAGCATTCTTTCTTAGACGGTTGTACGAGAAGGTTGTGAGAGAAAAATAAATTACTGTCTGTAAAGTGTCTTTGTTTTATACTATCTTGTTGAGCTGCTTAAGTAGGATCCCAATATTAGTGAGTGTTTGCTACAATTCAGAAGTGACACGGAAACCAAACTTAAAACGTAAGTACACGCCCAATGGGGTTATTTGCCATCTTGTTTCTCATTTGCACGGTAATTGTTCGATTTCTTTGTACTTACTGATTTTATTAAAACTTGGTACTAGCCGATGCCCCCATGTTGTTTTTCTATTGTTCATTTAAATTATAAGCCAACGTATAAATTATTAGCCGACTTCTTTTTCCTATTGTTCCTTTAAATTATTAGCTAACGTATAGTAAAAGATGTTAAATTTAAGAAAAAGAAAAACTAGTGTGTTCAAGTTTCAGGTACGTTGATTTATGAAATAATAATAAAAATGGTCATTACAAAGGTTTATCAAAAAGAGTAGGGGTATTTAAAAGGGGTCAAAAATTTCATTATTTTTGGCGTAGGATGCACCGTTCCTGAGATATTTCGTTTTTTTTTAATAAAATCGTTTGTAGCCAGAAAACTACTTGAATACAATAGATTATTAAAAGGATTCAAGGATTTTAACATAGAATATACCGTTCTCTATATATATTTTGGTTTATTTTTCAACTTTTTTTTGGGTTATCAGAAAGAGTACATGGGACCGAGGGGTTATTGAAAGGGGGCAAAATTTCATTATTTTTGGCGTAAAATGCGCCGTTTTCGAGATAAATTGCTTTTTTTGTAATATTGATTGCATAATTCCATCACTTTCGAGTATACTTGATAACTATTCTATCTATATCCCTATTTATGCAACACATTTAGACTTATACATATTATAGGCACTAACATCCCGCGTCGCAAGTTTCAGATCATGAGTGAACAGGCCAGGGGGCAAAGAAGCAGAGAGCGTGAACGCTCGATACAAGATCAGAACCATAGAGACCTACGGACCCCTGACCATGGTGGCCGCTCACGAAGCCGAAGCAGTTTGCGTATTCGCAGCCGAAGCCGTGCGGATGGTCAGGATGCACTACTGGGACGACAGAGAATAGAAATGCTGGAGATGGAGCTACACCGTGAACGTGAACGACTTCTTGCAACGGAGGAACGTCGCCGTACGTCATCGAGAGATTCGAGAGAGCTCAATGAGCGGCACAGATCTGCGAGTTCCAGACGACGGCTAGACTCGCGTACTGAGCGCCGGGCAGACTCTTCTACGGATCGCCGTGCGGACTCGCATGCAGAGCGCCGGGCGGACTCGCGTACGGAGCGCCGGGCGGACTCGCGTGCAGAGCAGCCGGCAGAGCAGCGACACGGCGACGGCGGCAACCGAGGATCTTCTAAAAGGTCATGTAGCCCATCTTTGTCTAAAAATGATCTCTTTACAATGTTTAAACTGTTAAAAAATGATTTGTCGTCCCAGCCGCATAATCAGAATGCGCAATCATTGCAAAAGATAGACCATAAAAATATCCTGCCTAATTTTGATCCTTGCGCTAAGAACCAACGTATTGACGTATGGTTAAAAAAGGTCAATGAGTGCGCCTCTGTTTATGGATGGGACGACAGAACCACAACGCACTTCGCTATGCAGAAACTCCAAGGCCTGGCTAAAACGTGGTACGAAGGCCTGAACTCAATTCTTTTCACCTGGCCAGAATGGCAAGATAAATTAGTAAGTGCTTTCCCTTGCGAACAGAATTATGGCCAGACCTTGGAGGAAATGCTGAAAAGAAGGAGCAAGTTTAACGAGCCTATTGAATTATACTACTACGAGAAACTTGCGTTAGTCACTCAGTGCGATATAGTAGGAAAGCGGGCCGTTGATTGTATTATTCACGGTTTAAGTGACAGGATCCTTAGATCCGGCGCTTTGGCACTACGTTGCAATCACCCCGACGAGCTTTTACAATTCCTCTTGAGCAATAAAGAATCTAATCACTCCAATTTCGAACGAAACCAATTTCGAAGTAAAAATGTAAATAACAATCAAACCAATACAGTTGCTAACAACAATCAAACACGTGCACAAAAGGCTGCTCCTAGGCCAGGGCAGACAACAAGTTGTTATAATTGTAAAGAGAAAGGCCACAGTTTCCTGCATTGTCCGAAACCTCTATTGAGGTGCCAACGATGCAATAAACTTGGCCATACAGTAGAGACTTGTTTTCATAAAACAGATGAAAAGGGTACAAACTCTGAGACCGTACAAAAGACAATGTGCATAGATTCTGTTGGTAACTGTACGAATAATCCTAACTCTAAGTTTATGAAAGAGGTGATTGCTAACGGGGTGCCATTACAAGGATTTATCGATTTTGGGAGCGATGTCACGTTGATCAGTGAATCTGCAGCGTTGCAATTAGGGTTACGTCATGACAATACGCCTTCACAAATGAAAGGTTTTGGAAATACTATTGTACAGTCTCTAGGAGAATTGTCGCTTGAGTTGAGCATCGACAATGTTAGTGCTAGAGTAATGTGTAAGGTAGTCGATGATCGTTTGTTGGAAAAATCTATGCTGATAGGCCAATCTTTTACAGAGCAGCCTCACATAATAGTCCATAAAAACGTCTCGGAGTTAAAGTTCTTCGATAATGGCGAAAGTATGCCCTTTTCCAACGTTGATATTGACAATGTCGGTTCATTGAGGATAAAGTCTCTGGGCATTGCTGAAGTTTGTGGCCCAGTCTCAATCAGAGCTATTGTTGAACCCGCAATTAGTGGTAGTATCCTAGTGAAAAATAGCATCGTGGGAAAACCCAACCAGCAGTACTTCGTCTGTGGGGGGCTCTATTATTCGCAGAATGGTCTTGTCAATATAGCCGTTGTTCCTCAAGCTAGTTCCTGCCACATTCCAAGAGACGTCACGTTCAGTCGTGCAGAAAGGGTTGATTTTGTCAATAGGGTTATTGTAGAGTCAGCCAAGTTGGCAGTCGGTGTGGAAGGCGATTTTGATGAGAGCCAGGTTCGCGTATGTACTACTGTTGATGGAGACGTGAAACAAGAACTGTTCGGGTTACTTAGAAAGTATAAACATTGTTTCGCATCATCACTTAAGGATCTGGGTTGCACGAACGCGGCACAAATGAATATAGAGCTCAACAGTCAACGTCCAGTAGTGTATCGCCCATATCGGCTCTCTCACCACGAACGATCACAGGTGCGCTCCATGGTAGGCGAGATGTTGGAGGCAGGGATAGTGCGCGAATCTTCTTCCGAATATGCTAGTCCTATCCTATTGGTGCGCAAAAAGGACGGGACCCTCAGAATGTGCGTAGACTATCGGTTGTTGAATTCCATGACCGTCAAGGAAAGATACCCCATGCCGATAATTGAAGACGAAATTGCTCGTCTCTCAGGCCAGGCGTGCTTCATTTCCCTTGATCTCGCATCTGGGTACTATCAAGTACCAATCGCAGAACAGAGTAAACATGTCACCTCGTTTGTCACGCCGGACGGCCAATACGAGTTTAATCGTATGCCGTTCGGTCTGGCAAACGCACCCGCCGTATTCCAGCGCATGATAAATTCAATATTGGGATCCGCACGTTTCAGCAAAGCTACAGCCTATATGGATGACATCCTAATTTTTGGGAAAGACTCTGCAGAATGCCTTAAGAACCTTGAGGATATACTGAAATTGCTGGAACAGGCGAATCTCACGTTGAATTTATCGAAATGCGAATTTTTGCGTGATAAAATTGATTACCTCGGATATGAGATTGGAGCAGCAGGTGTGAGACCAGGGGAAAAGAAGATAGTCAGTGTAATGAATTTCCCACAACCACAGAGCGTTCATAATGTTCGCCAATTCCTCGGGTTGGCGAGCTACTTTCGGAAATTTGTCAAAGATTTTGCTCAGGTAGCGTATCCTCTCAGCAAGTTGCTAAAGAAAGGTGTAGCGTGGGAGTGGGGCGCTAGTCAAGAGGCTGCTTTCGTAGATTTGAAATCTCGGTTGGTAGACAGACCAATTCTCGCAATATACGACCCGTCAGTAGAGACCGAACTTCACACTGACGCGAGTAGGATAGGAGTTGGGGGTATTCTTCTTCAGCGATCGTCTGACGGAGCATTGCGGCCGGTTGCATATTACAGCAGGCAGACGTCGCCAGAGGAGAAAAACTTCCACTC
This sequence comes from Apotomis capreana, assembly GCA_947623375.1. Classification (NCBI taxonomy): domain Eukaryota; kingdom Metazoa; phylum Arthropoda; class Insecta; order Lepidoptera; family Tortricidae; genus Apotomis; species Apotomis capreana. The sequence continues at coordinate 51,652,301 of OX392498.1, forward strand.
ATATGAATTGGAAACTCTGGCCGTGGTTTGCTCCCTGAGAAAATTCAGGGTCTATCTACTAGGAAAAGAATTTAAGATCATTACTGACTGCAGCGCCCTTCGCTCTACCTTCACAAAACGGGATCTTATCCCAAGGATAGCGCGCTGGTGGCTGCAGTTGCAAGAGTTCGATTGCACCATCGAATATCGATGTGAGAATAAGATGAACCACGTAGACGCTCTGTCCCGTAATCCTGTAGCCGGGCCTGAAGACAATGCAACCGACACGCTTCCGATTGTTATGTCTATTAGTAGTGATGATTGGCTGCACACTCTACAACTTGGAGATTCAGAACTCAGAAGGACTAGGGAAGTTTTGGATAGTAATTTAGATGAGAAAGGCCTCCAATACATAAAGGAGAACTACGTTGTTAAGGACAACAAGCTATTTCGCTGTCTAGGTGACGATAAAAGTGAACTTCGATGGGTAGTACCGAAGGGCGCGAGATGGCAACTGTGTCGGATAAATCACGACGAAATCGGACATTTTGGCGTTGAAAAGACTCTAGAGCGTTTAAAAAAGAATTACTGGTTTCCCAAAATGTCCCGTTTCGTCAAAAAGTATGTCAGTGCTTGTATCGAGTGCGCGTACGCAAAAAAGAATCAGGATAAACGTGAGGGCTTGCTTCATCCGATAACAAAAGTTGAAGTACCTTTTCATACTCTACACGTTGACCATCTCGGGCCCTTCGTGAAATCTAAGCGTGGCTTCACTTATCTTTTGGTAGTTGTGGATGCGTTTACAAAGTTCTGTTTTGCTAGGCCGGTGAGAAACACACATGCTCAAAATGCTATCAGGGTACTAGAGGATATATTCAGGACTTTCAGGCCACCAGACCGTCTTATTAGCGATCGCGGTAGCTGCTTTACGTCCCACATGTTCAAAAGGTTTTGTTTGGATGAAGGCGTTAAGCATATCCTCAATGCAGTCTCTAGTCCACGGTCAAACGGTCAAGTCGAGCGGTACAACCGAACTATTCTTGACTCGATGAAGGCTTCAAGTGTAAAATACGGTGAGAAAGAATGGGACAGTTATACAGGCAAAATTCAGTGGGGGCTGAATAACACGGTTCAGAGGACGACCGGAAGGACGCCTGCTGAAGTGTTGTTCGGTGCCTGTATGAATGTTGAAGTAAATCCGATTTTGAATGAAATCACCGAGAAAACTCGCGAACAAACCGATTTGTCAACGATTCGCCGGGAAGTTAAAGATAGGATAGACAGTGAGCAGATTAAACAAAAGGAATTCTATGATAAAAATAGAAAACCAGCTCGTGTTTATGCAGAAGGTGAACTTGTCAAAATTACCAAAACTAACTTCAATAATGATGGACAGAGTAAAAAGCTTTTATCTTCTTATACGGGTCCATATAGAGTTACAAAAGTCTTGGGTATGGACCGGTATGTAGTAGCCCCAGTTGAGGGATTGATTAATACCCAAAAAAAGCGTCCCACAACTGTTGCTACAGATCGTATGATGCCCTGGATCAATGTCGCTGCTCTAGAAGTAAACGAAGAATCAGAATCTGCATCTGACGACGATTAGATCCTTTATCTGTAGGTAGATATTCGATCCTTTATTTGTAGGTATATTTTTAATATCTGATATGTGGCTACAGAACTGGTATTTCGTTGCAGATTGGATGCGAAAATTGATTGGCCCGCGTCTGGTCCAGAGCTGGTTGACATCGCACAAGCCGAATCGAGCGAGTTGAGCGACAGTCGGCCAAAAATTCCTCGACTAATCGATCGTCCAGGTTTGATGCGAGAATCGATTGGTTCGCATCATTTCGTTAGTGGTAGAGCCGTAATTGTCTCACTAGCCCCATTTAAGCTTAATCGATCGGCTTAATTAGGTGGTTAGTGAAGACACCCTTGATTAATCGATCGTCAAGGTGTGCTTTCTGAATATTGGGTAATTGATTAATCGATCGTCTATTACCCTTTAGATTATTTGTCAGTAAACGTTTTAGTAGCATTCGATTCGGCATAAGTTAAGTTTCTCCTTGTTTCCTAACGACTGCATATTTAATATAATTTAATTAATATAATTTAATATTATTTGTATTCAGTGTAATTCCATTTAAATCTATATGGTGATTGTAATTTGGTCATAAAACTCAAAACTTGTTTAAATTAATCAACATAACTATTGTCATGTAAAATTATAATAACCTTAAAACAAAGTACTGATTCTCTATTATAATGTTAAGTTACAGTATAGGTACGATTAAATGTTTCGAATTGTATGCAGCATGCTCAACCGCCAACAGCCCGATTGTTAGGGTTCCACCTGGTACCGTGTGCAGGGACGCACACGATGTCAGGATGGTCGATTGTTAGGGTTAATTAATTGGCAACATTTTGTGTGATTAAATTTAAATATGTAAATGGCAACTTAATAAAATATCTGCACTGGCAACTCAAGTGAAGTCTGTGAAATCCCTTGCCTCTGATTGGGCGACCAATCAGAGGTCAGCATTTTTCTAGTTTTGATTGGCTATCGATGACCGTCCAATCGCGAGGCGAAGTTTTACCGGGAAAAGATCTGAGCCGTTGAAAAAAAAAACGGGCTGGGTCGGTTGAGCATTCTTTCTTAGACGGTTGTACGAGAAGGTTGTGAGAGAAAAATAAATTACTGTCTGTAAAGTGTCTTTGTTTTATACTATCTTGTTGAGCTGCTTAAGTAGGATCCCAATATTAGTGAGTGTTTGCTACACTACTTCAAAATTGAATTGCAAGATTCCACCCGAACAAACATGGTTGACATAATTTATAGCTACATACCCACATTGCAAATTATATAAAAACTTCTGAAATATTAACCAAATCACTTCGCGATGAACTAAATACGTTAATTAAATAATTTCTATGGGAACCTTAGATTTGTTTGTTGTACTAATCCTCCTCTCCTAAGGCTCCCATAGAAATTATTTTATCAATTAAGTATTGCAAATATCATATCATAATACCTACACTTTATTCCATACTCTAAAATCCGCACATGCGATAATGTTTCCGTGAAGCGGCGTTTAGTTCTTTATTAGTACGAATACATCCATTATGATATTATTTAGTATCATAAATACACTCTTATCTATGAAACGATATCTTATTCATTTATAGAATACCGATAAATACCAACACATTCACCGGCCCATCATGGCCGTCTATAGAACATGTATCTACTCGTAGACTAATATATGGATCTTCCGGCGCTTCGAACTCTATAGACAAAGTAGTAAGATCGTAATCTATGACTTTATTTGTAAGCAAAGCTTTCCCATACTAAAGTAATTAGAAGAGAAATAAAATATAACACGACCATTATTCAGAAAGTGAGGTTGCTGCGACTAATTGATCGGCAATAGACTAATGGTAAGTCTACAAGTGTTCCCAGCTATATTTACCATGCGCCACGTGCAATGTCACCGATCAGACGTTTTACGAAGTGTCCGAAACCACATTTACGAGCCACCGCGCAGCAATTTCCGTTAAGCGAAATGGTTTTTGCGTATTCATGATTCAATAAGCTTAAACTAGATGTTTATACCTGATTAGAGCACTTTTTATGGAGTCATTCCTCAAGCAGCATGTGGGCAGGTTAACACAAGTTCGTATTTCCGTTATAATTATTCCAATGATGTAGTGCGGCGATAAAATAATAAATATTTAGTTTATGCTTGCATTTTAAATATAGCTGATTGAAACTTACATTGAAGTGTATGGAGCTTATTGGGAACAGGTGCTGCTCTGATTTGTTTCACGGAAGAAATTTGATGGAATATGGTCATCATTTAGCTTTTTAGAAGCATTGAACGTACTAACATGCGCACTATGCACAATATAAAAAAAGAAACAACAACAACCAGACGGCAGGCAAATACATCCTGGGAACATTTGAAAAGAAATATCATTGAAAGAAATGTCTGGTCGTTAATAATAGGAAAGGATGAGTCTGCCAAGTTACTAATAAGTAGACTATCATAGTCATCATATCAGCCGAAAGACGCACTGCTGGAAAAAGGTTCAAGGTTCTCCAGAACAACCGGTCGTGCACCGCCCTCATCCATCGACTTCCGCGACTCTGATCAAATCGTCGGTTCACCTTGCTATATAAAATTATAGGCACTATAGTAAGTAACAAGCTATCTACATACTCGTATCTATCTATCTATTTATCTCTCTCTTATGTAGACATTTCGACTATTTAGTATCTGACCAAGTCCGGACATTGCCTGCAACCTATTGAAACTTACTGATTGGGTCGACGGCTATTTTACCTTCATTTGTTAACAGGATAAAAAAAAAATTAAGTCATTAGTGACAGTAATTATGAGCATGATCAGATATAAAATGGCTTGCAATAATGTGGAGAGGAAACTCCATGGTGACTGGTGTTTACGTAATTAAAATTGTACGGATAGATGACATACTTTAGGTTCTATGTAATATTTTTTTATTGGATATATCTACATGTTGCCTACAGCCAATGTTATAATAGTTGATGTAGCTTTGCCATGCTTAGTGTTTTGACATTTTAGTAAAACATTATTATAGCGAAACGGGACTTAAACGCGTTTAAACGTTTATTTAATCACCTCGACGTTTCGAGCGTGATGTTACGTTCATGGTATCGAGAACTGAAGAGGCAAGAGGGAAGAGGGAGATGAAGAGGCTGATAATAAAGACCAAGTGTGGGTAGTTCGAAATACTCCCGCTACAAGAAGACGTTGATACTCGCCTCTTCTCATCAGTCCCTTCGAGATTATGAACGTGACATCACGTTCGAAACGTCGAGGTAATTAAATATACACTTTCTTCGGTTTCGGATATTAATCGTCATCAGGGTGGCTCTACGTAATATTGAAATATACGCGATATAATCCGTTTAAATTGTTTTATTTAAATCAACACTTAAACGTCTTAAACGCGATTAAGTTCCGTTTTGCTATAGTAATGGTGTGCTAAAATTTCAAAACACTAAGCAAATCAGTTAATCAACTACATAATATTATAACATGTATACCTATCCAATAAAAAATATGTATACTTATAACTACGGCGAAGCAAAATGAGGGTAATGAATTTTCTGCGCGGTAGAAGACTGACGTCTAGGCGTGATAGTTCCAAAAACGGTAGCTGTACTGACAATAGTGGTAGCAACAGTGGATCGTACTTTGGTAATTAGGTCGAAGTTAATGCGTCGACTAATGAACAAACCGGGAACAAGCCGACCACCCACGGGGAGTAGACGGCTTAATAAGACCCTCATTAACACCTTAATGGCTATTCTCAATTCGCCTGATTCCACTCCAGATTTGTTTATTTTTTCCTTCTCGGTCCAGCCCGTCGCCCGCGCACATCCCGTCTCGCTCCATCGCCCTCCCTTATTGAATTTCTGCTCTCCTTTTTCTAAACTTATTCTCTTTGACTTAAGATTAGTGACTTATTTAAATTGGCATTTTGTTACGTTTTTACAGTCGGCCTGGGCCGTTGCTCGTTTTTTCTCTGCTTATCTAACTTTTAATTTAATCGCGATGTCTAATGAAACGGCTGTGAAACTTTTTTTTTTTCAATTGTCTTTTAGATGAGGATCGTATCCGTTTAGTTTAAACAGTTCGAGTCGGTTCGTATCTAACGATTTTGTTTATTCAAATGTATCAAAGGGAAAGTATAATTCTAATGTTTTAATGACAGCTTCGGGCGAGACCTAGGCGTTTTGCATGTTTAATATAGCTTCGCAAAATGGTTGACTTGAACCTAATGCCACACGCGAGACCAAATATTTTCACGCCATGCTTCATCGTTTGACGGACATTTATCATTTTGCTCGTATTTTAGACTGAACATCCGAGAATGATTAAGTTTTCAACGTTCACCATCCATATGTTTGCGAGGCATAGCGTCTGGATTATGTGCCCATGCGAGCATATGGAACGCATTGAACGGATTTCACTATTAAGCGTATTTCATACATTCATATCCAGAAAAGGAATTAATATGATGAAACTAAGTAGAGGGATTTTGTGCACTAAGACATAATAATTTTCTTTCGAGCTTCATTCCAATGTACGTTTGCACCTGTTTTGACTAATCGTTAACCAACAATTAAATTAACTTTTAACTAGCTCTTTAATGATAAATGTATACCTACCGAGAGCCATTGGTCTCTGTATCGTAAGGTCACGGAAGATAGCAAAAAATCCAAATTCATTATAAAAAAAACTATATAAAGTCAGGTGATAAACTGTCATAATTACTTGTTATTCCTAACATAAAAACCGATGTAAATAAACATAAAAGGCAGATGCGTTTTCACGAGTAGCAGTTAATTTAGAATGTCGCAGTCATATGTCTATCAGACGGCTATAACGCAATATGGGGGTGGGATGCTCCAAGATTTCCGTTCGCAATAAAGCCAGCACATGCCGACGAAAGATATTAAGCCTCCTCACAATTTGCCAGAACTTTATTAAAACGAGATTACACTACTGTTCGGTCCGCCTATAACACGAGAATAAAGCCCGATTTACATACTTGTGATGCTACACGTTTATTACTCACTTTATTTTAAGTATTGTGATTATATTGAATTAAGTCGCTTTATGAAAAAACATAACAACTTATGTTTTGTATTCAAGCCTTCGTTTTAGTACTTATCGTATACTTTTGATCTTTTTAACAGAGTCGCACTTGGGCAAATATTATCCGCCCCGCGAAGTAGGTACGCGCCAACGGACGGAACAGGATTATCGGTCGTATCATAAAGTTTGATTGTCCCAACCGAAGAAGAAACATTACATTTTAACCGAGGCTAGTACCTACAAGGGAATGTTTTAATAAAAAAAAGTGTTAAAGCCTTTATTATTTTTCATGGCGCGATATCACCGAGTTCGTACCCAATAAAACGTATGACGCTTTTTATTAAAAACCCGAATGGGAAATGTGTTAATTTCACTGTTGCGTACCATTGACAACATTGAAACCTCAGATTTAACGCCACCGCACAAACAACCCGCTTTTATTGATTATCAAAAGCGCACAATAGATAAAAGATGGCGCTGGGGGTATTGTTAGTGGGTCGCAGCGACGGCGCCACCGGAGTCGCGAGCGTACAAAAATGGCAGTTGCATATTTTTTCCACGTAATACCGTGCCCTTCCAAAAGAAAGCAAGCCCTATACCTGCGTTCTTAAAGACCAAGTTCGTGATAATACAAAGTTAGACATAGGCAGCCACAAAACAGGCACCGTCGTATTTGTGGTAGAGCATCGTCATTGTTCGCTAAATTGTCGCTTGCACGGAACAGGCTTGTCGTGAGTTAGGAACGAGCACAGAGCACACAATGACAGTACATACATTTAAACACCTGTTATTAAACATGCATGCAGGGTCACCCGTAGCTACGGACTCGTTAAATACAATGACAGATAGAGATCGGAACCGCGATTTGGGATGCATCCACAATTACCGACACGAGCTGCCAGATGATATTATAATTACCGAGTTGAACGAACTCTTTATTTCGCATTTAAATATGAGTTCAGGAATAATTTCGGGGTTTAACATCCTATCTACACCGCGATCTGCAAAAACCTTAAAGCTACATCATCGCAATATGTAAACCGCGACGAGAAACACTAAAACAAAGAAGTGAACTAAAATCGTAAATGGAGCCAAGCGTCATGCTCGGTGAAAACTTCCGTTATGAACGCTACACTGCAAGATTACACGCCACAAAACTTCCTCTTAGCACTTGACAAAAACGGATCATGTTTATTGTTCAATAGGATTTTATGGGTTTAACAGATTTCATATGAGCCTCGCGCCGCCGAATACCGATCGGATAACACGAAAAGCTTTAAGTCGATCCCTACAAAATCTGCGACCAGTTTCTAAGTGATTAAAAAATATTTCGAGTTCCGATTTCCAAGTGCACAATCGATTCCTCGGACGGCTATAGATCCTTATAGGGATTACAGCGGCCGCATGCGACGACCGCCCATTTGTCCCCCTTGCACCAAACAAGGTGTTAAACTGAACAGTAGCGAAAGCCATTCTTTGCGCAACCACAAATTGGATTCAGTTCGTAACATACTTCATAATAAAGCGCGCTCTTGATAAAATTTACTGGCATTTAAATCTAGAAATGAGAAGGAGAAATGTACGCGTCATTTGACATTTGAGCATGGAGTTGAGATGTCATTTAAAACTTAACTGAGATAAACGTAATTGGTATAATAATGGCGGTTGTTTTTTTGGTTCTGTTACGTTTTAAATATTAATGTTTCGTGACAGGGCGGCGACGCGCGCTGCGAGGTGTCGGTGGTTTTCTGGCACGGCGCGTTCGGACCGGTTCTCCGGTGCTCTCCTCGCCAGAAAAGCCAAACACGTTGTACCGAGAGCGATAAACCCGGCCTCCTATGCGGACCAACTGCAAACGACCCATTCGTAACAATTTGCACAGTATAGGCCGCGAATAAGATTTGATGTTCACGCGATCAGATATAACTGCGTGCCGAGGCAAACTAAATATAGATTAATCTAGCTTTCTTGACGTGATTTAGATCTCGGTTAAAAATGTTGGAGATCTTAATAACGTTTTGAGTACATACCAATGGTGAATAGAACGCGGAGCTGTCGACGCCGATGCTGGGGTAGGGGTTCTGGTCGGTGGAGGGGTAGGGCGTTCCGTAGACGCCGACGGCTGCACTGGAGAGCCTGGGGTAGGACGAGAGCGCCAGCCTGGCTCCGTCGTACTGGCAGGAGCAGACAGTCTGTCCGGAGACGGGGTCGGTGATGATGGGGCGCGGGGTGTCGCAGCAGGAGGCGGCGGGGGTGCTGGCGTGGCTGCCGGCGCCAGGGGAGAGCGCGCCGCCGGCCACGGCGGACCCGCCAGGGGACAGCGGCGGCGCGGAGTTGGAGCCCCCGTCCGGCGAAGTCGCCGCGCCGCCCGCGCCCGCCCCGCTGCTGCCCACAAGCAACTGCAATGAACAACAACGCACAAACTGAGAACCAACCACATCACGCAAGAAAATATAATTTCAAACGTGCATCATCGACAATACTTTGGAAAATGCGCATCTTAAACCGTATAAAAGCGAAATGAGAGCATGATAAAAGTTAGGGACTACGATTTTAATTGGAGCAACAGTTTTTTGCAAAGTTGTCGTTGCATTACACATAGATAAATTATAACTGCGTGTATACTCGTATCCACATAAAGGGTGCGAGTAGGTTAATCTATTTCAGGAAAGTCACCACTTTCTTGACTAATTATTTATCTGTATACTACAATGTATTACTCGTACTGATTGTAAGCGGAATAAACAGGTAAATATCCTTTCCCAAAACATTGTGCAACATATTTCTCGAGACTAGTATTCCTACCTATAAAAATATCTACATAGCAAGAGCATAATGACAGGTCTTAATAATGTATAATCATAGTTATATATTAGAAAGCCACGGCGTACAATAATTTCGGTTAGAAGTGTTATTGGACGCCCACACTGCGATTGTCACTTCATATTCGGCGGCAGCCGTTGACTGAAATAATGTTATGTTATGAGCAGAAAATAACGAATACTGCACGGGGCAGGAATGTGCTGATTGTTTCCTGGAAAACGAGTCCGATGAAATTCGGAAAAATATACTCGTATTTTAAATTACATTTTTGCGTTTCTCATGGCAATTGGATTTAGCTGTACCGTAAAACAGTTTTGATTTCGAACTTCTAAGAGAGTTCTAACTCTCTTAGAAGTTTGAAAATAATAATATCAAGATTGTAATACAAAAAAAGATTTACTTGCACGTTGAATTAGGCTTATGCACCTTACATTAAGATTCCTTGTCATTGCTTGATGACAATAATGACTTGATGAGCATTTGGCGGGAACTTGTAAAATTGTTCACCATTGATATTGAAGGCAACAAAAGTTATTGCAACTTGTAGTTATAAGGCTGTAAGTCACTTAAAATTGTATTTGCGATAAAAAGGTTCATCTCTCTCCCTCGTATTTATTGAATATTGATCGATCTTCTGTCAGTAAAAAAGAAAAACGACTCCAATGTCTCCAACGCGAAAATAAAGCACGTGTGTTCGAATTTTTCAGAACGGGAAGTAGTTGATGCCTTATCAGGCTTATTCTTGCACTCGTCTTGTATATTTCGGATTCCACATGACGTTGGGAGAAATGAAATCTTATCGGTGCATAGGTCATCGCAAAAATACTCGCTAGCCGGAACTCAGTATCTAATTTCGCTGCTTACTAATTTACAATGCAATATCACACTTTCATTAACCTAGGACGTATGCCCCACGAGCGATAACAAAAAAAAACAACTACAACTTCGCAACTTGGCCCGCGCCGCGTAAACATCTTTTTTTATCGTGGTCGGGTGAAAAGTATCCTATAACCATCCCTGTACTAAATTGTTTAAATATCTAACCGTCTTAGCGCAAATAATTCAGATTTAATAATTAATTAGAGAAAGAATTTGAATTGTAATAGATGCTCATACGTAACATAAGAAAACATGCATCGCCTTGCAATCATGATCTTTTCTCAATATCCCTGGCCGCCAGTGGTTTTCAACAAAATTTAATAATGGTGTAAATATTTTAATAAGTTCTTTCCAGCACTCAGGGCACTTTGAAGTTCCGGTCTACAAAGTACAGGTACAAATAAGCTTAGTACTTAATTATATTAGCTAATGCCCCATAACGCACGCCGTTTAAGAAATACAAATGGTCGGCAAAAGATCAAAGACTCGAGAAGTGGTTTCGAGGACGTCAACAGATTTTGGTCAACAGCGCAAGATTGACTTCGAAATAATAGAATAAGTTACTATGCACACAAAACCCCACTTCACCCACTAACTTGAGAGACTTCAACTTGTTTTCTTTTAACAGAGCGAGAAGACTTTAAAAGGGCTCTTTGTCTTGTATTAGCGACAATATGGTTGAAAAAGTCAATATCTGAATAGGTTAGAATATCCTTCGCTTTAAGTTAGGTATTTTTGAAAGTAACTTAGAATTTTCCCTTTAAGTTGACCATATCGTCAATAAGAAATGTCATTTCTTATATTTTTTTTACGTTTATGTAACTTTTTACGTTGTGTTACACTGCAAAAAATAAATTACTCAACTAGTTGAGAAATAGCCAAATTGTGCTTAGTAGTTACCAAAATTATGCTTATTATACACCACTTATTTTGATCACTAGGAGCCGGTAACTAGCAGCTATCATTAGGGCTACCTACTGTTAACAATTTTTTTTTAGTGTAGTCGGCCTCATATGTGGCTGTTAACTTTTATTTAGTAAGCAATTTGTCATGAGCTAAAAGTAAAATTGAATCAGCGACTTTTCACGATGCCCGTACTTATCTCCAGCCACTGGGAATTTTTCCCAACACAGGAATTCATCTATTAGTTAGTCCAGCATCTTTGGCAATAATCCAAACATAGCCAACAGATATCAGATTTGCAACAATTTAATTTCAAATCGCAACAACCACTACGTAAGCTACGTTTTCTTTATTAACCTTAGAATAAATACGCCTACAAACCTAGTCTGCGCTTGAAAGTGAAGCCAGTTTTGGTTAGCCACGGGGACGTAAAATCAAAAGCAGCTTGATCTTTCGCAAATTTGTTATATAAAGAATCTCGTTCGAGGCGTATTTATTCTAAGCTTATAACAAACTAAAATATACAATCAAGAGCCTAGTTTATTTGAAATTTACTTTGGGTTTAAAACTGATTTTGGGTTAAGAGGCCTTATTCCTTTTAAAATGCTGATTGTTTTAGACATTTTCTCCATGATCAAACATGTTTCTTAACATATCATTTTACCTAGAACAGGGCTATTGGGATTTAATGGTATATATTTAAAACCTACAGTTTGTATTTTTCATTGATAATTTTTGTTTCAAAAATGAAACGCAATGAAAGCATGAAATAGCTATGTTACTACCTAGAACTCGGGGAAAAGTATTATTCACTTCAAAAAGATGGTTGAAATTATCAATATATTTGACATAATATGAAAAAAAATTTTTTTAAAAGGAATAAGGCCTCTTAAGTTTTGGAGGAGAAAACAGACGAGAACGAAACCTCGATTTGTATGGAAAAATAAGCAGTGGGATTTCCTCTTAAGTGACATTGACAACTTGAGGCTTAAAGGTAAATTGCGCACATCGCTAAAGTGATGAAATATTGAATTATGCCCCAGTATTACATTGTTTTCTTCGTTGGACCGAGTATTTCCGCTGCGGTAGTACCTACCAGCCTATGCAAGTTTAGTTCTAAAATCGAATGTAAAGTTTACTTTGACCTTTTCTTCAACGGCTTGATCCGTTACCTACTTTACCAGAGTTCGTAATGTAACTTGGGTGCGTAAGGTCCTCGTAAACGAGATCCCCTAAACTAGTCAATTACCAGCATATGTAAGTTTGTCAGTCGGGAAACCCGAGTCTGCGCAGCGACGCGCATCATTCGACGCCGGGCTACGATTACAAACGCCCGTCCCGTTTGTGTACCTACACATCGCTATCGCATCGCGTGCGTTCCTGTAATTAGTTATATCCAACGATAACGTGTTCACTATGTGTCATTATGGCCGCGACACTGATATTTACAACTATACAAGTCTAATCGGTCTGTCGGTAGACACCGCTCGCTCCCCACCCCACTAGGAGAGCTCGTTAGGGTTTAGGTTTCGTACGACCAATCCAATACAACCTTTATTAGCAACAAAAACACGACGGAAAATGTTTCGTGTAGTGTCAAATCAGATTTTGTCGGCCTATCGTGAGCTAGATATCGTGTTCCAACATTATTATTAATACGTGATTGTCTTTGTTTGAAACCGCTATCTACGTGACACTGACAATTTGCCGAGGTACATCTAGCTATTGAACAGCTTAGTTGGAACCATTACAACGCTATCAGTACCTACACGTACTTATTACATAGTATGCTAATGACACGTGATACGGAAAGGCCGTACTACTTAAGGATAACTGTTGGAAAGCAAAAAATGTTGTTTTAACTTTTTACTAAGCATTCACGTTAATGCTGTCTCTAGCTATATGAGAAAATGTTTACACTCAACTGCGTTTAAGCGATTAGACAGCAGATAACTTCGATTACAACACGCAAGGTTTAGTTATTTTATAATGAAAACTGCGTTGCATTTTATTGAGCTGCAACCGACCGCAAACTTGACTGAGCAATAAAATCTATTATAGGGCAATGAAGTTGCGAGGGAATCTATAACAATAACAAAGCATCTGATCCACGGCGCCGAGGGTTGATCAAATCAAATACAACCGATATTATATCAATGTGTACCGAGGGGTGCCCGCTCCGCTAGTTAGGTCAACAAAACTTCTAATAAAAACTACTTGGACGTAAAGCTATCCCAGTTAGATGACAGTGCAAACACTTCGTAACGAATCCAGAGATTTCTATTACCCTTAAATTAAAAAAAAGCTTTAGTAATTTAGACCAATCTGTCAAATGAAGAGTGTTCAGCAAAGAGAGGGGCTCTTCGGGAGGATTAATAATGTTTTATGTGGGAGGATAGTTCGAAATGGGGTTCGTAAAGATATTTCTGTTGGAAAAGTGAGTGTCAGCTTTCGTCCCTGTAGAGTTCCGGAGGACTTTAATCAACGTATTATAAGATGGAATAGTTTGTCACACGGAGGATGGACACATATTGTTTGCGCCTTGAATCTTTATAAAAATGTTGACGTTATGAAAGCAAATATCGGTGATAATCTTATATTGCCTTGAAAAAGGATTATGAAACAAGTTTGCAATATTAGTAGCTAATTTTTAAAAGTATAAGTCCCTTTATAATGCCTGTGTACGAGTATTAGCACATCCAGCCACGCCGACTGTTAGACTATGAAATATATTGCCAGAATATGCAAATTGTGACACTTAATGTCTTCTTATGTTTGTTTGGGACAGTTAAGTTGCTATAAAATTAATGTTCGTGATAATTAAAATAAAAATAGTCTGAGTTCAGACCGATAACGGTCATAGTTGTCAAATAAATTAGCGGCCACATGTAAAGTTTGATGAATAGTTCGCGGGCGTAGGCTCGTAGATTTAGTAATGCGGAAATGCGATTTTTGTGCCTAAATTTCGTTCATTTTAAAAGTGTTTAATTTAATAGATGGTTTTTAAGGTTTATTTTCATTGAATTGGATATCTTGACTTTGTATCACATATTTGAGTGTAAGTTTACAATGTAACTATATTTAATAATATTTGATTGTAACTACAACTACGTACTTTCAGATTTTAAGAAGGTAAACAAATTTACTAGTAGTAGAATCGTAAGAACAAGGCAATTGTAAAAAATAAAAACTAAAATACTATTACTGACTAATACTAAAATCCACATAAGAACTTAATTAACTTGGAATATTAAATCATCAAAGTTCAAACGCAAGCCGATTATTCAGCAGCCATGACAGTGGGAGTGGTCTCATTGTATATTCGTCTAGTAGGTAAATCTTTCGAATTGGACGGCAGCTACATCACAGGTATAGTCAGGACGCTTTCAGTCCGCTATCAATATTTGATGAGTTTCGGACACCGGCCGCCGTCCCCTCGCCTAACGGCCCCGACTACTGTCATAGTGTGATCTATATCGAAACCTATCCGACAGCTACACGCCGGCAAACTCACTCCAAATCACAGCATTAATATTATATTACGGGCTAGTTTTATTTTCCTTTTTCGAAACAATCTGAAACAATACCTACTTGCAAAACAACCGAGTTATTAGATAGACATTATCTATACCAACGTAATTTACATTTTAATTGTGCGCATAAAAAATACGCTTATAAACGTACATTAAAACTTCCAGATCGTAATTGAAAAACATTAGCTACCTGTAATTTGGAATCTGCATTTGAATATAAAGACCGTTCCAGAGTTGGAATGCGCCATCATAAAACCGACCAGCGGACAGTAAAGGCGTAGTAATGTGTTTATTTTAAAAGCACAGTTAAAAGGCATAAAGATGATCTCATAATTTCCATTACATTAGCAAAGGCATTATCCCGGCTCGAAGGCTGACCGGTCGCTCCAATTTCGCTTCCAACGGGATATGTTAAAGAGGACATTATAATAATTAGATTGTTATCAGATGTTATTATATGAATTTTCCAAAATTATAAGAGGGAACGAGTAAGATAAGTCGATGATATCGTGACGACGGTAGGCATAGATTACGGGCCCGCCGGAGGCAGGTAATCGGACGCACAAATTTTGGTCCTTTAGAGAGGCACGCCATACAAATCGATAACCGATCATTATAATGATTGGCCAGTAAACGCCATTCTTGTTCTCTTTGCCCCGGCTTGACGAACGGGAGTCGTGTATTAATTTGAGACGAGGCGGCAAACGTAGCAGCCTGCTTATTTAACTTCACTTATGCGGAACATGAGCGTAATGTTTTCTTCTGACATCAAAAACGAATTCAGACGTTTCTTTATCAATCTCAGCCGCTAATCTTACAGAAGCCATGCTTGTGTTGATGTTAAGGGTAAGATTGTCGAAGAAATTTATGCTAGGATATAAGCTAGGGGTCCGCAACTTCCGCCAAGTACAACTTTTTTATTCAGTCGGGTGAAAAATATCGGAATCTTTGGATGTTCAGCTATTTCGGTACTATAATTGCTTAAAAGAGTGATGAGAGATGAGAGGGGAAATATTGTTTACCAACGGATGGCGCTATACCTACGGCCCGCGTGACCATACAAACTTGATAGCAAGAATTTTCTTGTAAGTAATAGTGATCTCTCTGTTTAAAATGTTTAATGAGACACAATGAATAACCAAGCACTCATGCCTAGATCGTAGAGGTACTTCATTTGTGGTCAAAAATACTTTGTGGTCCTACCAGAAACTATCCTAATTTCTGTTTTGTGCCATCATCATCTTTACATAGTTATTTTCATATGTCAATGTCTGTTCACCGAGAACTGGACATAGGCCTCTCCCATGGCATGCCATTGGACTATTTTTTTTGTTGGAGCCACGGTTATCTACTTCTGCCAAAACGCAGTCTCCATAACACGTCTTCGTGGATGTGAAAGGCTGCCACTTAAGAGGAAATACCACAGGTCATTTTCCATGAACCAATCGTAACAAAATTTTGAAAAAGGAATGTGATGGAAATGTTTGGTGTCGGACCGTTTAAATTTTTACGCTTATTATTATAAAATTTGTGTATTTAGCGTCTATTTTGGCCAAAATTTCGCCTAGTACCTACACAAATTGTTTCATTACTATTTAGTTTCCAACATTTTGTTACGTTTGGCTTAGTTTTGGAGAAGGAAACAGTCAAGAGCGAAATCTCGATTTGAGTAGCCCGTTAAGTTTAGACTTCATTTTTATACATCGCCATTACAAGGTGCAAACTTATGAAAACTGACAGTATTGAAAAATGAGCAGTGGTAATAAAATAAAAATAAAAGCCTTTTATTTCTTACAAAAGGATAAGATAGTTACAAAAAAAGTACGGTGGTTACTTAAACTGAGCTATGTAGGTATGTATTTATATTATCTGTATATATTTTTTTAGATAGGTACATACCTAATAATTACTTTTAAGTTTAATGTTTATAATTAGCGTATTTTTATAATAGTAAATTAATCTAAACTAGGTATATCTGTAAGAACCCCTCTACATGTGAAGGCCTCCTCCAAAGATAGCCAATCCTCTCTTGATTGGGCTGTTGACACCAATTGTGACCAGCCGTTTTTCTGATCTCGTCTTCCCATCTAGCAAAAGGTCTTCCTTTTTTCTTTTGCCTTGGGGGCCTTGCCATGTTGTGACGAGCAGTGTTATATGCTCTTAATTGAACCAATTTAGTTTCTGGTTTTCAAATTTGTCGACTAGAATGTACCTACTACCATATTGAACTATTTGGAAGTGTGTTGTCGCGCGTTACCATGACATGTGTCCATGGCGCAAGTGAGAGTGAGTGGAAAACTGCAACATTACCCGCGATCAGAAAAACGCTCGTTTTTAAACGCAATGCAATCGAAGCGTTAAATATTTTTTAGCGCTAACGAAGCTTTAATTACTGTCAGTTGGTACGCTTTATACTTAACGGTCAAATCACGTAATTAAACATTTTGCACTTAACAAAAAAACACGCTTAAGACGGTATCTCATGTCAGAGTCGTAATGCTATCTATGTTAGCGGTTTAGAAGATATAAAGAAGACATTAATACAAGTGGCTCTGTCAGCTGTAGGTATAGGTATACCTCGTGAGTTTCCTTCGGAATTACTGAAAGCATCATTTGTTATACCCCATATCTTCACAATTTTGAAACATTTCGAATAACTGAATCGACGATATAAAGTTCTATATACATCATTTCATGAAACTCGTTTGAGAAATGCGACCCCTAGGCGAGAACAGCCGGAAAGCTTCACGAAATCCAAACAGCTGGACATATGAAAGAATTTTGGGCCAAGCTGAAATTTAGAAATTCGCTCGCTCGGTCTACTATAGGTACCTACTCTCTCTAAAGTGCCGTGAAACATGCCAACTTTGCCCGCTTTTTTCGTAAAAACCCGAATTTCTCTCATTTTTTCTATGACGGGATAAAGTTTTTTTTTGTCTAACGCATCCATCGTATTCATATGCATGCGTTTATTACGAGAAACAATTTTTAAATCTACATTTAACCAATTTTTTTATCAATTTTCCCCTCGGGTAAAGTTATCTAAACTTTTGCAAACATTGCCCAAATCGATTATTTTCGTTACTATAGCCCCTACAACGTTAAGATAAGGATCAGTATAAAATCTGGGGTAATAATGGCGTTCTACTTAATATCTTGGTCTTAACTGTACACACACGTGTGCAATATGGGTGGGCAATGTTACATAGGTATTTTGTTTTTCTCCATACAAGCCGAATCAAGCAGTTTGAAATTGTCAGGGTTGTCACTTTTGGTTGAGTAAACCATCTTTACCAATACCATTATCAAAATGAAAACAATTATGCTTAATATTCGATACTAATAGTTTGGCGGTTATTTTGTTACTTTACGTTAGAATAATCCAAATAAAAATTGTCATAATTGAATATTCTATGTTTTTTTGTTTTATGGACATGGCATGACATGACATGCAGCTAATGCTAAAAGTACAACGGCTTAATAGAAATATAATTTACCTTACCTTAAATACATAACCCTCCTTTATTTACGCAGTCAGGTAAAATTACGACAAGGTGACAACCCTTACCCTTTTTTTAGTCTGGGCAATGTTGGCATTCATAGGTTAGCAAGTTACTGGATAACATTGCCCACCATCATAACTCCGGTTGTAATAAGTATTTTTAGTTTAAACTACAATAAAAATGATCTACAGTTCTTATTTTATAACAAGCAATAAGATACATTCACCTGGGGCTTCCCCATTCTGTAAAAAATACAACAGAACTTCACCTAGAATTGGCCCGCCAAATCACGCACCTTATTCGACTAGTCCCAACACGTTACGGAATGAAGTTGCGCGCAAATGTGATTCCCAGTGATACCACAGATATAATCTATTTTCCACTAAAAATAGTAGTGTTGCCATAATCATCTTGAAATTGTCTACAGTAACGTTTCTTTTTTTAAGTAGCGTTTTTGGGCAAACCTTCCCCTCCCTTCCTTCCCTATGGAGGCAAAGTTGGCGTATTTCACGGTGCCTAAATAAATGCAGGACGTAACCGCATAGAGGAACATTTGGTTTCGAAACATATTTAGCCGTTTCTGACACACAACCGTGAGCAAACCCGACATTTTCAACTGTACGTCGTACGAACCTAAATAAACATGACTACAAAAACATAAGTAGTTTCAATTCACGAAAACACGTCTTACACACCTTTAGGGCTTTACATAGATTAAAATATTATGTATGCTTGTCCACCGTGGACGTTAACACTTTACATAAGTGATATTGACCAATTACGTTTACTAATTGATTGATCAATAAGATAACGTCTAAAGAAACCGTGTTGCGTATCATTACAAACACGGTTCAGCTAAAAATATATGCACAATATATCTCAAGGATTTTCCTTTACGCATAGGACAAGGAAAACTTATTTTAAGGCTTCTAGTTCATATTATAATATAATAAATAAATAAATAAATAAATATCAGACAACCTCACACAAATCAACCCAAATTAAGCTCAAGAAGGCTTGTGTTATGGGTACTAGGCGACGATATACATACTTATCTATCTTCTATATATATAAACGGATTTGTCCTGACTGACTGACATATCAACGCAGAGCCGAAACTACTAATGTTAGAGAGTTGATTTTTGCACAGTAGGTTACTTTTATAACGTGGGCTAGAGATAAGAAGGGATTTTGAAAAATTCTATCCCTAAGGGTGTTAAAAAGGGGTGCAAAGTTTGTATTGGATACAAGTTTTTTTTAAAGCTAGGAACTTGAAACTTTGTTAGAAGATATTAAAATAAAATAAAAGAAAACTAATTACAGCGTTTTTGAAAATTCATCCCCTAAGGTGGTAAAAAAGGGGTTGAAAGTTTGTATCGAGATCAAATATTTTTTTGAGCGCGGGACTTGAATCTTTGTGTAAAAGCATACTATTAGAATACAAGAAAAGCCATTTCAGCGTTTTCAAAAATTCGACCCTTAAAAGGGTAAAAAAGGGGTTTAAAGTTTGTATGGAGATCAAGTATTTTTTTGAGCGCGGGACTTGAATCTTTGTGTAAAGGCATACTATTAGAATACAAGAAAAGTTATTTCAGCGTTTTCAAAAATTCGTCCGCTAAAAGGGTTAAAAAGGGGTTGAAAGTGTGAATCCATTACAAATTTCTTGAAACTTCTTATTAAGTCATATACAATAATAACAAAATAACATTAATTTAACGTCATCAAAGATTCAACCTCTAAGGGGATTAAAAGGGGGATGAAAGTTCATCTTGGGGTTCAAATTTAATTTTAAGCTAGGAACTTTAAACTTCATAAAAAGTTATGCAAATAAAATAGAACAAAAGTGATTTCAGCGTTTTTGAAAATTCATCCTCTTAGGTGGTAAAAAGGGGGTTGAAAGTTTGTATGGAGATCAAACCTTTTCTTGAGCGTGGGACTTTAAACTTCGTATAAAGGCATATTATTAAAATACAAGGAAAGTAATTTCAGCGTTTTCAATAATTCATCCCCTAAAATGGTTAAAAAGGGTTGAAAGTTTGATTCCATTACAAATTTTTTGACTAAGGCATATATAATAATAACAAAATAACATTAATTTAACGTCATTATAAATTCTACGTCTAAGAGGGTTAAAAGGGGGATGAAAGTTTGTCTCGGGGTTCAATTTTAATTTTAAGCTAGGAACTTGAAACTTTGTAAATAGGTATTAAAATAAAATAAAAGAAAACTGATTTAAGTGTTTTTGAAAATTCATCCCTGAAACTGGTAAATAAGGGGTTGAAACTTTGAATGGAGATCAAACCTTTTTCTGAGCGCGGGACTTTAAACTTTGTATTAGTGCATATAATTAGAATACAAGAAAAGAAATTTCAGCGTTTTTGAAAATTCAGCCCTGAAGGTGGTGAAAAGGGGTTGAAAGTTTGTATGAAGATTAAACATTTTTTTGAGTGTGGGACTTGAAACTTTAAATAGAGGCGTATTATTAGAATACAAAAAAGTGATTCAGCGTATTTGAAAATATATGTAGCCCTGAAGATGGTGAAAAATTGGGCAAGTGCGAGTCCGACTCGCGCATGAAGGGTTCCGTACATATATATCAATAACAAGTTTGTTGTATGGGAGCCCCCCTTAAATATTTATTTTATTTTATTTTTAGTATTTGAAAGAAAGACAGAAAGAAAGAAACATAGATTAAACAGGATTTGTTGTTATAGCGGCTATAGAAATACATCATCTGTGAAAATTTAACTGTCTTGCTATCACCGTTCTTGAGATACAGCCTGGTGACAGACGGACGGACGGACGGACGGACAGCGAAGTCTCAGTAATAGGGCCCCGTTTTTACCCTTTGGGTACGGAACCCTAAAAAGGGGTTGAATGTTTGGAATTGAATGGAGATCACACCTTTTTTCGAGCGCCAGACTTGAAACTTTGTATAAAGGCATATAAAGAAATCAAAAAAAGTAATTTCAGCGTTTTTGAAAATTCAACCCCTGAGGCGGTAAAAAGGAGGTTGATAGTTTGTATTGAGATCAAACATTTTTTTGAGCGCAGGACTTGAAACTTTGTATAAGGGCATATTATCAGAATACAAGAAAAGTGAATTCGTTTTTGAAAATTCAGCCCAGAAGGTGGTGAAAAAGGGGTTGAAAATTTGTTTGAAGATCAAATATTTAATTTGAGTGCGGGACTTGAAACCTGAGTTCATAATGATTCCGCGTAATTAGAGCAATTTAGCCGAAAAAAAAACAAAAAATGAGGCCAAGAGCGAGTCGAACGATACCATTACGTATAAAATGGCAAATAAAAACACGTTCATTGTATGGGAGCAGCACTTCAATATTTATTATTATTAATTTTTTGTTGAATTACAGTAACCAACATCAAAATCATCAACTTGCAAAAAAAGAAAAGTAATTTCAACATTGTTTACATCTGAAAATAATAAAATAAAGATGTAAACTGTTCAAGATAAGATTCCACGCGGACGAAGTCGCGGGCAACAGCTAGTATTAGATAAATAAATATTTAAATACATAATACATAGAACATCCATGAGCCAGGCACAAATATTCGTGTTCATACTGATATTTGCCCTTGCCGGGATTCGAACCCGGGACCGTCGGCTCAGTAGGCAGTTGCTTAACCACTGCGCCAACCGCGTCGTCAATATAACGAATGATATTTAATAAGTATAGCCCGACAAGGAGTTTTACAACAATAACAACCTACGCCATATTACGGATTTTTAGTGGTACTAATTTATTTTACTGACAACGACACTGGTAACTGACGTTGAAAGTCGGTGAATGTCACTGATGTAAACAAAGAGGAAACAAGAATAAAATATTCCGCAAATTTCAAGTATGTTTTGCATAATAAAGCCAAAACTATCCACAGTGATGAAAGTCAAGTTTTGTTCAATAGGATTCAGTATTTATTTCGCAAGAATAACGAAGGATTGAGCAGGTGCAAGCGGTGGTAGCCTAGTGGTTAGGGCATGCGACTTTCAATCCGGAGGTCGCGGGTTCGAACCCGGCCCGTACCAATGAGTTTTTCGGAACTTATGTACGGAATGTCATTTGATATTTACCACTCGCTTTTCGGTGAAGGAAAACATCGTGAGGAAACCACCTAAGCCCAATAAGGCCTAGATTCCCCTCTGGGTTGGAAGATCAGATGGCAGTCGCTTGCGTAAAAACTAGTGCCTACGCCACATCTTGGGATTTAGGTAGCCGACCCCGATTGAGAATTTATTCTCAAAAAATGGGACAAAGGCTAGGAGGATGATGATGAACGAAGGATTGAGCAGGATTCGCGGTAAACAAGGTTTTGGATTTGGTTAGTGACAAATCCTTGACAAATGGCTATTGATGTTTATTAATGCAATAATATGACGTGTGCATTGCTATATGAAAGCTGTGTTAGGCTATGGAATAGATAGGTCAGCTCCAAAAGTGAAGCCCTTACTAAGAGTCAATTGGACACTATGGCAACGCTTTAGTTGACCTCTGGAAAGTAACATATGTGTACCTCTGGAAAGTAACATATGTGTACCTCTATTCTATATGTATATGTGTCAAGTATCTTGTAACGTAACGGTGTGATTTTGGCTTCAAAATACCGTCGTGCATAAATGCAAAAAAAAACGTAAAAAGAACACGGAATCACATATCACAAGTAAGGTAACTGAAATCATTTGATTTTCTCGATCTTAATATTTAATTTTTCAAATATAACGCCAAAATCGGGTAAAATGTCCTGATACTTGTAACTTTTCATATCCAAGCAAATATAAAAACTAAAACGATCATACTGATGGATTAGGTAATGAAAAGGCCTCACACCGGCCACATTAACAAATGTTATAGACTTAATAGTGTATCAAAATATTATTGTTGAATACACAAAGGGAGGTTCCATCGTCAGGTTTCTGACGCCGTTATTACACCTATCATAAATATAAATCCTTGTCGTCTTACAAGTCCCGAACAAAGCAAACCGGTACAAAGCGCCGCCGTCGCTTAAAACCTTTTTATCGCCCTACCAATACAAAAGCGAGCCCTTTTAACGTAAGCGCCGTGAGTCTTCAGATATTTTTCTGCTTGAAAATATGTAGGAGACGGCGCTACGTTAGCAGAGTAATAAAATACAGCGACACCACTAGATACAAATCCACGTTCGTTTATAGGTCTTGAATTTGCAGTTTGGTTTGATATTCGAACAGTGCCAGAATAGTTTTAAACCCACGATCGGCTGTTAATGTTTGGAAAAGTTGTTTCTTTAATTTATCCTTATGTAAAAACAAAAAATAAAGTTGAAAAGGAAACACGTTGAGCTTCCTTTAAATCCGCGCTTTGAAATCGGCCTCGCATGATAGTTGGCGATGCCACAGACAGACTTAAAAATTCTACGTATAACTAAAACTTTACGATTTAGGTATAATACGTTAAGATAACTCATCTGTTTGCGAAAAAGGTAACCTAGAAGATTTCCAAACCTTAGCAAGCGAAACAAAAAAACACTAACAATCACTGTAATTTCCTTTTTCCTCTTCAACAATATACCTATTCCTTCACCGAGGATGATGTGAATAATGCGTATCTACCTTAAAAAATGACGCAAAATCGTATAGTTCCGCATTTACATATAAAGCCAAATGGGGTCGTTTAAAATTGTAATCAGGTGCGTGGGGCAGCACGAGGACGAGACGGGATCGATCGCGTGGCGCGCCGTCACGACGGATCGATAGTCACGATGACGTGACGCGTGACGCGAGCGACACGCCGGCGACACGGAATTAGAGATGCGCGCGCCTCCGCGCCCTGCGTTTCGATAAAATATAACCCCAACACGACTACGTCGTATGAAGTAAACGGTCGATAATAACATATGACGTTTTTCGATTGATGTACAATATCAATCGCGCCCGCAATTAATAGTTATTTAACGCCACCCATTCAATTATCTCGCGGATTGCATCGATAATTCCAATGGCCGAATTCCCAGTAGTTAATAGTGACCGGGCAACTTCATTTATGGTCGCGACACTGCCCAATCGCCGGGATCGGACATTAATTCTGCAACGTTCGAATCCGACCGAGCGTAAAAGTATGTTAATGTAGCCGACAGTACCTAGGGTATTAATAAAGTTAACGAATAAAAAACACTATCAGCTATCACATTTAATTACCATCTCATCCCATTATATTGTGATGCCTCGGTTAATGCTGCCATTGAGATTGCGAAGGCTCCTTCATTTTTAAGCTTCCCTACCAAATTAGGCGCAAATAGCCCTCTCATTGTGGTAACTGGTATCATTAAACCTTGGCTTTACTAGATAATAAATTCCTGACCACTGTGTTGAGGAGAAATCGATATATGAATTGTGTTAAAAACAATTATGAAGCTCGACGACTCGATTTACTAGATTCTTTTGCGGAACAACAAGAAATGTGCGTGTTTTATTGTAAAACGCAAGAAATGAAGTTCAATTAAACGTTAAGATGTCGTTACTATATGAGGCGGGGAAGCTTACCTTTTTCAAGTGTGTGTAAATAAAATAAACTCACTCGTATATGAAGTCGTGGGGACTCTATGTGTGTCGCGTACATCGTTTGTTAGTAAAATGGGCGAGGAATAATCGCGACAAAATCAATCCGCAGCCACAGAGGCAATCGGGCGAAACGTGGCAATTTAGGAGCCGTGTTCCATGTTAAATTATCGACAAGTTTAATAACAAGCATAAAGCCAATAGCAATAATCGGACTGCAAATTAAGTGCGGGATTAGAGTGGGCACGGAGAAAAACAGTAAAAGCGGCGACGCGTGGAAGGTCGGGCGGTACCTACCGGGTAGGCGCTACCCGGCTACCGGGCAGGCCGGGAGCCGGCGGCTGTCGGACGTATAAATAACATTTAGCGGGTACCGGCGACTCGGATTATGAGGTCGCACGACTCAATTAAACTGTGCTACCGGCCCGGGCTTTTGCTGTGGACTTTTGCCGTGACCTCCCATCGGATTTGCAGATAAATGGGCCCACTTTACGCACAACGTTGCCGTTTGCACGATATTCGGTTGAATTAATGATAATGACGCTACAGCGGTGTATGGGTTTGGTTAGTTTTTGATGGCGGGCAGGACAATAATTGTGCGTGAACTGTACACATCCGAATCATCCTTTCCTTTTAATGACATACAATTACGTTTCATGAATAATTGAAAGTAAAGTGATAGTTCGAAAATTTCTGAATACGTAGTGTAAAAAAATATTCCCATCCAAACATAAATGTAAAGAAAATGCCAAGTTTGTAAACGGTTTAGCTAATAAAAGAAGTGATATCTAACTAAAAATTATTTTTAAAGCTCCTACTATGATGCTTCCTGTCATGCATTAAGTTCTTCAATTACTTATAATGATTTGTTATGTTATTTGCTATTTAACCTATAGACCGCCAAGCGGTCTAGCAATTTACCGTGCCACTGACGCCAGAGTAAAAAAAAGATGTGCCCCAAAATCAACAGGGATTGAAAAATACTTGTAGCGGTTAGAATTACAAAGTTTTTGATCATTGAAATTTGGACGGCTGTGGCCGACGAGGCGTCAGGGCCACGATTTTTTGTTGACGGCCACAGCCGACTGTGGCGCTCAAAAGGTTGGTCTGTGGCAAGTTAGTCCACCAAAAAATTGTGAACGAAGAAGCGATAAAAGTGTTCTTATTCAAATTATGTACTCGTTTAATAGCAGATAATTATGACTCCCTAAATTGCAAATATGTAGGTCAAATTGATTTAAAATTATTGGGGGTCTACAGCGGCCCGATATACCTACGTGTAATATTACACACGGCCGGTGTGTATCGCCTTTTTGCTTCGCATACTTGGTGGAAGCACTGCCGTTTCTCTAGATAGAGATATTATATAATCAACTCAATCATCAATATGTGTCATCGCTAGGTTAACAATAATCAGTAATATCCAACAATATTCTTGATATCACCAAATACTTAATAGATCTATAACCTTTTAGACATCTACTAACGCTTTTATAATCGGTGCGTTCCTTGAAATAAATTAAAAACATGAGGTCCGCGGTGGCAGGTGGAAGAAACAATTAGTGCGACTTTAATGATTTTCGTTTAAAATATATAGCAGTATAATCGTCTTTCGATACTGATAATAACATAATTTCAGTCAGGTGATACTTCTACAAACCGGACATTCTACTAATTACATTAATACCGCGTTAGTAACCTTTACAAGCTTTTATTTAGCACTTCCATGCAACAAATTTAATGCATGACAAATACGACAATGCGTATTTAAACTTTCTTGCAACAAAAGAAATTAGCTGCTAATATTGGTTCTACTATAATGTTTGGCAATATGTTTTTTCGAGAACGTATAACCCCTTACTTCTTAATTACCTATATTAAGAAGTAAGGATACTGTAATAGCACAGTAATAGTAAGTGTCATTTACGAATAAAATACCGACTGTTGAATTTAATTCGGCGGAACTTCTCAACAGTGGTCTCCTCTTATATAAAATGCCAGTAGACTCAGATATGTAAAAGTACCCTTGTGGCTTACTTAGATAATAAAGTTATTAAGTACATAATTCTCGATTCAGGGGCTTGGGGGTCAGGAACATCGTGCTATGTCTACCCGGCTTTACAAATATATGGTTAGGCATAGCTTTGCCAATGTTTTCCCCGTTTTAATGGAATGGATTTACTCCCACCGGTGAATGCATGAAGTTGAAATGCCAATTGCGTAATCTGCATAAACCCAGATGTGTCCCACTCCCTTCAGCCAATCTATTTTAAACTCTGACGTCCACTTTCAACCCTGCGTAATTATTTAACCGAATATTGGAACATCAGTTGCGTTCTATGGAAGCACAGCATAAATTATTGCAGATGGTTCTCTTTTCTGATATTCCGCCTGTTATTGTTTTTTATTAGTTGTTTGTGTCGAATGAAAAGCAATTGGTATTTGGTGTGGGAACACGGCCGTCTAACGCGGTCAACTGGCTACGATCGCGAGCCTAATCGCCGAACAAAGTGGAAGGCGTAGCTCCACCACTGTTCACTACTGTAGTGTACCTATATATAGTTGAAATTGCGTGAACATGCCAATTGCGTAATCTGCATCAACTAGGTAGGTACGTGCGTGCCCCACCACCTTCAGCCAATAGGTACCTATATTTTAAACTCTGACATCAATTGGCGTGTAGAGATTTTTTTTAGGATGTCAATCGATTTTATTATGTATTATGATCAAACGTCTACATGAACTAACTACACTAAGAATGCATTAAAAGTCAGAAATTACCGTCAAAGCACATTCCTACAGAGCGCTAAATAAACGCTCCATACAAATGACCACCTACATTGTGACGTCATTCTTTGGGTTGGGTACCAATATTTGTATGGAGACTATAAGTAATTTGCCATTATGACCGTGAAAAGTGCACTCAAGTTCATAGCTGTCATTCAATTATTGTTTTGTTAAATTATGAGGATTCCGAAAACAATGTCAAAATTTCTTTAGGATAAAAAAAAAATATATAAAATTAGCGTAAGTACCTTTAAAGACACATATATTTTTTTTTTTTTGTTTCACGACATGGAGCAAATTTTATTAATATTACTACAGTATGTTGTATAATGCAACATGAGTCAACACCACTAATATATAAGCCTCAAATGCGTTAAAATGCCGCCTGATGGCTCAGTTTCATTGGTCGATAGGGCCCGCATGCGGGGTGCGGTAGATTTCTATAACGCATGCCATTATGAGTTTCACTGGTCGTTATACCGTCTGCGGGGAGTCCCCGCATGCGTATATCGACCGAGTATCGACCAATGAAACTGAGCCATGAGATTGTATTTTTGTGGAGCGGCGAGGGATGGTCATGAAAGAGACACAATGCTCAAATCTTCCGCTCCCACCTACAACCGTTGCTCGGCGCTCCGCTGATCGCGCGAATTCGTTAGCTAGCTACGATCGCGTGCCAAATTACCAAACTAAAGCGGAAGACGGAGCAGAGCAACCTCGCTATTAGCCCGCGTCCCGTATTGAGCCAGTGTTAGCTGTACACGCTGTACTCAGTTTAAGAGCTGCAGGTTTTATTTGTGTAAATTGAATTATTGATGAACACGTGAGACATGAGACAACAGGCTGAAATTATTGTTTTTCATCCGTCTTTATCGCAGAGACTTTTCAGAGAATTCTTATGTTTGTCGTATCTTTGATTTCTTCCTCTTGTTTTTTATAGTGCGTCAGCGATGTACGAAACGAAAATAGTTATTTGTTTTACAAATTTTGTACAAACTATTAAAGTTGGTTTTAATCTACCACATTTTGTAAAATTTGACCATTGCTAGGTTAGAGTCCTTAGTTTAGTACTTCAAGTAGTTACTTTTACTACCGAAAATCTGCGCTGTACATTTTCACCTCCTAAATGCCGAATGGTGTCCGATTTTAACGCAATTCAATTTACTTAATTCAATTCCTAAGTTATGATTTGTTTTTTAGGGTTCCGTACCTCAATCGGCAAAAACGGAGCCCTTAAAGCACCACTTTTATTGTCTGTCTGTCCCTCTGTTTCTCAGGAACGCCTGGAGCTGAAATGATTGCTTCCCCATGGAAGCGTCAAAAAATCAAAGGTCAACAAATACGCTTGCAAGGGAATCTAAACCTATAGGGTATGACCTAGAACAGGACCTAGAAAAAGAAACAGTCCATAAACCGTAAATTTGTATGTAATGTAGCTTACAATAAATATATCTTTTTGTGATCACAAACTTATTAAACTAACCCTGACCTATGCATTGGGGACAACAGTTTTCCAACGTCAAAGTAAAGTTTATCGCTCAGTACATATCTTTTCGGTACGGCGCAGCCACAACTTTGCGCGACCAGCGGCAGCAGCAGCGGTAAGCGTTAGCGGCAAAAACAACATGCCGATGAAGCTTGCCACGAACCGCCGAGCGCGGTGCCGCTCTAGCGGTTTTTGAAAGAAAGAAGAAAGAAAGAAAATTTATTTCGCCGCAATTATTATCACATATTAAAACATAAAAATTATAAGTATTGTGCGAAAAAGGAGTCTCAGCACATTGCCAAACCACGGGGGTGATTTGACGGCTGGTATTATGTGGATCCACAAGTTGAGCACAGGACTGCACGTTATACATTCCCATTGATCCAAAACTAAGTGAACAAACAGATTATAATACATTTATATAATTACTATAAGTAGGCAATTTATGTTCATCTCACAAAACCGTGACTAAAACTAGCATTATACTTTACAAAATGGCAATCAAACTGTGACAGAATATAATCCTTACTGGGCTTACTGTGCTGGATCAAGCTGCTGGTCTAACAAATATACCTAATTTTGAACGTTTCTTGAAAATAAATATAGAAGATTATATTTTTGCTTTCGATTCGGGGCGCGGCAGGAACAAGTGTATCGGCGATTAGGAGAAGATTCACGCGGACTAATCGCATGGTATTACCTACGTGGCATGATTACCGCCCGCGCGCCGCCCGCCGCGCTGCTCGCCGCTAAGACCGAAGTCTTGGCCAGACATTTGCATGGAACCCTCGGTGCGCGCGACTCGGACTTAGGCAGCTTTTTAGGGTTCCGTAGTCAACTAGGAACCCTTATAGTTTCGCCATGTCCGTCTGTCCGTCCGCGGCTTAGCTCCGTGATAATTAGTACTAGAAAGCTGAAATTTGGTATGAGTATGTGTATGTATTACGCCGACAAAACAGTAAAATAAAAATATTTTTTTCGTGTTCCTCTCGAACACCTAAAGTGGGGGTGATTCTTTTTTTTCAATTCAACACTAGCGTCTTCAAACATTATTTTTTGATAAAGTCAGCAGTTTTGTAAATATTCGCTTCGAAAATAAAAATAAAATTGGGCAAGTGCGAGTCCGACTCGCGCATGAAGGGTTCCGTACCTATATATATATACATAATCTATAACAAGTTTGTTGTATGGGGGGGGGGGGGGGCCCTTAAATGTTTATTTTATTTTATTTTTAGTATTTGTTGTTATAGCGGCAATAGAAATACATCATCTGTGAAAATTTCAACTGTCTAGCTGTCACCGTTGTTGAGATACAGCCTGGTGACAGACGGACGGACGGACAGCGAAGTCTCAGTAATAGGGTCCCGTTTTTACCCTTTGGGTACGGAACCCTAAAAAGCGTCCCGTCCCCCCCACCCCCTCTAACTTCTCAACCAAGGATTAAAAATTATGGAAAAATTCATAAAAATGAGGCGTTATAAGTATACTTTCAATGAAAACTATATTGAACAAATTCGGTTGAGCTGTTTTTGAGTTATCGCAAAATTTCATTAAAATGACGTAAGTGCCGCGCGGTGTCCTTATACTTCGAACGTTACACATATTAGTTAAGTGCCATACTGAATTAAAACATTCCGCTCAATCTGGCGCGTATAATCGATAACTCCAGAAGGTAATAAGTAATTACAGTTACTATGGCGTTTACGACCTTTTTATAGAGCTTGAAAACGGCGGTTTTAAGCCCGTCTATTGTGAAGGATGGACAACTACCGGAACCCTACACTGAGCGTGGCCAGACATGCTCTTGGCCGGTTTTATTTATCGTCCTCCGGTTTGGCGCTGAATATTTTTTTAAGGTCTTTGACAGAACCATAAGATTCTAAAGAATGTTGACTCATTTGCATCAAGTTCTAATTAGTCTATAAAAAACAAATTGCTAATTACATCACAACACTCGTCTTGAACTTGGACATGTATGTGGAGCAAAAGTAATAATATAAACTTTGGTTTTATATTTATTCCTGCAACTTGGAATACGTTTATCAGTCATTCGTTATCATTATCTACGCTTTGTGCGGCATATGGTTACTTAATCACATGTGCTGATATTGAGGCAAAAGTAATATACCTAAATAATAATTTGTACACTACAAGTGTTATTTCATGTATATATATATAATTAGAAATCGGTAAGGTACCTGAGGTAATTGCGACTATATAGGTAAATGCGACTTGTGATGACATCATAGAAGCTCAAGATTTTAAGACCACCTGGCACCTAGGTATACCTCTACTGCCTAAAGTTTGTGACTATTAATATAATTATAAAGTGTTGCATTTCTATGATATTTATTAACAAAAGACGCATTTGCCTCTTTATCGCAATTCGCTTAGGTGACCTTACCCACGTTACCTTTAAACGTTTAGATAAGCCCCCCAAATAATCTGATACGTTTTTAAATACCTACTATTTATTAAATCGAAAACTATTTGGTGTTCAGTATTATGCTTCTGAGTTTCGAGAGATTTTGGTCACAGTATCGAGCCAGAAATTGATTTCAATTAGCATTATCTATTAAATTGTTGTTATATAAATAAATAAATATTAAGGGACAATCATATATATATGTATGTAATAAAGTTATGGTAATATGGAAAAACATAATATACTCATTAGAAATTTCAGTACATTCATATTCTCGCTTATTTTTTCAAGGAGACGATGAGACGGTTTTAATTTAAGTAGACACCTACCTATAATGTCCTCATTGATTTAAGTAAAGATATGTTTGGAGGTAGTTAATTCGTTTTAAGGGCCTTTTGAAGCGAGTCTTCATTGCCTTAAATTGACCATCAAAAATGGGAAAAGTCGTGAAAAGACTCACAGATTGGGGCAAGTGCGTGGTGCACGTTCACAAATGTTGCTCGTAGCTGGCGTATTGGCTGACAAGCGTCAGAAACGTTGCCTTCTGTGGGTGCCTTCTTAGTGCCTGCCGGGTGGAGACCTTGAACACTTATTAATTCCTTGATGGTTTGGGGATTATCGTCACATTGGAGACAGGGAAAGACTAGGGATGTCTGGCGTTATGGTACAGGCAGAAGTGGCCAAAAACGACATCGAGGCGGCGCAGAATGAAGAAGCATGATGAAGATCTTAACAAAACAATGTGTTATATTTTCCCTAGTAAAGGAACCGAAGCAGCAGCAGAACAATCAGTTACAAATCCCGCGATTTGAGTAACTATACTAAAAAAGAAAATTGGCTCTTTTTGTTTCAGTATTTATTCCATTCCAGCCATAGGTCGTAGGCTATTAAAGTGCAACTTGACGTCGATCCCGCCACGGCCGACTGCGATCGGTCAATTAGACGGAAAATTGCTTCAGGACAGCGGCCATTGTTCCGATTCCAATTTTACACCCGTACGGCAATAAAGTACGAAATGTTACGCGTCGACAGACGTGATTATTTACCCGGTAGCAATTTGTGTGATTAATAATATAGTTCAGTTTTTGTTAGTGTTACAACTGTTTTAGAAATTATTGGTATAATAATTCAGTTTAGATAGGTACATAAATAAATATATAGGTACTACGAAATTGGCTGACAATACTGACAAACTACCGTTTGATTATAAAAATCAAATTATGTCTATATCGACGGTAAAAAGCGTAAACGTTGTAAACGCCAATGAAATCCCTTGGCGTTTACAATGTTTACGCTTTTGATAGTCGATATGTCTATATCATAGTAAATAATGAGAAATTTTACAGGGAAAAAATCTTCCTGGCCAATGCAAGACGTATAACTTTTGACAAACCACGGGCGATAATTCGTAAAGCCGCAGATCGCATATTTATGGCCCTCACCTTCGCTTCGGGCTACAAACATCTGCGATCTGGGACATTCACCAATTCACCGCCCTAATAGGTATTATTTGTAGGCAATTATGTGATGACCTCGAATATTTGTGCCTGGGTCATGGTTGCTCTATGTATTTAAGTATATATTTATCTATATAAAGGCTTGTTCGGACTAGGCTAGTATTTTAGTCTAGTAGCGAGTAATTTAGTAGCTAAACGTGTCTGAACACCTAAAAATTAGTCGAGTAGATTAGTAAGTAATTTAGTCGAGTCAATCCATTTTATTCTATTTTTTTTAGTAGTTTAGTAGTGAGTAGCACCCCCCACGACTGAGAATCTGAGACTGTAATTTCATTAAAAGAAAATTCACACAACTTTCGGACATCCTCAAGCTATTCAAGTATTCTTTGGGATCTTCCAATGCTAATTCCTTTAGAAGACGATTAGTACCTCCTAGGTACCTAATCTCTTCTATTGATCAATTGTCGTCGTATCCATAGCTTCTTTTTATTAATCACGCAAATTTCCTCATGTACCTCTTCTAAAATAGCCGTTACAATTAACTAATCACTTTATTCACTTTATTACGCTGCAGGCTGTTCATCTTGCAGAATACCACTGATTTGCGAACTTTACTCGACTGTAATGCGAACGATTTTTAGGCAGTAGCGAATGGTTTAGCTACTAAATTACTCGCTACTAGACTAAAATACTAGCCTAGTCCGAACAAGCCTTAAGTACGTATATCGTCGTCTAGTACCCATAACACAAGCCTTCTTGAGCTTAATTTGGGACAAGATCGATTTGTGTAAGGTTGTCTGATATTTATTTATTTATTAAGTACTATAAGTACGACATTATTTTGGTTACCCACAGATGGTCATATAATTTTTTTAACCGACTATACGCAACTAAAGAAGTTAAGTTATATAATATACATGTATTCACTTGTATCTTGGATGGTCTCCGAACGATTAATTTTCTACTCTGCACCCACTTGAAGCATCTCTGTTTGGCCCTATGGTTGACTGGTAGAGAATGCCATTAGGCATTAAGTTCGCCATTTGTACTAACTTTTGTTTTGTGCAATAAAGTTTAAATAAAAGAAAGCTACCATGCCTTATTTTTTCCATTGTGAACGACGTTACGGGCTCATTTTAGTCTGGAGTCTTGTAGAAATAACTTCCCTGGATTCACCATGAAGATAAATCTTAATATTGCGAACAAGATTCGCTAAATAGATCATTCTCGAAGTAGTGGACTAATTATAAGTAGGTACTTAACATTCAGGTATTTTACATTTTATTAATCCTATATGCTTCTAAACTGTATAGTTTAACTGTAGGTACCTAACATTTAAAAGAATACGTTTTTTCATGAAATATTATCAAGACCTAATTTGTGAGTATACAACTACTAACTAAATATATGTAAATGTATATTGTATTTTAAACTACATTTGTTTTTACACTTGGTCACAACTTTTACATATTTTTCTTTTCATTGAAATTTCCTTTTCACCTTCTTAGTATGTCTTCCTCAACTTTCTACCGAATTCGGAACCCGCGGCCAGGGTGCCAGATAATTCCGATTTTGTACGACTATATCCATAACCAGGCATATATCCATATCCAGGCATATATCCATATTCAGGCATATATACGTATATATATGATAAGAATATATCCTGGCAAAGAACAAAATCGCCCGAAAAATACAAAATAATATGTAAATCGGTATGACATAATAACTTTATTTTGATGATGATGGAAAGGGCAAGAAAGGAAGCATTTTGATTCAGTAACAATAATTTCTCCCAACTCTAATTGAATCTTCCCAACATTATAATAAATTGGCCAGATATTTTTAAAGGGCAGATGGTGAAAGCAAATAAAAGTTAGCTATAGAGGATATAACAACTTAACTTAGGGATGAACATTGAAAATGCAAGATAATTGTGTAAATATTTTATTGCTAGCTTTCATTCCAAAATGCGTTCCTGAAAAAACAGAAGAAAATGTTAGTTCTGTGTTCGGAGAACATGTTATATACTAACAATTTCGCATAGCGAAGTATGTTTTGTTGGAAGATAAATTACCTACATAACATATTTAAATAAATAAATATCTGACTACCTCACACAAATCGACCTAGCCTCAAATTAAACTCTAGAAGGCTTGTGTTATATGGGTACTAGTCGACGATAGGTATACATACTTATATAGATAATATAGAATTAAATACATATATATAATTTTTTACATAAAATTGTAAACAAAATATACATATGTGCCTGCTGTGGATATAGTCTAAAGTAATTCGCTACTTTTCTTTTTATTAACTCCAACAAATTGTATGTCCAACATTTTAGTTCTTACATTATACGTAGGTAGGTAGTACGTTACGTCATAGTGTATAAGTGTAGGTATTTACACAGTATGCGTTTGTGAGATTCGTGGGTTTATTAGAGTTGTGGGGTTTCATGGTTAGGGTTAAAGATGTTAAAATGGAACAAGGTTTATAGTCAAGGAAAACTGCAGGCCGGATAACAGCTATGATTGTCTATAAATGCGAAGGTGCCTTTTTCCTGAACTTTTTTTGCCTATACTCTGTACACAAAGAAATAACTTTTATGAATGCATGTACCTATAAATATATAATATTAATTTCAATGCAGTTTTCGAAGAAATGTTAAATCGGCACTGTTTTAAACCATCTTTGAAACAGCTAATTAAGCCATTGAAAAATCTCTATCTGTACTAAACGACGCTTTATTTTGCATTGAAGGTTGCTTGAAGTGATAAATCCATAATTGATAATTTCGACGCTACAAGCTTGTAAATTGCAAATTCCATACTATCACCGATATTATTTTTATTTTTATTTCTACTCACATTTTTCGTAAGCCATTTGCAACTGTAAACTTTGTTAAGATTAAAGATGTGTCACACTAAAACGTATAATGGCGGGATAAGTTTAATGTTTAGCTATTTGTCTACCTGCCGGTTATCTGATCGTGTGCAGGCGCCATATGGCTGTCCCGATAGGAATCGATCGTCTATGCGGGCATCGGATTTTAACGATTATAGCCGTCTAAATAGGGACACAAAAAATGACATAATTTTTTCCCCAAAGTTTTTTCACGATAACGGACCTAGGCTGCTCGCAGTATTTGTCGTGAATGGTGCAACCAAGGAAGAAATGTTTATTAAGTATTTTTATTGTATGTATCATTTCATTTTGTTTATCTAAATATTTCACCAACATTGAAGGCATTTTAAAAAAAGCAGCGAAGAGTAGTCGATTGAAAACTTATTTAACAGCTATTTTGATGTTTAACAGTATCAACTACCTAAATAAACATATGGTATCTGGCCATTTGCCCCTCCAGTACCTTACCTTACCTTTGGCATAACTTTGACACACGGATAAATACTACCTGTCACTTTCATTTCAATACAGAAAGAATTGCTTTCAATAGATAAAGGCCAATATTTTAAACAAAATAATTATACCTGTCGTACGATAAATGAAGACAATTTAAAACACTTTTCCGTCATGTTAATTGATTTTTCCATCCTGTACATCGTATGATATTATCTATACAAACATTTCTTTATTTTATCTTCTTCATCCAAATGCTTATTTTTCCAATTGATTAATTTCCCAGCTGATTCTATAAATATTGCATATACAAAAAATTATATGTTTGGGAAATCAAACATATGTGAAAATAGTTTTGGAAACCTAATTATTTGTTTTACGTGAGCCGTCGGGAGCTTAAGTGGCTATCTACATAAATAGGTATAGACTAGGCTTATATACCTCTAAAATTCTAAAATGAAATGTCTACATGGAATTAAATGTGTTTTACCAAAAATTGCTCAAATGCTACATCGATTGTTTTTATTATTCTCTATATCTATTTTGGTATACCTAAATGAATAACTGGATGCCGCTCTCGATCATTGTTTTAATATATTTATAAATTACTATGTAGAGTTTTTTTTTCCTTTACCCACCTACGAAAGAGAAAATAAACGATAATATTATGTAAAAACTGGACGTTTTCTGTTAATGTAATTATAAAAATACATTGGTACGTAACGTGTACCTATGTACACGTTACGTACGTCGGGTAATTTATAAATTGAGACGATAGACATACTTTCTTTTTTGTTTTCGAAGTTTGACAATAATTAAATATGAAACATTTGTATACGTATATCAATATAAATACAGCTAATCAGTGGGAGAACACACCACTTACTAATTAAAAATAAAAGTATCGTTCTGTTATGTCATCCTTTGTTGGTACAGTCGCCATCAGATATAGCGCATATAAGGCGTTCATAAATATCTGAACACGACTCTTATTGACTGGGCTTTACAGTAAATGTTCAGATATTTATGAAAGCCTTATATGCTGCGATATATCTGATTGCGACTATAATAGTATATATATACCTACCTGAACTGAGAATGTATACTGCTATACTAGGTATAATAAATATTTCATATTCACTTTTACGATATGATCTAGATAATGGCACATTATTGCTATTTATAAAACATATTATTTTATCCCCGGTTTCCCCAAGTGACTAACGTATATGTACCTTTTCTTCTTCACTTTTATCGGTTTAAAAGTACCTTAGTATTAAGTAAAAAACCTTGCTTATCCAACCTTCAACCAAACTTAGAGAAAATTAGTTGTGATTTAGGCTACATACCCTATTTCACTTGTTTTTCTGTATTTATTATAAAATGTAGGTATTTATGAATAGATACCTCTACTCAGTTTGTGAACCGTTTTTTTAATGCATTATCTGAATCATCAAAGTGTTATAAGGACATTATTGCAACGTTAAAAATATTAGGATTTTTAGGAACATACTTAATATTGTTTTTTAATAAATAATGATATTTTATTGGTTTCTGAATTGGTTATAAGGCCAAATTTCGCCATGCGCTGTTAGTGGATTAACATATATGTGTATAACATACTAAGGGGGTTGGTGAAAATGGGCTTGCCTAGGGGCTAGTAAAAGGTACTCACAAATCTTAACCACACGACCACAACGACGGCCATTTTATTTTGCTACTTGAGACACCATTGTATTCAATAATGTTTTAGAATCTAACTAGCTACAGAGGAATAATGTTTTCAAATTTGACAAATAGCGGTTAACAAGAAGTAATAATTTCCAACTGGAATCTCGACAATCATTTTCGTATTGGTAGGTATATGGTATTGTTGTTCTTATTAGCAGTGATCGTTATGAACGTGCAATTTTCGTGGCAAAGTGTATGGTTGACAGAAAAAGCGAATATTCACTTATTTATTTTCTAGTTTTACACAATCACTATAAAACAAATACTTGCCTACATAGGATTACATCTCTAGATAATAAATAGTGGTTGACTGCTAGAGAATGCCTAAAGGCATTAAGTCCGCCATTTGTACTTTTTTTTTTGTATTGTGCAACAAAGTTTAAATAAATAAATAAATCTACACTGTACAAAACCTTTTCCGCCCTAAATATTTTTTTTAAAACAATATACGTCAAAATGACATCAATTTGTCATGCATAAACATATAACTGCACCTCTAGCACAACTTGACACGCGACTTTCTCGCGCGAGATTTGCTACCTATCCCTTTCTGTATGGTATCGTGTGAGAGTGACGGGTGATGCTATGTCGTGTGACATGAGTCACGAACCATAGTTGTGCTAGACGGGCTGCAGCTGAACATTCGATAACATTACGCAAAGTGTTTATTTTAATCTAAATAAAGGCACGTCGTATCTCGAGTTGATGATAAATAACAACTAACTAACTAACTAACTGAGCGCAACGACCCAAAGTGGATCTTGGCCTCCGACACCAGATCACGCCACGCTCCACGATCCTGAGCCAGCTCTCGCCAGTTAAGGATGCCTAGGTCCCTGAGATCTTTTTGGACTTCATCACTCCAGCGATATCTAGGCCGTCCTACGGGTCTGCGACCACTCGGTCGTCCCAAATAAGCGGTTTTTGCGCGATCCTCTCCCATTCTCTCAACGTGCCCGAGCCTGCGGTCTCTCCTATAATACAGCTTCCATCTTCTCTTCGGGTCGGGCCCAGAATCTTCCGCAAGATCCTCCTTTCCGCCACTAATAGCTTACTTTCTTCCTTGATGATAAATAATAATCAAGTATTTCAAGTGGAGTCTTAGTAAAAGAGGTAAATATGCCGGAGGGCGTCAATAACTGACTGACTGTCCTTTTATGAAAAAATGGAATAGCATTCACGTTATTATGGCAGACTGAATGTTATAATTATTGTGAATTGTTGTTACTAATATAGTTTTTTAAGTTGATTGTAACTAACCATATATGGGTTTATACCCAAATATTTTTTTCAATTCAATTCAATAAAAGTTACGTGCAATATTTTAATAGCTTAAATTACCTTCCCGTGACTTCTGTCAACGTCGAATGGTCATTTAGTTATTTAAAATGGATTTTTCCAATTGTAGTGAACGACTGACGTCAAAATCTGTTGAACAAATTTTAGTAGTTTATTCAGCATAATTGCAGAAGTGATAGTAAATATGTATATAAATGTTATAATTCGTGAAATATAATAATATTTAAAATACTTGAGTATTTATTTTTTTGTCAACCATACTTTGCCACCAATTCAGCACGTTGATAACGATCACTACTTATTAGATACATTTTACGATTGAGCTCGGGCAACTATAGAAAAACAAATGAATAACATATACAAAGACGCGTTTGGCGTAATGGTGAAGTGGTGATATAATACAACAGAGAAAAATGAAATTTATTTTAGATTTTAATTGTAGTTCTATTTTTTTAGGCTTAATTTTAATTTAATTGTCCAATGTTATTTAATTTTATATAACAGAGATGAGTATGAAATTAGGGCTCTCTGTCCAAGCCGGTGGCCTTGGGTTCGAATCAGGGCATGTGCAAACATAGTTGAGTGATGAAAACGACATTGGTCCCTGGGCCAGGGCTGTTCCCTGTAGGTATTCGAGTATTTTTGTTATGAATTTCGTCGTATTCCTAGTACCTACTATCTTAGTTTGCTTATTTTGGGGCAAGACCGACTTGTGTAAGATTGTTCCTAATATTGATCTTATTTATTTACACGGATGATTAAACTACAATATGCAAACCGCATTGATAATGATTCAATCATAATCCTATAAGAATATACATCCGGTTTATGTATTTTAAGCTGCTTATAAGAGCGATAATTTAAACGTAATGTTTATATATATGAAAGCAAAAACATAAAAAAATGGGCAAGTGCGAGTCCGACTCGCGCATGAAGGGTTCCGTACCATAATCTATAACAAGTTTGTTGTATGGGAGCCCCCCTTAAATATTTATTTTATTTGATTTTTAGTATTTGTTGTTATAGCGGCAACAGAAATACATCTGTGAACCGTTCTTGGGATACAGCCTGGTGACAGACGGACGGACGGACGAACGAACTGCGAAGTCTCAGTAATAGGGTCCCGTTTTTACCCTTTGGGTACGAAACTCTAAAAAATATATGCTTTGAGTGGGATTTGAACCCAGGTCTCCACGGAATTCCGGGCCAGACGGATGAATTGCCAATTATTATTCTATCATAACCAGTTACTTCATTTTTCGTAAAAATCTCGATATCTGCTAATTCCACTGGAGCGTTGCGATTATCTTCCGTTTAGTTAGTATACCTAGTTAATATAGGTATTTCGATTAAATATGATGTACATTTTTTGATGAGGTCAATCGATCCTATTTTTTATCGGGATCAAATATCTATTATATTAGGTATGGGGCTAGCTACACTTAGACAGCTGGAAAACTTAGAAATAACCTTTAAAGTTCGATATTCGTACGGAGCGCTGGAAACGCTTCATACAAATGGCTACACCAGAGACGTGACGTCATTTCTATGCTGGGTAGGTATCTATCTATCAATATTTTGTATGGAGGAAATAAGTAATTAGCCATTTTGGCGGTGAAAAATTGGTAGGATGGTGGTTTTATTTAACTTGCAATGTTACATATGTGCTTGTATGTAACTATGTTTGTTCGGGTGGAATCTTGCACCCCAATTTCGAAGCAGATATCTTCAACCGATTCCAGCTATAATTTTGCATACCTTAAGTAGGTAGGTGCTTTGATGACAATACAATAATATGGTACCACGGGACTAGTCTCATGATGGAGCCGGAAGGTAGCCTAAAAAACTCTATAATAGATAATAATCCTACCGAGGTTGGGGTGTTTAGAATCGTCTCAGTGAGCAATTGAAGGATGTTCAAAGAAAAGCACAGTCGGCTATAAAAGCTATTCACAAAAATGAAATTTTTGAGGATCTTGAAAATAATGTGTAGCATGCTTTCCGTAATAAAAAATAACTTTAAATTTGCTTATCCTTGAAGTCTTATACATACAGACGTATTATTGGGTTATTTTAATTCATACCATCATCTCTTTTGCCCATTTTGGCTATTCAAGCTGAATTCGTTGTACCTATGCATTAAAAAACATTGACAGTTGTTTTTATAAACATGCATAGGTTAGTACAATTGATCTATTAGATTGTGATTTTAATTATTATCTTGGTGTCTCATTACCTATCCGAGGTAAATTATTACACCTATAGCTAATGCATACTATATACTTAAGTAAATAAAAAATAAAGTAAATAAAAATAAGTATACCTATGTGTTATTATCGTTGATAGGTATTAATTGTGTGAATGTGGGTACATTCTGAGAATAGTACAAAAGTAAATAGTTTATTAATTATTATAAAACGTTGTTACATGTATATTGGGAACTATCTTTACATAGGTAGGTACATATAAGTAGGCACAAACGATATGAAAACAACATTTATTACCAGTCTTAACTTACAAAACGTAGGTATAACAAGTAAACTTTGTTAGTAAATATAATAAAGAGAGTTTAACAGTTCTATTATTTAAGAAGCATGTAAATGAATAACAATTATGATACATCACCTAATATTATAAAGCCGAAACGTTTGTGAGTGTGTGTGTATGTTTGATACTTATTCACGGTCAAACGGCTGGACCAATTTTGATAAAATTCGGTAGGTATAGAAGTAGCCGACAACCTGGATTAACACATAGGCTACTTTTTATTCCGAACGCGGGTACGCCTGCGAAGCGTTGCTAGTTAAAAATAAAGCAACTTAAAAGAGTGTGTTTCGATTCAAATTTTCGTGATTTAAGGTGTCTAAAAGCATCCACATCGTAAATTGACAGAGGACCATCGTTTATATATTACAAAATAAAAAATAACTGAGGTAAGACTTAAATAACCATC
The DNA here is from genome assembly GCA_947623375.1 of Apotomis capreana. Taxonomy (NCBI): domain Eukaryota; kingdom Metazoa; phylum Arthropoda; class Insecta; order Lepidoptera; family Tortricidae; genus Apotomis; species Apotomis capreana. The sequence continues at coordinate 51,694,622 of OX392498.1, forward strand.
AATATTGGTTGTCACGTTAATTAACTTATCAAACGATTAGGTATATTTATATAAATGCGGCTTAGGTAGTTTTTACTGCTATTTCCTTTACTTACTAGCATAAGTAGGTATGTACACACACAGAATACTTAACCGTACATTTTCCAATAAGTTAATGATTTTTCTGCAGTAGGTACCTACCTATTTCTAAGTTATGCCTAACTTAGTTATTGTGGATAGGAATCTAATGAATTTCTACAAACAGATAGGCTTTTATAATTGTGTATATGTCACATAATTCATATAGGTGCCTATTCTTATTTGAAAAAATATTTAATAACATAATTACATAAAAATGTATTAGTGATACATAATAAAATAACATTTGAGTAGGTACAATTCCGTTTTTGTTCTACAATACACTTAATACTACTTTAACGGATGTGTTTGAAACTGAATTGAATAGATTAAACGGGAACAAAACTATAACCTCAAAGCTGATTATGATCTTAAACAGAAAAAGAGATCTGTATTTCCATTGATAAAATGACGTGGAAGTCAATAATGCTGTATATTAACTTCTAGGTAGGTAACAAAGCAACTAACCTGCGAGGCGGGCGGGTATGAGTAGCCAAACTGAGCGTACGCTGCCATCGGGACGATCATATGGGCGGTTTCACACAAAACACTGTCTCTCAAAGTCTTAAAAACACGGACGTATTCCTACAAATATTGAATTATAATTAAGTAAATGTATCACAGGTTGTTTGCGCCGCGGTTGCGCGTTGCGTCGCCATCGCTTCGCGTCGCTTCGTGTGCGAGCGGCCTAAAACCTTGCGCGCGCGCTCCGATCTCGACACAGACTGGCGCGCGCCCGACATGATACGCCCCTCCGCCGAAGGACACGACCAATTAAACCCCTCCTTCTGGGCGGGGTTTGGTAAAACCCACCAATGGAAAAGCGAGTTTTCTATCCCTTTCGAAACGCCGAACGGAAAGGAGGGTTTTCATTGGATGGTTTCATCCCCTCCACTTTGAAAGTAACGCCTATTTTAAGGCGCTGCCTTCGTCCGGGTGGGACGGGGGAAAAAAGCGTTAGTATAGGCTCGGCGGGAACATGTTTATGGGTCTCGAGCAGACAGGCCGAGCCGGTGTAGTCGGAGCAAACAAATCTCTAGTGGCAAAAAATGGCTTGACCGTGGACAAGTTGTTTCATTATGCCGCGCCTCGTCAGATTTACGCGCTCGACCACCCCGGGATAAATATATCTATGATCGGGTATAATTGTTCACGAATGCACTTATTCAGTGTAGGACATTTCTTGTAGTACATTTTTAGATTTGCGTTAGAGTAAGGACAATTTTAAACAGGGAAAAATGCAGGGTAAATAAAATGTATGGTCAAGTAAAGGTTAACTAATGCTCTGATTAAATGTAAGATATTATTTAGTTGCGTTAGAAAAAATAATGTCCCTAATGGAAAAATAAATTTAGGTAGGTATGATCCAGTAGGTATAATTGTTGTTGAATGTAGGTAAGTACTGATTTAGCGTATGACAATTTCTTGTGAAGCATTCTTAAATTTGCGCTATCAAAATGGCATTTTAATACAGATAAATATTCCAGTGTAAAAACTACGTACTGTCAGACAATTATAACGGACATGAGTATAATCCATAGGAACAAAATGCGTATAATAACAACACTTGTAAGTAGGTATACATACCTACCTAGTATGTAAACCTTTTTTATTAATAACTAGAGTAGCTATACTAAATTTCAAGCGTAACAAACGAGAACATATACCTACACATGTAAGTATGTAGGTATATATCCCACATAGAGCTGAAACACACCATTCTGTGGGTTTAGTTCATGCAACCACTAATTTTGAAACTTCAACAACCCCTAACGAAAACCATACAAGGCAGTTCCAATCTTATCTACACGCTCTAAGGTTGATGTTCGATCGGCAGAGATGTAGTGCGGGCGTTCAAAGTTATTGAACACATTTGCGAAGTAAATTCGGTTTTCAGCACTCGTGCTTTTACTAAACAAAATAGGGTATTCTTTAAGGTTGTGTGGGATTTTGTGTGCTACGGGTTTCTCTATTGTGTCATGTAGGGACCTGGGTATACTAACATGCTTATACAATATTTAAGATTAGATATTATATTTGTATTCATGGTTTATATATAAACTAGCTACTATAGATAAACATTTTAATAATATTTATTTCAAAACCTAATTATATTTCGAAATGTGAATTATGATGGGTAATAAATTACCTAACACCACATTTATGGATTCGTTCATTGACAATTCGTATCGTATCAAAATAGAAATTATTTTTACATTTTTTTTTTGTAGGTACCTATAGTTTATAAATCCAGTGAATAAAGAGGAAAATTTTACCTTACAAACTATATCATCTAAGATGGTTAGTGAGTGTTTTAAATGCAAAATGCACAATTCCCCCTCCTCCGCGCCCGCTGCCATATTGAAAAAACAGGCATTGTTTTAGATTTTTGCTTATTTTTGCCTTCGTTTAGAAGCATATTAGCTAGAAAAGAGCTTAGACAATGTTGTAGATAATACAATTAAATTTAATATAATTTACATTTCAAATTTTATTTCTAGAACAGATAATGACGGAGATATGCACATTTAAAAAATGACGGAGATATGCACTGTAAAATATTAGTATTCGAGTAGGATGGCAGAAGAGAACACATGAACCTCTCCTGCTCCAGTCTGAGTAGTTCCTATTCAGTATTTTTTATTCACCGAACCGTTACAGATATAGAAACGATTCATACTTATTTATATCCTTTAATGTGGTCAGGCTTAGACAAACTATTCAACATTTAATATTTCTCGGCTTTCACCCCTTGTTTAGGATATTTTCTCTAGAATGAGCTGGGTTGCGCAACCAAGCATACCTAGTGTAGATGCATTTTATAAATTACACAAAAATTGCACAGCCCAAGGGCGCGGTATCCAGGGTTACCGCGCTGCGTGATAGTAGGTAGGTACAAGCCCGATTCCTTAAAACGAGGAAATAGAATAACGGAGTACCTATTGCATCTCTCTCAACGTCCCCATAGTCCCGATTTTAAAGTTAGGTAATACCAAAAATTAAGGGATAATTTAAACGATGATGTTTCTTTTATGGATAGTGAGATTAAAGAGGAGTGGTCTGAGCAAATTGATCTCCTGAACAGGGAGGTATTGTACAACTGGTTTGATGGAGTTGTAAAGCAAATGAAAACAGTATATTTTTACAATACACGAAACAGTATAGTCAATGCGAAGAGATGTAAAAAAAACGACTTTATACATGTACGCTCTTTATAATCGCCTGTACAAGTCATGATGGATAAAAATCTGTAAAAAGAACCCCGTACTTTTGGTCCAATCCACTCTACACCCTTAACCTTACCAAACAGGTGATTTTGAACTACGGGCCTAATTTACATAAAAAAAAAACGTGATAATTGTCTGTCAGTTCATCATTGATCAACCCTTTTTATCTTCAGGCTTATCTATACCCTTTATTAATGTTTGATTAGAGTTTTATAACCCAATTCAATGTATTTATTAGGGTTAAAATTACTACCCAAATTATTTTGAACAGAAAACTGTACCTGCAACGTGTGTGTAAAGGGACTATGATGCGGGAAGCGATTTTAGTTTCCAGAGTAAACGAAGTTTGTTCTACAAGATTTGCATCATATGCAATTGAAGGGATGTTTACAAAAACAACATACTAACTAGGCTGGTTGACACATACTGTCAATAGAAATGTTTCGTTATAAGTGTCTAGTCAGTTATGTTATTTTTGTAAACACCCCTTCAATTATTATCCTAATCTGAAGAACCATCAAAAACCCTGACATTCTTCATCAAAAAATGCAAAATTGTCGTAAAAAAATGTACGAATAGACTGTCACTTTGTATATTAAATACTATTTTCTTATAGATAGATAAATATCAGTGGCTTCGAGTCTATAGAACTCGATTCCCAACGGCTTGCCCGCTTCAGGATGATTGAGCACCATATTGCATATTGCTACTAAAAAAAATAAGCCAAATTTATCCCGGCTTGCATTGACTTTTTGTCTGACGCCACGGCACTGATAAATATGCATATTTGAGGAATGATATTTTGAGATATATAAGTAACACAATTTAAATAGCCATGATAGCAATTTTACGAGTAGCAGTGTTTTAGGTTCCTAATACCTACATTGCAATCTAGCTGTCTTGTATCTCTGTCTAATAATGAAAATTTAAGATACCAGCAGTGATTTTAGATAAAGTATCAAGCTGTTTAATAAACAATAAAGGCACAACGACCTCACAATGCGAATAATAAAAAGGGCCCTAAAACTTTATGAGGTCAGCTGACATTTGAGTTTCTGGTAGACACGTATTCTGAGCTTCGTTTTATTCGTCGCCTTACGACCCTGTAAAACGAACTGGTCGCTTAGATATTCACTGGTGAATTAATTCTATTTCTATTCGAAATCTATTTGAATAACTAGTAGATAATATCGGTTTCCTGAAGGCAAAAGATAATAAACAAGTGATCCTTCCTATTGATACTGAGCGAATTATGCGATGTAGGTAGGCATACCACGTAGAGTCATGTGGATGTGGGTCATTGTCAGATTTGGGTGCGCGTCTTTGCGGTGGACATTTGCGAAATTAAGGATTCCAGGGCCTAATTTTGTGATTAAATGCCTGTGAGAATAAAGAAAGTTCCCTCTTCTATAATCCGATGTAATAGCAACATAAGCTAGATTCATACAAGCGCTTAACTTTTGACCACCGAAGGGACAAATTTTGTTTTTTGAACTGAACATGACCCATGTGGGACAAGTGTATGGAATAGGTAAGCAACCATGGAGTCTGATGCTCGAAAAATACTAGTGGACTAACCCGCCACTCCTGCCTCATCATCCACCGGGCCCACACGCGAGTCTTACTCTCGCGAGACCCATCTCTTTCTGTACAGTACTGCAAGAAAGTGATGGGTGACGCTAAGTCACGTGAAAAGAGTCGCGAAGCATAGTTGTGCTAGACGACCTGGTCATGTGCCGGCCACTTTAGAGCCAAATAGCCTGACGCGTGACGCGTGACGATGGCAAGACGGGATGAGCCTCGTTCCCTTGGGACAGAGACGGCCATTAATATAGGACGCGTAATATGGGACATGTGTGGATACCCTAGCACCGACCTATCTTAGGCACGACGACGTTGAGGGCAGGCTGTTGCGGCAGAAGCAGCCAAGCGTCCCAAGTGCTCGGCTTTCAGCGACAGCTACGTATTTGCGGCGTTTGCCGAGGAGAAGGAACCTTAGAGATCGAGAGCAGCAAAGCCTTTCAGAAAACAAAGGTTATCCCTATCCAGTTCTCCGGTGATCGTAGGACTAGCTCTTTTCTCGCCCAACGCATTGGCATCCAGCGTGGTGACGCGAACGGCCTTATGGGCAACCTGCCCGTTGGCAGCGATTTAGGGGATATGTACAATATAGTTTAGGTTCCAATAGGATAAGTTAGATTTTGGATAAAGATTATTACAAACGTTTCTCTGCCTAGTCGCCGAATAATGTCATTTCGTAGAAAGCAACCTAATCCAACCTAAACTATCTGAAAAATGTATGACTTCAGAGGAAAAAAAGGCAAAGAGAACATTTCTTGATATGAAATATTAGGCGAAAAATAATTCGTCCAAAACAGTACACCCGCCAGGCCATTTCTACCAAATTAAATTAGTAATAGCTATCGCTCGTGCGGGTTTGTCTCGTCTATGGAAAAGCGTCTTTGTTCTCGGAAAAACTTACGATAAGTATATTTCAAAAGAAACCGAAAACTCTGCAGTGGGTATTTTTTTGCAGTTTTCAAAGATTGCTCCAGTGTTCCCTACATAAGCAAACGCCGGATTCATCTCTTTTTTTTACGCCGTACTTAAAAAGGAAGGTCGTGGACCTTTTTACCAGTAATTCTAACCTGGTAGGGCTAGTAGAAATAGCACAGCAACCCGAACGAGAATATCATTCCCTGCCACGTGGAGGAAGTATGCGCAAAGTATCATCGGAGTTTTCTATAAGTTCATAACTAGCGGTGCGAGTACTTTTTTCTTGTGTCTTTTTGAATATAGTGTAGGCACCCGTTACTAACTTTACTGACTAAATACGACATAATCCCAACCCAGACGCGTTAAGTTTGCGTCTGATCTCATTTATATATCACGCCACAGATATCCAGTAATTTGACCGGGTATTAGTAATTTGAAATGGCACTTTATGCAGGGCCAATCACAAACATATCGTTTTAATGACAGTTAAATGAACTGAGCACTCGAATTAGTGCCCTGTATTTATACAAGCATAATACTATCCATTACTATCAATAGAAACTTTATCGCCTTTAAAGACCAAAAAAGACACTGAATAAAGTACACTACCTTTCAGTGGATAAGCAACACTATTAATTAAAAGTAATGGTAAAAAACCAGCGAACTTCTGTTCACAGGCTCACCGTTTTCATTTTGCCGTAAAACAAAAGTTATAGTTAGTAATACAAGTACACTAATGACCCTTCATATTTTAACTTCATGAGTTTTGTTACGGTTAGCGAGTTTCGCCTCAGGACTAGCATAGATAGTGTTATTAAATATAAACTTTATAATAAGACTAGGGCCCTTCCTCGTATGATTGTTAATTACCTAATTGATACTCGCATATATTAAGATCAGTCTGAAAAAATGGGTTGTAGGAGAATATGTACAGGGTGGCCCATTTAGATCGGTCTGTATGGGAAAGTCTGAAACTATAAGACATACGAAGATCTGTTCTTAGGAACCATGTCATCGATTTTAATGAAAATAAAAACTGCATTCATAAATTAAATAAAAAAAAGCTGGACTCAGCTCGGGAATCGGACCCGGGCGCAGTGAACAATTAAACTATAATTATTTCTAATTAGATATCAACTGTGTAGGTCTTAAGTAGTTAATTTTACTATGAATCATGATGTCTAAAATGAATAAAATACATTGTTTCATATTCTTTAATTTATTTTTTCAAAACATCCGGGTTCGATTCCTGAGCTGAGTACAGGTTTTTATTTAAATGTATGAATGCAGTTTTTCTTTTTATTAAAATCGATGACATGTTCCTTAAGAACAGATCTTCGTATGTCTTATAGTTTCAGACTTTCCCATACAGACTGATCTAAATGGGCCACCCTGTAAAGTGATATCAAATACTTACTTCGTTTTTTTGCTCATTAGAAAGTATTTGTGTCATGCAATTTTTTCTTTCGTGCTATCTCCACTTATTTCAGCTGGGGTAAGCACACTACCCTAAATATATAAAAAAAAACACATGCTATACCTACTATTATCATCTTACAACCACACAACTAAGTAAGTTGTATGACAGTTGTATTGCGTTAGTAGATTTATATGTTACCCCGTGTGACGCGCTTCCCCCTTGTACAGAATTTCTCGTATACCTACACGTATAAGACCATTAAAATTCTAATGTAAGAATACGACGTATGAAAACGGAACCCTTTCTGACTACTCCTACCCCAACTCTTCTTAACTAAAATCTAGCACTATTAGTACTAAAACAGAGAACAGGGGTTATTTTGAAGTGTCTGTCTATGATATAATTAAAGACGCATTTGGTTACTGTGATGTAATTAGCGCGACTGACCTTATTTTGACAATCAAGCTAGGATAAAATTCCCTATGATTAGCACACAACGGTACCAGATTTGTTACCAATTCTTGTAGGATTGCCACCTCTACTGCCTTAGAATAGAGTAGAAGGATCTCATAATTGAAGAGGTGCTGACAATAGGGTATAGTTTACAATACATGTTTTTGTATATATTGTATTTTTAGTTTTCAATCTCTATCGATGGTAAGAAAATAATTGACATGCTTACTTAAAACCATTACAATAATAAATACCTAGTGTATCTATATATTCGGGATAATAAATTAGGTACCTAGCATCTAGGATAGGTACCTATTTTTAAGCGAGACAAAGTTGGCATGTTCTTCAAGATTAAAAGGTTTAAACGCCCAAAACAGACATCTGCCGCCCGTATCTGTCACTCTCTGAACGGAAAATTAAACGCATTGTTATATGCATTAAAAGATCTCAAAAACGTGATTTAAAATAAAAGTGGCTTCACTAATTGCGTATACATCTCCAGTATCAACATCCGATCAATCGCCTGAACAGATTCCTGGCACGCACCTAGTCAACAAGGACTTTAATACATCGCCTTAAACCCCCTTTTCAAAAGCCGCAAAACCAGGGATGGCGCCAAGACATCTGTCATCATTAATAACAAGCAATTTGAGACAATTCTGCATTTTTGGAATATATGGGTGAGCCCAGGCGTCGCTCGCGGCAGGAAGCACAAAAACTCACACTAAATAAAACTAGTGGTTGACATGTTGAGTTTTTGCCTTACTAATTACGTACAACGGAGTGCGTGTAGAAATACTGGCTAAATTGAAGAAACGACGTAAATGGCAAATGTTTCCTTATAAAATGGTTCGTTTCGGTTCTGCGCGCGGAGCTGTGGTGTAGTGGTGCGTTTGCGTGAACGGCCGACGAACGTTAGCCGTAAATGCTAGCAGTTTAGATATTTATGAACATGTGTACGTAATTAATTTTTACGATGGATCAGATAACGGAGTCGGTGGAGCGATACGCTTGTCGCTTGTCTCAGTAAAGGTTAATTAACCTTGAATTGGCGTAGGTTTTTAGGTTGTACTGAGAATCTGAAGACGCGGGGTGACGGTCGCGACCCTCACCTCACTCACAATAGATGTCGACTACCGCCGAAGTGTAAACACACTTCGAGGACAAATACAATTCGACACCGTTTCTTGACCCGCTTGAACAACACTCTCTTTTAAAATTGTAAAATATCGATTCAAACGACGCGAGTTAGTCAACCTTAAAATGAACACATTAAACTCAAAATTCGTCTAACCATCTTAGTCTGTTAGTATATTTTATTTAAATGAAACATTTTGGAATATTTTTCGTCCATAGACAGCTTTTTTGCTGCTTGTCACAATTTTTTTAGCTCAACATTGTCCCGGGTTGTTGAAAATGTATTCTTCTGATCTACATACGTAAAAGATATACGTTTAAAAAAAGGATCACTACACGTAATAAAAAAAGCAGACATCTCGTAGACCTATGTCATTCATTCTTTCGCTATTAGGATAAATGAAATTGCAAAAAAAAGTGAAGATGTTTTCTCCTAAACCATGTAGTATTTTTTCAAGTAAAATATATACTGTTCCTTCCTACTAGCCATAACCAGAAATGCAGCGTGTCAAAGTTACCATCGTGAAAACACCAACATATGAATTATGCACCGATTTCCAATTAGTTCGGAGGTCATTACTGCCGTGCCAAACATAACACCTCAACACTCACATTGAATGTTACAATAAAAAGGTTTTATCTTAGTTTACGAGTCTTAATTAAGATACGAGCTTTTTCTGTAAACTTTCCAATGTGAGTTACTGCTGTTATGCAGTTATTCTTAGCATGGCGGAATAGACAAGTTCCTCGCCAAATTTGCACCTTTTTGAACCTTTTCAAACATTACATTATGGAAAAAATTCAACAGGTGTAAAAACCTTTCAAATAAACAATCAAATATCGACACACGAAGCATAAGGAAGAATTCTAAAGGTTGGTTGGAGTTCGGCTAGCGAAGTGGTTAACGAACTGGACCGGCAATCCAGAGGAACCGGGTTCGATTCCCGGTCTCGTCCCCCAGGTAACTCATTTTAATTTTTCTTTTAGCTTTTTTATCTTTGTATTAATTATAGTTTATAATTCAACATATTGAGGTATAAGTGATGTAAAATTGAATTGAATACTAAGGTATTATGTTACCCAATCGCTCTAGTGTTGTTAATTTATTAACATGCAAACTTAAATATGTTTTGCCATTTCAATAACTTAATAACAAATGTATTGAAAACAAGGTGCTAACATTGCAAAATATTCTAATGTTACACGCGAAACAACGAATGAACTTTTGATTTGACGCCAAAAATACATTTAATGATATTGAAATATAGATTTTTAGTTTAGTTAGGTACTTACACGAGTGCGTGTACAAAATAACATTTTGAGAATTTAAAAAAGTTAAGGCTCGATTTGTGATAAGATAAGCCTCTGATTCAATGCTACCATAGAGCAAGTTTTCCAAATTACTTAGGTACTTAAACTTCCAACTTCCAAATTACTGAGGCTATATTAATAATGTTATTTGTAATGTTTTTTACTAACACTTTAGATATAGATTGAATAATGTTATTTGTAATGTTTTTTACTAAGACTTTAGATATATATATAGATTTGTACTAACCAATAATATGAGTCACCCTTGTTACTCGAATTAAATGATTTCATTTCATTAAAATTATTTATACCCAGATGCAGGACAATTCTAAACATTTTTTTTTCATTGATGCTTCTATTATGACTTACATAAAGAAAAAAATCAAACCCTGTAAATAGGTATTTGGATAAACATATAGTTGGACGAAATTTAGACGTAGTTAGCCATACGACCAAAATTAACGTTACAATACGGAACTTTAAGAGGATATATCACAGCTCCTTTTCCCATACTATTAGTTTACGCTAAGTAAGCACCTGGTAACTATGGCGTTGCATAAAAATGAGGTCCAAACTTAACGTAACCGGGTTATACAAATTGAGGTTTTGTTCTCGTCTGTTTCCTTCTCCAAAACTTAAACAGACTGTACGCAATTTTAGGAACAGAATGGGAAAGAAATGTTCTGTGCCGGAGATCAAGATTTTTGCGTTGTTAATAATTGTCGATGGTTAATTGTCGTCGCACAATGGACACTGACTTTGGTAAAAAAAAAAACTCGCTCAGATTTAAGGTGGTAAACATTTTGGTTTTCACCCACGTAATTTATTTTTATATTATAGTCTAGTGTTAGCACCAGACTTAGGTAATCGTCTTTAGGCTTGTAGAACTTCTAGTATATCGTGTTATACTAGTCTAGTGCGGTAACAATGTTCTCTCTTTGTCTCATTATTATTGTGTTTATCTATACGTATATGGAAACAATAGAGACTTTCTGCACGATTGTATAACGAGTGTCAACAACACTTAGCGTCATTAGTATACTGTAATGGAAAAACATTTATTTCTCCACTGCAATATAAGCATGACTCGAACTTTGCAACCCTACGTTTCCTGCGTAGTGCTCTCCCACCTGAGCTATCACATTGCAGGTTCGAGGAGTAGATCACCTTTCCTTTTTCTTTCATAATTTACTTTTGTGTCAATATTTAACACTGCAAATTTTGAGTTACTAATATGCGATAGGCCTATACCTACCTACAAATTACCCACGACTATATGCAAAGTGAATAAGTAAATGCGAGATGTCCATCAGGCAGGTGTTAGCCCACATTTCCCTGACCTGTGACCACCATAAACCAACTATTCCATAAATATGTAATGCGAAACAACCGCCGACCCGCATGGATCCAACAATTATATTACTGGCTAGTTTTTCCGTGACCCGCAATTTTACCTTATACTGTGCATTGAATATATTGTTACCTTTAGTAATTGTCTGTCTAAAATCACTGTTTATTCTTTCTTTTTTTTGTAGCCAATTCTAAGGAATTTTTAAACAGTATTTTCAGATGTAATAATATATAGGTACTTAAGGTAAATATCCGATTAGTGGGCACTGTGATAACTGCAAAGCTACCGATCTGACAATAGGAGTGTTTACCATAACCAATGGAGCTTACTGGGTTTATAATAATTGTATGTCTGTGCAATGAAGATATTTTACAAAAAAAAAAATTGCATTTGGAATGGAGTTGACAGAAACAAGAAAGTATTCTATATTTTTATGTATACCTATAAGTGGCGTCGTATTAATAAGTATAATGTTAGGGCAAAGCGGCACTCATTTGGTATTCATATTATATATTTATATCAATACTAGCTGTGCCCCGCGGTGTTACCCGCTCATCCCACGGGAACACTAAATTTATTCGGGATGAAAAGTATCCTATGTCCTTTCCCGGGTCTCAAACTATCTCCATACCAAATTTCATCTAAGTCGGTTCAGCGGTTTAAGCGTGAAGAGGTAACAGACAGACAGACAGACAGACAGACACACTTTCGCATTTATAATATTATATAGTTATATATAGTATAATAGTATATAGTATGGATGGTCCCCAGTGAGAACCGAGTTCACTGATTGAGGTATGCTCCAGTGCTAACACTGCACCACCGATTGCCATTTCAAAATCTTAAATGATTCGCAGTAGAAGTTAAAAACACACAATATACAATTTTCTTTTTCTTGTCAAAAAGTTACGAAATACTACTTCTTGGAAAACATTAATTTCTTAGTAGATACACAATAGAAACATCTATGCCGTTGTAAAACTGTATAAGTCAAATAAAACTACATTACACATTTAAACATAAATATTTTTAAATTACTATAAGGTGCCCGTGAACTTTGTACGCGTGTAAAAAAACTAGGTTTTGACATTTTGGAAGAGCAAAGATTACCTAGCTATAATTAAATGAATAAGGCGTTACTTTGCGGAAATACATATTTACTAAAATAGTAATATTGCTTTGCTAATCCAATCACCCACGGTTCCCACCACGATACGAAAAATAAAATAAATACGCAAATAAAACTACTATTCGGTGGGACTATTAAATGCATGTATGCATGAAAAAATACCCAAATAACTATAACGGGTTAGCACAAATTAACTGGCACGTTATTATATCGCGGATTAGCAAAGCAATAGGTACCTATTACTATTTAAATTTTGCCTGGCTTTAGCCCAACAGGGGATTTTTCAACCCACATCATGCGGATTTTTACTGGTACTAATTTACTTTACTAACTACGACAAATGTTTGGCAAATGACGTTGAAAGTCGGTGAATGACACTGATGTAATCAAAAAGAAAACAGGGGCCCAATTCGAGCTTGAAATTTGAGTGATCGCCAAACGTCAGGACTAAATATTCCGTAAATTTTAAGTTATTTTTGCATAAAAAAGCCAAAACTATCCACAGTGATGAAAGTCAAGGGGGGGAATTCGACCAATTTTAGAGATATAATGGAGATCTCTCCTTTTCATCGCCATCCGTCACTTTTGACGTGTGCCTACTTGACAAGTGGCGATATCGCTAGAACATCGCAACTTCGTCAATTCGGACGCGCAAAATTTTCGTTTCCTTTGTATGTGACGGCATAAATAACAGGCGCATACTTTAAATTGACCGCGTAGTACGTGAAATTAGTCCGTTACGTTTCGTTCAAAACAGAAATTTATATACATGAATAACATTTTTGACAATCATTATCGCCTTCGTATTTCCAAAATTGAGATGAGATATGTCACTTTTAAGCTCATCGCATTTAAATGACAGTTCAATGGCGATATAACTGTTATCTAATAGAGATTTGACGTTTGGCGATCACTCAAATGTCAATCTCGAGTTGGGCCCCTGTTTTTTCGATAGGATTCAGTATTTATTTAAAAGAAGAACGAAGAATTGAGCAGCATTCCGGTTAACAATGTTTGAATTTGGTTAATGATAAATGCTTGACGAATCGCTATTTACGTTTGATAATGAAATTATGTGATACGTATGCACATTATTGCCATATGATTTTTGTAGTAGGGCCTCGTGCAGGGTCCGTCCGGATTGTTACTACCGTCTTGCCTGCTAACCCACCGCCAAACAGCAATGTTCGCATTGTTGTGTTCCGGTGTGGGGGTAAGATAGCCGGTGAAATTACTAGCATAGAGGCATTCTATCTTCGTCCTCCGGGTAGGCAAGCACTTGTGACTCCTCAGGTGTTGCAGGTGTTTATGGGCGACGGTAATCGCTTTCCATCAGGCGATACGTTTGCTCGTTGGCCCCCTATGAGATAAAAAAAAATGAAAGCTGTTTGTAGCGCCACTATTCCTGGGCCGGACCTTGTTAGGCTATACCGGTGTAAAAGAAATAATGGAAATGAATCTAGCTGTTAAGGTTTAATGAAAAATCAAAGAGATATACATACATACAAATGTATTCAATCCAAAGAAAATATTACAATTTTATATTACCTACCCAGTAAAGAAGAGGTTATTTAAAGGAGAGTTTTAAATGGAATAGGCGTAACGTTTTAAAAGGGTTGTGCATAGCGGAATACCTACACCGGTAACTGAGTGTCCAAAGATTTAAAGGTTATTTAATACTTTTTACCCGACAACGGTTTAGGGTTAAGAGGGTTATGACCCTTTCCGCGTCGAACAAAGCCTTCAAGTTATTTAAAACTACCAAATTAAGAATGGAAGCTATATTCTATAAATACCCCGTCGCCTTGTAACCAATGTTGAGATAAAATCTGACTAGGTATGTAGTTTGTTTTTACTGTTCAACAAATATTGCATTGTCATCTCTGCCGGATAAGCCAATCGAGTCTACTGGAAACTACGTGAATGAAATTTAAAGTGAATTTGGTTGATACATATCTCGCATATCCTCTAATCTGACAATAAACGAAACAACAACCAAGTTGGCATAGTCAGATAAAATTATTGCAACATGATTAGGTTAGAACGATATTAACTGTTCCCAATAGAGTTGGTTCCAAATTAGGCAAAGCCGATAAATACTATATCTATATAAATACTAATACTATTATAGGATAATAGTAGGTACTTAGAATTTAATCTGACTAGATTTAACTAAATAATAAACCACAAAGTACGTTCGACGTCATTGAGGTAAGTAAACGAGGCAACACATTAAATCTATTGGTCATTGTAAACTTTTAAAATCATCCAGAATGAAACCATAGCCACCATGATGCTCGTAACCCAAAATAAAATAAAGCTAATATGTACGTAAAACAAGCCACATACAACGATTAAAAAAAAAAACAGTCTATTGTGCACTGCAAACCGTCTAAATCTGTTATGGAACAAAAAGCGTCGGCGGCACGGGCCAACCAATTCAGCCCGTGCCCAAGCTAATAAGTGTAGAAGTACATAGAACTTTATATAACCAGGCACGCACTAAACAATGACGAAAGAAGTAGGTAAAACGACAATCCCAACTCGCCATCACTGAGGTAAGGAAACACAGCAACAAATTCAGTCTATTGTGACGTGCACTGCAAACCGTCAAAATCTATTATGGAACAAAAACCGTCGGCGGCGATGCCCGGCGGCCAATTCAGTCCGTGCCTATCCTACAGCCCGATTCAATTAACAGTACAAGGCTCGAGTGTAATAAATTCTCTAAACAATCAGAATTCGAGGCCTGTAATATGTCGGCTTGCATACGCATTGCGGATGGGGCAGGCTTAATCAACGGAGTGTCCCGGGTGGACATGTGTTCGAGTTGGGTCGGATACCTGAATTTAGATCTAATATTTGCGTTGAGGTTATGTTAATACGAATGAGGTTTAGGGTGACGTGGAATTTTTGGAATCTACTGGCACTCTTATACTGTTCATTGGATGGACTTTTAAGCATCGACAATTGCACATGTCATTGAAATATATTTGCAATTGAATACTTTTCGAATTGATAAGTTGCATATATTGCTATAGTTAATAGCAACCTCATTTAAAAATATTGGGGATAATTTTACACAAATCGACACGGTTTGAAATTACCTAAACGAAGCCTGTCATTAACTTCTAGTCGAAACATGACAGAAGACAAGAAAGTTTGGAGTTACGTGCTTTACCTAGTCAATAAAGAACTTAACAGCTTAAAAATGCACTTTTATTTTTCTAATGGGCGTATTTTCCATTCCATGTTGTTTCCAACTCAAGTTATTTTCCGAAACCTAAAACTTTTTCGGATATTGTTTTAATCATTGTGTAGAAATCCGACACATTGTAAAAGTTCTAATAACTGTTTTCAGAAAAAACCGGTAAAAGAAACTTTTTAATCATAATAATCACAATCAAATCGTCGGCAAACCCTTCTATTGTTACTTATTGAATACACTGTATATTTTCTTGAAACCTATCCAAAGTCAAATAAACAAAATGCAAAAGCTGATATACTAATTTATTCCATACATCCTACGGAGCGGAGCGCCCGCTGGGAAAATAATGATTTTTTAATTGTACCATTTCCGCATTTACTAATGACAAATACTTACATACGAGAACTGAATGTGTTATCTATCGGTCATAAAACTCCACGACGGGACTCATTAATATGTATCAGGTTAACGCTCATTATCTAAGAACAAAACACTATTTTCTTCATTGTTTAAAAAATCTTGTAGTCATTAATCAAATAAAATGTAACAAGCTATGCGATGACCCAAATTTTAATTGACGTAAGAAATGTTTGTTTGATTAATAGCAAATGCAGAATAAAGACAGATACAATGCAACATTTTCAATTCGCGCACAAAGGCCGAATGGTTGCTTTTAATAAATATAGATACATAATTATCATAGTTATAATAAAAAAATCACTACAATCCCGGCAAGAGCAAATATTTGTGTGACGAACCAGGGCATATTTTTATACTACGATGGTAGCAAACAAGCATGCGGCCCGCCTGATGTGAAGCAGTTACCGCCGCCTATGGAAGCTTGCGATGCCAGGAGCATCACACGCGCGTTGCCAGTCCTTTAAGAACCTATTTACTCCTCTCTTGAAGAACCGCATACTGTAGCCCCCGGGGAAAACCTAGGCAGGGAGCTCATTCCACAATGAGATCGCGGTACGAAATTCCTCTGGAACCGCACAGTTCTCGACCATTTAGGCTCCAGTGTGTGAGAATGAACACCCTGATGCCGATGGCGAGCAGTACGATGGTAGAAAGTAGCCGTGGGCATCTTTTCATACCATTCCTCACAACACATCCCATTATACAGACGGTAAAACACACGCAAGGAGGCAAGTGTTCAAATAAAACCATTGAAACTGATTATAATTATCACGTATTTTAATTATTTGAGCCATGACATAATTAATATGCGATATAATCCGTTAAAATTGCTTTATTTAAATGTGTGACAGTCGCGGAAACCAAAGGATTTTGTTTTGGGTCACGGATGTTTTCTAAATAGTTACATAAGTAAGTATATAATTTATTATTATTACGTATATCGTCGTCTAGTACTCATAGTACAAACATATATTGCTTAGTTTAGGGCTAACTCGATTTGTTTTAGATAAAGAAAGAAAAAAGTGAGTCATCGAGTAGGTAGCTGTCAAATTGTGGTTATTTGCATTGAAAGCTATGTAAACTAGAAGGTGAAGGTGGCACCGGTGGTGGTCTGCGTGGCACTTTTATACCGTAGTTTTTGGATCAGCTGGAGATCCATACCATTGGTTAAATATGTCCAGCCGGTTTGGCGAGATGAAAGAACAAAGAAATTATGATCATTAGATGGCGCCAGATTGGCATGGTGCCGCGCACCCATACAAAACAGAACACAAACCCATATAGCGCTATTTAATAAAACGAAAATCGTGACCTCTCTAAAAAGGCCTGTGATAAAATGTTTGGCAATGTCGGTGTCGTCGAGTTTTGTACATTTAGATACTAACTATTTCTAATGGCACTATTTTCTAAGTATATTATAGAATACTTTACAATTAGTGTTTGCCATTGAAACACCCTTTAATTACTGATGTGTAGTTCTTGCAGTTTGAAAGCTAGTTGAATAGTAATCGAGTACCTAATACATGCCAATGTAATAAAATTAGCCAGTAAACATTAAAAAAGTAACGACATTATTAAAAACTGGTAAGTGGTACCCGTGTTTTTTTCGTATCATGCCAATTGGACTATAAGAAACTCATCGCACAAAAACACAAGTTCTTAAGTTGTGTGTTAATGACTCCAGCCCTCGGTCTACTTCGGCCACTTGAAAACGGATAAGAGTCAAGTGCGAAAAGCATATATTATAATACATGGTTCAATTCTAAACATAGTCTTGCTATTTATATTAGAATATTTAATCGGTTATTAGATTTATATTATATTAACAAATATATTAAAATGAATTTCACTTTACTTTATTCGTATTCTTCATTGTCTACCATGGTAATTACAAATATCTTACAAAGCAAATATGTATCACATGGACCCTGCAAGGGTATTGCAAAATCTACATCATAAAATATCCTATCATACAATACTTATATTACTATCTTTCTATCAGTTACCATAAATTGTGTCCATTCACGCTATCGTATTTACAAAAAATATAAATGTAGTTTTAAGCCGGGTACTAATTGCAGTTTCCATATTTTAACTTTGTCTTTTCCTAATAAAAATAAAGGTCCGTCGTAGGTATGCTTGTCACTGGTAAAACCGCATGCACTTGTGTATTGAGAATGCACTCTGAATACCCTAGATTAAGGTTACTTTCAATTATTAGGATCATTAGGCTAATTAAATTGTTCTCTTCATCAGCAATCAGTAAGTGGAACGGATCTCTAAAAATGGTCCTTCAAGAGCCGGATACGACCGGAAGTAACCCTCGCTCGGTTTCAGTTACACGTGTCTCCATGTTTACCGACCCGCCTTATCTACTTGAAACGCATTTATTACAAAATTAATGCATTCTCGACTTTTCTATATCACGCGATTCTTGTAAGATGTGTTTTTGTTGTATTGAAGTGTCGATAAGCTGGTTGTATTGGCATTTTAAGGTTTTTATTGTAGTTCTCTATGCATAAGTGCTTTTAAACTGGAGCCGTGTAACCGTTCAGTTTCCTTTCTCTGCAAATGTTAATGCAAATGATATGTAGTTTTTCTTTTGTATTCACACAATCACACGAGATTTTTTGTGGCTATATTGCAAATTCAAATGTTTTACCTCTAAACTATTACCAATATATGCGTACTGTAAATAACCCCTTAATTAGCACCGTGCTAAGCGTTGCTACCGACGTAATTGCAAGGCTGCCGACAATAGGACTGCTTAACCCTACCCAATCCCTTAGGGTTATTAGCAGATTTTCTTTAAATTAATACTCTTAATTAAGTTAGCAACATCATTGATAGTACTTTGTAGACACTATATTGTAAGTACCTAAGTAATAAAATTACCTAAGTAATATAATAGTGAGTCTTATATAACAACCTAGAACCTTCATAGGTATATTTTTAAACGTATTTAATTTTTAAACTGTAATAATGTTGTTTAATTTGAAGAATAGAATCTATGATTTAGTGTACTGCTTCAATTGCAGGATTTAACAGGCAACAGACGGTATAGCACAACTTACATGAATAAAAACCTAAATCCTAATTTAATATCCCATGAATTGTACGGATTTAGCATACCTACATTGCATGCACATAAGAAAATTTAAAATCAAAAACGTACAGTACCGAACACTTAAACAGTATAGTTGCGACATAAACGGTTTCTCATGTTATTAAACAGTTCCAAATTTGAATCTATTGCTCGTGCTCCTTGTTTCCACCCTAAACTCCACACCACATAATCCTCGCCTTCGTACGCGATCGATCAGCTAATAATACAGTCACAGCGAACAGGCAGGTACATGGATACAATCAGGGACACGTGGCGCCTCTCCCACAGGGTCTGTGACATGCAAATGCATTCCAGTTCGTCTTAGAAAGCTCTTAGTCGTACGAGTAGGTATAGTCGGGAACATCGATATAGACGGCGTTGAATATCACTTGCTTTTCAAATTTACATTCGGAGAATTGTTTTTAAGAATGTATTTTCGTTTGTAGATAGGATTTTTAAATTTTGCTACGGATTCGATTCGGGTTTGGATTCGGTTTTGATTTTATTGAATTGGTACTTATGAAGTAGAATAATGCAAGATACAAGTCTTTCTTGTTTACGAAAATTTTCTATGGTGTTTGATCTTATATTGTAATAAAAGCGTAAGTTTGTGGGCGGGTATGTATGTTTGTTACCTCTTCAGCCCGAAATGGTTGGACGGATTTGCATGAGAACAGAGTAGTTAATACCCTAACTTAAAACATAAGTAGGTAAGCTAGCCCGTAGGTGCCCGTAGGTTAGTGTGTCTACCCCGATTTCAAAGATATAAAAGTGTTATGTTATATTTTAAAATGCGGCCTAGGTACTATAAGTAGTCGGATGACCAGGCGAGTGTAGCAATGAAACCTCAATTACACAAATATACAGAAAAAAAATATGTTTTTCACTAATGGAAATTTAACTTGGTTTTGTAATACCTATGAAACATGTACTAATGTCTCATTTTTTTTAATGTGGGTACACCACAATTTGATTGAAACCATGAATACAAAGATCAAAGCTTAAAGAAAAATTGAAAAAGGAGCTACCTGGTGGAAGGGACCGGGAATCGAACCCGGTACCTCTGGATTACCGGTCCAGCGCGTTAGCCACTGTTTGTATTCATGGTTTAAACAAATATTTAGTTTTCACAGTTTTAAAATAGTTTATGCTTAATATATACCGTAAAGGGGAATCCTAGATTTAAGCGCAATAATAGGTACTTATGTACAGTTTCAAATAAACGCGATTTCACTTTAATAAATCAGAATACAAATTAGCGCCGTTATGCTAACTATGATTTCATGTTTCAGAAACAGAACAATTCGAAGTCTGTTTATAGATTCAGGGTACAGCAGACTTATTAACTCGGGGTATCTATTCCAGTATAGGACTGTGTACGTATATCCTTTGAGGGTGCGTGAACACACAAGGAATGTAATCTACTGTTGTTTGTGTATGTAGGCAACTTACACAAGTATCGGTAACTAAAGTTGTATAAGCTGGCGTTGACATTGCCGCGTAATATCTATGGTACTGGGGCAGATAACCCAATAAAAAAAAATCCTGTGAGGTGTTGCGTTTATTGATATAATATATATATATATAATAAATAAATAAATATCAGACAACCTCACACAAATCGATCTAGTCCCAAATTAAGCACGACGATATACACATACTTATATAGATAAATATATACTTAAATACATAGAACAACCATGACCCAAGCACAAATATTCGAGTTCATCACACAAATATTTGCCCCAGCCGGGATTCGAACCCGGGACCGCCGACATATATACATATATATATACATACTAGCTACGCCGCGCGATGTTACTCGCTCATCCCACGGGAACAATATTTTTCAGGATAAAAAGTAATTTATGTGTTAATCAAAGGTGTCAGCTACCTTCATACCAAAATTTATCAAAATTGGTCCAGCCGTTTGAGCGTGAAAAAGTAACAAACATACACATAAACACACTCACAAACATTCGCCTTTATAATATTAGTAGTGTGTTAAGTGATAACACTATATTTTTTATTAATGTCGTATTGTTATCAGTTCTATCCTCCCACATTCGGGGAGCAAATGCCTGAGTTTATTTATAAATAAATAATAAATAAATAAATATTAAGGGTCAATCTTACACAAATCGACCTAGTCCTAAACTAAGCAAAGCTTGTACTATGGGTACTAGGCGAAGATATACATAATATATAAATACATGTATAGATAAAGGTATGTTTTAAGGTTTCTAAGGTTAAGTTCATCACACAAATATTTGTCCCAACCGGGATTCAACCCCAGGACCGCTGGCTCAGTAGGCAGGTGCACTGCAATCATCGCGTAGACGTCACCTAAGTACATGAAAACAATAACATATAAGCGTCGATGTCAGAACTCATTTTTGAAGTCGGTTGAAAATGTTTATCTCTAGAAATAATTAAATGGTATTAATTATAGATGTAAAATAATTATATTTAAACCTACTAGTTAGCTATAAACTTTGAATCAAAATCCAAGCATATCGAACACAATCAGTAACTTATTCATAGATTCACGAATCCGATACATTGCAAAAGGAAAACGATTTCCAAACGGACTGTTTTTTTCTAACAGTTGGGTTAACTTTCCCTGGGGGGAACTTAAAGCTGAACCTTCGGTCCCGTCTTCAGACAACAGCGGGTACAAGTTCGGATAACTGTTCTCTAAATATATTCCATGTTGCGAATAAGATTATAATATTAAGGAGGCTGGGTCGGCGGGTTGACGCCTAATGTTTAGCGAAATTATAATTGGAGATCTGTCTCACGAGTGACAGGTGTATTTGAAGTTGACACTTATTTTAAAGTCTAAAACTTTGCTTATACTAGCAAGACAATTGACAGATTCAAGCGGTACTGGAATTGCATATTATTTTTAAAAATTATTTTTTCAATGGACTGCATGAAAATAAACGCCAGTAAACTCAGTTCTTATCACAACAATCAAGATGCGATTTACCGGAATAGTAAAGGAAGTTTTAGTCTGTAGCTATAAATGTGTTTTCAAGAGGACTGTGAAACCAATTAATTTCCAATAAACAATAATACACGAAGACTGACGAAGAATGAAAAAAAAAACCTAACTAAGTACACAAAAAACTATGAATACTAAAATGAAAATATTTCGGTTAACCTTTTTAGCCTCTCTCAGTAGTCTCAGCACATTGTCACAGCTAGCGGTAGATTTGAGATGAATTGGGATTGTAAAATTCAATCTGACTGGAATATTTTATTCAATAAGGTCACTTAAAAAGAACTTATAAAACCGCATCGGAATTAACCCAATGTCATAATTTATTGGGCGAACGACACGTCAAACGCCCTTAGAGAAACGCAGCGTATACGTTTGAGAGAGGATACGAAAGTCACCATGCTTCATTCAGTAAAGGACTGGTTCTGTTTGGGACCGTCCTCATCTCTCGTTATCTCAGTTCATTCATTACCATCTAGTTTTATAAGAGTCGACGTCCCTGGAACATATCACGCCTCCATTTTTTGTCACACCACTTAATTATCTGGATTTATATCAAGATAAAATCGACTCTCTAAGAGATAAAAAAGGATTTTTGTAAAAACAAAAGGTAAGTTTGAATTTGAAATGCGTTTTAGGGACCATACCTACATTGGAGGCACCTTTTTAAACGTCGAAGTGTTGAAGAATGCTCCATTGGGTTTTACATTTTTTATTCAAGTCACTGCGTAATAATGCAACATAAGTAAAATAATCTATGCGTTTTTGTAGTCTCATACGAAGTTTTTAGTAAATTTAAAGCTTACGTAAAAATATAAAAATCGATCCTATTCTTTTATTTATATCAATTTAAATTGCTAATGGGTATCGCTGGATTTATCTACTTATATTTGATTAAATATTAGTGTTTTTATGATAAAAATGTTGTGGTAATACTAAAAGGTGAAGTAATGATGAAAAATCTATCCATTCTCATATGAATATCTTTGTCGACACGATCTTAATGTTCCGTGTAAGTTGTTTAATTATTATAGCTAACCTCACAACATACGTTCGTAGGCTATTAGGTTTTGCGTACCTAAACGTATTAGGTTGGGCCGTTTATTGAGCCGGTTATCGCAATGTCCTGTCGGATGAGGTTTAAGCGATATCAATATAGTAGGGAATGGGATGTTCAAATGAAAAAGAAACAAGCTTCCTATATCCTAAAACTTCGTGTGTTGCGGGAACATATCTACACTCATAACAAAAGTGTTACAGATAAATTTATCTGTTTTTTTAGCTAACTAAAGTGTTTGCGTTTGTCGATTAGAGTTGAACAAGTATAGGATATTTACCTATGGCATAGTTAATTAAAAAACGGATGATGTGATGTCACGGCTCAATGTGTATTTCAATATGACACAATTAAATTATTGAAATTACAAACGATATTTTGGATATTAGATTTCAAAAATTCCAAATTATTTTCATTGGACTTAAAATGCTAGGACACTATCCAAAAACGAAGGGGTTCTCAATTCGGTTGTATTTTTTATTTACGTTTTTATGTTTGTTGCCTCAGAATGAACCAATTTTTTCTTCCAAACAGGCAAACTCCAAGTTGGTTCAATTAAATTTTGTTGATGAAATCTATGAGGAATCAAGGAAAGTACTTACCTATACTCAAATATTATAGGCACATCTATGAAAATTTCAGTGTTTTTATTTTATAGTAACTCGTTCAATAGTTATCGGAACTACTGTTCCTTATGGTTGAGCTCGGTAGTAATTTGTGGAATAGTGATTCTAATTATTTATATTTTTTTCATCCTAATCCACATGTTGCATGAAGATGTGGATCTTACAAGAAGGAGGCTAAGTTCATCGTTTCTATTCTAATGCCATCTGTTTGAAATATCGCCATTATATGCCTACCTTACCAAAGTGTACCTTGCCTTTGAATGATAACTGAAATGGCTTTAGGTACTCCAATTAAATTGTATGCCGAAAATATGCTCGGTTACAAAGTACGATTTACAAAAAATTTGACGCACAGCGAAGCGACTGTAAAACTAACAAAAACTATGTTTTGATCGAAATGTATTCACATTTTGCGCATTATTTCAATCATTTCCTCTAACCAAAAAAGGCCCGATGATCTCACCATTCCGCGTCGCCGCTCGCAATTTTATGCGTTTAAGTGCATTTTTCGAGTTGCATCCTTTGTTGTGGTTGTGGGCTTTAGTTTTAGTTAATTACTTACGCGGACGGCCCGCCGCTGGTGGCCGCGACACAAAGCGGGTCGATGCCTTCGATAACGAACTCAGTTTTTATCTTCTTATTTTAACGCTTTTAATTAGTTAGGAAAATATTCTCAAATAAATGCCTGCAGCCAAGCTTGAGTTAAGGACTGGCTTTGACCGCTGTGCGCCCGAGGGCCCAGTAATGGGCAAGAGCCTCCGTTACTTCGATTGGCTCCTGTATTGCCGATAGCGTGCCTACAACAATAATTAGTTACTTTGAGCGTGGATTTTAATGATTTTCTTTAGGCCCGTTTGGAGTGCCCTGTAGCCTGTAGGTTAGATGTTATTGTACGGCAAGCGAGAGGGTGACTATTTGAGCGTTTTAATTGTTTGATTTCTCTGTACTTAGTTATCTCCGTAGCGCGAGAGATGGATTCATAAACTATCCATAATTTTGACACGTATATTAATAAAGGGATGAATGCTTTATCATTTATCGATGCCGTGATAAACGCGACTACATCTATCTACGACTATCAGTGCAATATTGACCATTCTTAATATACTCTCTGATGGTATTTTCACGTGTCTTATACAGTCGCGGCCTATTACAGTTGTTTGTTAAAAGGACAAAATTACGGCCAAACGATTCAGTTAAATAACTAATTACCTACCTGCGAAAGGCCTCAATCCGTCTAAGCTGTAAATTTATTTAATTCTTGTTATATTATTATGTAACTACACAAACCTAATAAACATGTCGTCAACATGTTAAGAACCATGTTATTATTATTATTATAAAAACCCGACAGCACAAAACATTACAATTCATCTGCTCTCTCTTAATTTTTTTAGTATATACCTACTAACAGTTGTGAATATTACAATATAAATATATTTAGGCATCATTGGCTGTGATGTTAAATTGGAGAATTCGCGAAATTTCGTCAAATTAGAGTTTTTACTGGTGCTTGCGGTAAAACGATCGCACTCTGCGCAATGGGTAATAATTAATTATTAATTAATTAAAATGAATAACGGTCGGGTTAAGGGGTCGAGGTGTCGATGGAGAGACGGTCACGTCGTCCGTCCAGATAAGGATCAGTCTGATAACGAGTAACAAGCCTGACGTCCGCGTACACTCGCGTACAACGTTCTAATGCAAACAAAGTTTCCTGGGACGATCAAATATTAGTTTATGCAACGGTTACATAATAAGATACCTTAAAACACGTGTGATTTTATTATTTAACTCACCTTCGGCTCGTTTCAGTGTAGTTGATTTATAGGGCTCTATAGCTTAAAAAAAACTGATCCCTTATAGGATCCCTTCTTTGTCTGTTCGTCTATCGGTCTATCCAAACGGGAAAATCAAGACCCATATTACATATAGGGTACTTTTCAGTTGACGAATGTCATACAGTATTAAAAATTGAGTGTGACAAAGAGAACTTAAAGAGATTAAGGGAAAGGGCGACGCCTAGTCAAATAGTGAAATCACAGAAGAAAATACTCCGTAAGGTCCCATATCTATGTCAAATCTGCAAAGGAACTGATTTGATTGATTATTTTTGCCGTACTGATGGGATTGGCCGTTACAGCTAGTGGAAGTGCATGAACTCAAGCGGAAGGCAGAGTCAAGCAGCAAAGTGCGCTCCGGTGCTTAGGTTAAATAGGTATCTCGACTCACGGTGACGTGATGCAATCCAAAGCGATAACACATCGTTACAATTGTAAGTATTGTTTTGCGGTCAAAGGATTCCTGTACGCAATTAAGTATATGTTACTAAGATAATTATAAAGCCGATGCTATTGTTTGATCTCTGCAGAATATTTAAGTAGCTGTTCCCATAAGTACTTAATTACCTACTAAACAGTGATAATGACCACCACAACAGTTCTGTGGACGCCTGTACCTCCACTTACAGTTGATTGTAAACAACTTTTAAAAAACTCCGTCCCCTTTTATCTTTGTAGCAGGTACTAATTATATGTTATTATTTAATACAATGTTATTACCTAGTACGGCAGACTCCTTTTTAAACGAGCGAGATAGTACACTGGTTAAACAAGGTGAATACAGTATAAAGAAAATTAACCTGTGTATCGTTTTGTTCCGTTCGGCAATTCGAAACAAACGGATATTTTAAGCTGTGGTTTGATTGTTGGCTGAGAAAAGCCGATTCATATATTATTCATGAGTTTTAATTATAAATGTATCCAACTGACGCTGTACTATAATAATTAACGTGCTATTATTATCTGTGTTGGAATAAGTGGTTGCCTAGTTATTACATTGTTATTTAGATGTGGACCGATACGTCGTTATACTGCGTCTGAATTCGACAAGTCTAATGACGTCTGTCCCAGATCTCGCTGACATATATAATATGTTTACTTTAGCGATCTGCTTTATTCGTACCTATCTAACTATAATCTTATTTTTCTGGTTGAAATGGGAAACTTTATTATAATAGAAGTATATTAAGTACGAATGGAATAAAATCTAAGGTTAAGTGACGGGATCGAGAATTAGTTTTTTACATTATACGTCTAGGTCTACTATTTAGTCAATGTCACTTAATGCAACTTGAATAGCTAAAGTTAGAAATCCATTATATTATTTGATAGATCCAGACGTTACTTTTCTGAATTCCGTATTAATTACTGAATAAAATAATTCTTTTACCTCTGGTTCTGTAACATGACTGGGATTATTATAGGAAAACGGGACTTACTTAATCGCGTTAATAGGTAAAGGTGTTGATTTGAAGATATTACGAAGGCTTGAAGGGACCAGGACCTGAGACCATGGTCGTAACATGGTCGTCAAGTGCGAAACGTCGAGGTCATTAAATAAACCCCATTTTGAACGCGATGAAGTCCCGTTTTGCTATAATGAAGTGTGAAAATCGTGAAAGTTTAAATAATATACGGCCGTGATATTGTAAAATATGTGATATCGCATAGCTCCGCCGAATCCGGATCGATCGCCATTGACAAGTAAATTTCCGTACCTGAAGAGCATAAAACACTGCAACTCCTCCTGTTGAGAACCAAAACGCTGTAAGTGCTATGTTAAATACATGAACTCACAGCGTTTTGCTTCTCAGGTGGGGAGGCACTTACAGTTTTATGCCTCTCAAGTACCTACGGATTTTTAAACCGACCACCGGCGGGATAGATCGCGTTCGCCGATGCCTTGCATTGAATTCGAGATAAGAGTGGTTGGCGAGTGTTTTTGTTTATTTTCACAGTCTGTAATCATAATCAGTATAATCTCTCGTGATGGTATGTTAGCAATTATATTGTACTTTTATAAAACGGGCAGGCTAAACGCTCATTTTCATAATAGGTATGCATTTGTCGTTATGATCTTGATAATGATATATCAGCGTCAATTACAAATTAAAATAGCTTATAAGATACGAGAACACATTGTAGTTGATGAGTCGTTTTCAAAAACATGTATTTTGTGTAACGAAAGATACCCATAAGTTTTTTATGACTAACTTTCGTTACACATAGGACGCTATTGTAGCTTTAAATAAATAAATATCGGACAACCTCACACAAATCGATCTAGTCCCAAATTAAGCTCAAGAAGGCTTGAGTTATGGGTACTATGGGACGACGATATACGTACTTATATAGATAAATATATACTTAAATACATAGAACAACCATGACCCAAGCACAAATATTCGAGTTCATCACACAAATATTTGCCCCAGCCGGGATTCGAACCCGGGACCGCCGACATATATACATATATATATACATACTAGCTACGCCGCGCGATGTTACTCGCTCATCCCACGGGAACAATATTTTTCAGGATAAAAAGTAATTTATGTGTTAATCAAAGGTGTCAGCTACCTTCATACCAAAATTTATCAAAATTGGTCCAGCCGTTTGAGCGTGAAAAAGTAACAAACATACACATAAACACACTCACAAACATTCGCCTTTATAATATTAGTAGTGTGTTAAGTGATAACACTATATTTTTTATTAATGTCGTATTGTTATCAGTTCTATCCTCCCACATTCGGGGAGCAAATGCCTGAGTTTATTTATAAATAAATAATAAATAAATAAATATTAAGGGACAATCTTACACAAATCGACCTAGTCCTAAACTAAGCAAAGCTTGTACTATGGGTACTAGGCGAAGATATATTCATCACACAAATATTTGCCCCGGCCGGGATTCGAACCCGGGACCGCCGGCTCAGTAGGCAGGTGTCTACAAACCGAGCCAAACGCGTCGTCGGCTTTGGCCTTATTAAGCCTTTAACTATGCACAATTTTATTGAAAACGACTCTGATGAAAGCATATTGAGGCTTAATAAAAACAAAACTTTGGGTATTGATTCCTTTGGGAAATGAAAGTTACCCATTTTTTTATGAATAACTTTCTTTGCACAAAGGATCCACGAAAGCACGCAATTGATAATTTGGTTTTTATTAAGCCTTCATCTATGTACCTATTTTTTTTTGTAAGACGACAGATATCGGGTCATATTAATTAGTTGTTTTCAAAAAAACAAATAATACTCGGCAGACCAAAAATTATTTGAACTTTTATACAAACAATTATTGTTATGAGGAGATGAACGATATGACTTATTCATCCAAGCGTATTAAGTTCTTGGGCACCAACTAATCAATACATTTAATAAACACAATATAAAATCACAAAAATTGTTAAATAATCAAATGGATAATAATACACGCCTGATAAATACACCCTAAACCCAACGTTCACGTTTATTTCCCTAATACATCAATGCAAATAAAACAATGAATAAAACAGCACTGTTCAAACTTATAGCGTTTCACAAAATAATGAATCCATTAACTTCGGTGACAGTTGGTACATAGTCGAGTAATTATCTCTTAAAAGGGATGCTGGACTATACGGAACATACAACACAGAAGAGCGTAAAATACTAAGGACTAACTGTCGCTTACTGCTTTTTGTTAATGGTAATAAAGCAGCGCAGGTTGGGAGAAAGTTTACGGTCCTGTCCGTTATAATAGTTTTCAGTGCTGATTTAGTGTGTAAATTTCGGGTTTATTATGATTGACGTGTTTTGTTTCATTTGACAATGTCTAGGTGAGTGGCATAAAGATGAGCTTCTACTCAACGCTAAACACACTTGTTACTGTAGAGCCTTAGCACTGGCGATTTGCAAGCGAGTTCACCACGACTACACCATGTCACACACTCAGCGAACTCATTCACAAAGCTGGGGTTTGTCATCATGACTTCCCCCCAGCATGGGAGGCACTTCCAGGCTGCTAGGACTTCCAGTGCGGAGTGGGGTGAAATCGTTGTGCGCTTGCCTCACTTTCAACTCGCGCAGATGAGCGCGCAGTGAGCCTTAGCTCTAAAGCACACCAGGGCGCTCGGCTCCGCCTTTCGTCCCAATACAATTTGGTTATCAAGCGTCTTCAAAAAGGAAAACAGAGAACTCTTCGTAGTCTTTTCTTCTGCGGTTAGGTACAAGGCCGAGACACAAGGGCGAATATATGTAGTGATTCAATTTCTATATACAAACGCATTTTTTTTAGATAGTGTGTCCAACTGCTGGACAAAGGCCTCCGCTCTCTCGCATCACTCGTCTCTATTGGCTGCATATTCCCTCCACTCGTTACTGAATGCATACAAGTCGTTCCACCATCTGCTTTTCGGTTTGCCTCTGCTCCGATAGCCTTGCGGTGTCCATTCGGTAATGATTCTGGCCCATCCTTTCGATGATTGTGCCGCAAACATGTTAAACCCAGTGAGCCAAACAGAAATTATAATATGAAAAAATAGGGAATATGCCAGCCAAAATGTTAAACAGTGTAAAAGAAAATTATTGCATTGTGACATGCTACATGCTTGCGTACCTTTTCATCGAGTTTAACGTGGAATTAAAGGTACAGAGGTAGACAACGAAACGCAGAAATGCATTGAAGTGGTAAAGGAAAACATAAAAGAAAGAAATAAAAGGAGCAAAGAAACAGATGCTGAACGATAAGTCAATGAAAAAATGTTGAGAACATTATTGTAATAAAAGATGAAACTAAAATAGGAAATATTAAATAGTTTCATCCTGGTCTTGTTATTCTTGTGTCTATTATTGTTGTTTTATCTTCTAATTCTAATGCTTAACAGATGTTCTACATGATATGATAACTATTATGATATGACTTATTAAGCGATATGTTCTATTTTTACCCAGAGCCGACGTGATTGTAGTTATGTTCGAGTAGCAAAAAGGATATCATTGACTGCGATATGGCCGTTACATAGCTCAAATTTCTATATCTCAATGTCAATCGAATTAGGCCTCAGGTTTCCTGTTTTGACAGGCTGCCAACACGAACGTCGCAACGAAAACGCAGTTAGTGCCTTTAAAGTTATTGTTACTTATTACCTTTTATCGCGGGACGGCCTACGTCGGGAGTCAGATAATATCGACGCTAAGTGGGGTTGCCCGCCGAAAGGTTACGAGATACAATAACGGAAATTTCTTTCAAGTTACAAGCCCTTATTTTTTTCTGACATTTCTTCGCAACTTTGTACACGAATTGTCTCAAAGATGGTGTATTTAAAAGGAATCGTACATATACAGACGCACTGGTTTACATAATAGATACTGTTCTGTTCTGTTTTTCTTGTAAAAGCTATGTACGTCAAATTATCATTTCGCATCATCTCACCAGTTTGGTTTATCTGTTATTTTTATAACTGCCACACGAAATAAAATCCATGCTAGATAAAACTGAGCTTGTCGTAGGTAATTATTAGGTACATACTATAGACAGTGTTTACACAAAAAAATGCAGCTACTTTATTGTTGAAATGATTGATAACGGAAAATAACATATTAACTGTCAATTAGGCATGCCGATTTTTTTTTGAGGATCGATTCTATTTTTTATTGCGATCAATTGTCTATATGGGACTTCCTACACGTAGACTGCGCTAAAAAAGGGTCCATACAAATGGCCACCTAATAGTGACGTTATTATATGTTATGGCCTTATGGGTACAAATATAGTGTATTGGAGACAATGAGTAATTTGGCATTTTCAACGTGATAAAGTGCGTTTAAATTCATGGCTGTCATACAATTATTTTTTTGTTAAATAATGAGGATTCGGAAAACAATTTCAAAAATTCTTTACGATTAAATAAGAAACATAACATTTGCGTACCTTTGTAGTCACATATTTAAAAAAAAAATTGTTTCTTTGTTTCATGACATCCCTATTAAGCTAATTTGATTCATATAATTACAGTATGCTGTAAAACTTAACATCATCCCTATTAAATGGGATGATTATAAAACATCATAAAGTACGAAACTTGTAAATTAAAATAGAAGGGAGAAATGTATCAAACTGCCTGTAATCATAATATTAAATGAGAATGGAGCCGTCAATTGATTCAATTATTAACAAGACTTCATTCAGTAGGTAATTTGCACTACATTTAGATTGCACACGTCACGATAAACCATCAGAATATACACCTTAATGCAATTAAAGAAGGCTTATATATCTAAAATAAAATTGAATGGTTCTTTGTGAATATGATAGCCACTGAGTAGACAGGGGGCGGCACTGACACCTCGGTTTCCGGTCGTACCTATATGTCAATTACAATGCAATTTGCAATACCACTAAATGACTAATGTCTCAACCTCGTATGGTATTCATTCGTTCTTGTCTCCTTTTCTTTTGGTCGCGTAATAGAGTTTAAATGTAACTTTCTAGTCATTAGAGGACTTTAATTTTGCCTTTCATTGGTGTCAACGCTTATAGACTCATTTGTGTCTGGTTGGGCTCGTTTTCAGTAATAGCTGCGATGAATATATTATACACGTTAGAAGTTATATTTAAGTTAATATTAGATTTATTACTTATTTAAGGTTTTACTCGTATTGACGCATAAAAGAGTACTCAGTCATCCATTTTAAATAGCCGCACAAATCTTTTGTGAGCTCACACAAGAACACTTTTTGTGAGTTGGAAGGCTCCCGAGTTTTACACAAAAAAAAATTGTGTACATAGTTTTTCTCTGTATACAAATTATGTCACTTTATCGTTTATGCGTTTATTACGTCTCATGTCGCGCGATACAAGTATCAATATCCCTTTCAATTACTACCGAATAAAAAGAGATAGGTGGTATTGGTCGCCACAAGCAGTCGACACGCAAAAGCCCAGGATCTTTTATCCGGAACAACTAGTTTTACCACTAAAACGATTCCTAGAGTATAATCAATTAACAAACGCTGCCCCCTAATGACATATACCTACCTACATGCTGAACACGAATTGTTTCATGTCGTCCGGATTTACAATAGTAAAAACTCCTGAGCAGCTATCTAGCTATATTTGGGTATGTTAAATTGGCCATAAAACGTATAGTGGAACAGGACTGACAGTGTTCTTGGAAGTGTAAACGGTCTGTAAGTACAGTCAGATGCTTAATTTTGTTTTGTTGAAAAGTTTCTAAACCACTGTCTGTAAAAAACGTACCTAATGACACAAGATCGAAGGATGATTTTGATTAAAAAAAAATGGACAAGTGGGAGGTGCGATAGTTTCGTACAAAATACCATTGCTTAACCTCGATGATTGATTAATGATTACATACATACCTGAAAGAAAGACTGTATTTTTATGATTTAATTACAAATGTATACTTTTCTGATTTTTTCTTTTACTTGTTGTATAAGACGGTATTTGCTTGCCAACATTTCGACTTATTTAACTATAAATTTTGATTCCTTGAGAGTGTCAAAATATACGTTTTTTTGTTAACTTAGAAGTTTGTTTTTCTCACAGCTTCAAGGATCTGTAGACCTAAGTAATATATATGGTTTCAATTTCAACTCGATACTTCTGCGCGTTCCCGAGATATTTTAAGGGTCTTCACAGACAGGTGGACAAGAAAATGATCCTATAAGGGTTCCGTTTCTGTACGGAATCCTAAAAATGTAGGTAAATTTTCCACAGCAGATATACAACATCAAGTGATTAATAAAATTCTGTTAAATAATTCTATCAATTTAATTGAGAAAAGTTTTCAATATCTAATCAATCAATCAAGACTTCTGATTCATAATCAACTGTTCCAGTGTGCCACGTGTGAAGAACAAATAATCGCTGAAGCGATAAAAAAACCCCGACATACCTATAAAAAGGTTGATTGGCTTCAATCGGATGAATCGATTTTATTGATTCATAGCTCGTCTGTTTCGGATCCTCCGTTATGAACCACCCCAAGTTGCACACAAATGCTGTGTATAAGAACTTATACAGCCCTTACACAGCTGAAATAAGTCGTATAAGGGCAGTATTAAGGTCTTATATATGCAGCCTGTGCTACATGGGACGATACTACACCCGCGAACGCTCAGGCTGTGGAATGAGTTCCCTGCCTAGGTTTTTCCGAGGAACTACGGACTACGAATATGGAGTTTTCAAAAAGGACTGTATTTTCAAAGAGACGTCAATACGCATGCTACACGCGAATCTCCTGAATATGCAAGCGTACAATGAGCTGCAAAATTGCATGGCTTATTTATGAATGAATTCATTCATAATGGCTCATGCCATGGTATAAGAAAATAAGGTATGGCACTCCGGCAAGTCAGCCTTTCTACGTCACTGATTATTGTTGTTCTTTATAATAACAAAATAATTATAAGGAAAATAATGTTTGCCGCCATTCTTACAAAAAATGCATTTATGCATTACATTTCCTGTCGCAATATTTGATTTAAAACACTCACGATTGTATGACATTCATACAGATAACAAGGGAATCGGGGAGTATTTATGATACACCACTGGCAACACAGAAACGGATTGACAGAACCGTTCAACCAATCATAGCGTGAGTCTCACCTGTCATTCCGGAGTGAAAAACCTTTTTTTCTTATACCATAGGACATGCATTTATGCAGCCCATAGTAAATAGACCATTAACCAGGTTTGTGTTCGTACGCGTCGTTGGCTGTTGGTATAAAACAATTCAAACTTAGAGACTTGCAGATGACAGCGACGTTAACCTTTTATAAATTTTTTTACGCCTGTAATCAAAGAAAATCACCCATTGGGTACCATAGTCAACCTTTATCAATATTAGAAATGGGTTGATTTTGGTTATTTGCGTGTCTCGTAGCTATTGTTATCTGAATGAACGACACTGACCGTGGAATCTGTTACCTTGACTACAAGCAGAAGTTAATAATTAATAAAATTAAAGGTTAAAGGTGTGCCTCTGTTTACACACACCGTACACGTTTGATTGAAGTGTCTATGGTACTAAAGATGCTTCGTAAATAAATAACTATTGTTTAATTCTTACACATACATATATTTCTACACTTTTCTAGCTAAACCAGTGGTACTAAAGATGCTTCGTAAATAAATAACTGTTGTTTAATTCTTACACATACATGTATTTCTACACTTTTCTAGCTAAACCAGTGGTTAATTGATAGAGAATGCCTTAAGGGATTAAGTCTGCCTGGGGCTGTAAGGGATTAGTACTTATTCATTTTGTAATTTGCAATAAAGTTTAAACAAATTGTTTAACATCTATGTACATAATATTTTCTTCGGTTTCCGCGACTGTCACACATTTAAATAAACGTTGACTCCGTTGTCAACCTTTGACAACGGTATCTGTAAAGGTACTGAAACGTCAGGGAGGCTCAAATAATTAATATACGCGATATAATCCGATTTAAATTGTTTTATTTAAATCTATGTACATGCTATTACAGTGATGTATTTTATTAATTGTAAGTATTAAACCATCACTTATATTTCGCAGAAATCTTCAGCCGAAAGGGGAAACATTTATGTTTGATGTATCCTGGTAGATTAGGGCAGGATAGGTCAGTTTAATTGCTAACTTTTCAGAAAAAGTTAATGGTTTCAGTAGAATAATTGTGCAAAATTAGCAATTCGTGAAACATTACATTCGGTGAAACTATTTACTGTGAAACATTATTAAACCGTTTCTACATGTTCACTACAAATTAAAAAAGTTTGGAAACCCCTGAACTTCACAAAATCGCAAGAGATAAAACAATTTCAAACATAGTTTCACTCCGGCGGAGATTTATTCACGCAGAGGCGTAATTTATGTTAAGATGTCACTTCAATAATAGGTAATTATTAGTGAATTTAGTTTTTTGGGTTCTTTGGTTCACCGAGACCGTATTGCTGATACAATAGTCTGAGTCGGTGCGGTGGTTGTCAAACTGGGGGGTGATTCAACCAATTTTAGAGAGATGATGGAGATCTCTCCATTTTATCGCCATCCGTCACTTTTGACGTGTCCCTACTTCACAAGTGGCGATATCCCTAGAACATCGCAACTTCATCAATCCAGTCACGCTTAATTTGCGTTTTCTTTGTATGTGATGGCATAAATAACAAGCGCATACTTTAACTTGACCGTGTAGTGAGTGAAATTAGTCAGTTATGTTTCGTTCAAAACAGAGATTCATATGCATGAATAGCATTTTTGACAATCATTGTCGCCTTCGTATTTCCAAAATTGAGATGAGATATGTCACTTGAAGCTCATCGCATTTTAATGAGAGTTCAAAGGCGATATCACTGTTATCTAATAGAGTTTTGACGTTTTGCGATCTCTCAAAAGGCATTCTCGAATTATGTATATTGTATTTCAGGGATGGCGAATGTTAGTTTTTCTAAGTATCAATCGTTCTAAAAAAAATATTAAGGATATTTACTAGAGGCTTTGTGAGGTGTAGACCTCACGATATTTTTTAGTTTGGCTGAAATGTGGTCCTTTTTACTTTTTAAACCTCCATAACTTGGCCATATTGAAAAATTTCGAAATTCTGACTTATCATAAATTACATGTAATTATTAAGCCTAATCGGCTGAAAAATGCGAAACAGCCGGAAATCTGAACATCCAAACATCCGGATATACGAAAGAAATTGCTGAAAAGCTGAAACAGAGACGCAATAGCGTGTAATTTTTAAATAATTTTTATGCGTGCTCGAATTTAATTAGTTATATGCTATTAATATAATAGTTTTTCATCTCTACTCTTTATTTATATATTTCAAATATTTCAAAGATGAGCAAATTAAAACTTAAATATCTAAAGTCTGTTTACAATTAAACATATTTAACGAAACACTGTATAACAAATGACAATCTGTTTGTACTCGTATTGCATGTAACTAAGTGTAAAAAAACATGACTCAGGTTTTCAATCAATTAAATTATTTTTGGTATCTATTGGCTTGGCTGGTCCTTTAATATCGTGTTATTTCCAGATGTTAAATCAGAAATAAAGTACTGACAACTCTGAGTCATAACGCTGCCTCTATCTAAACTCCTTACAAAAAAAAACGGGTTGAATTAAGATTTGCACCTGCTCGCTTCTCACAAATGGGCAAATCATTAAGATACCATGATACCATGTACAAGTGCACTGGAATCCTAAGTACATAAGTCCTACTCACACTCAACCGGTATCTGTTTTTTTTTCAATCCGTCTATACAATTAATCTCGCGTAAACGGCTAAGTAAACCACATAGATCTTTTCTTTTATGTAAGTAATAAACTCACTCACCGCGTACTGTAAGGTAACGTACATTCGTTTAGGAATCCTAAGACCCGTTCTGCACACGACTGGTACGTTTACCCGGCATTTGTATGAAACAGGTGGCTGCGAAGTAGGTACCTATGTAGGTACGCCATATTATTATAATAGACAATTGACCAAATCTGTCCAGCCGCATAAACATTTTGAGACCGCATCGATATTTTGGCAAAATTTTGGTAGAGGGTATACCGGAGAATAGTTATATGAGTTAAAGAGGGTTCGTTTAAGCCTTTTTCATCTCCGCGACCGAAAGTGCCTACAGTGCGTGAGCTGTCAAAATGCGATTCGCTTTTTATACCTGCCCCGCTCGCTCTTACGCGATCCAGATAAGAACCTCTCAGTTTTTACCCGAACCCGAATCGCCATATGAGAAGTGAGGGACTGTACTTTGATGTTGTTCGAAATTAGAAATTGTCAACTCACTGTCCCGTTACAGAGTATCCCCGCAAATTCTAACGCGCACACAAAAATGATATTTAACTAGTATCATTTAAGTATCGGAGGATAATAATTTTTCAGTACAGATTTTTTTATGAATGCTGAGAATACTTAAGAATTTTATCGGTGATCATAAGTATAAAAGTGCGAGCACACCCTTCGCATATTATTCCATTGTTCAATAAATTATTCGAATGGTTTCCTTTCCTATAAACACAAGATCACTAACTTATAAAATATAATCGAAAATTAATATTACTAAAAACAAGCTTTAATTTCTTATTAATATAAAGAGTAGAAAATAAGCTTAGAAATATCGGTTACTCGGTATTAAAGCCTATTTTGTTTTTGCTTTAACTTTTTTTCGTATGTCTGGATTAATAAATTGTCGTTACAGAAGGGCTACTCCGATGTTCGAAATTCGACAATCGTATATTGCCGTTCCTCTCGATCTCCGGTCAGAGTAAATTTGGGTGAGCAGAGCATCGGAGTAACTGCTTCTGCTTTAACATTGATTAATGATTAACTAGTTATGCTTTCACATTATGTAGAATCTGAAAAAATGCGATTTGTAAAACCCGCTTACGATTACAACTACTAACATCATTCGAATTTTCTACTTTTTTTGAGCTCAAACTGAAGTAAGCTGTACCGGCGCTTCTGGAGCCAACGGGCATCGCGAGGGACGATGGCAAGAGACCGGACGGGATGTCCCTGGTTCCGTGGAGGCTGGGACGTGTGCTTGTATGGGATGCCACCTGTGTGGACACACTGGCGCTGTCCCACCTTCACGGAACATCGGGTAGAGCGGGCGCGGCTGCTGAGGCGGCCGAAAAACTAAAGAGCACCAAATATAGGGGTCTCGGCCCCGAATACAATTTTGTACCTTTTGGGGTAGAGACCCTAGGTCCATGGGGTCCCAGCGCCCAAAAACTTCACAAGGAGCTCTCTAAAAGGCTTCAAGAGACCACTGGGGACCGGAGAGCTGGCAGCTTCCTCGCACAGCGTATCAGCATAGCTGTTCAGCGAGGAAATGCTGCCAGCATTTTCGGTACCATGCCAAAGGGGAGCAGTTTTTTGAATTTGTTTTAGTTTAGTTAATTTTAGCTTTTTTGTACTTAGTAGTTAGTAGTGTTAAGTTTTTATTTTCTGTTACTTTGTTATTTGTGAAAATTAAGTGGCTCTAAGTTCTTTAAGTAAGCTGTCATGTAACGTAAATGTAATTGGTATCTTTCCTATTTTAAATTCGCGTAACTATGTAAACCGTACAAAAAGCGTACTAATCATAGTTACACGTTGAACGTTTGTAAACCGTCAAGGCAAGCGTATTATTAAAACTAGAAGGCGCGTGCGACTTCGTTCGGGGGGGGGGGGGGGGGAACGTAATCCACTTTATTGCTTTGACGTAGTGGGGTAAAAAATATCCTTAAAGATTTTTTTTTTTGAGAATTTTCTAGTAATATTTTATACTTGGCAGCTACTATTATAAAATTGTAAAACTAGAGTTTTCCGTAAGGTAAATCTTATCTAAATAAACTGACCCTTGCTTCTAACTATCGTATAGAAATGGATGAATTTCACGTGGAAATACAATAATTTCGTATCTTACTCTGTTCTGACGATGGAGACGGAAAATAAACCCATCGTGTTTGGATAAATTTGATTGATCTTGATGAGCAATTAACTTACCCGACTACGCAGAAGTAAAAAAGTTTACCACTTTTTCTTCCGGCGGACGAAGTTTGCGGGCACCTTCTAATATAACCCTAGCTCCACACTACTCACGAAGCTGACCGAAATGGGGTCGATTGCAAAAAAATGTACATAGTTAAGGGCTTTAATTAAAACAAAACTTAATTGATTCCTTTGTGGGACGAAAGTTACCCATACATTTTGTATGACTGACTTTCGTCACACAAAGGAAGCTATCGTGATTTTTTGTTAACTAAGCTTTTAACTATGTACATTTTTTTTTGCAAAAGACCCATTGGTTGAAGTATGGGTTTCCGCAGCGAAGTGTTCTCCACACTAGGTATCATATTCACCCAACCTCGGCCAACTTCGCGAGTAGTGTGGAGCCGCAAATATGCTGTATCTTATTCTTGTTTTCAAACACTTTATTATAAAGGTCAAATAAAAATGACATTGTATAAATAAGTGATTGGAGTGCGAAGGAAACTTGTCTTAAGTAATTAAATATACTTTTTTACAACATTGGACAGTTAAAAAAATAAAACTAAAGAACTAAAATCTAAAATAAATTAAATTAAGCTAAAATAAATCTAGAAAACTGTGCCCCCGCTGCACGGTCCCGAAGATGCTGGCAGCATTTCCTCGCTGAATCGCAATGCTGATGCGTAAATTTTTTTTTACATAATATTTTATGTTATATAGGTACACTTATACGTTTTACGTATAGCATTATTATAACTATGATAAGTTATTAATTCTAACGGATCTGCCGGTTTATGCCAAAACCAGTGTGAAATGAAATGCACCTGTTTGCCTTTAATACAGTATCATAGCGTGCGTACGCGCTACATTTGAAGACCCCAGATCCAAAAATGATAATCATCCACATATTCTAGAAAGGACTTTGGACCGTATGTAAATAACTATAAGTCAAGTTATGGTTCCAACTGTTTCATTTACTATTGCCGTTTTATATATGAACAGTTTATAAATCGGCAGGTGTCTATCATACTATATTATGTTTTAATACAAAATATTTATTTTTTAAACGCTGTGTTTATACACACCTCTTGTCGTACCTACGAGTACATGATACTAATGTAGTTGTAGGCTGATACTGACCGCTTTGGTGTTGTGGGTCATGGTTGTTCTATGTATTTAAGTATATACGTACTTATATAGATAAATATATATATTTATCTATATACGTACTTATATAGATAAATATATATATTTATCTATATAAGTACGTATATCGTCGTCTAGTACCCATAACACAAGCCTTCTTGAGCTTAATTTGGGACTAGATCGATTTGTGTGAGGTTGTCCGATATTTATTTATTTATTATTGTGAGCCTAAATTGATTCTCCATACAAAAGTTTGTTAAACATTTTAGTAGGGAAATACAGATCAATGCTGTTTTTTATAACTGTCAAAACGCTTAGACAGTGAAATTTCAATCAAAATGTGTAATGATGTCATTATGCAGTATTGTGTGTGTAATGTAATGTAAATGACCAATAAATAAAAAATAAGAGGGCCTAATTTTAAAATCTTCAAAAGAGTACTAACGTTTAAATATTTACCGAAGGTATACAACATTACCTTGGTCTACAAGGATTTAGTGAGACAAATAAAAACTACTAATACTGTTTAATTTTCCTAACTAATACCTAGTAGACCATGTTCATGTTGTATACTTTCCGAATTTTAACAAACGTCACTTTAAAGACTTAAAAAATATATTTAAAAAATAATACGACGTTTAAAGGAATCTAATCCAGTCAAAAAAGGGGTTTTACCTTACAAACAGTCCGGTTAGTTTTGAATTTTTGATATGTTGTCTAGGATGATTAGTGAGTGTTTAAAATGCAAAATGCACAATTCCCCCTCCTTCGCCCCTGCCGCCATATTGGAAAAACCGTCAATATTTTCGTTTAGGAGCATTTTAACTAGAAGAGAGGTTCGACAATGTTTTAGTGAATTAAATTTAATAAAAATTACATACTTATTAAATTTTGTTTCAAGGACAGATACCTATTTACGGAGATATTCACTTGTTTTTTTTAAGAAATCGCAATTTCCAGTAATTTATCAGACTTCTGGCTTATATCTTCGTTTAGGAGCATTTTAGCTAGAAAAAAGCTTAGACCAATGTTGTAGAGAATTAAAACTTACTATAATTTACACTTCATATTTTGTTTTTAAGACATAATTAGGGAAATATGCACATAAAAATCACTCACTAACCGACCTGACCGTCCTAGACACCCCCAGTACTTTAGTCTCTATCTTGTCTCTATTCACCGAGTAGATTCCAAACCAAATCTAAATAACGTATACTATGGGGAAATAATGTAATATGAATACCTCTTAAAAACTAAATGATCCCAATTCGTTAAAAGAAATCACTAAAAAGGTTTTTTAATATTTAAATACCTACATTATTACCTATTTAATGTGTAAAATCTGTCCCTAATCTTATGAAGTAAAACCTAAACCATTTAACCTGGGAACTTGTGTTTGTACACTGATTTTTTCTAACTAAAACTACCTTAGACCATATGATTAAGCTATAATTAGAACGAGAAACTTTTCAAATTGATTTTTTATTCATAAATTGGGATAATTTCGAAGATATAAGTACTGGTTAATTTTTTATTTCTTTATTGCCAGGCTAAAAAAAATAAAAACATCGTGACCCGGGTTTAAAGTTCTTAAATATGGAATAAACGTCTAATAACGACATTAATAACCAAAGCGAGCTTAAGAAACCGCCAAACATTGTACTTAATTAGTCATTTAAGCCCACTTAATGGTTTTATGTAACTACTACCAATTAATCGTCTTGTCCGGATATTAATTTTTGATCAATATTTATAAAGCCATATGATGGGGTGTGAATAGTCGACGTAGAATTTCATATTGAGAAATGTTATCCGTTTGATGATCGGTCGAAGATAAAGTCCAATTAAAACAATTCTATCAAAACATTTTGTGTCAGGTCATTGCACCTGCTTTCGTCATAATTTATTCATAAGGCTGACGCACGGCACTGGTCTGGTCATTCAAACTTAAAATCGTCGCTTAAGCTTTATAACAATGTGCCATGGCAAATTTTACTAAGTTTTACTAAATCACAATTGTTTTGTCTGAAGTCAAACCGAACATTTTCAATTCATGTATTTTTATTTAAAATACTTACGCAGCTACTTACTTAGCAATTAATTTGACGTCGATAGATGATAATTTCTATAAATTTCACGAACTACTTAAAATGGAAATATATCTGGATTTTCAGATATTGTTTAATAATGGAAACTATCGGAAAACTGCGTTGATGAATTATGTATAACATTATAGATGCCAACTGCACCACCACACATAGTCATAATACCCCTCATACAACGCAGCGATCGATTAGAACTAACCTCGCAGCTAAAAGCTATTCAGCTATCAAAACAGAACGACTAGATATCTAGTACATACACATATAATTACACGCGTCAGTCAAATGTGAACTACAGTGTATTAACAAAAAGTCCAGTATTGTGACGTGCCGAGTCCACATAG
Source organism: Apotomis capreana (assembly GCA_947623375.1). Classification (NCBI taxonomy): domain Eukaryota; kingdom Metazoa; phylum Arthropoda; class Insecta; order Lepidoptera; family Tortricidae; genus Apotomis; species Apotomis capreana. The sequence goes on from OX392498.1 coordinate 51,737,604, forward strand.
CTATTAAAAGCGGAAAGCCGTAACTGCCAACTGAATTCATTGGCAGTAACAGCGTTTCAACTTTTTGCCAACGATGTATTGCCAACCTGACCAACCGCAAGTTGATGGGAAGCCCGATAGTGACTCGATGGCTGGTTTACACACGCATTGTTCGTGACAACATTAGGTTACATATGTATACGTTATAACGGGCTTAGGATAAATACATTTACGCGTCTATTAAAAAAAAAAACTCGGTCGTCGGTCATTTCATAAAAAACACAAAATATATTTTAACCTTGATGGCTCTTTATATTTCTGAAATTAATTCCATGTCAAATAAAACTGACTGTAGTTTAACGGTTTTCTAAAAGGCTTTAGCACCATATACTTATCACATTCATACGCTGCGGCAGATTAAATACAGAAAATCGAGGAGCATAATTTATTAGCCACTGCGCTTGGCACTTGCTGACTATGAGAAAGCCTTTGATGTGATCGAAATGTTGGCAAATAGACGGTCGGTATATCCAGATGTCAAACGCTTTGTATGAGAATTCCAACATTTTGGTCCGACTTTAAGATCAGAGCTGTTTTCTAGATCTTGTGGGCGGGAAAGGATTTAGCATCGATGTTATTATCGTTGGAGATGTAAAACGGGCAACCTAAAGTTCTGGTTAATTGGTGTCAACATTTTTATTATTAATTTCGGACATGCATATCATTCCCATGAATAAAATGACACATACATACGTGCACATCATTTCATTCATTAAAAATAATAATGATAGCAGGATGGATAGGCCATATTATCGACCCTAAGCTCTCCTTTAACACCAGGGCAGTAAGCAATGGAGTGATCAGCTGTGTTTACTGAAATTAGTCTCCCGTAAATTAATACCGGTTCTCCTGTCTTCGATCAAACTACGTAGAAAACACTTGTATAATAATAATTAGCCAAGTATATAATTTTCGTCGTTCGTCAAGCGCCTCGGGTCCGAAGCACGCATTAATTAGACCAAAGTCTCCGGAAGTACGTCGCGTGCTTCCATCGGACCGATAGCTTGAATTATTTATACTTTTAATATTGTAATTATCATATAACAACACGTGTTTTACGCTCAAGAGAATAAAGACGCGTTTTGAGTACGCTCTGAAGCGGCTGCTGCCTTATTATCATTTGTGTTATTATATAAAATGTTATAATAACGTTTACCACGGAAAGGTTAGCTTGATAAGAAGATAACGTTTGCTGTCAGCGTTCTATAATGAGCGTTCGAACGTTGGCGACGCGTCGGCCGAATGTAAATTTCTTTGGCGGCATCGGCAGCACGCAATGTACGAATTCTTTTACAATTTGTACTCGTTAGTTGAACTTGACGATCTTGTGATAGGAACTGTTAGTGGTCGGGTTATAATTCAGACGCTTAATAACGTGTATAGCTAATTGGGTAAGTGGAATTGTCGACCGTTTGGTAAATCTCAACTCTCAAGCCTATTTATTTCTGTGCGGTGCGTGAACGGTTAATTCCCAAGAAAAACCAAATATATTTTTTTTTTTATTCTTGTTCTTTGTAATAATATATCTACTGTTATTTAATATCTGTATAGTATTGGCCGCGCCTAACAGTGTTGAAAAATCGCTGAATTACCTAACAACTAGAAAGAGACGACTTACTAGAAACTACCTGAGCTGAAGTAGAATAAAGAGGTCAAAATTGTACATTTTGTTACTTTCGCGGTTTGTACACATAATAATGAATATTGCGATAGACCCGTTGTTAATTTGTGTTAATTTTGTTACAGGTTGCTGACATGCTGACTATAGCTCATCTCCGCTATAACCTGACTTCTCCAGTCGCATTAAATCTGGTACTCAGCTTCAGATTGTTAAGTTAATTAGAATTAACTTTGGAAGTGGCAATCAGCTTGTCTATTTTATTTTAACCTGTAATCTGGAACATAAGTTGTACTCTTACGTGTATTTCACAAGTCTTGTTATATTAGGGGCGAACTAGGCGTGGTAGCACGCAGGGTTTTAGAAAACCACTGTGAAGGTTTCGTTAATAACTAAGAATACATAAATTGAATGATAATACATGACCTAATGAATTGAAGTTACATACTTTTGAGCTAATTGGAAAGGTTCTTTCAACTGTGACGCGGCGGGTCTTAAAAGAACGGAAAGGTCAAAATTAGGCTAAAAGCAAAATTTATATTATACACAAAAATGGCTTTATAAAAAGCAATCATTCGTTACAATTGCAAGACAGGTTCGAGAAAGAAGCTATTCGCTGGAAATATGTTAACTGCAGCAGGCATATAGGTATGCTATGGTCAAGAAATAAATTTAAAAATAAGCAGTCCTATGATTCTGGCGTTTACGAGAGTGCGCAATAAATAGTCAAATGACAAAGCATCCATCACTGTCGCACTCGCATATTAGTTTGAAAATGACAGTTGCGTTGTGTATATTTTTTTCTACTTATTGCGTCTTGCGTCACAAATGCAACAATTTAAGCCCCAGAATAAAAAAAAACACGGTCTATGTAGGTGTCGTAGGATGATTTGAGAAATATAATTTTCACAAAAATTCAAAAGATATTGAGAAAGTTGTATTAATCCGATAATTGTAATGTAATGAAATAGAATACGGGTATTTTTTTTTTCATAATCATCCTACGATATAGCCATAATCGCGCGAAAAGCTAAACTTAGAGTGAAAGCCGTTCAGTATTGTTTGTTTGGTAACAAACAGATGATGCGTGTAATGTGAAACCATATTCCACTCAAGCGCAGCCGCGGGAAAAACTGTTCGTTAGTAAGTGATTACCCATTTTGAATATAACACAAGCCTGTTAGGAGATAATTGCACGCGAATCATAAATCATAATATATACCTACCTTTTGAAACTAAACGAAGAGAATAAAGGTGTTGCTCCACCAGATAGGTGAGGCGAGATTAAAAATATCTTAAGTCAAGCAAGTCGACGCTAGCTCGTGTATTCGTATTGCTCGTCTATTTATGTTTCAAAAGGTGGATCAATCTCAGTGATTTCCACTTGGTCACTTCACATTTTTTCACATCCACCCCGCATTCTCACAAAAAAAGCTTGGTTGAACTTTCGTCAGAATCATGCCATAGATCTGTAGCGCCATCTGTCCACGATTTGTGAAGTGAACCATTGCAGTTTTTTATACGCATTTTAATCCATCGCGACTCTTCGATGGAAAAGCATCTTCCAGCGAAGACTAAGCAGGTGTCGTCAGGCAACAGTCTCCACCACGCAAGTTGTTTTACTGTTGCACAGTACTATTTTTTGGTGGAGTGGATACATTGTATACTTATTGAAATTGAGGACGTCGAATTCTACAATTATACTAACTGGGTAAATAACATAAGGAATATGTATAGGTATATCTGGTAGAAGAAAGCAGTTGTCTATTCAAAGTGTCACTCAAGTGTTTAGCAATAACATTTGTAGAAATATTATATAGAGACTCACACCTACAGACAAACAGTACAAACCGTTTTAATTAATTAATAAATAAATAAATAATAAAGATCCTCGAATAAAAAAAATGCTCCAAAATCTACAGGGATTGTAAATTGGATTTTCGGTTTTCATTGCTAAGTTTTTGATCATTGAAATTTGGACGGCTGTGCCAGTGGAACAATGTTCCACTGTCAACCACAGCCGTACTTGGCGTTTAAAAGGTTAAATGGACAGTGGTTAAAAACGTACCTAAGTCCATTTTACGTCCCGGCCAGGAAACAGGATCTTTGCACGCTTGTACTTTGTATACTTTCATGAATTACGTATTCCACTGCTCACAAAATCGATTATTGATATTACGACAGGTGCTTCATATTTTTTAGAGGCCCTTGTATGAGCCGTTTTGTACTTGGGTATCCTTTGTCATTTAGATGTTAATTTCATACGTCAATCGACTTTTTAGTACAGTAATAGATAATATCTTGAGCAAATTTGTTGCCAAACACAAATCTAGATTCAAAGTTGACTTTTTTCTGCCTAATTGCTGATAGAATATTATTAAATACCTACCCTAAAATTTCATTCAAAATTATATTTAAAAATAAAGACTAACTACTCGGCGCCCAGTACGAGTTTATCCCTTTTGGCGTCGAGACACTAGGTCCGTGGGGTAGGGCTGCACGTGGGCTCCACAAGGCGCTAAGCAAACGCCTAAGGGAGGCAACGGATGACCCTCGCGCAGGCAGCTTTCTAGCGCAAAGAATTGCCATCGCAATACAACGCGGGAATACTGCCTGTGTGATGGGCACGCTGCCAAAAGGACCATATTTTTATAATTCTTTATAATAGTTTTAGCCACCTTTTAGTATAAGTTTATTTGTTTTTTTAATGTTTTCTTGTAAATAAATTTCTTTAATATAAAAAAAAAAGACAGCATTTTTATATTATGTTTGTAAGTGAAACCATAAAATAGCCTAAACGTTGGCGCCTTATTAGTATTTACAGCGTCGGATATAATTAAGGCGCAAAGTTAACCGGGTTGGCAAAATAGCAGCTTTTCGAAGATCACTCTTGAGCTTGATGATATAATATATGGAATTAGGGTCCTAATTCTGATTCTGTAATCATGTACATCTCTCTAATATCTCGGAGAGTTCTCCAAAGTGGAGCTATGCTTCCAAAACTCAAATGAATCAATTCATGTATTCATTCATTTAGTCGCCTTTTTTAATCGATTTTTAGTCACCTACTAATCATTCCACCATCACCCTTATGGACGACGTGTATTTAAAATAAATACCGGCAATAATAAAACATAACAATACCTTACGACATTAACCGTTAAGCCGTACATTTCAATTATAAGATTATAGAATAGTATAGAGGAATATTTTTCTATGGTCATGATTTCAGGAAAAAACTCAAAAGCGCGATACATAATATTGTCATTTTCTTTTGTTTCGCAATATCATTAATTATAGCAATATTCTTCACAAGATTTCTCATAAAAAAAAATTAAATCAGGGCAAAATGACAATAGGTAAGTACGTACGTATTTACTTACCGGATCAGAGATTGATGGCCCATACAACACTGCATGACCACGGTAGTTTTTTTACTTTGCTTGGTAGGTATACAGATAAATTCCCGGGTGCCTTTTAGTGCTACATATTAAATATATATATATATATATATACACAGTCCACCTTAAGAATATAAACGGACGTGAAACATTTATTTTAAAATAAGTAGAACCCTTTAGTGACGTCGAAATGATCCAGCGCTCCGTATTGTTTATTAATGTTTAAATATCGTTATGATGTGCATAAAATTTATTCGGCCTCTGCCCAACCAAGTGTGGCACAGCTGCGAAGTATAGAATTACATTAAAACTACCGGTTCTTTAAAACAATGCGGGTACTCGGTTATCGGCTGACCATTAGTACACGTGTCGTGTCCGGTGGACACCTGAACACTTCTACTGGCTATTCTCACGGACCACATTAGGTCCCATCGCGAAACACTTAAGAAGCGTTTAAAAACCATTCCGGTGTAGTGAAATGGAGCAAGCTTGCTTTGCATTAGTCGTAATTTACGGGTGGACGATGTACGAGTATGGTATCACAACGAACGAGCGTGAAAATCGAACTCGTCGGTTTCCTGTTCTTACAAAGTAGGTGTACAGGGTGGGCCATTTAAATCGGTCAGTATGGGCAAGTTTAAAACTTCCAAAGATCTGTTATTAGAAACCATGTCATAGATTTTAGTGATAAGGAAACTTAAGGAGGCTTTCAAACGTCGGCGTCCTACCAGCGTCTTGTCAGCGTCGCTGCGGCGGATAGCGCACAACGCAACACATGCCCCCATGAACTGGTAACGCTCTCAAGGCAGGCACGCTATGCAGACACGGACAAGACGCTGGCAAGACGCCGTATTTACGCTACGCGAACGTTGCGTCGCCGTTGTGCAAACGCTGTCAGGACATCGATGCTCAAAAGATGCTAGTGTAGGTTGTCTCTAAATTGTACCAACCACGAAACGTTAAAAATCTTTCAGCTATTGAAAATTAGCGTTAAACAAACTTTTGCGAGTATAAATGCACTATGAGTCTAAGTAGATGCATAGTGTTTTACTCACGTTTTACTACAACTGCAAATTAGTGGTACTCCCTTTATGGTGAATTTTAACCCTGAATTTATAACTTGGATCTCTGCAAGTCGAGAGTTGGCCTCTAAAGGTTTCAGCCCAGGAAATAAATAATTACGAAACATTCATCATATCAGCGTAAATACGTCCACTGCCTGACAAAGGCCTCCACCAAGGCTCTCCATAACGACTAGTTCTGTACCGCCCTCATCTAATCATCATCTTTTTTCGTCGGCTTCGGGGGTTACAAATTATCAAGAACGGCCCGATATGTTTCGAACTCTAAGAGAGTTCTTTCACAGGGACCCAACAGCCCCGCGGTCTTCAATCACATTTGAGTGATTTGCTAACATGTGTGGCCATTCCTGGCAATTTTTACGTGAGTTTTAAACGTTTATAATAATTATTAACTTTAGGGTGTTTAGGCAAATTCAAATACGCAAAACGAAATTGATACTATTTCTAAATCCCTGTTGATGTAAGGAGAATAAAGTCACGGATATTCTTTTTATTACACTTCCAGTATGAACTCATGTACCTATGTACATAGGGGTTTGAAGTTAGAGTTACCAACTAATTCGTACGACGTTTACTTGCTTGAAATCACCCACCGGAATCTATAAATTAAGGTATCGGGAGTTATTTTCTCGTTTTCAGCGATGTAAACCAAACACATCAAATTACACCCTCAATTGCGACGACCATTAACGACTTTTTTCCAAATTAGACTGCTGTAGGTACGTAACTGTCAAAAAGGCAAACCTGTTATTTACGAAATGACAAGTTACGTTCGATAATAACGTGGAGCGGCCCAAGATGTTATCTTTTGTTTTATCTACTTAAATAGGACTTGCGTCAATGTTTGTGGAATATGGACATGGACGATATTAATTTCGAAATGTTTTAAGCATATTTTTTTATTGATTTTGGTTGAAACATGGACCTGGGCCATACATAGCGCTAAATGTTTAAGACAAATTGTTCATAAATTCGACTTAGTCATAATTCCTTTTAGGTAACATAACTTTACTGAAGGTATTCCACGTGTAATTAGGTTTGAGTTTTATAATGATTTGGTATTTTTCTTTCCAATGTATTAGTAATAAATATAAGTGATACTTATTAGATAACATATTGGGGTTGGCTATTTAATGATCATTAATACTAAACGCAGCGGCATAAATGAAAAAAAAATATTTAAGACAGATTTAAACACAATTTTGACGCAAACAATTCTTGCCGTTCTTCGCTTGCGTGCAGATATTTAGAAACTGATGTAGAAACTGGATATATGGGTGAGTACTTTATTAGCACTATCCATTATCTAATATCAGCACAAATCGTGGTTTCGCAGTGTGTATTAAACATCCATAATTGTATGTTGGGGGCAATAGGATAAAGTTTTTGAAGACAATTAAATTATATTTTTTTCCCGATAGTCTTGCTATAAGAAACAACAGCTCTTTATTTTTTTCTTATCATGGTCGATAGTTGACAGTTTTCTCCGTCAAACCGATGAAAATTTGAGTGTCAACTATCGACCGGTATTTTTTAATTTAGTTTTTGAAGTTCGGTCATGTCGAAAATATTAATACTTTCTGTAATCAAAAATATAAATTTGAGCAAATATAAAATAGCTGTTTGTAGATCCTCATAGCAAGGACTAGATATCTATCGGAAAAAATATGATTAAATTTCTTCAAAAAACTTTTTTCACCTACTCTATTGCAAAAACATAAATTATGGTATTTATTACAAAATTTGTATTGTTACTAAGTAACAAAAAATTGGGCAAGTGCGAGCCCGACTCGCGCATGAAGGGTTCCGTATCTATATATATAATCTATAACAAGTTTGTTGTATGGGAGCCCCCCTTAAATATTTATTTTATTTTATTTTTAGTATTTGTTGTTATAGCGGCAATAGAAATACATCATCTGTGAAAATTTCAACTGTCTAGCTATCACCGTTGTTGAGATACAGCCTGGTGACAGACGGACGGACGGACGGACAGCGAAGTCTCAGTAATAGGGTCCCATTTTTACCCTTTGGGTACGGAACCCTAAAAAATGCCGATTAAAACCTTGCTTAGCATTTCCCTTATTTATAGAAAAAAACGCGACTATCACAGTCACACAGTAATGTATTAAATATATTATCTGTCATTCACATTAAAAAATGATTCTACAGATATTTAATTTTATTGGCGATTCTAAATTAATGCTAACAGCTTTCTTATCCTACTTAAATTAAGAGGATCTAATTAAAGTGACTTGCATTTATTGGCTACTTAAATTTTTGGTCTTATAAATAATTATGTCCTGAAATTTCACTTATATACAACTATACTATTATAAAATTCTAATATTGTATTGAAAATCAGTTTCCTATTACATGGGGTCATTATTTTTGGGAAAAATCTTAACTGCTCGATGCAATATTTTTTAATAGGCGCGGCGTAAGCCGTCTTATGGTAAAAACATATTTGTTTGCTCATCACGTCGAAACGGCTGAACGAATTTTAACCAGTTTTAGGTAGACATCCAAAGATGGTTACAGGATACTGTTTACCCGACTACGTTAAACAAATAAGTTTTCTACTATAAATTAACAATGTCGAGTGATCAGGGAACAAAGATTCAGTACCCCGGAGTATTCGTCCTCGAGTGTATTTGCATTAAAAATATATCTTGCTCGCTCTATCGTAGTGAGTTTCATGGAAATGCAAGCGTGCCATGTGGCACGTTGCCCGCTGCCGCCATCAGGATGTAAAGTATAGGTCACAATCTTCGTGGACAGTAAAGGGCCTATGAAATGCCTACGCAAAGATGGCTGGAGCATATAGGAAAACCGGCCAAAAGCATGTCGGGCCACGCTCAGTGTTAGGGTTCCGTAGTTGGGCAACTTCACAATAGACGGGCTTTTTAAATTACGAGAAAGATTTCAAGCTCTATAAAAAGGTCGTAAACGCCAAAGTAACTGTAATTACTCATTACCTTCTAGAAGTTATCGATTATACGCGCCAGATTGAGCGAAATGTTTTAATGGCACTTAACTAATATGTGTAACGTTCGAATTATCGGCGTGATACATACTTACACATACTCATACCAAATTTCAGGTTTCTAGTACTAATGATCACGGAGCTAAGCCGCGGACGGACAGACCGACAGGCAGACAGACGGACATGGCGAAACTATAAGGGTTCCTAGTTGACTACGGAACCCTAAAAACGAGGGACATAAATATAACTTGTACTTAAATAGCATAGGGTAAGTGACCCGTGTTATTGGACCGCGAGGGTAGGTATATCTTGTTTCACGTTTAAGAAGACGTAAAAAAAATGTCGTTATTGGCGCTTGTTTCGCAGTCACCTTAATGATGTTTTAACACCTAATTTTATTATTATTAAGAATAGCAAAATCAACCGAGGTTATTACAATACAAATCGGTAAACCGTTGCATTCCCTAGTTACGATGTAATGAGTTATTTTTTGGAAAGATTCAATTATTTTCATTGATGGTGTGAAAGGCTCACAACTAAATCAAATTGCGTAAACGAGTAAGTATTTATCTTTTTTTAACAAAGAAAGATGTATAACGTAAGTAGAATTGAAATAACGACCCCTTATTGCCTGGCGACATACCACTTAACCGCGAAGAGGCTGTCAATTGCGGCCAAATTCGACGCGAATAATGACGTTATAGGTCTATTAAGAACGTTTCTCAATTATATATGGAAAGAACATTTTCCATACAAATCAAATCAGAAAACGTCCCCGAGACCGCCGAACTCTCTCTTCCGAACTATTAAAGTATGGAACTCCTTGCCGGCTCATGTGTTTCCTCCTTCTTATAACTTGGGACCCTTCAAACGAAGCGTGAAGAAGCATCTCTCGGGCCAGCATGGCAGTGTCAACTGACTTGGCACCATTGGTTTCTCGTCAGTTGCCATTGCGACTTGGGCTCCCCTTTTTGCTTACCATCAGGCGAAGTGGAGCCACTATGTTGTGCCGTTATAAAAAAAAAAAAAAAGAACGGCTCATCTCTAAATAGGCCAACTAGGCCAAGAGAGATTCTTTTGCCAAGCAGTGGGACACTAAGCACCTAAATAAAATACCCGCGACATTGTATTTACGGGTACTGTAAGGAACTTATTGGTAGATGACAGCAGAGCTGGCAAATTGAGATGTATATTAAATATTATTTTATGCAATCGTTGCACAATGAAGGTTCTTAAAGTCGAGTACCGCGTTTAGGTCACGAGGCTTGCCGGGTGGCCTAAGTAAAACACAGAAAAACATTTTTACTTTAATCGTCATTCCCTACTATGAATTTTTATTTTTGATGTAACCTTTTTTGTTTAACTAAAACTGACCTATTAAAAAAAAACTTGATCGCGATGGCCATGGCGGGTGCCTCGCGATTGGTTAAATTTTTTGACAAGTTATTTCAACCAATCAGTGAACAGTATTGTGCTTTTTTTTAAACCAAATATGCCGATGTTCTCTTATTTAAATTATTAGAGTTGAGTAGTGAGATGTCTTATGAATATTAAAGTTCTGTAGCGGGTACCACAGAGTATAGAATTTTGGTACAGGATTAAAAAGTGCGTTATTGTGACTTTGTCTGTGAAATTATAATTGACAAATTCAAGTACGCGAGTATAAAAAATCTATTTGAATTTCGAATTGTGGCCGTCTCTGTCATTTACAAAAAGAGCCGGGCATTCGGGATTGATCTATATGAAACTGTATTGAAGTCTAATATAAAATATAAAAAGAAGTCCAGGGGCCTAATTCGAGTGTCGATCGCCAAACGTCAGATCACCGTTAGATAACAGTCATCTCTCCGTGATCTCGCCTTTGAACTGTCATTAAAACGCGATGAGCTTAAAAGTGACATATCTCATCTCAATTTTGGAAATACGAAGGCGATAATGATTGTCAAAAATGTTATTCATGTATATAAATTTCTGTTTTGAACGAAACGTAACGGACTAATTTCACGTACTACGCGGTCAATTTAAAGTATGCACCTGTTATTTATGCCGTCATATACAAAGGAAACGAAAATTTGCGCGTCCGAATTTACGAAGTTGCGATGTTCTAGGGATATCGCCACTTGTCAAGTAGGCACACGTCAAAAGTGACGGATGGCGATGAAAAGGAGAGATCTCCATTATATCTCTAAAATTGGTCGAATACCCCCCCTGATCTTTATTTTAACCACCACTGAGTTGCACCCCTGCTACACAGTGCGTGAGCTGTCCAAATGCAATTCGCGTTGTGTAGCTATCTCGCTCGCTCTTATGCGAACCAGATAAGAACCTCTCAGTTTTCGCCCAAACCCGAATCGCAATCTAAGAGCTCACGGACTGTATGTATTGACTGACAATTTGATGCAGTGCTCTATCCAAAATAACGATTATATTTATTAAGGACCAATAAAAGTTCTGTTTATGATGTGATAAATAAATGACGAGAGGGCCCCATCCAGCGTTTTGTCATTTATCTGTTACGTGATAAACGCAATGATGGTAGGCCTGCAGCTTCGTATATCTATTCTTGCTGCATTGAGCCATGCCATGCCGTGATATTTCCATCCCATGGCCAATACATTACTCCATGGGAGATATAGCAGTGCCACCACGAATTGCTTTGCGGTCGAATGAAATAGAAGAAATGCTAATTTATGTTAATATTAATTGCAGTTTTCTAGCATGTTGCAAGAATAGTCAAATGAAGCGGCGAATGGATAAGTGTTTACCTAAGACTGACCATAGACATTTAAGTGCTTAATAGTTACCGGGACGGTTCTTGAGAACTACTCGTACAGACGGACCGTTTAGCAGGGTCCTTACACACCACTTTAAAAAAAACTAAAGAAGGTTCTCTTTTTTTATTTTTGCAAAAACCGCCTGAGATCAGAAGGGTGATTTTCCGAGTCATTTTTTTCATGATGAAGTATTACCATGACGCTTGAGCCCGTCGCCTTACTATGATCAAATTAGGATCACAATCGGGAGGACCTTGATTCATTAAAAAACAACTCTCAATACTAACAATATTTGGAGAAATGAGAATGATAAAAAAGCGCCGTTCAATCGCTGAATATTCACCAATTGGACGAGTAGTGACCAAAGCCCTCGTACTCAGTCTTACTCCGACCAATATATTTAGCACACTATAACCATTACTGGTACTAATAAGCGGTTTTATGGATAATTAAGGGATTAATAGATACTTTGCAACCTGACTTAACTAGTGGAATCTATCTAGGCTTTAGTGATTGATACTTGAAATTACTGGCAAGATCATGTATTTCAGTAATGCTTCCGTTCAGTTGCGGTTTTATTGTGAGAGTCAGAATGGCGGGTGTACCATCACGGATTTGTAAAACAATTATACCAAAAAAATGTACTCAAAATGTACTATTTTGTACCTACTTTAAAAAAAATTGTACCTGAGTGCGAACTTGGCATAAGTCATATCTAACCTACTTTAAGATCTCACAATTTTAAATAACAGCAATTGTTATAGGTATCCAATAAAGCAAAGAAATAGAGTTTAATACTTGTTCATAATGTTATTTTGTTCCTATAAATACATATTTGGATTTTGCATAGAACTTGGCACTCATTTAGATTCCATTCTTTTTGCGGCAAAGCCCACAGCCGAGCATAATTTTTGCATTGAACTTGGCTCTCCTTTTTTACATTTATGTTTTTGGTGGGATAAAAAATATATTTAGTAGAAATCATATTTGGAGAGCCCGGTTGCCTTAAATTTGCACCTCATTTGTATCTGGCGCCATACATACTGACTTGCAAACTTAACCCAGCCAGTTAAGATAAGTCTTTGTAGAGAACCCTCGGTGCGTGAGTCAGACTCTCACTTGGCCGGTTTTTTGCTATATTATTACATAACCCATACAGCCATCAAAGGATTAGACAACCTCAATTTTCTGTACTGTAAAATTTTGCGAACGTGAATTACTTACTCAGTTCTGCCCCTTTGGTCCTTCACGTACTACGAAAAAAAAAAAAATTTGTGTATAATTCGCAAGTTACACATCAGATTGCTTATATTTTAATTGTATGTTAGAGTACAATTTTGGTACATTTTCATAGAGTAATAACATTCCCAATAATCAAGGGCTTCATGTTAAACTGCGATACACCCGCCATCCTGACAGTCAGAATGGCAGGTGTAAGTACCTAAACATTGTCAGAAATCACAAATCAGAAATTTTATTTGTCAAACATAGGTATATCTATAGTTATTGGTGTTGAATACAATTTGTTTTGACCTCTATGTTTTACCCATAAGTATGGATGTACAAATTTTACACACTTAGAGAAAAAGTAACATGCATTTTATGAATAAATTACAGAATTAGCCATAGAAACACAGTCGTACGGAAATAAACAATTTGGTACAATGAAATAATAAAATTAAAAACATGTCAAATTGATAATTAATAATAATAATTGCAATAACTTTTTGTAGGACTGAATGTAAAAAGAGTGTTAAGTAAATATTTTTTTTACCAAACACGTTTTTTAAGTAAAGTCTCACCCCAACATTTAAAGGATTTGACATCTCACTCTGTGGGCGATGCTGGTGAACGCCTAGTAGAGTCCTTAACAAAACTGGTCAATGCTATGTACTTGGGCAATGTCAACCCACAGATAGTTCCGATTCTCTATGGCGCAAACCTCATTGCCCTAACCAAAAAGGACGGAGGGGTGAGACCAACTGCCGTTGGATCTACTCTCAGACGTCTCGCCTCCAAAATTGCTGTTAGGTTTATCTCTTCCAAATTACAGTCCGTTTTCGAACCTACACAACTCGGTTTCGCTGTAAAAGGAGGGTGCGAGGCAGCCGTCCATGCCTTGCGAACTTATCTCTCCAAAGAATCCTGCGATGTACTAGTCAAAATTGATGTAAAAAATGCTTTTAATTCTGTAAATAGGGACACCCTGCTGACAGAAGTAAAAAACAATGTTCCGGAAATATACAACTACCTTCTCCATTGTTATGCCGATCCATCACATCTTATTTACCGAGAAAATGCTTTATCATCAGAAGTAGGCTGTCAGCAGGGCGACCCACTCGGGCCAGCAATTTTCAGTTTGGCTATTAACCCTATTATTCGAAATTTAAAATCAAAATTTAACGTTTGGTACCTGGGGGGGTATTCGACCAATTTTAGAGATATAATGGAGATCTCTCATTTTCATCGCCATCCGTCACTTTTGACGTGTGCCTACTTGACAAGTGGCGATATCGCAACTTCGTCAATTCGGACGCGCAAAATTTTCGTTTCCTTTGTATGTGACGGCATAAATAACAGGCGCATACTTTAAATTGACCGCATAGTACGTGAAATTGGTCCGTTACGTTTCGTTCAAAACAGAAATTTATATACATGAATAACATTTTTGACAATCATTATCGCCTTCGTATTTCCAAAATTGAGAAGAGATATGTCACTTTTAAGCTCATCGCATTTAAATGACAGTTCAATGGCGATATAACTGTTATCTAATGGAGATTTGACGTTTGGAGATATCTCCAACGGCATTCTCGAATTGGGCCCCTGGATGACGGAACCCTAGGAGGCGACTTGGATACCTTACTGTCTGACCTTTCAACCATCAATTCTGAATTCAAATCAATTGGCTTAGAGCTCAACTTTAGCAAATGTGAGCTCTTCATACAAAACCCCACCTTAAATGTTCTCGATTTAAAACAAAAATTCGATGCTCTAACACCGAACATAAAAATGGTAGACCGATATTCCCTCAGCCTCCTAGGGTCTCCAATTTTCGAAGAATCTTTTCCGAACTTCATTTCAGAATGTCTTTCCAAATTCAAAAGCTATGAAAGCCGTCTACTTGAAATTAGCCCCCATTTCGCTACTACCATTCTTAAATTCTGCCTTTTTGTCCCGAAATTCACTTATGTCCTTCGCTGCTGTCCATTCTTTAAATTTCCAAATTTACTTGGTCAAATTGATGACATAATCAAAGCAAATCTGGAATGCATTTTAAATATTCAGTTCAGCGAAGAATCCTGGACCCAAGCATCCCTTCCCATTCGCTTTGGTGGGCTTGAGATTCGCAAAATTACCTCCATCTCCACGCCAGCTTTTTCTGTCCTCTGCTCGGCAGGTCTCATAGGTAAAATTCTAAGGGCTTTCTTTCCCTTAAACTATGAGACTGCGGGCTTGACAGAGGCCAAAAGAGCTTGGTCCGCTGCTAGCCCGGGAGAGGACTTCCCTGAAAATTTAAAGGACCTGGGATGACATTCAATCAAATTTTATTTATAATTCCCTCTTGAGTCGCAGTACGGGCTCTGAACGGGCCAGAATATTGGCAGCGGGTACCAAAGAAGCTGGCCACTGGCTGCACGCTTTCCCATCAGCCAACACTGGTACCTTTTTAGAGCCCGACACCCTCCGCATTGCCACCTGCCTGCGCCTAGGAATTAATTTATGCACGCCACACACATGCCCCTGCGGCAGCGAGGTCAACGCGCTGGGACATCACGGCCTCTTATGTCAAAAAAGTGCAGGCCGCTTCTCTAGACATGCCGCTCTTAACGACATTATCCGCCGCTCTCTTGCCACCGCCAACGTGCCGGCAGTTCTAGAGCCACCGGGCTTCGCCAGGGATGATGGCAAGAGACCGGACGGAATGTCACTGATTCCGTGGAGGTTAGGCCGGGTGCTGGTGTGGGACGCCACTTGCGTAGACACACTGGCCCCGTCTCACCTTCACGGAACATCAAACAGAGCAGGGGCAGCAGCAGAGGCGGCCGAAAAATTAAAACATAATAAGTATAGAGGTCTCGGCCCCGAATATAATTTTATTCCTTTCGGGGTCGAGACTTTAGGTCCGTGGGGTCCCAGCGCCCACAAACTCTATAAAGACCTCGCTAAAAGATTGATTGAAACTACTGGGGACCGAAGATCTGGCAGTTTCCTCGCACAACGCATTAGCATTGCTATTCAGCGAGGAAATGCTGCCAGCGTCTTCGGGACCATGCCGCGGGGGCACAGTTTTTTACACCTTTTTTAGTTTATTTTAGTCACGTAATTATTTTATTTATAACTAATTCCTTGATTAAGTTTTTAATATGAATTGTAATTTTATATACGTTCCAAATTAAATATTATAACAAGTATTTCATGAAAATATAAGTACCTAATATTAAACATTTTTTACATTCGTATAAATAATTTTTTTTTTCGACACAAACCACCAAATACCTCATTTTTATTGAAAAAAAAAAACGTATTTCAGGGTTCCAGCGCGATTAGAGGACAAAGAAATTTTAAATTTTAAATAAATTTTGACCAACAAATGGCACCAGACTGGTATGCCATCGCGCGCCCATACAAAACACTTTTGTTTCTACAACGATCCTACATCGCGCTATTAAGATTTCCTGAAATGATGAGCCCCTCTCAATAGAAAACTATGAGAGAATTTTATTTTCTCTATCGAGATTTGTATGTTCTTTGCCAAATGCGCGTAAATCCAGTATGATAAATAAACAGCCAGTTGTATCAACAAATTTAACGGCCGATTTTTAACATTAAGAAATGGCGCTGACAGCTGTCATGTCATAGAGAACTGTCAATTAACCCGTACTTCTGATTTTTATGTACCTACATAACTTACCGTAACTGGTCCTAAAAGGCAAGAGAACTATTTTTAGGATTTCAATCAATTTTATTCTATGTTGGGATCAAAATGTCTACCCATACGTGACTAACTGCAATTAGAGTGATATATAACTTATAAGTCATAAATAATAGTTCAATTCGACATTCCGACTGACAACTGTACCTAAATGGTAAGAAAATGCGTGAAGAATTGTATTTCCAAATATTCTGAGTTTTCGCAGTAGGTATGTTGTAAAATTTTACATTTGAATCAATTACTTATATTACACAAAACTTTTGGCAATGAAGTCCAAATTCGAGTGATTATTAGTAATTAAATATTAGTCACAATTTACACCAGGGCTCAATTCAAAGATCGTTACTGCCATATTCGCCATTTGAGCAATGTACTTATCGGACATATGACACTTTTTGTTTTGGTACCTTTTGTGCATTGACCAGTTTGTAATTTTTAGGTAAATAGAGCAAATTGCGAATACCTACCTACATAATAATGATGATATTTCTTATTATTATTTCGGTCAGATCACATTAAAATGTAGAATTTAGATTCAGAGTCCTATGATAGTACCCAAATCAATTACCCCTATTCCCAGTTCGCCGAATGGTAATCTTTGGGACACTTCACAAAATGTGATAAATTTCTAAGTAATTATAAATTACTTGAGTGCGAAGATTTTGTACGTAAAAATGTGTTAAATATTTTTACCAGGCTTAAAAATACGTGAATGCAATATCAACGCCATTACAAGGCTTTATTTTTGAATTATCAAATGAAGTGTCCCGGGGATCAACATTCGCCGACCACCACTGATATAAGTTATTCTGTTACTATTTGTATGTCTTACAGAAAACACATAACGTACATTTTATAATGAAATGAAATAATGAACTTTATTCTGCAAGTAGGCCACAAGGGCACTTTTACATGTCTGAGTCTACCGGCATTTCACAAGAGGAGACCACTGTTGAGAAGAAACGCCGAAAGAAACTCAAAAACGTATTCCAAATAGTTTTTAAGTTTAAATATTTAAGGCGCCGTATCGTAAGTGTTTTAAATAGTTTTGAATAAAGTTTTTGGAACTTTTCAGAATACTCTGTAGTGCTCGTAGTAGTTTATGTTGAGACTGTTTCTATACCAGAACTAGAACAGCTAAGCGGTGTGCGAGAAAAAAATCAACCAATAGGATTACTCAGCTACGCTCGGGGCAGCTCGCTATTGGTAGATTTTATTCTCGTAGCTTAGAGCTAGTGGATTGCCTTATTTTGTATCTTGTCGCTTTATCATCGTTAATCAATCGACAATCGAAATTATCTAAAGATTTACGACGACACGGTATTAAATGTATGTGCAAGTTAATGGTACCTAATGTATTGATCGTAAATAATACTCGTCACTTGCCATATATTATATTATAGCTATGTACGAGTAGAGTAAAATCTATTATCCATTATCCGAGTCACACAGTGATGGTACAAAATATTTTGTGTTTTACTTGAGTGCTTTTTGCAGTTGATTTTTAACCCCCGGCGAATGAGGGGTGTTTGTATGAGATTTTCATGTATGTTGGCGTATTTAAGTCTAGTTTATTATGATTTCATATTTGTAGTTAAAATAGTTACTTTATTAAGCAGATTTTTAGCTATGAATTCAGAAGATCGGTTGAGGCGTTTGATGATCATTAGCCTAAATATTCGGAATATGTTAGTCATTATCAGGGGTTACTTGTTATGAACATAGGTAGAGTGAAAATATATTTTCCCACTTAGTAGAACTTTATCGTCCTCGCTATCACTCGGCTATCCAGCGTCACTCGAGTTTGAAAGACGGTGGATATTTGTTGAGAGATGGTTTTGTACACAAAATTTCTCTTTGCGTATGAAGTATGTAATTAAGTTGTATGATTTAAAAGCAACGTTTGATACACCGTATTATCTAACAGTAGTAGTCTAAACCGATGCTTCAAAGATTTCCAGTGGCCAAATTCGGCGGATATCGACATATAATTATTAATTATAGTCGTTAGTACAGAGCGTGAGCTGTCACTGTCAGAATACGATTCGCGTTTTATATCTGTCTCATTCGCTCTTACGTGATCCAGATAAGAACCTCTCAGTTTCACCCAAACCCGAATCACAATCGTAGCTCATGGATGTTGAAACAGCCTTATATCCGTGATATGGCCGGAATATTTTGATATTTGCCTATCATTTGAAGACAACTGGATTCATCGATTAAGTTAATATAAATATTATTTAATCATAATACTTTCGACAGATGTCATGTCGTACGTCGAATTAAGCTCTTGGCTAAGGCTGTCCGTTTACGGAACTGAAGTGGAGAAAATGAACCAACTCCGCTCCTCTCCAGTGAACTGGCAGCCTTAAATGTGGACTCGAAGTTAGATTTAGTTTTTCGGGATTACGTAAGCGAGTCCTAATAAAATATGCACTAGAAGTGGCGGTTAAGGGCTTGAATTAAAACAAAACTTGAATTTAAAACTTGTTTTTTTTTTTGATGAAAGTTACTCATAATATAAGTAATTTTGTTTGTCTAATTTTCGTTAAAAAAATGGCGTGCAGTTGGAGAGGCCTATGTCCAGCAGTGGACAAGAATAGGCTGATGATGATGATGATGATGATGATGAATTTTCGTTACTAATTTTCGGAAAGTGATCATGATTATACTTGTTTTAATTAAATGTCCGGAAGAAAGAAGTCAGTAACGGAAAAGTGTTAGAAGTAAAGAATGGCTTTGAGAACAGGATGGTGCGGTCGTGATTCTTTTCATGGTTTGGCGGATTGTTGGGTGGTTAATGACTATGTTCGGGACTTCTTTTAACCAAACTGCCTCGAATCTTATAAGTATTTTGTTTACAACTAGACGAAACAGCAGAAATGAAAGCTGCGAGATAATTGTTCTTTATTTAGAGCAGGACTTTCAATCTTTTTATAATTTCTACTCTACGTAGACGCAAAACATCTATGTTCTCTTGTACCACAGTCCATTCAGGAAATGATTTTAAGAAATGTCGATTATTTGTGTGCAAATGTCGTAAAACTGGGTGTGATAGCATTTTTATAATGGTCAGACTTAAGTTTAGCTACTATTTCATCCGCCTTTACTGTTTACTGTTCCTGTCTTTGAGTACAAACGCGCTTCCCAAGGGACGCGTGTTCTACAGTTTGCAAATCTATAAACAGCGATTAACAGAAGTAAGTGATTGGTTGATGTCTTTCGAGTGTCCTATCGCTTGTATGAAGAAAAGGCAACTATACATGACGTTTTCCTGACTACATTTTAGGATTAATTTTAAAATTATAACGACGGACGTGCAAATGTTGGGCATCCTAGTACTTAACCTCTCGTATGTGTCTGATAAGGATCCTGACCACATACTATGGCCGTCTTTTTTTTTAAAGGATTTTTTTTTTACTCCTTGCTCAAATGGCACTTGAACGCGCGTTTTTTTTTAATCTCACATACGAAAGGTCAATTAAAGGAAGTTTTTGTGGTGAAAAGTGTGGCCAAGTCATGTTAAATTTTGCAAGAGTTCTTAGTATAGGTACTGTAAGGATATTTTTTCATACATATACCTACCTACTCAGCTTCAGGCTGAAAAATACATACTTCTTCTATTCCTTCGTAATTTACGAGTATTTTGCGCAAGTGGGTCGTTAATAATTTACTTACGTGAAATTCGCAACAAGCATACAACAAGTTTTAGATTTTTTTAATATGTAGGCAAATACTTATCTTAAGCCCTTAAGGTACGTGAAAAAACCTACGCATACAAGCATTTTGGGAAACTTTTGAACTGTTATAATAACTTGCGCTGAAACTCGTAGCGGCTAGGTATGTTCGTCGTTCTGAAAAAGTTATACTTATCACTTACGTCTTGTTGGTTAAAGAAGTCGTCCTGGGCATCCTCGCTGGGGCAACCCATGTCCTGCAGCAGCGGCGTCACGTGCCGCTCCCAGTCATCCATTATTACGACTATACAGCTACTAGACCGACTATCACAGCTCACAAACAAATTCAGTCATTCTAGCTGACACTAGCATCACATTCGCGCCAAAAACTTCCGAGACAAGTGGCGGGAAAAGTGCGATCGCACGACACCCGGTTGATACGGAGCGAGAGAGAAAAAACAGGTATCACGTGCCCGTTCGAAAAACGCAAGAGAAAAGTGTGTGTCGGAGTCAGTGTGGCGAGGCGCGCGTTCCCGGCCGCCCGTCGACGCGACCGGACCAGGAGTGCGTGGCAGCCGCCTGGCCGCACGCCCTCTGCGACGCCGCCTCGCGGCCCTCCTACTCCCACACCCGTCCTCTGTATCTGTCCGTCCTTGTCGCACACGCTGCACGCCTCCCATGGGCGGCCGATTTCCCGCTTTCGGCCGCAACATGGCCGTACCTCTCGCGGCCCAGCTGCTAACATGAACCATCACCGTCGAGAAAACACCATGCTGCATTTTCATGGCAAACAACCGGCCGAGCCACCGACTAAGAGGACGTTTATGAAAACTTTTTTCAAAACACTTACAATAAAGTATAGCTATTTAACTACATGCATACATATGGATTACACTCATTTACTAACAAAAATAAGCTACATAAATATTTTAAACATAATTTACTGTATAGCAAATTAAGACATAAATTTTCCTCTACACGGGTCAATTTTCACCGGCTATAATTTACCTAAAACTACGACAAAGTTTGCTAGCACTCCGTACTGACCGGTATAAAACATCATGAATACTATAACACTTCCAAACTATCCTCTGATCAATCCTAACCCAAAACTTAACAGTTTAACACATTAGCAAGTTTGGTCATTATTAAAAGTGCAGCGAGCGTTAACATAGTTAAACACTTACGGCGACCGAAGTTTCTGAAAACCGTACAAGCGACCAATTAAAAGTTAAATGTCTAATTCTTGTTAGACTCGGGAAGTCTGCAACTAGTAGGTAGGTATAGGTACTCACTAAATTGAAACTTCTTCAATGTTAGGTGGGATATGCGGAACGTTTACATAATTACAAAGTTTGTTCACTAATTTGCTGGCCCTCACACAATAATGATACCCAAAAAACAAAGCATTCAATAAATTAATCTGTTTTTTGCACATGTGCACAAACATGACTAGAAATGAAACATTCCTAAACGGCTCTTTTATAATCACCTATGGGCGGTGTGAGATTATATCAAGTGGATGGTACAACGCACTTACGTATTGAAGTTGGTATACATGATGATGATGATGATGTCCTCTTCATCGGGTCCGATGACAGCGAATTCAAGTAGTAGGGGGCTCGTAGGACTCCTTTGACGATGGGCGCGGATATGGCTTGAAAAACCCAATTTGCTGGTAAATATCCGATCACAGCGCGGTTATTGCAGTTGTAAGCAGCGCGCCTTAGCAGCAGCGCTCGGGGATGTGCGTCACCAAACTCCTTCACTCTAACGCGGACAGTGGAACGCCATAGGTACATCCGTAGATATACATTCTAACAAAGCACAAACTAGAAGTAGTGTAAATGCCTAAACTTACTCACAGACATATGTACTCACATAATTAGCTACTTCAGTAATTAGCTTGGTAAGTATAAGATAAGTAAATCTCAACTCAGAAACATTACTTTCCGCAAAGTTGGGCCGTCATTTGACCAGTAGGAACCGATAACTTTATCAGAAATAAAGAGAATGTCGTTTATATTTTTTATATTTATGCACAGTTTCGAATAAAAAATAACAGTTAGACCATTGAATTTAGCGAAATGTCGATAGTGGGAAATATATTTTATCATTAGGCTTGACAAAATGACAGATTCAGGGCAATCTTCAAATAAAATAAAGAAAAATAATTCGGAAGCTACACGTATTAGAAAGCTCATTGGAAAAACCTAGATAAAAATGCACCTTTGGTGAAAAACCGAAGGTGGATAATATGTCAACAAGTAGGTACAGTCCAAAATAGGCGACTGTCTGGGGGTCTCACCATAAAAGGCTCACCCCTAGACGAATTCCGTCACATCAGTAGAGCAGTGTTGCTAGATAAAGAAACAGAAAATGCCTAAACGGCCGGTAAATAACGGGCTTTCAAACGAAAACGGGGTAAATCAAGTCTTGAAACGAGTAAATACTAACAGTGCCACAGTTTTCAATGTACTTTCAAAAGACGATGTTCTCAATTCGATGCGACATTTTTTTATAACTACATGCCTTAGATCAGGCGGTTATTCATGTACGTACCATTTTTGAAAATGATACTTTTGTTTGAATAATGTATGATG
This sequence comes from Apotomis capreana, assembly GCA_947623375.1. Taxonomy (NCBI): domain Eukaryota; kingdom Metazoa; phylum Arthropoda; class Insecta; order Lepidoptera; family Tortricidae; genus Apotomis; species Apotomis capreana. The sequence goes on from OX392498.1 coordinate 51,760,720, forward strand.
TGGTGATGTTTTCCCAGTTTGTCTTAGAATTGAGATGTGATGGAACCCATGTAGAATCAGCGGCACTCATTTTGTTTTGTAAATATATACTTAAATGACATGCCGTTTAAGTAGTTAGTTTTCTACAAATGTACGGTTTTTGGACCTTTTAGGGACTAAATATATTATTTAGTGCTGCTTCATGTGATTGCTTTTTGCAAAATTTCCTTTTTTTACATTTCTTTGTATCTTTTAATTGCGTTGACTGAAGTTTGATTTTTTCACGGCTCCACGGGGTAGCAAAGGGGTAGTATTTGTTTGATATAAATTTCAAGTTGACACCACACGTTCTTTAAGAAAAATTCTTAACCTTCAGGTGGACAGACAACAAAATTACCCTATTTGGATTCCATTTTTGCCAATTGTGTAACGGAATCCCAAAAATACTCCATACGTAAAACACTGATGATTATTCTTGCTTGCAGAAAGAAGAAAGATATATTTCGACCCTGCGTCCTGCTTATGTCATTTTAAGGTTTATTTTTTAATTTTCATAGAAAGGGGAAAGGAAGACATTTTCAAATAACTGAAATTTTTGTTTATAGGTAGCAATCATTCCTGGAAAAAATTTAGGTACAGATAATCTTGTAGCGTAAAAAAAGATTAGGTATTAAGATGTTTTTTTCCGCCCTGTACAGGCATCACAACTAGAGATGCGCCGTTTCGGAAAATTTCAGGAAATTATTCTCACTTTGCATTGAGTACTGAGGAGTTTCCGAAAATTTTCGGAACCGGCGCATCGCTGACAATGGGATCCGCGGATTTATAATAACCAGACTGAAATTATAGTTCGCTGCATATCATCTTCACGATACTATTTACTAATTAGTGGTAGAACCGCTACCGCACGCCGATTTATCACGAAACATAAAATCGCAAGCAATATCACGATAAGTTGCGCTATCCCGGCTGGTCAACAGTAGTGTATGTCCCTACTAACGACTTGGGATCCTGTACATCAACACTGAAAAAAAAAAGATTTATTAACAATAGCCCAAATGTTAGCTGCTAATAGTTACGGGTCTCCTTCGCAATCCATAATATCGTTTGTCCTAAAGTCAGACCCGCGCGATTTCCATGCGATTCTATAATCGCGCGGTTCCCGCCGTGTCTGAACTAGCGCTTAAAGTTCTGTAGCGGCCTAATGTATAGAATTTTGGTACAGTATTAAGGAGTGCGTTATTGTGATTTTGTCTGTGAAATTATAATTGACTGATTAAGATACGCAAGTATAAAAAAAAAGAGTACTCAGTGGAAATATTCATATTTTTTGGCACACATCTGGAGCTTGTACATTAATTGCTTACAATGAAAGGTGAACACTGTGTACCTACCTATTGACTAAATTATAATTTAGACTAATAACAACAACCACAGGAAATAAATAAAATTAAGTACATCATTATTAAAATCGGCCTAAATACCGGTTTTGTGGATTTATATGTACCTACAGAGAACGTTGAAATTATAAAATAACAAAATTTTTGGAAACGTAGGTTTTTCGAAAAGTGGTTCTTTTAGAAAAGCATATTTTTCAAAGAGTTTGATTATACAGAAAAGCGATAATTATACGTGTGTATACTTACTTAACTTCTAAAACAAAGAGTTTTGATTCGCAGAACAGGTATAAAGAAAACAGGAAAACTGCTATTGAGGATGGATGTAAGGCTTAAGCAACGGATTCCTCAGGCACTGAAATTTTCAACTGGCTTTCTTGCTCTTCAGTTCTTCACTGTCAAAGTGGAGATATGTAAAGCCTGACCGTAAAATATATGAGTATTGTCAAGAGGGCGCTATTTATAGGATTTAGGTATATGGCAACAATTTTGCAACCAATCGCAACCGCAATAACGACATTAGTTTAAATACCTGTCAGTTCCTATGGTAACCTCGTTTAATATCATTTGATGGAATGCACTCATTTTCTGACTGGTTTTCGTGTAGTAAACACGTGTACCTACACTTTATTTATAATATGACGCTCACGACTATGAATGGTTTTCGGCATTTTCTTTGGATATTTTTAAATATTTGTCTATTAAAGAAACCATCACGAGTGACATTGACATATTTGATGAACCATCACAAAATCATTGCCAGTGTAAGAAATTAGTTCCAGTGAAATTATATATTACTGGTCATATATTTTTGGTCGGGCTTTATATATAAGGCAGTCTCAAAATATCGAAAACGAAACGCATAAGTAAGTATATATTATATATGCATGGTGCTTACTAAAGGATCCCTTATAGGCTTGTAAGGTCTCGAGCAAGCAGACAATGGAACAAAAACCTTGACAGATGACTGAAATAATTTGGGTTAAAACGGTTAATACTCGATCCAGGTATTTACTATAAGATACAGAAGGATAGTAATTTAACTGTATTTGTGGACGAGTTTACTCGAGTTTACGAGTTCCGCATAAAGTGAATAAGACATTGACATACAGCATAGTACATATACATCATCCATGCGATTTACATTGACATATAGCCATCAACGTATCGGCCATATCGCGATTATATAGTATCACGATCATCATATCACTATAGGTACATTTCGATTATTGTTATTCGAGCTCCATGGTTTAAGGGCGTTGTTGCCCGAACCACTCTGGGTTATTTTATTGACGAAAAGATTTAAATCTCATCTTTATTCGAATAAATATACCTATTTTTAAATAAACGTTTTTGTCTTCCAGGCTGCTAAAATACTAACTTAATATCTAAAATACTATCATCGATGTCCAGGGACTGGATCACTATTATATTAATCTGTGACTGGATGCCAAGTTAGTATTTTACCTTAAACTATTGATACAAAGATAACAAAGCTTAAAGAAAAAATTCAATGAGTTACATGGGGGACGAGACCTGAAATCGAACCCGGTAGGGTCGGGTCGCCAACAGTGGCTCGGAATTTTTCGAACGCTCAAATTGTGAAGAAAAAGTCGTGGTAGCGGGCTGAAATTCACACTCAACGTGCATTGGTTATTAAACTTTTTCCCAGAATTATCAGTTTTTCAATCAAGGCAACAACAAAGTAGTCAGACAATGTTTTAAAAAAAATGGGAAATGAGCCACTGTGTACGGGTACTGGGCTATTGTGACTCGCCCCTGTAGTACACAGAGACTCTAACAGTATACAGTGGCTCAAGTATATAATATTTAACTAAAACTATAATTTACATTCAGTTTCATTTATTTGTTTGAGTAGAAATATACTCTAAGCCTGATCCATACTGCTCGCACTGTGGACAGGTGGAGAAGAGCAAGCATGTTATAGCAGAGTGTGGCATGTATGCGATAGTACACTATAGCATCTTCAGAAAAGATAAACTAGAAGAGGAAGAGCTGAGGGACATTAACCTTAAAGATGTCCTTTCCTTCTGCAGGAGAACAAGAAGATTCGAGGAAGAAGGCTGTATGGGAGCGCCGCCGGGACAGTAACCGTTGGCTCCAATTGGGAATTGGGCTGAATGAACGCAGTCAAGCGATCGACAGCCCGCCTGTTTCCGGCCGGGCGTCCCTACACCAAATCATCATCATCAAGCCTCATATCTATCAATATCGGACACATAATAAAAATAAAATTAAAAATTTTAAAACCCCCGACATGACAACCTGTAAAAAGAAAGAAATAAAATCTACGAAATGTGCCTTTACAATGAACAGTAGAAAAATAATCCAAGCGTCGTTGCGTTCGTGGGACCGCTAAGTACCTAACCTAAGTGAAATGAAATATATTTTTCAACGCAAAATTGTAAGTATGCATGTATTTAGGGCTTACCACTTTACGATTTTAAGTACATTGCATTTCATTTACTTAGCGGTCCCCCGACGCAACGAAGCTTGGATTCTTTTTCTACTGTTCATTGTAAAGGCACATTTCGTAGATTTTATTTCTTTCTTTTTACAGTTTGTCATGTCGGGGGTTTTTAAATTTTTAATTTTATTTTTATTTCATATTTTTTAAACAAACAGAAGTTTTTTCCCGGAATTTTATACATTTAACACTTTTTTGGTTTTACACCGTTTAAGGTCCATAGTTTCCAGTCTTTCCTCGAGCTTGATCCTTGACTATGTGTACGACAACAGGATCCCAAGCCAGTGGTAATGAAAGCCGTCTTCTCTAAGATTGAAATTAGGATATATTTTGATTTAAATAGCCTTAAGCAACACTGGGAAAAAACCGTTAAAGTCAAATTAGTTAATGCTTATAATGACAAAATGGCTAAGTTATTAGCCGAGACAAGCAAAATATATACCTACTTTAAATGCACTGAATGAGTTGAAAGAACCTGCTACTTATGGCCTAAAACAGAACCAGGTTTCCATTCTACAGGACCCAAATTGTACGGGTGGCTTACTTAGCTCCATAAAATTTTCCGTTGATGCTAGGTAACTTGACTTAGTTTTGAAAGACCTAAATCATCGATAACCCACACCATGGGATAAACCGTAAAAAAAATTACATCCCCACTTTTTTACGTGTAGGGCAGGTATACGAAAAAAAGTTTTTAAAAATTTATTCTACCACTATGTCTCTGAGCTAAGCCGTAGACAGACGAATGGACGGACATGGTGAAACTATAAGGGTTCCTTGTTGACCACAGAATCCTCAAATGCTGGTATTCACTTAGGCGAGTACTTTTGCTAAAGCTTACGTGTCCTTTAGTCGCGTTAAAATCTTGCAAGGTGTTGCTATTTGTGACCTCAATCAAAGGAACCTGTTCAATAGTCCTAATGACATTTCAGCTTTACCAGAATTGCAAACCTTAAAAACAGTGACCCAGTATTGTGACAGAAATTAAAAAGGTTTTCTGAGACTCTGCTTAATATCGACTGTAGGTTCTTTCTTACACAAACGTTATTTGCTCATGCTCATTAAGAACAATAAGACGAGCCCAAACACTATGGGTTTATTCTGTGCTGTTAAGGAGTTCCTACGGCCATCTTCAGCTGCATGGTACCAAATTATTGTATTGTCAAAATTTTATTAAATTATTGATTACGCTAATAAAACTTAACATTTAACCAACATTTGAAATTCTTGGCTTAGATCCTTTCACAACTAGATGGCAGGGCCGTATTTACCCCTAGGCCCGGGCCTAGGGGCCCAGCTAGTCTAGGGACCCAGTCCCAGACGCAGTACTTGTACCATGATAATGTTCTCCATGTAGGGGAGGGGGCCCCAAATGCCAAGTGCCTAGGGGCCCTGGCCCTCTAGTCCAGTCCTGCTAGATGATTATCATGAGATCTTCACTTAGTAAGTGATAAGGAAAATGCTAATAAAACTTAACATTTATCCAGCGTTTGGAATTATTGGCTTCAATGTTGGCTGAGATCCATTAACAACTATCTGGTGTCCTGGTCATCATGAGACCTTCATTTAGTAAGTGATATAGAAAATGCTAATAATACTTAACATTTAACCAAAATTTGGAATTCTTGGCTTCAATATTGGCTGAGATCCATTAACAACTACCTGGTCATCACGAGTCGTTCATTTAGTGAGTGATATAGAAAATGCCAATAATACTTAACATTTAACCAAAATTTGAAATCCTTGGCTTCAATATTGGCTGAGATCCATTAACAACTACCTGGTCATCATGAGATCCTCATTTAGTGAGTGATATAGAAAATGCCAATAATACTTAGCATTTAACCAAAATTTGAAATTATTGGCTTCAATTTTGGCTGAGATCCATTAACAACTACCTGGTCATCATGAGACCTTCATTTAGTAAGTGATATAGAAAATGCTAATAATACTTAACATTTAACCAAAATTTGGAATCCTTGGCTTCAATATTGGCTGAGATCTTGTCACTTGTTCCAATTAAATCTGAATATCTTGGAAACTACTGGTCCTACTTCCACCAAACATAGCTAAGAACCATCTCGACGGAAAAGTCTTTCGATTAAAAAAAAACCGCACTTAAATTGGTCCATCCGCTTGGGCGCTACGATGCCACAGACAGACACACAGATACACAGATACACATGTTAAACTTATAACACCCCTCTTTTTTTCGTCGGGGGTTAAAAATTATAAAATCAAATCTCTTAGGATATTTGAGATCAACCTCTTTTCTGACTTTGTTTCTTTGTCGTTAGAGATCCAAAAATTAAAAACGAGTTTAATTTTTATTCTTAGTCCAAGCAAATAACATAACAGTTATCAAGATACATTAAAAAGATAAGAAATCCAGAAAAATAACCTAAAAAAAGTAGGTTCTACACTAGGACACTCGAGTGCAAAAGTGTTTCATGCATATAGGTTTACTCTTATAAAAAAAAAAACAGTTTTGTTTTTATGTTTTTTTATTTTATTAATTAGTTGGCATTGAACAGTAGCATAACATAACATTATCCAATAGAAATAATATATAAGTAGGTACACAGTGGCTCAAGAAAAAACATAGTGACTCACGAGTCACTGTGTACTTCTTAAATTTGAGCCACTGACCACGCCGCAGCCATTTTTAATTCACCGGCGCATAACTATCACGTGGCTTGCCGAAGGACATGAGAATCTATGTCATTGCCTAGTGCATCAAAACAACAATACTTGTCTTAATGCTCAAATTTCTCTACATAAAAACAAGTGTAACTTACCTTAAAATGTAATTTTGCACCCTCGGCCACACGAAACACTTTCCTACATATGTAAACTGCGCGGGAGCGGGCGAATAACTGGTTTGTACGTGTTTGGGTGTCGAACGCTCTCGGCTAATGAAGGAGACAGATAGATATTGTTGCTCTATCTAGGAAATATAGCCGCGAGTCAGTGTACCCGACCGAGCCACTGTTGGCAACCCGACCCTACCTCTGGATTGCCGGTCCAGTGCGTTAACCATTTCGCTACCCGAACTCCAACCAACCTTTCGAATTTTTCCTTATGCTTCGTGTGTCGATCTTTGCATTGTTTATTTGAAAGGTTTTTACACCTTAGCTCCCTCAGGTAAGTCATTTAAAATTTTCTTTGAGCTTTGATATCTTTGTATCAATCGTTTAATATAAAAATTGTGGTGTGTAGGTACCCACATTAAAAAAATTAGACAGTACATGTTTCATAAATTTATAATATTTTACGTCCTGCCAAGGTAGAATTTTTGTAGGTTAGGTTAGACGTTTTTATTTTTGTATTGAAGTATTTACCTGATAGATGCCATTCAGCAATTTCTTGCGCGCCGTGTTAAAAATGAAGTTTTTTTTTTAATAAATGCATAAATAACAAACATCGCAAGTGACTAAACTCGAAGACGGGAGTCTGTGCCCTTACCATGAGTTAACGTGACCGTTCTCGCAAGCGACAGCGCAAATGATTTGTATGGAGAATAGTACCTACATCGCCCCTAACATTTACTTTGTAGAACTACAATTCTCCATACAAATCCTTTACGCAGTCACTAGCGAGTACTGTACAGCTACATATTGATGAATAATGAAAACTCATGGTAAGGGTTGTTCCTGTAGTCTGTAGATGTAGTTGGTTAGAGCATGTCGGCATATCACAAGATAAGTACTGGTTCAATCCCAGTCGGGGTGTAAAATTTTCACTGTTTATATCTTTGTAATTATAATTCAATGTCTGCTAAAAAGAGACAGCAGGCGACTGTATAGTTAAAAAAGCAATGGACTAGTCACGACCTAATATTTCAAAATCAACTTCTTTTTTACGAGTAGCTAGTTCCATGACACGCGGAAAACTAGCTTTTGGAGGAGGTTTAAGTTTTGATTGAAGCAGTTGAGAACCTCGATTTGTATAACCTGCATCCTGCATGGCTAGCATATCTTGACGCGACTTCGTTTGTCGCGCGAGTTAGCATCTCCTGTCTTGCTCGTACGGTATTGAAAGGAAAGTGACAGGTAGTATTTGTCGCGCGACCAGGAATCGCGTGTCAAAGTTATGCTAGACGTACAGGTAGGTAACGTTAAGTTTGGACCTCATTTGCGCCATTGTTACCAGATCCAAAATTAACGAACCTATTTACAAATGTTCATGAGAATCAGCTGAGAAATGCGACCTCCAGGCGAGAATTCAAACATCCGAACATCCAAATATCTGGACATACAAAAGAATTTTTGGCCAAGCTGAAATGGGACATTTAAATCCCGTTATGCTGTGAAAGCAGATGATGTATTTAATAATATAAATTCTGATCGATATTGAAATCCAGTACTTCGCACGACAGTCGACAAGCAACCCGGTAAAAACGGACTTTCAGTACATGTTACATGTTATATTATAGCATGTCTCATGTACAAGGAGGTCCCATAGTTTTAGCTTGGACTAGGTTCCCCTTGATATTAGTGTACTGTATTCCAGAATTTATCAACTTCTTTACAATATTACTTTTCCATGGTGCAGGATAAACTGTTTGTTTTCTAATTTTAGCTTTAGAAATATTGGATAAAATACTGGTTAGAATCAGAGTTGCAATTTATTTAAGTCGGCATTTACAGTGAATTTTTAAAACACCTTCGATCAAGATGTAGGACTTGGCTCTCACAGTTCTATTCGGACATAGTCTCGAATAATAGAATGCCACCTTAGTTCAACCGCTCAAAAATAATAGCCACACTGAATCCGGGTAAGCCTGGCGACGACCCAAAGAGTTACCGACCAATTGCTCTACTTACTTAGTTGCATCTACATACTTTTGGAGATGCTAATCTACAATCGAATCGAATCTATCGTCGACAAAATAATTCCTGTGGAGCAGGCTGGATTCCGTAGTGGTTGGAACTGCGTAGATCAGGTAATATTGCTCACAACACACATAGAGGCTGGGTTTCAGAGGAAAGTGAAAACCGTGGCAGTCTTTATCGACCTCTCAGCTGCATTTGATACCGTATGGAGACATTTGATACCGGCTTTATAGACAACTATCCTTAAGCTCATGACCGTGGTGCCCGGTAGAAAGATGGTGGGACTAATTTTTAACTCTATGCTTAGCAATAGGGAATTTATCGTCCACTCGTCTACTTCGGAAGCTAGCACTCCAAGTAAATTCAAGAAGCTGATCAATGGACTACCGCAGGGATCAGTCCTGGTCCTGCTCCTGTTCAACCTTAACCTACAACTCGCGATCTGGAATATCTTGGGAAATAGGTACTTTAAAAACTGGTGACTGCAGCCCAATGGTAGTAAAACAGAAGTTGCGACATTCCATCTCTGCAACAAAGAAGCAAATTATTAGCCAAATATCTGCTTCAGAGAGACGGCGCTGAAATTAAATCCTACACCGAAGTACTTGGGTGTTATTCTAGACCACAGTCTTACGTACGGTCTTAGCGAAGTTTACTCCACGGCGCGCCAGTTTGGCTCAACAGCGCACATGTGCATCGGACGTACAGCTAAACCAAACCATGCGATGCATATCGGGAACCATCAAATGTACTCCTCTGGTTTAGCTGCCTGTGTTGAGTCATAGCTCCCGTCCAACTAAGAAGACAACATGCACTGGTCCGCGAATCAAAAAAAGTCTTGGATCGTCCCGATTTGCCCATCCACGCAGAGTTTGCAAACCCGCCGCCTCATCGGTTGAAGTCGAGGCACCCACCGTACCATACTGCTCCAGACATGCAGCAAATTTCAACATACCTGTCAAATGGAAGCAGGACTGGCAAGTCAAATCACCCGACTGACCCAGAGGTGCATATATAAACCCTACGGCAAAGCCTCTTGGCTTCACTCTGCCCCAAAGACAATGGTGCCAGCTCAGCAGGCTCAGAACTGGGAGTGGGCGATCTCGAAACCTCTACAGATGTGGTTGGAGAGACTCACCAGCATGCCAATGTGGAGCCGCTATCCGAGACTGTCCACTCACCAAGTATAACGGCGACCCTGCAGACTTGTTTGTCCTCGCTAAAGACGCAATCCATTGGATAAAAGATCATGAATTCAACTTATATATAAATGACTGTACATAATATGCCATACGAATAAATAAAATAAATAATAAGTAGGTACTAACTATATAGGTACTTAGTGTTGTGACACAATGAAAATGACGTTTATTTCGCTTAAATGTAAAGGGATTCATCGTAATAACACTCGAATAAACTTTATTCCTTAAGGATGCCACTCAAAAAAAAAAAAAATGTATGCTATACAGCCACAACTCCAAAATCACGTGCGAACGCCAACAAGTGGCTGTCTTGCATTGCAGGAAGTCAACTAACAATTTTTGGTCAGATCTAAGGCCACTTGTGGAAAAAAGGCTCTTAAGGACACCCTTTCTTATGGCTCTTGAAATATGGTCGTAAATTAAACAATTCTCAATACGAATCTGCAATAATCCAAAAAAATATTTTTTTGAGATGTGGCCTAGCTTCAGCAGGCAGGTGGCGAAATGCATAAATACTTGAAATTTTCGGAAAATTCAATCTTGCTTCCTTTTTCTTAGACATCAGTGACTTTCAACGTCAATTACCAAAAAAATGTCGTTGCCAGTAAAATAATTGAGTAGGTACCACTAGAAATCAGCAATATGACGTGGGCAGGAAAACACCGTTAGGCTATAAATATTATATATCTATCTAAACCATTGCCAGAAAACAACTAACGTCTAAGGGCCAAAACACAATTACAAGACACGACATCGCACCGTCGTACGACGCGACATCGTGCCACGATGTGACGTCGTGTCGTGGAAATGCATAAATCCAAAACGAACTTTATCTTTATGTGATAAGATGTAAAATTATAATTCATTTTACAAGCTCACGACGTCGCTTCGTGACACGATGTCGCGTCGTACGACGATGAGATGTCGTGTCTTGTAATTGTGTTTTGGCCCTAATTTTAAAATCCTTATTAACACGGTGCTGTGTATAATTACAATACAAGATTATATTTCAATTGAATTTTCTAAGCCACATTTACTTAACTAAAAATAAACAAATAAAAGTAATGAGTTCATTTAACGAAATATGAACGACTAAAAAAGGCGGAAATTTTAAGAAATGTTCATTAATTAATTAATGAACAATTGAAATATTATAATCTTGTATTGTAAGAGAAAAATAAATAATTAATAGATAAAAGTTACTGTGGTAAAATTATGTCGATGCTTGAAACGGAACGTTTAGCTTCCTCTCGCATTAACGGGTTGACGTTGACGGTTAGCACGTCCTTTTGCCTTTCGTTCATTGCCGCGATGTTATTGACCAATCAAAGCCAAGCGTGTAACAGAAATATCGTATTTTATTGGCTGAATATCAGTATGAAAATACTGTCCAGCATCGTGATCGTGACTTCGGGGCAGCTAAGCTAAGTCAAAGTTGTTTGACATTTGTAGTTTTGGGAGAAGTTATATTGTTATCTAAATCATATCATATTTATTATTAACATAATGTCGGCCCCAACAGAATTAAGTTTTGACGAAATACTAAAATTCATGTTAGCACATAATGGAAAAGTGACTAATTACGAGTTGGTGAAACATTTCAAATTGTTTCTTATGAATCCAGACATGCGAGGTACGTAAACAACAAAACTTTACCTGTATTGTTTTCGTGAACTTGTAATATGTGACTAATATTTTTAGATGAAGCAAGGAACACTTTCAAGAAACACGTAAATGCTCTGGCTATAATAAAGAACCAGAATAATGAGAAATGGCTGATACTTAAAAAGAAATATATGCCGAATAACAGTAAAAAAGAAGAGGGAGGTGTCGTAGCTAGTGATAGTACATCTGAAACTGAGAGCATCGTCAAGCCTGTGCAATACCACCCACCACCTCCATTGCAACTCAACCAAGACTTCAGCATTCTGACCAATTTGATTCAAACCAATAATGCTACTCCAATCAGTGAGACACCATCATCATTTCATCAAAGTGAATCTAACATCTCCTCCCCTCTCCATCAAAGTGAATCTAACATCAGCTTAACATTGCCGAGTGATACTTCTCCTGAGGACGTCCCACCCAAACTACACCCCAGACGCAGGTCCTCTGATAAGGCAGCTGAAAAGAAAATTGCCCCTATAGTTCCTTTAGAAAGGACATTGTCAACACCTAATGATGATGCCCTGCTGCCAGAGGCTGAGGTATTGTCTCCTATCACCACATCTAAAAGTGAAAGTATGCTGGTTGACAATGAACAAAAGATATCTGTAAAGGAACGGAAGCAGATGTTCAACAGAATGGCCTCCGAGGGAGACATGCTGAAACATCAAGTGAGCGGAAACTTAAGTGCACAGGTGAGTTAAATATATATAAACTTTTTTTTTAAACTGTCTCATACATAACTTGTTTGCAGACAGTAAGTCTCAATGTGTGTAATAGGAAACAAAAACCAAAAATAGATGCTATCGTCCACATCTGTGAGAGTGTTAGCTATGTCCTGACATTTAGGACCTATGTTTGCGTATATTATGCAATTTTGTAGGCTTATGCCAAAATGGATATCCAAAGATGCTTATAGGAACATTTTGATCCAACTATATTAAAGTAAAAGAGAGAATTATTATTTCTATCCCACAAAAACAAAGATAGGCACTGCAAAGTGCAAATGTTGTTTTAAATAAATACATGATAGGACTAGCCAAATTTCTTATACAATAATCATGCCTAATTAATTCAGTTGCAAGAGTGCATACGCTTTAACTGTACAAATGAAATACATCTGACCGTAGTTTTGCAGAAAGTGACCAGAATTGTTTTTAGTAACATGAAAAGTGACCAAACTCATTCATTGATTAAGACTGGACAAAAAATGTACACTTACTGGTCGCTTTCTGCCTAACTATAGTTACCTTTATTAACTTTTGATATAAATTTACTATAAAGAACCTTAGCTAAGATTTAAAATAAATAAAGTTGATAATAATAATAAAAAAAATTATCGTCATCACAGATAATCTTTCATCGATAAATTAAGTGCAATGATAATTGTATTGGTCATTGAGAAGTTGTTGACAGTTGTAATCAATTTACCTTATCTTTATTGGAATGTATCTTAAATCTCTCTAACCTAGTTATTTGTGCTACCCAACTTTTTGCGCAATGGAAGGCCCAGATCTAGTGAATAAAGTTATGTTAGCGTATTTTATTGAAAAAGCTCGTTTATTATACTTTTTATTTCAATGTTTTCATCAAAGTTAAATAGGTAAATATACAATGGCAAAACATTATTGACTAAAACCTATGCCTGCTGTTATAAAAGTCTAAAAGTGTATTGAAAATCAGTTTTTTATGGGAAGGCGTTATGTAATGAATAATCATAATATATTTGGATGACGCGTTTGGCTCGGTTTGTTGACACCTGCCTACTGAGCCGGTGGTCCCGGGTTCGAATCCCGGCCAGGGCAAATATTTGTGCTTGGGTCATGGTTGTTCTATGTATTTATCTATCTAAGTATGTATACCGTCGTCTAGTACCCATAACACAGGCCTTCTTGAGCTTAATTTTGGACTAGATCGATTTGTGTGAGGTTGTCCGATATTTATTTATTTATTTATAATAGCGCGGTGCAGGAGTCGTATGGACATGCGGTACCCGCCTTACAGCACTATCTGTTGGTATCAATTTCTTTGTCCTCTCATGACGCCGAAACGGCCAAAGATGCTTAATAGGATGTTTTTACTCGTCTACGGCGGAAAAAAGTTTTACGTGGACTCAGTTGGCTAAGGTGTTTATTCTCAAATTATCTTAATTTATTTCGCAAACTGTAAAATAGCCACTAGGTCATGCATCAAGTATAAGTATAGGATTGATGTAACGTCATGTTTTCATATCCTAAGAATTATATCTATGTTTTTAGGGTTCCGTACCCTGTAGCCTAACCTAAAAAAAGAAAAAACGGAACCCTTATAAGATCAGTTTGTTGTCGAGGTATCGAGTTGAAATTGAGACCATATACTCAGGTCAACAGGCCCTAGAAGCTGTAAAAAAAAAACTTCTAAGTTAACATAAAAAAAGATTCGACCGTTTATGCCGCAAAAAAACATTAAGGAATCAAAAGTTATAGGGTACTGTCCGTTGGCCTAGAACTTCGTGCAATTAACAGTCTTCTACTACCTACCAGTATTGGAAAAAATAGGAAATCTATACATTTTTGATTAAATAAAAAAAAAATCCTTTTCGAAAATCATATTTGGAAAACCCAGTTGCGTTAACTTTGTATCCGGCGCCATACATACGAGGTGCAGACTTAACTCGGGCAGTTAATATGGGATAAGTGTTTGAACGGAACTCTCAGTGTGCGAGTCAGACTTGGCCGCATTTGGCCTGTTTTTTATATGTGTATTATAGGCGACAAGCACATACAGCCGTATGGGAACAGTGATACAAGGCTACAGACTATCGTACCGCAGATGAGACGCCTGTGGACATGCACAGAGTGTCCTTCCCTATCCTCTACAATGGTTCATGACGGGCGATTTAAAAGTGGCCGTCATCGCCGCTATCATAGGTTGCTTTCTACACAATCGTGTCTGGTCATTTACTGACTGTAGTCTGTTGAAGATGGACGTTGAAGCGTTATCACTGCTGCTGCTATCTACTTTCTGAGTCAAAGTATAATCATTATCGGAATATGAATCAAGTTAAATCGTGAAAAGAAGATGGAAGAAAAGAAGGTGGTGGATGTCGCGTAAACACTAATTACTACTCAACCTCTGCCGTGCGACTCATTAACGGACGATTGTGTGGACACACGCACGATCATCGGTACGAATTCCACTGATGTACCAACAATTTACCGATTACTCACGATTACAGGCGATGATGGTCACTGACACGATTATGCTCTCCACACAATCGTGCGTGCCTATACTCGCCCATCATGGGTCATTGTGTAGAGGAGCCATTGCGTAATCGTGCTCTAAAACTACTGGGGAAGCACATCACGTGCCCAGAAGAGATCAAACTTCTCGGAGTCAAGCAAGCATCCGAACTTAGAATAAATACGCCTAAAAATCTAGTCAGCGCTTCAAAGTGAAGCCAGTTTTGGTAAGCCACGGCCTGTCTTGGGCTTGGTTTCGTCCGTGTACGCATCTGTCACAACGTCAATATCACAAGCAAAGACGTCTCTATGATTGGTTCGTAGACACGCACACATAAAACCAAAACTGACTTCATCTTTCGCAAATTTGTTGTATGAAGACTCTCGTTCTAGGCGTATTTATTCTAAGCATTAGCCTGAAATAATTGCTACTAGAATAATAATAATATATTATAGGGGACGAATTTAAATATAATAATTGCAAATACCCTCTGTCCCGTAGGATGTAGGATCCACCATTGGCGTGAGTGGATCCTGTGATACTTGTCGAACACATCTAATACATCTCTTAATATGGTCCACCAGTGGATCGAACAGAATTGAGGGAGTTTGGTAAGATCCACTACTGGTTTCAATGGTGATGTAATTTATATATAGGCTCCACTGGAAAAAAGTTATCTTCAATTGTAGACAAAAATAATTTAAAACATTAATTTTATATATATATACTCTCCAAGCCTGTTCGGCTACAGCGACTACTTTTCTACAAATTATGAGAGCGACGCTGGTGAGCTCTCTGGTGGCTGACATAGCCGATTTTAGCCGTGAACGTGCGATCACATTCACTGCATGTCAGCACCCCTCCGACATAATTATATTGAATGGCCGCTGGTGGACGGGCCTTGAGCTCGTCGCGCTTAGAATCGAGCTCATTACGTCGTCCCGTTTCAAATTCACGCACCTGCGTGTTCACAGTTTGCCTCCATTGTGACCGGCCCTCTGCTAAAGTCTCCCATTTAGACGGGTCGATGTTTGCCCTCTTCATGTGACGCTTCAGCACATCTTTATACCGCAGGATTTGGCCACCCTGCTTTCGCTTGCCATTCTCCAATTCGCAGTAAAAGATGCGCTTTGCGACTCTCTCGTCTGACATACGGGAGACATGTCCACACCACCGCAGCTGTCTTCTCATTAGATAAGCCTCGATTCCGGCGACATTGGCTTGGTCTAAGGATCTCCGTGTTCCTAACACGGTCAGACCAATGAGCGCCCATAATGTCGCGGAGGCATCTCAGATGGAAATGATCCAATGAGCGAATATGCTTGCGGTATAGGCACCATATCTCGGAAGCATACAAGAGGTTTGGCAGAACGATTGCCATGTATACAGCTACCTTCGTAGGGAGCTTTATGTCGTGCGAGCGGAACACCTTGGAACGAAGTTTGCCAAAAGCTGCTGCAGCTGCTCCAATTCTGCAGTTGACTTCGTTATCAAGATGGCACTTAGCTGTCATCGTGCTGCCCAGGTATTTGAACTGCTCTACTTGCTTAAGTGAGTCTTCGCCGAGTTTAATGTCTATTCGCGGACTAGCTATTATGTCTAAGGCTATTATGTATTAATTTTATAAGCATACACGCACACGCATTTCTATTCTATTCTATTTAAAAAAAATGGCAACCGTCTCAGTTAAGCGACCATTACTGACAATGTCTCGTTGCCAATCGCACATAGTAGAGTTGCTAAGCCGCGAAATTGTGCGCATCGGGTTACAAGCATGAAATTTCTACCACACATAGAACGTTCCACGGTGATTATTTTCAGATGTGGAGGGAAGTCAGATTCGTCCCCTGTGTGGTGGGAGAGCGGGGTGAAGAGGAGCTTTTTCTTTTTTTTATTACTGATCAGTTAAGGCTATTAGGGCTTGTGCGACATCGTTTTCGTGTGAAATAGATATCAGCTATTAATTTTTCATGTTATTTAAGAATAGTTTCATATAAAAATTTGGGTTTATTGCCGAAAAGGTAAAAATCACAACAAGTTTTTTTTATTCAGAACGATAAATTAGTTATCTATTCTGAATATTTACAATTTAAAAAAATATAACTAAACAGCAAATTTAATGTTGTTTTTAAAAATGTATACATATTGGGCACATCTGATACAAAAAGTACCTTGAAAAAAATGTTGATGTTAAGCCTAGCCTGCGTGTTCTAGTACATTTTGCTAAGTCGCGAAATTGTGTACATCGGGATACAACCACCAAATTTCTACAACAGATAGAGTATTCTGCGGTGATTATTTTCAGATGTAGAAGGAAGTCAGATTCGTCCCCTGTGCGGCGCGAAAGCGGGGTGAATAGGACAAAGGAGTCCTGTTTTTCTTTTTATATTACTGATCAGGTAACGCTAGTAGGACTTGTGTCGTATCGTTTTCGTGTAAAACTGATATCAAGAATTCATTTTTCATGTTATTTATTCATAGTACCATATAAAAATATGGTTGTATTTCCGAAATTGTAAAAATCACAACAAGTTTTTTTTATTCAGGGAGATAAATTAGTTATATTTCCTGAATATTTACAACAAAAAAAAATATTACAAAATAGCAAATTTAATCTTGTTTCTAAAAATATATAAATATTGGGCACTCTTCATACAAACAGTAACTTAAATAAATTGTTGATGTTGAGATTAGCCCGCGTGCTCGTGATACATTAGCAAAAAAAAAATTTGTTTTAATTACATTAATTTGTTTTTCTAGGACGTATATAGTAAATATTATATGTAAAAGCATATTAATAATCATTATTTAATGTATTTAATGAAGCGAAATAGGATGCGTTCGGAGATTTACGTTGGTTACGCCAACGTAAAGATATATTTTCAGCTACTGTTTGTATGAGAAGTGCCCAACATTAATATATTTTTAGAAACCAGATTAAATGAACTTTTTGAAATAATAATAATAATTTGAAAATGTTCACGAAATTGAACTAATTTGCCTCACTGAATAAAAAAACTTGTTGTGATTTTTACCTTTTCGGCCATTACACCCATATTTTTATATTGAACTATACAAAAATAACATGAAAAATGAATTTCTGATATTTGTTTTACATGGAAACGATACCAAACACGTCCTGGTAGACTTAACTGACCAGCAATAAAGAAAGAAAAGAGGGATACTTGGCCGTATTCACTCCGCTCTCCCGCCTCACAGGGGACGAATCTGACTTCCCTCCACATCTGAAAATAATCACCGTGGAACACTCTATCTGTGGTAGAAATTTCATGCTTGTAACCCGATGCGCACAATTATGTTAGAAAACAGCGGACTAACAACTCTACTAACACGGCGACAACACGTTAATAATAATAATTGACAAGTGTCATGCATCAACATCAACAAAAACTATTTCGGAAAAACGATGGCGAATCCTTACAGCTAGGACTATCGGTATAAGATATCATTTAATTGTCTTCCAAAAACTGTACTTACCCTATTCTCGGCGCGGCGTCGTATTGTAGAGAAATACCATCAAACACCTTTCCTTTTTTGTCATTTCTTTCACTGTGACTGCAAACTAAATCGCGTTTTAATTATGATGCTTGTTAGAGCATCATTTTGTCATAAAAAGCCACAAATACTGTTTACTTAGATAATTATTGCTTTGGGATCTAAATAATTACAAAAATTTAAGGACCGATCGCCTGCGGTGAAGGTAGCACCTGTTCGAGTGGACTCCAATACCACCGTCGCAGTCTAAAAGGGCTTAAGTGTGATAAGATTTCTGTACACTTAAGCCTTTTAACAAGTACAAGGTTGATTAACTAATATTTTGACCCTTAACTTTGGATATTAAAATAAATAAAATAAAATAAATAAATAAATATTATGGGACAATCATACACAAATCGACCTAGTCCCAAACTAAGCAAAGCTTGTAAAATGGGTACTAGACGACGATATACATAATATATAAATACATATATAGATAACATCCATGACCCAAGAACAAATATTTTGCACAAATATTTGCCCCGGCCGGGATTCGAACCCGGGACCGCCGACTCAGTAGGCAGGTGTCTACCAACCGAGCCAAACGCGTCGTCAACACAAATTTTAATTATTTATACTCACTATTTGGTATGAGTGAGTTCAAATAATGTACTCTTAAGGAATGTATTTATGCGGAAATGTGTTTAAAGTAGGTATGATCTAAAACGTTTTCATACAAACTTTTGTACAGTAGTAGGCTATTGATTGGTTTTTATTGTTTGTGTACTTACATTATGTTGCATATAAAAGTATAATGCGCGTTAATTGAAAAATAAATACTAGGGCAAATAATTGTGTCATAAACTCGAATGTTTGTTAAGTAAGTAAGTTGCTAAGTTAAGTAAATTAAATAAAAAAGATAAATTAAATTAAAGATAAGATATAAGATATGGTATGGTCGCCATTACTTCACATAAGAATTTTTTTTCAAATTCGTGAAACAGGGCTCTAATTCTATATAATATCTATCTGATGATCTCTGAAGCCGCGATATATCTGCTCGCCACTACGCCAACCCGGCCGTGTCAAATTTGCGCGTCATTTATAAATATGCGACGATATAAGACGCTAACTTAACTTGACCGGGTAATAACTTGAAATTACACTTCCTGCAACCGGAATTGATTTAATCACATTTAAAGGCTATATACCCTAGTCATCGCTTATTTAGGTATATCTCAAATTACACTCGAATTAGCGTCCAGTCCTATGAATACATAATGCTGTGTTATCTATTCTAATGCAAATTGAATATTAAAATGTTTCTGACTAGTTCCCTGTACCGTCAACACCTGGCTCACCTAATTGAATTGTTTAGCCCTCGACTGACAAAATGATGGCCATATTGATTGTTATCTATAATATGTTCTCATTATTGCCCGAGGACTGAAAACTGCCAATTAATATTGCGATGAAGGCCTTTATTCTGGTTTTGTGTTGTATAAACTTGTGTAAAAATCTTTGTGCGCTAATTTTTATCGCATATTACTTTATAGATGTGGAAGAAAAAGTCATTGCCCCTTTTTTGCTGATCCGCAGTCGGGTAAAAAGTACCATTGATCTAGGGAATTACCCAGCTACCAGGATACAACAATTGTTGAAATCTGTCCAGTTGTTTAGGCGTAATGAGGGCACAACAACACACACTTACAAACGGACCAATTCTTCAAAGAAAAATATGCTTTGATCACCAAATAGCCCATTTTACTTGTTTTTTGGAAAATATATAATACACATAACATTTTTAAAATTTTATTATAGTACCTATCATATGAATAGGTTGTCTTCTACTTCTCACAAAAGGCCTACTTGAATTTTACACACTTTGTTTAAAAAGTTGAGGATTTTATATACGAACTTGTAAAAGCAGTGAATAAAACTACGTAATTTCAAATCACAAATTCATATTTTTCCTTATTTATCAAGGTCTATTTGAAGAGTCTTGGCATGAAAAGTTACCCGGCTCTAATATTTTTTAAGTAGTATACACACTACATATTTTATTACAGTGAGAGTTTAACTGAAGTGTTAGATGTAATGTAATTTTTAATGTACAGTAATGTATGTACTTGGTGAATAATTTCTCGGCCTTACATTGCAATAGCATACATAATATTTAATATAACACAGTGAAACATTGCGAAACATCATAATAAACATCACGCTAGCCATATTGGCATAATGCTTCACTACACCCGAAGGGCACATTTAAAAAAGTAACTGGAGGGATATTTTGGGCAAAAAAAAATGTAATAATAATTTCGAGTCATCCGGAGTACCCCTACACGGGGGATGCGTAATTGGGCGAAGTTGACAACGAGGACATCATATAATCACAAACAGTATATTGACTGACGTAAAAAATACGAGGTAAATTTTAATGTTAGCTAGAAGGCGCAATTTCGTTCACGTGAAGAAGAAAATAATTATACCTAATCTAACCCCTTTCGTTTTACTGTAGTGACCTAAAAATCTATATTACGCTACCCATATTCTAATAAAAATATGTAGTTGCAATTGGTTCGATTGCCTTTATAATTCGTAACTTGGTGAGCTGTCTTAGTAAGGACCATGATGTTCCGTTGCGTTAAATTTTAGGTAGAAACGAATTTAGATTCGGCGAGAATTCAATAACAGGGTCTTGTAGCGAAGTGTCCAGGTGCGTTGCACTGATATGATACGTAAACACACGTGACAAATGTCAAGTATTCAAGCGCCACATTGGTTGCAAAAACCGCTCCCACTCTCACGCGCGGTTCGCTCTCTCAATCGTATACACTTACGACGAGTTCGCTAAGGTCATTCTGTATCAGTGATTGGGACAACATCCTCCGTATTAGTCGCTCCCATGAAGTCAAGATACTGCTCATATTTCAATCGCAACGCGGGAAACAAAAGCTTAACGACGAATATTCTGGGTAGTACGCCACTCGGCAAATGGACTTCACGATTGCTTTGTACACACATACACCATTGTGTGCTAATACGTGAATGAGTCACATAATCGCTAGGAAAGAAAAGGAAGTTTTGATTGTAAAATTTCTGCTAGCTCTATGTTCTAAACTATAATTTCAACGTACATTATCACGCCTTGTTAATCTCCGACGCAAAAAGAGGTGTGCTAAAAGTTTGACCTCTGTATCAGAGTGTCTTGCTCGTAGCTCTTTAACGAGTGGACTAATTTAGATGCGATTTTTTTATTTTAATTCGTGTTTTCCTGCGGTAGTTCTTTATATGTTTGACAGAAATCTGTCCAGCCGTTTGAAAGTCATGTGGAAATAAAAGCAGGCATAGTATACAAATGGAGGACTTTATGCCATGAGGCATTTATGTATCTTTTTTAGATGCTCATCGGCTTAGAGTATTCACTTCTCTTCTTCTTCGTTCTCGATTTGGTGCAGGTATGTCTAGATCTTCGTGCATCTCCGAACCCCTCATTTCCACAATACAACTAAATTATAAAATCAAGTTAACAAACATGTTATAATCAGTTAACAAACAAATAGTTTACAAAAAAATTAAGTACCTTATATGTAAGAAAAAGTATTCAACTAATCTGACAAAGCTATGGCGCAATTAAATTTTCTTTTTAACGGTTGGTTACGTTCGACAAACTGCGCGACCCGACATCGACATCGGACTAAGTGTAAGAAATGTATTGCAACTCCATTTTGTTATCCATTATTTTTGACTGTTGCAGTGTTAGGTTATTAAAATCGCTTACTCACGTTCCGTTACTTAAAATAAGATAATGTAGATCACGGTTTGTGATTAATGTCTCAGATCGTAAGATCGCATCCAATGTCCTCGCTATCAGAGTTGATATTTGGTTATTCTTCTTCCTTTGTGAATGGAAATAAGATTCAAACTTAGATACCAAACAGCCCTTATTGAATTAAGTATCGTTCCTAAGCTACTGTTTGTTAATATCGTTATTCACAGTGCATGTATACCCAACATCGCTCGTGACTCGCGGTCGATTGTCGCTCAATAATTACTGTCGTGTGTCCGAGCCGCACGTGCGGCATTAAACACCTAAAAAAGGTCATTCGTGCCTCCAGCACCACGCCGCGAGTCCAGTTTCTTTATAATGCAATATGACTTGCCTACTAATGGCCTTTACTAACTTCCCAGAAAATCAAGGTGGCCAAGCTGCCTTAATCTCCCCTTGAGTATGTGCTAAACTCGAAATCCAATTCGCTTTTAGTGGCTAAGCACTCTGTAAACCTTTTTATTATACCAGTCGTCCGAACGCGTTTAATTTTAGGCTTTACTTGCCCCATTAGAGTGGAATTCCTACATTGACGGCTTCACGGAAATCGTAGATCTCGCATTTGTCTGAAACACACGCAAATTCAATTGCGTTAGCCATGAGTCATAAATCCTTCAAGAAGGTAGCGAAAATAAGCTTCGTTTTAAGTATACGCCAGCAACGTTTTGTATAAACGTATTCTAGTAGTTGTTATACGCGATGCGGAGATAAGTTATCACGGTCTGCTGCGAGTTGGCAGGAAAATATGACCGATTTCATTGTTCCCTCTGCCATTCGGCCTGAGAATCACTAACCGGCATCAACGCGGATACCATACTTAACGAGCCTTGTCGAATTGATGGAAAATAAGGACGGATGAATTAACACAGAGCTATTGAAAGATAAAAGTGGGTATTATATGCGTCAATACGGTAAATGCTAAGACAATTGAATGTTTCTTGCAGTACGGCGCTGAGGAATGAGTACTTAAGGCGTAATCACTTGTTAGATCTGTTTCACGCAGCTTTGTTTGCCGGTTTTAGTGGATAATAGAACTTGCAACAGTTTTTCTGTATGTTAACGTTTGGAGGTAATTAGTCAGTTTTGGAATCTACTTCAGATCTCGGCGTTATGAGGTTAACATAATTGAAGTTATAGGTACGTCATTCTTTCCTTAGTCATCTTAGGGAAAATCTTTTGGTTACTGTCCTTAGCAGGTATAATCTAACGAAAATTATCATGATTACTAGGTAGGTATACTTTTCAATCCATAGAAAATATTTGTACATCTTAACTTTGGCCTTACGATACGATTCATCCGATATTAGATAAACATACAATTTTTTTTTTATATTTAGTCAACAAATTAAAAACCGGTAAACATTATCAACCTTTCCAATCCACCGCTGTTTACTAGTTATATCTTGGAGTCCAATGTCCTGTTACGCTTCCAAATCAAAAAGTACACCTTTTGTTTCTCCGAAACTCCAGGATCCGTAATAAAGTCAAGCCAGTACAGTCCCACAAAAGCCATATCTTAGTTAAAGAGTCATATAGAGATAAGTCGTTTCTCAGCAGCGTTGGTCCGTTGTTTAATATACAGCGTCACCACCATGAGTGTAAGGCCTCAGTGGACGCTAGAGTTGAGCGAGCAGCCGGGCGGTGTTCGGACTTCATGTTAAATAAATGCAATCGCTGCATGCGTCTTGAGTGCACGCTGTTAACTCTATTTGCCGCTCGCCCGCCCCGCTTCGCGCGTCATCACAGGTATAGTCCTACTCCCATTTTTTAAGCGAATCCCATTAGCTTTGTACCCGATGAACAATACACATTATCTGTATTGTTAGCTGTGGCCACAACTGCCACTTCAAAATGTAAGGCGTTATAAGTGCAAATTACTTTTACACTAAATTAGTCTTTAAATCAAACAAAATAAGGTTTACTCTTAAACAAAGAGAACACAGATGTTGGTCACTTCGTAAGTGAAAGAGCAGTGAAGCTCGTTTCGATGCTTATAAAGACAATGAAGTGACCAACATCTCTGTTCTCTTTGTTTAAGAGTAAACCTTATTTCGTTTGACTTAAAGACTAATTTAGTGTAAAAGTAGTTTGCACTTATAACGCCTTACATTTTGAAGTGGCAGTTGTGGCCACAGCTAACAATACAGATAATGTGTATTGTTCATCGGGTACAAAGCTAAGTGGATTCGCTCAACCAAAAGAATTATTTCTATACCAAAGCATCAAGTTAAACAAATACTATCAATGCAAGCGTTAGTTAGTGCACGCTGTTCTGTCTATTGCCGCTGGCCCTCCACGCTGTCCGTCCCGCCGAACGCTCCGCTTCGAGCGTCCACTCACACCGTACACTAAGAGCCTTATCACACTTGCGATTTGCGAGCGTATTTTGTATGAAGGCGATCGCGCAGCGTCTACGCCGCGTCGCTTATTTGTATAGTAAATACGCTCGCAAATCGCAAGTGTGATAAGGCCCTAATGTGGCTCGGATCACCCTGATGCGTAAAGGCCTCCCGGAGCGACTCAGCACGAACCCAAAGCCACATGGCGCCTGCCCTCAACTCCCTTATGCTAGAATATCAATATCTTTTGAAGATTACATCAGATACCTAAATAACTGGATGATTCATTTCTGCAACGGTACGGGAACAAATAAAAGTGCGTGCGTTTTATTGTATTGTTACTTCACAGTCGGTTAATGGCATGAATCGAGGCTGGTTTAAATGCGATTGTTTCTGCTGCCACTGTCTATCGGGAGCTAGGGTCAGTTGGGTAAATTGCGTCCAAAGATACAAATTCGGCTTAATATGAATGTATGATAAATAAAAATACATAAGTATACATTATAAATAAATATCGTACAATCTTACACAAATTGACCATAGTCCTAAATTAAACAGATGTCTGACGAGAAACATACTTAGGTATATAACCTACTTATATACCTATAACATAATATATTAAAATGACGACAACCTCACACAAATCAATCTAGTCCCACAGCAAGCTCTAGAGTAAGATTGTGTTATGGACCCTAGACGACGATATACTTACTTATATGTATACATACATAAATAGGTACCAATAGGTATAAAAAACATGACCCAGGAATAAATATTCGAGTTTATCACACAAATATGTGCCATTGCCGGAATTCGATCCCAGAACCGCATGCATCCAATTCAATTACTTTCTAGAACTAAATGTTCGGCTATGTAGAAACTACTATATTTTACTGGGTTTTATAGAAGAAAACGTATTATTACTCCCTTTTTAAATATTCACGCCGTCACTTTAAATCAGACTGATTTCAACTGGATGTTTATTTCATGACTGTGATATTATCAAATGTTAATTTCCTCTGCTGTTTTAGAACATTTTTTGTAAATGCTCTAGGACTGGTCAAATCTAAAATATTTTACGGTGAAATAGCTAACTGCCAAGTCTCTTAATTATTCGTAACGATTTTTACTAAGTATACAAGCGTGCATTTTATTGCATAATAATTATTTTTCTTTGGATTCGTTTGTTCTGTTACCTACTTAAGATCTCGATAGATAATGACTAGTGTGGACTGTTAATTAAATACTAACTGGTTCATAAAGATAAAAAAACGAATAAATGTTTTACTGCGTTTTATACGCAAGGGATTAGGGCTTTTAAGTCATAATTCGAGCGTTTGTTCTCAAGCACTTTAATACACCTTTTTGTCGGAATGCTTATAATTTTTCTACTCCAAAATCTCCCATCAAATAAATGGAAATGCCACATAAATCTACAGACACTTCCGCAAAAAGTCTCCACTCCTTTTAGTCCTTTTAGTATGCAACCTATCAACAAGTACTAAGTTCGTGTAAACTCGGCTTAACACGCTTCGCAATGGCCACATTATCGATTACATCGAGGTAATTTACCCTATTTGGCTGCGTAATAAAAGTCGCGTGATCAACAGTTCTTTCGATAGTTAAATTGTCGTTACGAACAATCCGGCAACGTACAAACTTAATCTTGTTATTAAATCAAACACATCACATTAAGGATGTTATCTTGTCAATATCGAAGTCCCTAACAGTGAGGCTATAGTGTAGACATAAATATATAACGACAGGTGGTAGAGTGGCCATGCTGCGAAGCGCACGCCCAACGCTCCGGCGATCAAAATCTTTAATCGACCACTTGAACCACTCAAAAATGAACTGTATTTAATCTTGCTTACGGTATTTAATTAGCTATCTATATTCATAAAGAGAGGTCGTTTTGAATGAGGAGTCAATCGCAACGTTGGTCTGAAGACGGGAGAATTCGAATTTATTGACCATTAATTCAAAATATTATTTTCACAATATAAGTACTCATTTATTAATTTTGAAATATTAGGTTCCGATTAATTTATATGTGTCGTTAAGATATTTATTATGTATGTAAATATCATCTTTATTTATAAGCATAACCTTTTGTTTCCAGTTGTCGAGTGCGGTGATGTACCTACTTCATTTAATAAATTGAGCGCTGTGCTGTGAATGAGTTTTATTCCATTAAAGAAATATAAAACTCTTAATGGCCGCTACAACCATTCAATTATGTTCCACTCAAAATGCAATATAAAATATAGGCCCCAATTATATAATATACTAAACTTGTGTTATTGCTACATATTACAAAGATTAAACCAAAATGGAATGAGAAACTGAAGTCGGGCTTTTAGATAAAAAAACCTCTAGCCTTATACTGTTGTAGGTATAATTATAATTCATGGTTGCGCACCATTATGCGTGTGTGCGTGACTTTTGCCATACGTGACAGGGATTTAAATGGGTTATGCAGGTTGTGCGGTGCACATGTAATGTCCAACGTACAAAAACTTGAGTTATTCGTACTTTTTGATACAGTTTTACTTCTAGGCTAAGTTGTGGCTCATGCCACAAAAATATTTAGGGTACGTTCAGATGACAAGCAATCAACGCGCGTTTACAACTTTAAGGCGTAAATTCGCAAGCTTACGCGCGTTTTTGTATGTCGTCGAAAACATGCGTTTGGAAAATGCGCGTTGATGGTTTGCCATCTGTATGTAAATACCCTAATGGTCTGCTGTAAAGGGGGTGTGGCTGGTGTCTTTAGCGGCTTTCATGGTGGGACTACATGGCTTAGAAAAAGACAAAAAACATAATATTATTCGGTGGCACCTATCCCATCCCAAAGTGCACATGACGGTCACCGACCGCGTTTGGTTTTATAGATATATTCCGTAATCCAACAGTTAGCAGAAGGCGTAAAGGCGTATACGTAAGTGAGCGAATCAACTTTTTGGTCTACATTTTTGACTTTCACGCCAGAGACAATCCCCGGTGTACTCAGAAATCTCTGGGTAACCAAGAAATCGGTTCTCTAATACCTTTATCATCATATTTTCTGTTTATTTGGTTTCACAGTTGGGACATAGAATGTTTAAACTTTAAACGTAAACCATACATTTAAATGAATTTTACAACGAAGTTGGCGACAGATTGGTTGATTCATAATAATTCGCCCAATTCATGCCATAAGCATGGGAAAATTAAGTCATGAGTAGCAACTGTCTCTGGAAAGCCAACATTTTGCGGCGGTTAAATAGTTTGATTTGATATATTCTAAACGTGTTTTTCTCATCTTTTCAGAATATCGACGAAGAAGACAGAGTTTCAGTAAGTATAAAGATTTCTATAACAGCTCCTTTGCCTATGTCCGAAGCTTTTACCTATATACTAAGTACCTTTTAAGGTTGATTTAGACGTATCCAGTTGCTGGCGGCAGTTTCAATGGTTCACGCTGACAGTATCTTGGCATCATTGTAAAAAAGAGAAATATATATATTCAGTCTAAATCTGCCTTAACAAACACAAACAGTCGCTTGATATTAATCGCTTATCTACATTATTATATTTTGGTACACAGTTGGATCCCAAGAATGAGACAGATCCCTTGGACTCGAAGCAGAAACAGTGGATACTGTGCGCTGCTAGAGGCGAGTACCACGCATTGGCGAAGATGTGTAAGGAGAACCCTAAACTTGTCAAAACTAAGGTAAGTAAGCTTAGATTGTGTATGTTAGAATTTATATGTATATATCCAGCTCGACATATGCCTCTTGTCTTGAGGCGGCGATTCTGCTCCAGGACCTGCCGTCTTTGTGATGTCATCCAATCACCTAGCTTGCGGTCTTTGAATGCTTCTACCACCCGTTCAAGGTCTCCAGTGCGACCAGTGTACAGTTCGCTGACTCCATCAGTCAACGTCTCTGCGACACAATTATGACACCGATACCGATTTTTTTTTCATATGATGTAGTTTAATGCTGCATTCCCACTAGAGCACTAGGACTAAGCTGTTTGATAAGCGGAGTATCAAATGCAGCAATAGCAAACTTATACGACGTGACGCTAAGACTATAATAATTATAGTGATGAATGATGAATGATGTTCGAGAAAAAAAACAAAAGGACTATAACTATAATAATTATAGTATGTGCGAAAAAAAAACAAAAGGACTATAATAATTATAGTCATTTTGTTTTTTTTTTTCTCGCACATCGTTTAGCTACTGCGTAGGTACTCTTTGCTACTATATCGAGGAACAAATATATCTACCTTAAAAAGGTAAATAATAATTATACACGAATTGCACGTTTCAAGTTGACTGCTCTGGTTCTTTATTAATACTATCTTTATTTCTGTTACGTAGGTACTAAACTAAAGGATTAAGTAAGGACGTTTAACTATCACGGTTTGGGTTTATAGTTGTTAGTTACGGCCCAGATAATATACGTTGATGTACCAGTAGGTACAAATCATTTGGCATATACATACAGTCACCGATGTACAATACTGCCGCTGTGTGCGTGTGAGCATGGACTTAAATGATACATTTACATTTATAAAGCACGCAATTGAAGTATATAACTGTGTTTACGTAATAGGTACATAATGGAGAGAGGACTAAGCAGTAGGCTATGTCTTTATCGCGGGGAACCAAAATTGGAATTCAATGTCCTGTAATGTAACAAGTTAATATTAATTTTCATCATTTTCAAAAGGTAAATGAAAACTGAAGAATTGATTAACTGAAACTGACACGTGAAAATTTGTATGGCATTATCGTACATCATTACAAAGAGGACAAGCAAGAGATGGTTTTTAAACTATTTCAAGAGCATGGTTTTTTGTAGTTTTGTTTTAAATGGTAATCAAAGTTTTAGTTTCATTGAATTATTACATCTTCAAAAACGTTTCTGGGTCAATAAAAAAATAACTAGACCAGACTTGTTGGTATTTTTGATTTTGATAGAACCGCACAACATTATACCTTGCAATAAAATAAAAATTTCAGGTCTAGGACTGAAACTTTTTGTAATTTAAGTTTAAACGAGTCCTTTTATAGGAATTTACGAAAAAAAAACAATTAAATGCCATAAAAAAATCCGTGGGCCTAAGATTTTCTTAGGGGCCGTAGGAGGTAGCAAATGACCCCTTCTATCCCCCATTTTAATTTGGCAAACGATGTACCAAACACCCTGTACATTTAGAAGCCAAGATATTCACCGAAACGGCTACCAAAAGCAGTATGAACTCTGGGAACACGCAATCTAAAAACACGTTTGCACATTATTAAGTCGAGTATCTGTGCATGTGTCTATTCATCAAACTAAAACGTTTTTTTGTATCGTTTTTACGTTGCTAAACGCCAGACCATCAACATCTCTTCAACATCTCTTGGTGATGCCACACGTGTCGAGTTTTGTACTTTTGGTGGCGGTTTGTTATACTTATGTATTTGAGTTTTTTTTTCGGTGGGATGGGTAAAAAAATACGCAAGTAAGGGTTAGCATTACTTGACTAGTCCATTTTTTTTATTGTATACTTATTGATTGACACTCACAATAAGCCCTTTCACACGGGACACTTCATTAAAACATTTTTCATTTTCATTAATGTTCCCTAGAAGAAACCATCAAAAACATAATTTTATTTACTGCGCCCTTGTTTGGATTTGATCGAATAATTCACCTTATTGTGTCTTGTCGGTTCAGAGCATATTGGCTATAACCGAGCCTACTATACACGAGATTCTGTAAGAGCTCAGTTTTGAAAAATTCTGAAGTGCGGAACCCTGCAACCAGATTTTTTTTTCTTGTACCATATCTTAGCGGACGTCATCGATCATTATACGAAAGCCTTCTCTGTTTTTGACACTCTACTGCTGAATGACAGTTCCCTTAATACTGATCCACTTCTTGATATTACACGATTTAGTTCAGTGCTTTTGATTTACAATTTTTTCTCTATTGTAGGTACCTGTAAACACGGTATATTTATTGTTGCCTTCTTCTTGTGGCAGTCACTTCCATTCGCCTTTTCAATTAGCGGAATCCCATGTAACTTTTTTACCAACGTAATCTTTAGCATTATTTTACATCCACCAACACTATAATAACATAATTAAACGTTACATATTTAAGTGTTTGTTAAACACGTTAAGTTCGTGTCCGCAAAAGGTCCGTCTAACCCTTGGCGCTTCCGGGCCGTTTCGTGGCGTTTTTGTGGTTCGCATTCCAAGAGGTATCGCTAATTTAACAGGAAACCATTTAAACTTTTTCTCAACATTATCTCAGAATCCTATCATCAAAATATTCACAGGCACTATTCTAGAAATCAAATTACTGGTGCGGTTTGAACACTTACGACTAACAAAAAACTATCATTAGCACTAATATAGTGTAAATAATTTACAATTAAATGTACGTGAGAGTGAATTAGAAGGTGCCGATCCTCTTTTTTGCTTTCCGTAATCGAGTAAAATGCAATGAACGCTGAATATCTTGGAAACTACTGGTCCTATTTCCACCAAACATAGCTAAGAACCATCGCGACGAACGAGTCTTTCGATAAAAAAAACTGCATTCAAATTGATCTATCGTTTTGGGAGCTTTGATGTCACAGTCAGACCCACAGGCACACATGTTAAACTTAAAGCACCCCTCTTTTGTTGTCGGGGGTTAAATATAAATATTATATACTTACTTATAATAATTCGCTTCCTACTTACATAATTGTCACTGAAAGAGACGGAGCTTGACGTTTCGCTTATTTTTCTATTGATTTTTTTTTTATTAAACATAGATACTTCTTAAATATACAAACAAAATGACTTACATTCAAACATCTCAGTTATATGTACATGTTTAATCGTAACTCAAACGCGTAACAGCTGAAACAAAAACAACCCAAAAAAAACCCTGCGATTTTTTTGTCCAAAATCGGGGATATGCAGGAATTTCACGAGAGAAAAAAATATGACAAACGATAACGGATGTGGTTGGCCCACGTCCTTGCGTTTTTAGTTAGTTAGTTAGCGCCAAGTGAGAGCACATGTCCAAAAGGTGTGTTTCTAATTGGGCCCGATGCGATGGCGCCGCTCCCCGGCGCATGCTATCTTGACACATCTCCGGACGTGGTCCCTTGTTTTATGTTTACGAGCCATCTCTCAAGCCCAGACTTTTTTCTACGCTATTGTGTTTACTCTGTTACTGGTCGTGCACTTGATATATAGACGTCATATAAATCGAGAGCTCGCTAATTCCGAGTGCTCCGCTGATTTATACACACACAATTACTAAATTACAATAGTGGAGTATTTTAAACGAGGACGTGTCGTAATTATTTTTTACGACTATTATCCGATGCTAACGTAATATGCAGTTGAATATACACATTCGTTTGATCGAGCCAAGACTTGAGATGTCATTACCGGGTACCTACATATTACATTACTTTTATTGAATACGCAATAAAAGAGGTAATGATAGCCTTCTCTTTTATTGATTCGTTGTAAATCAAGTCCCGCAATCGGATTTAAATTTTATTGGCATCCTCTCGTCGGTATGTTAACAGAAACTAATTAAGGATTATTTAAGGTTGGATTGTGTCTGGAAGCTGGCGACAGGTTCGCGTACCTAACGAAATATGTCTTCGGCGGTAAACTTTCGATACATTGCTTCAATTTGTTAAAATGAATATGTCTCAGCTGTTACACAGCACATAACACGTGCTTGAGAATGTAGAACAAGGGTTATTTTCATTTTCTTCCATCCGCCTCGCGAGCTAATAAAGCAACAGTAAATATTGTCAGACAATATGTAACATGTGTTTGCCACTGTGCCTTGCCGGTTGACATTTGTCGCCTTTCCTCTAAAAAACACTTTGATGCTTATTTTCGTATTCGCCGGCCCCGATGATAGAATCATCGATTTGTAGAAATATCTCAGTGTGTGGGGTACTTATTTTTTTTATACGGCTTGCTGCTCTTTGAAACGGGCCACTTAAATATGTCATCGTAGCTTCCTATTTAGATGAGCACCGCTTTAATATTCGTACATTAATAACACTCTCTTGATGATAAGTTGAAATAAATTAATAACATTTTTTAACACATCACGACGTTTCCGTTATCGCGTTAGTCATTGTAAGTGATTATTTTGATGTTGGAATTAAGATCAATCTTTTCATTTATTTTATAATTGTGACGGTTTGGGTAATATAATTCGATGTGTAAAATATCATCTCGTTTTATTTATCTTCCGTCCGCTAGAAAGTATCAGCAATTGAATTGAAACTTCTTTTTGACGTGTGTAGTTCAAATGTTTTAAGATATTTAAATTAAAATTACAAACTAAACGTATAAAGAACTATTAAACATTCTTGTTTGTTCAGTTCAGATACGCATCGGGGTGGGTTCTTTAATTTAACTATCATCGGTGGCATCGACTACAAACCTCTTATCGGCAATATTTTTTTGCCGACGCTCTCTGATGGTTTTAACAATAAGTCTTCTCATTTTACAAACTTAGATAACATTGATTGAGATAAACATCCTTTTTTATACCCATACCTTGTATTTGTGACTCAAATAATTATACTTATATGTGTCTTTTAGTTAAATTTGCTTTGGTTAGTTAGTTATAATATAAAATCAGGAATATATCTCATGGATACGCTTCGAAAATATGATTCGGTGTTTGCTGTCGAGCGTGCAGGGCACTTATTCCATACCGACACGTGTCAAATACGAGGGGCACACCGAAATGATCGGGAATAGAGTACTTTAAACTGAGTTACATTAAATCCTTTTTTGTCACATGCATACTGGCGACTTACAATCACGATGCCGTTTTTACAATTTAAAAAAAGAACGATATATTTTTTTAGTTCCATTTTTAAATTGACAACTCGATGAACAAAATGGAGCTGACGCGTGAAAATTTTCGTGCAATTATTTACCATAACTTTCGTCGTGGCTTATCTCCAGATGAATGTCGCAATGAGCTTGTTACTATATACGACATTGAAGCACCTAGTCAGACGACAATATATCGGTGGTATGCTGAGTTTCGACGGGGTCGTGCCTCTCTTGGCACCGTACCTTCATCAGGTCGGCCGAAAACGGCGGTTTCGCCTGAAAACATCGCGGCTGTGGAAAAACTACTAAAAGAAGATAGACATGTGACATACGAGCAGATTCGGGCAACCGTAGGCATTGGAATGACTGCAATTCACACTATTTTGCATGGTGAATTGGGTGTCAGAAAATTGATTTCCCGATGGGTACCCCATAATTTGTCTGAAGAGCAAAAGGCGGCTCGTGTTGATTGGTGCCGATCTATTCTGAAATGCTACAATGGAGGAAAGTCAAAAGCCGTTTATAATATGGTCTCGGGTGACGAATCCTGGATTTATTCTTATGAGCCTGAAAGAAAGCACCAGTCGGCAGTATGGGTCTTCGATGACGAGGTCAAACCAACGAAAGTTGTGCGTTCTCGAAGCGTGTCGAAGAAGATGGTGGCTTCGTTCGTCTCAAAAAAGGGGCATGTTGCCACAATTCCTCTAGAAGAACAAAGAACCGTTACCGCTGATTGGTATATCACAGTTTGTTTGCCGGAGGTGCTGGCCGAACTTCGCCAAGGGAACCCGAGACGCCGCGTCATCTTACACCACGACAATGCGAGCTCCCACACCGCCCACAAAACAACTAAATTTTTGAACGACGAAAACGTTGAGTTGATGTCCCATCCTCCATACAGCCCTGACCTGAGTCCAAATGTTTTTTTTACGTTCCCTAGAATTAAAGATTTATTGCGTGGTCAGCGGTTTGAGAACCCAGAAGCCGCTGTGGAAGCCTATAAATCGGCCATTTTGGCAATGCCTACTTCAAACTGGAATTATTGTTTTAATGACTGGTTTAAAAGAATGCAAAAGTGCATTGAATGTAACGGAGAATACTTCGAAAAACAATAAAATATAATTTATGTATATAGTGCACATAGTTTTTTAAATTCCCGATCATTTCGGTTTGCCCCTCGTAGGTACATGTAATACTCATAGATGTGTTTTATGAATAGTGAGAGACAAGAAAGTAAACACTCTTTTATTAAAAGTATTATTTCGTTCACTTCTTTTTTTACATTTAATTTCTTGAGGTGAGGTACGTCTTCTGGATAATATGCATCTTTATTTCTGAGATCTAGCAAGATACCTACAGAAGATCTACTTGCATGTGGTAGTTTAGAATCTGGTTTAATATTTTAATTCGTCCCTAACGATCGTGTAATTGTGTTGATAAAGATTTGTTTACCCAATAAAACGGCCGGCATTATTACAGCTGATTTATGATCAACCGATTTCATTCTGGGAGGAGCATTCGGTATACAATAAAATCCAATTCATTCGATGGTTTCCCACAGTGGTATTTATTTAATCTTTTATGATTATTGACTTAGGTCTTAGTAGGCGTATCGGGAGTGTGCGAAGTGACTTTTTACAATAATTGGTGAGGTATTTAAGCAGTAATTTTATTTTTTTTAATCAAGTAATTTACGTGGTAATGTTGTGCACTACTCGTATTTAAAATTACCTTTACATGTGCTTTTTCTATTGGGAAAAGTAACATCAAGTTTGTTCCGGTGTCACTTTCTCGCTAGGTTTGCTTCTATGCTGAAGCTCTATGGCATTTTTTTATGAAATGCATTTGCACTTGACATGCATTTTTTTTTTCGTTTTAATAGTTACGATCATGCAAGGAAAAGAAATTGATTGGTTTTTGGTGCAACGTATTAATTGGTTAATTATGCTGTTTTCAGTAGAATTTTACCAGAGTTGGAGAAAGTAAATGGTAGTTTCTCTAAAGGTATGACCGCATCTTAAATCCGAATAAACTTGTTAAAAAGGTACTAATGGGCCTGTGAGCTGCAGAAATGGCTGAAGCTTTAATTTTTAAATTTTTAAGGCCTTGGTCTCCTATTACACGCTATACGCAGCATAGGTACAGCGTCTTTCCATACTAAGCATTGTGTTATTAGTATGGAAAACCGGCCAAGTGCGAGTTGGACTCGCGCACCGAGGGTTCCGTATAAACACTTTCCATCCCTAAGTGGTTAAGTTAAATTTGCACCTGGTATGTATAGTGCCCCATATAAATTAGGTGCAAAGTTAGGTATTAAAAAAAAACTACTTACTCTAGATCTCGTTCAAACCAATTTTCGTTGATAGTTTTTATAGTAATGTACATCATGTGTTTTTTTTAGATTTTTCATTTTCTTATTTTAGAAGTTAGAGGGGGGGGGGGGGGGGGCAACTTTTTTCCACTTTGGAAGCGTCTGTCACGCAAACTATTCGGTCGATACCCCACACGTATGTGTTTGATGAAATTGATTTCTAAGTATGGGGAGCCCCCAATATTTTTTTTATTTTTTTATTTTTGCATCAAAATCTTAATGCGGTTCACAGAATACATCTACCTACCAAGTTTCAACAGTATAGCTCTTATAGTTTCGGAAAAAAATGGATAAGGGTTCCGTTTTTTGCCATTTGGCTACGGAACCCTAAAAATGATGCACGCTGCGTACAGCGTCTAATAGGAGACCAAAGCCTAACGCCCTTATCTTCGTTGTTCTGAAAATATCGAACAAAACCCATCCACTCACAAATTTTGAGAAATACGAGCTGTAGGAGAGATCAGCCGGAAATCTAGACTACGGAACTTCCGAACGTCCGGACATCTGGACATACTAAAGAATTTTTGCCCAAGCTGAAACTGAGACGCTTCGCTCGCTCGGTCAATTACCATAATAAAAATATAAATAGAGCTGACGACTAAGAAGTTTGTGACAAGCTTAAAAACGTTTTTCCTTGCACCTAATGTAATTATTCACATGGGTATCTCTTGTAACTCTTTAGTGAGGTTTAAATTTAGAAAAATCCGCATATCTTTACAAACCATGTTCCATTCACTTGGTCCGATTGAATCCAAAATAAGTACACTGTATAAGTAAATCTTACGAAAATTCCTTTTTTTTTTACAAAAACTTCTCTCCAGCATCTCTAGCATAACTATGACCCGCGACTCTCTCTCGCGCGAAATATATGACCTATCTCTTTCTGTACAGTACTGTGAGAGAGTGTCGGGTAACGCTAAGTTGCGCGACAGGAGTCGCGAAGCAAGGTTGTTATCTTCCTTAAATATTAGTCAAGTATAAGTGTTTACCTACATGCATTTTCTTTTTTCTTACAAGAAGGGTCCAATCTCTGCGGAGCAAGGGTCAAGGTAAAGCTCGTCCTCAGTAAAATTTAAATGAACGTCATTAGCTAAGCGCCATTCATCTTAATTGAGCGTTGTTTGCGTATGATAACTCTTTTTGTGTTAATGATCTGATCGTTTCACAATACATTGACAAGGGCCGCTCTAATTGGTTCTAACTTGGGTGCAATTACAACCTTTTTTTATGCCCATGGCGCCGGGTTCCTATTTCATAGTAAAAAGTGCTTTGGGTCCGTTAAGACGGATGCGCTTGGGGTATCTATGGTTGATACGCCTTAATGCTTTCGCGTTGCGGAAATATTTTTAAACAGACGTATAATATTTCGGTTGCACGCGCTATTAACGCCAAGTCGACGATGGGAGTGTCGTTGCGGAAAGCAATTTAAATCTGATTTATACAGCCGTCGCGTCGCTGACATCTTTCACTCTTAAATATGACAGGGGTTTTCTTAATGATTTATTCGAGACATGATTCACGCGCGCTTATATTGACCAATTATTTGTCGTATTTAGCATTCTCGGGCTTGATATATTTGGTCAGTTATTTAGTGCGTTCTAGGAATAGGGTGTAACGAAATATTTACAAAAACTGTATCTGGCATATTTAAGTGCAGACGTACCTATGTATGTGGTTATATGGACACTGCTAAACAACTGTTACTATCGGCTACTAACTTTTAAGCAGTTTTTATTAAGTTTACGATCTTACTCGTATTTTCGTGTAGCAAGATTTTGTACAATTTGCAATCTTATTGAGCAGATTTTATCATAATCTTAATAAGTTACTAATCTTTAAACGATACAAAAGAAGAACCCACGATCGATTTATAGGTAACCCATAAAGAAATCGTCTTACTTTTTCTAAACATGCCAATATTTTATGATTAGCCGATTATTATAATAACACAGGTACTAGGTAATAGATACAGTATGCAGGGCACGCCATAGTGAAGCTTAGTAACATGGGGACGTAGCTAAATAACCTAGTAACTTTTGTCTTTGTATCCTTAACATGCACTAATAAATAAAATAGTGAGCAAAAGTCAATGAGCGTTCCGTCATTGCTCTATTTTTTGTATGTAGTGCCCATAATATAGACTCTATATTATGGGCACTACATGCAAAAGGCAAAAGACTTACAGTGCCAAACATTGGCAATATTTTGCCAAGATTGACACAATTACTTATAACAATGCCTCGAAATGAGGTAGAACGTGCCAACGGATAAAGTATCCCCAACAATTCCTACGAAAAGGCAATTCAACGAAGAATGCCAAGAACGAATAGAAATGCGTAGATATTGCGTGCCAGCGCTTTGTATAACTTGATACATTTTAAAAATTCAGTTCTGAGTGAGGTATAACGATTTTCACTAATTATTAGAACCTACATAACGGATTTCAGATTTAAATCTACATTTTAAATATATGTTGTAAATGTTAGTTTGCGTGTTCGAGTCGGGGCGAGAACACAATCTGTGTTATTTAGGTGTCAGTTACATAGAACGTGGCATTGTATTTAAAAATCGATACATAGCCCATTCTACGTAGCCGCTTATTATGAATATTAATGTGTCTTGTATGTTTTTACAGTTTTTAACTCTTCTAGCGGCCGATTTTATATAAACATTTGATATGTCCAAAGGGGGTTTATATTTTATGTCTCAGTTAAATACCATGTCAATGTCCCTGGAATTAGACCCTAATCATACTACTAACGTCTAGTTAACATAACTATCACCGTTGAAAAAGTTAGTATACAATATACATATATGTACTAAATAAAGCTATCTAACGTACATCACAGTTGACATTAACAAAATATCGCAACA
Organism: Apotomis capreana; assembly: GCA_947623375.1. Taxonomy (NCBI): domain Eukaryota; kingdom Metazoa; phylum Arthropoda; class Insecta; order Lepidoptera; family Tortricidae; genus Apotomis; species Apotomis capreana. The sequence goes on from OX392498.1 coordinate 51,799,289, forward strand.
TATTTCCTTATATTTTTTACAGTAAAATATGCTCGCGTGATGCCAGCCGGCGTTAGAACAAAAGCGGTAATATTTAAGTGCAAACTACTTAGTGTGACACATAACACGTTCAGAAATCGATTCTCTGGGGCGACTCGTTCGTTCCGCTCGCTTGTTACCTCTGTGTAGTGATGCACAACCGACTTTTGCTTCATTTGTGTTCTTTTGATGTTTGCTGGCGCCTGTTTTGTTATTAAATCTATACATTGGTTTTTCTATTAAACTATTATTATTAAGAACCCCGATGGCTGATGAGATGATGGATGAGCAATTCTGCGTTTTTGCTGTCCGTGAATATAAAATTTGCGGTGAATCCTAGGGTGTTTCTGTATATAAACCTAAGGTTTGGAGACTTGGGATTGACTTTAACATTTTTGTTTAAGTCGGTCGGTTGTCTTTTAGACTTGCTGAATCAAGCCAACAAAATGTGATTCGTCAATCCACATTGTATAAGGCTTAAAACTATTGGTGTGGTTTTTTCTCCTAGTAAAAAAAAACAGTATATACTCGTAGTAAACACTTGACTTTTAGAAATCGTTGACACCGTGAACAGTTTCTCTACTATATGACAATTTAGGGAATTTCTTTATTCGCCGTCAAATGACATATTTTCAAGGTCACTTAATGCAACTAAAATATATATGTAGCTATATCGCTGAGGTGGCTATAATGTTAATGTCATTCGACCTAAGCTTCTACGATTAAAATAGAGTTATATGTCTACTTCATTAGCGGCTACTTTGTTTGTCGCCTAGAAAGTTTCGAACTCCCCATTATTTATTAGAGTTGAATTTGGGAAAGTCCATTCTTAGTGCGCCTATCCCAGTTTAAGAAACTTCGAAATGAAATGTTCACGTACCTAATAGACAATTAGACATGTTGACAAATTTTTTTTGAGGATGTCAATCGATTCTATTTTTTACTACTACACTTAAACTGCTCTAAAGTCAGAAATGACCGTCTAAGTTCAACATTCCTACGTAGCGCTAAAAACGCTCCATACAATTGACCACAGTTATGCAGAAAGCGACCAGCGTAGATTTTTTGTCAAGGTGACTTAAGTCTTAATCAATGAAAGAGTTTGGTTGCTTGTTGCATTATGAAAAAAAATCTTTGGTCGCTTTCTGCATAACTATGGTCAATTGGTGTCCAGGCTAGTGACGTCACCGGCCGGTATAGGTACCAATAATTGCATGGAGAAATTAAGAAATTTGCCATTCTCACAGTGAAAAAGTGCGTTTAAGTTCATGGTTGTTATACAATTATAGTTTTGTAAAATTATGAGGATACTGAAAACACACAACAAAATTTCTTTTGGATTCAAAAAAATATCATAAAATTTGCGTACCCAAAACCTACCTATACCTTTGAAGTCACATACTTCCAAAAAGATTTTTTTCTGGATTTATTTTCTTTGTTTCGTGATATATTTAGCTAATTTTATTCATAAAACTACAGTACAGTTTTATTTGTAGGTTAAGGAGTTGACCCATGTGTGATTGCACATCTAAAAATAAGCGGCCGCAATTGCTTAACATCAGACGGGACGCATGCTTGTTTGTCACAGTCGTAGTATAAAAAAACAAGGAATTACTCCAAAATCAACAGGGATTGAAAAATACTAGTAGCGGTTAGAATAACGAAAGATTATGATTTTTTGTGAAAATTTTTCGCCATACGATAAATAATTAATGATCATTGATATTTGGATGGGATTGACGTCTTTGGTTTGCTGTCTTTGGCGCTCAAAAGGTTAAAAGAATCCTATTTTGACTGTGCTGTAGTTATCTAATGCATTATATTATTACGGTTGTCTGTTGTATATGAAAAAATGACTGACTGTTGAGTTTCTTTCGGCGTTTCTTCTCAACAGTGGTCTCCTCTTGTGAAATGCCGGTAGACTCAGACATGTAAAAGTGCCCTTGTGGCCTACTTGCAGAATAAAGTTCATTATTTCATTATTTATTATTTTATTATATCACTAAAGAAGAAAAATAAGTTATTTTACACTTTCAAAAGAAGGAAACCGATACTGAATATTCATGCTTACTTATTTTGTTTCATGTCGTCTGGTTCATTTCCGTCAAAATCTGTGTAAAAGTCCAAACACCTATGTCAAATCTAGTACCTAGTCATGTTTACCACAGGTTAGAACGATTACACAGGACAACAAATTCAATCTAATAATTCGAGGTCGCCGATATCGAATCTACTCACTCTTTTTTGCAGCTTCAGTATTTGAGATATAGCTTCTACGTTCGTATCGAGTTCTCTAAGGACGCTTCCTAATCTGAACGCATAAACGCTCAATTTAGGGATATTTGACTTTGACGGTTAAATACCTACCCCTGAACAATCCCGATTTCATAAGCTTAATGTCTGAAATTGAGCAGAATGCATAACCATGCATTAATACGCGCATGCGTTTATTTGGGTCATTTAAAATTTCTAAGACAATAAAAAGATGTTGATTACGTTGACCATGTTAAAGGCATGTCGTCTGAGTTGAATCCAATGACCAACATAGCGAAGTAGGTACACTTCCTGTACAGCCATTTCGATTGATTCCCTGACAATATAGACTTGAGTGAGGAACAGGGTGAACGATTCCTTCAGGACATCCGGTCTATTGAAGAACGGTTCCAGGGTGGCTGGGTACATATGATGGTCCACATATGATGACAGTTTTTTTGTGGAGTATTCAGCATTTCGGGATAGCATTTTATCACTCAATAATAGTAGGAAATCATATAAAAGAAAACTCCGGAGTTAATAGTTTTTTTGTACGCCGAGATGGTCTTATCATTCATAAACTAGAGCTGATACACAAAAACTAACTGCATATTTGAAATCAGTGACAAAAATGATTCCAGAATCATATAAAATACCAATTCCAAGCAACAAACATGCTGTCTGGTTGTGTTATTTATTATCATTCGCATTGTTCGTTTTTGGTATCAGAAATTAATGTATGAATAAGTTAATAGTTGCATGATTTTAGAAAGATTTTCTGTATTCGTGATATGTGATACATTGTTTGCCACTACTACAGATATATATAATATGCACAGTCAAGGGAATTGAAACACGTACACTACGTACAGTAGGTACGTGAGCTGTCAGAATGGAGTTCGCTTTTTTTTACCTGTCTCCCTCGCTCTTACGCGATCCAGATAAGAACCTTTCTGTTTTCATCCAAACCCGAATCGCTAGAGTGACAATACGGGTAAAAAAGTACGCGTTTCAGTTTCTTTTACTGTACCAGAAACTTGCAAATAATGAAGAAAAGTTGTAATTAGTTGTTAACTACAGAAGAGATGAAAGCAGATATTAATTAATCTAGGCTCGTTTCCTTACAGATTGTATTAAATATTTTTATTTGAAGATAGTTATGTCAGAAGCGGTGGTAGCCTAGTGGTTAGGGCATGCGACTTTCAATCCGGAGGTCGCGGGTTCGAACCCGGCCCGTACCAATGAGTTTTTCGGAACTTACGTACGGAATGTCATTTGATATTTACCACTCGCTTTTCGGTGAAGGAAAACATCGTGAGGAAACCACCTAAGCCCAATAAAACCTAGTTTCCCCTCTGGGTTGGAAGGTCTGATGGCAGTCGCTTGCGTCAAAACTAGTGCCTACGCCACATCTTGGGATTTAGGTAGCCGACCCCGATTGAGAATTAATTCTCTACAAAGATATGGGACAAAGGCTAGGAGGATGATGATGAAGATAGTTATGTCAAAAAGCAATTTCAAATAACACTGTTAGTTTGGCACGGTCAAACTGCTTCTATTTCGTTTTTGCTAATTATAATAATAATCCACTGGGCAAAAATGCCTATAAGTTGTCTGTTTAGTGTATATTTTTGAAATGGTTTGTGTAATGCTCGCTGTCTATTAATTTATTTGTAGGTCATAGCTAAATGTATGATATTTATATTGACTGCAGGAAACTTCTCTACTAAATGGTCTGCGAACCGAGCACACGGGTTTCGGCGAGAATCTGGATTATGTGGTATTTAGTTTGAAGTTTGTGGTGTGTGGTAGTGTTTGTTACGTACACGGTTTTAGTTGTATCTAACGTCTTTATACTTCATTCTAACGTCTATTGAGCAACAACGTGCTGTTAGCGTCTTTGCAGCGGTGACGCAAGTTTTGCGCAGCGTTGACGCAACGTCGGCGTAACGCTATAGCTGCGTTTCTCCAGTGTTTCCGTCCCACCAGTGCTCCCGCAGCAACGGCGCGACGTCAGAGACGTCGCGTTGTCGCTATGGGGGCGCCGCTAGTGTCGCGGCACAGTCGCCCCGACGTTGCGTGAACGTTGCGTCGCCGTTGTGCGCGCGCTGGCAGGGCTCTCAAAAAACGCTAGTGTGGGGTGTTTCTTAGGTGTATCAAACGCCTTAGATTCACTATTCTTAATACTTCTTCGTGTTACTATTGTCTTTCCTAAACAGGGGGTACACCTGAATGACCCAACCGAATCAAAATGTCGAGCATAAATATCATACAGTGTGTGACATCCTGTTCAAAAACAATAAAAGCCTATAAAAGGTTTGCTTCGTCGTGTCCGAAAATAAATATAATGGGAATTGAAAATTCGTAAATTAATTTCGGAATTTTCACTCCTTAATGAATGGATAATTGCGGTTATTTTCAGACATGTATTCATTTTACCCCGCTCAATAGTCGTGAAATAATTTCGCATGTGATTCACTGTGTTTAATTTCGGTCCAATTTATAATAATAATAACCATCTGTAGGTACCATATCCGTATTGCTAGCGTAGATATAGTTCTGGCTCATTATTACTCTATTTTACAAATGGGGATACATTTCATACATAATTCATGTAAAAATTCAACCGGAATCATTTTTGTAGACTAGAGAAAACTGCGCACCGTCGTTAAGGGCTTTATCACACTTACGATTTGCAAGCGAATTGTATGGAGGCGATCACGCAGCGAGTTCGCCGCAACGCTTATTTGTATAGAAAACTCGCTCGCAAATCGCAAGTGTGATAAGGCCGTAAATCGTGATCAATTTCCATACGCGCAACTCATGACGGAAGAGCGTTAGTAAATCCGTAGATAAAACCTCCGATATTTATCTCGGGCACCACAAAAAATAATAGAGGACTCTGTCGACCCCGTGTACGACACGCATAAACAATGGCTCGACGGATGGGTCAAATGAGGCGCAGCGACTCGGGTTGCAGCGGCCTGGCGCCAGATCACGTTGCACTCACACTTACAGGGCATTTTTGATAATCTGGGGCCAAATTTTTACAACCTATGTTAACTCTCTGACTATTACTGGGAATACGGCTCTTAGTTATACCGCAATAAACAATTAGATTGTGACAATATGAAATCTGTGTTAAGCTTTTCTTAATTTATTTTTCGACTTTCTCTTGTTCTTGCCGTATCACTAAATATTTACTTCGCCAAATCACGTTGCACTCACGCTTCTTACGGGGCATTTTTGATGATCTGGGGCCAAATTTTTACAACCTTTATCCATTTTTTACAACCTTTATCCATTTTTTACAACCTATGTTAAATCCCTGACCATTGCTGGAAATAGGGCTCTTATTATCGCAATAACCAGTTAGATTGTGACAATATGAAACCTGTGAAAAGTTATTCTTAAGTCATTTCGACTTTCACTTGTCCTTGCCGTATCACTAAATATTAACTTCAGATAAAAACATTTAAATTGTCACTAAAGCTCCGAGTGTCTTATTCCAGTTTGGCCAATTTTAGTCTAAGTTAAGCTTTAGGGGTGTTTTGTATCCCAGCAGATCAAAACAGTTCCATTTTATGAAATGTAATAATGCCGGAATAGCATGAAATTGAGTACAGAAACAAGAATTATGACGTCACCGAGATGTACGGTCAAATAGCTTCCTTTTATTTGTGTTAGGCTTAATGTAATATATTGAAATAAGCAAACATTCCTGCTGTTGATTTGCAGTCCCGGAAAATATGTGTATGGTAGAACCGGGATTTTTCTTGGCAGCATAGTAAATTTGCATATTCTTGAACATTATTTTGAACGGTTATAAATCCATATCGATTAATTTATATTGACATTAAGTATAGCCTAACAACTGTCGGCCCGGCCCAGGGATAGTGCAGCAAAAAATAGCTTTCATATTGCAATAAAGAGCGTATCCACTCAATTGCTTCAAATTTTTAGTTAATATAGGTATACTAGGTCGATGCAGAGTCAGCCACCGGCTAAGCTTGCACCATAGATTGGAGCGGTTTTTTTTTTTTTCGAAATTTTCTCTTCGTCACGACCTAGCGAAATTTAATTTAATTTATTTCTAAAATCGGTTGAGAACTCGCTGAGATCTGCGCATTGTCACAAAGTCCATTCGAGTCGATCCATGGGAGCTTTGCTCGCTCCGCTCCAATAATAAAACTAGGTCGATGCAGAGTCAGCCACCGGCTAAGCTTGCACCATAGATTGGAGCGGAGTTGTGCTATCTTCGATTTGTATAACGCAGTAACTACAAAATAAACTACAACAGAAAGTTGAAAGAAATAATAATTTAGGTATTTAGAAAAGTTTATGGAAAATATTAATATAGAAATTCATTTTTGATGATGATTTAAATTGACTGGCGTTCAGATAGCTCTACCAAACGATTCAGCTCTGTGCGATTTTCAGCCAATTTCTTCTTTTCGTTGATTTTTTTGACTCGTGCGAAAGGAAATCCAGGCTCGAAGAATAAACCATTGATGTTTCGGACTCTGGAAAGCGCAACATAAGACATGCCTAATGCAAATTCAGTGTCTCCAATGTTTACAACTGCTTGATCTAGAGTTAAGCCTTGAGAACGGTGAATGCTTATTGCATATGCAAGCTGTATGGGAAATTGCTTCTTTGAGAACGTTGTTGAGCCTTTCCTGAATGAAACTGTCACTGGTGGTATTGGATATGTTGCAGTTCTGGAGTTGCGGACCTGAATATGATGCAAATTCCACCATAATGCAAATTGGAAAATCGTCACTGAAACGGTTGTCTTCGCGGTGATTGTACACAATGTCTACAACTTTACCAATTGTTCCATTGCACAAACCCGCAGCAGTGAATAAATTTTGCCTTAGTATGACTTGGGCCCCTTCACACAAATACAGCTCAGATGCTAATCCTCTAGCGTCATCAGAAGATGCTGTTGCAGCCCTTGGGTCGTTGTGGATGGCGTTGATTCGAACAACAGGGTGGCCGACGTTCCTCAACTTATCAAGATTGAACGACTCGATTTCTTTGTTTGTTGAAATCAATCGAATTACATCTCGTGTTGAGGATACTGAAGCTTGATGCTTTGAGATGAATCTGGTTTCGATCAACTTGTAGTCAGCAACTGTGACCTCACCTACCGCCAATCTCTGCAAACAATCCCTGAATTGCTTCTGATCTTCACCCACTTGCCTCATGATTTGTTTCAACACAAAAACTTTTTTGATGTTACGATAAGCAATTTGGCCTTGTACTGCGACTGTGTTTGAGCTCCGAGGAGTGCCATATAGGGGAACGTCACCGACAGGTTGAATAGAATAGAATGGAATAGAATATTCTTTATTGCACACCTCAACAGGAAATAAATACAAACAAAATCAGATTACAATAACATTCAATAGAGGTAAACAACAGGCGGCCTTATCGCTAAAGAGCGATCTCTTCCAGACAACCTTTGGGTAGCGAAATTAAATAAAAACGTCAGAAATGAGTAGGCGATGCAAAAGTAATCATGGATTCTGTGGAAAAAAAAACTACTAAAATAATACATAAATAAACGTACATAAAATACCAAAAAAAAATATATATATGCACAAATAAACCTACTTAAACATACATAACATAGGCATATACATATAAAATAATATTAGTAACGAACCACACTTCATGTCGGTCACAATACCAAAAAATTAAAGAAGGGACAAATAATGTTCTTTAAGGAGTGTTTTAAAATTGGCAACGGATTGGCTACGTTTTAAGTCTACAGGCAGAGAGTTATACAACAAAGTAGCCTGGAAAGTAAAAGAGCTGTTGTAGAATTCAGAGGAGGAAGAGGGGACAGCCAGAAGCAAATTTTGAAGTTGATTGAAATCGCCAAAGAAAACAACAATGTATCCACCCATGGTCTTGCTTGCCGCAGCCGATAAAATATATTTGCCTTTGTACTCGTTTGCCGGCTTTTGGCTTTAAGTTAACTTAATTCTCTTTTCGTCAGTGTGTAGTCTAGTGGTCTAGGTATGTTAATTCATGAGGAAAATAAGAATCAGTCAAATACATACGTAAATATTCGCTTTCGGAATAGTCAAAACTTACATGTTACACTAATTGTCACCTTTGATATTGAAGCTTGTCTATGAAAAAGTTGCGCGCGCTTTTCACTTACAAAGTCCATTCGAGTCGATCCATGGGAGCTTTTTGTTTTTTATCATAACTTTTTAATTAAGAACAATTTCAAAATTTTCTCTTCGTCACGACCTAGCGAAATTTAATTTGTGCATTTTAAAACAAAAATTTCTAAAATCGGTTGAGAACTCGCTGAGATCTGCGCATTGTTACAAAGTCCATTCGAGTCGATCCATGGGAGCTTTTTGTTTTTTTATGATAACTTTTTAATTAAGAACAATTTCAAAATTTTCTCTTCGTCACGACCTAGCGAAATTTAATTTGTGCATTTTAAAACAAAAATTTCCAAAATCGGTTGAGAACTCGCTGAGATCTGCGCATTGTTACAAAGTTCATTCGAGTCGATCCATGGGAGCTTCGCTCGCTTCGCTCGCTCCGCTCCAATAAGAGCGATGACAGGTTGCCGTAGTTACCAAAAGCAAGAGAGCAAGTCAAATATTTGCATTATTAAACGTTAGTAGCAATTTGTAATTAACCAAATAAAAAAAAAACTGGAAGGCCCCTCTAGGCTTCGTTCGTCTTGTGAAATAAATACTGAATCCTATTAAAAGAAACTTATCTATCATCACTGTGGATAGTTTTGTCTTTATTATGCAAAAAATACTTGAGCGGAATATCTAGTCCTATTTCCTCTTTGTTTACATCAGTCACATTCGCCAACTTTCAAGTTTTCAACGCAATATGGCGTCAGCTGAAAAACACCGTGTTGGGCTGTAACTAACCTATTCACGTAACTTTTATATTTGATAATTGACCCATATACCTATAACCACTGTTTTGGAAATGTAAGAGTTAGCAACTTTCTTAGATACAATTTGTAACTATATCCTTAATTAACTGAATATATCTGCACCATTTTAACATCCGCAATTTAAGGACTGTTACCATGTGCTCTCTCAAGATGCCGTTGTGTTAATCATAAATTAAACATAATACGAGACTTATGTGTTCCAGACCTTGCTGAAGTGGCGCTATCTACAACAGGTCGGTGGATTATTTATTGGTCCATGCTATGAGATACCTGACTTAATATTCTTTTTAATTCTTATCGTTGTGAATAACTCGAATAAATCCTAATGAAATTGTTCAAACAATTTTAAATAGACAAACATAAATGGTTAATAAATTCGATGATGGCCCGTCCACTAATATTTATCTGATCGTATGCGTCAAAACTTGCAATTGTATTGTATTGACCAAATTCGACCTTTACGAACAATAAGTTGATGATCTGTGGCTGTAACGGGGGGTCCGAACCAGCGCCCAGCGCAGAGCGTGTAGTCCAGTCAACGACGACTATACGTTTGCCAACTAGCTTTTATTTCTGAAATTATTATTTTTATGCTAGTTTAGCAAGCATTTGGCTCCAATCTCAGCCGTTGGTACGTGGCAATATCACATGATTACATAGCGCCTTTAGTGATTGAAACTATATTATACAAAGAAAAGACTTTTGTCGCCCTAATGAGGATGAGGAATACATGTTTCTAATCAACGCAGTGGTTGACTGGTAGAGAATTCCTAAAGGCATATTTCTACAATTTGTAGGCACCTATTTTTTTACTTTGCAATAACGTTTAAAAAATGAAATAAATGCTGAGGGTGATCGCTTTATGCAAGACGTTAATATATCAACAACATAAGGCCAGAGAGGTTAGGGTAGAACCCCCAAATCCACGAAAATGGAGAAGATGATATAGTTCATGCATTCTCCCTGCACACACCGTATGTAAAATACCGTGTAGGTGACTTTCCTGCGGTGGTCCAGCTACCAGACACCTGCTGGCAGTATTCAGTATATTTTGTGTATCTCTAGTTAATTGTTATTTGGTGTCAAACTAGTTCAAACAGTTCAGGGGGTGTGACTTACTTACTTCGGATCAGAGATAAAAAATTTCGTGGCTTGAATTAAGTTTAACTAAATGGGGACTATCTCAAGTCCAAAATAACATTCGAAACCGTAAATCGAGATTCGCAAACGGTTTCCTACCAACAAATAACTAACAACATCAGCAACGCTCTCATTTAGAGAAATATTCTTACAAATTACGGGAGGAATTTTTCCTAGTATCATTGCCCTCACGCGTCAGACTAACAGCATAAGGCACTTGCGTCTGAGTGGAGTGCAAGTCACTCCCACAATAAGTGATTTCTAACACGATGAGTCAGTATTATTGTAATAGTTGTTTGTTTAGTTCTACCTTACTCGTGTATCGAGCTAATCATATATGCCCATAGTTTTGTTTTTATACGGCCATTTCATTATAGACTTCATGGGCGTGTGATGTTGGACGCAATCAAATTTGAAAGGAGACAGGATGGCATTCGTGCCGGTTTAGTAATTTGGTTCTGGCGCCATGGGTGCCTCTGATTGATAGATTAGGTTTAAGTATTTAAAGGTGGTTATGATTTTGCACGCAGCTTAACTAGGAAGATGTACTCAATTAACCGTAATTGACTGCGATATTATTTGGTTTAGGAAGTTTAGCTGTGACGCTTGTATTTTTGAAGAGCAGGGAAAAACTTACCTCAAATTATTTCATTCCCTTGGTAGGTATTTGAAAAAAACTGCTTCACATGTCTGGTCGGTGTATTTGCGCTCCTACCTAGCTTTTGGGATCCCCTTGAATTTTTCGCCCTGAGCGTGTACGTACTTCGGTTTTAGACCTTTCAGAACCACAAGACACTGAACATTATTCGTAAATGTTTTAATTTTATATAGCGACATATAAATGCATACACATTACATTATAATTCATCACACATTATAGAAATGTTCTGCCGCGCTCGCATAGTCGCGAGTTCGCTTGTCGCGTGCACGTGATATACCGTCAACCCGTCTCTGTCGCTCTGTATAGTATGGTAAAATGCCCTTGAAGCGATTTGCAATAAGGTTTTAAATAATTCAAGTGATAATCGGGTGACAGAATACTGTTAAAAAAGGACGCAGGGCAAGTTAAATTAATATCTAAGATTATGTACTCGGGTTTATAAGATTACGAGAACTTTCCTAACCTTACTGTTTGCCAAGTTCTCAACAAAATCTGCACTCTCGCCGTCGCCTGGCGAAGTCCTATAACGGTCCTATTGTCATATAGCGGCGACCGTCAGTACAAAGTCGTATGCCATAGGGCTTATATCCACTTGCATTGTACGTTTAGGGGTAAATACCGATTGGCCCCGTATTCCAACCCGACGGTATTGTACTCAAGTGGGGCTCGGTTTGTTATTGCAAAACACGAAAGCATGCTAATTGAAATTCAGCATGAAAGGGATAATGAGGGTGGGTCTGTCTACGACCCGTCAGCTACTGAAGATCACATGACAAACTATTACCTATTCGAGACGAGTGTGAGGCATTAAGTATTTACTTAGAGTAGGTATTTGAGAAGCTGCATCAGCTCCTTTGAATTGGATCTTAATCGAAATTTCAAGTTGTATTTGCAGACAGTTTCAAAAATGCTTCGTACTAAATTTAACTCCTAACAATGCTTGAAGAGTTTTGGTATTTTTTTTTAAATCTACAAAAACATAAGGAAACTTCAGCTCGAATTGAGTGAAGCGGTGTTTACGTATGTACATTAAATAATAAATAAAATTTTATATTGCTGTGGATACTAAAGAGTCGTGAAGTAGGTATAATATAATATTGATTATTTACCTTTACTCATCATTGATTTGGCTCTTGTCGGTGGAACGACACAATTTAAGATCCGTTTGACTGTAAACACCGTGTTTTAGTAAGCCATATAAGTTTTTATCAAACCATACAGATAATTCGTAAAATGTACACCTGTACGATCTTATCCCATTGTCCCGCGCCATTTAAATCTCCCAGCTAATTTGATAAAGCAACGAAAACATCTCGTTTGTTAACCAACAATATCTTTAGCCGTCGAATTTTAATTTGCCAAAATTGGGAGTTGTACGTAGATGGTTGTGCAATTTACGAAGCCCGGCCGGGGAGGGAGGCCTCACTGCCATGGCACATTAATTAACTGGGGAATCTACATACGGCGCCGCAACTACGTACTGGTGGTAAGAGAGTAGATTTACGACTCGTTCGACCACCGTCTATCGGATGAACTAATTGCACGGCGGAGCTATTGTTTCTAAACAGTGTTAGGCCGTTTGTTAGAAACGGGAATCGTTCGTATTGGTGTGCTTTTATAGGTGATCCTTTGAGGATTTAAGTGTTCGTTTGTGGGACTCGGAGGTGTCGCCTTTTTAACCTCGTGTTTTTTATTTACCGCTGTATCAGATGAACCAATTGTACGGCAGAGCTATTGTTTCTAAACAGCGTTAGGCCGTTTGTTAGGAACGAGTATCGTTCGTATTGGTGCGATTTTATACGTGATCCTTCGAAGATTTAAGCGTTCGTTTGTGGGACTCGGAGGTGTCGACATTTTAACCTCGAGTTTTTATTTACCGCTATCTATCGGTTGAACTAATTTTTCGGCTTTTTTATTCTTAAGGCTGGGCCGTTTGTGGCGAACGGGAATCGTTCGTATTGGTGTGCTTTTGTAGGTGATCCTTTGAGGATTTAAGCGTTCTCGTGTGGGACTCAGAGGTTTGGTCTTTTTAATCTAGTGCTTTTTTTACCGCACTCTATTTGATTAATTAATTGCACGGCGGGGTTTTTTTATTCTAGACAGCGCTAGGTCATTTGTCAGAAACGGAAATCTTTCGTATTGGTGTAGGTGATCTTATGAAGATGTTTGCCCTCGTTGTTGCTTTGACTGTTCGTTTGAAGGACTCGGGTGCGTCGCCTTTTTAACCTCTTGTCTCTTTTAATTATACATCCTACACACGGATATCGGATGAATCGATTGCATAGTAGAGCGATTGCTCATTTCATTCCATTTTAAAGGAGAATAATAACGTGGATTGAGCGGTTTAGCCGCGTGTGAGCGTTTTCGCGTGGGCTCGAGCATGTCGCCGCCGCGCCCGCGAGCGACAAGCCTCGCTCGAGCCCCAAGCGAACTGTGTAGAGGGATATACCGGTTTTAAACATTTCGGCAACTAAGTATGATACAGTTATGTAATCGTGGCACGTTACTAGATTGAAAATATAATTTTTAAGCAGAATATTACCAGAATCCAGCGGTTTAGCCGTATGTGGGCGTTTTTGCGTGGGCTCAAGCCGCGGCAAGCTGCGCTCGCGCCCCAAGCGAACTGTGGAGAGGGATATGGGTAGGTACCGATTTTATCCATTTCGGCAACTATTATACAGTTATGTGACCGTGGTATGTTTATAGATAGAGGTTTTTTTTGAAAATATGTTTTTGAAGCAAAATTTGACTATCCTTTCAGCGGTTTAGTCGCATGTGGGCGTTTTCGCGTGGGCTCGAGCATGTCGCCGCTGCGCCCGCGGGCGGCAAGCCGCGCTCGCGTCTTAAGGGAACTGTGCAGACGGATGTACCGGTTTTATACATTTCGGCAGCTTGGTTCGAGAATCGATTGATATTATACTGAAGCCGAGTTACTATTTTTCAACTGTGGACCGTCACAAATTTAAACCGTGTCGAGTGTACAGTGCCATTGCTAATTAGGCAACTAGCCGAGTGTTTGATTGTCATCATCATTATATTCTCTACATGACGGGGCTGTATGAATTCATCAGTCATCACTTAACTCAATTTTATGATTATACCTTTTTGATATTTATTACATTGGAGCATACCTATCCTGCTATCTTTTCTTTACTGTTTGTACAGTGTTTTCTTCATGTACTACCATATTGTAATATACGGCACATTCGTTTTGTTTTTTATAGAATTCACTATTTTATTTACGTTGTAGAGTAAAATAGGAAATGTAAAAAGTAATTTGACCGAAACTACTACCAGCGACAAAAGACTTAATCTGAATACTCGTTGAAAGTTACATAATATTTAGCGGTTAAACGCATATACACATTCGTCGCTAGATGTGTGCTTGGCTCGCTCGCATGTCGCCGCACGCCCGCGGGCGGACAAGCCACGCTCGCGGCGCAAGCGAACAACTGCCGGTTCGCCGGTATTCACCGGTTTTATATTTTGGCAACTTGGTTCGAGAATATTGATTTTTTGTACGCACGTAGTTCTGCGATCAAACTGTACATCACTTGCACAAAGCAATGCGTCTCAAAATTCATGATACAGGACAGCTAAAGTTGAGATCTCTTCTGGCAAACCTTTTTCCCGAGTAGGTAATGTCCTCGCATTGTCGCAAGCGAATTTTGGAAATCCCTTTAATGCAGTTTTTTTTTTCATTTAAGAAATAAAGTAATGATTCCGTTATGTAAAAATGAGCTAGCTTAAGGATTCATGGCAGCTTTCCTTCAGGGGCCCATCAATTTTTCCGTACTGTATACCTATATATATATATATATATATATATATGTAGTGTAATTGTTGGCATATGACAATTCGAGCGCTGTCATCGTATCGTGACTGTCGCTGTGTATTGTTTGTCATTCCTGTCATTGTTGTTTTTATACTGTGGATTTTCAGCCATAGGAGTCGTATTTTGTTTTTTCAACGAGAGCCATGCATTTTCCGGCAAAATGTAGGTATGTTACTCTCTAGCCCATATTGTATCTATCTGTACATAGATAAATCGCGCCGAATTTTTGCTTTATTGCAGCTATCCTATTCGTTTTGTAAAAAGTCTAAAAATGGCGTATTATTAGAGCTTTTACTTATTATGACTATTTTAATATCTTGAGGAGTTTTTATGAATATTCCTACATTATTTGTTCTTAATGAGGTAGGTACTTTTAATTGGGTTTTCCTTAGACGCTAATGCACTTTTACATTATTCTATTATTAGTTCTCTCCAACACGATTCAGTTTACTTAGGCGTACGATCCTTAAATCATGAAATAGTTGTATGACAGTTCTATGCATTTTTGAAGATACGTAAACATGCTTCTCGTTCATGT
Organism: Apotomis capreana; assembly: GCA_947623375.1. Taxonomy (NCBI): domain Eukaryota; kingdom Metazoa; phylum Arthropoda; class Insecta; order Lepidoptera; family Tortricidae; genus Apotomis; species Apotomis capreana. The sequence goes on from OX392498.1 coordinate 51,814,680, forward strand.
GTACCTAATCTAAATCAACGTAACAAAAAATTGATTTTTTATTTGCTAAAATATCTGTTTGTGATTAATTACGTAAAGCAATTCGTCTTATTACACTAAAAGTGGTGAAAGACACGAGGCTACAAATTAAACTGGGTGGGCGTCTCATGTAGTTAACATTCTAAATTTATCGCTGCCATCTAAATCCGTGTTTGATGCACAAACTGCACATATCTGCTAATCCTTGGAAATGAATGGTGCAGCCGTTCATGTAATTCACTTTCATCTGATCTATACCTAACTGTACCGTAAACGAAAATAATTTGCGCGTAGATGCGGCAGTCAAAGCTCGCGGTTCTGCGCTAAGCCAGTACAATTCGTTTGCGGCGGCTATGGGCGGCTTGTAAATCAAAGGGATTCTACACAATTAAGCTCATAATTAATGTAAATACTCCCTTATTTATAGACCCACTCATTCTTAAAATTGCTCCCGTCTTTGATAAGGCGACCCTAAGACGACGTGACTAACACATGTTACATGTTAATGTCGAGATAATAGGGATGTTTTGGACTTGAAATTTAAAAGCTCAGTCGAGATTACTGAGGTAACATATTACCTATTTAATTACCTAAACAATAAATAAAAAACGGAACTGGAGGGACGCAGTTTATTAAAAGTGTAGTTCGTATTCGAAAAGAACTTTAGAGAAATATGTTTCCTCCGAAATGATAATCAAAACTAGACAGGAAGCGCATATTTCATAAGAGTAAAAATTATGTTATGCGACACTGATTTACAACTTGTGAGTGCCATATTTTTTTTGTTAATGCATTTAATGACACCGGGAGCGACTCCTCATGAAAGCCCCTATGCGCGCTCTAAATTATGTGCGCGGCGCGGCCGCTATCTCTGTATTAATTTGTTTATATTAGAGACGTTCACTTGCGCAGTCAATCACGATTGTCGTCAACCACCCGATACCCGATTAGTTTGAGAAAGATCTGAACCGCGTTTTGGTTATTTCTGTACAATTGAAGCTTTTAAATTTAGTGTCACCGCGGTTCTCCGGAGACGCTCGAAGCATTTGTCTCGGATTATTTATCTCCGGCCCGGCGGAGTGTATCATCCGCCCGCTATTGTGGCAATCGATCAGCCCGCAGTGGCTAAATTGATTATTTATTCAGGCTCAGTTAAATTTTCGAAACAACCGCGTTATTTGTAGACCGACGGCAGGAAGCTGTTAAATACTTATTAAAATGTTAAGCGTAAAGTGTCCTGTCATCTCGCTCGCTAAGATTTTTAATTTATAGCCGTCATAACACTTGTTCGTCTTCGGCATATTTTGAAGCTAAACGTGAGTTTTAAAATTCTGTTTCAATATTTCTGTAACGTATCACACAAATAGCCCTCTACTGTTCTCTCATTGTTTTACATAAATTTAATTAACAGTTCATATTTTCTCTCATTATAATTCGGCAAGCTATTTACGTGCACTAACAATGCCAACAAATAATGAACAACGTCGGGCGCCCGCAATATCGCGGGGATGATTTTACAAAACGCGGTTAGAACCAAAATACGAGTAACGTGTCCCTTTATAATTATTATACTCGAAGATACTCCCGTGTTTTACACAGCCCGGGAGAGGGCACGGCCGCATGACCTCCCGGGGCAACAGGGGATAAGTACACACCGCACTCGGGTGGAAATATAAAACATGTTCATTATTTTAAGGCTAATTGGGAGCCCGCTTGCAGCGTAGTAGGTGCGATCCCGCAGCCCGCCCACGGCAGTACCAAATTTGTGCGAATATAACGGCCTCATTACGCTATAAATGCGCGCATATAGACACTGTTTCTGCATTAAGCTGAAGTACTACATGTGCTTTTTCAGTATATCATCATACACGTAGCGAGCCTGATTCAACCGACGATGTATTTTGGTCTGTTTCACTCAAATAGATATCTCTAGTTATCCGACAAAGTTAAGCATTAACAAGTAGTGAATCGCTTTAAATCGGGACGAGTTTCCAGCGGTTTTTATGACGGTATTGTCCCTCGGTAAACCCTTATTTATCAATACTTTCTTTCAAATAATTAAGTAAATAGGCGAGCAAATTTAGAATTTATTTATTCCCGTCTTTGATGGTCTCGCTCGAGGCGTATACGTTATTGTGAAACTTTTATATTTTGTTGCAGATTGGGAGTTGTTTTACTGAAAAACTTCTCTTTTTAGAATAAAATACAAAAGAACTTTACCGAGTACAACCCTTGCGTTAAGATTGGGTGCTCTTTACGAAGCCAAAAGTTTTAATTAATTAAAATTAAAAGGGACGAATTGCAAAATCTTTTACAGCCTCGTGTTTTTGTGTATTTACTTATCAATAAACTGTGCTCACTGTCCTAGGGTTTTTAATGAACACTCTTTTATATTAAGAAGCATATTATTACCTATTTCAGTCTATTTCTCTGCGATGGAATCATGTTTATAAACATTTTGTTTTTAAACGCTGAATGTTCAATATTCCTGTCATGTTGAACTGCTATTGCAGAATTTGATGCAATTACGACTTAACCCTTAATGTATGGATGTATAGCCCGCTATACATATTTTTTGACCATCTTTTTGCATTTTTTACTTAAACAGATTTTTTTCCTCGTTGTGACGGCACTGAGGTTTGAACACGGGTTTTTTTTTTTGCGACTTTAAGGGTTTTTCGCCGGATCGGTAGCTTTTTGTTATAATTTTTCTATTCAGTTATATTTATTGCAAATTGAAATCGTCTCAATAGGTAGCATGATAACTGACTGAATGGGATTTCAGCTCGGCGTTATCTTCAGGAGGAAGTAACAATCCTCGTCACTAATTGAAATCAGTGAACCCTTTGGGGACATGTAAACTAAGTCACAAGCATTAAAATATGCTCCCTTCCAATTTCGGTTCATATTCAAAGCAAGGACCTGGTGTAGTCACAGTGCACGTATTAAAGTCAGTAATTTGATTGACTGGATTTATGCCAAATCGAAACAAGTGTCAGTGGTACTCCCGCGCGATGGGTACCATATCGTTAGATTTTTTTACATTTTTGTTATTTGCTATACAATCTTTATGAAAATAACGGTTTAAAAGCTTAATGCAAATCGTCGTTTTAAAAGCTTAATGCAAATCGTCGTTTTAAACGTGTTTTGAGTGGGGCATCTCTAAATTTTTTCGTGAATTGTTTTAAGTAGGAGTCTACTTATAAAAGTTTGCGTTGTATCAATGATGACGATTGTACGAATTAAATTTACTGGTCATGTTTCAACTGGGCTATAGTCAAGTACAGTCTGCGCGTTATCCGCGCGGAAGTATGGGAGGTTGATAATTTATGTTTATTCGCCGAATACATATAAGTATGTGTATACTTATTGACACTAACGTCAATTATGACGCTTGTACGAATTCCATTAACTGGACATATTTCTACTGTGCTATAGTCGAGTAGACTGAACGTTAGCAGCGCGGAACCAAGGGCCGATAGTTAATCACTATTCGCATCTGTGATGAAGTGTGGCTCGATTGTAATTACTTCGTGTGTTGATTTAAGCTTTATCACGAGGCGGAGGGGTCTGCCGGCCCGGCAACGGAATATTGAATTTATTCCTCCAGAGATACTTTATACAATTACTGGTCAGAGTGGAGGTGCCGCCACGGGAACCTATTAAAATATGGGAGATAAGATCGAATTTTTAGTGCGGACGAGGTGGGCTGGGCGCGTCGTAGGCCGAGAGACGAACTCCTAAATCCTTCGATTTGGCATTATTTAGGCCATGTTCAGATGACAAGCGCTCAACATGCGTTTTTAGCTCCATACATAAACGCGCGTTGACATGTGTACGGCCTGAATAAAATCTATATAGTTGTAAACGCGCGTTAGGAAAACGCGCGTTGAGCGCTTGTCATCTGAACATGGTCTTATTCTAAGTTTTTGTGTAAATCAATGATAACGAAATACATATGCATTAAGGAAGATCTTTCACCTGACAGGTGACAATGTTCTAAAGATTTCGTTATGTATGCCACAATTGTAATCATTTTCAGAATACTAGTATTAAATAAATAACAAACAAACATTCATTTCAAAGAGCCAGAAAAGGTAAAAAAATGTGGTTGTGAGTCTTAATTGTGTTTATTAAAATTCTGATTGATATTTATCGCAATTATTGAAATAAAATTAGTATGAAATAGAGACAGACGGACATAGTGAAACTATTAAGATTGCCAGTTTGAGTAATAGAACCCTTTTAAAACGGTAAATATTTACATTTGCCCTAAATAGGTATAGATAGTACGGCCCGTTATATTGTATCGGTTCACCTATAACCCCACCAATAAAAAAAATTGCTATCAAAGCAATCAACGCATTGAAACTAGAAGTAAGTAGAAGAACTATAGAAGTAGTATTATTTTTGGTTGCGGTTTCTTTCCTGATAGCGAAAAAAACACTAGAGGCCATCTTCGACTGAGAAAAAAAAAAGACGTATACACGTAGGTATAAGCTTCTTTTTGACATCCTACAATATTTTTTACATTATTATTATTTGTTATACAGCCTGTTCTGCCCCCCTGCTGGGCAAAGGCCTCGCTCTGTTTATTACACTCGTCCCTGTCCGCAATGTCCTGATGTCGTGGTCTACCGCGACGCCGAAACCTATTCGTTCGGATCCTTAATTTCTTCATTATCCCAATGGAAATCATTTTATTGGAACTTTCTGTTACAAATTATAAAATGTATAACTCGTAACAAGCCTGCCTCTTGGACTATTATAAACAAGGCTGGATACCGGCTTCCTCGCGCTCTCGCATATATTCTTATATCTACAATTGTTTCTAATTATGAATTGATCAAACATTCAATTGGATTTTGTTTGTAATTAACTCGAAATGTTTGTTCTTATTTGTAATTTGTTATTTAATTGGCTTCTGATCAGTTATCGAAGTGTTTTAGGAGCACGTTCTTGTTAACTTATTGAGCTTCGGAGAATATAAAACATTTGACAGTGGAGTTAGACTTTGGACGAATACGAGTTAAATATTTGATAGGTAATGTGAATATTTTAGTGCTTAACATTATCCTAATACTAAGGTGACTCTTGAACCTTAATTCTTAGTACTAGAGATGACTATAATAGGATGTTATATCAACTAGAAGTAAAAATGTAAATAGTTGCTCCTGTTTCCTGAATAAGCCGTTAAAATAGGGCGTTTACAATGGGTGATTAACCTTAGTTCTTTTCCTAAGATATTAGTAGAGTTATGCTAATGTACCAAACCGTGTACCTACGATACCGCACAAAGGGTTTATTAAAAAAACAATATCAGTTTTTTTTACATTTTTTTTCTAAGTTCATCTACGAAATACGAAAGCACTTGGTTACAGTATAATTCACCACTCTGCAGATTAAACAGTAATGTGCTCAGTTTTCATTATTCGTCCGTTTAGACATAAGGTTTCAACGTATAATAACAAGAAATGCTTACGTTAATGAGAACACGATACGAGTTCAGCGCAAACCAAGTCAGAGGAACAGAATTCTTCTGTCGCCGCTCAGCTATAAACACTAAACGACTGGGAGGCGGGCAGACGGAGTGACTAACTGCCTTAGGCTTCCATCTGCGTAATATACGGCGGAGGCTGAATATAGTTTTTAATTAGGATCGCCTACCGGCCCCGGGTTCTATTTGTTTAACAAAACGCAACGGAAAGCGAGATGGACCGATAACCGCTATCACGAATGTTTGACTCGTCTTATTTGCGAATCAGCCGTTAGGAAGATTTACGCGCCTGCCACCGGTCGGGTTAAGTGCCGCGATCAATTGACTAAATAGATAGAATTAACCGCGTGGAGAAAGGACCTGAATAATTTTCATTACCGCTGTCTACTTAAAGGCTACCATCCACAGCCTCCAGATATATACCCCAAATTTGCATTTTTAGGCATAAACTGAGAATTTAACTCCCCCGTTCTCTTTTCTATTTGTTTTAGCAGGGAAGTTGGGAAGTCATGTGCGCCATAATAAGATTAATGGTGTAGCCGTCATCGCAAATTAAAGTTCTCTTCAAGATTTTAGTAAGGTCTTTGTTAAACAAAAGTTTTCAATTTATGCAAATTGCCAAGTTTGCGAGATGTTCTAGAAGCGTCAGCACTCGGCCGATTATCGTGCCGCGCATCTTGTTATGCGATTGAATAATGAATTGTAATCAAAACACAAATCGATAACTGATGGGGGTTAGAAAAAGAATGCGACTGCGACTTGAGGCGCCAGCTCGCCCGGCCGAGCCGGACCTCAGCCCAATCTGTAAGTTTCAATTAAGCCTTACCTATCTTCGCTACCGCCGTTGAATTGGCCCAATGAACAATTCGTTTTGCATAAATGCCCGCCAGCTGTTTACAATAATCGATGATATGTTTTTACGAGTTACATTTTCAATTTATTGATATTCATTCTTGGTCGGACAATTTATTTGTATCGATGTTTAAGACTTCTGTTTGTTTTTATAGCGGCGTGTTGACGGTTTTACGACGGCCGCGCGGCGCTCGTTGATATATCGGCGATTCGCTAATTATTTCAGTAGGATTTTCTCTAAACACACTTACATACAGCCTATTTCAAAAAGTGCCGTTTCATTCATGACTCCTCGATAATGTAAACAAACGTGGCGAAGGAAGAATACAATGGAATAAAAGGAATAAAAAGTGGAGTTAAGAGGGACTTATTGTTTCCTCTGTTCGGCGCCCATTCTGATTTGTAAGTTTTTTTTTGTTGGGTCCAAATCCTGTTGAAACGTAACCTTTGGAGGCAATGACTCCGGATAGGCGCAACTAACCGAAGACAGCGAGTTGGGAACAGTTTTTCACGGGACGCAAGATAAGTGCATTTGCTTGTCGCTACAAGGCGCGCCGTGGCGATCGCATCGCAGCCCGGCTCAATGGGCGTCCGTTCTTTATTTATATAACACGTTGCTGTAATTAACTATAGTAAAAAGAAATATGGCTTGATTTATTCCTTATTGTATTTTTGTTCTTGCCGTTTTTGGGCAATGAATTGTTTTGTCTGGCTGTTTTTTACTTCTGCATGATTAATTTTACATACATATATGTAGTTTACATGCTCACGGTGTTCTTCGTGTGTAAGATCTTTGACATTTTACTCCATGTACCTTTGTTTTCGCTAAATACCTGCAACGATATACCTAAAAATACAAAACGTTTCTCGTTTAAAATCAAGTTAGGTATATTCGTATTAGCGCATTTGTTAGAAATTTCCAGAATAGTTAAAATGCAACACGTCGTTGTCAATATCGAGGAGCGTTCGTTTACGAGCAACACTCGGGCACGCCGCGCCGATTGTCAATCAAAAGGTTAAGAATTCCAGACGCCAAGAATAATTCGTCGGTTGCTTTTCGCCATTAAGTCATATAAATCTTCGTCCGGTTTGTCTTCGAGCGGTTAATTTATGACCGTTCAAAAATCCCCGATCGCATTCCGCCTCTCCGCTGCAATGTTCCGAATACCAATAAAATCGGACCTAATGATCCCCTCTTCGCCGCAAACGCACTTTTTAGCATTTTAACTGCACACATCTCTGTAAATACAATTTGTCATCACAAATAAAATATATTGCTTCCTCTCCTCTCTTTTGATGGATGATAAGTGTATATCATTTAATCAAGAGCTATTAAAAGTTGTCACTCTACAGGAAAAACTACTAGGGAAAGACCGATAAATTATAACGAGTTCATAAATAAGTTAGCATGTACCGATATAGTTACATAATGTAACATCTCAAGCGAAGCGGATTAGCACGACTAACACGATAATTCCGAAACAAACAAATAGAATGGCGAGGGAACGAAACGAAAATTGAACGGAGCGTTGATGAAATAAGAGAATTTAGGAGTATAACGTGAGGAATGAGACATCGACGCAAGAGTGCAGAGGCGGTGGAGCAGCTGACACCTGTCATCACGCTATTTATTAGCCGCTCCGAAATAAAGTTACGCGCAGACAAAACGAACACACAACACTCTATTAACGACATCCTCGGGTGCCCTGCCCGCCTAACAGCTTCGCAATTACCGACAACCATACTCCAAATTCACTTAAAAATTATACCCCCCAATTGTTCGAATACTTTGTAATTATAAGGCTTTAGTGCACAATTAAAACCGCTATCAGTTTTACGACGGCTGATGAACGGTTCTTTTAAACGTTTTTATATTTGTAATTGCCATGCTGAGCGTCTTAATCTAGAAAGATTTGTGGCTTATCACCGTGGTCGATTCATAAAATCAATTAACGTTTATTGAATTCGGTATTTAAGGGGTGTCGTTAAATTCTAAATTAAAATGCTTAATTGCGGTGGCAAGTAGATATCTCATTAGTTTTGGAGTATTAAGCGCTTTGCGGTCGCATTTGTCTCATTTGTCAAATTCAACCAGAAACGGACCCGTTTTTTTGTATAACACAATGTCGACGGTTTCAAAATACGCATAGAGTAATGTTAATGTATTCGTCTTGTTGATTTATTATTCTAGTTTTGAATGTAAGTGATGCCACACGCAAAAGAGATGACAATATCCCAGAGTGCGAGTCGGTGTCCCGTCGTACAGTTTCCATGAACACATTGCTCAGTAGGTGGTCAGAACACGCTCTTAAGTTCTAAACAGTACGGTCTCGTACATATATTTTGGACACGTGGGGCCTTTGATATACTGACGCTGACTGTACTTGCAGTGTTCTAGCGCTTAATAACTGTCGACGAACGTTTGCGTCACTGCCTCGGCTCTGCTTTCGATAATAAATTACCTCTTATTTTAGAAATCCTCATTCAACACACTTCTAACCGTATGAGTGTATCATTTGCACATATTCTAAATATCTGTGACCAATTAATTATTTCTTGTCGAAACCTTTCACGATTGAGATTAATTGAAGTTTTCTTTTTTTTACTTTCGTCGAAGAAAGCCGAAAAGAAGCAAATAGAGTGATTTATTGGAACAACAAATTAATATAATACAAGAACCATGTTCTTTTTTCATAGCGTTTTTTTTTTGCTCAAAGTGATACGGACGGAGTGCGTTTGCCTTTTCTATGTATCATAGGTTACTTGTTCGAAAATGTTCTTTACTATCAACTTTTTTCTTTGTGTGGTGAGGGTTTTAATAATTTCACCTACCTGCTACATATTTGTTTTAGGTAAATATCAAGTAAAATTTGTTTTAACAGAAAAAACCTTTTAAATAAAACAATGCAAAGATCGACACACAAAGCATAAGGAAAAATTCGTCAGATCTTCCTGGAGCTAGGGTAGCGAAATGGTTAACGCGCTGGACCGGCAAACCAGAGGTACCGGGTTCGATTCCCGGTCTTTTCCCCCAGGTAGCTCCTTTTTCAATTTTTCTTTAAGCTTTGAACTTTGTATTTAAGGCTTAAATAAAAAAAATGTGGTGTACCTACCCACATTAAAAAAATGAGACATTACATGTTTCATTAATTTAGAAAAAAATCAGTTTAAAGTCTATTAAGTATATAAAGAATTCAACAAGTTATGTAGATATTCTTTTTTCTCACTTTACTATATAATAATATTACTCGAAAGCATCTTTATGCCATCTTTTTATACACATTTGAGCACTAATTCACAAAAACGCCTAGCATTAGGTCAAACATATTTTAGTCGCAAAATGAACACTAGGCCAAGTTGATTTATCGAATAGAGGTGAATTATCGGCAGAGGCTGGGCGTTCGGTCGCCATCATTACGGGCCTCATCTTTGTACACGCATGGACCCACTGATGGGATATTAAGGTTATTACCAAGCGAAATTGGCCCAACAACCGCTGAGGAAGCTAAAGCTACCCGAGACCTATTAGCGGTATTACATATTTCATATGATCCACCATCGCCGACGATTATGGGTGTATTAAAACGCCGTCGGGCCGTCTCCCGATCATGGGAATATGCACAGCCGCGAGTTTTATCTACGTTTTTTACAGTTTAGTTGGTAATTCGGCCCTTACGAGAACGCTGAACATTATGGGTGCCTACTATTCGGAGTTTTTAATGGTTCGTATTATGTTTTCTTTTACGTTGAGCGTGAGAGCGGCAGTTTTGGGGTTGTTTCAATGAGTATCCGTGCTGCTTTCCTTATTTATAAGATCCTATTATTTATTAATAACTTTAGGTTACTAATATTTGTAAAATTGCAGTATGTAATTTTAGTAAAATTTCTCAATCGTGACAAATCTCTGCATCTCTGGTGACAACGGAGGATAACTTTAGGAGTTCGCCACGGGCTTGAAATTATTAATGTCACTGGGAACTGTCACGATTATAACCCCGGCTCCACACTGAAGTATGAGTATCTGCAGCGAAGTGCCCGTCCACACTATCGTATTCTCCCAACTTCGGTTAACTTTGCGAGTAGTAGAGCTAGGGTGACAGACAACTGCGGCTTGTATAACGACTTCGCTTGTACCGCGACTCAGTCACCCGTCTTGCTCGCACGATATTGAATTGAAAATGCAAGTTGTATTTATCGCGCGACAAGACAAGGAGTGTCACTGCTGTGAGAGAGGTGGTGGTTAGTGTAAATAACGTAAAGAATCGTATAAAAACGCAAAGGTCATATGAAGGCAAACATATAGGTACCTAATTTGCAATTTGTCGCAGGTCTGAGCTAATGAAAACTAAATCTACCTAATCAAAAATGAAAACTTATCATTGTAAGAACTTATTAGTGTCGATGAATATATATTTAAATGAATCATGTGTGAAATCATGATAAATTGATAAGTGATAATCCTAAAACAATATAGATTTTTCATACACTTATTAAACAATAGATGGCCCTAGACGTTAATTAACTTAATTAATTAATGACGTGCCAAATTGTGTAGGGTTTGAGCTACTTTAGCGATGTGCTCAGTTGTCAAAGGCAACTTGGAAATAAGTACCGTCACATGGCCGATGCAATGCTGAAATGGCTATTAACACATATTTGTTTACTAGCTTTTGCTCGTGACAACGTACGCGTGGAACTTGATAAAAGGGATGATTAAAAGCGCCTATAAGCAAATGTAAGAGGAATTGTGCTTTTGGTCTAATAATTACATTTCCTACAGGGTCACCGCACCCCAACAGAATTGTTCACTCACTTGTCCATCTTTTTAGGTATAATTTCCAGGATGAAAACTATCCTATGTCCTTCCTCGTATCTTAAACTATCTCTATGCCCAATTTCATCAAAATCGATTCAGCGGTTTAAGCGTGAAGATGTAACAGACAGACAGACACACTTCGCATTTATAATATTTATGGATTATGGATTCAGATTGATTATTAAAACATAAATATTGTTGATTAAATAAATAAGATTAAGATTTTCATTATTGCTATATCAATAAAATTAAACTCCGGTATTTTACCCATCTCGTTATTTTTTCCTTGCACTTATTCTCAAAGGTCACTTCGGCAGCTGCACAATTTCATGAAACATTTACCAATTTTATTAATGTAATCGTGAGATTATAGCTCGCCAGTGTAATTTTCACGAGAAGTGTAACCTTAATAACAATAAGCGCTAATGCAAGCTACATAATTGGAGCACTGAAATTTGGACTAAAATGCACCATAGCCTTTAATGGAACACTGACCGCCAGCATTCTCAACCTCATATTTATTTTTATGTATTATTCAAATGTATACTTTATTGCCTACGTCATACGGTTTTTGATAGGTGTAAGGAATGGATTGAGATACGAGGTTTCGAATGAGAGCAGTCGATATTGATGTTAAGTAATGACGGAGACGCAAACTAAACGATTTTGTTGTGTAAGCCTTACTTAAATATGTTTTCTTATTGTTCCAGGATCCCTTTACGGTAAGTTTGGAAATCTTCATATTAAAGTATTACATAATTTCATAAACTCTTATGATTTCTTTTATTTCTTATTTTGCCTATTTGACCGGCATATTATGCAACGTAAAAACTCAACTATGGTCAAAAATATTTGCCGCTTCCATCTTACCGCCCGCAAAAAAATTACAAAAATGTTGCATATCTCTACTATGCCTGTGTTACTTATTAATTTGAATATTTAAGTAAATTAAATGCGATCATAAACTTATATATTGAGATCAAATAATATCCTACCTTATTCTGCGAAATCACATAACATTTTTTTCGTACGTATTTCTATATTTTTAATAATAATAATAAATAAATATCAGACAACCTTAATTTTAAATACTTATGACTGTATAATAATTATACAATTATGTAATTTGTATCTTTGTATTTTTCCCGGACCTGCTGACATCGCCTGCGAAACACTACAGGGTGTAAGTATTAATAATATCCAACACATATTCAATTTTTTTAATATATTTCGGTGCACGAATGATTAGACGCCTAATGTCGGCCTAGTGCTAAAGGGTGGATCAACTTTTTCTCCTTGTTATTCTGTCCCGTCACCCAGGGGACAATGGTGATTAAACTTCTTGGAAAAGTGTTGATAATTTATAATAGGTATGGGTATTTCAAGAGATACTTAGTCTAAATAAGAATGGACTTAAAACTGCTGCAATTACAAAGTTTTTGTTCAATATTGCCGCGGAAAATCGTAGTTTTAAAGAGTCACCCAGGGGACATCACTATGGCAACAAGCAACAGAGAAAAATTAATTGACCCTTAAACCCCGCGGTATGATCATGACCTATAACATTCAATCATTAAATGCGTATTTAGATATACTGCTTTTTAATGTCATAGACCGATGCACTTTTGGTTGACCTTTAAATACATTAAGTAGGTATTAATTAACGTGGTATTTTTTTAAAGAAGCAGCCATGGTCGTGTGAAATCTGTACTCTAAAAATATTGATTTACATACAGGCGACAAAAAAAAAGAAACATCGGCAATATTACTCTTAGTAGTCGCCTCTGCCACCGTAGAACCTTACCATGATAACGTGACTTTCACTAGAGTTTGAGTACTAATTGAGTAAGGACGGTATAAACAGTAGTCTCACGATACGATAGTATCTGCACGTCTAGCACAACTGTGACACGCGACTCTTTCTCGCGCGAGAAATATTACCTATCTCTTTCTTCGCTGTACTGTGAGAGAGTGACGGGCAAGGCTATGTCGCGCGACAAGAGTCGCGGAGCGTAGTTGTGCTGGACGGGCTGGACTGTCAGTGCTACGACACTCGTACAAGGCCACGCACAAGGAAGTGACGTCATGACCCCGCCGATGGGGTAAAACTCAGAAGGGTTCTCTTAAGCACCGCTTTCATCTTACCGCGTGAGAAATGGCTTGGATATTGCAGTATTACATAATTATATGTTTTTCAATTGAATCGGCTGTGAACAGGTTAGCAAAACGAGTAACCGAAACAAAGATCAGATCAGAACACGTCTCGCAAACTCAATCACCAGTCAACACAACTGCATACCAACACATAGACATCTTAAGTGTATCTAATCTGAGTGACACATATATCACTTCGCTGTCAGGCTATATACCAACTAATCTACATACTCAGGTTGACACGACAATAATTAGTCGTGTTGAAGACGCATCGCCTCGCGTACACTAATTGACGTACATGCAAACGCAATCAATATGACGCGCCGACGGATGTTGCTAGAGGCACCGCGTCCTGCACTCTCAACAGAGCCCAACGGCTTTGTTCACAATTAATTCAGGGCAGGTTATGTAAAAAACACGTGCCTGTAAACCATTGGTATGTAGTATTCTCTATGTCTGAGTACAATCCGAACCGGTTCAATATTTTGGAAAGTTAAATAAGATGGTTAATAACAAGGTGGACGCCGCAACGGAAGAGACCGAAGAGCAGATATAAAAATGTTAGAGCGACTGTGTGGAGAAAAGTCTTAAGAAGATGGAAGTTTACCAGCTGGAATAACTTCGCCAGGCACCATAACAAATGGAGGATCGTCGTGGAAGAGGCCAAAATCCAAAAGTGAGTAAGAGACAACCCACACTACCGGTGTCGTCTTTGCGTTCCCCTACAAAATGTACGCTGCGTCGACGCCGCCCTGACTCGGCCTAGTATTTGATGTGAATGCAATCCTGATTACCAGCTCTAAAATGAGCCTAAAACATACCTGACCGCAAAAGCGCAGGTTATAGTTTACCATACCGTTGTTGTTCTTACATTGAGCTAACCATGTACGGACCAAGAGAGACGCATCAACATAAATATAATAATAATATGCTCAAACGATGTTCTAGGCTTGTATAGAGTAACAAAAACAATTTAATTTACGAATGTGCCATGAAAGAAAGAAAACAGAACCTTTCACATTTTATTGGTTAACTAGAGACAGATGCTTTAAATCCAGGATAAACGCTTATATGGTCACGCCAGAGAGCCAAGAACTATAAATATATTCATAAGACGTAGTACCAAGGTTTTAAACTGATCAAAGGCACAGTTAAAGGTGCGTCGATCCGACTTATAAATTTTTACTGTTTTGGCATGATTTAAAACATTTTATTTGCCTTCCAAATGTATATGTCCATTTGCCTAGTACAAGTAACTTAACACCGTCAAGTGTACTTATTTTATGGTCCGTCACCGAACACAAAATTGCTTTTTAAAGTCACGAAATAAAATGACCTTTAACAATTTACACGTTAAAGTGGATGGAAGTGGAATAAGTTTATTGACTCCCTAAAAGTGATGTAGGAAGGTACAGCTCAATTTATGTCAGGGGTTTTGGAAAACAACAAAAATCATTTAAAACGTATGGTAATGTGTGTGTGACACTGACTGAAAATTGAGTCAGTGGTATTTCTAGCTCCGAAAATATTAAGTGTAATTGTATTACCTGTTTTAATAAAATGATTGAAATTGAGAAGACTCCTTCGTTATTTGACGGGTATGGAAAATCATTTCATTTTATTTATTTTACCCAATCCATCGCTGAAAACCCAGGTTTATTTATCCACATCGTTAAATAATTACTGTAATAACCTGTTTACATTTTGATTAGCGATAAGTGCGAATTGATACAATTCCTACTTGCGATTAGGAGCAAATGTATGAACTCGCTCTAATCACTAATCAAAATGTAAACAGGCGACAAAACATACGTACTGACTAAAAATCTGTCTAGTCTTATAAATACAACGATTCTCAGTCGCCAATAGCATGACGTCTTGGGTAAGCCAGATAAAATTTTACTCAGTTAGTCTTAGCAAAAAGTAGCAAGGTACTCAAAAACCTTGTATTAAGTAAGCCGGATTCTAAAGACGTCAAGGTACTAGCTACTGAAACTTAATACGTAGTTTATATATAGTTTGAGTGATGCCCGGTATCCGAAATCAAACTTCCGCATATCTATGATTGTAAAACACAAATATGACGGAAGCTCGTTGATTGACCATTCTGTACCGCTATTAGCAACAACTCCTGAGTGTCAAAATTAGAGTCAATAGAATGACGGATCGCTTTAATAGTAATGAATGTTACGTACTTCATGATAGCTTTTAGCACAATCACTGCCGGACCATGACCTTTAGCGACAAATTGTATAGACGTGAATACACATGTTTGTTAACGAGGAGATATAATACTCACACTAGAAACAACGAGAAAAAAAACGGATACTTACATGTTGTTGTATGGGATGTTTATACGAAGTGTTACTATTTAATTTGCGTTTAATAGTACTTAGGTTAATCTGCCCGAATGACTGCACGAAACTGGACTGAGTTCTTACCCCTTTAGTGAGGTCGCAAGTTAATTTTCCTCGTGCGAACTCTTGAATGAGCATTGTATTTTACGAGGGGCACACCGAAATGATCGGGAATAGAGTACTTTAAACTGAGTTACATTAAATCCTTTTTTGTCACATGCATACTGGCGACTTACAATCACGATGCCGTTTTTACAATTTAAAAAAAGAACGATATATTTTTTTAATTCCATTTTTAAATTGACAACTCGATGAACAAAATGGAGCTGACGCGTGAAAATTTTCGTGCAATTATTTACCATAACTTTCGTCGTGGCTTATCTCCAGATGAATGTCGCAATGAGCTTGTTACTATATACGACATTGAAGCACCTAGTCAGACGACAATATATCGGTGGTATGCTGAGTTTCGACGGGGTCGTGCCTCTCTTGGCACCGTACCTTCATCAGGTCGGCCGAAAACGGCGGTTTCGCCTGAAAACATCGCGGCTGTGGAAAAACTACTAAAAGAAGATAGACATGTGACATACGAGCAGATTCGGGCAACCATAGGCATTGGAATGACTGCAATTCACACTATTTTGCATGGTGAATTGGGTGTCAGAAAATTGATTTCCCGATGGGTACCCCATAATTTGTCTGAAGAGCAAAAGGCGGCTCGTGTTGATTGGTGCCGATCTATTCTGAAATGCTACAATGGAGGAAAGTCAAAAGCCGTTTATAATATGGTATCGGGTGACGAATCCTGGATTTATTCTTATGAGCCTGAAAGAAAGCACCAGTCGGCAGTATGGGTCTTCTATGACGAGGTCAAACCAACGAAAGTTGTGCGTTCTCGAAGCGTGTCGAAGAAGATGGTGGCTTCGTTCGTCTCAAAAAAGGGGCATGTTGCCACAATTCCTCTAGAAGAACAAAGAACCGTTACCGCTGATTGGTATATCACAGTTTGTTTGCCGGAGGTGCTGGCCGAACTTCGCCAAGGGAACCCGAGACGCCGCGTCATCTTACACCACGACAATGCGAGCTCCCACACCGCCCACAAAACAACTAAATTTTTGAACGACGAAAACGTTGAGTTGATGTCCCATCCTCCATACAGCCCTGACCTGAGTCCAAATGATTTTTTTACGTTCCCTAGAATTAAAGATTTATTGCGTGGTCAGCGGTTTGAGAACCCAGAAGCCGCTGTGGAAGCCTATAAATCGGCCATTTTGGCAATGCCTACTTCAAACTGGAATTATTGTTTTAATGACTGGTTTAAAAGAATGCAAAAGTGCATTGAATGTAACGGAGAATACTTCGAAAAACAATAAAATATAATTTATGTATATAGTGCACATAGTTTTTTAAATTCCCGATCATTTCGGTTTGCCCCTCGTAGTACCTATTTGTAGTACCTACTAGTAATAAATATCGCATTGTGCTAATCGTATTCATGTCAGTCGGCATAGTTTTACACGACTTTTCAGTTTATTTAGTACAAACCGAGACCTTGATGTACTATAAAGTGTTTACATACGTATACATACATACATACATACCTTGATAGATGAGACGGTAGAAATCTTTCAAAATTGCGACAAAGCGATTATCGAAATCTGGCCCTGTATTACAGACATAATACTTTAGATTTGGGAGAATTTAACGGACCAGTACTTTATATGTTGAATATAACGAAAAAGGTTTTCAAAAAACGCCTCGTTTCAGTTAGCTGTTTATTTGAGTAAGTAAAATCAAATCCATCTTTAATGATAAAGTCAGCCATTTGAAGGAAACAGCAAGATTTATACGGGGCAAATTATAAAGCTTTGCTTTGTGCGCCGACCACGTAATCCCGTTTTAAATTTATTAGGCTAACCGACAATAAATTAGTAATTCGCTCGCTGGGTCACCCGGAAACGTGGACTTAATAAGGTTTTTAAGGACTCCAAGGACCTTAATATTGTAGATCCCTTGTTCAAGCGACATTATTTTTAATAAATATTAATAAGGTTTTTATTAAGTTATTCAAATATTGATGTTTTTTTTCATGTTCGTGTCTGATGGTGTCGACGCATGCGACCGCAGTATGTAAGTATAGTCAGTTATTTATTGCACCAATATTCACGGTTGTAGTTATGAATAAACATAAGTAATCGTAATGCCTAATGTATAACTTGACTATCTTAATTATGCAAATGACTAGAGGACTTGTGCCGCGTTAATCAATTTGATCACCGCTTCATTCAGTTGCGATGATCTTTTCTATTAATTTTGCTTAGTTAACTATATATTTAAGGGCATGCAGACATGTACTTCTGAGCCAATAAAACATGTATTTACACGTAGGTACCTTTTAAATGAATAATAAAACTTGTAGGTACTTATTTTATTTGGCCTTGGTTGGGTATTGCGGATTTAGGGAAGTCCAGAAACATCTGCAAACGTATAAACAACACAAACAGTTGGTTACGGAAAACACGGTCCGAAAATGCCTCCATCAATATTGACGTTGTCCGCGCGGGCGCGTAGGTAGATACGTGGAAAATGGTGCCCGCACCAGCTCTCTGTGAGCGGCAAATTAACAGCGCTTCCCTCGGGGCCAATATTTCTCTGGGCGACGTCGAACCCGGGACCGCCCGCCACTAACTACCCCACTGAATCAGCTACGATCACGCCTACATCTTGTACATACGCCGATTGGTACGTACCCCCAGATAAAGTAATATATATCCCGACGCTTAACTGCTGACTGTAACCGTGGCCGACGAGGCATTCTGCGAGGAATCGTTGCTAAGGATTTAATGCTCGATTCCGAGTTGGAACTATAATCCCATCCGTTACGAAGGGTAGTTGGATTATTTTGTACGCCGTAAACCGTTTTTCCCCCGATCTCTAAATTACTTAAGCGATGTCAACATAAATAACTTGTCCGTCTCCGCTTTAACCGCTCGCCCCGCCTAAACAGTTGTTAAACTTAATCCTAAGCTATCAAAACACCACGCCGGTTCCTTGAAATTATGCTTTACTTACAAAAACGCTTTTAAAAATTAAAATGACCAATGATGATAGCAAGGTAATTCCTATAACTATGCTAATAACACCTACCTTCACCAAAATATAATCTTTAATCTGGATGCAAATCATCCTAATACGTTCCGATTATAAAGAGCTATAATTTCGGCATTATATTGTCCATCAAAGTGTTTTACATATATAAAATAAAACCCTGGCAATCAAGTAATTTGTTTCTCGACCTACTAAACTCGTTCGTGATGGGAGTTGTGTTTTGGCTTAGATTTTAATATTTTGCTTAACATTTTAGTATCGTTTTATAAATAACATATTCGACGCTCTAATTACGTGGAGGTTTTTATTATACAGTAGGACGTTTATTTGAATAAAAACTTAAGCAGGTTGTTTACTGTTGTTGTACATTTATTGCTATTGGTAAAGCGAACGTTTTTTTGTTACAGACTGCAATGCATTGGGCCTGCAAGCGTGGTGACGAAAATTTAGTGAAATTGCTAGCGGGGACCGCCCGGCAAGTCGTCTATGAGCGTTCGGTCAGTATTTATTACACGTTTTCATTACCTAAAGTTAACATTTAGCCTTTCATGTTTCAAATCCTAAATTGATCGCCTCTTGTAAATTAGATACTCCAGAGTCCATTCAAGTCTGACGTAAATGCAACAAAAAACATTAGCCTAATAAGGAGAGTAATGTTCTTTGGATGTTCAAAAGGCTGCGAGTGGAATCCTATGAAAGCCGCGTGGGGCAAAAAAATGTTTAGATTCAATCACGTGTTCGCATTCTATTTTATTTATGTGACGATGTGACTGTGGGCAACTTGTCCATTAATGGTTTCAATGGAATAAGTATATTTTACGAAGTTAAAAATAACTTATAATAAAAGGCTAGACTATAAAGATTGTATAGTGAGCAATTCTTAATACGATGCTATTTTTTTTTAACAATATAAAAATAATTATCAATTAAAAATAAAAGAAAAAGCCGGGAGTGGTTTTGACATATATAAACCCGTCTAATAATTATAAAAGATGGGATATCGTCTCGATAGAAACCTCTGGACTGTTTTCGTCAAATGTTATTAGGTTCGATGACCTCGATGTCTTTAAACTGTGAAGCAAATAATATGTGATATATAATATAATATGAAATATAACTTTTTCCGTACCGGTCATAACCACCGGTGCGTTTCCAGTCTTCCACCGACACCTGCAAGAGGGGCATTCCTAAAGTTTTTATATCATTTTTACTAATACCTTTCATATATGAGGAAAATCACATCATCACTACATATTATAAAACAAACTCGCTTCCTTACTCTTACTTTTACTTAGATCTTTGAAACTACGCAACGGATTTTGATGCATTTTTTTTATAGATAGAGTGATTTAAGAGGAAAGTATAATACATGCATAATATGGCATTGCACCCTTGCAAAGCCGGGGCGGGTCGCTAGTTAATATTATAAAGGCGAACGTTTGTGAGTGTGTTTATGTGTATGTTTGTTACTTCTTCACGCTCAAACGGCTGGACCAATTTTGATAAATTTTCGTATGAATTCCCGTGGGATGACCGGGTAACACCACGTGGCGTAGCTAACTATTGCTATTATTTTATAACTATTGTAGAAATACTATATAGAGACTCATACCTGCAGACAAACAGTACCGTTTTGCAGGAAATTGTATATGTTTTTAGCTTTACACTTTAATTAATAAATAAATAAATAAAAAAAATATATATATATAATATGTCAAACCCACATACAAGCGGACTTTGTAAAACATTACCTGAAATAAATTGTATTAAGTTTCCAGAATCAAGCGAAAACGAAGACCGGTAAACGGTACATTCAGTTACAAGGATTATCATCATTTTGGTGTACATAGTGTGTATATTATATAGTAGGTAGTAATATTTTTTAGGCCGAGTCGAAGTGACTGACTACAATAGCTTTTATTCCATTATGCAGTGTGTCCAGAAACTGCTACTTTAAAGGCCCCTTTAAGTCGAAGGTAATAAGATTTATAATGGTACACGGCGAGCATACGTATAGGCTAGATTCGGAGTTCAAAAAACGAGTGGACGGATTTGCATGAAATTCGGAATAGAGATAGTTTATACCCTAACTGAACATATATGCTACTTTTTATCTCAAAAACCCTCGTCCCCGCTGGATAGTGCAGATATTTTACAAATACAAATATCTTTATTTTGCTGAGAATAACCTCAGTGATGAGCTCTCATTCAACAGACTGCGTGCGTGTCTATAGCCAGTGGCAAAATAACAGCCACTATAAGTTTGTTCTACTATAAAGTGTAATGTTCAATCAAATGATTAACAACTGGGGGGTCTTTCGGTTTACGGTATACTTAAATTGTCGTTACCTTTTTTCATGTGGTGCTTGGTGGGCGTCAACACAGAATGGGGTAAGTTCGCACTTTATTGCCCTACTCTCTACTTAACTAGTCGTACATTCGAGGAAAGTGCCTGTAAATGAAATGCTATGAGTTAATAGATTTTAAAGCAATGGAAAGCATAAGTGTAAACCACGAAGCGGTATATACAGGGTGGAACATTTGTAAATACTGAGCTGACAGGATAGTGTCATCTGAGTGATCTACAATCGACCTATTATAATTGTAAAGTAAAAAAAAGGTAATCAATATAAAATATTTTAAGGGATATATTTAAATGCACATCTGTATAATTTTTTAGTACACTAGGTAACTCCACTAATTAACTGAATGCATACCAGAAAAACGAATGCTGTGCAAAAAAAACAACTGATTAACTGAACATGTCCTACAAAAAAAACTTAAACATCATACAAAACGAGATGACTTTTTTAACCGAATTCACACCATAAATATGGTTCGTACATCGGATATATTTGAAAGTTTCACCAAAAATACTGATTTGCACACTAATTATCCTCGCACTGCACACTAAGATCCGACTCGGCCGGGTTAGGTTAGGTTAGTTTTTTTTTATATCCAGTAAAACAGTTTTGCAAATACCTTTAAATAGTATATTGAATTCGCATTATTTAGTGTGCATAATTAGTGCGCAAGTCAGTATTTTTGGTGAAACTTTCAAATATTATGATCGAAAAAAGGGAATATACAGATATCGATTTAAATACATGCCATATTTTAATATCAGTGTCAACCCTACTAATTCAAAGCTTTGATTTACATTTTAAATTGACACCTGTCTTTAACTCAAGCGATGTTCACAAGATGCTAGGGTTGATATGTGCAGATTTTTACACTAATGTTTAAAAAACTGTATCTCAAAAATGGATAGAAATATTTACATAGTTCATTGGTAAAAAATTAAGTACTCTGAACAATTCCCTGGTTTGCTTAAAAGCCCTATTCCTTGGTTTGCTTAAAAGCCCTTCGATCTGTTCCACCCTTTATATATTTTAAAAACTTTTATAAAATTAGTTCGTATGCCATTAAGACCAATCAACTGATGTCTTCGCGATGCCTTGCGTGTTGCTTTAGAGATTTTTCCTTTCTATAATCGTTATCTTTTTATTTTAATTAAATAAGTAATAGGTATTAACATTGCTTAGTTAGAGTTTAGTTATTTATTTATTTTTAATAATAAATCAGTTATCTACATATGTTTTATGTCTGAAATTTACGTACCTAACGTAAAAACCCGACCATCATAAATTCAACTGACGTAAGAGAAAGAAAAAAACAGTACGAGAGGGTTGTTTGATAAATACACGTTTTAAAAAGTTATTCTTGTTACTGGCTGAAATTATGTATACGAACTTTTTAGGCATCCTTTATGGACTAGAAAATAAAAAAAAAAATACAGCGTTCTTTTGTTTTTTTTTCTTTAAACGGCTTTTTACGACGGAGTTCGCGTTGTTATTGCAATAATGGAGAAAGAGCAGTATCGTTCTGTAATTCGTTTTCTGTTTTTGGAAGGAAATTCTTGTGATGAAATAAAAGTACGCATGCAAGCTGTTTACAATGATCATACTCCTTCTATGACAACCATTAGATATTGGTACAATGAATTTAAACGAGGCAGAAAGTCCATCTTTGATGAAGATCGCCCAGGACGTCCTGTTGAGGTGACCACAGGTGATATGGTAAAAAAAATTGAGAATATTGTATTAAGCGATCGCCGAATAAAACTTAGAGAAATTGTCGACATTGTAAATGTTTCGATTGACCGCGTGCAGCACATTTTAGAACACAAATTAGGCATGAAGAAGGTTTCGGCGAGGTGGGTGCCGCGTTTGCTCACCGAGGAACAAAAGCTCACCCGGAAGCAAATTTCAAGGCACTGTTTAGATAAGTACGAAAGTAGTCCGGGTGAGTTCCTTCAGCGTTTTGTGACTGTTGATGAAACGTGGATACACCACTATACCCCAGAAAGTAAAGAACAGTCTAAACAGTGGATATTGCCGGGGGAATCAGCTCCAAAGAAGGCGAAGACCGTTCCATCGGCCGGAAAGGTCATGGCGACTGTTTTTTGGGACTCGCAGGGAATCATCCATACTGATTATTTACAAAAAGGAAGAACGATAACCGGGCAATATTACGCTAATTTATTGCAAGAATTTGATACCATTTTGAAAAAAAAGAGACCACATCTAAATAAGAAAAAAGTTCTCTTTCATCATGATAATGCACCAGCTCACTCCTCAAGAATCGCAGACTCCAAATTAAAGCAATTACATTATGAATTGCTGCCTCATCCACCCTATTCCTCAGACCTGGCTCCCTGTGACTTCTTCCTATTCCCAAATTTAAAAAATGGCTCGGTGGAAAGAAATTTTCGTCCAATGAAGAGGTCATTGCCGCCACGGAGGCCTATTTTCACGACTTTCGGAAATCTTATTTTTTAGACGGCTTATTAAAGCTAGAACACCGTTGGAACAAGTGTATAGAGTTGGAAGGTGACTATGTAGAAAAATAAATATACACGTATACAAACCTTTGTTGTTTTTTTCTAAACACGGGTATTTATCAAACAACCCTCGTAGTAATTTCATTCTAGCTGTTTCTTGTGTGTATCAATGACCATTTTCTCTTTAAAAAATTCCAAGACTTGTTGTCTGTGCGACGTTTATCTGAACTTTAAGACGTCGAATCCACTCTACTCACTCTACTCGTATCTCGTATTCTCTTTATGATTAAAATATTCTTGAGTGAAACTATCTCCTTACACCTGTCGCTGTTATATGACTGAGTTCAGTAAGATCCGAGTTTAATATCGAATCCAATATAAATACGGGGGGATACGAAGGGAGCAGATGGTATATGCGTATATATAAGCTTATCGCAAACGCAATGTTCGTTCAATACTCGTAGTTGATGGAAAAGTCGTATACGTCACCGTAGGCCATACGTGTGATTTTCTGCCCTGGGGAAAAATCTTACTTCCCGGCCAAGGAAAGACGTAAGACTATACAAACCACAGGTGGCAATTCGTAAAACCCCAGATTGCATATTTACGGCCCTCACCACCGGTTCGGGTCACAAACACCTGCGGCCTGGAGCGTCCACGAATTCACCGCTCTAGGTATGTAATGTACTACCTATGTATATCCTTGCGAATTATAAACCACTACAAAAATAGAAACATCGATTCATCGAATGAACCGAATAGGTTGAACCAAAACCGAATACATATCGATAGCGGACTAATGGGAAATATGCGAATTTTTTGTATCCTTATGTTTAGGAGTTTATATTTTCAAGGAGTTTATTGTTAGTATAATAGCCAATAAATATTACTACGTACCTATGCATTTATTAATACATTTTTATTTTGACAGGGATATACACCACTGCATATTGCAATGCAGTTTCGACATGAAAACCTCTTCAGGCTGCTTGTAGAAGCTTACGGTAAGTAATTTTATAAATAAAAATACCGTTAGGGTTACCCAGACAACAGTGGGGAGGCCCGTGCTGTATTACAATTCGATTACATATGTTAGCATTTAGTGTCAGCTCTGCAAATCGGGGCACTTTAGCTGACAAGCTTAGCACAGGCTCACGATGAAAGCTGGTTCCAGGCTAACCACGAAAGGCTTAAAAAAATTAAACTTGTAATGTCTCATTATTTTTTATGTGGGTACACCACATTTTTTTTTATATTGAACCACTACTGTAAAGTAGCGTGGTAAAATGTGCATATTAGCGTATTCACATGAAGGGCGCGAAGGTGTAAAGCCTTATAATAAACAATGCAAAGATCGACACACAAAGCATAAGAAAAAATCGAAAGGTTATCGGTGTTAGGTTGGTGGAGAGGTTAAGACGTTGGACCGGTAATCCAGAGGTATCGGGTTCGATTCCCTGCCTCTTCCGCCAGGTTACTTAGTAAAATCTTTCTTTGTGCTTTGTATCAATGGTTCAAAGGGAGAGTTGTTTCACCAACTCAATCAGCTAACGACCCCCATTGAAATCCAATCTTCCTGTCGTCACTATTGCTATCGCATTGGACTCTGTAGCCATTTTAAACATTGTCATTTATTTATTTATTTCAGTAATTATGTAAATTAACAGTACGGAACCAAAACACTAAGAACATAATAAAAATCATCTGGTAAAGATGTGAAGGCCTATGATGATTATGGTTTAAGCAGACTAACAGAAGAAAACTAAATTAAATCTGCATCTTCTAAGGGAAAATACATAGGTAGATTACCCATTTAGCGTACTTGTAGTAGGAAGGTTGCAGTTGGAATGTTGGTATGCAGTCCGTCTGTTCAAATCATTACATTTGCAAATGCTTCCTCATGTGACATTAGCACCGTTTTAAAATTAATCACATACGTGCAAATGCGAACTATTCCAAGGGAACGTGACGGCACCTTTAACTCGTTGACGGAAAACTATACGGATCGGAGAATAAACTAAATGTCTTGTCGTCTGGGCCCAGTCAGTTCAATAGCGTGATTTGCTGCCGTGCTTTGTCGAAGTGAATAGGCATCATGACGACAATATTTTTTGTCCATGTCATACGTTCCTATTGTTTATTGGAATCAAATATCTGTATGGGACTAACTATACGTACAGTTAGACTGCTCTTTTCTTGCTATTTATTTTTCCTTCATTTATTTACTGGCGAGATAAAGAACATGTGTCTATAGAAACTTCAAATTCAGCCCAAGCATACAATTCCAGTATTTCTTTTATGTCTGTTCTCCGAGAAGTACCTAACAATGACCGTTCGACGATAATTTAAACCGCTTCCAACGAAATATTCCTTGTCCTTTGATGTCTGTAATCTTTTTTATTATTAAGTTTTCAAAGTGATTTCAGTGTCCAAACTTGACGAAATCGTAAAATTTCCCGCGTTATTTTTGTTAATTCAAATTTGAGTTTATTAACGGCGTTATGTAAAATTTTATTTTACTAATACAGCTGTTTACGTAAAGGCGATACGCATATATTTTACTTAATTAATTCAATAAAAATATTAGATCCTGACCCAACTATGTTTTTATACTCGCGTACTGTAATTTTGTCTTATGATTTCACAGACAACATCTCAACAACGCTCTTTTAAACCTGTACCAAAATTATACACTCTATGGTACCCGCTACTGAACTTTAATATTACATAAGTCAAGTTTCTACTCAACTCAAATGAATTTCAAAAAGAGAACATCAGCACATTTGATAAAAAAATATATATATGATTGGTCGAAATTACTTGTTAAAAAAATTAACCAATCTCGAGGCACCCGCCCCGCCATGGCCATGGACAGTCAGTTTTCAATGCATTTATTAGTCAATTCATTAATCAATGCATTTTTAATAAACCTTATTTTGCACTATGGCAAAACAAACCATATACTTCAATTGACAAATCAGCCAATAGTATTGGGTTGGGGAAATTAATTATTTATTGTCAAGTGATGATTTGTGATAAATCGTAATATATTATGATATTTCTGATGATATGTCAGGCAAATAATTTGTGTAATCTTTTGAAATCGCTAAGCTCTGTAACCACTAATTCTTCAAATCTAAAGCAACAATTTTTGTTAAAGTATATGAATATGAGCTTCAAACACACGGAACACACGGAATTAATTCTTCCTCATTAACGACATCTTGCAACAAACAGTAGAACTACATCAAATTATACTTACAACTCTGCCCTATTGAGTACAAGGCTTGGACCAAGTTTTTGTAGTTTTCGTCTAGATGGCGCACTGGAAACTCGGTTTCAACACATCGTGCAGCCCAAACCTCCTCAGCCATTTAGAGGTTCCGATGTTGTTGCCTAGATGGCATGACGTAATGAATTTCTGACGTAAAAAAATACTAAAATGAGAAAGGGCAGCGTGTTTGGAAGGGCTTTTTGTAAATTTTACTAAAGGATATCTTTTACCCTTCTAAGAAGGGTGTTATCGGGGTTATTAGCTTGATTAATGACCTAAAATTGTTAAATTCTTTATTATGGTAACAATTATTCGTATCAGACGATCTGTCACCTGCAGGCTACCTGTAGCGTGTTCCTATGCACTTCGTGTTACCAGTGCAATTTATTATATTTCCCGCTTTTTAACACTATTTGTTACACAATTCACTAGTCTAGAGTCTAGACTAGTGAATTGTGAACTAAATGGGAGGTATTAGTGTGGCAAGTCTAGACTCTAGACTTGCCACACTAATACCTCCCATTTAGTCTCCGGGTGCTGCCTCGCGCGGACGTTCTGTGTAAAAGTGACAATTAATGTGCGCAGTTGAAGCTGGTTAGTCCTGACGTAAGTTTTTCATTGTTAGCTAGGCTTAGCAGTATAAGGGGCGCGATGAGCGCTTAAATATGTTGAGTTTTGAATGACCACGACTAGATGGCGTAGTGACGCCCGGGATTTGTGCGGCCCCACAGCTTGCCTCTGACCTTTACAGCAGTAACTTCGGTCACAGCGCTAAACAGATGTTCATCTTATTGCACTGTCGTAAGATACATTTTGTTTGGTCGTATCTTTGGTAGTTACGTAATTTATTTAATTTGTTTATTGAAAATGCAGCACGGCGGCAGCAGGGCTGTTTGGTGTTCTGGATAGATGAATGTACCTACTACCTGCGTTAGTGCTGTGCCGATTGCTTATTAACAGTATATCGACACTTAAACTTTTACGACTTAAAATAGTTTAGTAGAAGTATATTCTTAAAGAAAGTGTAAATATGTGACGTTTAAGTCTAATATATGCACCTGATGTCACAGCAATTTATTCTCTTTAATTCTTGATAGTTAAATGCTTCAGCTACTTAGGTATGTTTATGACTATACATTAAACGTGCTTTCTCGCTTACCCTATCTTTATGTGGGTTAGTATGACTTCTAAGTTTAAACATTTCCTAAACTTTCCTAAGACGTACGTATCACTTTTTTTATGTTTTTACCGTTTTCTAGTCTTTTTTTTACCTGACTTTAAAATTAAGGCGTCGATGGGACAAATTTACATTTCTCCAAATATTTGGTTTATTTTCACAAAGAAAACCAAGTTATATAACCAAAACTCACTGGACACGACGTTAATAGTAGATTGTTAACCAAGGGTAGAAAGTTACCCATTGCACCCGAGATATTTCTGGTGCTCGAACGAAGTGAGAGCCCCAATAGTTCGACGGTGAAATGGGTTATTTCACCCGAGTTAAACACTCTACTTTTCATTTCGACTGCGAGGAAAATAAAATACTACACTCACATGTCATGAGTGAGTTAAATTAATGTCCATGTTATTTTTAACCAATAATCAATAAAAGACATGGTATTTATATTTAATCTCGTGTTCCCGCTTTTTCTATTGCAAACTTTCATTATAATTATTCTTAATAGAAAAAAAATGTTAAAATATACGTACCGCCAATATTTAAAAAAAAGCAAATCCAATGGTTTCAATTTTGTTTTTTATATAAATGTATGATTCTATCAATAAAATGAGGGACATAATTATATATGTATGTATTATAAATATAATAATACATACATATTTATATTTAATAATAATTGGATATAAATAAATATATCTAACCTTTGGAGATTTTTTTTAATGGCCACTTACCACGGCCGACTAGATTGTACCTAATTGAGTTGGTCACGACGTGCATCTATAGATGGCAATAGTCTTTGGCTCCGTGGCAATTAAAAAAAAATTACTTTCCACCCGGCTATCTACTCATGACAATGACACTTTCCGAACAGGAGAGATGAAAAAATGTTTTTTATCTCATCCAAATCAACCTACTGGGCTAACATATCTTGCCGCGACTTCCCTTGTCGCGCGACTCGGCGTCACCTGCCTTGCTCGCACGTTATTAAAAGAAAAGTGACAGGTAGTATTCGTAGCGTGACAAAGAGTTGCGTGTCAACGTTGTGTCTTGGGCACTAGAAGAAGACATAAAACTTAATAGGTAAACATAGAAAACATTCACGAGAAGGGATCGCAAAGTGCGAGCAAAGATCAGTGACGAGTTTTCAATGAATTTTGCTCGCATTTTACGAACCCTGTTCATGGCTCAAGGCGAACTAGGTATTATGGTATCGATGTTTCATCAAAAATTAGAGTCGTGGCGCAACACTATCTTAGTGCATGCGTATATAAGGTCTAAATAATTACTAAATCGATAGAGCTGTACCCGGGCTGCATAGTCTAGCGTCTGCATCAGATCGCCGGCCGTTGCAAACCTATTCATTTTATCGCTGCCAACAGTTCGATCAATAAGTAAGTACCTTTTTCCTTCACTTGTTTTATATTTATTTGTTGTCATGTCTTCTATTTATTTGTGTCTTGTGTTTACTGAAGCGAACAATTTCGACGACTTTCGTCGCCTCCGCCGCCGCCTTCGGAAAAACCTTGACTGGCAGGCTAATCCTTTGTTTCTTTATACGTATACCGCGTTAACATGCTCAATTAGTAAAAATATTATTTCCTAAGCTCTGCTATGAATATCAATTCACAATTAGTGTTATATTATTACTATTGTAAACATCTGAACACTGCCTTACGATAGTTTATTTTAACAAAATCAGCAGCGAAATGCTATGTGTTGATTGAAGTTTTACTATTATGTTACCAGGAATTTATTTGCTGCACAGGATGACGGCGCCCACATATTACAGAAAAATAATGCCGGAAACCGAACGCCCCAGGAGCTACCTAAGTAACGTGAGTACCATATCGTCGAACGTCGGTGTCTGTTGTGCAATTGGGGAAAAACCAAGCCTTACAGTCGGAAATGATCATGGTCATATTAAGGTCTAGATTAGATTAAATTACATTTATTTCACAAATATAGGGTTACATTATAAATAACACTATGTCAATTTACAGGAACAGCGACCGTCCACATTAAAAAAATATATACAAAACTCGAGTTTGGCTCGATTTGCACTGGTACCGAATGTTTGCGTATCAAAGTTCGTCACCTGTTCAGCGTTTGTTTTATTATTTTGATGTCTTCTATTTATTTATTATGCATAGATCTTTATAGTTTTGACATCCCCTAGTGCTTTATTTCTCTTTATCATATAGTTTTATTCTAGTATGCTGTGCTATCATTTTGATTCTGCAGCGAATTGCTTACATGTGCATGTAATTGACACATAATTCGCCAAATGTTTAAAGGCATAGCGAAGTAGGTATCTTGTTCTATTCTAAGATTAATTGTTATATCTATAGCGTTAATCTATTATTTCGTTTCAAACATTGAGGCGTTTACCGTAGAGGTTATGTTTAACGACTTCAGAGAAAACCAACGTAAGTAGGTACTACAGATTTAGAACACGATAAAATGAGATACTAAATTATCCTTGTATTTACAGCTCGATGTTAAGATGCCTGTGGATGATATACCTGTAATGGCGGCCATTTGCCAAATCGTATACGCGGCAGCCTGCTCCTGATCCTGGCGGACCATCCTGAACCCAGTGGAAACGTTCTGCCTGTTCTCACAGCTCATCTGGACTCGCTACGCCTCCTACCCCCACTTGACGAGAGTAAGCCTACTGGCGTTCACTCAGAAAACTATGAGAGGACTCGAAGACGTTGGATGTAGGGATTATGTTATAGTACAGCCGAATGGAGATCCTAATTGCGACGCCTGCTGCGTACAAGAGTTGCCGTTTAAAGGGGTAGACGTTATTTACGCTGTTCCAGCCTTAGAGGATTGGATTTGCATAGAATGCTCGGGGCTACTTTATCGGTTGGATCCTGATTTTCATGCTAATGGAATCGAGTCATTCGTGCGAGTATTCGAAAACGTTGAAATTCCCCAAGAATAATCTTCTTAATAACTATATTTTCTATTAATAAAGATGTACCTAAGAAAATACGAATATTGTTTTCTTACCATTAATGTTTCCAGGGAGTTTGCTCTCACTTGCTTTGCTTTATAGTAAAAGCCTATGGCAATGGCATGGCAGTGTGTCTTTCATATGTGATGTTAAAATCGCTCATATAAATCGTAAAGTCACCAAAGTGAAGCATATAGTCTATAATTAACCATTATCATAACTAATCAAGTAATCAAGTTTTAGTATGAGTAAGCTTTTGATTTGAATTGTCGGATTTTTTATGAAGTAAAGTGTTGAAAAGTGTTTAAGTAGTTAACATGAAGTAATAGATTTATTTTCTTCGTCTCCTTTGCTCTGTTCAAAAAATATTTGTTAATAATTTCATTTCATGTTGTAATAAAATATACTTATTCTGAACCTAGGAGCCTGGTTTGAATGCTGCGGGATTGTACCTCTAGGAAATTGGACAATAATTTGTCTGTGGTCCAACCCCTGAGTAACACACGCGCCGATATCTGGACCACATGTACTAGCCTCTCTCTCACCATGACCATGTGTGTAAGCATGGTATCTGTACAGTAGACATACATTCTTAAACAGTAACTCAACTAGAGTAAATATTCCTTACGAATCTCAACGGGTCTAGAAAGTCATCTAGTCGTACATTGTAACTTTAATTAATTCACGATTAATTCAATGTGGCTGAACGTCTTATTCAGACACTGCTTTTAGATTTCAATAAAAAAAAATGTCTTATTAAATTACGCTATAGAAACCTTTAAATTAAAGAAATGCGTGTCGACTGTCGCTGTGAATCAAAACGTTTGTATTAGGGCTATGGCTAATCATCGCTAATCCCTATCCGAGATAGTTTACAGTTTCAGTGAAAAATGCTTTTGGCGAAATGAAACATTTGACGAAATGAAACGTTTGACGTAACATAATTCGGCGAAAAGGCAGAGAACCGTCATATATACCTATAGGTATATCTCTTGGTGCGGAAAGGGTGGATACTAGGAAAAATACGCTCATTAAAACAATTACAGCTATTTGGTGCTACAACATCAACTAACAGAATTTTTATCAATGCTCTTCAACTTAGAGAGTAAATGTTTTTAAGTAAGTAATAACATTGGGATCAAAATAATGATCTGATGAGCTGTATCCCAAGCGGTTTCAAATTGTGCTCATTATTCACAGCTACGAGTAATATGTACATAAAAGGTTGAACGGTTCCTTCCTACGCTCTACAGTTGTAACTGTATTTGATCCTAAACTTTGAATTGTCGTTGGATTGATCTATGAAAATCATTATTTAGGTACCTACATGTTAACTAATTCTTTTTTTCCTCTTCGAATGGCGCAAAACTCATCGGCTTTTCATCTTGGCTTCGCCCGATTAGGAGACACAGTCAGGCTACAAGGCCCACGCGTGGGGGTCATAGGCCTGGTCTTCGAGCCATCGTTGTGAGGATAGCTGTTTTAAAATCAGTTTTCCATGAAGAGGGGCTCATTATATCAAGAAAAATCTGAACAGCGCGATGCAGCAGCGTGGCGACAGCTGTACAACGCCATTTGTTTTTCTTTGTCCTCTCTTTACGGGGAATCGCTTTAACCAATTTTAACCAATTTTGGTATATAGACAGCTGGACATCAAAAGCTGGTTATAGAATACTTTTACCCGACTATGGTCAAGTAAAAGAATAAGGGGGCGAAGTTGCCTTCCAGAAGGTACCTAAACATAGCACCGTGTTTTTTTTTTAATCAGGGAACTTTGGCTTATTGAAGTGCGTATTTAAAGATATGAAGTAACTAGTATAAAGATAGTTCGAAATAAGACAAAATACTTGACCTATACTTATACTTACATTGTACCCACATTGTACCTGATTAAATACTTAACTTCCGATTATACTAAAAGGACCTTTATAATTAACCTAAAATTAGTATCTATGACAATGTATAATCATAATCAGTTAATGAACATACGCGTACATGCACACAACGATTGATTCACGAGAAATAAGTAACTCATTGGTTCTGTAGTAAATGCCTTACTTTATTTTGTTTACCTTACAGACCTTTTTAGATTAGTAAATTGGACATAAATAACTAAAAAGTATTATTGAATATTTTGTAAATTGTGCGAGTTGAATACAACTAAGTATCCTATAACAAATTTACTTTATATTTACCTAAAGAATGTTACCTTAATAATAAAAAAAAAAACGGTGTGCAGTACAAATTAAGTAAATGTTTTATTGCATACAAAAATAATGTTAATCTTCAAGGTTTGAAATTAAATGGTCACCTGACCTAATACAATCCCAAAATCACGAAAACTTGAACAATAAGGGCCGGTACAGTTCAGACGGACAGCATTTCAACTGCAACCCAGCTGCAAAGTGGCAGTTCCAGGGCGGTTCAGATGCAGTTGGTGTAACTGCATCAAAACTGCAAACCAACTGCAGTCCGCCGAAATAGATAACCGGGGTTTTGCAAGAAGCGGCATTACAGTTATAATGCAGTTATATTCCAGTCGTTCCAACTGCAATATAACTGCATTACGACCGTGCAGCCAGCTTGCAGTTGGTGTGCGGGTGACAGGACTGCACAGTCAGTTTGCAGTTTTGATGCAGTTACGTAGGTGTAACTGCATCAGAACTGCCCTGAAACTGCCACTTTGCAGCTGGGTTCCAGTTGAAATGCTGTCCGCTGTTGAAAAGCTGGACCGGCCCTAATAGTACATTTATAGCTATTGCAAACTACATATCGATGTTGCACATGCCGTACCGTACGAGGCCAGTATAATAATATTTAAGTAGATGCGCCAAGCCGCCAAAACATTTTCATCATTTTCTTTTTTAAGGCACAGAAAAATCTGCAACTGACAACTTTTTCTGACAATAAGGTGATTCCTACGTAGAAAAGAAAATCATTTATTTTTTAGATTTTCATTAATCCCGCATTGCATCAGTAAGGCTAACATATCTTGCCGCTTCGCTTGTCGCCCGACTCAGCATCACCTGTCTTGCTCGCACGGTATTGAAAGGAGAGTGATAGCTAGTATTTCTCGCGCGACAAAGAGTCGCGTGTTAAAGTTATACTAGAGGTTCAAGACGCTGCATCCATAGTCGACGCATTCTTTGCGAGCAGTGTATGACTTCACACAAACTTAATGAGTTTATCATTAGGATAACAGTAATCATTTTGTTATTTTTTTTTTACTTATTTTCCAGATGCGGACCCCAACGCCAGAGATTGGTCTGGTCGCAAACCCAGGCAGTACCTGGTGAATATGGACACATCGTTGTCTCCAGGATCATATAGAAGTAAGTCTTCAATTGCATTTTTATTATATACAGTCTGAACTTGAAATACATTGGATTAAATAAAGCAGCGGTCAACAACCCGCGGTATAACGGTAAATTAATTAATTAGGTTATGTATGCAGGCATCGCCTGCTAAGCAGTTGGCTATAAATTTTCGTCGAAAAATAAAGAATAAAGTAGCAGCATGTAGGTAGGTATATTTTCGAAATCTTCTAATTCGTCAGTAAGTACAGTGTTGTCACAATTTTGGCACACGGTGGAACAGGGTGCAGAAATTAGTAGGAATTGGTAGAATTTGAAATAAATATAGGTAGATCTACCACCAGTCTGGGTCAGTTTTCAATAATTAACAATGCGTAAACAGTGTTTAAGTGTTTACAATAAATTGATATATACTGTCAGCTGTCAGTCTCACACACACATATTCAAACTTAAAGCATTCCGTATTAAGTGGTGAAGTTACAAGATAGGCTTTGGCTCTAAGGACAACAGGCTACATTCTATAGTAAGTGAGTAACGCTTCGTTCCGCGCGTTGAGAGTTAGTTGTTTATGATCGTAAAATTTTGAAAAATAGGTAGATTTGATGCTGAGGGTGGAACGGAGTCAAAATAGGTAGAAAAGTTAGTAGATGTGACACCACTGAAAAAGTAACTGTAGGTGGCTCCACGTAAACGAAGCCCAGGCCTTGCCCAGGCGATCGTCCTACGAAGTACAAATGACTACTGCTCAATAAGTTTGACAGCGCTTTTTTATGTGATAGATAAGATTTAGATGTCAAATCTTTCCTGACCATTGTCTGCAAACTTATAATAAAAATAGTCAACAGTTTCACTAAGTATAATTTGCAGAAGCCAATACGTTCGATATGAAACGGACGGTCGCCTCTCCACCGGTGTTAAGAATCAACCACCCAGTTCATACGATGTCAAGTAAGATTTGAAAAATATAAGTGGGTCTTCATTTCCACTGCACTTTGTTCGTTTCTTACACCTTTACCTTTGACTGTGTTTGATTAGGAAGGTATGATCAAGGGATTTTTTTACGAGTATAATGCGATGTTTAGATGGACACTTATAAACAGGCTTCGGACTTTTCATAGCACGGCATATGTTAGAGTAGAGAGCTACAAAGCTGACTCCCTTTGACCACCAAAGACGGCAAATCACGTCATCGGGAATTCGTGCCACTGATGCCAACGACGCCTATTGACGTCAAAAATGTCAATGGTCAATCTCTGTTGATTTTGGAGCATTTTGCCGCTTGGCGCTCGAAAGGTTAACATTAAAATGTAATTCATACTCATAGGTACTCATTATAGTCATGAATGAATTCATTCCAAAACTTCTAAGTATTAAATGATTAAAATTATTAATTAAATTAAATTTCTATAATGTAATAAAATTCGTAGATTTAACCATTTTACTTGATGACGCCATGCTTTTTAGAGTCCCCAGCTGGATATGTGATCAATAGAGAGCCCAATTTACTTTGGAAAACTTGAAAAAAGTCGCACTTATTTGCGTATTTTATGATGAACAAAAAGAAATGCCTATCCAATTCGGAATTTTAAATATTCATGAAGGCCTCCTCGAAACGACTGATCGATGCTTCAAGAGTCCCGAGTTGGCGCTTACCTCTGCCAGAGAATTTTTCTGATTATACAAATACAAAGAGGTAACGCCGACAGCATACTGGGACTATACCGCAGGCGGACCTTTTAGATGGGGTGTTCTTTTTATGACCCTTTTTTATTTTATATTATTGTATTATAGGTTATTTAGAGCAAGGTTTCATACATACCATTTTCTTCCATTTGTTAAAATGTACAATTTTGTCATATAGGTAAAAAAAACTATACTCTAATGTCATCTCCATAGACCTCTAACGTCCTTACGTAGTGCTATGAACAGTCCAGAAGCCACGGCCTATAAAACAAAAGGGTTGTTTAAATTTTTTTGCAACCGTGTATTTAACTTTAATAGGAGTAGGTATGTACACCGTTTGTATGTTATGTAGTTGTTTTCAAAATTTTCAAATAATTTTTTAACCCCTTACTGGTCTTCCGTTTGAGCTGTTTAAAGTTAGTTCGGTAGAAATAAAAAAATAGTGCGTGGAGTCCCTCCGCGCGGAAGAAGTGAAACTTCGTAATGTGGAAATGAAAGTGCGTGGAGTCCCTCCGCGCGGAAGAAGTGAACCTTCGTAATGTGGAAATGAAAATAGGAAGGGGTAGAAATTGATTTTTAGTGAACTCATATTGTTTCTTTAAGACAAACTTCTTCACTCTCGCTCTGTCTCTTTCTATTCCCCCTCCCCAGGAGCGTTGAACTTTTAAGCGTAGATCTGATATTATGATGGAGCCGGATGATGACCACTGAAACTCCATGATGGCGAATGCTGAGATAATGGCGTTCGGGCTAGTTTGTTTCGTACTTTTAAACACAAATGATGACGAGTGTCTGATGTTGAAGCTGGAAGGTTACCACTGGTATGGGTACTCCATGACATACCTATAATACTAAGACAGTCGGGTTTAGGCTCGTATTGAGTCCTCTTGAGCACTTTCTATTACAAATTATACCGAGTATCGGAAGGTTACCACAGAAGCTCCATTACAAGAAGTGCTAAGATACCTAATCAGGTGTGGACTCGTTTATTTCGAGAAAATATGATAAGTACACGTAATGACAAGCATCTGAATATGAAACCGGGAGATTACCATTCCAACTCATACCTTCAAAATCAATTCCTTGGTTACACCCACAGCAAACACAGCCTTAAGGTTTTCTTAATGTGTTCACTGGTATTTTGTTTGTACCGCACGAATAACAGACCCACTATTCAAAATAATACCCATTTCAGGTCTTTTTTTTTTTAATAATTCTCACGATGTTTTTGTGAATTACCTTCGTACTCGTGTTTGTCTTATCTAACCGTGTAAATAGCCGATAACCAACCTATGCCACTGCACTTTTGTATCGTGAGACATATTCGTAAACCTCTGGTTTCCTAGGACAGCGGTGTCACATAGCGGCCGTCTCCATACTTCGTACTTACTTCGTACTAGTACGAAGTATGGAAACGGCCGCTATAATACGGCTTAAATCCTAGCTTAAATCATTGTTTGTTCTGTCACATTTGTTAATCTTTTGTCCTCGAATGTTTAACCTCTGTCAATGCGGCTCTGTACATGTCTGTAAATGAACTTACTGAATTTTCGTGAATTAATTGTGTTTTTTAATTCTTCCAAACATTATTTTACTAAGTTACAATTACAACATTTCTTCCACCTTGCACGTAAAACATATTGCTACTCATAATAGCGCAATGCCATTTTAAGTAGCTCCCTCTTACGAATATTACAAGACACCCGTAAGTTAGTATGATGGCGCATTTCGTTTTTGAGTGCGAGTCGAATGATAAATTGAAGTTATACCAAAGTGCGCTTGTCGTTTCAGAAAAGGAAGGCTTTCTTCGTATTGGTTCTCTGAACGTTCGCGTTAAGAAGACTACCGAAGCATTCAGTAATTTCTTGGGCGTCGGTGCTACTCGTTCATCGGCCTACATCCCTAAATCAGCCAGGGACCGGCATATGGACCATCGCCGCTCTGAGGACGGCGAGCTACACAAAACTTGGGGATCTGCTGATAACATCCAGGTGGGTTTATGTTTATTTACTCGTATGTACCAAGATAACAGTTATTTTCACTTCGGTTCCTAGAACGTTAAGAAGATAACCGAAGCATTCAGTAATTCATAAGCACCTGAATTAACAAGAGACAGGCCCATGGATCGTCGCTCAAATGACGCCAAGCTGCACAAAACTTATAGTTCTGCTGAGAACATTCAGGTGATTCAGGTAGGTTTTATATTTGAATTTCTATACCAGCGCGTACATACCACAGAACGATAGAACGTTCAATTATACTTCTTTGGACTTGGCACGACTTGAACGTTGGTCTTTATATCCATGGAGCGACCCAAAACTTGCAAATCGGCTCACACATAACATTCAGAAAAACGACCGCGTTCTTGTGAGGTCGGAGAGTCGCACAAATATCGCACAAGTTTGTGTATAGAAGCCATTCTTCCGATACTTATGTTATGCGTTTGTAAAGTATAAAATACAATACAAAACAATACTTTATGGCACACCAATAAGAAAAATATTACATGAGAAATCTTAAATTAAACAATGGTAGACAATAGGCGGACTTATCGCTAAAGAGCGATCTCTTCCAGACAACCTTTGGGTAGCGGAGAATACAAAATTAAACAGAAAATAGTAGGTGAGATAAAAACTTTTAAGTAATTTGAGAAGTAATAAAGAAATGTCATACAAAATATTAAAGACAGATAGGTCATAGGTACACATACACAAATAAGTATCTATATATATATATAAACATACATAAACGTACATACATACAAAAAGGAAGAATGAAAAGAATATCACAGCTAACATTAGACTTATAATGAAAAACGACAGCATAGAATTATATAAGGACTTAGGCTACGCACAGTCTATTAATAGAAAATAAATAATGTCCGACTGTGCTAAAGAAAATCATAAGCCTGCAATTTTTTCTA
Source organism: Apotomis capreana (assembly GCA_947623375.1). Taxonomy (NCBI): domain Eukaryota; kingdom Metazoa; phylum Arthropoda; class Insecta; order Lepidoptera; family Tortricidae; genus Apotomis; species Apotomis capreana. The sequence goes on from OX392498.1 coordinate 51,853,661, forward strand.
GTCCGGACGAAACGAGAAGGAATTCTACTTTTTAGCTGAAGCTTAATACGTCAAAAGAAATGTTTCACGGCCTGTTTCAGGGTTAGTCATTACATTACATTTTGACTACGCGTTTGGCTCGGTTTGTAGACACCTGCCTACTGAGCCGGCGGTCTGGGGTTCGAATCCCGGCCAGGGAAAATATTTGTGTGATGAACTCGAATATTTGTGCTTGGGTCATGGTTGTTCTATGTATTTAAGTACGAGTATATATCTAAATATATAAAAAAGCTTGTAAAAAAGAAACTGACTGACTGACATATCAACGCACAGCCCAAACCGCTGATTCTAGAGAGTCCAAATTTGGCAAGTAGGTTCCTTATAAGGTGTAGGGGTGCACTAAGAAAGCATTTTTCAAAATTCACCCCCTAAGGGGGTGAAATGTGGGTTCAAAGTTTGTATGGGGAAACAAGATTAGTTAGACTATTTTATTCGAAACTTCACAGGAGTATCCCTAACGATAAATAAATAAACACGTGTTTCAGGTTTTTTGAAAACTCAACCCCTAAAAGGGCAAAATATGGTGTCAAAGTGTGAAAATCAACATGGGTATTGTTTCTATGGTTTATCGGGTCGCTGATTACGAAAACAATAACGATTGTAATATTCAACGTGACGGACGTGAATTACCATCTCCCCTGCTGGGGTGAAATGGGGTTGAAATTTCTAAATACTAAACCGCTGGTTCTACAGAGTCCAAATTTGGCACGTAGGTTCCTTGGTGTAGGGGTGCATTAAGAGAGATTTTTTCAAAATTTACCCCCCCAAAGGGGTGAAATGGAGGTCCAAAGTTTGTATGAGGACACAAGATTAGTTAGACTATTTTATTCGAAACTTCACAGGAGTATTTCTTACAATAAATGAGAAAACACGTGTTTCAGGTTTTTTGAGTTATCAACCCCTAAAGGGGAGAAATGTGGTGACAAAGTCTGAAAATCAACATGGGTAATTGGGTATTGCTTTTATGGTTTATCGGGTCGCTGATTACAAAATTCCAAAGATTTTAAAATCCAACGTGGCGGACGTGAATTACCATCTCCCCTGTTGGGGTGAAATGGAGTTGAAACTAAATACTAAACCGCTGGTTCTAGAGTCCAAATTTGGCACGTAGGTTCCTTATAAGGTGTAGGGGTGCACTAAGAGAGAATTTTTTTTAAGTTCGTCCCCCAAGGGGTGAAATGGGGGTCCAAAGTTTGTCTGGGGAAAAAAGATTAGTTAGACTATTTTATTGAAAACTTCCAAGGAGTATTTCTAACGATAAATTTGTAAACACGAGTTTCGGGTTTTTTGAGAATTCAATCCCTAAAAGAGAAGAATGTGGTGACAAAGTCGGAAAATCAACAAGGGTAATGTTTCTATAGATTATCGGGTCGCTGATTACGATAACAACAATATTGAAATATAACAACAATACTGAAAATAAACAGGGGTATTGTTTCTATGGTTTGTCGGGTCGCTGATTACCAAAACAACAACGATTTTAAAAACAAACGTGGTGGACGTGAAATACCCTCTCGCCTGTTGGGGTGCGATGGGGTTGAAATTACTAAATATGAGTATGGCTATCATTTTTATGGTTTCTTGGGACGTTAATTACGAAAATGCCATCGATTTTGAAATTTTATATTGTGGACATGAAAATTCTTGAAAGCATATGCGCCAAATTGCAATTTAATCGGTCCAGTAGTTTTGCAGGAAATCGGTTGTAACAGACGGACTGACAGACAGCTACACGTGATCCTATAAGGGTTCTATTTTTACTTTTGAGGTATGGAAAGAGACCCGCGTTATCCTTATAGATTAAAAAAATAGTATTTGGTGCCATCTCGATCGTCTTCAATCGGTACCTAGGCCAGCGCGGGCGGCGCGTTAGGACGGGAGGAGTAATCATCGGAAAACTTCCTGCATCCGTAATAAATACATTCAAGCCTTTCAACAATTTCGGCTCAGAATAATATTTTTTTCATTCATCAACGAAGTGTACCTCAATATCTTACAATAGAACATGACGTAACTTAGAACATGGCTTAGAATCATTAAACCAACCTCGAATATCCCAAGTCGATAAGCGAAGGCTCGGCATATATAAAAGCTTTATACAAATAAAATGCACACATATCCCGGCGTCTTAGCTTCACTTCGAGTTATGAATTTTAAAGTGAACATTATTTGGATACAGTAAAAGCTGGGATCGCTTGATTTGAGTGCTTGAGTTTTTGGTTTGGTTTGATAAAGTGGAGTTGTGTAGAAAAGAAGAAAAAATTGTAGAAAAAGAAAAGTATTTCCCAAAATATTAGAAAAGCGAAAGTCTGTGTATGTTTGTTACTTCTTCACGCTAAAACGGCTGGACGGATATGCTTGAGGGATACTCGTATGCAGATTGCAGTTTATACCCTAACTTAACAAATTGCCTACTTTTTATCCTGAAAAAAAAAGAGCATGGTTCCCGTAGGATAATGTATATTATATAGGAACGCGGGCGAAGCCGCGGGTTAATGCTAGTTTATCTATATAAGTATGTATATCGTCGTCTAGTACCCATAACACAAGCCTTCTTGAGCTTAATTTGGGACTACATAGATCGATTTGTGTGAGGTTGTCCGATATTTATTTATTTATTACCAAGGTCCGGAATTTTTCATAGCAAATGTCAATCTTTGAGAGGGTTCGACCAAAGTGTTTTATCGACTATCGATAAATAATTTTCACTTAACGAAACATCGTTAAAGTAATGAAATCATGCTTTTGGATATATACAGTGGCGTTCAGCTAATTAGCGACATCATTATTTTATTCCATACAACTGTATATTAAATATGACTTTAGAAATTCTATGAACGACGTAAGATGCAGTTGACCAATTTTATTATTAACTAGGACGTGCTGGCAACTTTGTCCGTGTATTTTTTTTATTAACTGACGACGGATAAAAAGTATCCTATAACCATCTTTGGATGTCTAGCTATCCCTGTACCAAAATTGGTTAAAATCTGTCCAGCCGTTTCGGCGTGATCAGAGGACATAGGAAATTATGATCAACAGATGGCGCCAGACAGGCATGGTGGCGCCGCGCGTCCATACAAAACAAATGACGATCGTGCATCACGCTATTAAGATTTTTCCTCAAAATGGTGACCCCTCTCCATAGAAAATATATGTTCAATACAAATCTAGAATTTTATAATAGTATAGATAACATAGTAGACGCGTGTTTAAACAAGTTTCAGCAGAGTGCAAATGAAATTTCTGTAAAACCTATATTTTTTAAATAGGCATATGTATATTCCGTTTCTAATTTAAATTAAAATATGGAGTTGTAAAAAATGTTAATTTGAACATGTCTAGTTTCTAAAGTACAACTTTTACACAAACTTTATTTTTCCTTTTTTAAACACCTATACTCCCGTTTAAACACCCATACTTCATGTACACATTTTTCAACAAATTTCCAAAGTTATTTAATATGCAGTTGTATGGAATAAAATAATGATGTCCCTAATTAGCTGAACGCCACTGTATATATCCAAAAGTTCATTTCATTGGTTTAACGATGTTTCGTTAAGTGAAAGCTATTTATCGATAGTCGATAAAACACTTTGGTCGAACCCTCTCACAGTTTGATTTTTGCTATGAAAAATTCCGGACCTTGTTTATTACATATAACGTCTTCGTGTACGTACAAATATCCTTGTTTGTATTATTTCAGAAGGATGACAAACTAATGCCGCCCCCCACGAACAGCGGCAAAGTGAGGCGACGCGGGGCCACCGGCCGGCGTGGGCTGGGCGCCCACAGCCGAAGCACGCCGACCACTCCTGACCAGGTAGGTGTACAAGTACATACATACTTACTCATAGTATAGGTTGGTGTATAAGTACAGCAAGCAAGTTTGAGGTACGATTGTGGATCACCACAACTACTTTTGAGACAGGACTTTAAATATAAGACTTACTTTCAACAGTTGAACCGACGACATCTGCCATGGGCCGAGCAAGCCGAAATTTAAAACGGCTTTGAAAGGCTGTTACAAACACTTGAGTTACATCATGCTCACGTGACGTGTCACTCAAGTGTTTATCATACTAGACTTAGACTTATCAAGTATTTACTTATTTTGTATGTAGTTATAAAATAGAGACTTTATTAAAATTAATCTTCTGCACTTTGATTAATAATAATAAAATTAAAAAGCCTTGTGATGAAGCCTGATTTAGTATGTTACTTGGTAGAAGGATACTTAGACGACACGCTTGGCGCAGTTTGTAAGCACTTGCCTTTTGAGCCGGTGGTCCCGGGTTCGAATCTCGGCCAGGGCAAATATTTGTGTGATGAACTCGGATATTTGTGCTTGGGTCATGGTTGTTCTATGTATTTAAGTATATATTTATCTATATAAGTATGTATATCGTCCTCTGGTACCTATAACACAAGCCTTCTTGAGCTTAATTTGGAACTAGATCGATTTGTGTGAGGTTGTCTGATATTTATTTTATTTTTTATTTTATTTTAAACATCTGTCATAAACTAATTATCTCAGAAGTGCGTGCGATCATGTGACATTCGCCATTCTCGCATCGGTCAACATAGTCATCAAGCAATTCAAAATTATTCCATAGTACAGGAGCAATGTTTATTTAATTACTTAGACGTTTTGAACGTGATGTTACGTTCATGGTCTCGAAGGGACTGCGGTAATTGAATAAACACTTTTTGAACGCGATTGTCCCGTTTTGTTAAAATAATGTACGAAAATCGTGTAAGTTTAAGTTTAGGTCTTTTATATGTCAAATGCAAAGTTAAATACACTATAATCTCACTCATCCGGCACCTCAATAGACCGGCACGTCCAATAATCCGGCACCCTCCGCCCACGCCTCCCTTGCCCCTCTGAGTCTAAGCGCTCCGGTCGCTGCGTCGTCGTCTAGCAGTCTAACATCAAAACCTCTCTATAATCCAGTAATCCGAACATTCCAGTAATCTGGCACCCTCTGGTTTTTATTAGTGCCGGATTAGTGAGATTATACTGTAAATAAAAATCTACCCTAGCTGTACACTACGAAGTTGACCGAAGTCCGAGGCAATGTTTGGGTTTAAGCAGCGAAGATCAACTTCGCGAGTAGTCGTGTGGGTAACAATCCTAAATGAGTCGCCGCGCTTTTAGCTTGCTCTCACCTATGGCTTGCTACTCCGCTGGTCAATGGCAGTCGTAGTCGGGGGCGTAAGGCAGCTATTACACTTTCCTAAATTAGTCACTGACGAGTTATCTTCATACGTGTCTCACATATTGCTGCATCCCTCTCGGCAGTGACTAATTGATGCACCTTCTAATTATTTCATTGTGCTTACAGCCACGGGCGCGTATCAACAGCAGCGAAACCGGCGACTCCGACTCCGATTCGGCTGCCGGGTTCCACTCCGCGTGGAGGGCGGCGCGCGCCTCTAACTATACCTAGCCTATTACCCTCGTTTTATGTTACATTCTGTTCTGGCTTTATTTTTATAATTACGTTTACTACTGCATATCACAAGGTAAGAGCAGGAAAGAAGAAAGGGAGCTTGGATTTAAAAAGGTAACTTAAATCACTACTATCGTCGGTCATTTACAATACAACGTATCACCTGGTGACAACCAAAACACTAAAATTTACGTCAGCATTTCAAAACCTCGTATCTAGTTTGTAGATTGATACGAGATTTATTTGTTACTTGGTAAGTTTTGGTTGTCAACAGACGGATAATGGTATCAATCAGTATGTAATCGCTATGCGATAAATAAATGCATCGTAAATGACTGACGATTATAACAGCGCTAATAAAGGTATCTGTCAATATACCTAATACCACAAATGCATGGACTTCTACTGTATAAAGTTGGGTACAGATGTTTTCAAGCGTTTCATAGTTGCGTCTCGTACCATCGCGTAGCGTACGCTTTGTCTCTATACCCTTCTCTAATACCACAAATACATCGACTTTGAAAATTTTATGAAGTTGGGTACAGATGTTTTCAAGCGTTTCATAGTTGCGTCTCGTTGCGTCTCGTACCATCGCGTAGCGTACGCTTTATCTCTATACCCTTCTCTAATACCACAAATACATCGACTTCGAAAATTTTATGAAGTTGGGTACAGATGTTTTCAAGCGTTTCATAGTTGCGTCTCGTACCATCGCGTAGCGTACGCTTTATCTCTATACCCTTCTCTAATACCACAAATACATCGACTTCGACAATTTTATGAAGTTGGGTACAGATGTTTTCAAGCGTTTCATAGTTGCGTCTCGTACCATCGCGTACGCGTGGCGTACGCTACGCTTACTGCTGAACAAACAGTTGTTCCATGAATTAACTAGATGGCGTCGTAACACGTTCAGTTGTTTAATGTTGGAAAATAACCGCCGATCGGCGCGCCGTATAGGCTTCAAACTTCAAACGATATCAGAACAAATCTTGCAATTATCTATGTATGTTGCCATAGTAACAGTCAAGGATATGTAATACAGAATGTGTACTTTCTTAGATGTCCGCCAGGGTCAATAGCCACGAGTAGCGTTGGCTTAAATAAAAGAATGATAGAGACATTTATTGATATTTTCCAAAAAAGTGCCTTTACAAACACTTTTTTGGAAAACGTGATATGCAGAACATTTAACATACTTAGTTAATCGCGTTATTAACGTAAGCGTCTTGTCAGCGTCGTAAGTTTCTTTAAGCTATTTTATTAATAGGTGTATTTCTGTGTCAGAATTGATTACTGACTTATTTGTGATAAATTATTGATTACTCGTATAATTGATTTCTCAATATAGACAATGTAAAAATTTCTTGCAGACTATATTTCAACTATTATTTTTCATGTAATTCTTTATAAATCTCGGACACGAGATGGTTATTTACTAATACAATGAATTTTGGTATTTTACTTATTGTTATTGATATTTTATTATAGGTTGCCATATTTTATTAGGTACTTTTTTTTTTGGAAAAGCTATTTTCACCAATAATTTTGAATTTACCCTAATGTAGCTCAATTTACCGACCTACCTTTGTATGCGTTGAGCTCACTGTGAGGATCGACACAGTTTATTTTTCAAAGTAGTTGGTCTGTTACTACTAATATTTAATGTTATTAATGAATTTTAACATCTTAGACATAAGTAATTGTTTTAAGTAAATATATCGACCAGTGGTGTGGTTTCACATCATTCGCTAACAGCGGGCGTGGCCTAAGAACAAACTTGTATGACGGTGAACGCACAATGCGTTGCTGGCAGTGAATGTGTTAAGCTTCTACGAGGATAAGCCGAAGTAAGTTTCACTTACTTTTCCTTCTAGACCATTAAAACGAGCTTGAATATTTCAAACAAAGGCCTTTCAGTCTTTTACAGACTATACAAACAGTGCAGTGTCAGGAAAACAACGGTTTCCATTGCTATGCAAGCCAATACGAGAACGTCACACGCGACCACAGGCTTGGCAGATGTAATGCCGCGTCCACATGCTTGGCAAACAACGGCAAACTTACAGGACGCAGTTATACGTTAGAGTGAGACGGAACTACGTCGTTCTCACTCTAACATATAACTGCGTCCTGTTAGGTTTGCCGTTGTTTGCCAAGCATGTGGACCCGGCATAACAATGATCTGCAAACGGTGAGAAAGGAACCGCTTTAAGTCAGAGTCAGACTGACTCGGTACAGTCTATTCACGACGCAGTCCAGTGCGCCCGCGTCACCCTCCACAAATTACTCCTGTGGTGCGGAGATACTCCCATAAGCAGGTTATAATCCAACACAAAGTCCGACTACTGGTAGTGAGGGCTAACCAGCCCAAATACAGTTCAAGTCATGTTTAAAAAAAGGTGAACCGAGCTAATGTCTTTTGGCACGTTTGGTTGCTAGTTTCCTGAACCATGCCTCATCTAAGGGTAACCCAACACACACAGAGACAACACAGTTAAATATACCATGATACAGGAAAATCGATAGCAATCAAATTCTGTGAACACCACGCCACTGTGGGTTATTCAAGGCTCACAAACAATGTTTACAAACAATACCTTTAGCGATAGATTCCAGCTGCTTTTTCGCCGTTATATCTACTGTAGTTTGATCCAATGTTATATTATAAGTAACAATCACAATTGAGATAATCTTGAAACAGCGTAGTTACAGCCGCGAAATAATAAGCTTCGTAACATCATCATATAAAGTGAAAAAGTGACGAACCTTATCATTTCCCCTACTATACAAACCATACCGTAAAACTACCTAACTATAGTTTAGTCCACACAACAACGAACTACTAACTGGTCCTAATTATCTTGAAAATTATTCGTTACTCGTAATATGTGGCAGTAGGTGAGTAGGCCTTTTTTTGAGGATGTTACGATCCTATTTTTTTATTGGCATCAAATGTGTATTTGGAACTAAATACATTTAGAGTGCTCTAAGAGTCAGAAACCACTGTTAGAGTTCGACATAACTAACGAGCGCCGAAAACGCTCCATACAAATGGCGAGCGGGCCGTGACGTCATCATCCAAGAAAGAAAACAATATATGTCGGTGAATCAATTTTTTTGTGTTGTTTACTCTGTCCCCGTTGTCCAAGTGACATCTTCATACTGTTTCATAGAAAAATGCTTAGGTTGTCCGAGGGACAAATTTTGCGTAATCATAGCAACAAGGTGCTCTTAAAAGTTGATTCGGTTACCCTTGAATCGCCGACACTCGTTACGTCGAATTTTACTTCAAAGATAACGTTTCAAGTATTTTCATTTCATCGACAACTCACTTAATCGAAATTTCATTACGAGTATTTTTACATCACGAATTTTCAAATGGCGTATGATTCATTACACAGATGTATTATTTCATAGAAGTACGTTTCATATTTATCGTTTAAATTCTTTTTAAATTACATAAAACTTACTTCACGTAATATCATTTTACTTGCATGTACGGGTCCAGCTCGCTACAACTAAAATGGAAAATATTTTATAGGGATATAAAAAAAAACTAACCTTACCTAACCCGGCCGAGTCGGCTCTGCTCTGTAAGGTGATTGATTCACCTCAACCTATTCTCAAACTTTAAATGATTCACCTTTCAGAGCAGATCCGACTAGGCCGTTTTTTTTATTGGAGCGGAGCGAGCGAAGCTCCCATGGATCGACTCGAATGGACTTTGTAACAATGCGCAGATCTCAGCGAGTTCTCAACCGATTTTAGAAATTTTTGTTTTAAAATGCAAAAAATAAATTTCGCTAGGTCGTGACGAAGAGAAAATTTCGAAAAAAAAAAAAAACTCCGCTCCAATCTATGGTGCAAGCTTAGCCGGTGGCTGACTCTGCATCGACCTAGTTGGAGCGAAGCTCCCATGGATCGACTCGAATGGACTTTGTAACAATGCGCAGATCTCAGCGAGTTCTCAACCGATTTTAGAAATTTTTGTTTTAAAATGCAAAAATTAAATTTCGCTGGGTCGTGACGAAGAGAAAATTTCGAAAAAAAAAAAAACTCCGCTCCAATCTATGGTGCAAGCTTAGCCGGTGGCTGACTCTGCATCGACCTAGTATCCCTAAAAAACGCTCCTTTTGTTGTAGTTGATGATCACATTAAATATTATTCGAAGAAATGAAAATCGATGTAATGTACTTCCTCCATTTAAAAAATATACGAAATGAATCCTCGTTCAAATAATATTCCTGGAAAAGTTTTTCGACGAATTAATAAAATTGAAATGAACTGTCGATGAGATAAAATTACACTAAATGAAAATACGCGAAGTAAAAATTCGGCGAAACGTTTTCGGTGAAATGATATTCGATGAAAAGTTTGTCGGCGAAACAACGGGCACCCGTTGATTCACCCATGTATGGAAAAAAAAGTTAATTTTCAGTTTGACTTGACCATGAAATAGAGCGTTGAAGTGCAACCATGTACGAGTACAATTATTATTTTGTTGAATTATAAGGATATTGATAACTTCAAATTTGTTTTTAGACTTCTACAGAGTTTTCTTGCATTATATTTGGAACTTCCGTATCACTGAATGTCAAATGATGAAAAAACACGTATTTAAAAAAACATCTCGACTACTTTGATTTAAATAACCATAGACGATAAGCTAAAAGTGAAATGACATGTTAGTATTAGGTTCGTACACCTTTTGCGATGGTAAAAGTCGGTCATCTTTCATAGGAAAAAACTCAGATATATGATAGATTTTTTTGCCGCCACTGCATCTTTATAGAAATTAATGAGTTTTGCTTTGGACCATAGCTGGGTGATTGTACTATAGTGGGGTGATTGGACTAAAGGCGGGTAGATTTTCGGTATCTTACATTTTGTTCTAATATAAATGTGAACTCATCGATGTTATTGTTATAACTTTTTTGGCCCCATCAAACCCCATGTAGAACGTAGAAAAATGTATTTGTTACGTGTTTACTAGCATTTAAAGTTATTCTAGTTAACTATGTGTATTGATGGATTGTTGTTGAACTGTGTACTAATTATTTCAACCGACTCTTACTAACACATGTTCATGTATCTAGTTTGCTGTCTAAAATCTAGGTGTAATTGATTTCAATCTGCAAATCTTGTTTATACAGCAACCAAATTTTAAGAATTCAGTGTAAACTTGATCTTGTTTTTTTAATGAGAGTCATTTGAAGTGAAGTTTTTTATTTTAATAAACACACCCTGGGGTTAACTGTGCACGAATACTGTCGGCCTAGTGTTTCATTAGCTAGACGACGCGGTTGGCTCGGTTTGTAGAGACCTGCCTACTGAGCCGGCGGTCCCGGGTTCGAATCCCGGCCAGGGCAAATATTTGAGTGATGAACTGGAATATTTGTGCTTGGGTCATGGTTGTTCTATGTATTTAAGTATATATTTATCTATATTAAGTATGTATATCGTCGTCTAGTACCCATAACACAAGCCTGCTTGAGCTTAATTTTGGGACTAGATCGATTTGTGTGAGGTTGTCTAATATTTATTTATTATGTATTTTTATTTATTTATTAATATATTACTTAATACGCGGATGTAATATTCGTAATAAAGTGACTGGTGAGTTCCTCATAAAGTTATAAATGTAAGTTAATTGGTTCTGTGTATCATTTCCATGCAATTTATTGATAGATTATCGTTTTTATAAATAGGCGCATTGTAAGACGTCGAGTTGCGGAAAACTAGCCCGCGATAACCTATAACCTATAGATTATCGTTAAAGTTTCTAACTCCATCCTACAACAAAATGACGTCACAAACTTGATTATGAAATATATTATGTAGTTATTGTTCCAAAAGCACAATTTTGAAACTGTGATATCCAGTAGTTTTTGTGAACTGGGAATGACCTAGTTTACTTTAAAAGGAATTGATGACCAACCCTATCATAAGGTAAAAAATGTGTTCGTAATAAAAAAAAACATAAGAAATGTCCTCTTGTATGTTGTGGTGTACATAGTCGCAGACTTTAAATCGTGAAATAAGCAGCAATCTTACACACAAAAAATAACCGACTTCAATTTACTCTAAATCAATAAAATAAAAAAATAATCTACTAAATCGATTCAAAATTGGCGGAATGATCGCGTAACATACAAAATATACCGTCGATTTGAGACCCTCCTTTTATTAATTGGACTGAAAAGTAATAACATTTATATGAAGTTACTCTTAAACTGAAAAACAAAATAGATCATTTGACAATATGGTACCTTCTCTGTTCGATGAACGTAACGTGAGGCTCTGTATCCGTTCAAAAATCCTGATTGTTATAGTCATTGTACTCTATGATTAAACATGTGTCTCAAATAATATCAATGTTACGACTTAGAACAGGGCTATTGAAATTTATTGGTGTATATTTGGAACCTACAGGTTGAATTTTTCAGAGATAATTTTTGTTCCAAAAACTAATCGCAATTGACAAAATTCAGGCAGAAAACTGTTTTTTTTTTCAACGTATTTTCTACTGCACGCAATGAAAGCATGAAATAGCTATGTTTCTTTCTAGAACTCAGGGAAGAGTATCATTTACTTAAGAAGTTGTTTTAAAATATCAATATATTTGTCATAATATGAAAAAAATAAAATTTAAAAGGAAGAAGGCCTCCTAATTCAAACTTAACAATTGCTATGGTGATAGCACTAAATGATTATGAGTAAGCGGTCAAGTTACGGAGATTTTGACTGTCACATGAATTTAAAGTCTGTGACTATACATGTATCTGAGATCTGTGTGTAGTTAGGAAAAATCGATTTCCTATATCGAACATCTATTCACACACTTTACCCACATCACATACACACATGAAAGAGCGACATACTTATTTGTACTGAAACGTATTTCGATGACATGAGGAAAGAAGGGAAGAATGAGTCTACCCATATTTTTACACATTTAAGTACCCGCGCCTCATAAATAAATGCCAAATTTAAACGCACAATTTGTATTTTTTTTTGAGTAGGGTGTTGATAGTGTCTAATGTATTGTCACTTTTTTTTTTCATTGTAAAATCAGGTATATTATGTAAGGCCAGGATGTAAGGGTTTATATTAAATGTCAATAAAATAATGTCAATGTCTAGTGTGATTGTTGTAGTCACTACGTAAATGTGTAGACGATCAAATCGTTAGGTATTATTGTTTTAATTTCAGACATTCCAATGCGATGCTTTAAAATTTCCTCGTTTTTTTAAACCTATTTGAAATATTACAAAACAGGTTACATTGTTTTAACTATTACCTACCTGTCCCGTTATGTGTGAGGTCACCTGAGGCTCTTGCGACAATCAAGGCATATACGCCTTTTGATTATATCATAGAAATGCAACACTTTTAATACCATCGCTCTATTTTATATTAAGGCTTCTTATCTGTTTAAAAATGCTGATTATTTTAGACATTTTCCTCTATGATCAAACATGTTTCTTAACATATTATCAATGTTACTACTACTACTACTAATGTTAGAACAGGGCTATTGAGATTTATTGGTATATATTTGAAACCTTCAGTTTGAATTTTTCATTAATAATTTTTGTTTCAAAAACTACTCGAAATTACTACTACAATATCCACGCAGAAACTGTTCATTTATGGTTCCGTAGTCAACTAGGAACCCTTATAGTTTCGCCATGTCCGTCTGTCCGTCCACGGCTTAGCTCCGTGATCATTAGTACTAAATCCGTATCATTGGTAAAAAAAATAAAAAATAAAAACGTATTTTTCGGGTACCTCTCCTACACCTAGAGTGAAGGTGATTTTTTTTTTCGTTCCAACATTAATGTGTGGTGTGTCGTTGGATAGTTCTTTTAAGAATAATAGGGGTCTCCAAACATTATTTTTTGATAAAGTCAGCGGTTTTGTAAATATTCGCTACCCTACACTGAGCGCGTGGCCCGACATGCTCTTCGCCGGTATTTTCAACTTATTTTCGACTGCAAGCAATGAAAGCATGAAATAGCTTAGGTATGTTACTTTCTAGAACTTAGGGAAAAGAATTTTTCACTTCAAAAAGTTGGTTGAAATTATCAATATATTTGTCATAATCAAGGTCCGGAATTTTTCATAGCAAAAATCAAACTGTGAGAGGGTTCGACCAAAGTGTTTTATCGACTATCGATAAATAGCTTTCACTTAACGAAACATCGTTAAACCAATGAAATGAACTTTTGGATATATACAGTGGCGTTCAGCTAATTAGGGACATCATTATTTTATTCCATACAACTGCATATTAAATAACTTTGGAAATTTGTTGAAAAATGTGTACATGAAGTATGGGTGTTTAAACGGGAGTATAGGTGTTTAAAAAAGGAAAAATAAAGTTTGTGTAAAAGTTGTACTTTAGAAACTAGACATGTTCAAATTAACATTTTTTACAACTCCATATTTTAATTTAAATTAGAAACGGAATATACATATGCCTATTTAAAAAATATAGGTTTTACAGAAATTTCATTTGCACTCTGCTGAAACTTGTTTAAACACGCGTCTACTATGTTATCTATACTATTATAAAATTCTAGATTTGTATTGAACATATATTTTCTATGGAGAGGGGTCACCATTTTGAGGAAAAATCTTAATAGCGTGATGCACGATCGTCATTTGTTTTGTATGGACGCGCGGCGCCACCATGCCTGTCTGGCGCCATCTGTTGATCATAATTTCCTATGTCCTCTGATCACGCCGAAACGGCTGGACAGATTTTAACCAATTTTGGTACAGGGATAGCTAGACATCCAAAGATGGTTATAGGATACTTTTTATCCGTCGTCAGTTAATAAAAAAAATACACGGACAAAGTTGCCAGCACGTCCTAGTTAATAATAAAATTGGTCAACTGCATCTTACGTCGTTCATAGAATTTCTAAAGTCATATTTAATATACAGTTGTATGGAATAAAATAATGATGTCGCTAATTAGCTGAACGCCACTGTATATATCCAAAAGCATGATTTCATTACTTTAACGATGTTTCGTTAAGTGAAAATTATTTATCGATAGTCGATAAAACACTTTGGTCGAACCCTCTCAAAGATTGACATTTGCTATGAAAAATTCCGGACCTTGGTCATAATATGAAAAAAATAAATTTAAAAGGAATAAGGCCTACACAGCAAATAGTGGCAGTAAGGGGAAGTAGGTATGTGTCGTCTTACAAAATAGCCTCGGGTGACCTTAATAGAATCCTGAAAAAATATTTTTTTACACCTCACGTGGTTGGATTTTCATATTTAATTATATAAATATATTATATATATATAGATTATATTACATGTTAATTTATCATAAAGTTCCCATGTGTATAAACTTTAATTTTTACAAAAAAAAAACCTTAGAGTAACAGCCACAGCGCAGTGTAGGTTACTGTTTATATTTCAGACCTTCCAATGTGATGCTTTAAATTTACCCCGAACTTTATATTGAATATATTTGGAATATTTCAATACATGATACGTTGTTTTATTTGTTACTTACTATAAATTAGAATATCCGCAATCCTCGTAACCGTTTCAACCCTTTGACCGCCAAGGACGGCAAATCACGTCATCGGGAATTCGTGCCACTGACGCCAACGACGCCTATTGACGTCAAAAATTTCAATGGTCAAAAACATGCTAATTCAAACCACTATCTGTGTTTTTCAGTCTCTGTTGATTTTGGAGCACTTTATTTTTTTTTTGGTTTGGCGTCAGTGGCACGGTGAATTGCTTTGCCGCTTGGCGCTCGAAAGGTTAGCTCAGAGGCGGGTAAAAAATACCCAATCATAATATTTTTTTTTATGGGATATTTTGTGTCTCACAAGTTCATCACGGCTCCTGTCATGCATTAAACATCTTCAATTGCTTAAAATTATTTGTTATGGTGTTACTCTGACTTGGAGAGAAATTTAATAAAATCTTGCAAATTCGCACTAAGTATTGAGCTTTGAAAGAACTTGTTTATCGGTTAGATGTTCACTTCGTCAAGGGGGATTCACTCCGCGCCGCGAGTCACGAAATATACATACAAATTTCGGGTCACAATTGTGACCCGGCCCGCCCATCGCTCCGCCTTTATTCGGCTAGGGTCTGCACGTTCGAAGTGGAGCCAACGCATCGATTATATTTTTATTATTTACATATTTTTATGATTATTTATTATTTTCAACCGACTTTTAAAACGAAAAGATTCAGTGTTCGTCTGTATTGTTTTTTTTTGTTACCGATTTTCTCCGTAAAATGTAAACCGATTGAATAAAAATGTTTTATTAATAAGAGTATACAACTACGGTTTTCCCACTGTCATTAAGTTGGGATCTGATGATGACACTTACCTACTAGATCTCAGGATTGGTTCATAAAATTCTAACAAGCGAAGGTTAGCCCGATACTTCCGATGCACCACATAGGTACTAGTCAGGAGTAAAGCTGGACTTTCATGGCTAGCGGCCGATGCGACAGTCGCGCGCGACTGACGCGCGCGGCTGACGCGTCCGGTTCAACTTTCGTGGGTCGCGTCGCGGCCGATGCGACGGTCGTGCGCGGCATATTGATGTGTCCGTCCAGTGCAGTTGTGTGTGATCTCTATGGCTTCTAAAAATATATTTTGCTAGCAATGCTAGAAGAAGAAGGGGATGACGATTTGCTATTTTATTACAAGCAAATTCTTCCCACACTTTGTCCTTCTTATAAGAATTTCTATAGTCCGGTAAACTACGATCATATAAAAAAGGGCGCTGCGCAACAAAATTAATAAGAATTTCTTCTTTTATGTTAGAAAATGTTACAATATTCGCGATTTTTACCGCGCGTCACGCGTCAGTAGAAGACCAACCGAACACGGCCGCGCTCGGCCCGCGACTGTCGCTACTGACGCGAGCCGCGCGCGGCTCGAGCCGCTAGCCTCGAAAATGGCGCCATATAGTTTCATAGTAACTATTACTGACGCGAGGCCAGGCGACTGTCGCTGAGCGTCAGCCGCGCGCGACAGTCGCATCGGCCGCTAGCCATGAAAGTCCAGCTTAAGGTCGACGCTGCTTAGTTAGTAATTATTATAAAGTTCTAAAATTGTATTGTAAATCAGTATTCTATGAAGAGGTCATTATTAAGGACCACGCACGCTTCGTAATAGTACGAAGTATGGAGACGGCCGCTATATGACGGCACCGCTATCCTAGGAACCGAGCTTAAGGGTGCGGCTCCACTGAAGCGGAATACCACATGTGGAATAGACCAATCACCTGAGTTGAAATCTGTATCTCAGCTCCGCGTCACCTTTATTTATTTATTTAATCTTTATTGCCTAAAAGAAAACTTGTACAAAATGAAATGAAATGAAATAATTTATTCAGTAAATAGGCCACAAGGGCACTTTTACAAGTCAGATTGTGAATCTACCGGCATTTCGCAAGAGGAGACCGCTGTTGAGAAGAAAGCCGAAAGAAACTCAACAGTAAGTCATTTTTTCGTAAATAATACTTAGAACAATTACATTACATTAGTGTTATAACTAATTATTTACATGCGTACACGTATAGGAGATATATAGATACTCCAAATCAGGTGGGAATATTAAAATTAAAATTTAACGATCAATTTTAAATATTAAATATACCCAGAGATGTATAAAGCCTCTAGGTGTCACAACATGCAACAAACTTAATTAATTTAATTCCACAGAGATGTATAAGGTCTCTCGGCGTCAATGTGAATAATTTACAATAGACAATAATTATTAAACCTAAATTTCTTAGAGATGTATAAGGTCTCTAGGCGTCTCTAGGCGCGGACGCGTAAAGGGCGCGTAAAAGGTGGACTTAATGCCACGAGGCATTTTCTACCAGTCAACATTCGGGCCAAGCAGATAAATTGTGGGCGGTGCAACTAACTTAAACAAGTTTTAATAAATAATATTTAGAGAAATACATATATTCATATAATATATACACATATAAATAAATACAGATGAAACATACTAATCTGATAACCTAAGAATTCACAACTCTGCTGGCGTAGAGGTCATGCAAACATTTTTGAAAGCGCATTTGTTCGGAGCTTGTTTGATCTTGAGGGGAAGGCGGTTACCTTTGTGATTGGTCGATTCCGCACATCTCCGCTCCGCTCCCTTTCAGTGGAGACGCACCCTAACGCAACGAGATCCTTCCTACGAGTGTGACTTAGGAACATACTCGTACTCTTTATATTTTTTCGTCAATGGGAAGAAAATCTCACTTCCTGGCCAAGGCAAGTCGTAAAACTTTAGACAAAGCACGGGCGGTAATTCGTAAAGCCCCAGATCGCATATTTATGACACAAACGCTTGCGAACGGGGACTCACGAATTTACCGCCCAGCAGGTTAGGCTATAACTGAAATGTGCTATTAACCCTTTTCGTACATACTTCCTTTTCGAATAGGTACCATTTTTTCTCTCTTTTTTAATTTTTCAACTGTTTCATTTATCTTTCTCCAATATCAAAAACTCTTCCAAATATTGTTTTTGATCTTTTTTAGGGTTCCGTACCTCAATTGGAAAAACCGGAACCCTTATAGGGTCACTTTGTTGTCCGTCCGTCCGTCTGTCTGTCTGTCAAGACGCTTAATCTCGAGAACGCGAGAAATTAACATCATATACTCAGGTGTACCTACTGTCCCTTGAAGCTGTGAAAAAATCAAACTTCTACGTTAACGTGAAAAAAAGATACGGCCGTCTATGTCGCAAAAAACGTACATTTCAACACTCAAGGGAATGAAAACCCCGATGACCTAGAACTATGAAAGGCAAGTAATATCATCACATACTACAAATATTTATAAAAATCTGAAAACTCTACATTCGTAAGAAAATCATAAAAAAATAGTCCTTTTCAAACATCATATTTGGAGAACTCGGTTGCGTTAAGTTTGCACCTAGTTTGTATGCGGCGCGATATATTTCAGATGCAAAATTAACTCATTCAGGCCAATTAAGATGGGATAAGTGAAAGTACGGAACCCTCGGTGCGCGAGTCAGACTCGCACTTGGCCGGCTATTTTTTAGAACCTAGGCTAGGTTTGTTTTATAAAAGTACGAATTACGAACGGAATAATGGAGAAATTATGCAGTATGGGAGACATAATATTAATAAGCTTAATTGATTAGTTAACCGCATCACAGATTATATAATACTAGACCGCATTAAGTATGTACTTCAAAGGTTCATTAACGCTAATTGCTATCCTAATACTTTAAACGAGCAATAGGGATGACGACGTTAGCTCAATATGTCACGGAACAGAAAATCCCACCAAAAACATTCCATGTAAAACTGGCGGCCAAGACTCACATGCTCATAACGCTTTCCCTGTAAGAAAGTTATCAGATCCCAGGAAAAGCCAAGCCCTTAAGCCCTGAGTTGGGTTTCAAAAGTATGGCTTGGCCGTTTCATAGAGTACCGTAAATAAGTCCAACGGTCCGTCTGGCCCATATGCTACCGAATTAAGTTCCATCCCCCCTAGTTTAAGGGGTTGAGGGGTAAAGTTCCAAGTTTAAGAATTATTTTGTTGTTTGTGTACTAATACTACTTAGCTTACATACCAAATTTCAACTTTCTAGGTCATTGAGAAGTTACCCCAGAGGTTTTGATACGTGAGTGTATAAGTGAGTGGTAAAATCGGCGTTTTTTAGCTACTAGTAAAACCTAAAGTATAAAAGCTAGATCAATTAAATTTTGTACATTTCATATGTTTTCTAACTGCTTCTTAACCTGTGAATTTGGGCGCTCCGGTGTTAACTGGGACGAAGCTATGAGGGTTTGAAAATGAGACGAAACGGTTCGAGAAAAGGTAGGTAGTGCCCCGCGGCTTTTTTAGGGTTCCGTACCCAAAGGGTAAAAACGGGACCCTATTAATGAGACTTCGCTGACCGTCCGTCTGTCCGTCCGTCTGTCACCAGGCTGTATGTCAAGAACGGCGATAGCTAGACATAGGTATGAAATTTTCACAGATGATGTATTTCTATTGCCGCTATAACAACAAATACTAAAAATAAAATAAATAAATATTTAAGAGGGACTCCCATAACTACAACAAAACTTGTTATAGATTATGGTACGAAACCCTTCATGCGCGAGTCGGACTCGCACTTGTCCAATTTTTGTTCGTCTTGACGGGGGCACAACCGTGCCCCCGAATAAATTACCTAAGTACACCACAAATATATTTTTTGTACGGTATTTTTTTTGTTTTAATCCAAATGAAACTTTTATATTGTTTTCAGAATCCTCATAACTTAGAAAAACAATAATTATATGATACTTTAACAAAACAATAATTCACGGTGGATTCCTGTATTGTATTGTATTGTATTGTATTGTATTGTATTGTATTGTATAGTCTCTTTATTGCAATTAATTGGTTTCACCATGCAACAATTTATAAATATTCACAACAAATAATTTACAGCCACATCCAATAAAATTATAAAGAACAATCCATTAACAGTAAAATTACAAATTACAACATTAAATTCATACAATAAAATTACAAATTCCAGATATTAAATCCGTAAACAGCATATATATATAATTAAATAACACAGTAGTTACTGTGAAATTTTCTTGGATATATAAATTTATGTTGTAGTCAAACATTGAGGCTCCGGTGCTCCTAGATTTGGTCTGACATCAAATCTCAGTCGAACTCCAAATCAATAGCTTTGACTTACGATGTTTTTTATAATCCTAGGCGATACTAATTTGGACAGTCACACGCCGAAATTTAATGAAATCGGGGATAGATACTAATAAAAATATAAAGAACCTTCTTATATACAAATAATAGGTACCTAGCCATAGTCTAATATTTTAGCAATACTTACTTGTAGTGTGTATCCTATTCCGATATAAATTCATAAAGGAATATATAATTGTAGTTTATTAAACGTCATTAGCGTTTTCTGAAGGATTTCCCATTAACCGAATTCAAATCATTGTTTACCGGAATGCTGCTCAATCCTTCGTTCTTGCGAAATAAATACTGAATCTTATTGAAAAAAACTTGACTTTCATCACTGCGGATAGTTTTGGGCTCTATTATGTAAAGATTACTTGAAAGCGGAATATTTAGTCCAGTTTTCTCTTTGTTTACATCGGTGATATTTACCGACTTTCAACGTCAGGTACCAAAAATTGGTCGTAGCCAGTAATAGTACATTACGGCAGAGACCAGTAAGTAAGCCATACTGGCCGAGTAGGAATTAGACGGACCGAGCCGTAGGCGAGGTCCGGATATAATACGAGGCCAGGATGGCTCTTACGGTCGAAGCAAGTATAGTGCTTTTCTCAAAAATTAAACAAGAAAATTAGATTAAAATTATATTTTGTAGGTGACATTCATATTCGGCCATTTTCTAATGAATATTTTTGTTATATCCCATTTTTATTATTACACATTGTGATATTCGTCGTCGCAGGCACCATTAACTCCCATGATAACAACCTATAACAAAAATAATTATGAATTTATACTTGGATAAAAGATATAGTTATATCGTTATCAAATAGTGGCAGCATTTATTTACCTTCATCGCCAAAATGTTTATCATCTAGAGCTTGATTTAAGAACTTTTCTATATTTTGCTGCTGAATATTTGAGATTTCTTTCCTTTGTAGCCATCCGATTGTCTCAGAAAGATTGTTGAAATATTCTGACCTTATCACACATTATCTGACCAATTATTAACTTGATTTTCTTCCTTCCATTTAATGAATCTCTTGTATTTTTTTATATCTCCTTGGATTTAGTCGGAAGTAAATTATTTTAGCTAACTCTGCCTCCGCTTTTAAGTATGGAGGAGTGCCGTCTATTCGGAATCAGACTCGTCTGAACTCATTTTTGCTGAATTATTGTAATAGATCACACAAACAAATTTGAAATTTTTGTCTTTTAATTTAAATCCCGCCTTAATTTCTTTTTTAATAAATACTGCGTTTAATTATTTGCACTGTCTTACAAATCTAAGTCTTAAAGATAAAAAAATAATTAATTAAATTATTAAAAATTAATTTAATTATTGCTATACATTGTTGTATTTTCTAACTAATTTTCATATCATAAAGCTTACCTTCAATGTTAACTCCGAGGTTTTTTCTAAACGACACAAAAAAGGAAGGAATTCCGAAATATCATTGTCATTTTACACAGCACAATTATGAACTAAACGCTGCATACAAACTTCCGCACTAAACCTTGTCGCTACTTTTTTTTTTTAAATATGCATCTTGAGTTTCGTTTATACTGCCAATAGTGCTAACCTCTTTTTATTTTACATTTGCTCTTAGTGTAAATTGCAAGTGTATACTGCAATGTCGTCTCTTTCTATTTAATCTATGAAAAAGGGACGCCACTTTTTAATTTCTACAATTTGCACTGTACTTATAATTAAAACAATTTGTGGAATGCATCCTTTTTACATTTATATACGACCTCATCGCCTTCACATCCTTAGTTTTTTTATAGGTCTGTGACGATGTAAATCGTGTTTCGATATTCAAATATCTTGATACGTAATAGGAATTACATACTTACTTACTGGACAAATATTGATTCCAAATTTAAAATCTCGCTGTTTACTGGACACTTCTAAAAAGTCTTCGGTATGTTGCATTTACTGTAGGCTATCTAGCGATGGTAAGGCAACATTACATGCAATTTTTGAGAAAAATAAATTAGTAGCACAAAAAATCCGCAATATGGCGTGGGTTTAATAAAAAAAATAAAAAATTTGAACTGCTTATTTCAATAAACGGACATTAAATTTCAGCTTAGACTCTAATCTTAATTTTTTAAGATTATATCGAACCTAAGTAGAGGAAATTATAGTATGTTGACAAATTTGCAATATTCAAGTATAAACTTACTAATCGGGAAGGCTATCCATTAACATTTTTTTTGGAGCGGAGCGAGCGAAGCGAGCGAAGCTCCCATGGATCGACTCGAATGGACTTTGTAACAATGCGCAGATCTTAGCGAGTTCTCAACCGATTTTAGATTTTTTTGTTTTAAAATGCAATAATTAAATTTTGCTAGGTCGTGACGAAGAGAAAATTTCGAAAAAAAAAAACTCCGCTCCAATTTATGGTGCAAGCTTAGCCGGTGGCTGACTCTGCATCGACCTAGTATACGAGGTTATAACTTGTTTAGTAGATTTACTATCATAATCGTAATCACATGGTAGTCTGTTCAACACGCGTGGTAAGGCCTGCGTCCATACTCTGTTGCCGTATTCATTAGTGCAAGGAGGAATTGTGAAATTTGTGAATGCTGGTATGTTTGTTAGATTGCGTAAATTTTCTTGTAAAACACCGTTGCGTATTTGTTCTTGTATTTGTTTTCATGTGGTGCTCAATAAATAATATTACTATTACCTTATATAACTATTACAATAACCTTCCTATTTTAATATTCGTATGACATTTATTTGTATATTTCGTATTTTTTTTTTCGCCAACTAGTTACTCATCTCTGTTACATTTTGCTTTCTCCGTTACCCAAGGGTTCCAGACGGAAGCGATCGCTCTTTTGTTATAAGATTGAGCATTGGTTGGTTTAAGGTTTCTATTGTAGGTATTATTTTTCTTGTTGGTAAATAAAGCATTGTTGTAGAGTATTATCATTCATTACGTACCTAATTATGAAGTTCTAGGTAATTCGTAGGTCAGCAATGAGTTGTATAATAAACCTGTAATTAAAATTTTCAGTAAAGTGCACACAAATTGCATTAATTAGTGCTGAAAATAGTCAGAAAAGCCGCACATTTCATCAAACGCAATTGAGCATAAATATATCAAATAGGTACCAATTATGTTTATTAAATTCCGTTGAAATCAGTGAGGTGAGATTAACAAACAAGTGTAACGGTAATACCGATTCAATTCCTCCTCATACTTTTTTAATAAATTGAATTTTAAACAATCTTGGACCTTTACGAGTTCGTACTATTTATTCTAGTGTTTGAGAGGTTCATTTCTTTGTAATAAGTCAGTAACAATTTATTAAGTATTCTTCCGTATTACGAAGTTTCCATCATAGTCGTCGTCTCTTCCGTAACGAGTTATGTCATTCTACTGATTCTACTCTACAACTGTGAATCAAATTAGTACTTTCTTAGGTAACTGGCACAAACGTACAGCTAGCTGCGTAAAGTATCTAAGTAATAATGGTAGGTACTTTATAAATATCATAGCATGGACTAGGTATATTGTAATAGGGTGTAACGCGGCAAACCTCCATGGTTCAGCACTGGCCGCTTACAAACGCCATTAAAAAAAACAGGCGTTCGGCGCTCGTGTTTTGTCTTTTTTCGCAGACACGCTCGGACTTGCTCCTGAACGTACTGGAGTCTGTATAGCTGATTATACATTTTTAAAATGTATCTGTATCATAAATTGCTGATCTTATACTTGTAAGGGCTGCCGCTTTGCAGCCCTTTTTACTTGGCTGAAGATTGCGTGGTGTGGTAAACGCACCTCTACCGGCGGTTGTTCCTGCCTGATGTGCGTGGAAGCTGGAACCACGCAGACGCTTGAAAACCCTGTCTTTCCTACCATCCTGCCCCGCTCCATTAAGGCCAGTGTTTCCCGTTAGTGCCGCGTACTGACTGAATACCGTTTTTCTTTATATTGTATATAGTTTTTATTCTTTATTATATATTTTTACACTACCACGGCTCGTCTTTTATTCCCGACGACTAGCCGGGCTACATTGGCGCCCAACAACAATTTACCACTAATATGTAGCGATTTTGTTAAGATCAGTGAGAACGAAATAAGACTTGGATTGAGTTTAACAATATAGATAAAAAGAAAACAAAGAAAAATAAATATATACAAATATTACCTGCAAAACTAGCACCAAAATTTGTAAAGTGTACAGTACTGAAAAAATTGTCACCTCTCGTGTACGAACTGGCAGATGACCATGGCCGTGCCATTGGTAAATGGCACATTAAAGATTTAAAATTGTAATTATAGGTTAGAACTTTAAGCTAGTTGTATATTTTTTTTTCTTGTTGTTTTTGTTGGAATTTTCCTGCGTTATTCTCTTTTGGAAAATTCTCCTGGGCGCGCGGGGTACTGTAACGCGGCAAACCTCCATGGTTCAGCACTGGCCGCTTACAAACGCCATTAAAAAAAACAGGCGTTCGGCGCTCGTGTTTTGTCTTTTTTCGCAGACACGCTCGGACTTGCTCCTGAACGTACTGGAGTCTGTATAGCTGATTAGCTGATTATACATTTTTAAAATTAAATGTAATACTGAGATTGCGTATGTGGTGTTACGAGTTGAACGAATTGTATATAATACTGTAAATATAACGCTGTATCATAAATTGCTTATCTTATACTTGTAAGGGCTGCCGCTTTGCAGCCCTTTTTACTTGGCTGAAGATTGCGTGGTGTGGTAAACGCACCTCTACCGGCGGTTGTTCCTGCCTGATGTGCGTGGAAGCTGGAACCACGCAGACGCTTGAAACCCTGTCTTTCCTACCATCCTGCCCCGCTCCATTAAGGCCAGTGTTTCCCGTTAGTGCCGCGTACTGACTGAATACCGTTTTTCTTTATATTGTATATAGTTTTTATTCTTTATTATATATTTTTACACTACCACGGCTCGTCTTTTATTCCCGACGACTAGCCGGGCTACAAGGGATGCATTTAAATCTGAACGCATCAATACTTAATTACTTTTGCAGCGGAGTGTACCAGCAATATACTAACATAGACTAATAATTGAACATACTAGTAGAGTTGCTAAGCCGCGAAATTGTGCGCATCGGGTTACAAGCATGAAATTTCTACCACACATAGAGCGTTCCACGGTGATTATTTTCAGATGTGGAGGGAAGTCAGATTCGTCCCCTGTGTGGTGGGAGAGCGGGGTGAAGAGGACCAAGTACTGTTCTTTTTCTTTTTTTATTACTGATCAGCTAAGGCTATAAGGGCTTGCGCGACATCGTTTTCGTGTAAAATAGATATCAGCTATTAATTTTTCATGTTATTTAAGAATAGTTTCATATAAAAATTTGGGTTTATTGCCGAAAAGGTAAAAATCACAACAAGATTTTTTTTTTCAGAACGTTAAATTAGTTATCTATCCTGAATATTTACAATTCAAAAAAATATTACTAAACAGCAAATTTAATCTTGTATTTAAAAATGTATACATATTGAGCACATCTGATACAAAAAATACCTTGAAAAAAATGTTGATGTTAAGCTTAGCCTGCGTGTTCTAGTACATTTTGCTAAGTCGCGAAATTGTGTACATCGGGATACAACCACGAAATTTCTACCACAGGTAGAGTATTCTGCGGTGATTATTTTCAAATGTGGAGGGAAGTCAGATTCGTCCCCTGTGCGGCGGGAAAGTGGGGTGAGTAGGACAAAGGAGTCCTCGTTTTCTTTTTATTATATTACTGATCAGGTAACGCTAGTAGGACTTGTGTGGTGTCGTTTTCGTGTAAAACAGATATCAGCAATTCATTTTTTATGTTATTTATTCATATTTACAATATAAAAATATGGTTGTATATCCGAAATTGTAAAAATCACAACAAGTTTTTTTTATTCAGGGAGATAAATTAGTTTTATTTCCTGAATATTTTCAACTAAGAAAAATATTGCAAAATAGCAAATTTGAACTAGTTCCTAAAAATATATACATATTGGGCACTCTTCATACAAACAGTAACTTAAATAAATTGTTGATGTTGAGATTAGCCCGTGTGCTCGTGATACATTAGCAAAAAAATATTTTGATTTAATTACATTAATTTGTTTTTCTAGGACGTATATAGTAAATATTATATGTAAAAGCATGTTAATAATCATTATTTAATGTATTTAATGAAGTGAAATAGGATGCGTTCGGAGATTTACGTTGGTTACGTGTATGAGAAGTGCCCAAAATGCATACATTTTTTGAAACCAGATTAAATGAGCTTTTTGAAATAATAATAATAATTTGAAAATGTTCACGAAATTGAACTAATTTACCTCACTGAATAAAAAAACTTGTTGTGATTTTTACCTTTTCGGCCATTACACCCATATTTTTATATAGAACTATACAAAAATAACATAAAAAATGAATTTCTGATATTTTTTTATACGGAAACGATACCAAACACGTCCTGGTAGACTTAACTGACCAGCAATAAAGAAAGAAAGGAGGGATACTTGGCCGTATTCACTCCGCTCTCCCGCCTGACAGGGGACGAATTTGACTTCCCTCCACATCTGAAAATAATCACCGTGGAACACTCTATCTGTGGTAGAAATTTCATGCTTGTAACCCGATGCGCACAATTATGTTAGAAAACAGCGGACTAACAACTCTACTATACATGCCAAAACAATAGTCAAATTTACATTATTTTATTTAGTTTCACCTGTCCTGGGGGCCTATAATCCCGTATAGGGCCATTTATCACGGGATATACGCAACCATCATAGGGTCCCTGCTCCGTTGTCTGTGTGGCCTTTTGTCGATATGTTTGTAATCAGATTTTGTAAGTGAAATAGGGTTACCACTATACACTTTTTAACCATGATAAAGAGAGCAAGGACTATCGAAAAAATAATAGTGTTCCAAAAATTGTACCTACCCTATTATTTATTGCAATCCGACGCAGTTCTTGTTTCAGCCCTAGCTCAGACGTGAGCCTCTTCAAAAACCTAATTTTGGGGTTTTGAATGCAACAGTTGTATTTATGTAGGTACCCATCAGGAGTATACACTCGTGAGGTATTATGTCCCTCTCAATGCACAAGGTAATACTTATAAAACCCATACAGTTTGTGCTATACGTGTGCCTAAAGCCTAAATTCATTCGGTGGATTCTGTCTAGATCCAGAGCATCTTGAAAAAATTTAAAAAGTTCCTAGTTGAGATCTTTAAAAAAAACAAAAGAGAAGTCTGTGACGAGTATAGGTATCAGAAAAGTACGAACTTTTAAGGGTTAATCTCCGAGCGTTTCAACCGCGCGGTTTTATCGCCATTCGGTTCGCATGATTATTACCATGTTATTACCAGAATGGAAGAATAAGATACTTTAACTGTGATCAAACTTGAATAAAGTGCCATTCGGGTTTATAAGAAAATTACAAGGACTTTTAACTATCATCTGACCCAACAAATATCGAGATAAGCCGTCACGCTCATAGGCGAGCCCTTAGCCTCTTAACGGCGTATTTTTTTGTTATACTTATATCGATAAAGAGGCCTATATTAATCTTAATTATCCCTAAGCTGCGTGACGACACGTATGCGTCATGGGTCTACGCGGAGTATTCGCTACAAAGCGGGTAAACGCTGCTACGAGCTACGGCGTAGCATATCTATGTAGCGTTGCCGGCTCTCGAATGGATTACTTCCTTAGCTTACTTCTTCCGCTGATCTCGCACAATTGAAAGACTCGGCCTATCAACTACCAAAAAAAAATATATATATATATATATTTATTTAGTCTGGTCATATCCGTCCGTTAGTCAGAAAATCTGTGCAAAACGGCGTCTTATCCTTCATTATATTTCAGAATGCAGGTCAAAGTATACTGGTCACATTGTCATCCCGCAATAAAACTGAAATTTTGTGTGTGTGTGTTTGTTACTTTTCACGCCGAAACGGCTGGACGAAATTTCGTGTAATTAGGAACCAAGCTAGTTCATACCCTAATTTAATACATACTTTTTATACTGAACATGGTTCTCGTGGGATAGCCGAAGGCAAAAGCTAGTTTACCATAAGAACACCAAGATAAGAGGGAGTTCTATAATTCGCACCCTTGGTAAAACAAAGCCACATCTGCAAAATGTGTACTTTACAGGAGAGCAGTTTAAAAATTCTGCAAGTGATTTTTGCTAATAACATTTTTGCGTTTCGTCGAATTGTCATGTACTTTTGCATATAGGTTTATATTAATGTAATCAATTAAATGTGTTATGTCCCATTTAATTTAACGCATTATTTTTCAAAATAATGTAACGGATGTGCACATACGGCTATTTATTACCAAGCATCAGCCGACGTATCAGCAGATCCGTCATTATTTTACAAAAATCTACGTGACGCATGTGCACATACGTCTTTGTTTTATGAATAACCCTTGAAATTATGAGGTCGTATATGTGTAAAATATTATATTTCTATAGAATCTGAAAGATTTAGGTATCCGTAAATGAATATTATTTCAAGTGAACTTATTTTACCGAATTATTTACTTAAATAACTAGGCAGCAATGAGTAAAAATACTGTGGTTTGCTACTAGAACACAGTAAGTGCAAGAAGATAAAACAATGTTATTAATTTTAATACATATTAACTTTTTATCGGCAGGATAAGGTATCATCACTTACCTACATAATATTTTCCGTAAAATATGTACTCCACAAAAAAATAAGCGTTAAAAACTGAAACTAGTAAGTAACAACTCGTTCATACTAAACACTATATAAATTTTATTTATAAAATACCCGTACTTGTATTATAAAACTTAATCAACGAGTAGATAAGAATATTAAACTTTTTGATAGTAATATATACAACTGTTACTTAATGATAAGCCTTAAAACATAAGCATTGACCTGAGCTTGGTTTTCATAAACTGTTTTCATCACAGGCCTTAAAATTTGTATCAGATGATTATTTTACTATGCAGCGTTTTTGTGGCAGTGTTAAGATTAAGAATGACTATAAAGTGCGATGCGGGAGTGACAGTGATGAAGATTGACATTTCAGTAAAGGGTCGTTAGATAATCGAGCTGGTGAAACAACCCTCCTCTCATTATGGCGTCTCCTCTCGCGTTTTGCGGCTAAAACCTGAAACAAGCTTTGATTTCTCAGTCTTACAGTCTTCGGCTAAAGACTTTCTCCACTTGCTATGCTCGTCGGCTAGAGTTTCCTAGTCTGCTGGGCTGATGTCAAATGCCGACATTGCTCGCTTAGTGCAGTCCTTGAAACGCAACATGGGCCTCCCACATTTCAGGGTACACAGTAAGCGAGTGGCATCCATACTATGCACATGCTTCCCCAGCCAACACATTCTACGCTGTTTAAGCATTGCAGAAATCCTGGAAAACTGCGCGACTTACAACACTCATTCGTGACCCTGTCTCGCCAAGTGATGTTTAGACTGCTACGAAGGCACCGCAAGTGGAAAATATTTAGCCTTATTTCTTGCTTGGCATACGACGTACTGGTTTCAGTTCCACACAAAACTATACTCAGAACACAAGTTTGATACACAAACACTGGTCTTGATTGTCAGATAGTGACTAGTCTAGACTCCTGCACTGAGCTTCCCAAACATTGTAACCGCTTTACCAAGCCGGTTCCCGATATCCACATTCAGTGACAGATTGCTTGACAAGTGGGATTGCTAGATAAGGGAACTGACCAACAACATCAAGGGACACGACACTATCCAACCAAATAGTTGGTTTCTGGTGAAAACCTTGCGCCAGAACAACTGTCTTCTTAGCATTAATGGACATGGAAAAGAGAGAACAAGGGTGTGCGAACTTATCGAAAAGAATCTGTAACTCTTGGGAAATATTTGGCAACGAATGCGGCATCATCGGAAAATAACAGTGAATCTATGAATACGTTTACGACGAGACCTCAACAGGAAAAAATCAAAAAGTTTCCCTTCTGCTCTTGTGTGTAAAGTATATCCCCTAAACTAAAGTTCCCAAATGCAACCTTCAGAAGCAGGGAAAAAGATGTTGAAAAGTATCGGTGGCAATACTCGGCCGCAGTCCCTCCGCACGTCGAACAAAGCAGAAGTCCGGAGTCCGGCTGTCATGAACAACAGCACCGTGCGTGGAAAGATTTAACTAGGTTTAAAAGTTTTGGTGGACATCTGTCGAGAGCAGGGCCTTCCTTCTTATCTTTTTTTGCTTTTACTGTTAAAAGCACATTATATGCTAGCATGATGAATGCAGTAGTAAGTAGTAACAGGTTATTTTTTCGCTGATAGGGTCGAGTAGAGCTGATTCTTCTAAGTTCGCTTTGTCGAAGATTTCCTCGTGTCCCAACATTTCGAGATTCCTTTAGAAACTTCAAATAACGAAAAGAGTAATCACTTCTCTAAAAACGGCATCACGGAAATAAATACAATATGATAAATATGTTAAGATCTACAAATAAGTAGATTTTAGTAGTAGGTAAAGTATACAATAAAAATAAAAATACGATAAATTTAATGGTTTAAAATGGTTGGAATTAGAGGTAAGGCATTTAGTTATTACATATTAATAAAACGTTAGATTTTTTTACAATAACATGCTTTTTAATGCCTTCAAACTTTTTGATAACGACGCATCTTAAACTACAACCTAAAATAACGCAACATGTTACGATGCGACTATGAATAGTTTGTACAACAACGACGCAAATGAATATACGACCATAATTTAAAAAAACAATTAAATTACCTTAAACTCTTTTTATAACATTATGGCAATATTGCCTATCATGTCTGTTAAAAAAAATATTAATTAGTTAAAAATCGATAAATAACATCGAATGTGATCATGCGACTGGCTATTTAATCTCAATAATTAGAACTCAAACAGTCGTATGTGCACATATGATTGTTTATTACAAGATAATTTTCTTGACCTGTAAAAAGTACTTATCATTACCGGTTTCGTTTTTCGCATCCATTCTCGCCGATTTAGATCCAAAACGCAACGCATGATCACAGTCCGGTAACACCGACGCATCTGACTTTACGACAACGCGCGCGCCGATATGCGCTCACAGGAAGGACGTCAAAAAAGGATGCATACGCATTTGTAGCATTATTTTACGTCGCCTCTTCACTTGCGTCGTTTTCCGCTTAAAATATCTCAGAAACGACAAAAGTTAAAATTATAAAAAAATTCTACCGTGTAGAACGCATAATTCTAAGGATATTTCCGTAATAAAACCACTTTTGACGCAAAGTCACATGTTGCATTATTTTACCAAGGGTGCGAATTATGAATATTTTTGGTAATAGATCTATCAAGTTTTAGTGGCTCTGCCATCCGAATTTCCCACGTTTTGTCAATAAATAAGATAGCTGTTCGTCTGTCTATCACGTGCATTGTACCTATTAACTATGCGATATGCAAATGACCTGTTTAGTTTGAAAACTAAAGACTAACAAAGCTAAACGACAACATGTATTTTAATTTAAAAAAACGGCCATGTGCAAATCAGCCTCGCGCACCGAGGGTTTCGTGCAAATTTCATATAAGTTTCAATTTAATACCTACCCTACCTCTACTCGTTCACGAAGAAAGGGGTCGTAAGTTTAAAATTATTAAATATATTTTTATTAAATGGGTCAATCAACTATTTTCTGCCACTCGTTGCCATGGTGATGCCGATGGGTCACTTTTTAAAACTAAGATTTTCCGTGGTTATATTTATCGAAAGTTTTGTAATTTAAGCAGTTACTCGTATAAGCTCATTCTTATGAAGACTATCTCCTGACAATACCAGTAATATGTAGTAAGTATCAACACTTTTCTAAGAAATTTAATCACTATTATCCCCTGGGTCACGGACAGAATATCAGCAAGAAAAAGTTGATCCACCCAAATATGATGTAACTAAAAATGTATGCTTTTCGCAATTTTTCCTATATCTGTGCTATAAGACGTTGCTTCATACCAAATTTCAAGATTCTGAGTTCACGGGAAGTATACCCTGTAGCTTTTGATTCCCTTGCGAGTGTCGAAAATTTGCAGCATAAACGGCTGTATCTTTTAATTACGTTGGCTTAGAACTTTGTTATTTTTTTTCACAGCTTCAGGGGACAGTAGACTTAAGTATTTGATATGAAATTCACTTGATGAGACAGGCGGACAACAAAGTGATCCTATAAGGTTTCCGTTTTTTCCTTTTAAGGTACGGAACCCTAAAAAACATCTCAAGATTGCAACGTCGTTTATTAACAAATGAATGTAAAAAATCTGGCGCATTTCATCAAATTTGCTACGATCCCGATTGTCCTAATCGGCCGTGTGCGATTTTCCGCAGGAAAACTTCTATTCATTGTCGAATATTTAAGCGCGGGGGACGCGGCAGACTGTCCGCTTCAAATTCACGTGAGGTCGCTATCAAACCGGGCTTTATTGTTCGAACCTAAGGTTGGGTTTTGGGGTGGTTCGGGACGACCGGCGCCTAGCCTCCGCTTTATCTGGCAGATGCTCCCCTTCTCTCGTGGGAGGAAGTCGCGTCGCGTTTGCTCTGACACTGTCCCAACACGTGAACATGTGCTTCAAACTAATTACACAAGCAAATACCAAATAACATTACTAAAGTGACGTAGTTTGTGGATATTTCCTTGGTAAGTTTCTATTAGTTTCGCACCGGGTTTCAATAAAAGCTATGATAAGTGATAAAATTATAGCCATAAAGATTCTTGGCAGATAGAAATTGCTCGAAGTACCCATCAAGTGGATAGCCGAGTATTAAACTTGAATTTGTTCTACATACTTATGCTGCGGCTATTATGGTTCATAAAATTAGACTTGAGATTGGCCGGGAAAAATGCATTTTGTGCCAAATTATCACATTTTCCTTAAGGATTCGTTGTAGGAATGTGAATTGTTTACATGTTCGCAAAAAGATTAAAAGCAGGTTAATGTCCCGATATAATTCACGGGAGCTTATTTTGAAATATAGCGATCCCTCAATAGCGCTAACTAATTAATTGGTGATTAGCATGGATGAAAACGAAATCTGTCGCTAATAAATAGGAAATCATCCCATTTATTCAATTGATGATCGTTTCATATAATATTTTATCTTTTGTTTATATGTGAGCGCTACTTAGCCATAACAAAAATCCTAAGAAATAATTCACAACGCAAAATACTTAATGTATAGGTTTTTGAAAATACTCAATTACTTCCCCTTTTAGATTTAGTAAATTAAAAATTATGTTGTAGTTTTCATTTATTATATTTGTGTTACAAAAATTAGATCCCTGTAACAGGATCGCATTAGATTCTACCTATAACTATAATAGGGAAATCATATATTACCATCACCATCTAAAATAACATTATTTAGATAGCCGGTACAATGCGTCAATTGTATTCGGAAAAACATTTTCAATACCAATTGATTAGTAACTATTTACAAAAACGACTAACTTTATACGTATAACGAAAACGCATAAAACAAAGTAAAAAAAACGAAATAACGTACACTATTTCAATAAGAAATACGAGAAAGATGGCGAGTCGTTAAGTGAAACCCCTCGCACCAGTGTGGACAAGGAGGGTTTCACAACGGTGTCAAGAAAGCGTAAGACACGCAAGAGTCAGTGTGGTACTGCAGAACCGGTTGGTTGTGGTCTGCGGATCTCCACACCGAGCAAGGCGCTATACGTGTCGCGCCTGCATCACACTGCCACCGCTGAAGAAGTGACGCAGTATGTTCGCCAGAAAACCGGCTACTCGCTGAGGGACCTGAGTGTTCCAGTTGCATTCGCGCCACTACGTGCACTTCAGCTCGTTTGTGGTGCGCGTGCCGCGGCCGCTCCAGGACACCATCGCGTGTGCTGATTTCTGGCCGAAAGGTGTCGTGTTTCGTCGGTTCCGGGGCAACCTACCAAATCCAACACCCGAGATGTCGGAACAACGGGGCCACGCCGTTTCGCCGTCAAAATAAACATTGTTGGTTCATGACGCATTGGTGTAAACTGTAATGTTATGTAACCTGTTTTTCAATAAATAAATAAATAAATAAATAAATAAATAAATAAATAAATCAATAAATAAATAAATAAATAAATAAATAAATAAATAAATAAATAAATAAATAAATAAATAAGTATAAATAAGTTGGTATCGTATTTGGCTCCGATTTTAACTGCGATTCGTTTTCAAACTAGGAGTCGTAAATGTAGTATAATATAATATAATTTCGAAGGTGTAAATTCAACTGGAAGTTTCGATTCGTCGGAGAAAATTTTTGTCCCTATTCCTAACTCATTTGCTATCGCTCTTAGTACAAAACCGTCATTCTTTATTGAATTTCCTTAACGTTCTCAAGAATTTTCAACTGACTTCAAAAAACAGGGGCTTCTTAATACAGTTGCATTTTTTAAGTTTATTACATCAAAATTCCGTCATTTATAAACCGAAATGGTTTTTTTTTGTTCTAATTTAGACAAAATAACATTTTGGTGAATATCTGATGACAAAATCCATGACGATCGTAGGAGTCGGTTTTTATTTTTTGCTAAGTTATTATTTCAAATTCGTTAGATGGCGATGTAGGCTACATAAAATAGAAAAATACAGTGAAACATAGAACGTCCTCCTTTTTTGGAAGTAGGTAAAAAATTGACACGTCTCTTCTCTAACTATGCAGACATAACTAATACATAACATAACGGGTTTAGTGACGAAAGGCGTAAATTATGTTTCCCATCCTGCATCATTTTCCAACCGTAACCGTAAAATTTTACAAAATCCACAACGAATACGCAAAATATACAAATAAAAAGGCTATGTTCCAGAAATGAAAAAGTATTTAATACTTTTGAAATATGAAAACAGGAACAATCACGGCACGGTTTTATTTTTGCATTGCGATGATTTGTGTGAGCTTTGTTTATCACCGCCTTATATCTCAATTTCTAACAAAAACTTACAAAAGTTGCTCAATGTGGTTTAATTAGTTAATAGATCTTCCCCCTTGGAAAGAATTGAGCTGTCAATGAATGTAAATTACGCGGGGCCAGCTGGCAATTTAATTGGACCAAATGGAATTCCAATTCAGTCTGCCTCGGCTTATCACAACTTATTAGTTATAATACTGGAAACAATTTTATCAGTTAATAAGATAAATTCATTTTGAGTCCGTGTCGGATAGATTACGCGATAAATCAATAACAATAAACTCGTCACGTTGTCTCGTAAAGTATCCTTTGTATCTTATGAGCATAAATCTATTCAGATGATATAGGCATTTTAAAGAAAACAAGTACTTTATAAATCAAATATGGCAAAATATTACTCTGGCATCTTCATGTAAAAATTGTGACATTGAAAGAATGTTCTATTGTAAATAAAAACTATAACCAAATATAATCCAATCACCCAACTATGACCCAAACCAAAACTCATTATAACTATTGAGATCCATATTCTATCAGTGATTGTATACGTTTCTATTTAAATTAGTTTCATTAAGTTGTTTATCTTAGTGTAAACTCGTAATAATTGTCATAATATTAACTGTTATTCTTCGAGTTCATTTGGACCATAGTTTTCTAGTTTTACAGAACCTCATTTCTCGTTATGAACGATTTCTGATGACAACAGAATATTAAAATACTATAAATTACACGGCAGGTTCGCAATGTAAATTATCAGGTTATACTACATATATTATATTTATGAATATATAATGCTATTGAACTCGCTTCATAGTTATATTTTTCTGACCAAAGAATTGGCTATAACATTTTCCCATTCAAAAACCATCGAGGCCCTAAATGTGTACATAATGTGAAGTCAGCACACGTACGCAATTCTAAGACACGGGATACTAATGATCTGCTGTTATACCGAGATGTTTTCTGAATGAAACTCTGAAAAAGAACTTATGAAAAGTTTATGTTATTGTGGTAGTAAAACATCTTGATTTTTCGTAAACAATCATTAATATGAAAAGGCTAATAAGGCGATTAAATCGCTAATTCGACGAAGCTTTTGGAGGATTTTTATTGGAGATACCTATATTTGCTTTTTACACTAATATAAAATCGTGTAAAATCATATTTTATGAATAAGAAAATGTCATTACGGTTGGTAGTCGCTAAAGTAGAAACATTATGACAATATTTCAGATGTTTTCATTAATCCTCATGAAATATTGTTTACCTTACCTTTTACCTTAGGTTCGTTAATTAAATCGTTTTTTATTGTCGACCCAGTTTTTTTAATGACGGTGATATGGGGAATTTCAGTCATTTAAAAAAAAGATCGCGAGGAACTCTTATAGGATCACTTTGTTGTCCGTCTGTCTGTCCATCGGTCAAAACCCCTTTTTTCAAACCTCTTGGAGGTTTGACACCTCCTAAAATGTCAAATACTGAGGTCGAACAGCCTTGGAGCGGATGGAAATAGAACTTCTAAGTCAACGCAATTGAAAGATACATATCCAGCATTTGTTGGTGTTGGCAAGGGAATCATAATCATAACATAACCTATAAGGTTCTTCCTGTTGATCTAGAATCATGAAATTTGGTGAGCAACAACATTATGCAAACCCTCTACACTTGCCCGAGCTAGACTCGCATTTTACCGGCTTTCTTTAGTGAATCGTAATTGCTGGGTTTCCCTTCTATTATAGTAGATAATGTGGGCTCTTTGTAATTTTTCTTCTAAGGCTGCGGTGCGCTGATTTGTCATTTGTTGACATTAAGTAAGGAAAAAGTCAATATTTTCGCCCGGACACCATCGAAATAAATTGATGGACTACGACGTCCCTCAGTATTGTTACAGGATATTTTCTCAAACTCACTCGTTTGATGATCGAAACTATTTTTTCAACTATCACACAAAACCCCAGATAATATAGATTGCCGTTACTAACTTATTTTACTGTTCATACAATGTTCCTTAACCCTTTGAAAGCCTAGAGCCACTAAAATGGTCGTTGCTGTTGTGCCTACCACGACGCCAACGACCACTAAATGGGTAATGGCGGACGTTGTCAAAACAATTTTCCTGCTGACAGATAAGGTGTATTTTCGCTCTTTCTTTTTTCAACTATTGGCGTATAAGCCACATTTTGACATGGGAGGAAAAGCGTTCAAAGGGTTAATTATACCAACTAATTAGATATCTAGGAGCACGGCAGTACTCCTGTCAAGTCGAAAAATTACCCTGGTTGGGTTACCGTACAAAATCGTACAAGGCGGCAAAAAAACATTTTCACCGTTTTTAAGCTACAGAAAAATCCTTTTTTTTCTAGGAATGAGGGGGTTATTCGTACCCATAAAGGAAAATTCAGGATTTTATAAATATTTCAGACATTCCCCATTGTGCAGAAAATACCTGACACTACATTTTGAACTATCACTAATCATTTGTACCAAATTGTGGGTGATTGGGCCACCCACGTGGGTAGCGTTCCAAAATGACCCGAAAGACGATTGGACCCTGAGTTCCGCTCTTTTCAAGAAAAATCGTGTAGTGAGAAAAGCACCAATAAATAGAAGCTTATACTTTTATACGTGATGACTGATTATATTACGTTATTTTCTTATTTATTTGATAAATAGCCACACTGTAATTGATAGTGCAATCGTAAGTAAATTACCCACTAGCCATAAGTTAGTATAGAGCTCTCATTTGTTTCTTGAATAGAATTGTAAGGTTTGTAGATATTCAATATTTAGTCTTAAGTAAAAAAAGACTGCCAACATATAACTATAAATATGTAACAGTAGCAATAATAATTTCATTGCGTAGGCCAAAAACATCTGCTCGCAAAATATAGTTTCAAACAACTCACGGGTTTCGAGGGTCCGATACGTTTAACATCGGGCGACATCAAAGCAACATTTGATTCCTATTTTTTGCATACAGCGTAAAATATTGGGCACTTTATTATAGAAGTTTTGCACTTTCTATTTATCTAGAAAGGGCACACTGGATTAAATAAAAATATATAAGATAAGGGCGAATATACAAAAGTTGGGTAACTTTTCGGGATATTTTGTTTATGATAGTTTTTTAATCAAAATGCTACAAATTCGGGTATATAAGATAGGTAATGTAATGAATATATTGCTCGAGATTGGGCCAGTCACTTTTTTAAGTAGAACCGGAGAAATTTCGGTTTTTCTGAATTTGACTGCCAGGGGACTGACGAGGCTGACAAAGTACTGACAAAATACACTACATAACACACAACTTCATAACATATGCTTGATATTTATTAAAATTTAGAAATAAATCTCTTAGGAATTAATCTATCTATTAGCCACAGACGTCCACTGCTGAACATAGGCCTCCCTGACGACTCACCACAAAGTGCGATCCCGTGCAGACCGCATCCATTGATTCCCCGCTACCCTCAGGAGGTCATCCGTCCATCCAGTCGGGGGCCTTACCACGCTGCGCTTTCCTATACGTGGTCGCCACTCTACGACTTTGCTGCTCCAACTGCCGTTCATTTACCGGGCTACATGGCCTGCGCATTGCCATTTCAACCGTGCAATCTTGTGAGCTGTGTCGGTTACCCTGGTTCTACTGCGGATATCCTCATTTCTGATTCTTTCGCGCACAGAAACTTCGAGCATAGCCTTTATTGACGAACTACAGGCCCATCTCACTGCTGAGCCATGTTTATCAGCTGTTCTTCAGAGTCATTACCAATCGTCTCGCGCACAGTCAATTTCCAACCTCCCGAACAATCCGGATTCCGAAAAGCTTTAGCACCATAGACCAAATTCATACGCTGCGGCAGGTTGTACAGAAGAGAAAGGAGTATAACCGGCCACTATGTTTGTGAATTATGAAAAAGCCTTTGATTCGATCGAGACATGGGCTGTGCTTCAATCTCTCCAGCGGTGCCGTATCGACTATCAATACATCGAAGTGCTAAAGTGTTTGTACTGAAACACCACCATGTCAGTCCGAATCCAAGACCAGAGTATCCAACTGCAGCGAGGAGTAAGACAGGGAGACGTAATTTCTCCAAAACTGTTTACTGCTACACTGGAATATGCCTTCAAGCTACTGGATTGGAACGGACTTGGCATCAACATTAACGGCGAGGTACTCGCCGTTAATGTTGATGTTGAATTGTTGAAAAGTTGTTGAATTGTCACTCACCTTCGATTTGCAGACGATAGAAGCTATTTTTAGTCTTATTCTTATGTTTTTAGTCCTATTCTTAGTCTTCATTCACT
Source organism: Apotomis capreana (assembly GCA_947623375.1). Lineage (NCBI taxonomy): Eukaryota > Metazoa > Arthropoda > Insecta > Lepidoptera > Tortricidae > Apotomis > Apotomis capreana. Next base: position 51,893,176 of record OX392498.1, read on the forward strand.
TCAGTGAACTGAAAACTTCAGTGAAGTAACAATTGAATAAACTGTTTAACGTGTAATACTGTGAGAAAGATCTATCTCCACCATTCAAACAGCTTTTTAATTGTCTTTTCTACTTTGAGGTAGTTTAACAGCATCCCTGTTTTTTTATAAGTCACTGCTATTTTTGGTATTCTCTATAATTTTGTATTTGTTGTAGCTTGTTCGAACTTTTTTACCTCTTTATGTAGTTTCTTTTAATTTAATTTAAATAACACTTCCGAAAAGGCCCTTCTTCACTGTTTCCTTTCTTTCCTTTTTAGTAATATCTTCACTCATTTCTCCAATTCTGGTTTGTGGAGTTTCTTCCACAGATTTTACAACTTACTTAGACTGCTTTTTTGAGAGTCAAAACTCTCTTATATTTTGGTCGATGATTTTTCAGTCTAGTTCTCAGTTTTGAAACCATTGCTTGGTTCAATATTTTTTAATTGCCTATTTCTGGACTTTTTCTGTCTTTCGCTTCATTTGCTCTTTGGTCGTCGTTTATAATAGGTAATTTGTTCACCATCTATTGATTATGCTTCGTGGTCAGTAGTTCTTGCGAACAAAGATATAAGTAGTATGATTCAGAAGTTGTTTTTTTTTGCGTGTACTCAGATGAATTTTTCTTTTTTTTGTGGCTAATCATTGCTCCCAAGGTGTTATTTCCTTAACAAATGTCTTTACCCCTGTTCCTTCTTTTTTTAAGAGGCGGCACGATAGTTTAAACTGAAATAAGTAAAAATATACAGCTTCAACACGCTACAAATGTCAGTACCCTGGAAACCCGTCAGTCCTTTGGCGCAATATAACACAAAGGACTAACGCCAACGGACTGATGAAAAAGACATGAATTTGGGGTTATCTTTAGAATCAACATTTAATTTGATATTTTCTAACATCAACTAGCTACATTTTAACAAAACAAAGTTGACTGTGTATAAATTCAAGTATAACACAGATTTACAAGGAAATAACGATTTACCATAGGACTGACTTTTTGACTGGATCGGCACGTGTTCACATGACAACCACAACTCTGGTACTGGCTCAGTAATAGTGGCCGTAAAATGGCTCGACCTGCAGCTAACTTTACTATCAACCTTGAAATTTAACGCGGATTTGAATTTGAGTCGCCGATATTTAGCGCGAAATTCCACTTCGAACAACAGACAGCGGACTGACGAATAAAACTGAACACAAAGTTTCTTGTATTTTTTACAACAACCGTGAGAATATTATATTATGAAAGTAGTGATATACATTATTAAATACATCATAGATTGTATTGAAACAGTAAGTTTTCTTACATGAGAGGTAATATTTAATACACAGCCATTTGATTGCCCACTTTTGAGGTTGTGACATGCCAAAGTACTGACGTTTTAAGGATAAATTGTGGAGTTTCACAAATTTGTATTTAAAATGAATAGCTGAAATTGGGTGACCAAATAAAAGGCTTTTAGTAGTATTCAAATAAAATTAAAAATATAAACAAAATATAACAAAACATTATTTTATTGCCCTATGACATCGAGTTACCCATTTTTTGTAGAATCACCCATAAATGTATACAAATATAACGTGTCTCAATAAAGCTGATGATGCAGTCTCAATAAAGCTGGCGTTGTGACAGGCTGCGAAAGTTTTTTAATTGATATAGAAGCTCACAAACTCCAATATCAATTGTGGAAGAACCGTTTTTTGTGGAAAATTAATATAAATACACAGTAGCGGAAATAGAAAAGTTCGTCACTTTGGAACCTTAATACGTCGCTTAAAGTTGAAGTGACGAATCTTTTCGTTCCCCAACTATACCGAACTCCATTGTTACAACTAAAACGGGACTCGTTGATACCTGAGTAGTTTCGGGTATTACCATGTGTTCTAGCAATGCGGTTTATCGAACTAAACTTGGGTAAAAACTAATCACAGCCGCAAGAAAGATGTTTAAACTCCCATTCCAATCTTCTTATTATAGAGTGTAAGCTGTGTTAGTTAATCAATATGTAACTAGCTGACGCCCGCATCTTTGCTCGCATTAATAGAATATTACATACCTAAGGCGGTGACTTCCAGTACACGATCGTAGGTGTTTGTAGCCCGAACTGAAGGTGAGGGCCATAAATATGCGATCTGGAAATTTACAAATTACTAATATATAATTTGTCCAAAGTTTCACGTCTTGCCTTGGCGAGGAAGTGAGATTTTCGCAGCAGTAAAACCCACCTTACTATTTCGATTCAAACTTTCATGCATTTCCATCCCGCCATCTTGGCGTGGAGAAGTTACAAACATACACACTTTTCGCTTTTATAATAGAAGTGGGATTAATATAGTGTTGTTACCGATACATTGTATGGGTACATAAAACATTCAATTTCTAATCTCTAAATTGATTTTCAAAATGAATTTCACAAATCGCCGATATTTATGATAAAATAGCAGCTCCTGTGTACACAGAAGCTTTGAACGGCAAACCGACTATAACATGATGTAACGACAGGAATGTGTTAAATTAAACATTCTTCCACGCAACTCTCACACACTGAACATTGCAGTTGTATACACAATATTATGCGTGTTATACACATGATCAATCAAACTAAGTATAGCCTACTAGCCTAACAGGGCGTTTTTCAACGCACACCATAAATATTGCGGAATTTTGGTGGGACTAATTAATTTTACAGGCAACAACAAATTTTTGGTACCTAACGTTGAAAGTCGGTGAATGTCACTGATGTAAACAAAGAGGAAACAGAACTAAATATTCCGAAAATTACTAGTAATAATTACAGAATAAAGTCAAAACTCAGATTCAGTATTTATTTCGCAATAAGAACGAAGGATTGTGCTGCAATTCGGTAAACAATGTTAGTTCATGACAAATCGCTACTGACGGTTGCAAAAATATATGACGTATGCACATTAGTGCCATATGGAAGCTGTTTGTAGCGCCCCTATCACTGGCAATTATAAAAAAAAATTATGTAACACAATAGTACAATAAACTTTCTAAGGCTCTGCCAAACTGCACAGCAGTTTGTTGGCAGGAAAATATAGTGCCCTCCACCATTGTATATATTACTATTGAGTAGTATTGCATTTTAACTTACAAACTACACTGTAAATAAACAACAATATTGCTACTCAATAGCAAGGAAAAGCCAGCTTGTAATCAACAATCAAGAATACGTCAAACAGTGTTAAGTTTCAACTAATTTCATTACTTTATTTTCACCAACAACTAATATAATATCGATTCAGAATTTAATCTATACCTACAAGATAGCAGATACGTGGCGTACATCGCACCTGATTCCCACCGGTTTGCCCACTAATAAAATAAACAGTTTCCGTTTTAAGTGACGTAGGTTACTTTGATAAAACTAATTTTCACTAACTAATTCCGTCAACTAATTTCATCATCATCGGTAATAGTACATTACTGCAGAGCAGACGCCGGGAAAGAAGGGCTTGCCGGGTGAAGGTACCTATAGACGGATAGTGATACGAAGCCGGCAATACCTTTTCACGGCTAAGGCATTGTATATAGTGCTTTTCTCAAACATGTACAATGCAATAAAAAAATACACCACTCATCCATGCTAATATTATAAATGCGAAAGTGTGTCTGTCTGTCTGTCTGTCTGTCTGTCTGTCTGTCTGTTACCTCTTCACGCTTAAACCGCTGAATCAATTTTGATGAAATTTGGCATGGAGATAGTTTAAGATCCGAGGAAGGACATAGGATAGTTTTCATCCTGGAAATTATCCCTAAAAAGATTGGAAAGTGAGTAAGTAATTCATGATTGCTCAAGCACAATTGCTCTTACATTTGCTTAGGCGCTTTAAATAATCCCTTTTATTAATTAAGGTGATTAGGTGGATATCTATCGTGTTGTACGAGGTTGCTTCCATACTTCCAAGTTCCACGCGGACGTAGTCGCGGGCAAAAGCTAGTATACAATAATAATATAATATAATCAATTGTTTAGCCTGTACATGAGCACAGACGCCATGTTAAAAAAAATATTACCCGGCCTTTAAATTTTTGTATGAGTCCTTTACAGTTCTCTCGAATATTTCCGCCTGAAACGTGATACTTCGAAGCCTGTTATAACGCACGTTATGACGACATTTCAAAAAGAAATTAAACATAATAGCTCTCTGCTTCCTCGGAGTGCTTGATACTGAGCTTGATTTTATAATTAAATAAACAAATGATAGCGTTTAGAAATTAGAAATAATCCGCAATTAAAAATACGTGATCAATCTTATTATTATTTTTACCTAACTACAGTAAGACTAAAGAAATTAAGTTGCGAGTGCCTTACCACTATACCTATAAGTGACATTTTGGTCTTAAAACATTAATCCAAGTGTCGTGTCGAATTTGATTTAAAATTACTCGATTTTCACGTGTTATTAACAAAAACGTCCCTTCGAGAACGTAAGAGACCCTTATTCGTTTTAAAATGCGGATTGTTATTGACATTGTTCTTTATGATCAAACATGTTTCTTAACATATTATTGATGTTACATCCTATTGGGATTTATTGGTAGGTATATATCTGAATTTTTCATTGATAATTTTTGTTCTACTTGAAATTCACAAAATTCACGCGGAAAATTAGTGTTTTCAACTTATTTTCGACTTTAGTACCTAGAACTTGGGGAAAAGTATTATTCACTTGAAGAAGTTGATTGAAATTATATCAACATATTCGTCATAATATGTTGAAAATAACTATTAAAAGGAATAAGGCCTCGTAACATCACAATTGAAACGTCGTCGTTACGGTTGAATTAGATAAACACTTTTTTAACGCGGTTAAGTTCCGTTTTTGTTATATAAAGAATTTGATAATGATAAAGTATAGAGAATGTGCATTAACTATAGGGGCACCAACTATTGATACGGTGGAAGATTCAGTTTGGCGGCAACTGTTGGCAAGTACCTACCTTCGTTATGAGTGCCCGTTGTTTCGCCGACAAACTTTTCATCGAATATCATTTCACCGAAAACGTTTCGCCGAATTTTTACTTCGCGTATTTTCATTTAGTGTAATTTTATCTCATCGACAGTTCATTTCAACTTTTATTAATTCGTAGAAAAACTTTTCAAGGAATATTATTTGGTCGATGATTCATTTCGTATATTTTTTAAATGGAGGAAGTACATTACATCGATTTTCATTTCTTCGAATAATATTTAATGTGATCATCAACTACAACAAAAGGAGCGTTTTTTAGGGATATAAGAAAAAACGGCCTAGTCGGATCTGCTCTGAAAGGTGAATCATTTAAAGTTTGAGAATAGGTTGAGGGGAATCAATCACCTTTCAGAGCAGATCCGACTCGGCCGGGTTAGGTTAGGTTAGTTTTTTTTTTATATACCTAAAAAATATTTTCCATTTTAGTTGTAGCGAGCTGGACCCGTACCTACATGCAAGTGAAATGATATTACGTGAAGTAAGTTTTATGTAATTTAAAAGATTTTAAACGATAAATTATGAAACGTACTTCTATGAAATAATACATCTGTGTAATGAATCATACGCCATTTGAAAATTCGTGATGTAAAAATACTCTTAATGAAATTTCGATGAAGTGTGTTGTCGATTAAATGAAAATACCTACTTGAAACGTTATCTTTGAAGTAAAATTCGACGTAACGAGTGTCGGCGATTCAAGGGTAAACCCTTCGTTATGCAAGAGAACCTGCAGGAAATACCCTAGCTCCACACTAAATACTTGCAAAGTTGGCCGAGGTTGGGCGATAGTATGGACCAGGTACTTCGCTGCAGAAACTTATACTTCGGCCAACTTCGCCTCGGCCAACCTCGCGAGGAGTGTGAAGCTGCAATCAAGGGCAAAGTTTCGGGTTGTCACCAGTTGGTAGCGTTCTTATGCACGTTCCCTATGTTGCTAACTTAACATCTGCCTTGTTAATTTAAATTTGACGACGCATGTGGCGCAGTTTGTAGACACATGCCTACTGAGCCGGCGGTCCTAGGTTCGAACCCCGGCCGGGGCAAATATTTGTGTGATGAACTCGAATATTTGTTCCTGGGTCATGGATGTTATCTATATATGTATTTATATATTATATATATCGTCGTCTAGTACCCATAGTACCCGCTTTGCTTAGTTTGGGACTAGGTCTATTTAAGTAAGATTGTCACTTAATATTTATTTATTATTATTATTGAATTCATAATCCAGTAGTACGAACCATGACGTCACATTGTTGGTAGCACGTCTAGACTAACTGATAGAGGGCGAAAATCATTTGGCTTTCGCTTGAAAAGGTTTCACGACGCAGAATCCCTTTATTGTGTGATCGGGACACAGTTACAAATGTGAATGTACGTGGAAACTAGAAAATGGGAAAACTTTTCCAACATTGCACCCGTGAACGTGACTTTTTCATTTTTTAACTTCCGACGAAAAATGGAGGTGTCATGTTTAACGAGTGTATCGATTTATGCGGCAAGTCTGTTGGTGGGATAGTAGCGTTAACGCCTTTTACTTATAAACGATCCTATTTTGATTTTGCTGGTCTTATTTATATGAACTAAGAGCAAAATCGTTTCATACGTAAAAAAAAAAGATCCCAATAGTAAAATTCTAAGAAATTAATCATTTCACGAGACATTTGTCGTCGGAACAGAATCGTTTGTTCGGGGTGTAATAAATAATATTCAATATATCCGTACGTTATTTTGTGTAAGTTCAACGTTACGAGTACTTTACAGAATTTAAGTAGTGGATTATTAAATTAGACACGTACGTACTAACACGTACACATGTGTTGCTTGATTGCAGCGTACAAGTATAATTACAATAATTAAAGATAGTTTGCTTTGATCTCATAAGGAAAACAAATATATACATACTAGCTTTTGCCCGCGACTACGTCCGCGTGGAACTTGGAAGTATGGAAGCAACCTCGTACAACACGATATATATCCACCTAATCACCTTAATTAGTAAAAGGGATTATGGAAAGCGCCTAAGCAAACGTAAGAGCAATTGTGCTTTTGGTCTAATAATTATATTTCCTACAGGTTCATCGCACCCCAACAGAAATGTTCACTCACTTTTCAATCTTTTTAGGTATAATTTCCACGATGAAAACTATCCTATGTTCTTCCTCGGATCTTAAACTATCTCTATGCCAAATTTCATCAAAATCGATTCAGCGGTTTAAGCGTGAAGAGGTAACAGACAGACAGACACTTTCGCATTTATAATATTAGTATGGATTGAACGTTATAGTGGTTCTACGTTTACACGTCGTGAAGTGGTGGACATTTTCTAACGATTCCGATGGTAATAGAATACTTTTTAGTAATTAAATATACCTAATAACGATTTAAACTCACATAAAAATTGTCAGGAACGGCTGACATGTTTCGAGCTCATATGGAGCTCGTCTTCAGGGACAGCCATCGGTGCTGCTACGCGACTAACGGTTCACTGGTTTGCGTTGGCCTCGCCGCCCTCAGCGCCTGCGCAGATAGCGCGGCGGGATGCTTTTTTAGCCGACTACGATAAAGAAAAAAGTTTGTCGCGGACTATTTTCGCGAACCTTCTAGTTTAGGTACTTATAACGATTAAGTAGTAAAATAATGTAACTATTATCTAAAAACAAACTGTATTATTTGCCTAACAAGTGTCGGTCCTCCCCGGAATAGTGTCTACAAACAGCTTTCATAGAATTGATGTGCATGACGTCATATATTTGCATTACTAAACGTCAGTAACGATTAGCCAAGGATTTGTCATCAAACAAATTCAAAATATTGTTTACCGGATTGCTGCTCAATCCTTCGTTCTTTATTGCGAAATACTAACAGAATCCTTTAAAAAAAATACTTTCTTTATTGTGGATGGTTTTGGCTTTAATTAATACAATAAAATACTTGAAACTTGCGGTATAAATTAGTCCTGTCTCCTCTTTGTTTACATCAGTGACATTCTCTGACTTTCAACGTCAGTTACCAAAAAATTGTCGTTGCCAGTAAAATAGATTAGTACCACTAATAACATTCCGTAATATGGCGTTGGCTAAAAAACACCCTGTTGGGCTCGTACATTGACACTTCAATCGCCAAGCCAAAATTAATAAGTAGCGGTCCTTGCCTTTCGAGCCGAATCTCCGGAGGAGACCTGAGCCAATGACAAACTTACCCTCAAACTAAATAATTGATGGTCCGCGAAAGAAATATGAAAACGTCCTCTTCCATTAATCTACGAAGTATTCCGGATTTTTTGCCTACTTTTCAAACTTTTCGACGGAAAAACAGATTCTTTTTACGGCGCCTGAGCGTAGTTAGCGGCGCACGGACGGTCTTTTTATTAGTTATCATCCTTAACGCCATTTATTAGTTGGTGGTGACGTGTCCCATTATTTTCGTTTCAAAGACGCAAATACTCGTAAATACGCACAGACCTATCTTAGATATATCTCAAACAGACTTACATCTTAAGATATAGGTATGAGCTCTTATGTAGCACCAGTGTAGATATACATCAACGTTACTGTAGTATATTTTTGGATTGATTGGAACCTTTGGTCCTATTTAGCTGCCCGTGAATCCCTAAAAAGAAGTTCATCTTACCTGTGAAGTCTCATACGTTTATATGTTAAGCACTGTTATCCTTGCAAAAAAATCAGCATGAGAATTCATTTTATTATTTCCAAGTCAATGAAAACAACTCAATTTGTGCGAACGTTCAAAGACGGCAGGTAAATCCCGATAAAACAAAGGCAAAAGTAGAACAAATGGACATTGCTGGACGGATCACTATCACGCTCTAGAAGGGAGTATGTGTAGTTGGAAATTGTATGAAGAAGCGTCTGTAAGAGTTTGACACTTAAGACCATTTGGCTGACGCACGTATCTGAGTGATTTCGAACCGCTCTTAGTCGAATGAGACAAAGCTGCGAACCTCTCAGAAGTAGGGTTATATAAGAGTATACATATACAGCCGTCCGTGCCTAAAGGGTCCTTATGGCAGGTATTGAGTTAGGCATAGATCCTATATCTGCGTTAAATAAGCAATATAATATACAAAAGAAACTTAACCCTTGGTCCCATACAATTTTTTTAAGCTTCAAACCTACACAGCATGCTAAAATTGCACTTTTGAGAAATCGTTAACATGAGTTTGAAACTCATTTTAAGTATGTTCCCGTGGGAAGGAACATAGACAATGATTAATAATTTGTATCTCAAGGGGGTTTTCTTTGAAACTCATTTAATATTTTTTTAATGTGACTTCTAGATCGTGATCCATATATTTTATTATTCTGCTTAAATTGAAATTGAAATTGAAAAATTATTTCAGTTATAAACCCATATATGGTTAGTTACAATCAACTTAAAAAAACTATATTAGTGAAAACAATTCACAATAATTATAACATTAAATTCAAAATTAGAAATTAAATTAAATCAATATCAAAATGTCAATAGTCAATAAAAATAATTAATCAAATAAATAAATCAAATCAAATTATAGTTAGTCTGCCATAATAACATGAATGCTATTCCATTTTTTCATAAAAGGACAGTCAAATTTCAGGATCGTGCCGGGGCCGCCTGACAGCCTGCGCATGATAGACGCCACCCTCTTACGGATGATGGCGTGGAACCCGTCGGTCTGTGCTTCTGCGAACATGCCCGAGGCGCTGCAGTGCCGCGGCAGCCTCAGCAGGGTCCTGAACGCATTATTATATTGTACGCGTAGGGCATTGTAGGACCGCTATGTATAATTTGTCCATATTAGGCTACAGGTGTAAAGTGACTAGCAGAATGCTTTAAAAAGGGCTATTTTAACACTTTCGACAGCAGCAACCCGGTAGCCGGGCGCTCTGCTCGTAGTAAGTTTTCGCTACATACGGTTTTTCCCATGTTATCGGCTACGAGCGTAGCCCGTAGCGCTATGCGGTAGTGAATGCGTTAACCTCTCTAGTGCATTTGGCAAATCGGCGAGCCAGCATGTTACACCTGACAGCTAATGCCCTACGCTCTCTCTCCATGTCCACATCGTCAGTAAAGTCCTCCGTCACCCAGTGTCCAAGATATTTAAAGGACTTCACATGGTTCAAAACAACACCAGAAAGTTGGAACTGTGGTATCGGATATGTTTTATTACCCGCTTTAAAGAGTAATATTTCACTTTTTCTGGCGTTATATTTTAAACCATGTGACTCAGCATAATTCTCACAAATATGTCGGAGCTTCCTAAACGCGCTGATCGATGGACTCAGCAACACCATGTCGTCAGCATAGCATAACTTATATTATTAACACAGTTTCCATCTATAGAGCATCCGACCATGGTATTGCTGAGCTCATTAATCAGTTTGTTGACATAAATATTAAATAGCCAGGGTGAGGAGAGCCCCCCTTGTCGAACACCACACTGCAACCTGTAGTCACCCGATTGCACACCCGCCCATCGAACGCTGTTAATCAGGTTCTCGTACCAATATTTGAACACTCCTAGCAGTTCGCGTGAAAGGGTCGTTTCTGTATCCAGCTTATCCCATAAAATGTTGTATGAGACCAAATCAAACGCCCTCGACAAATCTAAAAAGCTAGCGTAGGTACACGGGTGTTTTCCTGCTAGTATAGTATTTGACTGTACTTTTAAGGCAGGAAATGGCTGACTCAGTAGACAGTCATGACAGAAAGCCAAACTGTGCCTCATTCAGGCTTACATGCGCACTCAGCTGCTTGTCAAGCAGGCCATCTAACACTTTGGATATGACAGTTGCGAGGGAGATTGGCCTGTAGTTGTTAATATCCGACAAATCTCCAGTTTTGTTTTTTATGATCGGTATTACAACAGTTTGCATGAGATCCGCTGGAAGGTAGGAGTGGCTAATGCTGAGATTAAAGAGCAGCGCCAACACTCTAGAGAGATGATGATGATAAAACAAGAAACTATTTTATTAAAATGCCAATATCTCCGTATCAAGAAACTGCCATAAGAATCTTTTTCTTATGGATTGCCACAAATAACTTATATATATATGTTCCAGCTGCGTGCCGTCTATTATAGAACCCGATTCCTACCGGGTCAGGCTGAATGAACACCATTTTCCCTATTTATTACTACTGAAGAAAAATAAAACAAAATTTAACCTGGCTTGCCCTACGTCTTTGTTTGACGCCACGCTGCTTATATTTAAATAGGTACCTATAGATTGTTCTTTATAAGTTTCACCTAATAAGATTATCAGTGATTTGAAGATATTGATAACATGAACTCTTGTCTACAACTATTGTAATTGACCGAGCTAGCGAAGCGAGCGAAGCCTCTCCATAATCTCTCCAACATAATTTTGTTCGAATCGGATATTTCAATGTCCAGATGCTTTAGCGCTGTTCTTCGCATCGCATTTCTTAACCTACACTCATATAATTTAGGTTCTATAACACAGCCTTATATTGCCTTATTTTTGCATATTGCCTTCTGTAACACAGGTTTTCTCCTAGCTCAGAAGGCAGGGACTTTTACTGATTGTTTTTATTATTTTTGACAATAAATTATCTTTATCTTTATATAGATTTATTTTGTCGAAATGGTTCGCCATTATGAGGCTTGTAAACGTAAATAAGATTCAAGATTTTCATAAAATGTCGCGAAGTACAGCTCACAGAATCATGTTTGTGTTCAGTAATCGTCAATAAATAATCTAGGTAGACACGTTTAGTCTACGCAAATACAGATGAATGCTGTGAATAATGTTTTGATCCGTGATTAAGTCATGCGTGATAATCGCTCGGGAAGCGCAAATATCCACGATAAGAAGCATATACGCCAATCTCCGACTCATGCATTCACTATGTAAAATAGATGTCAAGTCGATGCTTAGCTCCATTGCACTGTTCAACCAACCGACAAAACAACAAGTCTCTTTAATACCTTCCTCCCCTTCCAGCCCACGTAGGCCATGTCACGCCGTCTCTCTCATACAGCACTGGATAGAAAGTGATATTGTTATTATTTCAAGTCAAGCAGAGGTCGTGCCGTCGATTCTCACTTGGACGTCATTGGATTGCATCTTTTGGCTTCATACATATTTGTTTCTATTTAGCATTCAAAAAATTCTTTACGCGAAATCCTTTTTCGCTGAATCTTCTTTTCGCCAAATGATCTTTTCGCATTAACTTTTTAATACTGAAAACCAACTTCATTGGCAGCAGTTATCCTTTGTTCGGGATCGCAGTTCTAACCTAACCTAACCTACTTTTCTGGCAGCAGTTAGAGGTTGAATTTGCAGCTAAGCCGGCCCGCGCGAGAGAGCGTTAGCTTGCAGTGTTTGGTTGGTCGCCGCCGCGACTGATCAGAGCTCCTGATAATGAATCGCGTACCGACTCGAAAATGTCTAGCAACATGCGGCTTTATTCGGATTATGTGACGTAGTGAGATCGAAAACTTTACTGTGGTGTGTAGAACAACGATGTGATGTCGTGTCTTATAATTACGTTTTGACCCTAAAGTACTACAATAGCTTATTTGATTTCGTAATGTTCGATTGACTTGGAACAGTTTTGGCGTCTTGTGTAAGTTGAGCCAGTACCGTTTTATATTGTTTATCGCGCAGCAGTTTATTTACCAAGGAAAATAGGGCCACTGTTACGACGTTTGATCTTTTATAGCCGCCACACACCGAGAACAAGTGATGCTAACGCGTTATTACTACAGTTAAAGTATACTAAACACTACTCCAGCACCTCTGGGTATAATTGAGACATGCGATTCTTTCTCAAGCGACCATTATTGCCTCTTTTCTTTGTGTACTGCGCGTGACAAGCAAACTCGCGCGAAGTTAGGGTGTCTTTCCACCAGTGATGATGCGAAAGCTTCCCGTTTGCGTGAGTGCTATGCCATAATTATGGACCAATAATAAATAAATAAAATAAATAAATGTTCTTTATTTCAGGTAATGAGACGCATATCAAAATGTTACAATACATACCGTAAAATAAAATAAAAAGAGGTGTAAATATAAAAAGTAAAACTGAACATAAAAAATAAAGTAAAACTGGTCATTCACAAGACCATTAATTTTTTTATTATCACGGCGCACGGTCAGCCAGCACTTCAAAATCTGGCAGTCCAGGCGTTCGGACTGGGTTCTGAGGATCTCATTCTCAGATGAGAGAATGCGGTTCCTAAAAGACACTATGCGTGACCTGACTATGGCGAAGAAATCTGGAACACGGGCTTCTGCAAATATGCTTGATGCACTACAGTACCGAGGCAGTTTCATGAGAATGCAAAAAGCATCATTGTATTGCACCCTGATGGTACTCATAGCACGTCTCGTGTAGTTGACCCAGAGCTGACATGTGTAGAAGCATTGACAGTATGCCCTAAACAATGAATATGATTGGTGGATACCACATCCAAGAGTGTAATAGTGTAACTTACCATGTTTTGGTGTTAACAATTGTTGGTGAACCTTAATTCAATAAATAAATAAATAAATAAATAAATATCAAACTGCACATTCATAGCAACGTGTCTGGTGGAATGGCATCCTTACTCTCACCCGGCTGGTGCTAAACTGTTTTTTTTGTCAGACCTCAGACTTATCAACCTAGTCCAAAATTATACTCAAGAAGGCTTGTGTTATGGGTAGACGACGATATACATACTTATGGAGATAAATGAATACTTAAATACATAGAACAGCCTTAGATCACTTACTTAGACGTTTCTTATAAAGTTATGACTTATCATTCTATTTAAGACGTCGAGTAAAGCAAAACGAAAGCAATTTTCGATTTATTTTTTATAAATCGAAAAAAGCTGGAGAAAAAACTATTAACCTGTTTAGTAGATAGTAGAACCAAAAAATTCAAGTTTTTAAACCCACCGAGGCAAGAATGGATCAATAAAGATGTTATAGATGCAATAGACAAGAGAAATAAACTATGGCAGCTGAAAAAATCCAACCCATCAAGCAAAAACATACAGGAAGATCTAGAAAAGGAGAAGAAACTTGTAAATAGGGTTATACAAAGGTCAAAAACTACATTCTATCTAACTTCGTTTAATGCATGTAAAGACAAGCCCAGTAAGATGTGGAAACTAATAAATAGCCTTTCCGTTAACAAAGTCAAAGACGTAACATCACCTACAAGACTAGAAATCAATTCCAAAATTATTGTCGATAGCGCACAAATATGTGAACATTTCAACTCATACTTTTCCACGATAGGGTCAGAATTAGCAAACAAGATACCTTTAATTTATCACACACCGACGTTGCCTCGAGCTACAAATATAAATGAACTTAACATGTTTGAACCAGTCACTCCGGATGAAATAGATAAAATAATTAAAAACCTGAAAATAAACAGTAGTTCTGGCCTTGTACTGCTAAATCAATAAAATCTATCAAATTATTAATAACCGAAGAACTCACCATCTGCTTAAATAAATGTTTTGACCAAGCTATTTTCCCAGAGAGTTTAAAAAACGCTAAAGTGACACCAATACATAAATCCGGCAGTAAATTAGACCCAGGCAACTATCGGCCGATCTCCGTTCTTCCAGTTATATCCAAAATTTACGAAAAAGCAATTTACAATCGTCTTAATAAATTCCTCAACTTAAATCAAATTCTATCTCCAAAACAATATGGCTTCAGGCAAAAGTCAAACACCCTTTCAGCTACAATTGACCTCGTCACTCGAATAAAGATCAATATTGACGAGAAAAATATTGTATTAGGCGTCTTTATTGATTTAAAAAAAGCTTTTGATACGGTGAGTCATGAAATACTACTGACTAAATTGACTAGTATAGGAGTGACTGGCAAAGCCCATGAGGTTCTTAAATCTTACCTGTTGAACCGTTCCCAAATTGTAAAAATCAATGATCTGCATACATTCCGAGTGTATAGCGTTATAAACTAATTAATTTCTACCCACTATGAATTTTCTATGAGATTTCTTTTGTATATTATAAGATTTGTATTTAACTTTTTGTACACTGTATGCTTAGTTTTATTTTTAACTTGTAACCTTTCTCATGTAAGTGAATTTCTGTAATTCTTTATGAGAAATAAAATTCTTTAAACATTTTTTACCTTAAAGCTGACTTTCGGTAATTGCAAGTCAAAGGCTTTGGGGACAACTACAAAACGAAAAAATATATACAGTAGTTCCTACACTCATGCGTTTACTAAAAATATATCTGATTTAGAAGAATAAAAATAAACGTATTTTGTTATTTATTACCCCTTAAAAGTAGAAAAATTAAGAAGATTCTGAAAACAATATCAAAATGTTTTTAGGATGAAAAAGGAAACATAAAATTTGTGCACCTTTGAAATGTGACTTCAATTTAAAAAAATATTATATAATTTAATTGGATTTTTTATTCATAAAACTACAGTAGGTATAAGTATGTAGAATTTAACATTATCTCAAACCTGATAATTTCTTGACGGATTCGCTAAGAGCAATAAAATTTTCGTGAAGACAGCTTATCCACTCAGAGACCAATATCCTGCCCTCACCTTCAGCCAGGTCGGTAATTTCCGAATCGCCTGGCGTCGCCTTTAATTGATCCTTTTTTGCAAGAAGCTCACGTAGACGAAATGATGCGGATACCTAGGGCCTAGGAAATGAGGTTGTCTGCTGAACTAGGTAGCGATTCCGCATCTGAATTCCGGTATTGACAAATATTTATTCTATAAGCACTGAGTAGTCTTGAGTGAGCGTTTAATATTTTCCAATAAAAATCTTGCGGGCATAGTACCTATTTAAAATAATAGAATAGAATGCTTTTTAGTTCTTAATGTCAAATCGCTACATTAGGCACGTAGATATTTCGGACAGACTGATATATCGTTACAAATGTAGAATTTGGCCTTTTATTTAAACAATCAAATATTTTTTTTACTTTTAAAAACCTTACGAGCGTAGCGAGCGAGGCGTCTCCATTTGAGCTTGGCCTAAGATTTTTTCATACGTTTCATATGTAGACCATAAAATATATAAGTAGTATTCATACATTTATGTTTACGTTTTTGTTTATGTAATTTGATAGCATCATTATACTGAAAAGTAGAAAAAAAAGCTTGTTTATGACCTCTCGTTTTTTGAAGTAGAATCATTTATTGTGAGAATATACTTTAATTTACTAACCTATGTAACTTTTTGAGTTAAAATAGTGGTTCCTGATATAGCTAAACAAAATGAAGGATTTCAACTACATGCGTCTTCCCTATTGTTAGTGTTTTGTGTCTGTAACTGTAAGCCGATCGATTGTAAACACGTTCGCTACACGAGGTAGCGTAATGGGCCATTCGAACTACCTCGGTTGATAGCAAAAAAAGCTTTGTGCTTCGCACATCCGCGATAAAGCCTTTGTAATCAAATATGACTAAGTCCAGAGCAAACTAATTTACTGTAAAACTAAAATTAATAATAAGTAAAACTAGTTATTAAGCTAGAAGGGATCTATGAACAGTTCCGGAAAACTAGTTAGTTTGATTTAGCGTTTCCCAACAATGTGAATCTATACATCTCCTTTACGTGTACCAATGTAATTAGTTATAACATAAATGTAAATGTTTACAAAGAAGCGAAAAGTTCAAAAATTTAATGGTTCAGAACAAAATAATTAACATAAATATAATTGATTGTTTTAAGTATTATTTACGAAAAAATGACTTACTGTTGAGTTTCTTTCGGCTTTCTGCTCAACAGCGGTCTCCTCTAGGGAAATGCCGGTATCGGTAGATTCACAATCTAACTTGTAAAAGTGCCCATATAGCCTACTTACTGAAGTGTAGTCAGTTGTCACAATCAGTGACAAATTCCTATTGAAATGAACAGGTAATTTCGTCGTTATAAACACTGAGTAACTCTAATTGGTTATTTGCTCCTCAATTTTATTTAGGCGTTTTATTGGCGTCCGAGGATGGATGACAACTGCATGGAAATCCGTTCAGTAGTTTTTGAGAAACATTGCGGCGGACTTTGTTTTATAAAAAATGCGGGGAGATTAGTTAAGCATTCTTTGTACACTGCTAGCCAACTTGGTTACTTAGTGAACAAAAGTTGAAGATTAGATTTTAGATTAGATTTATTTATTTCAATATATAAAATGTCAATATAAATTACACTAAGTCAATTTACATGCACTTAAACTATGACCGTCATATATATTATTACTAACAGATAAAATGCAACAGCGGAATCCATACTAATCCATACTAATCCATATCCATCCATATATCCATATCCATATATCCATATCCATATAATATTATAAATGCGAAAGTGTGTCTGTCTGTCTGTCTGCATGTCTGTCTGTTACCTCTTCACGCTTAAACCGCTGAACCGACTTAGATGAAATTTGGTATGGAGATAGTTTGAGGCCCAGGAAAGGACATAGGATACTTTTCATCCCGAATAAATTTAGTGTTGCCGTGTGATGAGCGGGTAACACCGCGGGGCACAGCTAGTATTATAAATGCGAAAGTGTGTCTGTCTGTTTGTTACCTCTTCACGCTTAAACCGCTGAATCGATTTTGATAAAATTTGGCTTAGAGATAGTTTAAGATCCGAGGAAGAACATAGGATAGTTTTCATCCTGGAAATTATCCCTAAAATGATTAAAAAGTGAGTAATTAATTCATGATGACATTGATGACCCTGTAGGAAATGTAATGATAAGACCAAGAGCACAATTGCTCTTACATTTTCTTAGGCGCTTTTAGTAATCCCTTTTATTAATTAAGGTGATTAGGTGGATATCTATCCTGTTGTACGAGGTTGCTTCCATACTTTCATGTTCCACGCGGACGTAGTCGCGGGCAAAAGCTAGTTAATAATAAAACAGATAAAATAATGACATGTCAAAATTTTAAACAAACAGATAAAAATGACAAAGAAGCTCATAAATGGATTGTCAAATACATGAATTAACACGGTATAAATAACACTTAAAATTAAAAAGTCAAATAAGGCAATAATTAGGAGTAAGGTCAAAAGTAACTTAGGTATTGTCAGTATATAATGTAATTAATTAATGTCATAATTACCAAAACCGGAGTATAAATAAAAACAATGTCAATTACAATATAAATATAAATTAGGTTTCCATATAGGTACTCAGTTACTGAGTATATTGGATTATCCAATAAAAAGTTTCTCGATTGTCGTTTAAAACTGTCGTCAGGTGGCTCGTGAACGGTGTGGGTACTCGCATAGAGAAAAAAATAAAGAAGTTTTTACGGGGTGTTTGATGTAATATTTCATGACATACATGATCGTACTAATCTTTCGTATGATGAGTTAAATTAGTTTTTTAGGGTTCCGTACCCAAAGGGTAAAAACGGGACCCTATTACTGAGACTTCGCTGTCCGTCCGTCCGTCCGTCCGTCCGTCTGTCACCAGGCTGTATCTCAAGAACGGTGATAGCTAGACAGTTGAAATTTTCACAGATGATGTATTTCTATTGCCGCTATAACAACAAATACTAAAAATAAAATAAAATAAATATTTAAGGGGGGCTCCCACAACAACCTTGTCAACAAACTTGTTATAGATTATGGTACGGGACCCTTCATGCGCGAGTCGGACTCGCACTTGCACAAATTTTTTTTACATACATACGACTAATGTACTTATGTGGCGGGTTGAACAAACGTTACATAGATTCTTATAGCTTCATGTTTTGCTTACTTGATTTCTTCTTAGCTGCACTGCGTTTGCGAAAAAATACTACTACTAGTAGTAAAGTGGGATAAAACTAGGGCTTGCGGTCGTGTCCCTGTTTCGTGTACCCGTAGCCGGATCTACGTTGCCGAGTAACACGGCAACGTAGATCTGGACCGCCCGGCACGTGTAATTAGGATACGTGTAATTAAGATACGTAGCTCCGTGTTACACGGAGATGCGTTTCTTAAGTGACTCAATTACAGGCGGATCTGATACGTCCGTGACGTTGTCGGTTTGACACAATCTTTCATTCAATACCCGAGCGGAGCCGAGATCTGCCGATCCGTAGCCGAACGCAGACACGGCTACGTATCTTTGACGAGTCCGTGTAGTGCGGGATCTTAGTACCGCCCGTGCTAAGAACACGGAGCTATGGCTCCGCGTATTAACACGGATATCAGAAGCCCTAGATCAAAAAACCGGGTGGTAGTAGCAGTACCTACCCGGTTTTGAACCAGTGTCTTTGTAAATTTTCTTTAATGAGTTTGACTTTGTATAATTGTAAAAGAAAATGTCTCGCCATTTAAAAATAATAAAAACTAGCAATCTTGGACTGACAAAGCTATGCCTATAACAAATGCCATCCATGTATATCTACCCGGCTTTGGTCTAGGCATGGGAAAACACCGTAAAAAGATAAGATTGGGAAATTTATCGTTTGTGCTACGTGTGTTAATAAAAAGGATGGTCTCATTTAATACATTTTGTAGTTATTTAAGTAAATTAAACAAAGACTACCGGAGTTTACATATTTCTTTCTTTTAATATTTTGCTCATCGTCCTGGTTTTACCTCCCTAGTGAGGTAATGATAGTGAAACATATTATAAATATATAATCGTATGCGTAGTGTTTGTACGTATGTTCGTGAAGTTCCTAAAATCATTAGGGGTTTATTGTCTAGCCACTCAATTGCTTCGAATTTTGAGTTGGACTCTATTTATATAATAAAATAAGAGCGGTGACAGGTAGCCGTAGTTACCAAAAGCAATCTAGTGGCTAGATTAAAGAAATCTGTCCGAAATGATTAATATACACTTGACTTATCCGTCAATTTATACTCATAAACAGGGATCGTCACTGGTTGTCACAAATGTCATTTCAATCGATTTTACTCGCATTTTACGATCGCTGCTCATATAGAAGTGGGTTATTATCTCAACATACCCGGTCTCCGATGGGTGGCAAAACTGACATAAGATACCGACGCGTAATGCGAGATTTTCAATCCTTCGTTTAGACAAGGTATTGTGAGGGTTGATAAATATTATACATGCCTTAATGGATGTTACATTCACATGCTATTACGATCCTCTTTATATATTTGACAATATAACTTTTCTGACATTTTGCCACCATACCTACCCATATAAATACGTTAAGCGGTGTTTGCTTAAAATAAAAAGCTAGATAAAAACAACAATTCATTTTTACTCATTAAAAACAAGCATGCCTTTTAATATGAAATTCATACAAGTCAAACTAATTTTAAACTTAATTACAGACATTTTAAATCTATCATGTCGACCGATCGGATTTGATCAGATAAAAAATTGCGCAAAATAATTGAAATACTAGCCGAAATGACTTGTAAATTTTTTTTTTATGACACATATTTTAACGATTCGTTATTTTTCAATCGAACCCGGTACCTCTGGATTACCGCACACGCTGGACCGGTAATCCAGAGGTTCGGGTTCGATTCCCGGTATCTTTCGCCAGGTTACGCATTTCAATTTTTCTTTTTGCTTTGATCTTTGTAACAATGGATGAATTTATGAATTTATCAAAGAATATTTACGGCATCAAGTCTCTTATACGTACTAGAAGTAACCAAAGCCTGATGATAACATAGACGCAAATAACTTCTTAACTGTGTCTTAATATATATATATTTTTAGTTAAAAATAGGACAGTGTTTAGAAAACATGCACGCCCCGCCTGGCGATAATTCGAGTTACATTAAAAAGGTTCTTTCATCGAATGGCCACTTAATATTCTTGTCAAATGCTGTTTAATGACATTCTCGTTTAAACGGATCACACGCAACACCACCTTCACTTGATTCCACTATAGTCGGTTCTTTTAACTGCATAGTATTATGCCATACGAGTTGTTTGGAAGCAAAAAATCGTCTATTCCTTGCACTTACAAAAACAACATAAAAACCATTAAGTATTCATCTTATTTTGCACAAAAACCTAAACAATAAAAGTTAAAACGAATCGTATCGTTCGAGATGAAATTTTTAACTGTAAAGACAAATATATAAATAATAAAATTTGCTACGAAACTAATATGAATATAAAAAAAAGAGAAACAGAACACTTACATTCTGAACCTTCCTCTTATAGG
Source organism: Apotomis capreana (assembly GCA_947623375.1). NCBI lineage: Eukaryota > Metazoa > Arthropoda > Insecta > Lepidoptera > Tortricidae > Apotomis > Apotomis capreana. Next base: position 51,914,325 of record OX392498.1, read on the forward strand.
ATCCCGTCTCGAAGTCAAGTCTCATTCAGTGTTTCATAAAGAAAAGCTATCGATACGTCGAACTGACAAACCGAAAGTTTTTCTTGTGCAGCAATACTTACTCGTAGTAAAGCAACGTATCGTGCTTGTCTTCGCAACTGGACTCAAAGTTTATTCGTAGTCTAAGCCTTCTTCTGCGTAAATCCGCGAATCACAAGACGGGTTGTATTTATCTACGGAACCCTCTAGGGCCGTATTAATTTTTCCTTGACATAGCTTTTCTTCTTTTGGGTAGGTGTACCATTTCCCATGTCTCATTTTCCTGGAGAGAATCGATCTCATTGTCCACCGCTTATCGCCATTCATTAGAATCCTTGCATACCGTTGCTTTTTTAAACGTGTTTGGTTCTGTCCGAGATTCATCACTTATCGAGTTAACGTTGAAGAAAACGTTGCAGATGTAGTATTTGTATCTGGCTAGTGGTTTAATATTTGAGCGAATTCGTAGCGCCTTCCTTCTTGATTTCCGATGCGAAAATTTACCCAAGTCATCCCGTTCTTCTAACAAGGTTAAGTTATTATTATTACCACCGTGTATATTTCATGGAAAAAGAAGTAAAATAACTTGTAATTAACAGTATACACTAGATTCTAACCAGTACTCCGCTCCTTCATTTCATTAGAAATAATACACACTTGAATTTCGATTGAAGTAAACACTCGTTGCTATACGTTTTATAACGCAAACATTGTATTTACATTTGGCTGTATGATACGCAACCGTTTAGTTGATTTCTGGGAGTCATCAGTAATAGATACTGGGTTCGTTGCATCGTACTCGGGGTGTTGCAATTGTTTATAAGGTTGGGTACCTATTAGCAGTCACCATAGGTGCACATGAAATAATCTTAGTCTCAATACTGCTTATTCGATTATTGTAACGTGTGAGAGCGAGAGGTTTCTGAGGGTGAATGTTTCGGTCTGGTGTTTTCATACCGCTCGCCCCGCTGCGTGCGGGGATGCACAAGAAACCACTCCGAGAAACAAACGAGTGGCGGCCACACCGTCGGCGTGTTGAAACGGTTCATCAAGATTTCAGGTATAACTATAACAAAGGATGAATGCCTTGCCGAACGTATGGCACTTTTTCAACATAATATACCGTGCTTTTCACAATTTTGCTTAAGACTTTTGACAATTGTTAAACCACGCTAGCTTAGCGTGGTTTGCCTCTACTGTTGCGTCCGGAAGGCAAGCCAAGCCTTATGTATATATTTTAATGGTTCAACTGTCTTATAGCTCGTCGCCATCTCTACCAGATCTGACGATTACTCCGTGCGTCCTTGTTTCTGTTTGTTCTTTTTATTTATGACTTTGCGTCTTCGGATTGTACAGATAGGAAATCATTCTGTATAGAAATTATATCATCATTAATTGTAGGTATGTGCGGCGTCGGTCGCCGATTTAGTGGCCATAAGCAACGGTGTACTTGTGCTGGGTCGGTTGCATTCTTAAGTCGTGCATTGCGATAAGGTTTCGCGCGTTGTATCAGTGCATCGCTTACGAGCACCAAGCGCTTCACCTCTGGCACAACTGTGACACGCGACTCTTTCTCGCGTGAGAAATATTGCCTATCTCTTTCTTCGCTGTACAATGAGAAAGGGATGAAACGCAAAAAGTCACGAAACTTAGTTGTGCTAAACAGGCAGAACTAACTGTACAAGCGGCCGGTTGGAGAGGCGTCGCGTTATAAGGTCTAATGTGAATCTGATGTGGGTAGTTTTCTTACTAGTTCCTAACTACATTTTCGGAAGAATCTTACATACTTTGTTGAATATCGTACGCAAATTTTGTAAATGACACGTTAAATATTGAATAAATATATTCGTAAGTATTTGGTAGTTGATAGGGCATTGCTCGTAGAACCGACAACCGTTGGCGTGGAAAGGTACTTGAGAGGCATCCTTTTGGAAGGCCACACTGTATAGATCTCCGATGATACGCAACACACTATCGGAGAGTTGTATAGTGACCTAGTATATGGATACTAGGTCACTTATACCTACACTACACCCTGAATTATCAAGGGCAAAGAATTTAAGCAAAAACAAAACAGTATGCGTGCCCTTCAAATTTCGGCGCCGCCTTTGCGACCTCACTGCGACTATTCCCTTATTCAAACCAAAAATCATATGAAAATGACATGACATTAAAAGCGAATACTTGCGGTGAGTCGGCTCCCTTTCGTGTAAAGTGGACGAATCAGACTAAATGCCTTCCACATCTCAAATTTATCATCTTGAATAGAGCGCCGTCTCGGTAGCCATTTTATTTCTACCCCAAAACGCATAACTATTTGCGTACACAATTATTTATATTTCGCGTACCCAACTAAATATGTAGGTACTGATGTAGTAAAGTAATACATGTTTGTATAACTTTGTTACCCTGAAATGACATTGGTCACCTCCTTACGTTTTAGGATGCTCTCTTACCGCGGACATTCCCCTATAATGTTACAAAAACCGTCATTTGCTTTTTGTTACAATGCGCACAAAGACGCTTTATTGCCTAAAATCGTATTGGCACAAGGTAGATAATAAAATAACACGTAAATGTAAATCCCACAATATCGGTTGTCATATATATAAATATCAAATTTCTGTGCAAGTTTTATTTATATATTTGTTTTAGGAAATAGTGATTTTATTGGTGATGATGATATATTTAATGCCAAATTGGCGGTTTCGGGTTGAATTATCGGTTATGAAAAGAGACCCTACGTTGGAGCGACATTTACTAAACTTTTCGAATTTCCGGATGAAACTAAGTGAGTACGATATAATTAATGTACTTCTAACAAACCCAGGGTGCTAATTCGACACAAGCTTTGCGATACTTCAATATATAGACTTTATCACGGCCTTAGCACACTGGCGATTTACGGACGTATTGAAAGCGAGACAAACGTGCAAAGAATCGATACAACTACCTATATCGATCAATCATCGAACTCGCTGTGCGCTCGCGGGGAAATCGTAGCGCGCTCGCGGAGATATCGCTGCGCGCTCGCGGAGAAATCGTAGCGCGGTCGCGGAGAAATCACTGCGCGTTCGCGGATAAATCGTAGCGCGCTCGCGCAGAAATCGTTGCATGCTCGCACTGCTCGTGGCGAAATGGTTGCGCGCTCGCAGTATGCTAAAATGTGTCCATTTTAGCTTTTCGATAAGATAAATAAATATTGATTTTATCCTGTCGTCATCATCTCTTAACCGATATAAAATATTTCAACTTTTTGAATTGCATCTACTTTCATCCTTACCCGTTGGTGCACTTTAACCAAATTGTAGTCTATTTTATACAGCTTTGGTGCGTGTGACATTTGTCATCTCAGTACATTTTAATCGAATTTAGTTTATAAAATGTACTGAGATGACAAATGTTACATACCTTTCGATTTCCTGAATTAGTCTAAATTACTATGATTTACAGGGAGCTCAGCAAGCGCCTGAGGGAAGCAACAGGGGACCCACGCGCGGGCAGTTTTCTCGCGCAAAGGCTTTCCATAGCCATACAGCGTGGGAATGCTGCCTGCGTCATGGGCACCCTACCTAGAGGTCTTAGTTTTATAAATATTTTTTAATCTTAGTTTAATTTTTAGTTATAATCCCATAAATTTGTTATTTTATATGTTTTATTTTTGACCCATAATAAATGTATTACTTCATGATTAAGTATGTTCCTCATTTAAGCGTGTAATAGAAAATAGATGTCCTGAAAAAGATAAATTTTCTTTGTTTATAAATAAGTATTTCACTTACTTACTCCCAACCCTCCGGGAAGGTCTAATCCGTATCATTAGCGGAAAACGACGTATGTACAATGAAACTCTTGTTAAGAAAAGCCTTTGTATTACCGACGGTCAAAATTTACAGCCTTCCAAATTTTCGAATTTTGTTAAGTATATCCTTAACAAAGGTTCCGGTAGTGCGTTACAATTTATCAGTTCATTCAGACGCCGAATAAATTTTATTAGGAAAAGTATCAGGCAAAATAAGAATGGAATTAATACTTAAGAGCTTATGTTTTTTCCACTAATCCGAGTCATGTGACGGGCAGCGTCACTAAACATAAATCACTTTAAACGAGATATGCTGAAAAGCCTATTAACAAATAGATACCTAAATACTTTACTGGCTGAAAGCGAATTGTCAAATTTCTGTGATACGAGTAATCTTCATAAGATGTTAGCTTTCGGTTGTGACGAAAGTCCTTCTGATTTCTGAATGAATATACTTTAATATTTAACAAGATACCTTATAACCCCTAAGCCGCTTACATATAAAATATGTAATTATTTTACTTTGAATAAATGCTCGATTCCACGGGAAATTAAGGATCGAAACGTTTATTATAAAGTATTTATAAACTACATGAATAGGTACGTCTGAATACCATCAATAAAAGAGAGTTTTAATGCGTCGTTTCAAACCAAAATATTTGGAAATGAATTCGTTTTCCTCTTCTAGCTTTATCCAATGTTAGTAAGGGTCAGGGCGCCTATGATGGTTACGTTTATGACGTGATAAATAAGTGACAAAGCATCTGTCACTCACACTCAATTTGTCAAAACGTGACGGTTGCTTTTATCACGTGATAAATAAGTGACAAAGCATCTGTCACTCACACTCAATTTGTCAAAACGTGACGGATGCTTTGTCACTTATTTCATCATCATCATCCTCCTAGCCTTTGTCCCATTTTTGAGAATGAATTCTCAATCGGGGTCGGCTACCTAAAATCTTATCGCGTGATAAAAGCAACCATCATTGGCCGCAGGACGCTAATTTAAGTATACTTTGAGATACCACCAAATTAGTGAACTCTCAGGTATGTCTCCTATCACTGTCATTAGAACGTGATGTTTACGATTTGAACTGGATAAAGTGATATATAACACGTTGCTATAAATATGGCGCAAACTTAACACGAACGGATTGGCATAGTGGTGATATACTACTTAGGTATAACGCCACTTCCGCGATCTCTTCGAGATATCAGATATTCGAGGGTCGTCTGAAAAGTTTCTGGCCTGACATAGAAACAAGTGTTTTTTTTTTTTTTTACTTTTCAACATAGTCTCCTTGTAAGGCTATACCTACACTTGTCCCAACGATGCTCCCATGATTTTAACCCGTCCAAGTAGTAGTTGCCGTCTTGCTCTTCAAAAAAGGCGTTCACGCTGGCAATGATCTCTTCGTTACTTGAAAATCTCTGTCCACCGAGCCAAGTTTTGAGTCTGGGAAATAGGAAAAAGTCGCTGGGAGCCAAATCTGGTGAATATGGTGGATGGTCAATGATTTCGTATCGAAGCTCCTTAATTTTGGCCATGGCGACTGCTGACTTGTGAGATGGTGCGTTGTCTTGGTGGAACAGTACTTTCTTTTTTTTCAAATGTGGCCGTTTTTTCGCTATTTCTTCCTTCAGCTTGAAAAGTAACGATGAATAATAAGGTCCCGTTATTGTTTTTCCTTTTTGTAAATAGTCAACGAATATTACACCGCGGCTATCCCAAAACACGGTGGCCATCACTTTTCCGGCCGATGAAACCGTCTTCGCCTTCTTCGGAGCAGGTTCGTTCTTTGTAGTCCACTGTTTGGACTGTGATTTAGTCTCAGGCGTGAAGTGATGAATCTACGTTTCATCGACAGTTACCAACCGACACAAAAAATCGGACTTATTTTGCTTAAATCGTTTCAAGAGATCTTCAGAAATGGTCTTTCGAACTTGTTTTTGATCAGAGTTTAACAGACGCGGCACCCAACGTGCGGATAGCTTTTTCTCATATTCAATTTTTCAGCCAATATGTGACAAACTCGTTCTTTTGAAATGCCTACAGTTTCTGCTAACTCTCTAACCTTGATTCTGCGATCGTCGAGCACCAATCGGTGCACTTTTTCGACTATATCGTGGTTGGTTGCAGTTTTTGGCCGTCCCGGGCGTTCTTCGTCGTTCAAGCTGGTACGACCGCGTTGAAATTCAGCCACCCAAAATGTTACGGTGGAAAATGATGGAGCAGACTCGCCGTAAACAGAATCCATCTCATTTTTAATTTGGGTTGGCGTATTTTTTTTTAAATACAAATACTTAATCACAGCTCGACACTCAATTTTTTCCATAATAGAAACTTTGAGGGTATTGTTTCACAAAATCGGCAATTATAGAAAAACTAACCGACAAATGGCGGCAATTTTGACATTTAACTTCAGAAAATAATAAAGTTATAGTACCAAGGTTTTTAAAAAAAAAAGTTTTTATTCATTGTGAGGCCAGAAACTTTTCAGACGACCCTCGTATATATATATGGAATTGGGGCCTAGGCTCTTCTAATCGTCGCTCTTCGACATCATGATTGCACTATACGCAGCTGCGCTCCGCCTTCTACCTTCATTCTTTCGAAATCGGCGCGCGCTCGTAGCCAATCGTAGCGGCTCACACGCGTCTTTCAGTCCTGTCGCTTCGTCCCACGACCAACTGCATCGCACAACCAATGAATTTCTGTTCTTAGACGGTTTTTGCGAAGTTCAAAGGAAATAAGTTTCTGTAGTTCCTAATTTAAATTTAAGTGGTGAGTGTCTGCTCGCTTATCGCTCGTTATTGGCCACCCAAATGTGTAGCTTTTCCGGAGTCCGTAGTTGTAACTCAATTTGCGGGTCATAATGTCTTCAGGCCTACGCGAGAGATACAAACGTCGATGGTATTTCTAGAGCTAGTCATAAAGTGCGTTATGCGCAAATGGGCTGAAACTACCTAATCTAAACTTTTATCCTTGATGCTCACTTTGTCAATAAATTAAAAAGTCAGAGCAAGCGCATTGCATTGCATCTACCAATCATAATATCGAAAACTTACAGATGTTACAAATCTTACTTTTGACAACTAACATAGTTGCGTGTAGAAACGTGCCGTTCTCGATAACGTTTCCAGATTTTTATGGAAGAAGAACACAAAATGAGGGAAGTTTCTGGAAATTGTCGAGAACGGTACATTACTAGTTGTTGTAAGATGACGTTAGTAGCATAAAATTGACAATATTTTAATTTTAACTCGTCATAAGTCAAACATAGAACCCAGTAATATTGAGCCAGCGAAGACTTGCCTCGACTGAGGTGGTAATTATCTATCGAAAATTCTTTGAATACTTATTGGGAATAGCTAATCATATTTTTATAAAGATAATTCTACGTTCATGGATTTTTAGAGCAAGTTCCATTATCAGCTTTAATCGGAAAACGAATAGATCGTAAGAGGCTTATTTAGCTTTGTGCTCGACTTGACTACAGTATACTGCGTACCTACTTACTGTAGGTACGAGTATATCTACATACAATAGCAATATTAAAGTGGTAAGTGGTATGAAAGTACCGCCACAATGACATAATATGGCGATAAGCGAAATGATGTATTTCATACAATTCTTCTAGAATTCATCACAATATTGATATATACTTCATCCGTTCAACAGTCCACTAATGCTGTTGTTGCCGTGGCCTCAATTCAAAAATGCCTACGCAAAATTATACTTGGCTTTATATTAATGAGTTCAAAATCAAACGACAACACACAAGCTAGACTAGCACCCCTACCACGAGTTAGAGCCTTATCACACTTGCGAAGTGTGCGCGAATTTTGTATGGCGGCGATCACGCAGCGAGTTCGCCGCGACGCTTATTTGTATAGAAAACTCGCTCGCAAATCGCAAGTGTGATAAGGCCCTTAACGTGACCATACTCGCTAGGGACAGTCTGTACTATTCTCCATACAAATTGTTTACGACAATTTGTATGGAGAATAGTACAGAGCGCCTCTAGTCTAGCGGTTACTTTGTAGAACTACAATTCTCCATACAAACCGTTTACGTAGTCGCTAGTGTGTACGGCCACTGTAAACTCATGGTAAGGGTATAGATACCGTGCGTTGTTACCGTATCGTGTTAATATCAAATCCAGATTATATCAATATAAATCTTAATCAGTTGCCTGAAGGTTTTGTATTTCACAGACAATATTTGGTGAAGTAGTCACGTCATCGCGAATATAGCGCCGCGTTGCCCAAGAGACTACAGTTGTATGAGAATTGTGGTTGCGATGGTTTTATCACTTTTTGGATTTAGGAGGTTGATGTTGTTATCAGGTTATACGGCTGTTAAAATAGATCAATCAATCAAGCGTACTCGTTTATCGGAGTCCACTCGGAGCTTGCTTATCAGCATAAATGTGCTTGCCAATTTGTTTCAAGATCCGCTGAGTTTATATAGATTACTGGGATTTATCCGACACAGTATACAGTACGATATAAAGCCTGACCACAAATATGTGTTAATGCGGCATGTTGCGGAATTTCACTGGAACTAATTTCTTACACTGGCAATGATTTTATGAACCATCAACATCTTTTGTTAGGTACCAATAGATAGTTTGATCAAAATTAATTTAGAATGCGTCCTCAATTCTCAGCTATGCTCGCTTAGCCTGGTCCCAAGGATCTCTTCCCATTCGGTACGGTGGGCTAGGGATCCGCAAAATTTCTAGTGTCGCTTTACCACCTTTTTGTCGTCAGTTCATACCTCGTCTAATCTCATAGGTAAAATCCTAAGGGCGTACCCACAAACTATGAGATTGCGGGCTTAGAAGACGCAAAAAAGGCTTGGTCAATTGCTTGCCCCGGCCAAAATTATCCGGAAAATTCAAAATCTCAACGGAGCTGGGACGATTTATTGTGTAAATTGACCGTAGATTCCATCCTGCCAGTGCTCTACGGAAGACCGAGTCAGAATTTCGGCAGTAGGCACCAAAGAGTTGGAGTGGTTGTTGTTGTGTGGCTGTAATTTTTACGAAGGTCACATTATAGTGCGGTTGCCATAGATTGGTTGTTGTTGTGTGGCTGTAATTTTAACGAATGTTACATTATAGTGCGGTTGCCATAGATTGGTTGTTGTTGTGTGGCTGTAATTTTAACGAATGTCACAGTATAGTGTTTTGCGATAGATTGGTTGTTGTTGTGTGGCTGTTATTTTAACGAATGTCACATTATAGTGCGGTTGCCATAGATTGGTTGTTGTTGTGTGGCTGTAATTTTAACGAATGTCACATTATAGTGCGGTTGCCATAGATTGGTTGTTGTTGTGTGGCTGTAATTTTAACGAATGTCACAGTATAGTGTGGTTGCGATAGATTGGTTGTTGTTGTGTGGCTGTAATTTTAACGAATGTCACATTATAGTGCGGTTGCCATAGATTGGTTTTTGTTGTGTGGCTGTAATTTTAACGAATGTCACAGTATAGTGTGGTTGCGATAGATTGGTTGTTGTTGTGTGGCTGTAATTTTTACGAAGGTCATATTAAAGTCGGTTGCCATAGATTAGTTGTTGTTGTGTGGCTGTAATTTTAACGAATGTCACAGTATAGTGTGGTTGCGATAGATTAGTTGTTGTTGTGTGGCTGTAATTTTAACGAATGTCACATTATAGTGCGGTTGCCATAGATTGGTTGTTGTTGTGTGGCTGTAATTTTAACTAATGTCACATTATAGTGCGGGTGCCATAGATTGGTTTTTGTTGTGTGGCTGTAATGAATATGTTATCAAATTAACTAGAGTAGGCTAAAAATCTCTAAACCGTGAAGTGTCTTATTTTGATATTCTGTATTTGAGGTGCTTCTTATTATTACGAAACACTAAATGTAGAGGTACCTATAACAACTAGTCGAGAAAGCTCATGAACTGTAGGAACTAACTTTATGAATTGTAGAAAAATCTAACTTTACTTTATTTCAATGATCTTCAACAAGTAGAAAGAAAATAATGAAAGTAAACATGTCATAGAAAAATTGTTTAACAAAATTGTTGCATTATAAAACTTATAAATAGCGCCCTCTTGACAATCATATTTGTGGTTAGGTTTTGCATACACTAGTAAGGATTGTAAAGCCAGCAGAAGTGGAATTCACAAGATCATACACATTGCCCGGTTTTAGTATTTCATCCTTGAGCATAATTAGCACATAAAATAGTGCTGGGGTGCGACCTTTTCAAGGCATAACCATAATTATAGTTCATAGTTAATTTATAATTATGTAATTATATGTTATGTTCACGAATAAATTTAAGTATTCTTTCTATCATTGTTTCATTCTGGTAAGAGTTCTAGAATTAGATAAAAACAAATCTTGACAAGAAGGTAGACATAATACGTTGAACCTCTGCTAAACGCAAGCCCCGACCGATAAAACAGAACTAAACTTTACTTAGAACTATTGATAGACATTTACTTCAACTAAATCTATAGGTACCTACTGCTGTCAAAACCAGGTGACAAGATCACGAAACCAAGTAATTAGGTGTAACTGACCAAGTAAGTGTTGAGTTACAAATTAAACGTCTCCATAAAAATGCAACGACATAGTAAAACGGTACTTTACGCCATAATCGATAGTCGGCCTTTGGAAGGCCCCTATTATGAGAATACGAATATAGAATACTAATGGCATTAACAAATTCGCTTTCCATGGAGGTTGCTTCATGGGAGACATAATAATATTAAAATCGTCATTTCACAATGTTTAGAATCGGATACCGCACCATGGTAGGTATATTTTCATCTAAACCGTTAAGAAGTGGAAGTGATGAACCTATGGTGTTATGTTGAGGATAATGTACAGAAAAAGTACTTCTTACCTAGTTTGTAGTAATTTTGAATCCGTATGACTGAGGATCTTTCTTTTCTTCATCTCCAAAGGGAGGGACTTCAAGCTAAGTATTCAACTAACTTCAAACGTTTTATTTGTCAACGAACTATACGAGTATATTAAGTATACTTGAATACGGCCAAAATTATCGTCAATTTAAATGTTTTTTTTTTTAAATTTAAATACTTTTTAACCGGATAATTTTAGTTCATTCCTCTAAAGTTCTAACACTCATATCGAAAAATAAATGGACAACAAAAAAATATTACAAGGATGTTGTTATAGACTAATCGAAGTAGATTTTTTCGAAGAACTTATTCGGAAATCGTTTTAATTTAATGCCTTCATTTGGTCCTAAATCCAAGTTTCCGCAATCCCAGGAGGTACTTATTATCCATTCTGTGATTCTTGGAAACTGTGGGTGTAAAATTCACAGTCATATTGTAAAAAAAATATACCTAAGTCCCAGTCAAAAAGTAGTAGTGTAGAAACGGTATGTTTATAACTTTGACTTTGAATTTGTTTACAATTAACGACACCGTGGAATTTATTAAACGTGGCTGCCACCAAAATCCAAACCCAAAATCCAAACATCATCACTACATAGTAATAAAACAAAGTCGCTTCCTGCTGTCTGTCTGTCTGTCCCTATGTTGCTTAGATCTTTAAAACTACACAACGGATTATGATGCAGTTTTTTTTTCTCAATAGATACAACATTGCGCTCGTGCGAAGCCGAGGCGGGTCGCTAGTCCAATATAATCTCTAGTACGTTACGTACCTATTCATAAATCTCGTTATTTTTATCTTAGAACCATGTGTACAATAATAAAACTAAAATTAAGACAGACACCTAGTCTCCTACAGCTGTTCATGTATAGATATCAACCCCTAAGATTCCAGACAATATATGCATTATTCCAGCAATGCGAGAAAATAATTATAATTTGTCTAGTATAAAAATAATGGGAGACCTAAACCTACTGAAATGCGTGATGGATTTTCGTGGTAAATTGGTATTGCCACCACTCACACGTGCGAATAATAAACGTTCGAAGCGACACGCCAGGGGATCCCAACTCAGCCATGTTGAGATTTTATTGGGACCCATAACCTTTGGCATAGATATCGAAATGTCGGTAACATTACCTAAGGCTGGATTTTAACCGTCTTACATTATGTAGGTATGTAAAAAATTTACAGTTACGTGCAAGGTCAATATTGGATAGGCCTGAATCGTAATCTATTTCTACGTGAATAGTATCAAAAAAGTCCCAAAGAGTTTGTTGCGGTTAGTGAAATAAAAAGATTGAGAGACAAATGAAAATTGTGGTAAGTGATACATTTATGGCAAATGAAATTGGGGCACGTAAAGGTATCTGAAGATAGAGATATGGCTATAGCTCGTACCATTGTTATGAAATATGAAACATATTTTTATTGAAACTTAGAACATCAAGAGATACCCAACGGGCCCTAAACTAGGCTAGATACATAAATTATTCGATACAAACCCTCACTCATCAAATTCATAGAAGACCGGATTTCGTAATTATCCACCCAAGCCGCGACTTTCACACACGAAAAGCGGCAACGGTAGGCGTCGAACGGCAAAAACAAAATCATACTAATGGGTGTGTAATAATTCATAGAACAACAAATGGTATAACGTTCATCACATCGAATAACATACAAAATAATCTCAACACATAGAATCGATCAATTGATAGAATTATCATTTCGTAGAAAATCAGTTCATATATTTTCATTTCTTATAACAACACTTGATATATTTTTTGTTTCGTATATAAACACTTAAAATAATGAACACTTAATATAATGAACATTTCATATAATAAACATTTAATAGAATAAACAAATAACATAATACATACTTAATATAATGAACATTTCATACAATAAACATTTAATAGAATAAACAAATACCATAATACACACTTAATAGTTTTTTTGTCAAGAGAGAGTGACTATTTTGTATCATTTACGCGCTTATGAATAAAATGTATAAAATTCAATTACTTGTTCTTTTTTGCCAGTACTCCGCCTTAGCTCCAAACTTAATACTTTCCTGGAAGTGGTTGGGTGGATTATTCTTGTATGTAAACAGTATGAATACAAGCAAAACTTTTTTCGGTACGCAAAAAAAATAACCTCGAAGGCCAGGCAGGAGCTCGCTACGCTTCGCTCCCGCCTGACCTTCTAACCTAACCCGGCCACGTCGGATCTGCTCTGAAAGGTTTTACTCGCTCGCTTCGCTCGCTCGTATGTTTTTTTTTTGCCAGTACTCCGCCTTAGCTCCAAACTTAATACTTTCCTGGAAGTGGTTGGGTGGATTATTCTTGTATGTAAACAGTATAAATACAAGCAAAACTTTTTTCGGTACGCAAAAAAAAATAACCTCGAAGGCCAGGCAGGAGCTCGCTACGCTTCGCTCCCGCCTGACCTTCTAACCTAACCCGGCCACGTCGGATCTGCTCTGAAAGGTTTTACTCGCTCGCTTCGCTCGCTCGCTCGTATGTTTTTTTTTTGCCAGTACTCCGCCTTAGCTCCAAACTTAATACTTTCCTGGAAGTGGTTGGGTGGATTATTCTTGTATGTAAACAGTATAAATACAAGCAAAACTTTTTTCGGTACGCAAAAAAAAAATAACCTCGAAGGCCAGGCAGGAGCTCGCTACGCTTCGCTCCCACCTGACCTTCTAACCTAACCCGGCCACGTCGGATCTGCTCTGAAAGGTTTTACTCGCTCGCTTCGCTCGCTCGTATGTTTTTTTTTTGCCAGTACTCCGCCTTAGCTCCAAACTTAATACTTTCCTGGAAGTGGTTGGGTGGATTATTCTTGTATGTAAACAGTATAAATACAAGCAAAACTTTTTTCGGTACGCAAAAAAAAATAACCTCGAAGGCCAGGCAGGAGCTCGCTACGCTTCGCTCCCGCCTGACCTTCTAACCTAACCCGGCCACGTCGGATCTGCTCTGAAAGGTTTTACTCGCTCGCTTCGCTCGCTCGCTCGTATGTTTTTTTTTTGCCAGTACTCCGCCTTAGCTCCAAACTTAATACTTTCCTGGAAGTGGTTGGGTGGATTATTCTTGTATGTAAACAGTATAAATACAAGCAAAACTTTTTTCGGTACGCAAAAAAAAAATAACCTCGAAGGCCAGGCAGGAGCTCGCTACGCTTCGCTCCCACCTGACCTTCTAACCTAACCCGGCCACGTCGGATCTGCTCTGAAAGGTTTTGCTCGCTCGCTTCGCTCGCTCGCTCGTATGTTTTTTGTTGCCAGTACTCCGCCTTAGCTCCGAACTTAATACTTTCCTGGAAGTGGTTGGGTGGATTTGTTCTTGTATGTAAACAGTAGGTATGAATACAAGCAAAACTTGTTCAGTACGCAAAAAAAAACAAAACCTCGAAGGCCAGGCGGGAGCTCCTAACCTAACCCGGCCACGTCGGAGCTGCTCTAAAAGGTTTTGCTCGCTCGCTTCGCTCGCTTTCTTGTTCAAATTTTGTAATTTATGAATTCGAAAGTATATTATACGAAAAATACATTCTATTAAACGTACATTCTATGAAAAGTACATTCTATTAAACCTACATTCTATGAAAAGTACATTCTATTAAACGTACATTCTATGAAATTATTGTTATAAGAAAACTGCATTATATTAAACGTGCATTCTATCAAATGATTGTTATAAGAAATGACTTTCTATCAATTGTGCTTCTACAAAATAACGATATATTAAAAAAACATTCTATGAAACGTTGTTATACAATCTGAAAATTCTACCAAACGTATGTTCGGTCATATGAAAATATGTTAATTATTTTTCTATGAAATGAGACGCACCCCATACTAATGTATAGTCTGGCTAGCCAAATAATGTTGACAGACAGATATTTCCTTGTGGTATCACCAATTGTCTATGATTTAAACAATTTAGTAGGTGGGTCCTCAATAAATAATTTTGATACTTAATGCACTAGTCCTAACATTCCGATTGATTTTAAAATTTGGCATAGTACTTATGTAATTTTTATGGTGATGGATTAATATTATGGATTATGGTTATCGAGCTAGGTCTTATTTACACTATATTTAATTTCGCCTTGTATATAGTTGGAACGTATAAACATAAGTGTTTGTCGGTCACTGTAAGCTGTACATAGTTGTAAAAATTATGGGAGCTGACTATGAGTGCACGTCAAGATATATTTTTAACTTATTTCCTTAGGTACCTTACGTATGCATAGAAAATCGATAATATTTTCTAGTAAGTATCAAAACTATATTTCTTACTACACAAAGTGTGACCAGCCGAAGATTTTTTAAATTTCCCGCCATAATTTTTAGTAATATTTCGCTAAGACTAAAATCATGCAACAATCACCTCAATCGGCGTTACGTGAAGTAATCAGAGCTAAGATTACTACGACACTTACCTACTTACTCCAGTCAAGCATGTAGGTACTTTAACTATAATATTTGAACAATATACTGTAAGTCGTGAGTTACCGTAATCGCGATGGAACGATTGTTTTGATTAATAGAATAAATTACTGGCACACGGAGAAGCTCCTTATTGGTGTATTTTTCCTCGTAGGCCGCTACGCAGCTTAGCTCTAGTGAAAAAGCAGCCTTATTTATTTGGGCATAAATAACGTCCGTAACGATTACATTGATTATTTTCCCATTCATTTTGTTTTAAGTACCTATATAAAATAAAGCCTTATATTTTGCCCATGACAGTAAATAGGCAACCAAAAAGGTAAAGGAAAAGCAAAAGTATCATTATTATAGGGAAAACAAACACCTACGTGACTCATTTACGAATGATAATAAAAGGATTTGATGTATTTTTTCTTAATAAGGCTGTTTGCCAGCCTTATTTAGAATAATTGCATAGAATAAAATCTTCATCCCGCTGTCAACTAATTGTTGCGTTTATCGCGCGATAAATAAGTGACAAAGCATCTGTCACTCACACTGGAATTTTGTCAAAAAGTGACGGATGCTTTGTCACATATTTATCGCATGATAAAAGCAACCATCATAAGCCCGATGAAGTATGCGTGTCCTCAGCACAGGTCCATACTTAATATTGAAGGGGTTAATACATAACGCTTCGAAAACAGCCACTCCTTTATTAACACGGCATGAATTTGTGTTTACATACAGGTAAACCCTAAGGTTTGCTCTAGTGACGGCTGGCATTCCGTGAAAATAACTGGAACACAAATCGTGAACCTATTTAGCGGAGAAAATTAACCAATCACGCTGCGTCTTTGTGAAGCCCGAAAGAAGGGCATTTAAGAGGCCTTATTCCTTTTATTTTTATTTTTATTATGACAAATTTATTGATAATACGGTATTTGATGACAGCTCAAATCAGCTACTCTTTATGGAATGTTAAAAACGATCTGTTAGTATAAAGCTTCTATGATAATACAGGCATGTGACGTCATAAAAACAGTAGTCAAAACACGTCTTAATTTTAGTTAGGTATTGTACAATTATAAATAGTATAATGTCCATAAGTAAGTAATAGTTTATTTGGGTCCGCGTATTTATTAATGTGTGTTTAGTGGTTTCAATGCCACAATTTATATTCACTATAGGTATTTAAATACCGTATTTCAACCAACTTTTTGAATTGAATAATACTTTTCCCCGAGCTCTAGGTAGTAACAGCTATTTCATGCTTTCATTTGCGTGCAGTCGAAAGAAAGTTGAAAAAACTTATTTTCCGTGAATATCGTCAATTTCGAGTAGTTTTTGAAACAAAAATTATCAATGAAAAATTGAAACTGTAGGTTTCAAATATACAGCAATAAATCTCAATAGCCCTGTCCTAAAAAGTAACGTGAGAAAAAAATGTCTAAAACAATCCGCATTTTAAAAGGAATAAGGCCTCTTAAATCTGAGGAATGCGATTGGCGCATTTTACACGGCTCCGCTGTCTTACACGTGTGAGCACTTAGCCAAATTTTCAAGGAAATACTTATCAGATGGGTGTTGACTGATGTTGAATTATACGACATGTAAGTAGTTATATAAATATGCTTCATGTGTCACGAACGAATGAAAAAATTAAAAAAAAGGTATATAATTTTTGTAAATATGTGACGTCAAAGGTACCAACGCAAATTTTATAATATTTTTTATAATCCAATAAAATCTTTGAAATTGTTTTCAGAATCCTCATAATTTACCATTTTTATTTATGATGGCCATGAACTTAAACGCATTTTATCACGGTGAAAATGGCAAATTACTTATTGTCTTAAGTGCATCTACAGGCTCTGCACTCTGTCTAAGACGAAATGGCGCTCGCAAGCACTGAACAAGCTAAAGGCTTCAGTGTTCGAAAACAAACTACTGTGCATGCCCTCTGACGACATGCTCACTGAATGTATCTTTACGCAATACTACTCAGTGGAACTACCCTCCAGAGACGAATGGCTAAACGACCAAATGTCTCTCAAAGAGGGCTGCCACATCTGGTATACGGATGGTTCCAAAAAAGGAAAAGATGTAGGATGTGGGGTCTATGGACAGAGACCTAAGCTCAATGCAAGCGTCAGCATGGGCACAGAGGCCTCAATCTTCCAAGCGGAGATCTTTGCCATAAACAAATGCGCAGAGATAAACCTTGACAAGAACATAAGACACTGCCACATATACATCAACTCGGACAGCCAAGCTGCCCTGTTGGCACTGGAATCACTAGAGGTCAAATCTAGACTAGTCTAACTATGCAAAAACAATTTAAATGCCCTAGGCGAAACCAACAAAGTCACTCTTAGATGGGTACCAGGTCACTCCGATATTGACGGAAATGAAAGAGCAGATAAACTCGCGAGAGATGGCGCGGACAAGCCCCTTGTCGGCCCAGAACCGTTCTGTGGAATCACAAAACGCCAGGCTTACTCTCTGCTCAGCGACTTACACAAATCTAAGGCGATCGAGATGTGGGTGGCTGTAAAAGGACAAAATCACTCGAAAGCCCTTATAAAAGGCTTTGTTCAAAAGTTATCTAAAGAGTTACTACAGCTCAAAAGGTCAAAAGTCTGTGCGGTGACTAGAACTCTGACCGGTCACTGCAAGCTGAAAAAAACACTTGTTCCTAATGGGTATGGAACAGGACGCAACGTGCAGGTTCTGCCAAGAGTCAGAGGAGACAGCTATGCATATCCTCTGCTCCTGTGGACCACTTATGCACAAAAGGAGTATCCACTTAGGGCAACACTTTGTGCCCCCAGAGGAGATACAACATCTCACTGCCCAAAGAATCTGGAAATTCCTGGACTCAACGGGCCTCAGCAGTGAGCTCTAAAACAGGGCTGCCACAATAGATCAATTATGGTCGATGCGGCACACAAAAGGCCCAATTGAAAATAAATAATAATATTGTCTTAATGTAGGTGGAATTTGTATGGAGCGTTTTTAGCGCTCTGTAGGAATGTTAAACTTTGACGGTCATTTCTGACTTCCAGAGAGTCTATATGAGACTAACAACACTAAGATGTTGTTAGTCTCATATAGACATTTGATCCCAAAAAAAAATCGATAGACATCCTGAAAAAAAAACCTATTCTCCGTTGTTTACATTTACGGATTGCGACACAAGAATAGTTTTATAAGTTTTGGATTAGAAGAGAATATTGTGAACTACCAATAACTTTTTCACAATAGGTAGGTAAGTAACCGACTGCAATGACCGAAATGGGTATATATTTTGTTTATTGTTGATTATCTCAAAGAGCGCTGAATCAGTTTCGATAAAATTTATATGGGACCACCTCTGGGGGCCTGTGATTGTTGCGTTTATCACGTGATAAATAAGTGACAAATCATCTGTCACTCACACACGCATTTAGTGAAAAAGTTGGATGCTTTGTCACTTATTTAATTTTATCGCGTGGTAAAAGCAACCATCATAGACCCGCAGAAGTGGTCTCAAACAAAAGGAGAATCATCAAAATCGATTCGTAATCATCAAAAAACCATACATTCGAGTTGAGAACCTCCTCCTTTTTTGAAGTCGGTTGATAAGTAGCGGGAATATGGGGAGCGGGTATACACATAATGGCGAAGTTTGTGAGTGTGTATGTTTGTTACTTCTTCACGCACAAACGGCTGGACTAATTTTGATAAATTTTGGTATCAAGGTACATACACCTGAACTAACACATAGGGTACTTTTTATCCCGAAAAAATGTAGTGTTCCCGTGGGAAGAGCGGGTAACATCGTGTGGCGCAGCTAGTTTTAAAAAAGCAAACAATCTGGAGCCCAGATGAATGCCCTCTTATGAACTTTTATTTTTAGTCTGACTTACTGTTGAGTTTCTTTCGGCTTTCTTCTCAACATCGGTCTCCTCTTATGACATTTGGACATGTGAAAGTGCGCCCTTGTGGCCTACTTATAGAATGAACGTTTTGATTTTGATAAAGTGAGATATTCTGTTGCAGGTTCATCCAATGTTACAAGACAATGTGGGCCTACATCATAGCTGCGGCCCGCGGCGACTCCCGGCAGGCCGTGCAGGCCCGGAACTCCAACAGCGAGGACTTCAACTTCTCGTAAGTATATTACCCTAGCTTACACTACCACGAAGTTAGCCGAGACGAAGTCGAAATATGAGTTTCCGCAGCGAAGTGCCAAACCAACCTCGGCCAATTTCGCGAGTAGTGTAGTGCCGCATTACACTACGTGAAAAAGGACTTTGAACGGATTTCGTACTTTGGACAATGAAATTACACATTTACTTTAGCCATACGTCTTTTCCTTCCAATACCGTGCGAACAGGACGGCCGATGTTGAGCCAAACGTCAAATATAAAACCCATACTCTGCTAGAAAGATGGGTACCTAATGTTATGAGTAGCAATGAAGTTGCATCAAAGTACTAATGGTAAGCACAAAAAAGATGTAGCAATAATCACAACAAAAAAAGTAAAAAAGGAAATGAGACGAAAACAGGAAATGCTTTTTACTGCTTACCATCAGGAAAGCTTATTTTCTCCATAAAAGTACAGCTCTCTCTGAAGTGGCATCTCCTTGTTCCGCTGTCTTCGTACATATACGGTTCTCTTCTTCAATCCGTTTCTATAGGTACGTGTGCGCTATTTTTTCAATTTCTACATACTCATATCACATTCTCAGGTACCGCGACGGCAAGGTGTTCATGGTGTCCGCAGCGAGTGAGAACCCTGGACCTTCCGGCGTCAACACCCGGGACCTCTACAAGAGTTCCCCAACCAACTCCAACAAGTCGGTGGCTCCTCCACAGAGCCTTAAACTTGAAGAAGATGGGATTGAGACGTGTGATGATGTAAGTATTTATTAATATTGTACATTGTGTAGGTACATGTAGGCTACCAAACTTTTTCAGTTAGTCAAAATAGAGTACAATGGCACTGAAGAAGAGGTGCAAATGTGAGACAGCTCAGAGTTTGGAAATCTCACTACAATGTTTGCCCGCAGTCGTTTACGAGACCAAATAAATATGTTAAACCCTTTTTAGCGTTGCTGAAGATCTAAGTTACCCTAATTTTATGTTTTGGTATCTAGCAGAACGTGATGAAATTATTGAATACGTCAAGGCAGTTGTTGAATCATACGTACATTTAGGTAATACACGTATGACGAATTAAACCTCTCCATAATCTTTGGATTCACTGTCTTAATCTTCATCTTAGAGACCTAAAATCACACGGCAAAGCTTCTAGTCATATCTGTTAAAGAGACTATTAAAGCGAAGTCATAACACCTCTCTTCTGGCGCTATGTGTTAGCCAATAAAATAGAAACGATATAAAGTGAACACGTTGTCTATGGTGAAAGAAACTCAACAAGTAATGTGCATTGTACATGTGAACGTTCGTTCACCCTGCTGCCCCACCTGTGGATTCTAGCGAGACCCTGGGGACTCGTCCACTGACGACTAACTTATGGTATTATGCTATATTAAACTATGATATAATAAGTATTGTATAATCACACTAATATTATAAAGGCGAAAGTTTGTGTTTATGTGTATGTTTGTTACTTCTTCACGCTCAAACGGCGGGACCAATTTTGACCAATTTTGGTACCAAGGTAGCTGACACCCTGGATTAACACGTAGGCTACTTTTTATCCTGAAAAATGTAGTGTTCCCGTGGGATGAGTGGGTAACACCGCGCGGCGCAGCTAGTAATAGATAAAAAAGAAAGTTATTATTTACCGTGTGACTCTGTTTCAGTTTCGCTAATATTCCTTTAATTTGTCCGGATGTTTGCATGTCCGGATGTTCGGATTTCCGGCTGTTCTCGCCTACAGGCCACATTTCGCAATTGATTCTCATGTAATTTTGTGAGTAGGTTCGATAAGTATATAGATTTATTTTGTCGCGTCAGGGTTTCAAGTTTTTCAAAATGGCGGAAATTTATGGCGGTTGAAGGGGAAAGAAACACAAATTTCTGCCATTTCATAACAATTTCGGAGTCTACAGCTCACCAAGACACTATACAGAGATACTATATACTACCCAAACAATGTTTATAATACGTTAATATAATCTTTTAAAATGATACTGTTTATGTTTCATTCAGTTTAAGGGTTATAGAGATTTTCCTTACTTCCAAAACCATTAACTCTTGTATTGTCCATAGGTATAATACAGGAGTAATGGTTTGGGAAGTCAGGCAAACACATGTAACTTATACTTATATATTTTTTATTATACAGATCTTAAATAAATATTTGACTTATGCACAAATCACGCGAGGTTCGATAGGGGGAAGGGGGGTCGTTAATAATAAATCTTTAATTGTTAAATAGTTCTGGCAGAAAAAAATACTCGTGAAGTTGTGAGTTGCCTCACCAAATATCACTAAGGGGGAGGGGGAGTCAAAAAGTAGCCGAAAAAACATCGCGTAATTTGTCCACAAGCCCTTTAGGAAATAGCAATAAAATTAGAAGTTTAAGCCCTTACTTTATGGGGAACAGAGGGAAGAGGCATCATCATCATTTCAGCCGATAGATGTCCACCAAGCTACTGCTTGTATGAGAAGTGCCCAACGTGCATATATTTTTAGAAACTAGATTAAATGAGCTTTTTAAAGAATAATAATAATTTGAAAATATTCACGAAATTTAACTAATTTACCCCACTGAATAAAAAAACATGTTATGATTTTTACCTTTTCGGCCACCCATATTTTTTATAGAACTGTACAAAAATAACATAAAAAATAAATCTCTGATATCTTTTTACACGGAAACGATACCAAACAAGTCCTAGTAGACTTAACTGACCAGCAATAAAGAAAGAAAAGAGGGATACTTGGTCCTATTTACTCCGCTCTTCCGCCTCACAGGGGACGAATCTGACTTCCCTCCACGTCTGAAAATAATCACCGTGGAACACTCTACCTGTGGTAGAAATTTCTTGCTTGTAACCCGATGCGCACAATTATGTTAGAAAACAGCGGACTAACAACTCTACTAAAAATATGCCATTTGTACAAAAATGTACAATGGCATATTTCAGTAATGTTTTGATCCTGATTGATGACGATAATGTTATATTCTGAGTGACTTTTCTTGCATCTTAATAAGTTCAGCATCCCATCTTCAAGAAAACACCAAACTCTTAATACAATGTTGCAACACCCACTAAACTTAATTTACTTAGCTCGCACAAATTGCAAACATGGATATAGATCGAGAGACATAGAAACATCATCAAGTTAATGCACTAACTTTTAAAGGGGCAATTAGAGGTATTATGTTTGGCGGCAATCCGTATTTACCCTGTTTACTTTCGAAAACTCCTGTCTATGTTCGGTTAGTTTGAAAGTGGGCTTTGTTTTAGTCCGCCTAGAGTCGATTTTAGGGTGTACGTTGATGGTGATGCGAGGTTAGAGGATAGAGGGGTCGTTTTACAATGGAAGGTACGGTGACCAAGTCATAAACGTGACAACGTATCGGGAAGGCGGTAGTCAGGTTCATCGTCTATTGTTTCAATGTCCTCCGATCCGAGCACGCACGTCTCAATTTTCGGCTCATTCCTCTTAGCACTAGTTGCTTCAAACTCAGTATCCTCAATGGACATTCATGTGATTATTAATTGGAACGGAAATGTTATCTGAATTCTTTTAATTGAAGTTCGTGTTAAGCTATCGTGCAAGCCCGCAATCATTTGATACCGATCTTTACTTAGTCGGACTCTTAACGGCTCTATTCATTTGGAGATCGGGGAGGTCAGGGAGGCGACTTGACGCGATGAAGTATAGAGGAATTTAGAAGTTGTGCAAGGAAATATTGAATTCGAATATGAGTCCAGTGTTTACGGTACAGAAAATTCGTCTGGGAAATACCATGGGGCCGGTAAGTACCTTTAAGGTGATAAATAGTGTGTATTACTTTTTTCATTAATATTCTGCATTATAAATATTTTGTTAATAAGTAGATTTAATTAATTTATTTGTGTACTTTAAAAATACGTCTTCTAAATATATATTAATATATCTTAAAATTGTATTTAGATATTCTTTCTGGTTGTAGATATTTATTTCTAATGAAGTTTTACTAACCATAGTATCATAAAATTTTATTTCAAACTACGAAAAATAAATAAATAACCAAAATAATTATGTTAAGTTTGTTATTATTTGTTATACGATGACGCGGTTGGCGCAGTCTGTTGTGCACTTGCTTACTGAGCCAGCGAACCTGGGTTCGAATCCCGACACGGCAGATATTTGTGTGATGAACTCGAATATTTGTTCTAGGTTCGCTTAATTTGGGACCAGGTCGATTTATGTATTATTGTCCCTTAATATTTATTAATTATAATATTATAAAACATAAACCTAATTTTTCAGTGGATTTATCTATAAATAAATAAATATAGGAGAACCTCACACAAATCAATGTACATACGAGTAACTTTGGTTATATATTTCAAAATCTGACACAATATTACATTATTTTTACCGAGCAGCTAAAAACCTAAGCCCGACATTGACATTCAGGACATCTCCTCACCGATCGGTACATTAAGTCCTTAAGGTGGGCGGCGACGGCAGGTACTTTATCGATACTCTTCATTTTCTTGTACATTCTATTATTTTTGTCCACCTTTTATTTCTTATACTATTTTTATCCTGAATAAAGCGAGAAACAAAAACATTCCATTCACTTGGAAGTTCGATTTTGGAATTCAACCTTTTAAACGACAAGGCCTACATTTAATGTTTGAATACTTACCTACATTGTTCGTTTGGTATATGTAGGTATAGTCAAGATAGTTAAGGTGATGCACACAACAACATGTCATGTAATAAAAATGGATTGTTTTGATGTAAGTATATAAAAAAAGATTGCCACACAAAATTTCCTCACACAATTTCGTGACGTTTTCGTTTTCCATTTTTTTTTTATGTACTTACATCAAGACAATCCATTTAACTCGATATATTATTATTAAGACATCAAAGTAGAAAAAAAAAAATTAAACCACTTTATGAATGTATTAAATTATAAGATTACTTACTTTTGTATTATAATTGCGTCAGGAAATATTTTTTATAAACGTTTTTCATGAAGGGATAATTTCTTTTCAAGAAAGTGGACAACTTTTTGAGAAACACTCAGATGTGTGTGTAATCCATTTACCTCAACTCTCGTGACAATACTTGTACTTGAGTATAAATTTTTAGCTATTCGATACTTTGACAAGTTTCCATTTAATTTTAAACATCATTGGACTATAATAACTCTTGTCTCTATACCAATAATGATATAATGAACTGCACTGACTCTGTTTAGAATTCACTTCTTTTTCATTATGGTGATTTTATGAATAATAAGAACGTACCACTTATTTCATATTTTGTGCTTTGAATACATTTGCGTTAAAATTTGAATTCTGTTAAATTTTCCGTGTCCAACATTCAATACAAATTGACTGGATTTTTTTTTTTCACAAGCAGTGCAAAGGGTTCGCTCACAAGCAGTGCAAAGGGTCCGTTCACAAGCAGTGCAAAGGGTCCGCTTACAAGCAGTGCAAAGGGTCTTTCACAAGCAGTGCAAATGAATGAATGAATGAATGAAATCGTTTATTTATTTCGAGTAACATTGGTGACTCATATTATTTGTTAGTATAAATCTATATCTAAAGTGTTAGTAAAAACATCTTACACAACATACAAGCTTTTTGACACATGCTGTTCACAGCAGTGTCTTATGTAAGGACAGTCAAGCCTGTCCCCAATCGAGCGTAGGATGGGGTTGGGGCTGGCCCGCGCCTGGCGCACCAGGGACGTGCAGCGTTTGCGCATGGTCGCATAGAAGCAGTCGATGCCTGCTTCCGCAAACATCCCTGATGCGCTACAGAAGCGGGGCAGCCCCACCAGCACCCGGAACGCGTTGTTAAATTGAACCCGAAGGGCCCCATAGGCCCGTTGCGTATAATATGCCCATAAGCTGCACGTATACAGGGAAGTGCAATAAGCACTAAAAAGTGTTAATTTCACCTCCCTGGTACAGCGCGCAAACTTACGCGCAATCATGTTTGCCCTCACCGACAGGGCCCTCCGTTCGCGCTCGATATCCATGTTGTCTTTTAAGTCTGAGGTGACAACATGGCCTAAATATTTAAAACATCTCACCCTTTCCAAAGGACTACCATACAAATTAATAGAAGGTACCTTGGGTATCTGATAACCAGAAGGCTCAAATACCATGTACTGAGTTTTACCTACATTGTATTTTAGCCCATGTTGGATAGCGTATGTCTCACAAGTATTTATAAGCTTTCGCAAACCACAAGCCGATGCGCTCAGCAAAACCATATCGTCGGCGTAACTCAAATTATTCAAACAAATTGTGTCAATATGGCAGCCGATATGCGTTTTGCCGAGCGTCTCGAGAAGCTCATTTATGTAAAGGTTAAAAAGTGTGGGTGAGGTCAAACCCCCCTGTCTCACCCCACACTCCAACCTGTACGGGTCTGAAAAAGTACCTGACCATCTAACACTATTGACCTGGTTCCCATACCAATACTTTAGAATTTGTATGGTCTCATTAGGTAATTTAATAGCTTTTAGCTTTTCCCATAGGATATTGTAGGAAACCAGGTCAAAAGCCCTAGACAGATCCAGGAAGCACGCGTAAACAGGCGTTCTTCTATTTAAATAATATTTGACGGTGTGCTTAAGGCACAGTATTGCACTCTCCGTTGATAACCCTGGTCGAAAACCAAACTGGTTGGGGTTAAGACTCACGTACTTATTTAACTGGACATTAAGCACACTATCAAATACCTTTGCAATAACAGTCGCAAGGGATATAAGCCTGTAGTTACTGGCGTTGGACAAATCTCCAGTTTTATTTTTAGGTACAGGAATAACAACAGTTTTCATCATATCCTCGGGTAAATAACAGTGCCTTACACACAGCGTATAAAACAAAGCTAACACTCTTGAGACGTGGGGACCTGCATTCTGGAGATGTTCGATGCTGAGGCCATCATGGCCTGGGGATTTACCTCGGGAGATAGATTTAATAGCCTTGGCCACATCCTTAGCCAAGTATCCCGGTCCAGGTTCCAAGTCGATAGTCTCAGCATCGATAACCTCATTTTGCGATGGTCCAAGAGGAGAGTTAACAATAAAATTGTCTTTAAAAGTGTCAGCTATGTCTTTTGTGTCAGTTTTGCCATTAACACTCACAGGACACGAAGGTCGGTATTTCATGTTATTTGTGGCTTTCCAAAATGACCGGAAGTCTTTTTTGGAGTGCTGCGAAGCAAGAATGTCCATTTTTATTTGAGTCTGATGGTCTTGGCACCATTTTAAGCGAGATTTGAATATTTTTCGAGTTTCGCACATCTCATTAAATAACCTGCCAACTTCCGGTCTACCATAAAGTGTCCACTCATGAAACTTCTCCCTCGCGGCCCTGTGCGCATCGCTGACATGCCGGTTCCACCCCACTACCTGTTTTTTATGCTTACGCTTCTTCCTTGAGGTTCGCGTCGCAGCCTCACAGAGGGCAGACACAATATCTTTATACAAAGAGTCGAGGACTTTCCTATGCCTAATGTCACTACAATATTTATCGGCACAATGTGTACACTCAATAGGAAAGTCAATACATTTTAACAACTCGTTGCACTCTTCGTTGTAACGCATTATTTGCTCCGACCCTCTCTCTCCCCATATTATGTGTTGATTACATACGTCAACTGAACCATTTAATCTGGGTGTAAGTAGCTTCAAATTACACTGTAACATGAGTGGGAAATGGTCGGACCAGGTCACATTATGCTTAACGTATACATCATGCACAGATACAGACGCAGCTTGTGTTAACACACAGTGGTCTAACCACCGTCTACACTTATGAGCGTCACTAATGAAAGTATAAGTTCCAGAGTCAATACCCAGTTTTTGTATGTCCATACAACGCCAAAAGCAAAGGGTCCGTCGGACCCGCAAGCAAACGTAAAAAAAAAGCACAAATGTATTTTCACCCGACATCAATATTCGTCGTGCGTCGTCCTCCATGAGAACCGGTGGTAGCCTAGTGGTTAGGGCATGCGACTTTCAATCCGGAGGTCGCAGGTTCGAACCCGGCCCGTACCAATGAGTTTTTCGGAACTTATGTACGGAATGTCATTATTTACCACTCGCTTTACGGTGAAGGAAAACATCGTGAGGAAACCACCTAAGCCCAATAAGGCCTAGTTTCCCCTCTGGGTTGGAAGGTCAGATGGCAGTCGCTTGCGTAAAAACTAGTGCCTACGCCACATCTTGGGATTTAGGTAGCCGACCTCGATTGAGAATTCATTCTCAAAAAATGGGACAAAGGCTAGGATTAAGAGTTGATACCATTTAAATGGCACTCATTGTCATAATTTATATCAAGGAACACTTTCAATGAAGTCATCTTTATAACAAAATACAATCTAAATCGAATGTACGTAAATACCGTTTTCGGCACACAAACATCACTCCTGTGGCAAATTCCCGTGAGTGGGTTTGCACTCCCACACAAAATCCGACTCACTGGTAGTGATGCCGATTTCACACGAGGGCAGAACAGTGAGGCAGAACAGTAGGCAGTACAGTTACTACTACAATCTGAACGCACTGAAAAGTACTGTATGGGCATAAAGGCTAAACCAGCGCTGATACAGTTCAAGGCATGCTTAAAAAATGGCGCATAAGCGTTCGACTGACGACACATCTCTTTCGCCAGGGGTTAAAAAGGTCGCAAAACTTGGAGTTTAAATCAATTAAACGTTAACCTTTTCGTTAAGTGCCTACTCTTTATATTAATGAAGCTAATTCTTGGAGATTACTTAGAAAGATTACGTGTCTCGTCGCGTCGCAAAATCGATACAATATTTCCCTTAGAACGGATAGTCGCAGAAAAAAGGCCACGTCAGTAGTTAGGCTTCAAACAAAGAGCAATGCGGTTGCATTCAAAATTATAGTTCGACCCACTTGTGATTACGTAGTTAATTCGAAAGTTTATATTTAATTCCATGGTGAAAATATATCGTTATCGTTTATCTTTAGTAATGGGCGTCCAATTTTCTTCCAAATCGGGTATTACACGTTATTTGTTTCATAGAGTAGATTTAATTTTAAGGTAGACTAAAAGCTTTTCTCAATGATCCTATTTCTGTTTACTCAATTCATTGTATTTGGTGGCAATATCCTAATTATTACATCGTATTAAATTCAAAACTCGTATGCTTAGGCACTGATCAGTGCGGGACATTTGAACTTTCCGAAAATATCAGTTAGTTCATTACTGTTATTTTTTTTAATTGTTAGGGTTCCGTAGCCAAATGGCAAAAAACGGAACCCTTATAGATTCGTCATGTCTGTCTGTCTGTCTGTCCGTCCGTATGTCACAGCCATTTTTTTCCGAAACTATAAAACCTATACTGTTGAAACTTGGTAGGTAGATGTATTCTGTGAACCGCATTAAGATTTTGATGCAAAAATAATAAAATAATAATAAATATTGAGGGCTCCCCATACTTAGAACTGAAACTCAAAAAAATTTTTTTCATCGAACACATACGTGTGGGGTATCTATGGATAGGTCTTCAAAAATGATATCGAGATTTCTAAAATATTTTTTTTCTAAACCGAATAGTTTGCGTGACAGACGCTTCCAAAGTGGAAAAAAGTTGCCCCCCCCTCTAACTTCTAAAATAAGAAAATGAAAAATCTAAAAAAAACATATGATGTACATTACTATAAAAACTACCAACGAAAATTGTTTTGAACGAGATCTAGTAAGTAGTTTGTTTTTAATACTATTAATACCTAACTTTGCACCTAATTTATATGGGGCGGCATACATACCAGGTGCAAACTTAACTTAACCACTTAGAGATGGAAAGTGTTTGTACGGAACCATAGGTGCGCGAGTCTGACTCGCACTTGGCCGGTTTTTTATATAATATAAATCGTAAACCGTTTCATTAAATCAACTCAAATATAAAAATAAACAAAAGGCCTTTAATTTCATAAATTAATGGTACGGAACCCTTTGTGCGTGAGTCCGACACGCACTTGGCCGGTTTTTTTAGTTTTAATTAGATAAGCAAATTTATGATATAACATACAAGGGTTTAATCCAGCAAATATGAATTAATCATACATTTTGGTGGAGTTATTCCATAGCGATTAAATTATATTGGTTTCCGAAAAAAAATGTAAGTCATTTTGTATGACGTATAAAAATCAAGTAATTAATAATAATATTTCAAATTCTACCTATTGGAGTCATTTTCAAAAAATATGTACATAGTTAAAGGCCTAATAAAAACAAAATTACGATTGCTTCTTTTGTGTTACGAAAGTTACTCAGACGAAATATATGGGTAACTATCGGAACACAAAGGAATCAATCAAGCTTTGTTCTAATTAAAGCCCTTAACTATGTACATGTATTTGAAAATGACTCATTGATAAAATCATGCTCACTGAAACTACTACTTTAAGATAAGTTTCTGATATTGATACTTCTGTGGCATAACCTCGAAATGAGGGGAGGAATGAGGGTTATTAATTGTGACAGTTAATAGCCTGGCCAAATGAAATGTTCGTGTCTTACTGCCAAAGAGTCAAACAACCCGGTCAATGCTCGTTTGTGTGCTCACCAGGTGGCCCTGGCAATTAGGGCTCAGACGTAAACATACCTTAGTACTACATATAAATTTATGAAACATGTTATCTCATTAAAAAAGGTCTAAGGTGTAACGCCTTCCAAATAAACAATTCAAAGATCGACACACGAAAGCATAAGGAAAAACTCGAAAGGTTATTTGGCGTTAGGGTGGTGGAGAGGCTAACACACTGGACCGGTAATCCATAGGTACCGGGTTCGACTCCCGTGCTCTTTCGCCAGGTTACGCATTTCAATTTTACTTTGTGCTTTGATCTTTGTATCAATGGTTTAACACCTTAATACTGTATGATGTATAATTTTGATTAACCAATACGTATCTAAATACCTACACTGATATTTGATTGTTGTTCTTAAGGTAACACGCACGTTTTTAGGGTTCCGTACCCAAAGGGTAAAAACGGGACCCTATTACTGAGACTTCGCTGTTCGTCCGTCCGTCCGTCCGTCCGTCCGTCCGTCTGTCACCAGGCTGTATCTCAACAACGGTGATAGCTAGACAGTTGAAATTTTCACAGATAATGTATTTCTATTGCCGCTATACAAATACTAAAAATAAAATAAAATAAATATTTAAGGGGGGCTCCCATACAACAAACGGGTTGGTTGCGTTACCTTTGCACCTCATTTGTATGTGGCGCTATACATACCAGGTGCAAACTTAACTTAACCACTTAAGGATGAAAAGTATTTGTACGGAACCCTCGGTGCGCGAGTCCGACTCGCACTTGATCGGCTTTTTTTTTGTTTTACCGTTTAGTCTCATTATAAATTTTCTCCACTACATACCTCACTTTACATTAGAAAGACGTAACAATATTGTGTTTTAGACTGTTCCTCCACCATAATATCAAAGAACTTGTAACTGGATAAAACCGGAATGACCAGCATAGCTCGTAAGAGGCATTTTACTGGTCTAGCAAAATATTGAATTTCTAGTTCAATATCTTAATTTCGAATTCATTGTTTTGCCTGGGCTTAGGGTTTGAATAGGATATTCAATATTTTGCTTGGGGTTGAATTACTTAGAGACTAGAATTTCTAAAAGAATAACTTCGCTTATCGAAAAAGAGTATATTCATTACAGTCAGAAAGAAAACATCAGTACCGTCACGGTCGAACAGAGAGAGATATCGCGAAAGTAGACACGTTACTCTCAATAGTCGAATTAGTGAAGTAGGTAATTGGCGATGGTCGTTCATAACCTATATTTTCCTTTTTTATATGCTCTATGTCATTACTCATTCATTAATCATAATCAAATAAGTATCACGTGATCTAGTTCAAATTAAAAATGTAATTAGAATAATTATTTGTTGCGCACCAATAACATTAGTTTAGAAATGAAATGGGTCCTAATTTTGTTACAGATATTATGTGTTTAGTTCGTTGAAATTCTACGGGGAAATGGTGACGTCACATGCACATAATAAATGACTGTGTTGCTAAGGCCTTATCCACACTAAAAACAAGACGGGGACACTACACGCGGCGAGTGGCTCATAAAACAAAACAGAGCGCACTATTTAGAATGAATTAAAAAAAAAAGTTTTTTTTTGTATTATTCAAAACATGTTAAAGAGTAATGATTTTAAAATTGGCAAGTTCAATAGCATTTTTTTAATTCACTCAAATTTGACGGGACTACTGAATGTATAAAACTTTAACCCTGCCAGAGAATCTTCGATGGGTGCGCTTATTAATAGCTCGTATGATAAATATTTCCACTCACGTATTACTCCATGTGAATGTAGTAAATGACTGGTGCTGTGTCATTTATTTATTGCAAAAAAACGCGATCCCACAGGACATATTAATAAATTCAATAGAGGTAAACAGCAGGCGGTCTTATCGCTAAAGAGCGATCCCTTCCAGACAATCTAAAAACGTCCAATTAAGTCCAAATCTACATTTGTAAATTACAAAAATTATTTCAAGTTAGTAATTACCTACTTAAACTGTTTTATCTTACAAGCAACCTCTACTTTATATCGTGGCATGAAAATAGTTTTAGAGACACTTTCACTTCAAGTGCGCTCGGTGTGTACTCGCCTTTACACCGATATCGTTTCGTTGTTACGCAGTGTGCTTGAAGAGTGGCTCATTAGTAACTAACTTTATTATTATGATGTCCACGTGCACGTTTCATGGCCTAGATGCGGTAATTAGTGAATCGTTACCTCAGGGCCATGCTCTGGTCCATATATTTTCGCGGTATGTTCGACATATCCCGAACCGGTCAAGGTTGATTTCCAGTTTGTATTGGAATTTTGCAGTAGAGTGCATTCTACACTTTGAATGGAGCTCTTCTAATACTATACTTTCCCTACATTACACGCCCGTATTTAACTACGCAACCCTATTGCAGATCACTGATGAACATAATTATAAGGCGCATTCTTAGTTAACAAATCATTAACAAATGAGGACGTAGAAGTGTTTATAGCACTCATAGAAAGTATTAATAGGTACTATGAGGTGCCCGCAACTTCGCCCGCGTGCTTTTTTTATTTACTGTATACGGATCAAGTATCCTATAACCATCTTTGGATGACCTGTGTACCATAATTGGTTAAAATCTGTCCAGCCATTTCGGCGTGATGCGAGGACAAAAAAAATATGAGCAACAGATGGCGCCAGGCTGGCATGGCGCCGCGCGCTAATACAAAACAAATGATCCTGCATCACGCTATAAAGATTTTTGAAGCAATTACGCTTTTGAAGGCATCTGGACATCCGGACATCCAAGCATCCGGACATACAAAAGTATTATTGGTTAAGCTGAATCGGAAATAGGTACTTCGCTCGCTCAGTCGATAAAATCTCATGTTACATTATACGTACGCAGAGTAATCCGGGTATTATACTTAATTTCTTTACAAAAAAGCCTCTTCTTCAAGACTAAAAGCCATATTTTACCATAGGAATAGTTCGAGGAATATGATGTACTCGTCAGCATTTTAGCAAATTAAATTTTTTGTACCTACACTAATACTGAATATATTTTCAGAAAGATCGGGCCTATACAAATTATATTAGGTTACTAGGAGGTAGGCAACTTTATGGCGTCCGCGTATTTTTTTCTTTACCGTAGTCGAATAAAAAGTATCCTATAGCCATCTTTGGATGTCCTGCTATCCCTGTACCAAAATTGGTTAAAATCTGTCCAGCCGTTTCGGCGTGATGCGAGGACAACGGAAATTTATGACCAACATGTCCACCAGACTGGCATGGCGCCGCGCGCCCATACAAAACAAATGACGATCCTGCATCACGCTATTAAGATATTTCCTGAAATCATGGCCCTTCTTCATAGAAAACTGATTTTCATTACAAATCTAGAACTTTATAATAGTAGTTATGTTCGTAAAAGATTTGTCACCTTGGTCCCAACTATCAGCCATCATCATCATAGGTCGTTTCGTCTGTTACAGACGATCTGATGCAGTGCTATCGAGACACTTTTTTGGTGACTGTGTAGTCCGATGCGAGACCGGCACGTTCGCTCACACTTCTGACACAAATAGAGAGAGAAATATTTCTAATCATTTCGACTCAGAGTGAACATTTATAGATATTGATACAATATGGAACATGCCTATAAAAGGCTTTAGTCAGGAGTTCTATTAAAACTGTTGGCGAGTGAATCTCCGGCCGTTTGAACCGCGTGGTTTTATCGACATTCCGGTCTCATGATTAAACTATTTCGATGTTATTACTTACAAGAGGCTATAACTGTGATCAATCTAGAATAAGAATCCAAACTTTTTCGGATTCATAACAAAATTCAAACATTAACATGACTTTAATCATCCCAACCTATTTTTTTTTATGATAACAATGACGACACGTACAATTATTGTTTTGTTAAATTATGAGGATTCTGAAAAAACATAATAATATGCGTACCTTTGAAGTCACATATATTATTAAAAAAATATTAATTGTTTTGGATTTTTTTCTTTCTAGCTAATTTTATTCATATAAGTACAGTAGGTATCCATACTATCCATACTAATATTATAAATGCGAAAGTGTGTCTGTCTGTCTGTCTGTCTGTCTGTTACCTCTTCACGCTTAAACCGCTGAATCGATTTTGATGAAATTTGGCATGGAGATAGTTTAAGATCCGAGGAAGGACATAGGATAGTTTTCATCCTGGAAATTATCCCTAAAAAGATTGGAAAGTGAGTAAGTAATTCATGATTGCTCAAGCACAATTGCTCTTACATTTGCTTAGGCGCTTTAAATAATCCCTTTTATTAATTAAGGTGATTAGGTGGATATCTATCGTGTTGTAGTTGTAGTCCATTTCAACATACCTACTGTGCGAGATAGACGCTAAATGCTATGTCATGTGACAAGTAAAAATTGGGCAAGTGCGAGTCCGACTCGCGCATGAAGGGTTCCGTACCATAAAACAAGTTTGTTGTATGGGAGCCCCCTTTAAATAATTATTTTATTTTATTTTTAGTATTTGTTGTTATAGCGGCAATAGAAATACATAATGTGTGAAAATTTCAACTGTCTAGCTATCACCGTTCTTGAGATACAGCCTGGTGACAGACGGACGGACGGACGGACGGACAGCGAAGTCTCAGTAATAGGGTCCCGTTTTTACACTTTGGGTACGGAACCCTAAAAAAGGGGACGACACTACAGTATTGCCACTTTTTAATTTCTACTCTTTTTGGTCAGACTGTACCTATCTAAAACTCCTACACAATGCACGATCAACGTCACATCTGACCGGGCTATTATGCTTTACATCTATTTATGTGACAATTTCTAGTGAAAGGACTAACCTTGCCATGAAATAATGGCTTAAAATAATCTTAATAGGTAATAACGTGCAATCTCTATGTTTCTCTTTTCGTGAATTTTCCTGTCCGAGCTTTTCGAGATTTTTATTTTCATTTTGTTGTAGTTTGGAATATGGTAACCCTATAGGTATGTGGGCGTTTTCCAAAAAAAAACCCCGAATCCTTG
The DNA here is from genome assembly GCA_947623375.1 of Apotomis capreana. Taxonomy (NCBI): domain Eukaryota; kingdom Metazoa; phylum Arthropoda; class Insecta; order Lepidoptera; family Tortricidae; genus Apotomis; species Apotomis capreana. The sequence continues at coordinate 51,949,258 of OX392498.1, forward strand.
TTTCCTTTCCCGAATCCTGTTTTGAGGCCTTATTCCTTCTAAAATGCTGATTGTTATCGACATTTTTATCTTTGATCAAACATGTAACTTAAGATATTATTGTCGGAAAATAAGTTTTTTCAACGTATTTTCGACTGCACGCATCATTAACAGCATGAAATACTTAGCTATGTTACTACCTAGAACTCGGGGAAAAGTATTATTCACTACAAAAAGGTTGGTTGAAATTATCAATATATTTATCACAATACGAAAAAAATAATTTTTAAAAGGAATAAGGCCTGTCACAGTTATGCTAGACTTGCTGAATGTTTCTTCCAGAACTTAGCGTTTTTGCGTTCGTCCGACTCAGAATCGATAGCATTTTCAGCGTTGAGAATAAAAACAAATGTCCTAAATTGGAAATTGCATATCGTAATCCGAACACTGATAATTAAAAATATAATCAAATCTTAAAGTTAAATTTTAACCTACTTTTAACTAATTGGCGTATAGAATTGAAAATTCGTTTGTACTGTTTTCTCGTGACATTACAATAATTTGGGATCTTGTTTCTGATCTGATAATGGAGGAAGATAAAAAGAAAAGTTAGTTGATGAAAATTAACCGTCTAAACCAATACGGATTTTTTTTCTAGAATAAAATTACCTTCAACTTTCGAATTAAAGACGGCTAACCGATTCCTGAGAATTTGCAAAGTTTCCCGACTGAAAATTAAACAGTTTTAAAGGGAAGGCCGGAAATTGCTTAACGATTCAATCTTTTAAGACGCTGAAAATACTGAAGAGTATTTAGCGTGTGTCAACATTTTGAAATATTGGATTTAAAATTATATTTAACTCTTATTTATAAAGCACGAGTGCTGGGAATAACAAATTACTCGTAATATTCCAATATTTGATACTCTAATTCTAATAGTTGACGCCCTGTTTGTTATCTCTATTACTATGAATTAAAGTTGATCTACTACCATCTACTAGGACAGTGTCTAAAGCTACACACGCACGTGACTAAAACAACCAGGGGGTAATTCGACCAATTTTAGAGAGATGATGGAGATCTCTCCATTTCATCGCCATCCGTCACTTTTGACGTGTCCCTACTTGACAAGTGGCGATATCCCTAGAACATCGCAACTTCTTCAATCCGGTCGCGCTTAATTTGCGTTTCCTTTGTATGTGACGGCATAAATAACAGGCGCATACTTTAACTTGACCGTGTAGTGCGCGAAATTAGTCAGTTACGTTTCGTTTAAAACAGAAATTCATATGCATGAATAGCATTTTTGACAATCATTATCGCCTTCGTATTTCCAAAATTGAGATGAGATATGTCACTTAAAGCTCATCGCATTTTAATGACAGTTCAAAGGCGATATCACTGTTATCTAATAGAGTTTTGACGTTTTGCGATCTCACAAACGGCATTCTAGAATTAGGTCCCAGGTCTCTGCCGGGCAGGTAGGTAAAACAACATTATATACCACATCGTTAGATGTATATAAAACAGTTTTACTCACGTCGTATTATGTCGAATATCGCTCGAGAGATTCGGATCGGTTCGCGATCCTCAGGAGAACCGATCAGTCGCTGCGGCCGGATAACATCAAAAATTAATTTGATCTTTTTTTAAATATCTATCCCGGTAGTGTTGCTACGTTACATCCAGTCACAGTTGGTAACTTTGTTACCGGTTTGATGGGCGCAGTCACTGAATTATGCAATTAATCTGATGCCTGCGGGTCATTAGGCTCACCGCTAACAAGCTGTAACGTTATCTGTATGTAATAGTGGGCAAGTAGGGAAGGAAGACTTTTTTGACGTGACAACGTCTAACGTGATGTGATGAACGCCGGCCGCGCATACGAAAAAAAAAAACGTCATTGTAGCAATACTTTGTAGCGCCGTGGACATGACGTCATTGTAGCAATACTTTGTAGCGCCGTGGAAGGGAAGGGGAACCACGTGACTGATACAAGCCTACGTCATCATGCTGTTCACAGATTCTCAAACTTTAAAATGTGGGAAGAGGGAAGAGGGAAAAAGGAAGAGGGAAGAGGGAGGAGGGAGGAGGGAGGAGGGAGGAGGGAGGAGGGATGAGGGAGGAGGGATGAGGGATGAGGGAGGAGGGAGGAGGGATGAGGGATGAGGGATGAGGGATGAGGGAGGAGGGAGGAGGGAAGAGGGAGGAGGGAGGAGGGAAGAGGGAAGAGGGATTCATATCAATAAATATTCTACCGAGAATAAGACGTTGTCACGTAAAATCTTCCTTCGCCCGTAAAACCGAGTACTTTACAGGCAACCATTTTTTTTATCAGTTATATTATGAACAATGACTCTTCTTTTTGCTTAGCCGTAGTCGGGTTCAGGTAGTAAAAACCGTATTTTACCGACTTCCAAAAAAGTTATCAGTTTTACCTGTAACTATTTATGTAAAGCCTGACCAGAAATATATGAGGATTGTCAAGAGGGGGCTATTTATGACATTTATATGGCAACAATTTGCAACCAATCGCTACCCACTATAATGACATTAGTTTAATTACCTGTCAGTTCCACTATGTAAACCTCGTAATATCATTTAATGGAATGCACTCTTTTTCTGACTGTTTGTCGTGTAGTAAACACGTGTGCACTTTAGTTCCCCGAGGTCTAGGTAGTAACATAGCTATTTCATGCTCTCATTGCGTGCAGTCGAAAAAAGGTGAAAAAAATAATTTCCCGCGTGAATTATGTCAATTTCGAATAGGTAGTTTTTGAAACAAAAATTATCATTGAGAAATTCAAACTGTAGATTTTAAATATATACCAATCAATCCCAATAGCCCTGTTCTAGGTAGTAACATCAATAAAACGTTAAAAAACATGTTTGATCATAGAGAAAATGTCTAAAACAATTAGCATTTTAAAAGGAATAAGGCCTCTTAATACAACGCGAAAGCAACACATTGTTTTGTTAGCTAATAAAATTATATTCTAAGTCTAGGCTCTTAGTTGTAAACACAATAGGAGGTAACTGAATATCTGTTTACAAACATATTGATTTCAGTTCTACCTATTATCCGTTTTAGAAGATGATAAATGGAATGAACTAAAACTTGTATAGAGAGAGCCCTCATAATTAATGTGAATAGTCGCATAGAACGATGGCGGAAAGATGTGGCAGGGATCAATCCGAATAATTCCTCGTCAACAATACAATTCGTCTTGTCCGTTACAATTGCAAAAGGTAAGTAGGTATAATGGTCCCGCCAGGTGGCTGTGAATGTGGACGTGAATATCAAGCTAGAGACTTTGAAGAGCCATGTGAGAGATTTGTAGTCATAACGAATAAATAACGTACATATGAAATACGAAGGAAGATGTGATCACACATTTTGTAAATACGATAGACAACTAGTTGAACGTAACAACATTCACGCCACACTTTTGAAAACTTTGCCAGGGTTAAATTTCCAATTTAGCTTTCAACTCCAGTATTGCGTTAGGAATGTTATTGCTTGAAGAACAACTTTCAGCAGGATAAAGTTATATCGAGGAGCTGGAAAATTAATTAGGACATCTAGATCGTTACCGGTCGACCCGTGTGGAGTATCGTTGGATAAGCCTTTCAAAACTAATGTATACCTACTTAATCAATTTGTCTAGAGATGCGTTATGAAATATTAATGTAGACTCATGTGCTTCCCTCCTCCCTCACTGCCGGTTAGTATGTAGGTTCAGATATGTGAAAATGTCTGTAAGGCCGGTAAGGCACTGGTGAGTCCTCTGGTGTTTATTTTATTTTATTTATTTATTTATTTATAAGTTTTGCCATAAGGTACAATACTATACAACGTAAATACATAAAAAACAAATGCAGGTACTAAATATATAAGAGTATTTACCCAATTACAGGCAAACACAACATGCATTATAAACAAAATGTCGCTTACGATAATATCTGACATTAGCTGAAAAAAAATAATGAAAATCCTTAATGTTACAATATTCAAAGTGTTGCAGGTGTCTATGGGCGACGGTAATTGCTTTCAGGCGATTCGTTTGCTCGTTTGCACCCTTTGACATAAAAAAAGACGCGGTTAAGGCTGCCTGCCATGGAAGCGGAAAGGAGAGATAATAAACGAATCAGGCTGCTTCTTTGTAAAGTCTGAAAGAAGAGACATTTTACACAGTCATCTCCACTCCGCTTCGCTTCTGAGGACTGTGGACAGCCAATACACACAAATGACATGATATGCAATGCAAATGACATGACATGCGATGCAAGAAACGCGCGATCAAAAACAAAAACCGGAGCCAAGTACCATGGTGCGCACCGCGCACCGATTCGAAGCTTAAAACGCGCGACTAAAAATGCGTAGCGCGCAATCATGCGAATAATAATGAAACCGTGAAATAAATTCTGAATCCATATAATTGACGTCCAATTGCCCCGAGCCAACATTTCGGTGTCACCCCTCAACATAGATATCAAACCTTATCGAACCCTGTATCGCTCTTTTACATGATTTCGTGATATGGACCTTGTTACGTATACCTGTACAGCTCTCTTTACAGCGCAAGATTTAGAAAAATAAGAGGAGTCATAAATAGGATCTTATTTATAACTTTAAGCACCGCTATGTGCCTATGTCAATAACATGCGTGGAATGAGGTTCTAATTTACAGGAATACATAATAATATTCATATAGCATTCAACATATAATTATATGTTCATCTCAAAGTATAGTCCGAAACCTTTTCAAAAATTTTTCACCTGGTCTTCCTTATTCCTACAAGCAGGTATAATAAGTATTAACAAAATACTAACTGATGTATTATTCAGTTAAGACCTCACGTAGAAATTGTGTGAAGACTAAAAAGATTTTATTTTCGTGTTCTGTAAGCATGCACCTTCTATATGTTAGCCTCTTACATACCTACTTTAAAGAACGTTCTTCAATTGTCAACAGGTGGTCCCTGAAGTTGCCCGCGTCGGCTGGCTCCGCCGTCAACTCTCGCGCATCTCCCGCTCCGTCCGCTGCCGCCTCAGCCGCGAGGGTCGTCCCAAGCCGCCAGACTGGTTCTTGGACAAGTACTCCGCGCAGGCCTTCCAAGACCCCCAGGAGAAGTTCGAGGCCAAGAGATCCAAGCTATTGTGTGGTCTGAAGCTGGTGATTGATCCGACACAAACAGGCCACTATCGTGTAAGTTACTTTTATTTGTTCTACTACCTAAGTAGGTATTGTGGGATCAAGGCCGCGGGAGCTACTCGACTGGTTCCTGAACAAGTCTTCCGCCTCACTTACGTACCTTTCCGTACGTTACCTTCGTACGAGGCCAGATATCAAAGCTCCTCTGCAACCTGACCGTGTTTGAACCGTCAAACCCATGACATTATCGTGTACCCACTGGTATAACATCTATGTTGTGCCCTCTCGGTACGTCCGATGCCGCTTCAGCCGTGTGGGTCGCCCCGGGCCACCAGGGTAATTTCGGGACAAGTGGTCGTAGCCCACGCGAAGTAAAAGTATGTAGGGAAGAGATAGAAACTCCTCTGTGATCTAAAGGTGCTAGTGTTTGATACGACCAGGACTTATTCTAAGGCTGCCTCAAGCTCCCGACTGGTTCCGGAACAAGTACTCCTCCCAGGCCACATCCCCAAGATAATTATGAGGCCAAGAGATGGAAACCAGTGTTTGATCCGACGCAACCAGGAGCCAGAACATAATTGCATGAGTTATTTTTATGTACCAACGTACTCGTATCTGCCTACCCTACTAAGGCTGCCTTAAACTCTCCGATTGGTTCCCAGCCCAAATGTTGCTCAGCCGGGAAAAGTACGATTGATCGCCAGTCTAATAGGAAGCTCTTACGGCAAAATCGTTACTGAACAAACTCCTTAATAAACTGGTGTATAGACTTGATGAACTCCATGCTCTAGCTTCGTGGGAAAACTACAACCACTCAATTTACGTGCGAAGAAACGTGCGAATGCAGTGTTTTGACCAGTTGAGTGAGGATAAACCCCTCAGCGGTAGACGAGCGCTGTGACGCTTTTACTTTGGATAAAAATAAAGAGAGATGGTCTCGCTGCCACTACAATAACAATATCTCTCCTTTTCCTATCATACTGACGTATTATTCCACTTACGGGTACGTATGCGATGGCCGGGTGCCTGGAGATTTCTATATCCGCCAATGGTAAAAAGCACTTTTTTTAAAACTCATATTTCCTTCCTTATTTTATTATCGTCTGAGCGTTATGGACCAAATCGTATCGTATTACATTACCACGTCCATCAATCGATCGACGAAAGAATACAGAGAGAACTTTCAAAGCCAATTATTGTAACAAATAAGGAAATCCACAATAAGCTAGGATACATACCTAAATGAAAATTTGTTGCAATAGCAGAGATTCACAACAATCTACCAGATTTTTTTTACAAGATTTTGGTACTCCCAAACTAAATCTGTAATGACTTGGTCGTTCCTAGTAACTACTACTACTAGTAGAAATAATAGCATATGTTAGACGACATAGTACACAGGAAGTGGTTTGCCGTTCGTAAGGCAAACACAGCACACAATAATTCAGCACTTTAGAACCTTGTAATTATAACCTTTACACGACAAACTAATCAATTTTAGCTTGAATTAGAACAGAGTTTTCAATCTTTTGTTGAGGTTACGCAAAGAAATATGGACAATTATATAAATGTTTTTGGGGACGCTAGGGTTCTTTATAATTTTATGTTCATTAATTACTCATACCAATGGCGTGGCGCCCAATGTGTTCTATCGTAAGCTGGACCAGAGTTGACTAAGTTTTTTTAAAGCACCGGTACAAAGTTTTGTATTGGTCGGTGTCAAGTTTTGAAATAGGGAAGCCAGTGGGAGTAGAGTACTATGGACGGCCATCGCCGTTCTTATCTACTTACGTACCTAATTCCATCGTCATCATCATTCCCTTATCCCTTTTATTAGGGGTCGGCGAAGCAAGTTCTCTTCCTCCATTCTTCCCTAGCACTCGTTATCTCGTCGTTTACTCCCTTCTTATTCATATCATCTTTCACCCAATCGATCTTTTCTTTGGTCTTCTTCTTCTATATCCGTCATATATACCATCATACATTCATGGATACCTACCTTATTTATGGTAAAAAACATCAAAAAATTCAACGCGGGTGAAATTAAATGTTGGCATTGCTGTGTCATAAATAAATTAGACAACAAACTAAAGTGGGAAAAAGGAAACCAGACCGTCACAGGTGGCGTTCGGTGTACCTCTTGTAAAAACTCCACCTGTTACAAGTGCATTATCGAATTTGACTGCCTAAGAACAGCCGAAGGGGATTATGAACAAACAATAACAACAGTAAAAATCGTCACATACGACTAACTATGACTACTGCATCACTCGGGATATGAAATGCAAAGAGTGTAAAAAAGTAAACAAGCGCCGTATCATACCTCTTGACGGTCTTAAAAACATAGAATGGTTTCTGTGCGAATGTGGCATAAATCAGGTGCTAGAACTTCTGAGCATTGGACTCGATATTCATTCACAAAACAATAAAATCAAGAAAAACGGCCGCAAAACGCGGCGCAACAACAAAGAAACATCCTCAATGCAATATTCATCACAAACATTTCTACGCGCTAACGACGGTAGATCGCAAAATGTGAATAACCCTGCGGGCTGTAGCAATACGCCGAACGCTCCAACGAATTTAATAAGTGCAACGGCGGACAAGAGACCCGAAAACACGAGAGTGGATACAAACGTAGGCCGAACGCCGCATCGGAATAATAGTGAGATAGCTACACTCAAGGGCAACATATCAAATACGAGCACACGCGCGCCTATCGCTCCGCCAGGCCTGGCCCGTAGCGGCCCGCTTCTTCCACCGAGCTCATCGGGTATCAAGTCGGCTGGCATAACGACAACTAATAGATTTGAGCCACTACGCGCTCAAACAAGGATCGAGGAAACTGATGATAGAGGGTTTCGGTCGCCTCCAAAAAAGAAGCAGCGCACCAATAACAATAAAAGAAGCAGAGAAGAGAGTGAAATCCCTCCTCAAGAAAACCTACATGTCCCCAAAATCAGAGTAACAAATCCTGAAACCCTGTCTGAGGGCGACAATCTAAAAAAACTGAGAGAATGTGCTAAGAGGAACGATGTACCATACAGTTTCTCAAAAAACAAAAAGGAACTGAGATTGTACCCTTACACGAGTAAATCACGTCAAAGCATATTAGAATTGCTGGACAGTTTTGAAAGAATAACCTACATCGCCCCGCAACCGCTAGCGGATAGACAGAGCAATATTTTGATAGTGATAAGAAATGAAACGTATGGAGAGACAGAACAAGAACAAATTGAGGAAATGGAACGGTGCATCGACATTAAGCCATCAAAAATAAACAAAATGAACAATAGTGGCAACCTGCTACTCGTAATATTCCCCGCTAAACGTGGTAATAAAACTTTCACAACCACGGAGATCATTTCTAGAATGAAATCAACTACAGAAAGATTTTTTGGAGCCCCGAGAATTAACGCGGAACCATACCGCAGAAACATGAACAGAATAGTACAATGCAAAAAGTGCTATAAATTTGATCACACAAAACAATCATGCCACGGGCCACAACTCTCGCCCAGAATCGTGGTAACAATTGAAGGCAGGGAAGTGACAGTGTGCCGAGCATGTCGACAGGAGTGCGACCATGGAGCTAACAACGCTATCTGTCCCGTTTTCTAAAATGAAATAAGAAAAAATGAACAAAGATTACAAAGAAAAGCAGAGACAGAAGCCATGAAAAAAGAAAGAATCATCAATGGCTATAGACGCCCGGGAATCTCTTTTGCCGACCGAGTCAGTGAATTTCCACCGCTCCCTAGAGAAGAGCCAGCAGAGGAAACAGACGCTGTTGAAATTATGCCACAACAACAACCGACCCAGTCCACACTACAACCTAACATGGCAACAAACTGACTTGTAATGACACAAGAAGATGCACTGAAACTCGCACAATGCATATACGCATTTTTCAATGGCAGTTAAGTCCCAGTTTAAAAAACTAAGAATTCTACATGTCAACGCTCAAGGCTTGAGAAATAAATTCATAGAAATAAAAGCGCTGGCAGATAAACACCTACCTCACATTATCATTATAAATGAGTGCAAAGTAAACTTCGATAAATTGAAATTTGATCTACAGCACTACGACAAGTTGACGCACAGCAGGGAGACTCACCTGGGCACCGCGATGTATATTGCCAGGGGACTCAGGTGGACTCAAACTGCGCTCACACCGGGATGGGAAGACGAGGATGGCATAATTGAGGGCGTCGCTATCAAGTTAGTCTACGATCATCGCTCCGGTGGATACATAAAGATAAAAGGGGTATATTTTCCTATCCCAGATCAACATCATGCAAAAGACGAACTCGAAGATATGTTAATGGATGAACCATCGCTCGTAATAGGAGACCTGAACCTAAGAATGAGACAACTGGGGCATTCCAGAGACTCGGGATTTGGTACGCTAGTCAAGAAACTACAAGAGGAAGGAGTATGTGAATTGCAACACACAGGTCTTCCATCACGACCAACGAACCAGGGTAGCAATATTCTTGACGCCGCGATCATCACACATGAACTACAAGTGGATGATTTGAAAATGAAACATATCACGTCGATTGGCTCAGACCACCTCCCATGGATTCTAGATATTAAGCTTAACGTCGACCGTGAGATAAAACTCACGAGAAACATGACAAAAATTACAGAAAGCAAAGAGAGCAAGAGCGCCTACATGACTACTCTCTGTGAAAAAACATCTGTGCTGACACCTATAAACGATAATGAATCGTGTGAAATATACATTGAAAACCTAGAAAATGCTATTAGGAGCGCCCTAGATATACACGCACCACTCAAAGAGCATAACAGAAGGGATTTTCTTCCGAATGAGATTAACGACTTGATTAATCAAAGGAATCGAGCCAAGGCGCGTGCTTGGAAAAAAAGAAATCATGCGAACCCCGAGGTAACTCAACTTGCACGCTCCAAGTACAACAGACTCATAAAGGAAACACAGGATGCGCTCATAAATTTCAGAGAACACAGTTGGCTGAAAGCCCTCGAAGATCCTAGGGACAGCAGAGCGACGATGTGGAAAATCCAACGAAGCATCAAAGCCCCAAACATGAAGCTTCCCAATATCGAAGGATGTACAAATGAAAAAGAAACAATAGACGCCCTTGTGGACGCGGCAATAGTTAAACAAGCCAACATAAATCCGACAGACGAGGGCTCCGAGAGGACCACCCCTTTCGAACCATTGGACAAGACATCAACCAGAGAAATCAAACTAGAATTGAAAAAATTCAAAAACAAGAAGGCACCAGGACCAGACCAAATCAGAGCGGACGCATTGAAATTGGGAGGAGAAGTTTTTCTCGAAGCTTTTAAACCTATAGCAGACTACGTACTGAGCACGGGTTATTTCCCGAAACGATGGAAGCTTGGTGAATGTATTTTCTTGCATAAATCTGGTAAAGATCACAAACAAGCTAGCTCGTACAGACCGATTACGCTACTGAACATAATGGGAAAGTTATGTGAAAGACTTATACTGTCGAGCCTACAGGGCACAGTTAACAAAATGCAACCGCCGTTTCAGCATGGTTTTACCAGATTTAGAGGGACGGCTACGCAGATTCTCCGCACAGGTAAAATAATAACGGATGCGCTGGCGCTTGGTGAGAGTGTATCAATGATATGCACGGATCTAAGCCAGGCGTTTGATTCGATTAACCACAAAGGCCTGATCAAGAAACTGCAGAACGCCGACGCTCCCAATAACGTCATAAAAATAATAGAAAACTATTTGGACGACCGGTCGCTCAAAGGAAGATTTCGGACTATGAATGGAGAAGAGAAAAAGATCTCACATGGGGTGCCCCAGGGATCTATCCTTGGTCCAGTCATCTTCAATCTATACGTCTACGACATATGGGATCACCATGACAGAATACGTGGTCTGAAACTGTCACAATACGCGGATGACTTATGTATTCTTAACAGAGCGGGGAACCCTGACCACGCTACCATGAGAGCAGAATGGGCAGCTGAATCTATCGTAAACTACTACGACAGGTGGGGATTGAAATGTAATGTAGAAAAAACCGAGTGCATTATGTTTACAAAGAAGAGGAAATTCAAGCCAACTGTAAAGATTAAATATGAGATTCTTAAATATCTGGGGGTGATTTTCGACAAGGTCCTCAAAATGAACCCGCATACCAACAGAGTTGTTAAAAACTTAAAACAAGTAAGAGGTGCGCTAGGCCCTATTATCGGCTTCTACGCAAAGACGGACCTGGAAGTAAAATTAGCCATTATCCAGGCGTGCATCCTCCCGATCATGGACTATGGAGTGGTACAACTACTATCAAGATATAGCAACTCGAATCTGCAAAAAATCGAGAGACAATACAGAATGGCGCTAAAGAGCGCCGGCCAATTTCCAAGACGTCTAAACACGGAGACACTCTGGGAAATATCGGACTTAGAAGCGTGGCACCTCCGGGCTGCTGACCTAAATCACAAAATGCTAGAGAAGATCGCAGCTTTGAAAATAGAAGACCTCGAAACTCCAGGAGATGCTTACCTGGCGCACGGCGAATTTAACCCACTACTGACGAATAATAGAATAGGCGAAATCCAGTATATCCCGAAGAAAGACACCAGACGCTGGCCTCAAGGGGCGGCGGCTCCTCGCCCCCTTCGAATTAAATAGAAGTACCATAATATAACAAGTATATATTTAACTAACAACATTTTTGTCTCTATAGTGATTTAACACCTTCAGCTTACACAGATCTTTTAGACATAAGTTAGCTGACACAATCCTACGGGAACCGAAAAATGTTACACAATAATAGGTAATAAACGATTTCTGATTCTGATTCTGATTATTTATGGTAACAAAAATATTTGCGACTTTGGTTTCAGGTTAGGGTTAGGAAAATGTATTCCCTAACGCCATTTCCGCGAATTATCTTGGATAATCCTTAATTGACGAATTTTAATCGATGTACGAGTATGTATATACAAGCAGCCATCCCGAAATAACTGCATACTATTTGTACACTCATTTACTCAGAGGTTAACTGATAGAGATATACCGTGAGAATTTAAAATGTATGTAAGTACAAATGTATTTCATGTTTCGTGTACAATAAAGTGTTTACAAAAATACATAAATACATATATCAAAGATCGCAAAGATCAACAACTTGTAAGCAAACTGATTTAAATTTAAATCAAGCTACAAATCGATTTGCTCGAGCCTTCTGAGGCGTGATGTGCTATTGAATTGCTTATAAAGCGTAGGAAAAGCTATAGAGAATAATAAAGCAAACTACCAGCCGCCAGTCATATATTTTTTTGCGTCATCGTCTCATGTTTTAGCGGACTCATGGTATAATGGTATATGAAGATAATGTTCTTACTTAGTACGACTGTTAGCGTTCGGTCGGTATAACATATATTTTTGTGTGTGTATATATCGATACCTTAGTTTATGTACACTCGTATAGCCTAAATAAGTGGCGGTTTTTCGCCATCGGACATTGCGAAAACAAGGGTTAATCTGATCGAAAGTTTTCTTTTTTGTCTAAATTGACAGAGCTCCGGTGTCGCAGGGCTCTGCCACTCCACTTCAGTATGTCTGTCTGTCGGGCATTTCAAGATACCTCATGAACCTAACCTAGTATCACCATTGTCTTTGATATTATCCATGTTATCGCAATATCCCTAGAATGTTCGCGAAACTGCGATATATTTAATCATCCTAGTACGTAATTATGTAAACACAAAATTGTATTTAGGCAAGTAAAAGTAGTAATCAAAGGCTCGGTGTTAGCCTTTAAATATTAGGTAGTTTTACCTAACCTACCGTACCCAAACTTTGTAATAGATATTTTGCTGGCCGTTTTAAGGTTCTGTCACCCATAAATCTCACCTTTGTTAAATGTATAACGTCGCATCTCCCTGTATAATCATGCATAATATTATTCCGTGGAGAACGCAAAATGTGTTCGTAATATTTATGTAAATGACTCGTTTGCGTTGACATACGCCTCCTCTGGTATAAATACTTCTATAAATATCCGGTAAATATGTATAAAAGCCGTGTATGCGGGCTTGCCTCGGGAACGTACTTAGATTTAAGGCTATCTTGCCACTGAAGTTGAGCGGAGAATATGAACTAATCAGGCTGCGTGTTTGTGAAGTCCAAAGTGCATTTAAATCTGAGGAAAATGATTGGTCAGTTTTAATAGCTCCGCTCCGGCCCGTCCAGTGAACAGGCAGCTTAGCATGCCTAACAAAGCTTAGAAAAACATACAACTTCTATAAATAGGAAAATTGTATTGAACTTTAATTTTGAGTCTTAATTTTCTACAAACGTTTTGAGAAATGCTCATGTATTATTTTGCGCGGATTAAAGTCATTTAAATTAACTCGTATAATTCAGAATTTACATGATCGTTACTCATGATTATGAACATGATCGTAACAAATAAAAGAGTAAACAAAACAACAAAATATATAAACAACATATATTGTTAGAATCCGCTGGCTTCCAGATAGTCTGTTACTTCCATATATCTTCCGGTGACTACGTTCATGTGAATTTATCAACTTTTTGATTGTCCCATATTAAAAAGGTAAAATCAATCTATTTGACAAAAAATAACGACGCCATCTTAGGAACAAATATTTAAAACACGATTAGAATTTTCCGTTTAGTTATTCACTAGCCGTTAATCCTTACGTCCATCACGGAAAGAGGATCGTGATTCGTGGCATTGCGATGGGAGCACTATAATTGTGACGTCATGAAATCGTGCTGATAAGATAATTTTATAAAAAAAGGGACATGTTTTTTCCAGGTTATAATTTACCACCTTGTCGGTGTTACACATATAAGTACCTACCTACATAGGGTTATTTATCGTCTGTTTTATAAAGTATTCTACCGTCTCCTACTTGCAATGACCCAACCTAGGTACATTGTTTTGATAGAGTGTTTTTTTCTACATAAGTAATAAGGAAGAAGAGGGGGGAGGCCTTTGCTCAGCAGTGGGACATAATAGGCTCATAATCAAAGTAATTATGCAATATATATTTGGAACCGATACAGACAGACAGCATTTCAACTGCAACCCAGCTGCAAAGTAGCAGTTCCAGGGCAGTTCTGATGCAGTTACACCAACTGCACCAGAACTGCAAACCGACTGTGCAGTCAGCTGGCAGCTGTCGTGCAACCTGGCTGCACGGTCATAATGCAGTTGTATTGCAGTTATATTTCAGTTAAAACGACTGCAATATAACTGCATTATAACTGAAATTCCGCTTCTTGCAAAACCCAGGTTATCTATTCAGTTCAGTTTATCGATTGAGTAAATACGTACGTGTCTTTTGTAATAATATTTCGTCTTTCATACTGAAATACGTGTGCACTCTATTCACTTCCACAAGTAACCGGCGGAGCGGATCATATTAAGCACTGCATACAAATTATAAGCAGTTCTATTGCAGTCGTATTGCAGTTGCTTCAACAGCAATACGACTGCGTAACGACCGTGCAGCCAGCTTGCGATTGGTGAGTGTTGACAGGACTGCACGACAGCTGCAAGCTAACTGCACAGTCGGTTTGCAGCTCTGACACAGTTGGTGTAACTGCATCAGAACTGCCCTGGAACTGCCACTTTGCAGCTGGGTTGCAGTTGGAATGATGTCCGTCTGTATCGGCCCTTAGACACCTCTCATGAAAAGATTCAGAACATAAAATGTCAAAATCCCTTACACAATAAATAACGTCGTAACTCCTTCCTGCACTAAAATTCAAGATGGCTCTCCTTAAAAGGTTCAAAAGGTTTATTCTGCCAAAAGAAACCTTCTGATCAATAAATGCCGTATATATTGTGAACACCGCCCACAATAGCCGAACCAAAGGTGGATGTTACTAACGTAAACCTCTGATCCGATCTTTCGCAAGTAGTTAAATGTATTCCGTATCTCCTCGCTCATTTTGGAAGTATAAATTAAATTGTATAATTACTTTGTATGGCTCAATTTTGAATATTGTGTCCATGGAGTAAAATAAATAAGTAAAATTAATGTAAATGTAGCTGTCATAAAAGTTCAATAACGTTAACAAAATTAATAATTATATTTAATAAACTATTATTAACAACAAAGTTTTTTTTATTTTTTTATTTATCAATAATAGTTAGGTAATAATCATCAGATCAAATTTTTTTTTTATATTATCGACTTTGGACCTCAGTGATCCTCAAAAATTCTTCAAAAACACTACAATCGAATCTACATGATTGTCTCACGCTCCTCCTTCCTTGGAAATGATAAAAAAGGAAAGGTTTATTAATCAGTGCCATCAACTTATTTTTTTTTTTTAAATAACAGCGATGAAAAAATTATTACTGATGCTTAGTCCATAAACGTACTTATATGTATAATATAATATGTGCGACGATCCCGTTAGAACAGATACCTAATTATCTTATCCATTAATTATCAGGCCTCCGCTTTAAAAATTTAATAGCCTTCGCAAACAGGAACACCCGATACCCTGTCCACACGATTTACTTTCCTGTACCACCTTTTGCGGCCTTCTAATTCGTCACGACAAAATGTGACGGCAACAAGGTTTTACTAGCGTTTGTGCAACCGGATTATGATATAATTTGGTTTAGAACAGCCAGATATTTAGTTAAGCGGCTTTCCCACTAATTCCACCTGTCCACACGATTTGCTACACTGGACCACCTTTTTAGACATTCTTATTTGTCACGGCAAAATATGACTTCACGGTATTAAGTTTAAGTACCGTTTGTGCAACCGGATTATGATTTGGTGTAGAACAGATACATATTTAGGTAGCCTTCCCAAGAGCATATATCACTGCCCCTTTTCCCAGACTCAGTTTATGTTAAGTTTGCACCTAGTAACTAATGTGTTGGATACAAATGAGGTTCAAACTCAACGTAACAGGCTTATACAAATCGGTTTCGTTCTCGTCTGTTTCAAAACTTAACCAATCTTTACGAAGTTTTAGGAACTAAATGGAATCCGTTTCGATTTTTGCGCAAATGATTATAGAATTTGAGTAGGTACTCGGCGGCCGTTTGCGGCGGAATTTTGGCCAAAAACATACCCCTAGTACACAATTTTCATAAAAAGGAGCGCATAAATGGAAACGGTCCGATACGACAGACAATATCCTTCCCATTCACTTTCTGAAATTTCGTAAGGATTGGCTAAGTTTTGGAAAAGGAAACAAACAAACAAAGAACGAAACCTCGATTTGTATGGAAAATGAGCTGTCGTATTTCTTTTTAATTGACAGCTGCATTACTTCCTGTTGGTCCTCCTTCAAGAAGAGAAGGCCACTGTGCATCTTCACTGAATTACACAACATTGTCCACAGTGGCTGGCCCTGGTGTCGCTGGCGATCCTGTACAACGTGGTGTTCGTGATCGGGCGCGCTGTCTTCTGGGAGCTGGACGCCATCACGCACGCCTGGTTCGTGCTGGATTACCTCTGCGACGCCATCTATGTGATCGACACCGTTGTTCATGTGCATGAAGGTGGGAATTTTAATAATACGTTTGTGCCATATCCAACAAATTTCCATACAAAATGCGTGGATGTAGTACATTCGAATCTCAACCGAGGATGGACTAATAAACGTGCCCCCCTCCCCCTTGTCACAGGACAAGGCGAGGCTCATTATTTGAAAGCCCGATTAGCCTTGTTCCGCTCCGCTTCCAGTATTTGCATTGACGCGAAGTGGAGGTTTAGAGTACTGTGATTGGTTAATTCGCAGTCCACTCATTTCCGCTCTGCTCTTCGCTATATACAGTCGCGGAGTCGAGATTAGGATCACTGTGATTGTCTACTCTAGTCATAGTCAGAAACACGCCGTGCTGAACCTAATCCACTAAGTTCAATGAACTCGTGTTGCACTTGCTGTACTTTAAGTTCTGCACGGCAGATTAACGCATCCTAATGCAATATTGCTAATGTCGTATCGTTTGTGTTTGGCGCCTAAAGTTTCGAAGTATATCTGAATTTTAGAACGGCTATTTACATTTTTATCGGTAAAAATTCTCAGCAACCGGGCAGAATTTTGGCCTTTAGTGTATGTCCATCGTGTCCACGGCAGTTATCACACTACATCCTGCTGCGTGCATTTGCGGACGACAGTAATAATTGGCCGCACGGAGATACGGAGTCAATGAGTTGAATCTTACGGTAGTCACTATTATACACAGTCACATACAAATAGCCAGTACATATTAAAAGCCGGCCAAGAGCATCTCGGGCCACGCTCAGTGGAGGGTTCCGTAGTTGCCCATCCTTCGCAATAGCCTATAGATTTAAATTACGAGAAAGATTTCAAGCTCTATAAAAAGGTCGTAAACGCCATAGCAACTATAATTACTTATTACCTTCTAAAAGTTATCGATTATACGCGCCAGATTGAGTGAAATGTTTTAATGCAGTATGGCACTTAACTAATATGTGTAACGTTCCAAGTATAAGGACTCCGCGCGGCACTTAAGTCATTTTAAAGAAAATTATGAAGTTTTGCGATAACTCAAAAACGGCTCGACCGATTTTATTCAATATAGTTTTCATTGAAAGTACTTATACGGCCTCATTTTCATGAATTTTTACATATTTTTTTATCCCGTGGTTGAAAAGTTAGAGGGGGGGACGCTATTTTCTGGATTTTCGGAGCGAATATTTATAAAACTGCTGACTTTATCAAAAAATAATCTTTGGAGACCCCTATTATATTATTTTTAAAAGACCTTTTTAACGACACCACACACACTAGTGTTGGAACGAATAAAAATTCACCCCCACTTAAGGTGTAGGTACGAGAGGTATACCCGAAAACATTTTTTTTAGTTTTTATTTGACCGTTTTGTCGGCGTGATAAATACACACTCATACCAAATTTCAGCTTTCTAGTACTAAATGTTCACGGAGCTAAGCGGCGGACGGACGGACAGATGGACAGACGTCCATGACTAAATTATAAGGGTTCCTAGTTCACTACGGAACCCTAAAAACCGCAGACCGATCACCGCCTAAGGTCTACGGTGTTGATGACATTAAACCAAGTTAAATTTGTCGTGACATGACTCGTGAATAACCGTTATGTAAATCATATACGTAGCTAAATTCAACCTTACGGCAGAGCTTAAAATAATCTCAATGTCTGGAAATACTTATTATGATTTTGCTAGTTTAACTTTACCTTGCTTTGTTATTCATAAATGGCTAATTACGCCTACGCCTGCTGTTTTTTTAATATTTTACAGATAATAATAATCCATTTAGGTACAACTAACAAAGCTTGGTAAAACTGCGGCTAAAGTTTCGCAAATAAGCAGCAAGTATTTTTTATATCTGTGTGACTAATGCTAAGCGAATGTATTTAATCTTTAATATGCTCAGATGGAGTAAGTTCCATTAGGAACCTTTAGCCCAACAGTGTGTTCTTTAAGCCACGCCATATTGCGGATGTTTAGTGGTACCTACTCATTTATTTTACTGGTAATGACAATTTTTTGGTAACTGACGTTGAAAGTCAGGTTCCGAGTAAGTTGGCATTTAAAAGTGCCGTGCGATGTTTCTTTGCTGGCAGAACTGAAGTCTCATAGTATATCTGCTTGGTTTCTTTCATCGTCTTATATATTTATGTATGTATCTATTTATATATAAGTATATTATCTATATGTATATACCTAGTATGAGTATTTTAATTATTATATGTAATTATGTTGTTTGATGCACCGCCTACAACTTCTCTGCTTTGCCCTAAGGTTGACTGGTAGAGAATGCCTCATGGCATTAAGTCCGCCTTTTGTACGTTAAGTTTTTCTTTTGTGCAATAAAGTTTAAATAAATAAATAAAGTCGGTGAATTTCACTCATGTAAACAAAGAGGTAACAAGACAATATTCATTTACCATTTTCCTTTAATTTCGAACTAATATTTAGAATCCAATTATAGACCCGCAAGTCGCAACTACCATGCCATTCATAAAGACGTGTACTACAAATGTTTTTTTTTAACTGCATGGTGTAACAAACCGTACCTCTTTTAAAGGTGCTTTCCACCAGCGAGGCGAGACAAACCACGACAACGATTTGAAATCTCGCCAGTTTATTTCCACCAAAAAAACCCATTATATCATCATATTGCTCATTCTTGTCAACCCATAAGTACTATTTCCACTGAAGATGCACTAGGAGAGAATTGTTTTAGCCATACAGATTTCAGTTCTCGTCTCGTCCGAAATGTCGTCTCGCCTCGCCCTCGCCTCGCTGGTGGAAAACAGCTTAATACTGATACTTAGGTCAAGCGACCTGACCTAATTTTTAACTTTTAACAAACATGTTTGCACGCCCTTATTGTGACGATGGGGTGTTTAATATCTAGTAGAGAGGGTAGAGGTAGGGGAGTATTACCCATATTTGTACTATTTTATTATCAAGCGTAGGTAAAAGGAACGAACTTACTGTAGTTAAATATATTAATAAAAATAGCTACCTACATACCTATATCATTAAATACAAAAAGGAATTGAAATATGTACGAGTATGAGACTTCAAAGGTACGCTTTCTCTTTTATTTTTAATATTGTGTTTTATAGTTTTTTTTGGCATGAGAGGTAGGCATATCCAATTATGGGGTACTTTAAAATTGTTATTTGTGCAACAAGAGAGCGAAATTGTTTTAAATTGCGAGTGTTGATTTTTGAACGCGATTAAGTCCCGTTTTGTTATAATAAAATCGAACTGTAACGCTAATTTCTGACTTTTAGAGCAGTCTAAGTGTATTTAGTCCATTATAGACAACACTGCACTACATTTGTAAACTTTTGGCATCGTACTTATATTCTGGTGGTTAATTTTTTTTTCTGACGCTTGTCTATTTTTTTTTACCTAGAGAGCAAGTTAAATGCAAACTTATACGACAAAATACAATGGAAAAACATTGCTCACTACATCTGTGTATTTATAATTAAATCCTGTTGCCGCGAATCTTAAAAAAATCCATTGAATTTTGTAGTAATCCATTCAGAAACTAGTAGTAGACGATAAACCGCCACATAACAATCTTACGATATTCGACATCACACATAGGCTCAAGACTGGAGTGGGTTCACAAATCAACAAATTTGACACCGCGGGGCGCGGCCGACGTCATCAAATTTAGCTAACGCGTGGATAAACATTTGCCCGAGCACTGTTGCTTTTTCCGCGCAAATATTGCAGTGCGTACTGGTCTGTTCTGTGGGCGATTCAACTCTTTGACGGACATCTTTGACTGTCTCCAGTGTTAAGTACTAATAATGCCTCTGCAGTAAGGGCCAAAGCAATAAGACATCGTGCCACGTTGCTACTTCGTGAGATTGAAAACTTTATTTTCATTTTGAATTTTGTTATAGCCCAACTATTTGTTTTGTAGTGGTACTAATTTGTTTTCTGGCAACGGCTAATCTTTGGTAACTGATGTTGAAAGACGGGGAATGTCACTGACGTAAAAAAAGAGGAAACAGGATTAAATATTCCGCAAAATTTAAGCAATTTTCGCATAATAAAGCCTAAAGTATCCACAGTGATGTAAGTAAACTATCCACAGATTTAATAATATTCAGTATTTACTCGTATTTCGGATAACAATATTTTGAGTTTGGTTGATGAGTGATGACAAACTTAAAATAAATTGTACGCCTGGAAACCTAGTCAGCGCTTGTAAGAGAAGCCAGTTTTGGTGAGCCACTGCCTGTAACAGCCCGTGTACGGATCTGTCACAGCGTCTATGTCACAAACAAAACATTTCTATGATTGGTTTGTAGACACGCACACATAAAACTAAAACCGGCTTCATCTTTCGCAAATCTGTTGTATGTAGACTCTCGTTCTAGGCGTATTTATTCTAAGATGATTAGATGACAAATTTCTAGTGACAATTTTATTTATAATACAAATATATGACGTATCATTGATGTATGCACATTATTACCATATGAAGATTGTTTGTAGCGCCACTATCCCAGGGCAAAACCGCAACTTGTTAGGCTGCACATGAAGATAAAGTTGATTCTGGATTTATTTATTTCCACAATACGACGTCCGTCGCAACGTCGGTACCATGCCGCGCCGTACCACGATCCGATGTCGTGTCTTACAGTTGAGTCATTGAAAGGCTTTTGGACGCCAAAAACAGCTGCGGCCGACAGTGGAAAAATGTTCTACTGACGCAAATGTTAGCCACAGCCGTCCAAATTTCAATGATCAAAAGCTATGTATACAAATCAAACCGCTACAAGTATTTATCAATCCCTGTTGCTTTTGGAGCTATTTTTTATTTTTTTGCTGGGGCGTCAAGGGCACGGTGAATTGCTTTACCGCTTGGCATTAAAAAGGTTAACGTACCTACGCCATAAAAAACATAAAGAAGATATTTCACAACGAATATGTGGACAGATTTGTGTCGGTCAAAAAGTCGATTCGCCACTATAACAGATCGGTTTTGCTACAAAAAATCGAATATATGGTTGACTGGTAGAGAATGCCTTATGGCATTCAGTCCGCCATTTGTACTTTTACTTTTATATTTTGTGCAATAAAGTTTTTATAAATAACTAAATATATTTAGATACAATCTTCTTTGTAGGTATGTATGTCTGTCTAGATAAATATGTCTATTAAAGTACTACACTCTATGATGTGGGTTATACATGTTATAATAATATAATCATGCCTTATTCTAAGTTCTTGCTACTGCGAAATATTTATGTACCTATCAGTATTTGCTATCTTCGCGTGGAGAGATCCTAGGGCTAAAATTGACTAAGACACCAAACCTATCCTGATTTATATGAAGAGAGAACGTTCTCGTGAAAAAATCCCATAAAATGAGGAAAGTTCCCAGAAATACTCGAGAACGGCACACCAGTAATCCTGTAATTAATCATCAGTTTTGTAACTTGGGTAACCACCGGAATTTCTCACGCAAATGCTCAATTGCTCAATTGCAGGTAACAAACTTACGGAATCCCCCTATTATGCTTATGTTTATGGGGGAGTAATCGTCGCAAAGACAAATAATATTATGTTTATGAAATATGTTTTTTATGTCACCCTAGCTAGGCCGTCCTGGTCAAGGCATGGCGTAAAACTTTAGTCAAGCCACGGGCGGTAATTCGCAAAGCCCCAGATCGTATATTTACAAACACCTGCGATCTGGAACATTCAAGATTTCACCGACCCAGATATATGTAATGTACTATTCCGTATTGCTTGCGAAACATACGGTATACTTAGATATATGTAGGTACAGCTAGTAAGAGCAGCGTTTGAACGGTTTGGTTAAGAGGCTTTAATCCTTTAAAAAAAAAAACATATTATGACAAATATATTGATAATTTCAACCAACTTTAAGAAGTGAATACTTAATACTTTTCCCCGAGTTCTAGGTAGTAACATAGCTATTTTATGCTTTCATTGCGTGCAGTGAAAAAACTAATTTTCCATGTGAATTTTGACAATTTCGAGTAGTTTTTGAAACAAAAATTATCAGTGAAAAATTCAAACTGTAGGTTTCAAATATATACCAATAAATCCCAATAGCCCTGTTCTAGGTTGTAACATAAATAATACGTTAAGAAACATGTTTGATCATAGAGAAAAATGTCTAAAGCAATCAGCATTTTAAAAGGAATAAGGCCTCTTAAAACCTTAAATTTATATTTGAATACCATGTGAATTTATTATATCTATTTCAGGTGGGTATTCTAGATCGGCGAAGTTTTTATAACGTCTTCTTTTTCAGGGTATCTAGAAGAAGGACTCATGGTGAAAGAAGCTTCCATGCTCAGGAAACACTACCTTAAGACGGATGCATGGCGTTACGACCTAATATCTCTGCTACCCACGGACATAGCCTACTACTGGTGGAAACCTGGCTCTTGCGACTATGTTAGTAAACTTATTTATTGTATCTTTCTGTATCTTTCCCCAAAATTACACAAGATTATGAAATACATAATTAACGCTTCCAGCGGGCCTATGATGGTTGCTTATACCTATCGCAATATTTTATCACGCAATATATAAGGGGTCATCCATTAAGTACGTCACACGAATTTCATGATTTTTTGCCCCTCCCCCCGTTCTTGTCACAGCTGGTCACATTTGGGATACTCCCCCCCTCCATAGTGTGACGTCACATATTTTGCAAATTTACATTTAGAAATTATTGAAAGAAAACAGTGGTTCCTAAATCGGTTTTATTTCCATTTTTTTTTTTTTTTTATTGAAAAACAGGTTACATAACATTACAGTTTACACCAATGCGTCATGAACCGAACAATGTTTATTTTGACGATGAAACGGCGTGGCCCCGTTGTTCCGACATCTCAGGTGTTGGATTTGGTAGGTTGCCCCGGAACCGACGAAACACGACACCTTTCGGCCAGAAATCAGCACACGCGATAGTGTCCTGGAGCGGCCGCGGCACGCGCACTACAAACGAGCTGAAGTGCACGTAGTGGCGCGAATGCAGCTGGAACACCCTCAGCGAGTAGCCGGTTTTCTGGCGAACATACTGCGTCACTTCTTCAGCGGTGGCAGTGTGATGCAGGCGCGACACGTACAGTGCCTTGCTCGGTGTGGAGACCCGCAGACCACAACCAACCGGTTCTACAGTACCACTCTGACTCTTGCATGTCTTACGCTTTCTTGACACCGTTTCGAAACCCTCCTTGTCCACACTGGTGCGAGGGGTTTCCTCTTTTGGAGGATCCCGAACTTCACGCGCTTCACGAGAACTTATGAAATGAACATCAAATCAAACAATTAACAACACATAAAACGATGATACTAGAGCGAGTGGTCGACAAAACAATTGGTATCTTATATTAACACACATATAGTTGTATATGTTTTTGAGGTTTTCGTAAAGTAATAGTTTAAAGTTCGTGTTTTAACACTTATAATAGATTTTGAAATGTGACGTCACGAATTTTAGGACCCCTCCCACCCCCTTGTCACACAATGTCACACTTCGTCGACCCCCTCCCTCCCCCTTAACGTGTGACGTAATTTATGGATGGCCCCTAAGTGACCTTAGTCGTTCGTCAAGATTTGATCAAATGCGAGTGTGAGTGACAGATGCTTTGTCACTTATTTATCCCGTGATGAAAGCAACCATCATAGGCCCGCAACTAGGTAAAAAATAAATTGTTTTATCACACACTTAAATATATGTATATTGCAATAAGTTTATAAATGAAATAAAATAATAAGCTTAGGATGTGATACTCTCATATTGATTTTCGTTAAATGTACTCTACACTGAATCAAAAGTACTAAATGTGATAACGAACGACACGCCTGTAGTCCACATTATTTAACATCGTTATTACAGAAATGTCAATATTGTTTCTGTTCCAGAATCGCTTACCGTGCCCTGTTATTGTGCGGCTGAATCGGCTATTTCGCCTTCCTCGAATGTGGGAGTGGTTTGACCGCACCGAGACCGCCACCAGCTATCCAAACGCGTTCAGAATCTGCAAGGTCAATGCTAAAACATCACACATTCTGAATTTTACTCACCTACTAACACAATTTTAACTTGTATCGCAATTTCAGGTTGTGATGGCGATTCTGGTACTAATTCACTGGAATGCATGCCTCTACTTTGCCATAAGCTACGCTATTGGCTTTGGCACCGATAATTGGGTCTACAACATAACCGGCGGACGAAACGAAACCTTAGCGCATCAATACATTTACAGCTTTTATTGGTCGACGTTGACTCTAACTACTATCGGAGAAACGCCGCAGCCAGAAATCGACCCAGAGTATTTGTTTGTCGTAGCGGACTTCCTAGCCGGCGTATTAATTTTCGCAACAATTGTGGGTAACATTGGTTCGATGATATCGAACATGAACGTGGCCCGAGTTGAATTTCAAAACAAAATGGACGGCGTGAAACAGTACATGGCATTCAGAAAAGTAAGCGGCGAACTCGAAGCAAGAGTCATCCGTTGGTTTGCCTACACCTGGGCTCAGAGCGGCGCGCTTGACGAGGAAAACGTCTTGTCTTCATTGCCTGACAAACTCAAAGCCGAAATAGCTATCCGCGTCCATTTAGAGACGTTGCGCCAAGTCCGAATATTTCAAGACTGCGAGCCCGGTCTGCTTGAAGCTCTAGTATTGAAACTGAGGCTGCAAGTCTTCAGCCCCGGCGATTATATTTGCCGCAAAGGAGACGTTGGAAAAGAGATGTACATCGTAAAACGTGGTCGACTTCAAGTAGTAGCTGATGATGGTAAAACTGTCCTTGCCTCTTTAACTGCTGGTTCTGTGTTTGGAGAAGTCAGCGTTTTGGATATCGTAGGCAACCGCACTGGCAATCGCAGGACAGCCAACGTTCGTGCTTTGGGTTATTCTGACTTGTTTTGCCTGGCCAAAAGAGATCTTTGGGAGGCCTTAGGTGACTATCCTGACGCTCGTACTACTCTTACCGAACGTGGGTGCCAACTTTTGCGCAAGGTATTGTTACTCCAAAACCTAATAAATTATATTTTTGGATAAAAAAAACCAAAGCTAATAAATTAATCTTTTCAGGATGGTCTACTTGACGAGCAAGTTTTCCAAAAGGCGCAGACAACTCAATTAAGCTTGGAAGAAACAGTCAGTCAATTGGAAACCACCGTTGAAATACTCAATAACCGACTAGAAGGATTGCTGACTGATATTGGAGAGGAACAGGCGAAAATAAAACAAAAGCTCAATCAAATTGAAATGAGGTGTGTGATTTTCTCAATTAATTTAACTTACTCTAACATTGCGGCTTATAGCGCATAGCGATGGTATATTTTTTAAGTTGCAATGCGAGTTATATGTGCGTAGAGTTTAACAGAAGATGAATGAGTAATGTTATTTCAGGGTCATAATCACTGATGGGGATCTAACGGACGATGAGGACAGGACTTCATCCGACGGGTCCGAAATAAGGAGTGAGATTGCGAGGTTCTCCGACAGTTTGGACTGCAGTGAACTGGCGCTGAGCACTCCAGGCACGTCGATGATGTTCCTGGGTAGGCCCATGCCGGGCCGAGAGCGCGGCCACTCCCTCTGCGTGGAGAGGACGCCCAGTCTCGTCCACCTGCCTACCGCGCCACGAAGCAAATCACTCCGCCTCAAAAAACCGGCCAAAGAATACTCACACTAAAGCCAAATCGAAATGATTCCATAAATTCTGATTAACGTATTATTTCAAATATATATGATTACCAAAAACAATTTTCAATTACATTAACAATTTAAAACTACGTTATTTTTGATACCTTCGGAGGGTTTTATAACTTTAAGGGTTTGTAATATTGAAATTTTTTGGAAATCTATGACGACGGGTATTCTAAGTAAGTACCACGTACATTTGGAGCGCCTTGATTTCGGAAACGCACGTAAAACGACGTTTACTTTAAATATAATTTTGAAAAAAAAAATTATGAAAATTAGTGTCAATGGGATGTGGCTTTAAATAGTAAGATGGAATTAAATTGTTTATGAAACAATTTAAATGAACGGTATATTTTAAAGTAGGAGAATGTAAGAATTTCAATGTTGTGTTAGGAAACTCAAAATGTTAGTATTTATTAAATTATATATTAAATTGTAGTACATATAATATACTTAGATAATGTAACAAATTAGACCATCTCACAGTCCAGCGGTAGTGTTTTTTGTACGCAACATTTGTGATATATGTTGCAATTATGGATTATTAAGATATCAACTTCGCACACTTGTATAATTTTAATAAAACATTTTGATACTCACTAAGATTACTAATATTTCTAATGAGTTTGTCAGCTCTACTAGTTTTAATTTGCGTGTAACTTCTTAGGGTTTCGTAGTTTTATGTTATTTTAATATCTTTCACTCTTATATGCAAATCTGGTACTATTTAACTTAATAGGAATAGCAATTTACCTTACCTAACCCCAACCTTAAATAAATATCGGACAACCTCACACAGATCGATCTAATCCCACAGTAAACTCTTAGAATTGTGTTATGGGCACTAGACGACGATAAACACTGATATAGATAAATACATACTTAAATACAAATATCATCCATGACCCATGCAGCACAAATATTCGAGTTCATCATAAAAATATTTGCCTTTGCCGGAAATCGAATCCAGGACCGCCCGGTCAGTAGGGAGCTGCTTTACCACTGCGCCACCCGCGTCGTCAAACCTAAGTTATATATGTAACTTTTAATTTCTTGATCTATTACTATTGAACAAATGTGTTGGTTGGTCGATATTTGGGCGCAATTCCTGACTTTTTTCATAATTCATTACATACTCGTACATATACATACATATGTTCCCTTGAAACCTTAGTCAGATTATTCAGGGACAAACAGTACATCTGTCTTGCTCGATCTTGTGGGATCGAATGTGCAACTCCCTTTTTCACTCAAACCCACCCGATGGCTATTCTAATGGCTCAGTTTCATTGGTCGATAACTTGGTCGATATACGGCATGAGGGGACTCCCCACAGGCGGTAAAACAACTAGTGAAACTCACAAGTCGATAACTCGGTCGACATACGGCAGAATCAGAATCAGACATTTATCGGCATGCGGGACTCCCCCTGACCTCTACCGCGCCCCGCATGCGGACCCTATCGACCAATGAAGACAATTCCCCGCATGCGGGCCCTATGGCATGCGTTATGGAAATCTACCGCACCCCGCATGCGGGCCCTATCGACCAATGAAACTGAGCCATACCTAATAGCTCACGGAACGTACAGTACGATTAAAATCAGTTAACGATTCGGCTTTTACCCCTCTCTCGCACGCTCTTATTAAAATCGCATAAGTACGAGCAAGATAGATATACAATCCGAATCGTTAACTGATTTTAATCGTATTGTAACCATAGCCTAGACATTATGAATCACGAAATGTTCTTTAAATTTTCCCAAGGGTGTTTTAGAGCCCACGCCATATTGCGGATTTTTAGTAGTACTAATTTGTAATATAAATTTATGAAACATGTAATGTCTCATTTTTTTTTTAATGTGGGTACACCACAATTTTATTTAAACTATGAATACAAAGATAAAAGCTTAAAGAAAAATTGAAAAAGGAGCTACCTGGTGGAAGGGACCGGGAATCGAACCCGGTACCTCTGGATTACCGGTCCAGCGCGTTAGCCACTTCCTTTTTCAATTTTGTTTTAAGCTTTGATCTTTGTATTCATAGACTAATTTGTAAGTTTATGAAACATGTAATGTCCCAGTATTTTTAATGTGGGTACACCACGATTATTTTAACAATGATACTAATAATTTTACTGGTAACGACTAATTTCTGGTAACTGACGTTGAAAGTCAGTCAATGTCACTGATGAAAACAATGAGAAAATAGGACTAAAATTTTCCGAAAATTTCAAGAAATTTTCCTATAATAAAGCGTAAACTATCCACCGTGATTAAAGCCAAGTTTTTTCAATAGGATTCAGTATTTTTTAGAAGAACGAACCGTGATTAAAGCCAAGTTTTTTCAATAGGATTCAGTATTTTTTAGAAGAACGATGCATTGAGCAGCATTCCGGTAAACTGTAAGCCTGCTATGTATTTAAATAAATAAATAATAGGTAAATAAATGTTTTGAATTTGGTTAGTTTGTTACTAATCCTTGACATATCGCTTCTGACGTTTAATAATTAACGCAAATCTATGACGTATGCTGATTATTACCATATGACAGCTATTTTCAGCGCCACTATCCCTGGGCCGGAACGACTCTTGTTAGGATATAATTTAGTCAACTGGCACCGTAATCTCATTCAGAAAAATCAGTCATTCCCCAAACCAATTGATTGGCTTCCTATCAGCTGAGTACCTCTCGAACGAATGATATCATTGTACTAGTTATTCAGATTGCAGTACCTAGATATATTAACTTAGTTTATTAAAATAGTGTCAAAACTTTTTGTCTATGGTATTCCAATTTTTAATATACTATATTATGAATGTTTTATATTATAAATGTTTTAATATATAAATAAATAATTGCAGCAAACTTTGTAAGGTATTATTATATTATCGAAACCGAATCTAAACATTTCGTTTCAAACGTACTACGTTACCTTAGACTAAGTTCTTTATAAATGTAACCTAATTTTATGCTAAAATTAGGATAATGACATGAGAGTGAAAAAAGCAAAATGATATTTAGACACTATTATTGTTACGGCGTTGGAAATATCAAAATTTTATGGAAAAACCTGATGGTAGTTTTGAAATAAATATTAAACAACGGTGATTAAGATTTTTAATATCCCTTATTTATTTTTACATGTGTATTCTTTAACATTTCGATACATCGTAACTACTTAAGTAAATCAACAAAGTAACATAACCAGTCGTTGCCACACGAGTCGAGCTCATCCACCGACCATTTAACGATTATCGACATAAACATGAAAGAACGAATCAAACTGAAAACAGATCTGAGAATTCTTTACTAACATCTCACTATAATAGACACCTAGTACTCGTTATCAGAAGCAATTTGTTAATCTGTACAACATCCAATCTGTAGCTACGAGAATTTTCTTGACATAGGAGATCTAACATGAAACCATCTTGATTTCATGAAATATGCACTACAATAAAAATAACTTCTGTACTGATCGGGATTAAATTCAGGGGCCCTAGTGAAAACGTGTATTAGTCGAAAACAAAAGGTTATATAAGTCATATCTCTATTGTGAGTCTTAAGCTCCTTTTCTCCTAGATTAAATCTGACTTATACTCCTTTTCAATAGGGCTACAGAATTAAGCTTTAGTATGCTTAGACACTGATCAAGGCAGGATAAAGATAGGTAAAACATTTTATTTTAGACTCAAGAAAAAATGTCACTTACACCTGATAAGTGTCTCTGCATTACATAATTATTAGGCTAAGCATTCATTCTCAAAATACCATATTCCCGTAACTACACACATATTAACGACATAACAGACTCATCATATGTAGGAAAATCACATTATTATCACACCAAATATAATAATTCTCAGAACGACTTGGTTTACTTACAACCCTAATTCGTCACCTTCTTAACTGGTCTTCGTTGTCATTATGGTTCACTGTTTTGTTTCGCCAACATATATATATATGTCACTTTCCTATCTAGTCCATATTCCTATAGGCACAATGCTAATTCGTCAACATTCCTACATCGACCACGGTGCTAACACGTCTACATTATTTCGACTACAGTTTCAACTTGTTTACATTCAAATTTTGACACAGATTCATTAGATATAAGTTACAAGTAACATCTACCAAACCAAGATCCGATTGATACGTGCTCTGGTATTCCCTATCTTCCTGTACGGAGTGGAAACGTGGACAATCCTGGCCCGAGAAAGGCAAGGGATTGATGCATTCGAGATGTGGTGCTGGAGACGTATGTTAAGAATACCATGGACTGCGAAACGCACCAATGCATCGATCCTGAACCAGCTCCAAATAAGAGCTTGTCCACCACGTGCCAACAACGCATTCTTTCCTATTTCGGCCACACAATACGCAGAGACGCCGAAAATCTTAATAAACTGATCGTGGTTGGGAACACCGAAGGCAAAAGATCGCGCGGTCGTTCACCAACAAGATGGACCGATCAAGTAAAGGACTTATCGAACTCTAAATTCTACTCGGTTGTAAGAGTCGCGCTGGACAGAAACCGGTGGAGGCAGATCATCCGCGCCAGATGCAACCCTGAAGCTGACCACGATCCTCAGACATGAGGGACCGACTCCAGAGAGAGAGAACATCTAATGAAACTGAAAGAGTTGGGACTGGGGAGTGGCGAACAAAATGTAACACTCGTCTATATAGGAATGTACACTGTGGAATTCATTCATTCATTCATTTATTTTGATAAAAGATAGTTTTACATGTCAACAAATGTAGATGAAATCGGATAATGGCGATATAAGAATGCGGACGAATTAAGAAGGTGACGATTTAGGTATTGTATGCCGCCAACATGGCATTGTCGCATTTAATAAGGTAATGAAATAGGACGATGCCGTCCTGAGCCAAATAATCACTGACAATCTTTCATAACCGGCCGAAAGGTATTTTAGGAAATATTCAATTCTACACTATTGATATTCGGGAAACCATAAACCAATGTTTCCTTTTTTAATGTTTAGTAGGTATTGGCAGTATTGAGTTTTTATTACATGATGTAACAAAAGTGTTATACCATCAGAGTGTAAGAAAAGTGAAATTGCTATTTTTCCAAACAAAATACTTATTGGCTAAACAAAAACCTGATGAAAGAAATCTTCACAGCTTTCTCGCAAGGTTAATTTTAGAAGATTATTAACAGTGAATATAATTTTCAGTTCTCATAAATTTAGCTTACAAAAATTTAATACAACTACATCCGAAATACATATATTTTCAAAAACAGCGAATCACATTACTTAAGCACTTCACATTTACTTAATTAGATAATAAAGTTAAATATTAATCCTAGAACATTCATAAAAATATCGACTTATTTTATCATTTGGTAACTAAAATTCGTAATATCTCGTAACCGAAAAACTACTAGGCAAACATGGCCCAACGAACCAGCAGCAACAAGGTTCGGGCACAAAACAGATAGGTACAGAAATCAATGTACATACAAGCGCACTCGAGCAAACGCACACATAGACATTGCTCACGGACACGATATCTCGGACCAGTTCGGACCAGTGCGAGCACGAGTGCCATCCGCTTGACGAGTCCGTGAGCAATGTCTATGTGTGCGTTTGCTCGAGCGTGCTTGTATGCAGATTGATTTATGTACTTATCTGTTTTGTGGTTCGAGTCTATCAGGGTTCGTCTCCACTGAACCGGAGCGGAGACGAGCGGAATAGACCAATCACCTGAGTTGAAATCTGCATCTCAGCTCCGCTTCACTTTTATGATTGGTCGATTTCGCACATCTCCGCTCCGCTCCGCTCCGCTCTGCTTCAGTGCACCCTTAGGCTGCTTGTCCACTTAAGCGGAGCAGATAAAAATAACCAATCATGCTGCGTCTTTGTGAATAAGTGCATTTAAATCTGAGAAATGTAATTGGTTCATTTTACACATCTCCGCTACGCTCGCCCCATACGAGAAGCAGTCTTAGGACGCCTTATTCTGTTTAAAATGCTGATTGATTTAGACATTTTTCTCTATGATCGAACATATTTCTTAATATATTATTGATGTTACCTACTATATATTTGAACCTTACAGTTTGAATTTATCATTGATAGTTTTTGTTTCAAAAACTACTCGAAATTTACAAAATTCACGCGGATAATTAGTTTTTCAACTGTTTTTCGACTGCACGCAATGAAAGCATGAAATAGCTATGTTACTACCTAGAACTTGGGAAAAAGTATTATTCACTTCAAAAAGTTGGAAAGAAAATAATAATTAAAAAAAAGGAATACGGACTCATAAGCATTTTCACACTGACCACGTGGTACGATAGGGCGTGGTATGCGCGGGCACTATAAGAACACATCTGCGCGGTCAGATGGTAGGTACAGTTTGGTATCGAGAAAATTTCATTTGCAATCGTAAATACTACGCGACTGTATTAAAAACCACCTTACGCAACAGGGATAAAGTTTCATAACATGGAACAGGGACAAGGACAGGTTTACGAATAAAAGTAGTTACACAACCAGAGTTTTAGTTTCCTCACTTTGTAAATTGGATCGAGTTTTAGTTACCAAATAGGTTTAAGCCTAAAATCGACGGTCATAGAGAACATTCAATTTCACGTCATTATTAACAATAGACATGATAACATAATTTCACAAACATAAAACAGGATCAAACTGGAATTGATTGAAGAGATTAATTTGTTGGGTTCCGTAACAAATAAAAAACAAATACAAAACCATGGTGGATGGTTGTGTTTCTTTGGCATTTTTGAGAGAACTTTGACAATATATTTTAGGCCCCGTTTAAACACCGCCTCGTTATTCTTTATAACAATAATAATAAAAAAAGAACACTAAAAAAAAATTGAAACTAAGTAAACATATTGATTATTCCACCAATCTTGTTAAATGGATGATTAGACCTCGGTGCAGCTTATGAATTATGATGAAAACTGACTACCTATGTCAACTTTTTAGGGCAGATTGTCTTTAAATCATAATCAAAACGCACTCCGAAGAAACGTTGAACAAAAGGTTGATTTTGGATCTTGTAAGTTAAGTCGATTATTTGTTACTGTCACTGGCCATCTTATAGATAGTCTTCTCGAGAAAATGTCGTTCTACTAAAATAAAACATTAACATATTCATTATATTGTGCATTTAAATGCTGAATTTAATTAACAATTCGTTTCGAAGGATTTGGTAAATGAGAAACCGAATCTCCGTTAAATTAAAGGCCATTAAAAGGAGATAGGTACACTAACATAAAGCATTGAAAGATTTTTTTGTGTAAAACACGCCTCGTTTTCACGGAGTTTATGACTAACCTTTGGTCAAATATATTAAACCTGTTTTAACATTAAGTAGAAAATTCACACGTTTTATAAAGGTGGGAAAGCTATATCTGTAATTTTATGTCCAGACATAATTATTAAAACAAATTTATTTTAGTTATTAAAATAAGAAGTTTACACTAATAATTAATGAATTCCATAACAAAAAGAATACATAGTTACAATTATGACACAGTTGACATATTAAATAGAATAATCCCTTATCTGTTTTCTTTTTAGTTTAAATGCACGTTTAACGTATTTTTTATATACACGTCATCCTTTTCAACTACATAATATATTACAAATAAAAAAATTATTCATTCTGTGAAATTACCTACCCCTTTACTTGTAAGTTAATTGATGATGGCAACAATTATTCAATGCTTCATGGGCAGCCTGCGAACTGCTAGTAGTCTGACTGTACCCATAAACTTTGCTCAAACACATTTATGTAAGAATATAGGGCACTGATGCTTTCTTTTAATTTGAATTTTGCCACGCCTGGACATGTAGAAGTTAAAAATATAAAACAACGGCTAACAATTGAATAAGTACTTCAACTCCACGAAACAACAGAAACTCAATATGAAATCATTTTTAAAAGCCTTAGTAGTTAAGTGTGGAGAAGCTTGCACACTTACTTATTGATATAAAACTTAAGGAATACTCCGGCATGTAATGGTACTACGTATGTGTTACTGACTAGTACGGGATATGGTATTTCAAATATTATGGAACAATATGCAATGGGCGCATTCCTTCATTTTTATACTCAGAGCGCTTCGTATAATGTGACAATTCAATTTGAGACACGTTGTGTGCTTAAAACAAATGTTTTTTTCTCCATGCAGACTTACATAGTAACCCTACGTCGTTGACAATTTTTGTACGACTTTGTGTATCTAGCAGTTGATTGATTATTTTAATTAGGACAGATTTATACAGTCCTAATTTAAAATAAACACAAGAATAAGGTATATATTTATTTTGCATCAACACCCATATAAAAACACCCAATAAAGGCACGAACATAGCTGGACGTATGTCTCTTACTGAATACTATATACAAATATGAAATATGATGTAACGATGCCAACAAAAAATTAATGAATGATGAATAAATTAAATTAAATGAAATGCTCATGGTTAGAGACCAGTAAGGTGACGAGAAAAGGGGCACCAGAGGGGCTAGTGCGTCTACGCTGAAACCAAAGACTATAATATATGGTATATTAACATGTACATTTGTGCAACCTTCAATCCCTCTTACGCTTTTTAACCTCACATGACCTTACAAAGAACATGCTGGGTAAATATGGAAAACTTTAAATTGGACACAACACTATGTTAAATTTTATATTACAGCAAAGGGGTAAGATATATTTTGTGGGTTTCTCTCGTCATCTGTCCGCCTACATGAAGCACTTGGAGAATGGCGCCGCATTGGATATGAGAGTCGACGATGCTTCTTCTTTTACACCGACCGCTGGAAATTTATAATTGACTATTTATATTTACATTTAAGAGAATAGCGAACGACAATAAACTCTTTCTTGGCGTAATTCATTTTCACATACTATCAAGTACTCAGATAAATAAATAAATACGGTCTGAACAGGTTTTAGTAACATTTGCAGTGACGATTATACGTACAGTTTTGCCTGATGGTATATGTATGTCATTAATTCAAAGCTAAGTAAGTCGGCCACAAAACAAGTGCCTTAAACTCATAGATGGACACACGAAATACGTTGTATTAGACTTAGTAAGGTCAGGTGGGACAAATGCGGCTATGAAATGAAATGTTTATGCGCAAAAATATCAAAACCAATGAATATGAGAAAATAATGGGTGTCGTTTAAACCGTGTCTTAGTTAAAATTAGCAATCACTTGGGAGCGTCATAACCCAATTTCTAACAGCAAGCATATTTTTTAGTTTTGTTTTTCTTATACACCTTATTCTATAGGTAATGTTCTAGGAAAAAGATGCAGGATGTCCAACTCCGGCTATCTGTTTCCTCGAGAGCGATGTGAGGTAAACTTTAGACGTCCGATGACGACGTAACATCAATGCAGTTAGCGTCATATTGGCACTTATGATATTTATAGCGTTGACTTAAGGCGCACTTGCCCCTCCTGCGGGCCTATGATGCTTGCTTTTATCACGCGATAAATAAGTGACAAAGCACTCGTTACGTTTTGACAAAATGCGAGTGTGAGTTTCAGATGCTTTGGCACTTATTTATCCCGTGACAAACGCAACCATCATAGGGCACTGGTTATGTATGTATTTTTCGGTTGAAGTTTGACTCTGACAACTTGAACGTGACGAATTGTGTTCTTGTTAGTTCTTCAAACGGTACCTTCTGGCCAAAAGGTAAAGCGGGAGCCCGCATCCGACGATGTCACAGCCTCGTGCCGTCGTGTCGGGGAGTAGTTGCTAGATGCCACGTAGCCGGGGTTTGGACTGGGAGATCCTCCTGCAGACCAGAATAAGTAAAATCGTATTATTTGCTGCAGGTTAAACAAAGGTCCTGTTAGTGTTTTTATCTCTAGGACACTTTCAGGAACATATACGTAAGGACTGTTTGGTAACCACAGATTAGGAATGGTCAATAAGTAGATAACTTTCTACTGGTCGAACATGGCTATTGGTCCAGTCGATCGTGACAAGGTAAAAAATATTATACCTAAGTGTGAAGGTTGCGTGCGTAGCAGAATGGTACTCGTAAACTGTAGGTCTTCGGTCAAATCAAGTCGACCACCCCTGGCATAGATAGAGCAATTTAGTTTTCTATTATTTTTACTCTAGAGTAAATTCAATTAAAAAAAGAAAAATACCACCAACATTCGTAATTAGAGGACAGCCGAACCCCTGTCAAGTCGGAAAAATTATACCCTCGGTCAGGTTTCCTTGCCATGCCCGCATACGGCGGGTAATTTTGTTTTATCTTCTTTATGTCTTTAAGCTACAGAAAAATCTGTAACTTTTCCTTGGGAATGAGAGATGGTTTTTCCTAGATATAACTGAAAATAGAAGCTTTTTTGTGTTTATCTATCCCGCATTGAAGCGCTTCCATTTCAGCTTGGCCCAATAGTTTTTCGTTTGTCCAGATGCTCACGTCGTATTTCTCATTAAATGTTGTGGGTAGGTTCGGCAATTATACACTTTTTATACGATTCAGTTTTCATACATTTCTCAAAATGGCGACGATATGAGGGTCGAAAACCTAAAAAACTAAAAAAAAACTGCTAATTCAAAACAAGCTCGCGAAGTGTCAGGTACAACTCACATAGCCAATATGTCAATCGTTTCATCAATTTTACTCGGATAATTCCCCTGAGTACAAAAGAGCATGAAGAGAACGAGGTAAACGGACGAAGATACAAGCCCTTTAATGATATTTGCCTCGAACATGGCTGGCGTGTTCGGATCGCGTCAAAGCAAATAGGATGAGTCCCATAATTATGGCGGTGATCGCGCTGCTAATAATACGATACTACTCTTGCTGTGAGAGTTAGCGTCGTTTGCTGTTTTGGTGCACTTTTATACATAATGATGAAGCTACGATGGAGTCGAGAACACCCAAAAATTAATTTGTGTGACATTATTATCCTAATTTTCTCAATGCCGATATGTAATCGCTAAACCAAACAATATACTCGTAATTATTTTTTTATTCTACCTAGATAAATGTTACCCCGAAAGACACGTATTTTCTCAAACGTGACTTTCGGAAGCTTTAACTCCGCGCGGAGTATAATTGAACTATCTGTTGCTTAATTCAAATAGCTTTGTATTCTCCTGCATTTCCTGGATTACATATATGTAGTACTTACTATATTATTGTATTGATCACTTTATTAGTGTTTATAAGTGCTTTATTTTGTTGTATATTTTGAATATAAACAAAATTTTGTTATAATTATTGTTTGCATGCTTATTACGCCGAATTTGGAGATGTACCTAAGAATATTTATACATTATACTTACCACCTAATTTGTACCCATTTCTGCAAATAAACATTATCATTTATCATTTGTATTTCTTTTGTTAATTAATTTTAGTGTGCAATATTTTTGTATTGTATTGTACATTCTACAGAGGTCGCGGTCGCGAAAGAGGCCATTGCCAGACTAGTAGTTATAGGTTTCTGGGAAAGAATATGAGTCAATCAGTCCTGTTAGTGTTTTTAACCACTGACAAAAAACCAAGGGCTAAGTTTCACACATTTATACCATCGTGGCATCGAAGTAGTTATAACGGATAAGCCGATTTGAGTAGGTACTTATCATATTTTGAAATTAAAATTCTTGTCTGTTGAGATGGCGTTAAAGATTGATTAAAATACAAGTAGTTGAACGACGCGGTTGGCGCTGTTTGTAGTGCACCTGCCTACTGAGCCGGCGGTCCTGGGATCGATTCCCGGCCAGGGTGAATATTTGTGTGAGGAACTCGAATATTTGTTCCTGGGTCATGGATGTTATCTATTTATGTACTCGTATTTATATATATATTATGCGTTTCCTCGTCTAGTACCCACAGTACAAGCTTTGCTTAGTTTGGGACTTAGTCGATTTGTGTAAGATTGTCTCTTAATATTTATTTAGAACTACTAACAGGATCCCAGCCATTATTAAACATATTTTTTGTACTTCTTTTAGTATACATATTGAAACTAGTGACAAGATCTCAGACATCATAGAACGTATACCATACCATATACGTATTTCATAATGAGATTTCGCCATCCGATCGTGAAGTTAAGGAGTAACTATATTGTCTTAGATATTCGAGACAAATCTGTTACATTACTTCATATAGGTTACATTTTGCGCACCCGCGACCTGTTAAACGATATCGTCTAGGATCACGTTCGTATGAGTCGTTCACGTCTAGTATAAGTACCCTTACCATGAGTTATCGTGACAGTACTCGCTGCCGCTGGCGTCAGAGTTAACGATTTGTATGGACAGTGCCCCCAGCGGTCCCTTTTTCGAACTACAATTCTCCATACAAATCGCTTGCAGCCGCTAACGAGACCGGTCAGTGTAAACTAGGGAATGCAACCCGGGTACCCGAAAACCCGGGTACCCGGGTACCCGACTACATTTGGAGTCGGGTAAAAACCCGGGTTTTCAACTCATGAACCGGGTTTTACCCGAAATAAGAAATGTTAAGAAAAATGAGTGAAATCATAAAACTTATAACAAAATGTTATTACGGCTGTAACCCTGTAACCCTAACTTACTGCGTTGTAATTTACTAGCTTAGAGCGCGGCTCCTCCCGCGTGGAAATTGGTCAGAAGTTTAAGCAAAGTTAACAGATGGATACGATAGTCGACTGTAGTCCAGTCCAGATCCGCCCGGCGCCGCACCCCGTCAGAATCTGCGCCTCGTTGAGGTTTCGCTGCATCTGCACTACTTGTAACCGGGTTCCGTTGCTAACTTCGGAGCTGACAAATTCCGAAGAAGCCTGATCGGAACTCCAACTTCCAGGGTTAATGTGTGTGCTGGGAGTCCTGAAGCGCTCAATGAGCTTAGGAACTCCCCCGGGTGATGTTGTGACGTTGCCTTCATCCAAGACAGTTTTAATGGAAGTATATGCTGCTTGTTCATCTTTGATTTCCGCCAATATCCACGAGAGTATGGCTCTCTCACAAACCGAAGAGTTCTCACGTCCCGTCACCTGGCTCAAGTCTCCGTATACGCTCCGAATATTAAGGTCTTCAACGGACGGAAAGATCCTGCATAACGTGTCTGATAATCGAACCAGGCCATTCGTTTCCTCCAGATTCTCCAGTAGTATTTTTCCAACCTGAAGCAGTACCGGGCAAATTCTTGGACATGTGAGCCTCCTCCTTGTTGGACTCGTATATTCTCAGCCAGGCGCAGCTTCTGCACGCTCGACCACAACACCGACCTCTTTAAGCAGGCATTTTACCTCGTCGGCTCGAGTACCATGCGTTACGGCAAAACAACATTGTAACGCTACCCATTGCGTGCGCCGCTCTTCTGAAGTCTTGGAGTATCCTTACTACGGTTTCTGTGGCCTTTTTATGCGCCATAGTAACTCGTCCCAGACGATTAAACTGCATTCGTGTAGAACTCTGGTTTTATCACAGTTTCTTGATACCCCAGACTTGAGTTGCTGACAGGAGTTTCCGCGCTGTCTAAATCTATTGGGCTCTTGAAAGTTG
Source organism: Apotomis capreana (assembly GCA_947623375.1). Taxonomy (NCBI): domain Eukaryota; kingdom Metazoa; phylum Arthropoda; class Insecta; order Lepidoptera; family Tortricidae; genus Apotomis; species Apotomis capreana. The sequence goes on from OX392498.1 coordinate 51,989,180, forward strand.
TGTGAGCCGTTTTGCACCAGGCAGTAATGTAGCAGCGATTTGTCAATTATAAATTTGTTGATATCCGTACCCCCTCTTCTAAACTTAGAGTTAGTTTGGCAAAATCCTTCCTCGGTGGCTTATTCATGTCACAACGTATAAATTTCAGCGCCATCTGTTAGTTCATCCGGGTACTTGACAATCGTAACACATGTTTGAAAAAAAGTTTGCACCTCCTTCCTAAGTAGCGCCATAAGATTCAAAGCCTAGAATCGTAATCAAACATGCTTTTCATTCCTAAATACCCGCAAAAACCATAAAACTCAATATTTAATACTTTTTGTTCAAGTCCGGGTATCACCCGGGTACCCGGGTTTTGAAAATCAAGGTCGGGTAATACCCGGGTAACAAAAATGACCGGGTATTGCATTCCCTAGTGTAAACTCATGGTAAGGGTACAGGTGCTTATAGAGTCCATATGTTAAGGAATAAAACCAATATTCAAATATGAGGTCACAAATTTAAAGAATTAGAAAATATATATTTTGACGTGACAACGTCTTAAATTAGGTTGCGGCTCGGAGTCACTCATGAAAAAGTTTAACGCCCGCTCACGTCTGTTACGAGGGCCGGTTGTCCCGCTAAAACTCGAGAACGGCTGAACCGATTTGGCTAATTTTAGTATTGAAATATTCGTGGGAGTCAAGGGAAGGTTTAAACGGTGAGAAAATATTGAATAAATGAGTGGAAAATAATAAAAACGATAATTTTATATTCCCATACAAATACAAACTGTTCGTACTTACCTGTCAAACATATGATGTTTGTTCCGTCGGTTCGGCATTTTTAGAATAATTACATGTAGATCTAGACTAAATAAGGGTTTGAAATCGACAACATACATGCATAATAGTCTGATTATCGCATATTTAGATTTAAAACATGTAAAATAATGACACTATAATGACATTAATGACACATGTGATGGGTGCGTTCAGAAAGTAACACTTAAAATGTTGTTAGGGAAATTGTGAATGGATATGATACGAGTACAAATAAATATTCTACCGAGAAAAAGACGTTGTCACGTAAAATCTTCCTTCGCCCGTAACACCGACTTTACAGGCAACCATTTTTTAATTTAATAATAGTCTAAGATCCCTTTAAGAACGACCTTCACCGAGATGTTTATTTGATGAAATGGATTTTATATTTAATTTAATATGTCAATAAATATATTGCATATGGGTTGCCTAACAAATTTTAGTCCAGGGTATGTTTAATAAATGATTAAAAAATTTATTTTTTTAAACATTTGATTATTAGATAAATTCTATACCAATCGAAAGTATGAAGCCCATAGAATATGCAAACGTTAGGTTGCCTATTCTTTTCCCGTCAAAACTATCGGGTAGCCAGGTTTAAACTGGTAAATCTATTACTAGCATTTTGCAACGGTCTGATTATTGAATTGAAATTAAATAACATTAAAGATTATTTTATTATGAACACGGTGGTATAGGGTTGTTTGCGAAAAATCAGTCCAGAATTCCGGTTGGCGAATTTTGAAAAGTAAAATATTGCAGCGAGTGAATGTGTGCGACTGAGAGGTCCCAACCAAAACCATCCCATACGATAGAAGAGGACACAGCATAGCAGCTGTTTGAAGTCCGCCCATTTAAAAAAAGAGAGTGCGCATGCTATTTGTGATAGACTCGTATATGCTGTGCATTATTTTGCAGTAGTTTATTATTAAAATAGAGAAATAGTTATTTAACTTTTTTTTTAATCAATTAATTAATGAAATAATGATCTTTATTCTGCAAGTAGGCCACAAGGGCACTTTTACATGTCTGAGTCCATCGACATTTCACAAGAGGTGACCACTGTTGAGAAGAAACTCCGAAAGATTAGATACATTACATTTGTTTTATTCTACTACCTATGTTTCTACTTGAATCACTTAAAATTAATGCCGTTTAAACACTTTTCACCGTTGGTTAGAATTCTCCAACATTTAAAAGTATGAGAATCTCTGAACACCATGATGACGTAGGCTTGTGTCAGTCACGTGGTTCGCGAGTCTCGGAAGAGAGTACCAGGCGGAGTATATTATTATACCATGCATTTTATTGTATCTATAGCGACAATCTACTCCAAAATAATGCACAGCATATACCTACGAGTCTATCGCTATCCTTTTCATTTTCAAGCACAAATAGCATGCGCACTCTCTTTTTTTAAATGGGCGGACTTCAAACAGCTGCTATGCTGTGTCCTCTTCTATCGTATGGGATGGTTTTGGTTGGGACCTCTCAGTCGCACACATTCACTCGCTGCAATATTTTACTTTTCAAAATTTGACAACCGGAATTCTGGACTGATTTTTCGCAGGCAACCCTATACCACCGTGTTCATAATAAAATAATCTTTAATGTTATTTAATTTCAATTCAATAATCAGACCGTTGCAAAATGCTAGTATAGATTTACCAGTTTAAACCTGGCTACCCGATAGTTGTGACGGGAAAAGAATAGGCAACCTAACGTTTGCATATTCTATGGAATTTATCTAATAATCAAATGTTTAAAAAAAAAGTTTTTTTTAATTATTAATTCAACATACCCTGGACTAAAATTTGTTAGGCAACCCATATGCAATATATTTATCGACATATTAAATTAAATACAAAATACATTTAATCAAATAAACATCTCGGTGAAGGTCGTTCTTAAAGGGATCCTCTACTATAAAGACATCGCGAAAGTAAACATATAGTGGTGAATTTTCGGAAGGGTGACTTAAAAAAAACGAATTTGAAACAAATGACACAAAACAGTTTGAAATTTAGGATTGTACCTCCATAACAAGTTAAATAAAACCTTGTTTTTTTTTTCAACCTCAACATTTATTTTTTTCAGTTCTCGATCCACAATCATAAAAAAGGAAGGTAGTAGTTTCTTATGGAGATGAGTCACTATTTCAGGAAAATTATATACAGTGCAGGATTTGTATACGCCGTACAGTCAACTTCCACGTAATATTATGTATTTAACATACAAAACGAGTCTACTCACGCCGTAACTCGTATTATATAGCTCGACATCTTTCGAATCGGTACGCGATTAATCATCAGGAGCTACGATCAGTCGCGGTGTTTTTATCCATACTCGTACTAATATTATAAATGCGAAAGTGTGTCTGTCTGTCTGTTACCTCTTCACGCTTAAACCGCTGAACTGACTTAGATGAAATTAGGTATGGAGATTTTGAGACCCGGCAAAGGACATAGGATACTTTTCATCCCGAATAAATTTAGTGTTCCCGTGGGATGAGCGGGTAACACCGCGGGGCACAGCTAGTAAGTAATATAACTGGACATCCAAACGAAACTTTTAAGCGTCTATAGGAAAAAAAAACGCAGATGAAGTTGCGCGCGCTTTCTAGTATGAGCATACAAATAAAAACGATGTCAAAATGTTTTATCGCAAAGGAAATTTAGGGCTTCCATTATAACTCGTGCCGGTTCGCTCCGCAGAGCCGAGTACAAAAATGATCCACCGCTTTACTGGCTTTACTGTGTTAAAAAAAAAAACATCCTTAAAGGATCTAGAGTAGACTACTAACTTCAATGAACTTGAGAGCACTGAGCATTGAAGCCATGCAATTATTCAACCCCGGCGGGCAGAGGAAATGAAGATGCCCTTTTTACATACCCTAAAATTGATTTGTGCTCAGCTCAGTGCAAAAGGATGTGTATGTGTATGTGTATGTGTATGTACCCGCAGGGGCGAATGGGTTGAACAGTGTTGTAGTGGATTAGTAATTAACATCTTACTTTAATTACTAGGAGGTTCCTATGACTGCATTCGCGCGGGGAATGATGAATGGAAAGAAGGTTAGAACACTTGACTTTACTGTAACTAATAAATATGGATCATTTACAAAAAATGATTGGCTGTTGACTTATCTCTTGGCTTCCTTTTCAACAGTGGTCTCCTCTTGGAAAATGTCGGTAGACTCAATTATTCACAAAGCATTATTACCATAGTCATAACCATCTGCTAACTAATCTAATCCAGTCCCTCTAACAGGTCCTGTAGAGGAGCCGGCCCCCAATATTGCGAAGAGGTATTTGTAAAGCTTTATCTTTGTCCGCTTCTGACTGTACTAAGTTCCTGAAGAATACTAGTTTAATCCATGAACTTGAGCTCTGGGGCATTGAAGCCATGCAATTATTCGACGCCGGCGAGCAGAGGAAATGAAGACGCACTTTACTCTAATTGATTTGTGCTCAGTTCAGTGCAATAGGGTGTGCACTGCCCCCGCGGGGGAGGATGGGTTGAACAGTGTCGTATTGGATTGTAATTAACATTTTATTTCATTACTAGAAAACGCTAGCGATTTTGTTCGAAAGAAAAAAAAGAAAGATACTGAATTCTTTTTTTGGTAATAAAGTTTGTTTTTGTGTACCCTTACAATAATATTATTATGAATCATTCTGCATAATTCACGTATAATATAAAAGAAAACGATGTAAAAATAGATATTTATATTAGTTGTGAAGTTTGTTTTGTGAAGCGACACCCTTACTATAATATATTTGTTTTTCGTAATAATTTTTGTTATATTACAGGTGAATGCTCGTGGAGCACCCTAATAGGGTAGGTATTAGGTTCAGTATAACTTACGAAACAATTACGGACTGAAAGTGACTATTCCACGTTATTTCCGCTTTCTTCTCAACAGCTGAAAATGCAGGTAGACTCGGACTGGTAAAAGTAACTTTGTGGCCTAATTACAAAACAACTGTATTTCATTTCTTTATTTAATTTACCATAGATAGTCATATATCTGGGGATACAAACAGTCCGTGTCCAGGCAATAGGCAAGTAATAGGGGCTCCGCAATTGAACCGCGAACCATAAATCTGCGATGAACGTTAAAGCGACAGAATTTTAACGCGACAAATGATAAATCAAAAAATAAATACTTTACTGCGACAATTTTTTTGCCGACGGCCAAAAGTTCGAAGTGCGATAATCGAAGTATCATTTTGTCGTGTTTGATTCTGTCGTACACTAACGTACATTACAGATTAAATATGGCAGTTCATTGCGAAATCGAAAATTGATAGCATAACGAATTACTTAAATAAAACTCGGCCATATAATTGTTTTTTTATTGCTTAACAGTTCAACCAAAAATCAACAGAAGAATAAACATCTAAATCAACAAATGTTTGAACATATGAATATAAAACTACCTGTTTAGTCTTCATTGTATATTTTATCTGTCAAAAATCTACAAGAAACTACACGACCACCGGTTCATAAATATTTAATATAATATCTTCAATGTACTTCAAAATCGTCCATAAACTTTTTCTTCATTTGAAGTGTAGTGTAGCCAATAATAAGGGTAACGGAATTCAAGTACGATCTTACATTAATCCGCCAAAAATTATTAAAAGTGAGTTTATACCTATAACTAAAATGCGACGTTTACAGCTAGTAGGTAGGTATTTACAGTTTGCCAACATCTACAAGCCTCTTCAGAAGCGTTTTCCCAAATATTATCATGAAAACATTTCACGGTCTGAATAGTTGTCGCACCTTATTTTGATAATGGACTAGTGATATCAAGGTCGACCGAAGTTGGTCAAAGCATCTACTACAACAATCAGATTTTTTGCAGTTCATTTTCTTTGGCATTGACTCGCAATGCCATCTGGCAAAAGTTTTCCGAACTAATGAAAAGAGTGAACTAGGCAAGGATTGGAAACAAGCAGGGTCATGCATTCAACTATTTGAATGTTCCGAATGTTTCGCATAGATGGCGCTCGAAAAAAAATGTATTAGCCTAGAATGAAATGGGGAATGGTAGAAATTTTCAAAAGATTTGACAATGATTTAAAGATAAGCTTCGCTTTTCTCGCGACTCAACGTACCTGTCTTGCTCGCACGGTATTGTAAGGGAGGTGGCTGGTGGTAGTATTTGTTATTTGTCACGCGATACAGAGTTGCAAGTCACAATCATGCTAGACGTGCAGCTATATTGGTTAAAATCCGTCCAGCCATTTCACCGTGATGAGTGGACAAAGTAATGTTTACCAACCAATAATGATGCATAGGTATGGCTGGCGCCGCACGCCCATACAAGATACAATATATATTTAGATTTTCCCTGAAATAATGACCACTCTATATAGAAAATATAATTATAAATACAATTTTACAAATTTATAAGAGTATAGATAATTATGTGGCACTGCCTTTCAATATTGATGGCTATGTATCGAGAACTTAACGCCGATAATATACAAATATAAGGACTTGTATCTCGGGTACTGTACTCAAAAAGTAAAGTAACTTGAACCCCTCTATAGTATAAATCGAAGGAAAAAACCGGCCAAGTGCGAGTCGGACTCGCGCACCGAGGGTTCCGTACAAACACTTTCCATCCCTAAGTGGTTAAGTTAAGTTTGCACCTGGTATGTATAGCGCCCCATATAAATTAGGTGCAAAGTTAGGTATTAAAAAAAAAAATTATGGTTTTCGTAATTATTCCTTTATCTATGCTATAAGACGTTGCTTCGTACCAAATTTCAAGATTCTGAGTTCACGGGAAGCACCCTGTAGGTTTTGATTCCCTTGCAAGTGTCGAAAATTTGCAAATTAGGTGCAAAGTTAGGTATTAAAAAAAAAAATTATGGTTTTCGTAATTATTCCTTTATCTATGCTATAAGACGTTGCTTCGTACCAAGTTTCAAGATTCTGAGTTCACGGGAAGCACCCTGTAGGTTTTGATTCCCTTGCAAGTGTCGAAAATTTGCGGCATAAACGGCTGTATCTTTTGATTGCGTTGGCTTAGAAGTTTGATTTTTTCACAGCTTCAAGGGACAGTAGACCTGAGTAATTGATATAAATTTCAGCTTCATACGTCCACGCGTTCCTGAGAAAAAGGGTCTTGACAGACGGACAGACGGACAACAAAGTGATCCTATAAGGGTTCCGTTTTTTCCTTTTGAGGTACGGAACCCTAAAAATCGAGAGAAAGCGAGGTTGAGGAGGGCCAAGACGAAATAACATTGAACAAATAAAAGAAAAGGTTAAAGTAGAAGTGAAGGGGGCAGCCCAAGAAAGAAACGGCTGGCGATTGCTACCCCGACAAGAGCGCAGCTCTTAAATTGAAGAAGAAGATAAGCGCTTATGCAGCGTGTGTGCTACTTGAGCACTCGGCGAGACCCCGCCTTACGAGTGGGGCTTGACGAGCCATGGATATTAAGCTGGCCCCCATATATTTAGACTGGCCCCGAGTACAGAGGGGATAGAGAAGTATAGTTACCTTCAGACCAGTAGGGGAACCTGGGAACGCTGTCGGAGGACGTGACGACGTCATGGTGTCGGCTCGGCGAGAACCCGCCTGAGGAGTGCGCGTAGCCGGGCCCGGGGCTCGGCGACCCATCTGTAATGACAGAATAATACTACAGATACCGGGAAAAAAGAGATTTCCGGCCGAGTTGAAATACCGGTCGGGTCGGACGTAGCGAAACTTGTTAGGAACACGAGCTGGCATGGCAATCTTTTTTCATGGCGGGGTACATACATGCACGCGTCTTTCTCGATTATATATGCATTGAAATATAAATAAATGAACGCCATAATGTTATTCACAAATTTATATTGAAACAGAAGGAGGTCGCTTTTTATGTCTGAAAGAGAAGTTACTCGTATATAGTATAATGCGAAACTTACCCAATGAAGTAACGCCGCCGATGGCGTTATAATTCATTGACATTGTCTGCATCGGTTGCAAAGGATTCTGGATCTGAAACAAAAAAGACGTAGGTATTAAAAAAACAGAGCAGAATAGATAAGAACAGCAGGGTTGGGATCGCAGGTGTTTTTTTACTAGATAATCTTGATCGCAATAAGATAACCAAGCTTAATTCGACGACAGTTATGCATAATCTCATCACATAACTGAGATATACATATAGCTTTTAGCACTTCGAGCTGCATTGGCAAGTTGATCTTTATAAGAAGATTAACATTACTAAGAAGATTTCGCTCAATAAATACAGATATAACTCACCATCTTGAAATTTAAGCCAATCAAAATAGAGTTTATTCATTTAAATGGGGATGAAATGTCATAACGGTTAATTGATTGGAATAGAACTCGACCCTAAACTAGACATATAGTGGCGGGATCTGGGACACATATTATGCCTGAATTGGGCTGTCATCAAATAGCATATAGTACAAATTTATGACGTGGCAATGGCCCTAGTATACCGACGCTCTAAGTGCCCATTTGCAAGCATGCAGTTTTACGGCTTTTGATACGCTACTTAAATTTTAATCTGAATTTAATTACAGAAATCAAATTGGCCTCTTAACATGCATTCTGTAACTGGAGCCTGACATTTATGATTGTGTTACGTTGTAAACTCGCTACGCTATAGGTATCTATCTATCTCGAACTGATTTTGGCCATGGCAACCAGTTCGACCCCTAATTCTGTTTTTCCACAGAGACAATATGATGAACAGCGTAGTCTGCGTAGCTATGTTTGATATCCAGATATCTACGAGTATAGTTTACATCCAAAGCTCGGATAGCTTGACGTTGGCGGAAACGGGTTTAGCAAAGCAGATTTTTATAGGGAAGGATGCGAGCTAAGAGTAGGAGCTATGGATGCCAGCTGAGAATAGCGCTGCAGGAGACCATCGCAAGTGCAGACTTCTGGCCGAAGGGTGTCGTGTTTTGGCAGTTCCGGGGCAATCTGCCGAATTCTACACCAGATCAGACGTAACAGAGCCACGCCGTTATGTCGTCTTAATAACTAGTTTCAAGCCTTGTTTGAATAATAAATAAATAATGGCAACCGTGGATGTGAGCCAGGGGTTTGTGTATGGTGTAGTGTGCGTAGCACATCTGATCGCGCATTTTCCTCGCACACTTAATTGACGCATCTTTATAACTAGAGAAGTGCCGTTCTCAAGAACGCTTCCCTATTTGTATGGGGAAGTAACGTTCTTGAGAACAATTCCCCTACAAATCGACTGGTTTTGGTGAAAATGATCACATAGATTCGGAGACTAGCGTCGACTCAAGTCAAAAACCAGCCTTATTAGGAGAAACATACCAGTCAGTACCCTTAGCATGGGTTATCGTGACCGCACTCGGTAGCGACAGCGTAAACGATTAGTGTGGAGAATATTACAGTGCCCCTGGTGGTTACTTTGTACAACTAAAAATCTTTTACGCAGTCACTAGCGAGTACAGACACTGTAAACTCATGGCAAGGGTATAGAAAAAAGCACAAACTTTACATTACCTGTCCCTGCAGCTGATGGGGCGCGAACGGGTTGATGGATACTGGCGAGGACTGGTGGGGCAGCGCGCTGTGCGGCGAGCACACCGGGGGGCTGCGACCCACGCCGCCGCAGGCGCCGCCGTAGCCTAGCCCGGCGCTCGGTGGCGTCAGCCAAGCACTGGAACACAACAAGCTGCGCGGTTAAAAACGCCCATCGAAAGCAAAAACTATACAAACTTGAAACCATTAATACAAAGATCAAAGCTTAAATAAAAATTGAAAAAGGAGCTACCTGGTGGAAGAGACCGGGAATCGAACCCGGTACCTCTGGATTACCGGTCCAGCGCGTTAACCACTTCGCTACCCGAGCTCCAGGTAGACCTGACGAATTTTTCGTTATGCTTTGTGTATCGCTCTTTGCATTGTTTATTTGAATTACCAATAAAGAATTGGTGCTTACCAATAAAGAATTTGTACATGTATTTGAAAGGTTTTGACACCTTAGCGACCTCTATGATCTGATCTTTGTATTAATGGTTTAAATAAAAATTGTGGTGTACCCACATAAAAAAATGAGACATTACATGTTTCATAAATTTATACCAATTTTCTTTACATTAAAGGTACTTTAAAAAAAGTAAATGTATACATACCTTTTCAAACAGAAAAGGTTTTTCCCAAATCAGCCCAACCGTCTTTGAGTAATCGAGTAAACCGTCATCATTAAGAAAACACTTTCGCAACCAGATATAAAATTTAACCCTACCCCAGAAACCGAGAGCCCGCTAGGTGGGTAGCTCTTTAAGCAAAAATACGTGACCGGCATCTGAGCAATGATTACGAGTGCCTACCACTGGTTCCACTGGTACCAGGCGGGTTCCTGGTAGCGAAATTGTTAAACCAGTGCTATAACCAAATGGATGGCTATATAACGAAACAAGAACAGTACCTACAGTTCGCTACCGTTGTTAAGATTCGCCAAATCACCACTCTCCATTAAATACATTTTAGTCAGGAAGTACATGTCTCAATAAATTGAGGCCATTGCCTTTATTTTTATAATAAATCCACCTGTATGTTATCTAATGTCATATCGATGTTTACTAATATCGACAATAAGTGAACCCATACGGAAACGGGAACTACAATTACACATATCAATTATATGTACTTAATTAATCACATTTGTTTTGTAAACACGAGAATAAGAAACGTAAATATTTATTATAATTAAAGTGTAATTATAATTATGTGTCACGTCGTTTACTCGTAGATTTATTGAGCAATATGTTACTTAATCGATTGTTATTTTATTTTCACTTGTTTTTAGGGTTCCGTGGGCAAATTAGGATCCCTGATAGTTTCACTCGCGTGTTCCTCTACATGTATTACCTACTACTGTAATTTTCAATATACCATATTTAGAATATATTTAGCATTATACGTGAATACTTTGCTTTACTTATTAAAATTTTATAATTTGAGTTTATAACTAGAATTCACGCTTATACCTAGTTCCACTCACAAGAAACAATACTACCTGAACAATAATGGAACGTTAGAGACACCACAGGAAAGATACCAATATAAAAAAACAGCGATGCCGTGAAGGCATTTAAATATTTTGCTGATTTCCTTATCTTCTGTGTCTTGAACGATACTTTGTTGTGATCAAAATAATTGTTACATTACTAGTTATGAACACCAAAATCCGGGAACTGAAGGAAGGTATCTTTGTTTATTTTCCAGTTATAGGTGTTTTAATCGCTCACGTCTACAGACTTGAATGTGTCAAATCAGATGAAGTGAAAAGGCACTAAACAAATAATCAGTTATATTTGATAAATATTGGCTGTACCTAGGGCTGCCGTCTCTAAATTTTCAGAACCCGGACAAAGTTAAAAGGACATTTGGAGTATATCGCATTTTTTCCCCATACGTTTCCGAAAATAATAGGTTTAATTAAAACAAACATTCGCTTTATTTTTCATTCCTGTAAAAAGTGTCCGGGCTTTCCCCGGACGGCCCCTGGACGGCCTCCAAACTAGGAAAAATCCGGGGAAACCCGGACGGATGGCAGCCCTAGCTGTACCTTGTGGTTCCTGCGGAATCCTATACTGGACACGGCCCGACATGTACGTTGCTGTTATTTCTTAATTACGTACTTATACTGCATCGATAAAACTCGCATTTGTGTCTCTTTTGTATTGTACGCGACATAAAGAGCTCAGTAATATTTTTCCCGCGGCTAAGGGCCTTATCACACTTGCGATTTGCGAGCGAATTTTGCATGAAGGCGATCACGCAGCGAGTTCGCCGCGACGCTTATTTGTATAGAAAACTCGCTCGCAAATCGCCGTTGTGATAAGGTCCTAAGAGTTTAGTTGCGAAAAGCCTGATACAAATTTGAACCGTTATCTGAATAGATTAACTACTTCTGTATAGTTTCTACAATGCAACTTACGTATCGTATCTGGAATAAGACTGTGGGTGATACGGCGAGCTAGCTCCAAAGTAGTTCCTCCCACCCAAAGGCAACGGTTGCATGTGCGGAGGCACATGTTGCCCGACATGGGTGACGTGGTACCCATCTCCGAATATCGCCTTCGAATACGGTGTAGCCCTGGAAGGCCTCTTCATTCGGCGCCGACGCCGGTAGTTTCCGTTCTCGAACATATCGCCGCAGTGGGGATCTAAAACAACACTTCACTCACACAAAGATCCATATAATTGTCACTTTAACTCGCTAGCAGTTCGCATTGGCCGTTAGATGAGATGAATGAACGCGTTATGATACATTCGCAATGCGTACATCCTAGATATTTTGAACAGAGTTATGATCTAAACTAGGGGATTTAATCCATGCAACATATTTTTGCTGCTCAAGACATAAATCGCAAAAAGCACACGTAAGAGCCTTATCACACTTGCGATTTGCGAGCGAGTTTTCTATACAAATAAGCGACGCGGCGAGCTCGCTGCGTGATCGCTTTCATACAAAAGTCGCTCGCAAATCGCAAGTGTGATAAGGCCGTAAGTATACAACACATTTTCTTACCAAGGGTCCAATAGTTTCCTTTCCGCTCGCCCCCGCCTTCCCTCGGGACTTTGATGAAGCAATCGTTCAAACTCAGGTTGTGCCTTATGGAATTTTGCCAGCCCTTTTTGTTCTTTTCGAAGAACGGGAACTCCTTGGTGATGTAAGCGTAGATCTCGCTGAGCGTAGCCCGTTTGGATTGACTGCTGTGTATGGCCATGGTTATGAGGGCGACGTAAGAGTATGGCGGTTTGGTGAGGGTCTGCGATGTGGTTGTTGACTGGGGTTTCATTTCAGAACGGCCGGGACTAGCGGGAGTTGCCGGCTTGGGTTTGCTTTTTGATTCGCTGCTGGAAAGTTTGTTACTTAGCTATAAATATGAACCTTACCAAAACATAATTAAAAGACAAGTTTTTTTACATAGAAAACTACCGTGAGTCTCAGACATATTCAAATTCCTCACGTCGAATATCATTCGACATGATTCGAATCGCTACGCGATTCATCATCAGGGGAGCCGGGCAATATTCGACTTCTAAGACGTCCCCCACTAGTAACACACCCCCACTAGTAGTTCACAAGTTCACGAAAATAATAACAATACAAAGAATAACGTGTCTTTTAAAATACCCCCTTCCCCCCCTTTCCATTTTAAAAGACACGTTATTCTTTGTATTGTTATTATTTTCGTGAACTTGTGGAGTTACTCGTAGGAATAGAATGATTTGATTATTCTTTTATTAAGAGCTCGCATGATGTCATGATGTCTTTGTATGGTAGTTGGTAGCATTATTCAGCAGATAGTTCATTCGACTTATGACTGAGCAACACTGCGTCGTCGTGCGAAAAAAATATATCAGCATTAAAAAATGGTAGTATACATTCGAAAAAACAGGGGTGTTAGAAGGTTAACATGGTAAATTATTTGTGTGTCTGTCTGTGGCATCGTAGGTCCGAAACGGAGGGAATAATTTGAGTCCAGGTGGTTCTTAGTTCTGTTCAATTTTAGTAGCATTTTCTATATCACTCATTGAATGAGGTCTCATGATGACCAACTACCTGTGCTGGAGGTATTTTAAATTTTTAATTTAGGTTATTGAAATCAAGAAAAACTGTAGGTAATGTACTTACCTATTATTGGTACTGGTATTATCCTCCCTAGAGAGCGGTTGTAAGTTGATCGTCTGATACACACGAGACAATTCCTCATCGCCTTTCATGCTTTGAGAATTCGAAGTGTCGGGTCCATTGTTGTCTTGAAGACAGAGTCGGTTTTCATATGGAGAAGACCCTGAAACAAATTTTAAATTATAACATATATGAGCTGTATTAGGATAATAAAAATTACTAGAAGACTGTCACAACCGTAGTGCGTTGGGGGTTGTATTACATTCTTTTTGACATCCTGGAGTATCACACCATATGACAGGACTGTAGGATTTTCCCCGATGGTTGGGTATCTGGTTTACAAGTCGTTTCAAGAAAAAGAAATCTGATACATTTGTATAAATTAATCATTTCTGGGAAATAAACACACGAGACGATTTACACACCTTATGCTTCGGGTCGAACTGGTGCTCACACAGATCATCAACAGAAAATATGACAACTCAACCCGTTGCAATCACACGTGTTATCTATAGGTCAGATGTGCTAAGACATCGTGCACTATTTGGGTCAAATATATCTATACTATGTATTATAAAATTGTATTAAAATACAGTTTTCTGTGGAGAGGGGTCATTATTTCCGGAAAAATCCTAACTCTGTCTCGCAGCGCCATCTGATGGTAACATTTTATTTGTCCTCTCATAACGCTGAAACGGCTGGATATAATTTAACCAATTTTGGCACAGGAACAGCAGAAAGATGACAAGGTATAGGACGTTATTTGCCCAACTACGGTAAAGTTTGTGCAGAAAAAGAAGTTGCAGGTTGCAGGTACCTTTTAGTATAAACCATAAAGTCAAAAAGATGAAGTCATATTTTTAAAAGTTTGTTAGTGTAGATGGTACACTTAAAAAACTTGACAGAGGGTGTCCCGGTGTAGGTGTGACTTGCTTATTTACAAACAAAATAAATATTATGTTTAACTAAACGAAGGCGTCTTGCTACATTTTCTTTTATTTGTAGAAAATAAAGTACTCACTGAAAGGGTAAAGACTCGGAATTGTAAGTATCAAAGCAATAAAAAGTCTAATAGATCCCTTAACAATATAAAGTTCTCAGCGTAACTAAACGGACAGATCATTTATGTTCAAATCCATTGTGAGTCAAAGTGTTATAACTATTTATGGTAGAACACAATAGTTGAAACCCGAATAATTTTAATGTTACTATGGCAATATTACACGCCACTACCTAACTAATAATCAACCTATATCAGTCGGTTTCCCCAAATAGAATTCTCTGAACCGCGCGGAAAAACTAAAGTGGGGTTTATTGTTATAATGTGTTGTTACATGAGTTGAGATTTAGCCAATCTCCACGTACGCCCGGCCGAATACGGGTTTCTGAGAATCGTCGTTGTAACATAGCCTAGTAAATACATATACCGACCGCCCCTCCGAGCATGCGTGATTCTGTATTAGTAAGAACATGGACTGAAATCAAGAACTGCTAACGTGATGGGTAATGTTTGCGACAAAGACCTCAGTGAAGTTCCGTTTTAATCAAAGGACACTTCGCTGGAGGCCATCATCCTCCTAGCCTTTGTCCCATTTTTTGAGAATGAATTCTCAATCGGGGTCGGCTACCTAAATCCCAAGATGTGGCGTAGGCACTAGTTTTTACGCAAGCGACTGCCATCTGACCTTCCAACCCAGAGGGGAAACTAGGCCTTATTGGGCTTAGGTGGTGTTTCCTCACGATGTTTTCCTTCACCGAAAAGCGAGTGGTAAATATCAAATGACATTCCGTACATAAGTTCCGAAAAACTCATTGGTACGGGCCGGGTTCGAACCCACGACCTCCGGATTGAAAGTCGCATGCCCTAACCACTAGGCTACCACCGCTTATCAAGCTCCGCTTATTCACTTCGCTGGAGGTATCGAATTAAAATTAAAACCTCAGCTTTACTGTACGAAGCTTTAACCTAGGTATGTTACTTACCTTAACTTGAAATGGTCTCTGTATTTTACTAATAATAATAATACTGATCTGACCAGGATCTGACATAAATAATTAGAATTTGAATTTACTGCCCCTTTAGGCTGTGAAAAAATCAAACTTCTAAATTAACGTACCTATAAGAAAGATACGGGCATTTATGTCGCAAAAAACTTATATTTCGACACTCTTAAGGGACTCGAAATTTACGGTATAAAACTGTACGAAATCCTCGGTATGATGCGATTCCGACTCACAATTGTCCGGTTTATTTTAATATGTTGTAAGAATGAATTAGAGCTGTGTTCATCATATTTTGCGGCTTACATATACTTCGTTTTATATTTCATTGAAAGCAAATTAAATCTACTTCATGTTATTTCTAATAACTTTTGTCATACTCGTATGATGAGCCGTTTCGCTAATATTTAGATGCGGAAGGAAACAAAACGTAAAAAAAGTCCCGAGTCTT
This sequence comes from Apotomis capreana, assembly GCA_947623375.1. Taxonomy (NCBI): domain Eukaryota; kingdom Metazoa; phylum Arthropoda; class Insecta; order Lepidoptera; family Tortricidae; genus Apotomis; species Apotomis capreana. Next base: position 52,005,100 of record OX392498.1, read on the forward strand.
CCCATTTTTTTGCGTGATGCGCAGCGAGCACAAGCTTTTCGTAGTTAAAAATTGGATAAACACTGCCCTAACATCAGTTAGGTAGAGATCACTCTACAACATATTAAAAATCCACAACTACGTCCCTACGTCGTGCTTTGCAATTTTAGCCTTTTTGGGTGTCGATTACTACAGGGCTATTTGCAACAGGTCGATAGAACGTATAGGAATTTGATATTCAATTATTGGTGTATGGTTAAAAGTCAGATTGAGCCTTTTAGGTCCTATGCATACCGCGTTTTTCTAAAACGCAGTCCACGCGCTTTTGTATCGATATCGATACAGGCGCGAGTCAAACGCAGTTTGTAGACCTTTGCACAATGCATTCTATTAAGTAATGCTTTTGTATCAACACAGACGCGATTTAACCGCGTGTTTAACGCGCTTTTTATCGATACATACATGCTGGCCAATTGCGTTTTTTGAGCAGAAACTCCTCAATAGCGGCAGCACTTGTTACATGAATGAAAAAGCTGTTAATAAAAAGTAAATAAAAGGGTCGAAATAATCGGCGTTATTGACTGCACCCATTCATAATCAGAAGGTTATGTGGCCACTACACAACCTCGTTCCGAAAGTGAAAAGGACAAACAAAAATATTTTATTAGTATCTAATGTCATGTTAAACTTTCCAAACTTCTTTCGATTCTTAAATCGGAAATGCACGCTAAGCATAGGTATAATGAAGACTTCTCAACTGTAACTGAAATGCACGGATATCGTACGTAGCTCCGCGCCCGCACCCGTGCTTCACCTGTGGAACGGTAAAGAGAAGCGCAGGTGTGCGCGTGCGTGCAAACGCGTGTATATGTTCTGCTACAAACACAAGCAACCAGATGCAAACCGCTAAATGAAAAAATAAGATCCACTTCTAAATAAACTGAATAGCCTAAATTAACCTGTTCATGTCACCTTTTGAAGTCGGTGCAAAAAAAACAGTTTTATTGATATTCCTTCGATTTGACAAAACGAGCCTAGCGAAGCGTTTTTCTTGTACCCTCATAACTTGGGTTTGGATTATACCAGATAAACAAACTTCTCGAGATATGCTGTTACCGACTTATTAGACATATATGAAGTTTAAATTGCATTGCTCTTATACTTTAGATATTATTGACATCTAAAATATCCTGATTCACTGATGATCATCAAAATTCTTAAGGTACCTCCTCTCTCTTAGAAAGCTGAAATTTGGTATGTAAGCTTGTATTAGTACAAAAACAACAAGAAAATTCTAAAACTTGAAACTTTTATCCCCCAACCCCTTAAACTGTACATTTGAATCAGACTTCAGCAAATTTTGACGCTAGAAGTCTGAAAATGTATATATATTAGGGATCCTTGTTCTCAATAATAATAATAAATAATGCAATAAAATAACCATGTAACCAACAACAAAAATATATTGTCATTAAGCATCTTACAAAAAGAAGTGAAATCCCACCAATGTTTTCATTAAAATATTTTCATGTAAAATGATGCCAAGACGAGACCATATGACTCGCTTTGTTAAAAAGTTATCAGATCTCATGTAGAGCCAAACTTCTGACTTTACACGTCCTAACTCTACAAGGCCTAACTTCACAAAATACACCTTAGTCAGAATATGTGGCTTAGCCGTTTCGTTACTACAAGAACTATTGTATACTTAACAGAAAATTAATGAACAGTGGATACATTTTTCACCAAGCCAAGCCAGGCCAAGTCGCACATTTTGTGAAGTTTCAGAAAGAAGGGCGTGAAGAGTCAGAAGCTTGACTCTACATGAGACCTGGGATGATGATTCAACTTATTTTCGACTGCACGTAATGAATGCATGAAATAGCTATGTTACTACTTAGAACTCGGGGAAAAGTATTATTCACGTCAAAAAGTTGGTTGAAATTATCAATATATGAAAAAAATAAGTTTGATAAGGAATTTATTTATTTATTCAAGGCACTATGAACTACAAAATCACATTAAAAAATAACTTAAATCTAGTTTGATTTAGGCGACATAACAGCGTGACGTAATAAGGCCTCTTAAACAGAGGTGAGGTAAGAAAGAATTCCCTAGACTTCGTTGCCTGCATTTCCGCCAAAACTGGCTATGGAGCTTCAGAAAGGGATGAATATAACAACTATGTTAGTGAAGTAATTAATCAGGTGTTACTATTAAACAGAGGTGAGGTAGGTAAGAATTCCCCAGACATCATTGCCCGCATATCGGAATCGTGTGGCTGCGAACGTTGTCGGGCATTGTGTCGCACATAGAACAATGCATATTTATAAAACATTAAAAGCCAGCGTATCGGTCGTGAAATTAATAACAAATAACAATCGTGAAACGTTCGGGAGTGAAGAATTACACGGAGCTGAATAACTTTGCAGGGTGAAGAGATTGAGCTAAAATTTGATATTTAACAATGAGCGAATTGTCTCAACAAACACCTCACTCTTGCTAGATGGCTGGATCTAGGGTTGGATTTTAAAAGTGGCACTCCTTGGCACGCACCCATCATCACGAGGTTCCTCTCTCTGTGGCCCTAACCACCGGTAGCCTGAGACTTGCCCCGCTGCCGGCGGCACCCATAGGTTATGTATAATGTAGTCTGTTTTATAATGTGTAAATGTTAGTTTATTTATATACCTTTTATATTAATTTTGTTATAACCTGGAGAAAATAAAAAATCACGTGGGTACAACAATATAGATAAAAATAAATGCGAATTGTCTGCGCTGACCCGCGTCTCTGAAATTATCGGAATTGCGTCAACATTTTCTTTAGACCATAATACTGCTTGTAGCTCACTTCGCATCAATTTCCTTAGACCATAATACCGCTTAAATAGCTTAATTCGCACCATTTTCATTAGACCATAATTTAATGTTACACATTGAGTTATTGGAGCGGAGCGAGCGAAGCGAGCGAAGCTCCCATGGATCGACTCGAATGGACTTCGTAACAATGCGCAGATCTCAGCGAGTTCTCAACCGATTTTAGAAATTTTTGTTTTAAAATGCACAAATTAAATTTCGCTAGGTCGTGACGAAGAGAAAATTTCGAATAAAAAAAAAAAAAAAAAACCGCTCCAATTTATGGTGCAAGCTTAGCCGGTGGCTGACTCTGCATCGACCTAGTTGGAGCGGAGCGAGCGAAGCGAGCGAAGCTCCCATGGATCGACTCGAATGGACTTTGTAACAATGCGCAGATCTCTGCGAGTTCTCAACCGATTTTAGAAATTTTTGTTTTAAAATGCACAAATTAAATTTTGCTAGGTCGTGACGAAGAGAAAATTTCGAAAAAAAAAAAAAAAAAAACCGCTCCAATCTATGGCGCAAGCTTAGCCGGTGGCTGACTCTGCATCGACCTAGTTGGAGCGAAGCTCCCATGGATCGACTCGAATGGACTTTGTGACAATGCGCAGATCTCAGCGAGTTCTCAACCGATTTTAGAAATTTTTGTTTTAAAATGCACAAATTAAATTTCGCTAGGTCGTAACGAAGAGAAAATTTCGAAAAAAAAAACTCCGCTCCAATCTATGGTGCAAGCTTAGCCGGTGGCTGACTGCATCGACCTAGTATTTAAATATGTCACATCGTCGTTTAGGTATCTATCATAATTTTCCATATCAACGTACTTATACTAGTGGTAACGAACCGGTTAAGGGTGTGAACTCAGTTACTTAAAAAATCATCACGGTAAAATGTACATGCTAAATACGTACATAGGCGTAAGATTTAGTCATAGTTACTATACTATTTACAATGTTTTAAAGATAGGTAGGTACTTAATTAAACACCATTAGTGATCAAAGATTTAGCTTCTGGCTTACTTTTTTATATTGAAATTGTCTATTTGACGGAAGATTTATGTTATGAATTTTTTCTACTTATCCGTTCAAAAAATAAGATTGTTTTAGACATTTTTCTCTATGACCAAACATGTTATCTTAACATACTACCTAGAACAGGGCCATTGCGATTTATTGGTTTATATTTGAAACCTACAGTTTGAATTTTTCATTGTCCATTTTTGTTTCAAAAACTACTCGAAATTGTCAAAATTCACGCAGAAAACTATTTTTCTTTTTCAACTTATTTTCGGCTGCAATGAAAGCATGAAATTGCTATAGATTATCTAAAACTCAGGGAAAAATATTATTCACTTCAAAAAAGGTAATTGAAATTATTAATATATTTGTCATTATATGAAAAAAAGAAAGGAATTAGGCGTCTTAACCATGAACCAAAAGCTAACACAAAAAACAACACAGACTCTACAGGCAGTCACAGAAATCACAATGTTTTAGTCCATTGATATTGTTTGTTAACCTTTCCACATATTTTTATCTGAAGTTTTCGGTATTGTCATATAATTAATAATTGGCTTAATCACTAAATAACCTGTAAGCAGGTATATTCGTCATCGATACAACAAATATCAGCAAAACTTAAGTGTAATGTGATATTATTCGATTCTTCTAATACGGAAAATAATTCTTCTAGGGCGGAAACCTAATATTTTCCTTCAATTAGAAGAAATTATATCTTTTGCAAGACTCGGGGCGATCGCTAATTACCAAACACTTTGAAGACGAAGGGAAAAAGACGGTGGCATTGGTAGGGCGGGCTAGTAGGGGTGTGAGGGTGAAAAGCCAAATTTAATTCAACAAGATGCGTTAATAATGTATTTAACTTTCGAGGTACATTGCTATCAAACATAACACTACCTATTCCAAACTCGAACCCTAAAACTTGCGGAAAATCATATTTTGTAGTGTTTACTTTAGTCTGATTTGAATAAAAATTGGTTAGTTTGTTCGAGATCCATCCTTTTGTGCAGGAAACCATAATTTCTCGATATGAACAGAATTTTACATGACAACTCATTGATGGGTAGGTATCTAGAATCCAACAAGTAGGATATCGTAACTCAATGGAAGTTTTCAATAATTATGTTAAAGGAATAATCCCTAAATAAGCTATCAATGAATAATCGATACAACTTAAATGTAACCACTCTAGATCATTTCAGCAGTTATAGGAATTATTCTGAGAAGAAGGGAAGTGAAGTTAGATTCTCGACAAAAAGTGAATTTTAATTCTTATGTGTTGAGAATTCCAACGGAAAGCAAGTCTTCCAATCCCGGGATATTAAACGGTTTTATTTAGCTTGCCCCGTTTGTTTATTTATTTATTTGGGTCAAATCTAGTAATTGAAATTTGACCCCTTCCTGTTGACGTATTGATCTGAAATTTGGTACAGATCTTTAGTTTTGGTGACAATATAATTTAATACATTCGGCATTATTGTAAATCCAAGATGGCCGCTGCTACAAAATGGCGGATTACATATATTTTATCGCTACTTCCTTAATATGGGTATCAAATGAAAGGGCTTGATTAGTAGAATAGAGTTCTTTATGAAAATATAATGAAAATCCAATATGGCCGCCAAAAAAATGGCAGGTTCATTTTTCTTTTCATAACCCCTTCAATATGGGTATCAAATATAAAGGTCTTGACTAGTAGAATAGATTACAACTATAAAAAATAAATGAAAATCTAATATGGCCACCAACAAGATGGCATGTGATTTCTTTTTCACTACCCCTTCAATATGGGTATCTAAAAGAAAGGGCTTGAGTAATAGAATACTGTAATATGCTTTGACAAATTTAAAATCTAAGATGGCCGCCGGAAATACTAGGTTTCTATATGGGTATCAAATTAAAGGTTTTGACTTAGTAGAATACATTACTTTTTGAAAAATAAGTGAAAATCCAATATGGCCGCCAACAAGATGGCAGTTGATTTTTTTAGGGTTCCGTACCCAAAAGGTAAAAACGGGACCCTATTACTGAGACTTTGCTGTCCGTCCGTCTGTCACCAGGCTGTATCTCAAGAACGGTGATAGCTACACAGTTGAAATTTTCACAGATGATGTATTTCTGTTGCCGCCATAACAACAAATACTAAAAATAAATATTTAAGGGGGGCTCCCATACAACAAAGGGATGGTTGCGTTAACTTTGCACCTCATTTGTATGGAGCGCTATACATACCAGGTGCAAACTTAACGTAACCACTTAAGGATGGAAAGTGTTTGTACGGAACCCTCGGTGCGCGAGTCCGACTCGCACTTGACCGGTTTATTTATTTATTTCACTACCCCTTCAATATGGGTATCAAAAGGAAGGACTTGAGTAATAGAATACTGTAATAATATGCTTTGACAAATTTAAAATCTATGATGGCCGCTGGAAATGTCAGATTAATTATTTGTTTCAATATGGGTGATGGATATCAAATGAAAGGGCAAGTCGAAAGCTGCATAGTGGATCGTAGAGTTTAGAGCAGTCAATACTTAACAGTAATATGAATGATGAAATTTAAGCAACTAATCAATACAAACAATTTGAGGCCAGGATATCAGGCCAACGTGAGAGACAAAGAGAACTGGTAGCGTCCGAAGCACCAGAGCAACATTAGGCCAGGATAACAGGCCAACGTGAGAGACAAAGAGAACTGGTAGCGTCCGAAACACCAGAACAATATGAGGCCAGGATAACAGGCCAACGTGAGAGACAAAGACAACTGTTCGCGTCCAAAACACCTGATCAACGCAAAGTCAGGTAAAATAACCAACGGGAGCGTACCCTGCAATCATCTGAATCATCGGGAATCATCTGCAAACGTTCGAAAATGCTATTAATACATTGTTCAGTCACGTTTGTGAAATTTGCACCAAGCGTTGCCACTCGTATCCTAATCAAGTACATACAGTACGTACGATACTGGCGCATTAAGATACCTGCAGAATTATCTTCAATAACAACGTTACTTTTATGTTCCCGCTGCCAAACACATGTCACCAGTAATAAAACAATACCACCATCAAATCTAGATCCAGGTTCTATACCAGACGTGATTGAATCGTTGACCCAGGCAGAGCAACGTTTATACTAATTATAAAAACGGTATAAACTCACGTAAAAATTGTCAGGAACGGCCCGACATGTTTCGAACTCATTTGGAGCTCTTCATCAGGGGTAGCTATGGGATCGCCGATTGCGCCGGTCGTGGCTAACATCTTCATGGAGAGCTTCGAGAAGAAGGCGTTAGAAGACTGTCCCTTTAAACCTAGGCTGTGGTGGCGCTATGTTGATGACGTCTTCGCGGTGGTTACGGATAGTGATATAGAGCCGTTTCTCGACTATCTGAATGCGATACACGCAAGAATAAAATTCACCATTGAGAAAGAGTCGAACGGAGCACTTCCGTTTTTGGACATGTTGGTGAGACGCTTGCCGGAAGGACGGTTGAGTCATACGGTGTATCGTAAATCCACGCATACTGACCGATACCTACAAGCTGATTCTCATCACCACCCGGCCCACCTGTCATCAGTCCCGAGGGCGCTTATTAATAGGGCTCTCCGTTTATGTGATCCTCAATACGTAAATGGGGAGTTAGCGCATGTGCGACAGGTATTGGAGAAAAATGGCTATAAGTGGAGACAGTGTCAGCGTGTAGCGAGCCCCAGTACAGCACAACGCCCGCAGACTGTAGAGAGAGCGCCTGCGTACTTACCTTATATCAAAGGTGTGACGGATACCATCGGACACATTTTACGCCGTAGATATAGCATTACAACCTGGTTCCGTCCTTTGACTAAGATGAGGCAGTTGCTACGGTCTCCTAAAGATAGAGATCCATTTGGAACCCCTGGGGTGTATGAAATACCGTGTGAGTGTGGCAAGGCATACATAGGAGAGACGGGACGTAATGTTTCGACAAGATTGTCTGAACATATACGCAGTGTCAGAAAAATGGATACGAGAGACTCCGCTGTTGCGGAGCATGTTGTCGAGGCCGGTGCGTCCCATTTCGTACGTTTCGATAAGGCACGGTTGTTGGTTCGTGAGAAACGCTGTGTACAACGGAAGATACGTGAAGCTATCGAAATTGGACGGCGCCCGAATTTCAACCGAGACGGTGGTTGGGCTCTACCTCCAGCATGGAAACCTGTGATTCCGGCGTTAAAAAACATCTCGCGTTCAGACAATGTCGTTGATACAATAAGTCAAGTGTGCGTGGTATCAGTGGGTAATAGTGAAAATGCAGTGACAGACAGTCCAGTGGTGACAGCGCAAGAGCCCTGCCCTCCCCGCGCCGCGCTATCTGCGCGTGCGCAGAGGGCGGCAAGAAGAGCGATTAAAAGTGCAGTGGGTCGCGAGTCGCGTAGCAGCACGGATAGCTACCCCTGATGAAGAGCTCCAAATGAGTTCGAAACATGTCGGGCCGTTCCTGACAATTTTTACGTGAGTTTATACCGTTTTTATAATTAGTAAAGATGTCTCACGATAGTTTTAATAACAACGTTTATACTGTGCAGAATCATACCGTTTATTAGTGTAAAAATTGCTGGGCTATAAAAAACCCTTGTAATAATGAGGCACTGAATGAATTAAAAAGAATGAGAAGTACGGATGTAACAACATTGAAAACTAAAAAGGAACTTGAAAATAATAAATGAGTAAAAATTGTTTTTAAGTTGAACAGTTGTATTGAAAATGTACTTTCGGGTAAAAATACTATAATCATAATAAATGCTATTTACATATTTACGCAGGTTACGCCCGCCCAACGATTTTATTTTTTGTCTGATCAGTGCCCTACATTGATGAGGAGAGTAGTGTGATGTCTGGTACCTAGGACCTACCGAATTATTTTTTACCCTTTAGTACATTTTCAAAAAAACCGTTTAACTTAAAAAAATATTACTCATTTTTTATTCCTAGTGAAGTCTGAAGTCAGCTGTGATGTACATACCTACTTTTCATTCCTTCAAAACTGCTGACTTTGTCAAAATGTAATGTTTAAAGACCCCTACTATTTTTGATAGACCTATTCAACGACATCCCATACACTGCAGTTGAAACGAAAAAAAAATTCACCCCCAATTGAGGTGTTCAAGAGGTACTCGAAAAAAAAAATTCTTTAGTGTTTATTTTAACCGCTGTAGCGGCGTGATACATACACATACTCATACCAAATCCCATTTTTTTAGTACTAATGATCACGGAGCTAAGCCGCGGACGGACAGACGGACATGGCGAACCCTAAAAATAAACTACTCGATGTTAACGTTTCGTTTCTTTGATAATGAAACCTCGAACGCCAACAATTAAACAACTTAAGATAAAACACACTCTTTCCTAATTGAAAAATGAACTATTTCAATCATAAGGCTTTATCAACAGGGCCGGGCTGTTAGTAGATTATATTACGAGGGAGCTAAATGAAACATTGATTGGAGAGGCGGATGCGGCGAGAGAAACTTGTACAGAATTGCTTTCGCTGAACAGTGAACTAAAGAAAAGAAATCAATATCTTTTCTATATTTCTTAGCTTTAAATAAAAAATTAGGTAATTTTTTTTTAACTTAAACGGTTTTATTGAAAATGTACTAAAGGGTAAAAAATAATTCGGTAGGCCCTACTCCTAGATACCAGACGTCACACCACTCGCCTCATCAATGTAGGGCACTGATCAGACAAAAAATAAAATCGTTGGGCGGGCGTAACCTGCGTAAATATGTAAATAGCATTTATTATGATTATAGCGGTTGACTTGATATAAATTTCACAGTAAATATTCGTTCGATTCAGCGCACAGGTGATGGTGACTTATTGTGTCAAAGGCGAGACCAGAGCTAGAAATCCGGACATCCGGACATCAAAACATACGGACATACGCAATAATTTTAAGCCAACCTGAAACGTTAGTTAAAAAGTGAACAAGTAGGTGGGTATTTTTTTTACCTATCCGTCTATTCCCATTGATATTTGGGTGAAGACGAAAAAGTTTACCACCTTAACTCACCCTTAACTGACTCAATTAATACCTATTTTGTATCAGTCTTCGTTGTGCAACGAAAGTTAACCTTCCAATCCTACCTTAAGATTATATTTTAAGGTTCCTTATTGTATCGTTAATTTTTGTTGCACAACGGAACTTATTCCAATCGCTTTTATTTCCTACGCCTTAATTTCATCCAACTTTTTGGTCCTAACCCTTTTACTTAGGTAAACATTTCCAGTTCCACCGACATCTCCAGTTAAACTATCGCTGACGCTCCAGTAGGTACATCCATAGTTTGAGTGGCAATAGCTTCAAGATATTCTAAAGGTAAATAAAGAAGATGGCGGGATGACCGGGATGCATTTAGTAACGAGTGGAGGGAGTATGCAGCCAATAGAGACGAGTGGCGCAAGAGAGGGGAGGCCTTTTCCCAGCAGTGGGACACAATTATAGGCTAGAAAAAAAAAAACTGCGAAAGGCCTTAAGCATATCCAGGTGTTTTCGATGCACGAATAATTTTTTACTATGTCGACAGTAGGTACGCAAATGATTCGTGCGCCGAAAACCGGGTATATACAGACCCGTGTTTCACCTCGCTATTGCTAGTTGTTAAGTAAAGTATATTAATAATTTAAATAAAAATTTACTTGTTGCACTAATATTTTAAAACAAAATCTTATAATTGACAGATCGTTTTTTCTAAAATGCTTTAGCCTTTTGTAAAAAGGATTCATTAATCAATATCTGTTCAGCATTTTCAGGTGTTAGACGTCTGCGTCTTGGAGAAAATGTCCATTTTAAATGGCTGAATGATTTTTCTACTTCGCAGGCAGTTCCATAAAAATACGAGGGGCACACCGAAATGATCGGGAATAGAGTACTTTAAACTGAGTTACATTAAATCCTTTTTTGTCACATGCATACTGGCGACTTACAATCACGATGCCGTTTTTACAATTTAAAAAAAGAACGATATATTTTTTTAATTCCATTTTTAAATTGACAACTCGATGAACAAAATGGAGCTGACGCGTGAAAATTTTCGTGCAATTATTTACCATAACTTTCGTCGTGGCTTATCTCCAGATGAATGTCGCAATGAGCTTGTTACTATATACGACATTGAAGCACCTAGTCAGACGACAATATATCGGTGGTATGCTGAGTTTCGACGGGGTCGTGCCTCTCTTGGCACCGTACCTTCATCAGGTCGGCCGAAAACGGCGGTTTCGCCTGAAAACATCGCGGCTGTGGAAAAACTACTAAAAGAAGATAGACATGTGACATACGAGCAGATTCGGGCAACCATAGGCATTGGAATGACTGCAATTCACACTATTTTGCATGGTGAATTGGGTGTCAGAAAATTGATTTCCCGATGGGTACCCCATAATTTGTCTGAAGAGCAAAAGGCGGCTCGTGTTGATTGGTGCCGATCTATTCTGAAATGCTACAATGGAGGAAAGTCAAAAGCCGTTTATAATATGGTCTCGGGTGACGAATCCTGGATTTATTCTTATGAGCCTGAAAGAAAGCACCAGTCGGCAGTATGGGTCTTCGATGACGAGGTCAAACCAACGAAAGTTGTGCGTTCTCGAAGCGTGTCGAAGAAGATGGTGGCTTCGTTCGTCTCAAAAAAGGGGCATGTTGCCACAATTCCTCTAGAAGAACAAAGAACCGTTACCGCTGATTGGTATATCACAGTTTGTTTGCCGGAGGTGCTGGCCGAACTTCGCCAAGGGAACCCGAGACGCCGCGTCATCTTACACCACGACAATGCGAGCTCCCACACCGCCCACAAAACAACTAAATTTTTGAACGACGAAAACGTTGAGTTGATGTCCCATCCTCCATACAGCCCTGACCTGAGTCCAAATGATTTTTTTACGTTCCCTAGAATTAAAGATTTATTGCGTGGTCAGCGGTTTGAGAACCCAGAAGCCGCTGTGGAAGCCTATAAATCGGCCATTTTGGCAATGCCTACTTCAAACTGGAATTATTGTTTTAATGACTGGTTTAAAAGAATGCAAAAGTGCATTGAATGTAACGGAGAATACTTCGAAAAACAATAAAATATAATTTATGTATATAGTGCACATAGTTTTTTAAATTCCCGATCATTTCGGTTTGCCCTAAGTAAATGACAGAAATCTGACACTTAATTTAATACAAAAAGGTTTAACATAATGAAAAGGCTGCAATTGACTTGTATGTTATAAGTGGCAGATAATGTTTAACAACATATGTGCTTCAGATTACGAGTATCAGAGATTGAACATGATTGTACGAAAATAATATCAGTTGGATCACAGGGACTAGTGAATACCCCGTGCTTCACCTGGGTGAAACACGGGACCAGGTTATACCCCGTGCTTCACCCAGGTGAAGCACGGGTCTGTACCCCGAAAACCCCTGGGGATGTTTATAAGTATACTCGTATTATAAAATGTATCTTACTCAGCAGCGCCGATCCTAGAATAGAGCATTAAAGAGTATTTTATTATACCCCAGCACCTCTAGCACGACTGTGACATGCAAACTTTCTCGCGACATTTGTCTTTCCCTGTCTCTCTGCTTCCTGTCACTTTCCATTCAATACCGTGCGAACAAGACAGGTGATGCTGAGTCGCGCGACACGTGCATAGTTGTGTTAGACGTTGTGGTAATGAGTGCCAAATATGACAGTGAAATTAATCTGGCACTAAGTATGCTAATCAACGGCAAAGGCGTGTTTGAGTATTGAAATAAGACCTGTAGTGCTGCATTAATATAAAGCATTTAAACACAAAAATAAAATAATGTTTAATCTTGACTGTAGTATACTACGAGTAACCTACACTGTACTCAAAACATTAATCATTCCATTACCAAGATTAACTCACCTATGTTACGTGAATGTTTGAAAAAGGTTTCACGTGCGCCGATAGACTTATCTAAGTATAACAACGATCGGGCGTCATCTGGGCAGTACTCCAATCGACAATACATGCGTAACTTACCTAGAACCTTGCGTTACTAAACTTTATTGTTTGAGAGAACAATTACCTTTTGTACTTATACAGTGGGGTATCGGAACCATTATCAGTGGCAGTGTTAAGTAACGCTGAGGCTCAGGTTCGACTATTTAACTTAAGTCACAGGCCCATAACCAGTTTTTATTAAGTCTTTGTTCACTAGGTGGAAAAGAGGATTATTAAACGTTTAGCGCGCTATGAGGAAAACTAGAAGCTTGTTGTAGATGGCGCCACCTCAATGTTTCATGTCAGTACCTAAAATTGGCTTTTATTCTATTTTTGAATACATCATTCGCAATACTTATCATATCGTATATATGGGACCTACTGCAATCAGAATGGCATAAAAGTCGGAAATTATAGTTTTTGATAATGATAATACTTCGGAACGGATTTGATGAGAAGACGTGTGATTCGCGAAATGAGAGAGTTACTTGTCTACTAGTACTATTATCTACAGCCCGTCGTTTATCTTTATTGGACGAAATAATTAAGTATTTAGGTTTTCCCTATCTCAATATTCCCTGAAATCTCTTCACAAGCATAAAAAGATGTCCAACTTGCGTGTCTTATCGCTCACGCATATCAATCGGACTTCTCCGTACCCCTGTGATGACGTCAGCGGGCGGTCGCGTGCTCTTAACCTCTGTGCTCCTGGTCCATCGTTGGACACGTAATCCAATAAAAATACCCCACACAACACACATTTACATGAGAATGGTGTTTTTATTGAAAACTGAATTATGGCGCTAATTGACAACATTTAAAATAGTGTTCAGTTTAAATTTATTTCATTACTTTATTATCACAGTACCTGTAACTATTATATTTATTGGGTTATACGGACTTCTTTTGAAAATATTAAAAAAGGTGAAAGCAGCGTCGTCTAAGAATCAGGACTCAAATGACGTTGCCTTGTGGAAAAATGACAGTCGCAAACTACAAAAAGAACACACTAAATCCGTTTTGCCCGACTGTAAGATTTTCTGCGCTGTGACCAATTATTTGTCTTCTACTCTCTTTTAGAATGAGAAGCTTTGCTAATGGAATTTAAATCCTAAATTGGGATATTTTCGTAAATTTTAAACGTTGGCAATATTTAGTTTTTTATCCTTTATTTGTATGTATCGGAAAAAGGCCTGGTTATAAAAATGTAAAGTTGTCAATTCGGCTGAGCTTTGCGATATCAATAGAGCAACAACAACAAGACATATTAACCATAATATCGGAAAAATATATATTTTTCTTAATCGAGCTTAATTTTCAAATTTTCACCCTGCCAATCCCTATCGTCCTTCAATCGCCGCATATTCGAGTATATACTGTCTTATATCGTGAACTACATTACATCAACTACTCATAATATACGTCTAAAATGCAGTGATAGTAATATGACAACCAAGTCTAATTAGTGATGCGAGATTATATTGCATCCTCCCAAATAATGCGAACATTTGTCGACGCAATATCCAAACAATGTTCGGTAACAACCAAATTCCACACTTGAACTAGATAATTCGACAATCATCATCATCACTCGCATCGCATTGGCCGTCGCATAATAGGTATCACGTTATGGAAATGCAACATGAAATGTAAATGAATGATAACGCCTCCATAAACGTAATTATCGACGCACACAGCTTAAATCGATTTCTTTCGATGTCTAATCGATTTAGGTGTAATGTTCGCACCCGGTCTTAAGCCAAGAAAGTGCAGGGTGCTGTAATTCAAATCAAGGTAAATTTAACTTTAAGCCGGCGATGAAAGGTGGAGTAAGAATCGTGTCGATGAGATGTGTTGGACACGGTCGTATTTGTACTGGATTCGCTCCGGGTGGGTTTACGACTGAAATCGAAGGCGGTGCATTGTTTTACAGCATTCTACCCAATATCTATTGTGAGTGGGTTCGCGTATTGCTATTTGTACAGCGCTAATGATTATTTTGGCCCGTAGAGTTTTATTACCACTGTCTGTCAAAATATAGATAGACATTTATTTGATAATTTTATTAAAACTTTCGTGAGACATATTTAATTATTGTATTAAGCGGTTTACACTCACGTGAAATTGTCAGGAACGGCCCGACATGTTTCGAACTCGTATGAAGCTCTTCATCAGGGAAGGCTGCGCGTACACCGCCGCGGCAAACTCGGTGACGACTTCGAAACATGTCGGGCCGTTCCTGTCAATTTCACGTGAGTGTAAACCGCTTAATATAATAATTTATTTGATCGGTTCACATTACGCAAATAAACAAATTCATAACTTTAAACGTATGCTACTCATATTCTTTTTAGAAATCCGGAATTCAATCGTTTTTCTGTTGTTTCATTCAAGACTTTAATATGACCTGCATTTTCCAGCCGTATATGCTGGATGAGTTTATCAAATTTAGGTTCGAGTCTTTCCGGTGGACATTTGCAAAATTAAGGATTCCAGGGCCTAATTTTCTGACAAAATGCCTGTGAGAATAAAGAACGTTCCCTCTTCTATAATCCGATGTAATAGCAACTTAACCTAGATTCATACAAGCGCTTAACTTTTGACTACCGGAGGGACGAATTTTGTTTTTTGAACTGACAATGACCCGGATGTGATTTTGCCACGTTCACCCATCTATTTAGCTGTGACGATTAATTGCTCAAAAACTCGAATTTAGAAGCTTATGTTTGTTATAGAGCCAGCATCAAAAGTAAGTAGCTGTATATTTTAGTATTTATTTATTTAATCGCATGGCAGGGTTATACGTCGAATACAGCTTATATTATTGCGACTCAATTTTAGTATAGAATCTGACATATTTATAGCTATACAAAGTGGCAGATACTTTGATGCTGAATGTATAGGGCCTGATTTTATTGAGATTGACTGCTATTTGAGCAATCTATCCACCATATCACGGAAAAAAACGTATCCCTTAAGTCATTATAATATTAGTCGATAGACGTCCACTGCTGGACAAAGGCTTCCCCCAAAGTTTATCCACAACGATCGGCCGTCCGCCGCCCTCGTCCAAATGCTTCCCGCGATCCTAAGTAGGTCGTTGGTCCACCTTGCTAGAGACCTTCCACACGCTGCATTTGCCGGTACGCGTCTGCTATTCAAGAACTTTTCTGCCCCAACGGCCATCGGTTCTACGATCAATGTGCCCCGCCCACACTACAACTTTGATTCTTTAGCGTATTTCATTATTTCAGATTCGATCACGCAAGGAGACCCCGACTATAGCTCATATATCTTATAGCCATGTATACCTCTAATATAATTTAGTGAGTTGTTTCATGATGTCATACAACCGGAGAAGGCTAACATAAAGTAAACAATAGGAATGAACACATACCTATACGACGTTCGACGTACATTTGAACATGTGCATCCGATACATTGTAAAACGTATTCAACGCAAACCGTGGTAAGTACATCACGTTTCGAATTAGTTTCGACGGTAATTGTTATTATTGTGAATATTATACTGGTTAATATTATTTATGTAAATCAGTTCGTTTAAGAACCGTGTGTAGAAACAATAATAAAGCCAATCTTGCTGTTACTTTATAGCTACAAGAAGGACAAAAGAGAGTAAGCTCATAATGGAACGTAAAATATTGTGAACGGTTTTAGAATTAATGAAGATTGGGGATGCAAGACAAAAAGACTTGTCCAGACTATGATTAAGCGGTATCACGTCTCGTAAGTAGGAAAGCCGGTGAGAATCGGGTTGTATGGATGCCACGCCAGCAATAATGTCCCATTAAAAACTAAATAAATGGTATTTTTAATAAGACTTTTAGTTTTTAAAAAATTTTGGCAGTGGGCTGTGACGTCTTTTGACGGATTAGCTCAATGAATGAAGATATTAATCTGATGCTTGTTTCAAGTGAATGAATGAGCCCACTGATATTCTTTGTCAAACCTTTGGCCCCTCCTGCATTGAAATCTACCGGCCAACGGGAATGCGTAGTAGGTAGCCATATATCGCGTATATTGCTACCAAAATAACTATACACTCCTGTTTAAATCGCTTGATTTAAACGATTTTATCTATCCAAATATCATAAACCCTCCATGATGCGTTCAAGAACCGCACATTATGACCACCATAAAAATAGTCTGTTTTGTTAGAACAAATTTCTTATCTGTATGTGTTATTATTGCTAAATAATAACATCAATTTCGATAACATTATTTATTCAAATTTCGAACATCTCTGAAAAACAAAGAAATTTGATTTGACCTCTATTCTAACATCAGTCGAGATGACGTTTAGTTCGAAATGAATTTTCAATTTGCAATCAAATTTGACAAATGTTGCACGTAAGATATCGAACGATATGATAGTTGGGGCAGACTCTAGTTTGTCTCTGAATTAAAAAAAAAACTATGACAGCTGCCAGAAAACTTCATTACCGACATTACCGGGTAATATTTGTAATCTTATTTATGCTGATGGCCTAGTTGCCAATGCTTGCAATAAATAAAAAAATATATATATATTTGTCATAATGTGCGACTCCTGAATGCATCATGGAGGCTTATGATATGTGGCTAGATAAAGTAGTGTATGTAACTGTACATAATCATCAACATCACACGAGTGTTTTAATGCCTATTAAAACACTCGTGTGATGTTATTATGAAACTTGCCTTCGGCTCGTTTCATAAACCCACACTCGTGTTTAATACCCTTCATTATGTACAGTCACATAAATTACTATAAGTATAGCAAACGGATCGTGGACAATAAGTTTTTATCGCACACAGCCGCGAACAACAAAATCTCATTGTTCGCGCCGCGTTTCGCGCAGGTTCACGCACGAATATAATAAGGTCCATGAATTAAAGGTATACTTTAACAGCTTTGAGGAATAAGGGAAAATAATATTTTGCAATGCATGTGCTTGAAAAGAGCGATTTCTAGGCAATCAAAGTGTGGGTACAGTACTAGTATTCCGCACTAATGTTATTTACTTTTCAATTATTATTTTTTAAGCTGTGCAGTGTCTGATAGCCCGACGCAAAGAGGTTTTATTGTTTTAAGAAAGGTTGATAATGATCAATTAGTCGAATACCGATTATTATTATATAAAAAATTACAATAAAACCAATACCTCATTAAACACGTTATTAATGCTTTAGATATAAAATTTGATAAATAAACTATATTTTAACACTTGTTCATTAAATACGTTTGGCTGAATATAAAAAATGCTCTTTGCACATAGTAGGTATACATGTCGAGCGCGATCTACAAATAATCCCGCCATTTTTATTCATGTCTTGTTTATTTCGAAGTCGATCTGTGCAAATCTTAAAAATAATATCGAAACGTATCAAAAACCCGGAAAATTTTATTCAAGAAATAAAAAATGTTAACAACAGACTCTTACTGGAAAAATCAAAAGCACAATACTTTCTCCTTAAATACAAAAAGTCATTGTAAATAATTAAGTTTTTTTTTTCATGTTACATTTAGTATGAAACGCGTGTTTTAGATGATTTCCGACTCGTGTTTATTTATTAAAAATTACACTCGGCTCAAATCACCCACCACTACACACTACACTTTATATCATAAATATTTCCGTAGGCAATTCTCGCAAATATAAAAGGAGAAAAATACGTATACTAATCTATTATTAGATCTCTATGAATATCTAAAGGAGCGTGTTCTCAGTGTTTTGAACAATTCTGAGCGAGTAATCATCAGTGCTATGAATAAATGTTGTCAAATCACAATTTTAAGAGTAAATACTGGCAGTGAAGTACCTATCTAATCACTTCAAGTTATTTAGACCGCGTGTAAAATAAAAATGCTCCAGACTCTGTCAACTTAAGACAGTTTTTTTTAATGTTAGATGAAATGTGTGTCTGTTGGCTAGTTGTTTACGCAAGACCGTTATGCCACAAACGGCCTAACATTCATTTTACTTTGAATTAACTTAAGCAATATGCTGAGATTCGACGTATTTCGACTTCGGAGTATAAATCCGACTCGACCGAAGTTAGCCACGTTATTTACGACGTTGCCACCGTATTGTTCTCAGGTTGATTGGCGATATTAAAAGTGTCAACCGACGGTGCCGGAAACGCATTGATAGATTTAATCGCGTGCACTAAAATAACGTGCATTTGATTCGATATTGCAAAGTCATTATTGCCGTCCGGTCGGCACTAAAAAGCGGTGGCTATTTTAAGGGCGCTCAGATCCTTGAAAGTCGAATTATAAGTCTGATTTACGTCACTTGACGATTTGAAGCGAGAACGAAGCGTCTGTGTACAGTCAGCTGAAAAAACTGTATTATTTTTTTCCAGGAATGAGGGGGATTCCATCCTATCTATAAACAAAAAGAAACTGAAGAGTCCCCGTTTCAAATATCACACTCGGGAGTAGCTTCGGGATACATAATAAATCGACTTCCAACAATCATCTATTATATAACAATATTTGCAGAAATGAGAATGAGGAAAAAAACGCCTTACAAACGCTGAATATTCGATGTTGTCTAAATACGCGGCTAAGGCGGTACGCAGCTGGTATTTTTTTTAAAACATGACTTGAACTGTATCAGGGCTGTTTAGCCCTCACTATCGGTGAGTCGGACTATGTGTGGGAGTAGGTAGGTATGGTATGGTATAACCCTAATGGGATTATCACCGCGCCACAGGAGTGATACGCAACTCGTAATGAGCCCTTCTTGGTATGACGTCATGAAGTTAAGATCAGTACCTGGGTGATGCAGGTCCACCGAGCAGAGACCAGAGCTTGGCGCCAGGGTATAGGCAGGCTCGTCCTTGGGCTTCAGGAGCTCGTGGGAGGACACCGTGTGCACCGTCAACTCCTGTTAACAAAAAAAAAATTTGTAACATCACTAGAATGTACTCGGAACTTCCGTCCGCGTATTTTTTTACCGTACTCGGAGAAAAAGTATCCTATAACCATCTTAGGATGTCCAGCTATCCCTGTAGCGAAATTGGTTAAAATTTGTCCAGCCGTTTCGGCGTGATGCGAGGACAAAGGAAATTATGAAAACAGATGGCGCCAGGTTGGCATGGGGCCGCGCGCCCATTCAAAACAAATGACGATCCTGCATCACGCTTTTAAGTATTTTCCTAAAATCATGACCCCTCTCCATACCCGGCCTGTACCAATGAGTTTTTCGGAACTTATGTACGGAATGTCATTTGATATTTACCACTCGCTTTTCGGTGAAGGAAAACATCGTGAGGAAACCTAGTACCAATAAGGCCTAGTTTCCCCTCTGGGTTGGAAGGTCAGATGGCAGTCGCTTGCGTAAAAACTAGTGCCTACGCCACATCTTGGGATTTAGGTAGCCGACCCCGATTGAGAATTCATTCTCAAAAAATGGGACAAAGGCTAGGGGGATGATGAGACTAGAATGTACCTACTCGGCAGCGTAATTTTTTATAGCGTAGTCGGGGTAACAGTTTTCTATAACCATCTTTGGATTTGAAATCCGTCAAGCCGTTTTGGCGTGCTGTGCGGTAAATAAATGTTTACCAACAGATATGTAGGCTGTTGCCCCGCGCCCGTTCAAATTATGCTGCGCGCTATCAAGTTTTTTCCTAAAATAACGACCCCTAGTTAATATTTTTGAGAACTCTTAATATGCTCGTATCTCATAACGGGGTTGATATTGAAATACGATCCTGATTTCAAGTAAATTCGTTTCATTTGCGCGATTTGCGATCTCTGAAGTTTACGCGTATAAAGCCTTAGCACTTACTCTTAGATTTTTAAATATAAAAATTGATCCCAAGAAACAGTGTAAAAAGAAACAATTTTGGTTGTTTTTTTTAATTAACGTTATTTAATTTATTCTTATTACCATCGAATCTGTAAATAAAATCAAAAAGTATATAAACAAAAACAAATACACGAATGAATAAGTAAGGCTAAATACGAATAACTGAAAAATCTACGTTTTAATTGAACTACGTACATAAACAGGAAAAATATTATAAAATAACGGTACTGATTTGATAAACATAAAATATCGTGTTGACAAAACTAACAAAATAGACAAAACTAATAAAATATACTTAACTTAAAAAAAGAGAAGTATAATTTCAATTTTCGGGCTGTTCTTGGTTATAAGGGTGACCTATAACCAAGAACAGCCCTTACGGTGTATTTTTTAGCAACGAGCACGCTACGTCACTCTTTTCACGACCTACGAGTTCCAAGTTTAAGCTGAATAGGTTAAACACTCGGTTAATGTTAATACACTAAAATCAACAACGACTGGATAAACATCCCAACGTCCGCCTAAAAATAATTTACGACAAAAAACTATAAGAAAAATTCTACTAAAGAAATTAGCATCTATCGAACGCGCACGCGTCAACGATATTTTTCTCATGTTAATATTAAATCGAATCCCAGCGACATGACCAATAAATATCGTGGGTCTATTTTTAAGCGCGCTTTCTCCAATGCTGAATGAACGGAGTCCACCCTCCTCTGTAATGCTGAGTGGATGTTACGCCACGAACGCTGTGCAAGTTGGAGGACGCAGCGACTAGTTCTTTTGTTTTTCTTTTTTTTCCATGGCCCACCCGCATTGAGTTGCTATGTAACTCAAAATTAAAATTTTGTTATGACGGTATTTGATGTCAGCTCAAATCAGCTACTCTTTATGAAAAGTCAAAAACGTTTTGTTATATGAAGTTTCTATGAAGATACTGACTTGTGTCGTCATAAAAAACGGTAGTCAAAACACGTCTTTCGCCTGTCAAATTTGAAGTGTAGCAAAGAAGAGACAGACAGGAATTTTAGAAATTGACGTTTTTGAATTCTTATTATTACATCGCTTGCCGAATCTATTCTAATATGACTAAAGTAATAAAATGGGATAATTTTCAACACTAATCTAATACAAAAAAAATGATAACTGAGTAGTAGACATGTAAAGGAAGTTTGGTATCAGCGCTGGTCGACGCCCGCCGCTTCCCCTTGTACCAAAGAGTTAGCTTTTTGACAGTGTCAGCTATATCCAAACTGATTTGTTCGCAGCAGCTGCGTGAGCGCACCTATTAACCGCTGATACATGTTTGTCAGCCGGCTATTAGCGAGAAAGAGATAAAAATCCAAAATCACCTATAAAAGAGCGAGATCGATCCATTTCTCCGATTCACGACCGATATTTATTTTACTGCATCGTGACACACGAGAAAAATTCTTGTAACGAAAATTGGAATCGGAGTATATAAATGCGACATTTTTGCTGGCAGGCCATTTTTCTTATGCTATATAAAGATAGATTGGTCAAGGAATGTTACATTTTTTATGACACAGTAGTTTCTTATTTAACCCAATAAACATAATTACGTCGGAAACATACACGCTTTACGACACGGTTTTCGCTTAGAAGTTATTATTGAACCTATCTAGAAGCTATCAATATCAATTAGTATAATCAACGCACCTGAGTTCCGTCGCGGATAGATCCTTCGTCGCGTTCATAGGTTAGCTGGAACAATATAATTAAGACATTTATTATGTGTCGGTGTTCAGAAAAAATATGTTCTTGGCCGCGTATCAACCTCAATTATTTGTCAACACAACATTAGTTTATCAACATTTCATAATGCGGTGATTTCTTACGGCTCCGCCATACGACGGTTACGTTAATTGGGCCCCATAAATATCTTCATAACAAAACAGATGTCAAACAACGTAACGTAACAATAACAACAAGTACCATGGATTCCCCTGTGATGGACTGCACAATAAAATGCAAATAGGAATCATTTGTTTGTGGATAAAAAATAAATATAACCAGATACAAGAAAAACTCGACATAGTGACGAAGACTCAGTGGATCGCGGGTGGATTAAACTAAAATAGCTCCATAATTAATGGGCATTTCGAAGCCCACAGTCTCCAAACGAGCGCATTTCAAGAATACCAACACATGATAATAAAATTATCGAATATTATACTTAAATTATTTTCAGAAGGAAAGTAAATCACTAGCCCGGGCCAGATTTGCAAAATGGCGTCAACTGATTCGGGCATTAATTATAAAGTTTTCAGTTAAGTATATATCATATCAGTGCTTGTTTTGTTTTATTTTTGTTAGTTAGTTTTGGATAGTTAAACTTTTTTAATGGGTGCAATGGTGTGATGTATCACTTAAATGAAGAGTTTGTTGTGAATCCGCAGTTGATGATAATGGTGTTTTGACAGATGGACGACGTATCAACGCCGTGCGCCGCGACAGATTTTGATGCATACTAGCGCTGTCCGATTTGCGGACGAATGGATCTATTTAGTGAGCTATCAACACGTCAATTTAGTAGGTATAACGACTTATCCAAGCCTGGTAATTTTCGGTATTACTAGTAAAAAGCAAATCGGAATGAAACTGCTCCTTTTAACCACTATGACAGATATTTTACTTCTTGTGTGTAGTATACAAGTACAATACAATACAAGTACTCTTTATTGCACACCTCATAAAACACACAGGAGAAATACAAAGGAAGAAATTACAACTAGAGGTAAACAACAGACGGTCTTATCGCTTAAGAGTGATCTCTTCCAGACAACCTCTGGTTAGTGGAGAACTTGAAAATTTATTTTGTTAATAGGCGGTGCACAAATCAGAAAAAATAATGATATATACACGAAAAATTAATAAATACATAAATATAATAAACAATAAATACATACATACATAAATACATACATCCAGCCAAAAAATAATAATAGGACCAGTTGAATAAAATGTGAATTATTTAGCGCACCTTAAGCTCACAGGCAAGGAGTTCCACAAACAGACAGCTTTAACAGTACTTAACGAATTATTATAAAACTGAGACAGAAGAAGGTACGGAAATGAGCAAATTTAGGGCAGGTCGAGCAGAAGTGAGATAAGTAAAACGTTTCTTGAGGTAGCGGGGAGTTGCAGGATGAAAAAGGAGAGCAACAATATGAGAGTTACGACGAAAACTATTATGTAATAAATATAATGTTTGAAAAAAAAAATAGCCGTATTTTTCTGCCTTTATTTATAAATCCAATTCAACTTATATTTCAATCAACAAAACTGTATAGGTTATTGTCTAGGAAGGAATGATCGAATGAGTGAATTTATTGTTGTAAGTACGTGCACGCTAGGCATGATGATATTTTTTAGGATGTCAATATATCCTATTTTTTATAGAGATCAAATATCGGTATGGGACTAATTACACCAAGACTGCTCTAAAAGTCAGAACTGACCGTTAAGATTGATTTTCCTACGCAATTCCCACGGAGCGCTGAAAACGCTCCATACAAAATGGCGCTCCATACAGCATACTGTAGAATAAAATTAGCTCAATATATCATGAAACAAAGAAAAAAAGCCTAAAAATATTTAAGTATATATTTTAAAATATTTCATTTCAAAGGCGCAACTTCTATGAATATTTTTTAAACCCAAATAAATTTCGAAATCGTTTAAAGTTCTCATAACTTAACAAAACAATAATTGTATGCCAACAATGAACTAAAACGCACTTTTTTACGGTGAAAATGGCAAAATTCTTATTGCCTCCATACAAATATTGGTACCCATAACATATTTATAATAATGTCACGATTAAGTATCCATTTGCATGGAGCGTTTTTAGCGCTCCGTTGGAATGTTGAACTTTGACGGTAATTTCAGACTTTTGGAGCAGTCTAAGTGTAAGTCCCAAGAGATGTGCCTTTTCCGAAAATTTCCGGAAACTTTCCACATTTTGTATGGGAACTGAGGAAAGTTACCAGAAATTTTCGGAAATGGCACATCTTTTAGTCCTAATATAGACATTTGATCCCAATAAAAAATAGAATCGATAGACATCCTCAAAAAAAAATTTAATCATACCTATTTAACAAACTTGAACTTAAATCGCAGATGTAACAAAATCGTTCCCATCCGATATAAACACGTATCTCAATCATTATTCGTTATCATAGTAAGGTCAGTGAGGTGACTCTTTGTTTTACCAAGGGTATGTTGCTTGATAAGGCCCGTTCATTACGGCATTGGCCAAATATGCTGACTGACCTTAAAGATTTGCTGAATCGAGATCGGAGCAGTTTACAATCTAATCTTAATTATCTGTGAAGGCGGTTCCGGCCACAAATTACTTCTCCGAAAGTATCCTCATAGGTTTTACTTACAATGTAAGGGATGTCAAGAAACACTCGTAAGAACTCTTATTCCTTTTAAAATGCTGATTGTTTTAGACATTTTCTCTATGATCAAACGTTTCTTAACATATCATTGATGTTAGGTACTACCTAGAACAGGGCTATTGGGATTTATTGGTTTATATTAAAACCTACAGTTTGAATTTTTCAATGATAATTTTTGTTTCAAAAACTACTCGAAATCTATAAAATTCACACGGAAAAAATGATTTTTCACCTTGCTTTCGACTACCTACACGCAATGAAAACATGAAATAGCTATGTTACTACCTAGATCTCTCTCTCGAGACTCTGGGAAAAGATGGTTGAAATTATCAATCAATATATTTGTCATAATATGAATAAAATAATAATAATAAGGCCTCGTAAGTACGATTGGATTCACTAAGGAAAACGCTGTCAAACTCATTGTGCAGTAGTCATTTATAGGTATCGGATTTCGGGTGTAGGACGTTGGAGAGCTATGGAGCCGATATCAACATTAAAATGTACATAATTCATACTCATACGAGAAATACATTTGATTCGCAATTATAATTTTATAGTCAAGAATAAAATCGGAGCAATATACAAAGACCTGATTTGTGAAGGCATTGTTTTATTTGTCATCATAAAGTAGTTTTCGTCCAAGTTTTCTGGAGTGAATTGGGGTTTATATTCATCGAATATCCAGTTATGACAAGAAAATGCATGAAATTTAGGGGTTTGTAATATTGAAGTAATTGGGTCCATAGCTCTGTAACGTCCGACCACGTTATCTGACATCCGATGCATAATAGTCATACATACTGAGATGAGTTAGAGACCGCTCTTTTTACGTGATATTAGGTATGTACTATGAATGAATTCATTCATAAATGAACCATGCATTTCTGCAGCTTATTGTACATCAGTGGTGGCGTGAAACATTAACTATCTCTTGGCAATCCGGAACCGATTCACTTTACTTTCTTCCAAAAACAATGAGCAAGCCGGTGAGAATCGGGTTCTACTGGTATACAAAGAAGACTGTTATTTTACCTATTGGAGTATTTAAGTGTGAAGTGCATGGAGGGGGGGTTCGGGGTACAGTGAACGACTTTAACATTCGTCACGATAAAAATAACTCAAGTGGAGAGAAGTGGGTATCAATTATAATTGTCTAGATTTTTATTCCTCTTTTGTCATATATTTTTCATAATTCTTGAACATATCCTTTTATTTAGGTTACGTTAGGTAATAGTTTACGTTTCAGAGAGAATACACTTTCCGTATTTTAATAGGTTTCAGAGAAAAATGCTTTCTACGTAATGATACTTAAAACTACGAAATGAAAGTTTTTTTACTTCTAAGTAATACTTTATACCACTTAGTGGAATCGCAAGAGGCATACATCCACGCACCTAATGGATGAAAGAAGGGTTTCCGACAAAAACACTTTTCTTCTATGATACCCATGCTCTTTAATATTTCACTTTGTCAATTTCTATTAAGTACTTCTTGTTATATAATAAATTAATAACACACATGTTACAACCTTACGAGCAATGATAAAAGAAAATACCTAATAAAATAACACCGCTTGTAATGTGGCTCTGCTTGATATTTTTCTGTATGTGTTTTGTTACATTGATAGTTGATTCCCACAACACTACGGTGCATAAGTTTGAGCAGGGATCCCAAAATGTTCTCTGCGGCGCCCAAAAAGTAACAAACAAGGCTCCAGTTTACTCTTATTCAGAAACTATACATAAATAACATACCTATAATACTTACAAAAGAGGTAAGTTCGCTACGAATTCATAATAACTAGGTAACAATATTTTTTTTGAGGATGTCAATCGATTCTATTTTTTATCGGGATCAATTGTCTGTATATATGGGACTAACTTACTCGTAAGTGTAGTTAGTACCATATAGTCAAAGTTCAACATTCCTACAGGCCACAAAACAAAACTCCATACAAATCGCTACCTACATTGTGACGTCAATCTGTGGGTTATGTACCAATATTTGTATGGAGACATTTGCCATTTTCTCCGAGAATAAGTGCGTTTAAGTTCATGGCTGTGATACAATTATTGTTTTTTTTAAGTGATGGGGATTCATAAACAAATTTTGAATTTTCTTTAAGATTTCAAAAAAAGATATAAAATTTGCGTACCTTTAAAGTCACATACTTAAAAAAAATATATATTTTTTCGTTGTTTCATGACATTGGATCGAATTTTATACATATAATAACTAGGTACAGTATGTTACATAATTCAAAACCAGTCAACAACCCTATTAATGATAAAGAACCTCGAGTTAGAGATCAACCAGACACGATAGTGACAGTAAGTAGGGTTCCGCTTACAAGCTTTGGAACCCTAAAAAGTGTACAAAAGTTAATCGGTACGTGAAATAAGCCCATTGTGTATACAAACGAATTACCCTCTCCACTTTCCGTCTCCGACCTTGTTTCGCGACCAATTTTATGAAGCATGCAACAGGTTACATTAAAAATGTACGTATTATAATTGAAGTTCGCGCTACGCGGTCGGCTGAAATCGTTGGCGATTTGGTGGTTTGTCCACTGGCACCATAATCTACGTAGTATGTATTCGTAGTTAGTGCAGTATTCGGAGTTAATAATAATAAAGCCTTTTAAGCCAAAATAATTTAACATGCAAATATCACTTTCGTAAGAATGAGTTTTGAATTTTGTTTACTTTAAACTGAATGTAGCGTTTTTATAATATATCAAGCAAACATTATTAATCCATAATTAAACATTATTAACATTTTACAATAATGCATCTATGATTAAATAATAAAATTAAAATTAGTGAGTGTTCACTGTTCATTTCATCAAAGAAAACGAATTTCTCAGATATACGTCCTCTAGACATTGCTTCGTTGACAGCTAATTAATTAAGTTGGGATAGTCTTAAAAAAAGCGCGGGCATTTCACAAAAATATAAAAGAAATAAAATAAATTAATACGTTTTTCTCCGTTACCTAGAAAACAGAACATAATAAAAACTGTACATCTATGAATCTCGCTAACACGACAACAATGTACACGCTATGATAATAGGTCGTAAGGATACACGGAAACCATTCCGCGCGTGACCGCACTCATCAACTCCCTAGTCTTAGCACACTCTGAATGCGATATGTTTGCGAATGGGATAGCGAGACTGGTGGTTGATTGGAAGAGAATGCTAGAGAGAGAGAGAGCAAGATAAACAGTTATAGTTGTATGTTAGATACATTTTAGTTAACTATTAAGCTTAAGAATCCATATATAACTGTCGTATTATCTATATTATATATGATTCTATAAATAAATAAATGGATATTACAGTAAGATACTCCTATTTAGAATAGAGGGTTGCGTAGCCAAACCGATACGTCAAGAATAAAATATCTTTGAAATAAGAGCTGTACCCGTATGTAGTGTGCATATAGAGTTCTTATTTGTAACACCAATATTTTCGACTTGTTCGGTTTGACCAAGCCTAGATATTTTGAATATTTTTCTTGGCGTGCTTAAACAACAATTGCACCAGTCAAGACTAATTGTCTGCCATATATCAATTAAATTGCCCAATGAGAATGCGCCATTTATGAGGTTATATGTTTTTACTACACACTCAATTAACGAAAACGCTTTAATTTTTTTTAAATTTTGAATAAACTCTGCAGTATCAACTTTTTAAGCTTCCCGCCCCACTCACTGCACTGCACTTACTGAACTACGGCTCAGTGTTGCTCAGTAGCCAAGCCGCCTAGTGCGAGTACTCGCAATGATACCTACTCATAATTATGTTCGTCTGGCTGTCGCTCCGAGGCTATCTAGTGTACGGCAGCCTTAATTTTTTGATATGTTTTTTTACTACTAAAGTACCAAGAACCGTAGGCGGTGCTAACTGCTTAACATCAGGTGGGCAGCAAGCTTGTTTGTCACCGCCGCAGTATAAAAAAACTGGGGAGTGCAACGTCAATATTGTGATTCGAGTAAATCATTAAAATGTTGTTTCCCACGCATTAGTCGTGAAAAAAACTATGTTTAGTCTCGGCCAAAAGTGCAATAGATGAACTCGTAACTCCTTCATCAGGTAACAATATTCACTCTACGATGACGTCACAGTTTGGAGGATATTTTTATGGAGCTCACAGCGCTCCGCGGAAATCTTGATAAGTGTAGTTGCGCATTTCTCAAAAAGTATGTTCACGATTAAGACAGAAAATTAAAGTCCGATATGATTTTACTATTTCGTTACCAATTATTTTAGTAATTTTATATCAATGTTATGGCTATTTTCGATAATTAAGGTTCTGTTTTGCATACTTTTTTACCTTATATTGGACTTTAATTTTCTGTCTTAATTGTGTACTACTGTCTTTTTGAGAAATGCTCCAATTAGTCCCTCCCATCCCATTTGATGTCAATAAAGAATAGAATGGTTTGTCATTTTCACAAATCATGCCTATTATTCTAAGGTTTTATTTAATTTGCTAAGTTTATCCCCAGTTTTTGATTTAACTAAATAAATGTGTACCTACTATTATTACTGCTCTATTTCTTCTTATTTTCCAACAGCATAACCCCTTTCTTTCTAAATATAAAACGCATGCTGTTTTGGCTACCCCATTGCATGTGATACGTGGGTATGTATGACTTAAGAAATGTACGAAGCAACACCGCGTGCTTATTTCTCATTTCACGAACTAATTGAACCAGTGCTCCCGATAACGTTTTTTTATTCACCCACAAATGATTCCAAACCATACAAGTATAAGATCTAAACTTGCTTAAACCCTTCGCATGGTGGTTGACGCTTGAGTAAAGTATACATACCTATGTGAAAAATTGCAAGCGGCCACCCACGAGGCTGCCCTGGCATTGCATACTGAGAATATTTTGTTTCAAAACAATGGTGATTTATTCGCTCAAAACTTCGATTACCGTTTGATTAATACACAACTAGGCCCTTAATAGGCTAGTTTCTAGGCAAATCAAATAAGTGTATTTTATGAATTACTCTTGAAAATATGTGAAACACACTACGTTGTCTCTGTGTGGACTAGTCAAATTGTCTCCTTTTATTTTGACTTTGATAATTTTATAATATTGATTAGACAAAATAACTTGATTGTGTTAGGCATACCTACGATTATATGTGTAACGCGTAAAGTCAATTTATATTGACTTTAAAATTATTATAGCTACATATATAATTTTCAGGGCTAGAGCCTATACATTTGGTATATTTCGATAGTGTGTTTCAGTTTTTAAACTAAGCAATACAATGCCTCGAGTTTTTAACCTAAGCTTATGACCAATAGCAAAAAACGTCGGATTGAGATAAGTATCAGTGCATATGTCCATGAGAAAGATGGACTGAAAACGCCTGGAGAAGCAATTGGTCCATGAAATACCTGATGAACGGCGACCTCCCTTTATCGCCAAAACGGAGGCCCATGGACATGTGCATCCTTCCAGTTCTCACCGACGGTGCCCAGAAGGATAGCATAGAATAGAAGGATAGGAATTTTAGGCTGCTTGTCCACAGAAGCGAAGTGGACCGTTGTGATGCGGGGTGTGTCTCCACTGCAGCGGAGCGGAGCGGAGTTGAGCGGAGACGTGCGGAATCGACCAATCACAAAAGTGAACTGGAGCTGAGATACAGACTTCAACTCAGGTCTATATCAGGTATGTTCTGCACGTCTCCAATCTGCCTCGCTTTAATTGAGACGCACCTTATAATGCACCAATCCCATTTCTCAGATGTAAATGCATTTTTTCGGGCTTTTCTCTGCTCCGTCTAAGTGGATAGGCAGCCTTAAACATCGTTTAGGAGTAAAAAATATTTACCTACTGTTAATATTTTTTTTATATGAACGAAAAATTCTTGCGGCGCCCATGTGGCCAATTTTCAAAAGAATCCTTGATTTTAATTATTACACAAAAATAGTATCTTAATTATATCTCAACCGGGGGTTTTTCGACCCCCGCTATATTGCGGATTTTTAGTGGTAGGTACTAATTTATATTACTGATAACGACAAATTTTTGGTAACTGACGTTGAAAGTCAGTAAATGTCACTGATGTAAAGAAAGAGGAAATACGACTAAACATTCCACAAATTTCAAGTATTTTTGGGATTAGGATTCAGTATTTATTTCGCAAGAATAACGAAGGATTGAGCAGCATTCCGGTAAACAATGTTTTGAATTTGGTTAATGACAATTCCTTGACAAATCGCTAGTGACGTTTACTAGTGCCATATAATATTATTGCCATATAAAAGCTGTTTCTAGCGCCACTATCCCCGGGCCGGTCCGACACTTGTTAGGCTGTATAAGGTTGCATAATGATAAATTGATAATTTGTTACTTATCTCCTCAATTGCGGTTTCGATGCACGCCGCAGGAGTCTTCCGTGCCGATTCTGCTGACGCGGCAGCCATCTTCGATTTCGTCACATTAACATTGGCATCATTTACATTATTACGCTTAACTTTTATTGAGGTCACGCGTTGCGACAGAAATATGACTTGTGTCTATCTATATATATATATATATATAAAACTCAAAGGTGACTGACTGACTGACTGACTGACATAGTGATCTATCAACGCACAGCCCAAACCACTGGACAGATCGGGCTGAAATTTGGCATGCAGGTAGATGTTATGACATAGGCATCCGCTAAGAAAGGATTTTTCAACATTCACCCCCTAAAGGGGTGAAATGGGGGTCCAAAGTTTGTATGGGGAAACAAGATTAGTTAGACTATTTTATTCGAAACTTCACAGGAGTATTCCTAACGATAAATGAGTAAACACGTGTTTCAGGTTTTTGAAAATTCAACCCCTAAAAGGGAGAAATGTGGTGACAAAGTCTGAAAATCAGCATGGGTATTGTTTTTATGGTTTATCGGGTCGCTGATTACAAAAACCGCAACGATTTTAAAATCCAACGTGGCGGACGTGAGTTACCATCTCCCCTGTTGGAGTGAAATGGGGTTGAAATGTCATAATACTAAACCGCTGGTTCTAGAGAGTTCAAATTTGGCACGTAGGTTCCTTATAAGGTGTAGGGGTGCACTAAGAAAGGATTTTTCAAAATTTACCCCCTAAAGGGGTGAAATGGGGGTCCAAAGTTTGTATGGCGAAAGAAGATTAGTTAGACTATTTTATTCGAAACTTCACAGGAGTATTTCGAACAATAAATGAGTTAACACTTGTTTCAGGTTTTTTTTAATTCAACCCCTAAAAGGGAGAAATGTGGTGGCAAAGTCTGAAAATCCATTGGTAATGCTTTAATGGTTTATCGGGTCGGGTCGCCTTTTGGGGTGCGATGGGGTTGAAATGACTAAATATGAGTACGGGTGTAATTTTTATGGTTTGTTGGGACGTTAATTACGAAAATGCCACCGATTTTGAAATTTTATTTGTGGTCATGAAAATTCTTGAAAGCATTTGCGCCAAATTGCAATTTAATAGGTCCAGTAGTTTTGCAGCAAATCGATTGTAACAGACGGACTGAAAGACAGCTACACGTGATCCTATAAGGGGGTTCTTTTTTTGCTTTTGAGGTATGGATAGAGACCCGTGTTATCCTAATAGATTAAAAAAGTAGTATTTGGTGGCATCTCGATCGTCGTCAATCGGTACCTATAGGCGGGCGGCGCGTTGGGACGGGATGAGGAAACTTCCTGCATCCGTAATAAATACATTCAAGCTTTTCAATAATAAGTCATTTCAGAATTCTGAATTACGTTTATCTGGCTCAGAATAATACATTTTTTATTCATCAACGAAGAGAACCTCAATATCTTACAATAGAACATGACGTAACTTATAACATGGCTTAGAATCATTAAACCAATCTCGAATAACAAGTCTCAGGGGCAAACTCTCAAATTTGCGGGTATTGACTTGAGAGAAGATTGCTTCTCTCATGGACAGTTTTATGTTGCTTGCTCTCGAATAAGTTCACCCAGTAGCTTGATAGTTTTAGCGCCTAATGACAGATTAGTCAAGAATATTGTGTACAAAGAAGACAGTTTTGTAGGCCCTATTTTTTACACACGCTAAACAAAAGTAAAGCCGCAAAAACTATACATAATACTTCTTAACGCGAGCGAAGCCGCGGGCACAAGCTAGTGTAATATATAAATCGACTTCATACTAATTAAAGGAAATTTCCTTTGTAAGGACGATTTTACAAAACACAACGGATACAGAGATTCATTGCATAGCATTTATGACACACCTTAGTGATTTAGATCACATTGCCGTACCACATATCCTTTCAATAGATCAATTGAACATATGTACGTGTTACAGTGCACTTATGTACGTTAAGTTGGTATACTTAGTACGTATAATTAAGTGTATAGGTTTGTTTTTATTTTATATATTATATTGCACTGATTCTTTAAAATTACATATATTTAACTGATCTTTTTTTAAGCTGTAATAAACACGCCTCAGCGCAGGTTGGATAAACTAAAAAAACATTGCCGGTTCGTGAGGTGCAATTCTATGTAAGAGATTTCGAAAGTATTCTATTTTTGGTTCTTTTTACATTTCTTTCGTCTCTCAAATAAAAATTGTTTCAAGTAGAGCTTGCGAATCTGCAATTGGTGGGTATGACCGGTATCGATATTATTATGTTAACTTTTTCTATTATTTCAATT
Source organism: Apotomis capreana (assembly GCA_947623375.1). NCBI lineage: Eukaryota > Metazoa > Arthropoda > Insecta > Lepidoptera > Tortricidae > Apotomis > Apotomis capreana. Next base: position 52,038,893 of record OX392498.1, read on the forward strand.
TGGCATATAATATTCGTTTGACATTTACACGCTATACACTATACATTTGCACGCTTGCACGAAATTTTGATACATGAAACATAATATACCGCAATATCCTTTAAAAATACTGTGTAAGTATATTAAAAAAAATTACTATTTTCTGATCGGATAAGCAAAAGCTTCTCTACACGAATTCCTAAGAAAATGTCATTGTGAGTTCATGTTTACAGGACATCTTAGAAACCAAATAAATATAATGCAATTTATTTTTTACTAGCTGTTGCCCGCGACTTCGTCCGCGTGGAACCTTTACCTTGAAAATTTTACATCTATATTATTTTCAGATCTAAGTAATGTTGAAAATAATGTTGAAAGTAATGTTGTTTTATGAATGGTACCTAATTGTTTTTTTAAGAATTAATTAGATTTTTTTGTTTACTGCGCTTGTCTTTTATATTCAAGTAAAGGATCGATCACACCGACGCTTCTTGAGAATGTATAGTTACGTATCTCGGCGTGTCCGTGTTATTCGTGATCTTAGTACCGCCGGGGTTAAGGATACGGGGCTACGTTGCCGGATATCAGGAGCCCTAATGTATACTCGGTGACGTTGACGTGTCCTTTAGTGTCTTGTTTTTTAACCCCCGTCGCCAAAAGCGGGGTGCCACCTGTGTGTCTGTCTGTGGCATCGTAGCTCTTAACTGGATTGACTGATTTCAATGCGGTTTTTTTATTTGACTTGTGTTTTCTACAGCGGTTCTTAGCTAAGATGGACAAAAAATCTGTCCGGCGTTTTGAAAATCACGTGGAAATGAAAGCAGTCGTATCCAACATTAGTTTTTTTTAATGGATTATTTAATTATTGTATGCAAAAATATGTAACACCTAAAGTATAATAAATGGACTTTTTAATAGAAATGTAAAACCCAAAAAAAAAACTTAAACTAACTTATGCAATATGTTTTGTCCGCGACGTAGGCCGTAGACTCAGGCAAAAGGGGGTAGACCCCCGCTCCGAGTCGTTTCTGGTACAAAGGCTTTCCAAGTTTACATTGGGATCCAGCGTGGAAATGCTGCGAGCGTTATGGGCACCTTTGGACCAGAAACGACAGAGAGCGGTGTTTTTTGAACATTGTTATGTTTATAATTTTCTTTTAATTGAGTATAAGTTATTAATTTATTGTACTTATGGCAGTTTATATTTTCCTTATATAAATATAATAATGCATTGCAAACTTATGAATAGAATATTTACATACCTAAAATAAATTAAGAAGATGTTAAAACTGTTCCCCCGCGTTATGGTCGCGAAGACATAGTAATTATAATTAATACGTTTTTTTTATTATATTATCATTCTAATACAACGGCTGCGTTTTACGGTGCGTCAACTTCTTTGGAGCACAAAATGTGGTGGCTCCCTTATAGGCAGACATTAATCACTATACAAGAATCTCTTTCGTCATCACCACACTGTGACTATCCCGTTAGTTTACATTTAACATCCAATGTTTACATATCATCGGTTATATTACAGGTTAAGTTTAATTAGTTATACGGTAATTACGTGTAGTGTTAATAAACGTGTATTAAAACTGATCGAGTTTACAAATTTCACCAAATTATTTAACCATAATGCAAAGCTCTATGCGGTGACATTGATGATGAATATAAATACTTGAACTAGAATTAATGTGGATAAAATATGGTTCGAATTCTAATACATATTGTCATGGACACTAAGTATAATTAATAGTATTTTGTGCTAGAAGATAAGTACTTGGAAAAAGAAGTCGACCCTGGTGTGCTAAAAAAATTAGGGAAAGTGTCTTTTTGTAGGTATGTACATTCAATTATTACAAGCCAGTTATGATAATGATAAACATTTAGTTAAAAAAAAATGTTTTACTATCGGTTAAAAGATGACAACAAAAAAAAGCATACGGGTCAATTTTTAATTAACATAATAGTTTACAAATTGTAAACCCTCCATTTTTTAGGGTTCCGTACCTCAAACGGAAAAAACGGATTCCTTATAGGATCACTTTGTTGTCCGTCCTTCTGTCTGTATGTCAAGACCCTTTATCTCGAGAACGCGTGGGGAGGTATCGAGTTGAAATTAACACCATATACTCAAGTCTACGATCCCTTGAAGCTGTAAAAAAATCAAACTTCTACGTTAACGTGAAAAAAGATACGGCCGTTTATGTCGCAAAAACGTACATTTCGACACTTAGTTTTGGTTGTCAACAGACGATAGGGCGCGTGGTCTAATAGGAATGCGACGACACCGCTGCGTCGGCATTCGCTGAAGCATTTTGACGTAACACGATACGTCGATAGCGTAAATTGTTGCCAGCGAGAGCGGGCACTTAAAAACTGCAATACATTTCGCATTTGTCACACAAGGCGTCTCGGGTTGCTGACATTTGAGACGTCGGCGTGCAGCTGACGCACGGGTCAGCAATACCTGAGTGTTCGGTACTCCATCTCTCGATACGTGTCAATGTTAGCTGTACCTATGGTATATAGGTTGTTGATTAGACTTGTGATGTACCTGGGCCATTTGTGTATCTCTCGGCTATGTGCGCAGTGCATTGTATGGGTACACTGACACTGATACTGATTAACTGAGACGAATGAGAAATGTTTGATATTCTCTACAATAATTTTGTCATTTCTCCACGAACTTTATAATTTGACAGTATCCGTTAGGCGGCGCTATATTCGTGCACAAGCACATAGCCAAAACAGGGTGAAGCATATCAATGGATTTATAAAGGCACCACGCTTAAATTATTTCACAACTACTATCAAGTTTCTTTTCATTATTTACAAAAATTATTTTGTTAAATCTAACTTACAAAAAGTAGTTTCCGATATTTGGACTAGTATATACTTCTGGATAAATTTTCTAGTGGGTACCCTGTTACCATTCGCATTTAGAGTGGCATACCTACTTCTTAGGTACGAATAGGAGGAGAGACTAAAAATCATACCCGGGGTTTTGGATGCACTAATAACTTGACGCCTACTGTCGACGCTACGGGATCGCATAACAATTCCTGTGGTGCACTCACCTTCCTATAAATATATAAATACATATTAAGGGACCACGTACGGGACAATCTTACAGAAATTTACCTAGTCCCAAACCAAGCAATGCTGTACTATGGGTACTAGACGATAGACATATCGCATAACTTTTTTCGGATTGTGTCACTAGCGATAGCGTAAATAAATTGTACTTATGGAGAATAGTTCAGCGGCCCTAACGGTTACTTTGTAGAACTACAATTCTCCATATAAATCGTTTACGCAAACACTAGCGAGTACGGTCACTGTAAACTCATGGTCAGTCAGTACCCTTGTACTGATATTACAAATATTACGAACGGAAAAGTTTAAAACCATTCGAAATACCCGGTAAACGAAGCTGACCATATTAGTACTTCAAACCTCTTGAAGTTGGAACAAAAAGCATTTTATCAGACGTCTACACGTTGATGATGGACGAGTGTAAAACAATACGCTTTGTTGAAACGAACTCGGAACTCCTGTTTGACTTTCAGGGTTCCGTATAAGAACCCTGCCTGAACCATTTTAGTACATTACATACCTAGGGCGTACTCGTGAATGTCCCAGATCGCAGGTGTTTGTGGCCCGAACCGAAGGCGGGGGCCATAAATATGCGATCTAGGGCTTTACAAATTACCGCCCGTGGTTTGTCTAAAGTTTTACGTTTTGCCTTGGCCAGGAAGTGAGATTTTCTTCTCGCGTAGCTAGTTAGCACGCTAGCAGACGTTACTGTTTAAATAAAAACAAATTCCTTACAAGACGTTTGTAGGAATTACATTTCTTACGCCCATTACATAAAACTTCATTTCACAACGCTGGTTAGATTCATTCACAGAATCGATGTCCGCTACAGGCTTTTAGAGCCACAAGAAGTGATAGGAATGAAGTTGCTGATTCCTTCTAGTTCCTTAATTATATTCTTAAATATCCCATAGCCTTTGCGTAACTGTTTAGTGGACACCGGTCATCATCATTCCCTTGCCCTTATCCCATTTATTTGGGTTCGACACAGCATGTTATCTTCCTCCATTCTTCCCTATTACTCGTCATCTCGTCATTTACTTCCTTCTTCATCATCTTTCACACAATCCATCCATCTTTTCTTTGGCCTTGCTCTTCTTCTATATCACTGGTGTTTATGACTTAAGAATTAGATAGATCGGAAGTAGCTATTTAGTCTTAAAAATATGGTAGTTTGTAGGTCTGCTATTTTTATTACGTCAATAGGTGGTAAATCTAATGAAATATTTCTTTTTCCTGAATATGAATAGGTGCTTAATTTGCTGATCCTAACTAATCGCAACCGTGTTATTTTAAAAACCATTCATGTATTATAGCACAATTACCTGTTTGAGCACCCGACACACCTAACAAGTGAAAACCGCAGTAAAATCCGTCCTTAACTTTCATAGTTTATCTCTTATCGATTTATCGACGATAAAACTGCTAATAACTAATTGTTACTTTAACTAGTGAAATTTTCTCTTTTTACAATAATTATTAAAGACTGAATACCAAATAAACTTTCTTATCGAAGTTTATTTGGTATTCAGTCTTTAATTATTATTGTAAAAAGAGAAAATTTCTCTGTCAGCCCAATCGATTGAATCGCCAACTTTTGGTTTGATACCTCTTTATGCATAAACATCGATATTACCCTAATAATTAATTTGTTTTTGGTTGGTATTTTATTCATCAACTTTAAGAGTGTATAACACAAAAAAAATTACAATAACCCAATAAAAATAAGTCTATTTAAATCTAAACTAAGTCTAAAAATGGCCCCCGTGGCATTGTACCAAAGACGCTGACAGCATTACTTTGCTTTATTGCTATGCTAAGACGCTGAGCGAGGAAACTGCCAGCCCTTTGGTCACCAGTGGTGTCGACGAGCCGTTTAGCAAGCTCTTTAAAAATAATTATAGCGCTTGGACCCCACGGGCCCAGAGTCTCGACACCAAATGCGGTGAAGTTGTATTGAGAGCCAAGGACCCTGGTATTTACATAAGTTTTTTGCGGTTTTCAGCCGTCTTCGCCGCCCCGCAGGCCCGGATCGAGGTCTGTGGGACGTGTGTTCCGCTCACTCGTATGACCACCGCGCTCGGATCTCCGTAATAAGTAGTAATAGCTGCAACACCTTTAGCAGTGTGCACACGCGTTGGTCTGTCGCGTTGCCACGACCCGAGATCAATCCCGGCGCGGTTACAGAAACAACAAATAAACAGGTCGCACATGCCATCTTTGCGATGATCAAAAAATATATTCTGAAAATGAAACAAAACGATATATGTATTCGTGACATTCTGCATAGCAATAGGCTAACCTAGAATAAGACTAAGTGCAGGTCTTATAATTACTCTTTCAGCAGTATTTCATAGGTTGTATTTCTAAGCTTTATGACCTAATCCGACCTTCGTTTTCAATCCACCTATTCGACGCGGCGATTCAACGATGTGTTTCTATTTGCCTCATGCAGAACTGCGCTATAAAAGAGATTCTATCTGGTTCGCACCGCTCCTGAATACACCTCTCTTTAGTGTATTTCCATAATGAAAGGTTAATGCCTAAATAATTTATATAAAACTAAGCCAATAATTGCGAAACAAATTTCCGATACCTATAAAGGCACCTCACCTCGCTGAATTTAAGAAAAATAGGAATCTCATATCAGAACCCTTCCACAAACCTGGCTTATTCATTCCGGAAAGTTCTTGGGACTGCAATATTTTATCAAACCTTACGTATCGGTGATCGACAGCACTATCAATCGAGAAAAGGCCTAACTGCATATTAAGCCCGTCGACGCATAAGACTTTTTATTAATTCAATTTTAAACAAAGCGTTCTGTTAAAACCGAACTTTGGTTAGGCGTGTGAATGAATAACGAGTACCTATCCACTCGAAACAATAAGATAACAAAAGCTGTACACTATATGTGACTTAAGTCGTTATTGTTTCTCGCACTGAAATAATATAGCGGCCTGTAACTGCGTGAGAACCGAAAAGGCGTACGTGTGTAAAAATGTAGCTCACTAAAGTCATTATGGAATTAAGTGTCGGAGTAATATTGCACGTTTCCTGTAGTTGTATACGCACTTTGAAATTTATGATTAGAAGCGTCAAGTTACTCTTAGGACGTCGATTGAAGTTTAGCGACAGTGTATCAGTGAGTGGGTCAAACATCGGTGACTGTCACGCGTACCGCGGCAATTTTGGAGGATGTAATAGAAGTTGCCTGATATTGAATTGTATAATATACTTCAGTTACATTAGAAGTAACGAAACGGCAGATTATCGTAAAAGGGTGACAGTACGCGTTGATCGATATTTGGATCTGGACGATAGATCGTCGATGTAATTAGGCCACTGTTTAGCCACGTCTGTCATTAGGGTACACTAAGGTCCACGACAGTTGTATGGAGAAAAAAAGGAAATTTAATCTTAGCTGCACTCGGCTAATTTTGTTTTGTAATCAATTAGTAATCGGTGTACCAAATTAAAATTAATTTGGAAATGATTTACTAGTCGCTCAAACGTGAGACACATTTCTGATGTTCATATAAATTGCATTTTAAAAACAAAACCGAAAAATGATTAATAAGGAATATAATTATCACTCAATCGCATGCGATAGTTGACGATAATGACATTATAACTTTTCAATGTCCTTTGCCCACAAATAAAGCTCGTTGGACGCTGTTCCATAATACTTTCTAAGATACGAAAATTTTTGTGGGTTTTGGACAAAAAATAACCCTGTGGTGAAATAATATTCACACATTTTTTTTAACCAACCTAGGGTACACCGTATCGGCCGGCTACGACTTCACGCCACAAGCGGTTTTTTTTGTTTTCCTTACCTTGCGGGTCCTAAGGGACCCTTTGCACTGGTTGATCCTGGCACGGTGCGTTCTTTAGGACACACCGCCGCAAAGAGACTTAATCTAACAACCTTACTTAAACCTATATATCCCCTTTCCCAAAGTAGCGGAGCGGCAAGCGGCGGCTAGAGGAGTGAGCGAGACACCGCGCTAAGACCTCCCGCTGCCACCTATGGCCGCCACTCCGGCCGGGTCATAATAACCTCGATTACGCAGACTGTTCTGTTGACGATCATAGGTACGATTAGCGAACGTAAGAGAAATCTTGTACCCATGGCATAAAAATTGGTATACAGATTCTGATTTTGATTTTCAAGTTAGTCAGTAGGTAGGTACAGTTAGGAAAAATTAATTCTGATTCCGCGTAGAAAGGTTTTTTTTTTACTCTGTGTCTCGGTTTTGATTTACGCTTGTTTGTCTCGCCTCACCTCTTTGGTGAAAAAGCATCTTTTCACATCTCCTGCCCGAAAAGTGGAAGTGACGTCATTTCAGCTTAGCCAAGTGTTCGAAAGTGGTCGATTTAGTCCTTAGGGTTCAAATGAAAAGCATTATCAATAATTTCTATAAAGATTAAGAAAAACCTTATAAGCGGCCAACTAATTAGCTAAATGCGGAAAATTAAATTGTCTCGCAGCCCTTAAATAAATAAAACGCGTAAGAAACGCTGGGTGCATTTCGGCGTCTTATGCGATTCTTAGGTGTCTCTCTAATCTTACAATTGGCAATTAATGATAGTTTAAAACCAGCCAAGTGCGAGTCGGACTCGCGCACCGAGGGTTCCGTACAAACACCTTCCATCCCTAAGTGGTTAAGTTAAGTTTGCACCTGGTATGTATAGCGCCCCATATAAATTAGGTGCAAAGTTAGGTATAAAAAAAACTACTTACTAGATCTCGTTCAAAACAATTTTCGTTGGTAGATTTTATAGTAATGTACAGCATATGTTTTTTTTAGATTTTTCATTTTCTTACTTTAGAAGTTAGAGGGGGGGGGACCAACTTTTTTCCACTTTGGAAGCGTCTGTCACGCAAACTATTCGGTTTAGAAAAAAAATATTTTAGAAACCTTGATATCATTTTTGAAGAACTATCCATAGATACCCCACACGTATGTGTTTGACGAAAAAAAAATTTTTGAGTGTCAGTTCTAAGTATGGGGAGCCCCCAGTATTTATTATTATTTTTTTATTTTTGCATCAAAATCTTAATGCGGTTCACAGAATACATCTACCTATCAAGTTTCAACAGTATAGCTCTTATAGTTTCGGAAAAAAATGGCTGTGACATACGGACGGACAGACGGACAGACAGACAGACAGACAGACAGACATGACGAATCTATAAGGGTTCCGTTTTTTGCCATTTGGCTACGGAACCCTAAAAAGCCAGTGAGTGTTTGCGCATGTTGACATAACATGACAATTTTCTCGTAGTCGAGGCGAAATGCAGTGTTAAACATGTGGCTAAAGGCACTTATGAGAGAGCAATATTTGGGCCTGGCCACATCACCACGGCACGGCGCGGCGGCGTCATGGATTTTTCAGGTGTCAGCGTATGGCCAGGCCCTTTGTCCTCGCTCACTTCGTGTGATGATGGCTTATTTTAGCCCTTTGTCAAAGAAATAAATATTCTTGTACAGGATATAGTGAGAGTACCTAACCTACGGCACCCACGAGATGGCCTGCCTTTGCAAAAAGCAATCAACTAGTCAGTCCATCTCAACACAAGGACTCGACCAATAAAACTGGAAAACAAACACGAATAGTGATAGTGTACAATCTTAAGGCGCACTGGATTAATCTACGAATGCACTAAAGCGTAATTTAGATGAGCCCAGAGTATAATTAGTACTTAATGAGTCACTTTGAGCACGAGGTTGCTAAGGCATATCACGCTAGATGCTCGCAAGAGCAGTTTGTAGGTCAAAAAAGGTGACGATAGGAAAGAAAGCGTCGTTTATTATATCTGAGAGCATTCGAATAGGTACCTATACCTACATCTCTATTATAAACTCTAAAAAGATTAACATAAAACAATGTTCTGTCATGCTTTCCGGGTTAAAATAACACCACATTTTCTTTTTTTTTCTCTATTAATGTAACGCCATCTATGTGTTGGATCATGCTAAAACAGGGGTGTCAAATTTTGACTTGATTTTACTCGCTTATGGTAAAGAAAACGGGAGGGACGTGTACGAAGTTGTACCTTCTAGTATATTTTATTATAAGAAAAATAGGGGGCGGTATTGTCTTTCCCTTTTTGAATAATTGGCTGTTAGGCTGCACATGTACGAGGGTGGTTTGTTAAGTCAGTGATTTTTAGAAAAACAAAACACTATTATTACTTCTTTTTTAATATTGGGAGAATAAAAAAGAAATCAAGTCCCTAGTCAAAATAATTAGATCGGGAAATGGTTGGAAAATGGAGATAGTGAATTCCGTGTGCTAATTAAACATTACTTTTTACGTGGAAAAACTATCAAAGAGACTGAAGACCGGTTAAAAAGGTATCATGGGGAATTTGCTCCATCTCAAGTGGTTTAGAGAATTTGTTCTGGACGTGTCACCACCAATGGTGCAGAACGCTCTCGAATGCCGATTGAATTGACCACCTGATGACATCGTGAATGAAATCCAAGATATTGTTATATTATGGATGACCGTCAAGTGAAGATGCGTAAGTTACTGAACGCATTTCATCTGAACGAGTTTTTCGTATCTCACTTAATATTTTATGTATGAAAAATCTTTCCGTAAGATGGGTGCCGCGTTTGCTGACAGCCGACCTAACGACATCGCGTGAGAAATTCCGAGCAATTCTTAGCCAAATTGAAGAGCAATTCTAATAAATGTTTTCGTCGATTCGTGACGGTGGACGAAACATAGATTCACACCAATAATACGCCAGAGACGAAAAATCTGTCTAAACAGTGGTGTTTTGACTGTTACGCCAGAGATGAAGTTTTGACTGATACGCCATAGACGAAAAATCTGTCAAAACAGTGGTGTTTTGTATTTTTCTGCTAGCGAACGGGCCCCGAAGGAAGCGAAAACAGTTAATTTGGCAGGAAAAGTAATGGCCACTGTCTTTGGGTCAGCCAAGGGGTTGTTTATATCGATTAATTGGAGAAAGGTAAAACATTACCTGGCGTTTATTATGCCGCTTTGTAGTAAAAATCATGCAGAAGTTTTGAGTAAACGGCAACATCTGTCAAAGGAGAATATGTTTCATCACGACAATGCCCGTACACTCGGCGGCAGTCGCAACAGCCAAATTAGTAGAATTGTGTTATGATTATGAACATATGATTGTATGTAGGCCCTGCAGTCAGTCAGTTCTGCCACGTTAAGCGGTGTGAAGCGTAGCGTCAGTAGGTAATATGAAATACTGCCACACCCATCCCATTCTCCAAATTTGGAACGGTGTGATTTTTGTATTCCCAAACATGAAGAAAAATCTCGGTGGGAAAAGATTTCCATCGAATAAGGAAGTCATAGCTGAAACTGAAGTTTTATTACATCGCCGGGGGCCCTTGTTTTTTAGGGTTAAACAAAATATATTTTTTCAGGAGTTGCAAAATGTGGAACATTGTTGGACGAAATGCATCGAATTGGACAGAGATAAATTTAGTAGAAAAAAAAAGCATTTTATCTTTTACCTAAAAGTGACCGACATATCAAACCGCCCGGTTTAATAAAAAAACAGCAATATATAGCACGGCGTGCGTAGCGATTACAAGACTTTTGGTTGCATTTATTTATGATGTACCCCATACGTAGGGGTCCGCGGACCACAGGTTGAGAAACACTGCTGTAGTGTATATTATAAAAATAAATAAATAAAATAAATAAATATTGGACAACCTCACACAAATCGATCTAGTCCCAAATTAAGCTCAAGAAGGCTTGTGTTATGGGTAGGTACTAGACGACGATATACGTACTCATATAGATAAATAATTGGTTTACCCTTGAATCGCCGACACTCGTTACGTCGAATTTTACTTCAAAGATAATAACGTTTCAAGTATTTTCATTTCATCGACAACTCACTTCATCGAAATTTCATTACGAGTATTTTTACATCACGAATTTTCAAATGGCGTATGATTCATTACACAGATGTATTATTTCATAGAAGTACGTTTCATAATTTATCGTTTAAAATCTTTTTAAATTACATAAAACTTACTTCACGTAATATCATTTCACTTGCATGTACGGGTCCAGCTCGCTACAACTAAAATGGAAAATATTTTTTAGGGATATAAAAAAAAAACTAACCTAACCTAACCTGGCCCAGTCGGATCTGCTCTGAAAGGTGATTGATTCACCTCAACCTATTCTCAAACTTTAAACGATTCACCTTTCAGAGCAGATCCGACTAGGCCGTTTTTTTATATCCCTAAAAAACGCTCCTTTTGTTGTAGTTGATGATCACATTAAATATTATTCGAAGAAATGAAAATCGATGTAATGTACTTCCTCCATTTAAAAATATACGAAATGAATCATCGATCAAATAATATACCTTGAAAAGTTTTTCTACGAATTAATAAAAGTTGAAATGAACTGTCAATAAGATAAAATTACACTAAATGAAAATACGCGAAGTAAAAATTCGGCGAAACGTTTTCGGTGAAATGATATTCGATGAAAAGTTTGTCGGCGAAACAACGGGCACCCTAAATAATTATATACTTAATACATAGAAGAACCATGACCCAAGCACAAATATTCGAGTTCATCACACAAATATTTTCCCTGGCCGTGATTCGATTCGAACCCGGGACCGCCGGCGCATTAGGCAGGTGTCTACACACTGCGCCCAACGCGTCATCAACTGCATACTGCTGTTATCTTGTTGTTGTGGCGATAAATCATTTATTATTTTATTACTTTATTTATTTAAAAAGTTTTAAAATGACGACGTTGCGGGCACCTACTAGTATTACGTACACGTATCAACAAGCTTGTATTTTGTTTGCTTTCACAGCCATCGTAAATTTTTTTACTAGCCTATAATCGTGTCCCACTGCTGATAAATACCTGGGAGCCTATGATGGTTGCATTTATCACGTGATAAATAAGTGACAAAGAATCTGTCACTCACAGTCGCATTTTTTCAAAACGTGACGGATGCTTTGTCACTTATTATCGCGTGATAATAGCAACCATTATAGGCCCGCAGGTCATACCTTTACACTAGATATTTACAAAAGATTTCTTAGAATCAAAACCAATTTCATGAATATGACTCATTCTCCGAACTTTGCATCCAATACAGTAAATAAACGTGAAAATAGTTGCTTTAACAGATCAAATGTTAAGTTAATTAGTTACTAATGTTATTGAACGATCGATCGTAGTGAACCGCAGAATAGAATTAAATTCATAGTGGTCTAACTGACGGTTGGTATTCTTAATTCCGATCCTAACTATCCAATGCACTATTTAGGTAATTACAAATTATTCTATACTATTATATCTAAAATTTTATTGAAATTCAGTTTTCTATTAATAGCGGTCATGATTTCAGGAAAAATCTTTAGAAGACCTATCACTGCGCATTTCCGCATACTGTCAGTCTACGTTAAGGTTGAACCTGGTAACTATGGCGTCGGATACAAATGAGGTGCACACGTCACATAACCTGGTCATCAAATCGAGGTTTCCTTCTCGAGTGTCCCTTCCTCCCAAACTTAACCAATAGAAACGAAATTTTGAGGAGCTCGAGAAGTATGGAAAAACTAGCAATAGTATTTCCGCTTAATAGCGTGATGCAGGATATTATATAATATAAATAATATTTAAAAAAAATACCGGATAATCACTCTGAAATGGCTTCAACTTTGTTGGTAACGTGATAATTTATCTCAGGATAAAACGTTCGTCTTCAATTTCATCCTATCACGATAAAATAGCTAAAAGGATGTTCATGTTCTTTTTATACTTTTGAGGTTTGGCTAAAACCACAATTCTAAAATTAGAAAGAGCCCAAAGAGCAATCCTAAAGGTCCATACCTATCGTCCTTACCTCTACCCTACTAACCTTATATACAGTGAATGTAGAGTACTAACAGTTCGTCAGTTATTTATCCACGGCACAGTATTAAGGCAGCACTGCATAACTCCTTACAGCACCGAATATAAAAACAAGAGGCGTAAAGATATTGTTTGCTCCTATAACATGCAAGCAAAACACGCTTTTTCTACAAGATTTTTCATATTTCTGGGTCCATTTCTTTACAATAGATTAAATGCGAAATTGGACCTATATCCACTAAGCTTCGCTCAATGTAAGAAAGCGCTTCGTGAGTCACTACAAACTATGACGTACGAAGATACAGAGAACTTACTGGCTGTCATGAAATAAATATTTGTTTAGTTGAATTTAGTTCTTTAGTGTAAATTTTAGTCGTTAAGCTACAATAAGATTACTGTAAGATAGATGATTATGTACTTAAATTAAATAATGTAAAGGCTTTCCCATTGCCTGAAACACAGGGGCAACCCTAGTTCAGGTTATGTAAATTGTGAATTTATTTGTTTTTTAAGTATAGAATTTAACCGTCACCTCTGTACATTATGTTTTATCAATAAATTATTATTATTATTATTATTATTATTATACTGTGAAAATGTAAATATAATGTAAATATAAACCCTAAAAAGTATAAGTACATACTGTTGAAGCATATAAGCTTAAGCACTTCAACTACTTAAATGAGCAAAGATTATTGCTAATTTTGGTTATACTAAATATGCTAAGGTAGGTGGAGATAAATGAAATTTATATAATTGTTACTTACCTACAGTTTATATTTCCACTTCTTATAAAATTTACTCACCGAATCGCAGTTAATAACGCCATAAAATAATATTAAAATATCTATTAACGAGACCGTCGTGCAAAACTCCAACCTATGTTTATTACTTTTTAAAGTCTTTATATTTCCACTATATTTCTATTTTGCCGCCACAGGTGTCGACCAATCACAACGCTGCATCAGCTGGATGCCAGCGCTGTGATTGGTCAGCCGGATTGGGCAACGGCGCGAACAGATACAGCCAGGGTTGAAACAACAATGAATCCTTACTTTTATGAAATGACATCAAATAACAATAACAAACTGTAACAAATATATATAGCGCTGACAATACGAATTATCTACGCTGCGGAATCACCTACGGAATGTTAGTTTTATAATGCACTGACTAACAAGTACAAAAACTAATATTGTTAAAGCATACCTAAAGTTGTTATAAAGTGAAGAATAATTGTCTTGTGACAGTGGCTTGATTTTTAAAACTGGCAGCATTTATGTCTCAAAACATTGCTGTGCAGGTACATTACTGTGTCATTGGTTGACCTGGATGCTAAAATTGTTTCATCATTATAATTTTTACCCGCTTAGCAGTAAATAACTGTTATCTTACGGTCAATCTGTTGTTCGGCCCACGATGAACCCAAGTCAGGGACGGCAGATAAAGCTGATTCCGGGCCTATAACTAGAATTTTCGTATACACTCATGTCAACTTGAACAATAATATGCTCTTTTACGGCTAAGTGCAGAAAACATCATTTTTTTTTTCTACTTTAGTTTATTGTTTCGGGTAGTACCTGACAGACTGACTATCCTTGCAAGCTGCATGATGCAGATTTGATGCAGATACATTGGCATTAGTTAAACTTATCTTTAAAAAAAAATGTGGGACGTTTAGTGTTATGTGTAGGTACCATACATTATGTATGATTGTGGCCATACTAACCTAGTGGTTCTCAAAGACTTTGACCGATCGGAGCACTTTTACGCTTCATGATATTGTAATGTTGATATTTTGTTTTCCACTCCCGTAATTATGTTATGTTGCTGCGAGTTTAAAAGTAAACAAAATTCAGATTAATTCGGTTAGTACCGACCGGTGTCAAGACTTGGTTTAGTAAGCCACACGGTTCGAATATACATATGTATTAATTCAATATACATAATACTTACGTAACCGAAAGTTTGTTTTTATCGTGTATTTTAATTAAAACATATAATTTAAGTGGTGATGCTATTATTTTGTTGTTTAAAACACGTGTGAGATAACAGTCCTGTGGAAGTGACGATATTCTGTGCTGTGAAATATAATTCATTCTACGGATTTAGAAACACCATACTATTACTGATTTGTAACCCCCGACAAAAAAAATTACGCACATAGGTATGTGTCTGTCTGTGGCATAATAGCGCCCAAACGCGTGAACCGATATGAGTGCAGTTATTTTTTTTAATTAAAAACATTGTGATGGTTCTTAGCTATGTTTGGTGGAAATAAATGCTCCAAAATATTCAGCTTTTATTGAAACAAGTGATATGATCAGTCAATTTTCTAACTTTCTAGGTAGCAAACAGGCTGTATAATAGCTTATATAGCTATTATAACTCTAATTCAAGTTATATAAAGGCTGTATATGTGATAATTGGGTAAGAATTCCAAATTTTGTAGTTTCGTTCAGTTTTAGTAGCATTTCCTATATCATTAAATGAGGATCTCATAATGACCAGCTGACAAAAATGCTCTGATATGAATCAAGTTCGTTAAAATAAGGCTGTCGTGCTATGTTGCTGCATACAAGAGTTTATTCTGTATTTGTTGACGATGGCAAGGAATTCTAAACGTCCCGTTGATTTCGAATCCCTAAATTTGGCACGAAAACAACATCATACATCATACAATGAAATAAATATTTTTGTGATTAAAAACTTATTTGCAGTTGGTAAACTAACCTTGACCTAAATCGATGTATGCTGACATTAGTTTTCCAACGGCAAAGTTAAGTTTATCGCTAAGTACAAATTATCTTTTCTTTAGAGCAGTTAGCTGTGATTTCATAGTTGGTACGGAACCCTCTATGCGCGAGCCGGTCTCGCACTTGACTGGGTATATATAGGTATTTCTAATAGCTTCAGTGTCAATTCATATCATTAGTTGCAAGAATAAAAGTCAAGACAACAAGGTCGGTGATATAACGAGTGACGAGTGTGATAAGCTGTTTTGATAATATATGTATGTACTTCTACATGACGACTAACGTCATCAAATGCAGTCCATAATTATGAAAGTTAAGTATTATTGTTTATGAACAGTTATTTGTATGAAATTAATATATATTTTGCAAACAAAAATCAGTTCATTGATTAAAACGGGCTGGTTGGGTTTTTGTGACGGATGGTTAAGTATGTTTCCCCTTGTTTTCGAATATGAGTATGAAAACTACAGGAGATGTCTTCACCGTATCTTTCCAAGCAAAAAAGTCTGCCAAAAACTGAGGGGCGAGATAATACTCTCTATTACACCTACTCTAAAATACCAACTTTAATCGTCACACTTGCGCACACTTCAAGACACTAAATATGACTAACAGGAAGTCGAATTTATAAGTGTTAACGCAAGGTTCATTATCGGATGAATATGTCACAAATGTCAAAAGTCATTCGCATAGTATCATATTTACTTGCTTGTAATGGTAACAAAATATGAAGACTGTAGTCCTTATTTATACCTGAAATATGGCTAAATGTCAAACGTCAAAACAGCCGCCAACCGTCAGAATCTATACCAATAATAAATACTTAGATAAATTTTGTATTCGAAGCCTGTTTGCCGATTTCAATTGAAACGTTTATTGTCAATGTAATGATAGTTGCTAATTAATGTTCTTTAAAGAGCTTCTTTTCCACTAAAAATGATGACCAAAATGCGTGAAATCGATTTTTGGAATCTATATATTTAAATGCAAGTGTCCTGACTGACTGACTGACTAACGGACTGACTGACTGACTCATCAACACAGAGCCAAACCTACAAATGCTAGAGTTGAAATTTGCACACTAGGTTGCATTTATAACGTTTACAAGACATAAGAAGCGATTTTGAAAATTTCAACCCCTGAGGGGGTTAAAAAGGGGTTGAAAGGTTGTATAGGGTACAAGTTTTTTTTAAACTAGGAGTCTGAAAGTTTGTAAAAAGGCGTTTTATTGAAAAACAAGAAAACTAATTTCAGCGTTTTTGATAATTAATTCCTTAAAAGGGTTAGAAAGAGGTTGAAAGTTTTAATCCATTACAAATTCTTTGAAACTTCTTATAAATAAATATAAGAATAAAAAAATAAAATTAATTGAACGTTATTAAAAATTCAACCTCTAAGAGGGTTAATAGGGGGATGAAAGTTTGTCTTCAGCGTTCAATTTTTATTTTAAGCTTGGAACTTAAACCTTTGTAAAAACTAAAAAGGTATTAAAATAAAATGGAAGAAAACTAATTTCAGCGTTTTTGAAAATTCATTCCTGATCACTTTCTTTGGCCCCGTTAGCACAGGTATGCCCTGAAGTTTAAATTGTGGCAAAGGCTTTTGGTGAGTATTTCTATAACGGCGCCATACCGTGTCGTATGCATAAAACACAGCCCGTCGAAATTGACGCTTAAAAAACGGGTGTAGTTGTGAAAGTAAAAATAATTTAAAGGCATGAAACCGGGCGTAGGATTACCATTCCACGACCGATCGCGTCGAATTCGATCCCGACGACATTCACGAGAACCAATAACTACACAGTACCGTAAAACACTCTGCAATGCGATAACTCAAGTGAATTTACTGGTGAAGCCAAATATGGGTACACGAAATCTTAAGAGGCCTTATTCCTTTTCAAATATTTTTTTTCATGTTACGGCAAATTTATCATATCACGACATATTACGATAATTTTAACCAACTTTTTGAAGTGAATAATACTTTTCCCCGAGTTCTAGGTAGTAACATACCTAACTATTTCATGCTTTTATTGCGTGCAGTCAAAAATAAGATGATTAATCTATTTTTCCGCGTGAATTTTGACAATTTCGAGTACTTTTTGAAACAAAAATTATCAATGAAAAATTCAAACTGTAGGTTTCCAATACATACCAATAAATCCCAATAGCCCTGTTCTAGGTAGTAACATCAATAATATGTTCAGAAACATGTTTGGTCATAGAGAAAAATGTCTATAACAATCAGCATTTTAAAAGGGAAGGGAAGGAATAAGGGAAGTCGCGAGGTTTAACAGTGATACGGATAAGACAACGCGGACATAGGTGCCACCTTTTAGTGTATGATAAACATACCTCGGGGTTTTCGGTGCACGGATGGTTTAGCACTAGACCGTCAGTACTCAAATCATCCGTCTTTACATAGTCTTTACAGTAAGTCGGGTAAAAAGTATCCTATAACAAACTATCCCTGTACCAAAATTGGTAAAATCAGTCAGCTTTCGTGGTGAGGGTACAGAGGAAGTCTAACCAACATTCGCATCGCGCTATTCAGTTTTTTTCTGAAATCATAACCTCTCTTCATAGAAAATTGCGTTCTATAGTATTTTTTTTGTATACAATAGCATTGAAGATGTTATAACTACTTGCTGAATCAGAGTTAGCTCCAGTACATCTAGCATAAGTAACACGCGACTCTTTGACGCGCAACGAATACTCCCTGTCACTTTCCTTTCAATACCGTCCGAGAAAGAGGGGTGATGCTGACGAGTCGCGCGACAAGCGAAGTCGCGGTAAGTTATGCTAGCCCTGTAGCACCACTAGCTCAACTGGATGTATATATGCAATAGGGAACCAACCGGCACAGAAAGTCATTATATTGAACCCTCTCACTGTAACATAAAGTACAAACACGTATTGTGGGTTCGTTCTAGTTTACATAAATACGTCCAACTATGACACGCGACTCCTTTTCGCGTGACAAATTATTATCCGTCCCTTTCCTTTCAATACAATGCCGAAAGACAGATATGTCGGGCTACCAGCGAATTCGCTGGGCAGGTTAGTGGCGAATGATACAGAGTACCACTGTACTTAGTATTGCATAGCTGTCAAGTGTCTTTGCCATGCAACAAATAGGGATGACGAGTGATTATCAATAGGGGTGAACGTTAAATTCTACAGCATATTGTTGATATATGAATAAAACTAGCTCAATAAAGAAAAAAATCTAAGATAAATTATAAGTTTTGAAATAATGTGACTTCAATTTGCGAATTTCATGATTTTTATTTATAATCAAAATAAATTTAATAAATTTTGATATTAATTTCGGACCCTCATAATTTAACTTAACGATAATTGTATGACAACCATGAACTTAAACGCACTTTATCAAGTAATAATGGCAAATAACTTATTGTCTCCATACATATATTGGTACCCATAACGTATAATGACGTGTAATTATTGTTGATTATTGTACTGAAATTATAAATTGTTAACGTTATTTAAATTTTGTATTGTATTTTAATGATTGATTATTTGAAATGTGTAATTGAATGGAATAATATAACCCAATATAATTTGATAATTTCATATTTGACATGAAAAATTGAAAAACATTTTATAAATAAATGAGTATTAGTATGAGTATCACAATTAGGTGGCCATTCCATGGAGCTTTTTTAGCGCTCCATTGGAATGTTGAGCTTTTACGGTTATTTCTGACTGTTATAGCAGTCCAAGTGTTTATACCTATATTAGTTAGTCCCAGTGAGAAGGGAGGGACATCCTCACAAAAAAAAATCGTCATGCCTATTATACGAGTAATGTAAGATGATGATTGATGAATTGATGATGGCATGACTATGAATTCGTGGCCGCATGTTGTATTGCAATAATGATGTTTTTGTGAAGCAGTGAGCGCCCTAGCCGATTACAGCGATGATAACCTGCACTTTGGTGAGTCAATGTCATATTGATTATTACAAAAAATATTTACCTATTTCATTTCAGTGGTCGGGTGATAAACTTGACTTTAAGAATAGGTACCTACATACTTCTATATTTACTATTAATTTGTATTGAAAATCAGTATTCTGTAGAGGTCATGATTTCAGGAATAGTCCTACTAGCGCGATGCAGGCTATTATAATTCTGTATGGGCGCGCGGCGCCATGTGCCAATCCGATATTTATTTATTTATATAATTTAGTCCAGCGCCATCTGTTGGTCATAATTTATTTGTCCCCTCAACACGCCGCAGCCTGGCTGGACGAATTTAAAACCAAATTTGTTACAGGGATAGGTAGCTGCGTATCCCTAAATGGTGATACTTTCCATCCGACTACGGAAATGCAAAAAAAGAGGGTTAGGAGACAACTTCCACGCGGACGAAGGTCGATCTATACAAGAAGGTGCCCTTCTTGTATAGATTTAAATCTTGAACTTCCTGCTTGCTTTAAAAATCAAATTTTAAGGTTTCTTGCATTGTTTCTATCTCTCCTGTATGTTTTCTGAGATGTGCAATAAAGAGTACTTGTATTGTATTGTATCTGAAAATTTAGAAACGCAAAAGCAGCAGCGTTTGTACCGGTTCATACATGGGCGAGAGAACGTAGGTACTTTAATTTCTTCTAGTTATTTAAATCTAAGATGAATATATACATACATCTTTAGAATACTTTACATAAATCTTAAGCGTTTTAAAAATATTCATCCATTTCCCATTGAACAATAATATCTACATTTATGAGTGAAAGGGTTAGCCTAAACTTAAGCTGGGATATCATAGCATCGAGATCCCGAGTATTAAAAGCAATCGGGAATAAGAACTCCTAAAGCGGCGTTACATCATATTTGTTTCGAAGGCTACTGAGATTGAGAAAAATTCCTAGGAAAAAAAATACGTCAAGCAAAAAGAAATATTCGTGTTCATAAAAAACTACCAACCTACAAGGAAAATAGAAGCTTGGAAAAACAGTATTAGAAAAAATGTTTAAAATGAAGTTCTGCCTATGTTGTCTGGAACGTAACGCACTTTCGCGATAAGAACGCCTATTTTTTACATCTAGGTAAATATAATTTTACTTGCTGATGATGATGTAATTGTAATGATTTCAGGAAAATTTAACAAACTCCCGCGCGGCTAGTTTTCTGTCAAGAAGATTTTAAAACCATTCGAATACAAACTTTGGATTATTTTTTTCCTATCAGGATTAATGTTTTCTTTAATGATTCTTAGTGGAAAAAGAATTAAAATTCCTAATTTATGCATATACTGTTTTATTACCTATCTGAAAACATAAACATATGGTTTCTTTATAGAACGGCCCAAACTACCGGTATTTCAGAGAAAGTGAATATAAAGATCCTATTCCAATGCACCTCTATGTGTTCACTGTTCAAAGCGCACTTGAAATGCTTATCAGTGTGGCCATTTAAGAGCTTACTGTCCGTGACCGTGATACCTAAGAATGACATTTACCAAATTATATAATAAGTACACGTACACATTTTAAATACTATTTAAATATGTTTGGATGAATCTTGCTTACGCCTTTTTCTGATACGACCACAGATACGACGACCATTAAAAACAGCTATCGGCCCACACGCATTACTCTTAGTAGTAGTTAGTAGTCTTGAGTGCGCATTTAAACTAAGCCTACCTTTTTTTATTAATGGCTTGTTTAATTACTTTAATTTGGAGTAGATCTAAGGTAATTTGATAAAAATGTCGAATTCAAGTAAAGAATCATTAATTTATTATCGGAACATCTTATTCAAAAAGCACTAAATGATACAACAGCGTCTTAAGAGGCCTTATTCCTTTTAAAATCCTGATTGTTTAGACATTTTTCTCTATGATCAAACATGTTTCTTAACATATTATTGATGTTACTACCTAGAACAGGGCTATTGGGATTTATTGGTATATATTTGAAACCTACAGTTTGAATTTTTCATTGATAATTTTTGTTCGAAAAACTATCCGAAATTGACTCACGTGGAAAATTCGTTTTTTCAACTTATTTTCGACTACACGCAATGAAAGCCTGAAATAGCTACGTTACTACCTAGAACTCGGGAAAAAGTATTATTCACTTCAAAAAGTTGGTTGAAATTATCAATATATTCGTCATAATATGAAAAAAATAAATTTTAAAAGGAATAAGGCCTCTTAACGGCTATTTATAAGGAAAAATACTGTCTCTATAATGCATAAATGTATTATTTCCTCGCAAAATGCACAACAAAACGTTGTGTGATACACGTGCTTAAAGTCGCTTCTGAATAAAAATGACTATCTTTTGAAATCACCTACTTTAGACAATAATTGTGGCGTTATCTGGGTAAAGGGACCTTACTGTCGGTATTGAGTTATGTATATCCCCATAATTTACATACATTGAGCTATCGAACCATGTAAAAAACATGCATGTCGGTTCAAAGGATATTTTTTAAAAAATAATTGAAACTCAAAAGTCAGAAAATGTGATTATGAGAAAATTGAATTCAAACTTCTACACCCCATTAAAGTATGTTATTGTTGGAAGTTACATAGATAACATGCTATTTGAGGAGTAAATTGTATGGGCTTTCAGGTTTCAAGTACAATTTTGTAATTGTATATCTGTTTTCGTATAGTTTACCGTGCCAAAGTGCATAAAGTAAAAAAATATATATTGATGGATTTTTTACTTAAATTCCTATTTATAGTGTATTTTCGTTAGATATTATAGAAGGAATAAATATTATATGTAATTAGACACTCAATAAGAGCTACTTCGATTTGAATCAACGTTGTTTATTATAAAAAAATATTTATTTTAACTAAAATAGCTTTGTGTTTATAAATCTAATTAAACAGTCAAAATCAACAAACATATACATCTACTACGTTAAACATAGCCAAATGAGATCAAATTAACAGAACAAATATTAAAAAAGTAGTTTTTTAAGTCTCAAAATTCAAGATAAAGTTTAGTAAAAAGTTGGTACAACCACTTTATATTTTCTAAAAGGGACCTTATCGTCGGTGGTAAAATATTTAGTGATATCATCTGATATTGACTATAAATTTATGTTTAATTTTGATAGTCTTAATTTTTAGAGCACTTTAGTATTAAACTCTTACCAAAAACCTATAATTTTGGTTCGGCAAACACTAAATGATTAACGTATTTGAAAAGGGACCTTAGTGTCGGACGTAAAATGTTTAGTGACATAGTTAAGAATAAGTCTTGAAAAATACTTTTAATTTGTATTTTGCTGCGTCGCCACCAGCCAAATTGACGCCAGATTTACACATGAGGCATTGCCGGACCTACTATCCGATCACCGGACAATCTTCATGTGTATCGAAATGGATCCATTAATGGGAATTAGGAGACCCAAACACCGAGTCAGATGGGAAACATTCACACAACAACTAGAAGAGACCACCACGTGCCACACTACTCCGGTCTCCACAGCTGACGAAGTGGAAAAAGCGGCAGACCTAATGGTCACAGCTGGACTACAGGCGGCGCTATCAACAGCCTCCCACACCATCCCCGCCACAGAGAGGCACACGCCCCTCCCGGCGAGGATTAGGAGCATGATCGAGGAGCAGCGCCGCCTGCGCAGGAAATGGCAGGCTACAAGATGCCCGACGATCAAGGCAGAGCTCAACGCCATGATCATAAAAACCAAGAAGGCACTCACAGAACACAGGGCCGAGAGTTGGGAGAGCCACCTAGCGTCTGAAGAGAGTGATGTCCCCTTCATTCACCGTATCTGCAAACAGCTAGTGACAAAACCTGAGGCAATAAGACCACTCTACGACCCTGTAGACAACACTCCACGCTACAAGGCTGAGGATCGCGCAGAGATCTTCGCCGAGTACCTGGAGGGACAAATTTAGGCCCAACCCGATGCACAATGCAGAACACCAGCAGAGCATCACAGAACACCTGGAGAGGTACTTCGGAGGCACCAGCAAGAGCAGAGGAAGACGCGGTCTTCTTCTCCCCCAGCCAGATGCAGCGAGCCCTCCAACGTTGCGACCCCAAGAAAGCCCCGGGCGCCGATTCGATCCCCATTGTGGCAGTGACGCGCCTGTTCAACGGGATCATGAGCTCGGGTCACTTTCCCCAAACTTGGAAGACTGGGAGCGTAGTTATGCTGCCCAAACCTGGCAAAGACTGCCGAAGACCGGAGAGCTGTAGGCCAATAACTCTGCTCAGCACCCTCTCCAAGGTGTTAGAGAGGCTCCTGTTGGGGAAACTTCTCCCCCACGTCGAGCCCCGTTCAGAACAGTTCAGATTCAGGCAACGCTACAGCTCACTCGCGTGCTTCACTTTATGGCCAATGCAAGCAACAAGAAGGAGCATGTTGTGGCTGTCATGCTCGACATGGAAAAAGCGTTCGACTGGGTATGGCACGAGGGGCTGCTGTACAAACTGTTGAACACCACGGCCCCACGCAGCATCATAACGGTGATAAAGTCTTTCCTGAGCGGATGCAAGTTCCAAGTGGCAGTGGAACAGGCACTGTCCTCGGAGCGCCCAATCCTAGCAGGAGTCCCTCAGGGAAGCTGCCTTACACCAGCATGCTACGCAACCTTCACCGATGACATCCCAGTGGTAGGAGGCAACGTCAAGCTGGGGCTGTTCGCGGATGACGCGGCCTTTTACACCGCATCCGTCAGCCCCGCCCATGCCGTCAGGAAGATACAGACCCAGTTAGACGCCCTACCAAGATGGCTTGAGGACTAGAGGCTTACTGTCAACGTCACCAAGACTCAGGCCTTCATGACCGGAAGAAAACAGACTTCACCTCCACTCCGCATGTTTGGTCAAGACGTGGAATGGAAGCACACGGTGAGGTACCTGGGTGTCACCATAGACCGGGGCCTCACCATGAAGCAGCACGTGGCGGAAGTGGTTTCAAGAACTAGACCAGCGTGAACTACGCTGAGACCAGTCCTAAGGAGCAACCTGCCGATCCGCACGAAGCTGGGGATCCACAAAACGTATGTGAGATCCAGGCTCACATACGCGGCGCCGGTGTGGTACGCCCTAGTGGCTACCACAAATCGAAACAAAATGAGAGCCCAAGAAAACCTGGCACTGAGACACATTACAGATTGCCCACGCTTTGTGCGGAATCACCATATACAGAGGGCACTGAAATGGAAACCCTTAGACGCCTAGATCAGCAGACTGGCCAGCACAATGTTCCGGAAAGCTGATGAATCCCGCCACGAGCTGCTACGAGCTGCAGATGCAGCGAAACCACCACCACCACCAACAGTGGGAAATAAGAAGAGGAGATAAAGCTCCACCCGGGCCTCGAGGAGTCATGGAACATCACGAAGGACCAATCAACTAAGAAACCGCCGTCGCAACCACGCGTCACCAGAAAGACCAGCCTGTAGTAACGGGCCGCGAGCCGCGACAGAAGTAGCCTAAGTGTACATAGTACAGATAAGGCCCTCCCCCCACACTCCCAAGAAGTGGGAGTGTGAGAGATGAGCAAGGATACTCCTATAATGATCAATAATTATCCTTTGACGCGCCGACAAGTACCGACACGTCTCTCAAACCGATACCGAGCTCACAGAAAGCATACAAGAGGGGCACCGACAATAAGGTCCCTTTTTCACTAAACTTTAAGGGCTGTTCTAAGTCTTAAAAAATCGATTTAAAAAGTTGTGTCTTTGTCAGATTAAATTTTAGACCCTGCTTATTAATATAGAGTAAAAAAAGAAAAATTGTTTTTTTTCGACATTTTACTTTAAACGCGATTATCTCGGTAACTAGAACCGACAATAAGGTCCCTTTCCCCAGATAACGCCACAATTAAAATAACTAACGTGAGTTATCATCAAGACAGTAAAACAACAGTATCGCATACGTCGCTAATTTAGTAGGCAATTCGTCAGCGTTTTCTTTTCGTTACTGTTATCTCATCAAATATTGTTGCAGATGATATTTAAGGTCATGTTAATGATTTGACATTTCATTAATCCAAGACACCCCGGAGTCTAATTCTAGTTTGATCGCAGTTATAGCGTGTTGTTCATCCGTTGCTGCGTGTTTCTAATGCTCGGAGATTTGCCCGAGTATCATTCTATAACTCGAATAACATTCATAGAGCTCACGGACTGTATGTTCTAAGTCCATTCGCTGTTAGACAATAGACTGACTCACCGTCGCGTGTACATGGGGATGGGAGTAGAGTTGCATTCTGCGGGCGTCGACGTAGGCGAGATCATTCATGACGTAGGCCGGGTAGGGATTCAGGGCGACATCGTCGCAACCGTCGTTTAGCTCCTCCCCATCCGTCGTGCGGGCCACTGTCATAAAAAACATGGTCAATTTAACCTGCGGTGGTTTTATTACGCGTTTTGTATTCGGGTGACAGTGCCAAAAATTACGACTATGAGGCCTTATTCCTTTTAAAATGTCAACCAACTTTTTGAAGTGGATACTACTTTTCCCCGAGACCCCGGGTTCTAGGTAGTAACATAGCTATATTCCATGCTTTCATTGCGTGTTGTCGAAAATAAGTTGAAACAAACTAATTTTCCGCGTGAATTTTGTCAATTTTGAGTAGTTTTTGAAACGAAAATTATCAATAAAAAATACAAAGTGTAGGTTTCAAATATATACCAATAAATTCCAATAGCCCTGTTCTAGGTAGTAACATCGATAATATGTTAAGAAACGTGTTATGTAGATCATAGATAAACATGTTGAAAACAATCAGCATTTTAAAAGGAATAAGGGCTCTTAATAATATCTAATAATAATAATCAATTAATCAGTTAGCGTATCTAAATATTCGCTATTCGCTATTCAGTCTTCATGTAATCATGACGGCGGTGGTGGAGTAGAACTACCCCCTGCCACCAGACCGGACTGGTGAATCGTATGAAATGCCGAGAGATTTTAATAGCATTAGGTGTCAATTTCATTCGAATATCAGCAATTGGTCAACTACCTACTTACTTGTTGATTCGTGTGATTAGAAATATGCCAGTCATGCAATCTCAAGGAAGTTTTGCTACCCACCATATACCCTGGGCCCACTGTCCCTTTATCCTATCTCTACACTACTCGCTAAGTTGATCAAAGTTGGGCGATTATGAGAGTGTGCTTCGCTCCGGAATCTCTGTAGAGCCTAGGGTTAAGCTCGTCGTCTCGTCAGTTGACTTCACAATAATCAAAAGACAAGCTGGTTATTGCTTTGTTTTTAATGCTTGGGGGGGGGGGGGGAGCTGAGCTTTAACGCCCCCGAGCCTCCGCTCTAAAAGACAGACGCATAAAAATCAACAAAAATACCTATTACTGGATTATAAATGGAAACGTTTACGCCGGCACATCTCTACACGTGGCTGTTTTTTAAGCGACCGAGACAGATATAAAGTGCGATTATACATTATTATGTTGTTTTGAATACTTATTGAACTTTAGCAAAGTTAATTGGCGTGGTTGGAGAGTAGGTAATTATTGCTGGGTTGCCTTTGCTAAAATAGTCGAGAACTTTAACGGAATAATATAGTTACAGTTACAGCGTGGGGAGTCGTCCAACAAGATGGACCGACGACCTGGTTAGCGCGCCCGATCGATGGCTGTGGAGAACTCAGGGGGAGGCCTATGACCAGTAGTGGACGTCTATAGGCTGATATTTACACAGAAACGATGCCATGCAACAAGTTTTCCACTCGTAATTATTTATTTAGGTCATAATATATCTTTGACCGAGTTTTCGTTATGCAATGATTAAAAATTTAGCACATGTTCTGTTATTTGTGTATAAGTCAGCGTATGGTACGTATGTATTGAAGTCAGCAAAAATATAGCTAAGCGTACATGTCAATATTAATGGCTAGTGATTTTTATAACTTAACTATACAGAAGAAGGTGTAAATGTTTCCTGAAAAATTTATCCCTCTCCATAGAAAAATGATTTTCAATTCAATTTGAGTCTTTTATTAGTACAGATGTATGGCAATCCGATGAGAATTTTCAAATAAACAAAAAATATATATATTTTATTTATCCAAATATCATAAACCCTCCATGATGCGTTCAAGAACCGCACATTAGTACCACCATAAAAATAGACTGTTTTGTTAGAACAAATTTCTTATCTGTTAAAATGTTGTTATTGTTAAATAATAACATCGATTTCGATAATATTATTTCATTCAAATTTCGAACATCTCTGAAAAAAAAAGAAATTGATTTGACCTTTATTCTAATATTAGTCGAGATGACGTTTAGTTCGAAATGAATTGTCAATTTTCAATCAAATTTGACTAATGTCGCACGTAAGTAAGATATCGACCGATATGATAGTTGGGGCCGACTCTAGTTCTAATTCTAATTTTAAAATATGGCTTCCATCAAAGTTAATGATGATTTCGCCAATTTCGAGTTTGCTCGTAGAGCATGCCGTTGTTCGGTGAGGTTTTGCTTTTTGTAAAGTGATAGCGATTTACAAAAAACCACGCGGACTATCGGGCCTTGACCCAGGAAGGGCTATGAACGCTTCAAGTTGAATTCTTCATTAGCTATTCACTCATACGTTAGATCACTGCACAATACGCTATCAATACTACACATTGAATAACAAAAATGAATAAATAACGAACAACAAAACTTAAACGCATGCGGCCATCTTAAGTCACGAACCGGAAGTCCCGACTCTAGTTAGTCTCTGAATTAAAAAAAACTAACACAGCTGCCAGAAAACTTCATTACCGCCATTATCGGGTAATATTTTGTCATAAATGTGCGACTCCTGAATGCATCATGGAGGCTTATGATATTTATTGTGGCCTCGTTAAATATTTTTTTTTTTGGGAAACCATATACCTATTTAGTACCTACAGGACTTAATTTTACATGGATCGGGGCGTTTGTCGTTGTCAATTTTCTAGTTATTTGAATTAAAAAAATTAGGTTATTCCGACTCAGAATCCTGATCACAATTGCATCTAGGTAAGTAGTGTAAAAAATTGTGTAAATTTTTTGGACTTAATGGAAAATAATAAATATATATGAACACAGTTAGCACACCTTTTATCTCCTAGAATCAATAGTGCTCCAGATTCCGATTCGGAATAACCAAAATTTTCTCCAAATGAAAAAACACGGATATCAAATATCAACATTGTTTCATGGAAACGTCCAATTGCGTTTTATATCTTGGCATAAAAACGACATGCATAAATACAACTTACTTTTCACCATAACGATTACATAAATAAAATACGCTGTTTCTGAGGTGCCTCTAACCTCAGAAACATCAATTTAACCGACAGGAGCTTTGACGTTATGTCCAATATAGTTACAGAAGCCTTTTAAATAGTACATTACTACATAGGCCGGGAAAAAGGGAATTACCTGCCGAGTAGGTAGCCGAGCAAAGCGGGGCCGGCTAAGGGATACGAGACTGACACTCCTTTTGCACACTAAATTATGTAACTACGTATAGTGCTTTTCTTAATTATGACGCGAATGAAAAAAAAATCGAACAATGGAATCAAATCACAACAAAAAAAGATACTACAAAATGTAAACTTTAATGTGGTCGTGCGAATATTCTTAAATGTCTTCCAGACCCCGGTATTCCATCTAACCAGATAAGATAACCAAATGCCTGATTTTTTTTATCGTAACGCGCGTCCTCTGCAATTTAAGAATCGTCGTCTACAGGGCCCCAAAATCTTTTCACGCGACGTTTTTAAAACGTGCAGTGAACACGCGTCGTCAGGTCGTTTAGAAGCCCAGCCCGTCTAACACAACTATGGTTCGCGATTCATGTCGCGCGACAGCATCACCCGTCGCTCTTTCACAGTGCTGTACAGAAAAAGATAGGTAGTATATCTCGCGCGAGAAATAACCGCGTGACAAAGTTTTGTGCTAGAGGTGCAGTAGGCCCAAATCGAGCGACAAGCGAAAGGTAGCTAGTTGCGCTGGCCTTGTAAGTCCTAAGATTAATTTTAAATTATTGATTTTCGAATCTATTTAACCCCTGGCATGCGATATCAAAAATGTACGTATTATAGGTATACGATACGATACGATACGAGAGGGTAACATGCTCGGTGACAGCTAGTACAGGCGTTCCGTGGTTTAACAACACTTTATTGGACAGTACCGTAAGCGACAGTGTTCCCAAAATCGGGGTTTAAAACTTAATGTCAATTTGTACTATCTCAAATAGGGGCTATCACGGCTGATGAACTGTTTTTACAAGAAGGATTCGGTGCATAAATGCAAATAGTTATGTACGTATGTTTGTTTATCGGTTCCTCCCGCTTTGACGCAGAATTGGGAGCACTGGATCGCTGTGATTTTTTCAGAGTAAATATCATCCGCAGATTGATATAGGCTGCTGTATGACGTAATATTGATCGTTCTCGAATAATTAAAACTGGACTGTGGGTGATTATTTACGCGTTTTAACCGCCCGGTTCTTTTGGCCGCATGGTTGATGATTGCTTTAACTATGGCGCCATTTTCGAGATTTTTACAATTCTTAGCAAAATTATGTTGATTGCCTTTATGTATTGGCTAAAAGCCAATATTCCAGAGAAATCAGACTTTAGGTTAACCTATTGACCGCCAAGCGGTCTAGCAATTTACCGTGCCACTGACGCCAGAGTAAAAAAAAAGATGTGCCCCAAAATCAACAGGGATTGAAAAATACTTGTAGCGGTTAGAATTACAAAGTTTTTGGACATTGTAATTTGGACGGCTGTGGCCGACGTGGCGTGTCAGGGGCACGATTTTTTGTTGACGGCCACAGCCGACTGTGGCGCTCAAAAGGTTAAAATCCTTTGGGGGCTTCGCACTTTTATGCAAAAATTACCGAAAAGAAAAATACGGTAAAATTGTGTTTAATAGGTGTTTTATTCGGTGATGCGAAATGGCTTTTTACCAAATTTTATTATAAACTTTATAGGAATAGGTAATTGTTCAAAATCCAATTCAAATATTTACGAAAAAACCCTTTGTATTACAAAACAACATTTTAACCATAACAAAAGAGTAGGTAAGTACACGTAGAACTATTGTCAATTGCATTGCAATTGAATTAGGTATCTCATAAAAGTAAAGTATACTTCAGATGTTTTTTTCGTGGTGTTGCTAGTATGGAATGTGAGTAATGTACGAGCGATTTTACGTTTATTCATGTAACTTGCGTTTTTAACCCCGCTGCAAAAGAAACTTCGAAAATCTGACACCTATTTGCTTTTATTAATTATTCTGTAATTAATTAACATCATATCGTTAGTGGGTCAAAAAAATAAAGTAACGACTATAAGTAAGTAAGTATATGCATTACTATTTAGTTTATCTCTTTGGTTAAGAAAAGTCCGTCGCGTTTGTTTACGCCTCTTTGAGAGTTGGGCGTTTTCAAAAATAGTTGATTAAAAAGAAATTGGTTATTCCGACTCAGAATTTTGAGCACTATTGATTCCTACTAGTAAGAGAAAACATATGTGAAAGTTTTTCGATTCCACTTATTCTCCTTTTTTAAGCACATTTCTATGCGAGTAACATAATTGTAAATTAAAAACTTTGTATGAACATTCTAGGACACTTATCTTCTACTGGAATCAAATGTGCTCAGGATTCTGAGTCAGAATAACCTATATATCTGTAAATGCAAAAAAATACAAGAAAACAAACAACAATTATCGACTACGCTCAAGTATCAAAGGCGAAAACGACTTATTTTATAAATGTGCCGGACTTTTTCTTAATCAATAGACATAAATTATTAAATAGTAACGTTTGACACTGTCCTTACTTGTTTTATTGATTGTAAGTACCTACTTTAACATATCAGTACATAAGGCAACAAATTATACGGAATCAACATAAAACAAAAGTTAGTTACAGTGAAGTTTGACTTCTAACAGTACGTTAAGATTTTGATTGGAGTATTGTATTTTATATCTTATAATCAGATTAAGCTTTTACGACTACCGTTACTAACATTTGTTTACCAAAACACAGTTGTAAGTCTAAGCAATAAACGACTATTTTACAGTGCGTAAATCTTAGTTAACAAGCTATAAAATTTTACCGCCCACCAAAAGTCCGACTGCCTACTAATCTACTACTATATTACTCACCCACTTTTTATAAATTTAGTTTCTGCTGCTCAACAGTCCGTGAAAGTTCCCAACATCCTTGTTCACAGATTCGAAAGTTTATTAAACAGTTCACAGTTTTAACGTAATTTTTTCAATAAGATTTTTTATCGCGATAGTATTGGGCGGGCGGTCGCGCCACTCGATGCGCGCTATACGACTGTACCGGCTATGGGCGACCGACGAACTGACTACGACTGCGGATTCGGAGTACGCGCGACGTCCAAATCTCAACGACTCACTGAAAGCTGAAAATTATGTCATAACTTTATAAAAAAAGTCTAACTTTGAAACTTTACATCGATATCGTACGTAAGGATCGCGTAATGGTAATTATTCGTCACGAAAATCGTAAGTTTTCGTAAGGAAAATGAAATCTTGTACGGTCATCGGAGGGGCAAGACGCTGTCCCATTGGCTGAACTAAACCGCGCGACGCCAATGGCGTAAGAAGGAGGAGCCTTACAACCGCTTTGAAATTCGGCGAGGAAAGGGTCCTCCCTAATTTTCGTCTTTTTGGCTTAGAACATTATAAAAAAATTATGCCTACCTTCCCAGGCCTTACGTCGTCAATAGGAATAAGAATAGACTTAATTACTAGGGATGGGACTTTTAGTAGGATACCTTAGTTTTATAATCCGCGGAGTCGCTAATTGTAAAAACTTTAAAGTAAATGTCTAAACATAATATATAGTAGAGTAGTAAAGTCAACTCATTTTAAGACAGCACAGAGGTAATTAATTACAAAGGTTAAAAAAATAACACCCGTAAATGATAACTTTTAAAACAAAAATTACTTCAAAGCTAAACGTAATATTATTTGTAGGTATATATTTATGTATATCTTTATATATATTCATTTAAGTATGTGTATGTATGACTTATACTTTATGTTATTTATGTTGCTGATTTTTTTATCTCACCACCTACTCTTTCATTGTTTATTTTTGCTTATTCTTCTACCCAATGGTTGTCTGGAAGAGATCGCTCTTTAGCGATAAGACCGCCTATTGTCTACCATTTATAAATTAAGGTGCCAATTGTAAAAAAAATCTTGTTGATGTGCAATAAAGAATTGTTGTATTGTATTGTATTGTAATATCTTTGCCGCCCGTACCCGTAATATCAAGATGGAGAAAATTTTAAAGTCGTCCTTAATGTGGGGGTGATGGAACAGCATAAATCATTATGTCTAATTTAAAGTCATTTATATTTTGGTTTTGACTTACTTTAAAAAAATTGCAATTAGCGATTCCGTGGATTTTATAACCACGAAAAGTCTAAGCCTATTAATTACTTTCCCAATTATTAAACATCAGTACTAAATCCTATTCTAAAAATGTAGTAACGATAGTGGTTTGTGCCATTTGCATCTTAAACTACAGGTAAAAAACCCTTAAAGTCAAAATAAATAAGAAACCCAGGTTCAAACCTCGGTGACGTTAAAAATAGTCGAAAAATCTGTTTAAATAAAAAATACAAAAATATAGGCTATAGGTACCTACATCGTGAAATGAAGGGTTGAAAGGGTGGATGTGCATTCACATTATACACCAGGGGAAAAATTACAGAAAGTTAGTCATTAAGTAATGCAGGGCCCCCAAACTAGGCTGTGCCGGTATCTCGGGGTTCTATTTGTTTTAATTAATAATAATAAACCTTAATTAAAACGACAACGAAAATAAAATTCGGAAGTGAAATTCTTCTTGAATAAGTTTTGTAATCACAGTACTTAATCAGTAATCACAAATATAAAGGCAAATATAATATGTTTGTGAATATGTTTGTATGATCGTTACTTCTTCACGCTCAAACGGCTGGACTAAAAAGTATTTAATATTAACGCGGTTCAGATAAATATGAGTTTGGTAAGTAGGTATATGTATATTGTATGGTTTGGTGCAGGTAATTATACCTAAGAAGATTCGTTAACACGAATTTTTCCATACACTGTTATCCGAATTCGGAATCTGGAAGGTCCGTGTTACCCTGTAACATGGATATAAGGGAACCCATAGTTAAAACAATGAGCGTACAAGTAAATCACATCTAATTAACCATTTACTGGTTATTTGTATAGAATCTTTTTTTTTATCGATTCGTATTTTTTATGTGGTAATACCACATTTTTATTTTTATAAATAATGACACAAAGGTAAATTAAGAAAGAAAAATTGAATGCGATCTACTACAATCCCGCTTCGATTGTAGTAGATCGCATTCAATTTTTCTTTCTTAATTTACCTTTGTGTCATTATTTATACATTTACTGGTTATTAGCAATATATGGGTTCGAATCCCGGCCAGGGCAAATATTTGTGTGATGATCTCGAATATTTGTGGGTCATGGTTGTTCTATGTATTTAAGTATATACCTATTCATCTATATAAGTACGTATATGACGTATATCGTCGTCTAGTACCCATAACACAAGCCTTCTTGAGCTTAATTTGGGACTAGATCGATTTGTGTGAGGTTGTACGATATGTATTTATTTATTATTTATTTATTTATATGTACCCTTATTAATTTTACTTAGTTATTTTTTTGCTCATCATTGGTAAACCTTCCAAGTTAAATTGACTACTACTTTCGGAGTAGGTATACGAGTATACTTAGCATTAAGATACCTATAAACTTAACGACGAACAGCAGCGGCAAGACGTCTTACATCAAACGACGTAGTACATTTATTAATTCTTCGTTTGCTGGAACCGTGGGGGTCAATGGTTGTGCGACTCTTAGTAATTAGTGTTAATGCATTAGAAATCAAAGCTCGTTAATAAAACACCTTATATTTGTGTATAACCTGAGAGCTGTGTAGCTAAATGTAAAAATAAAACATCGATGTTATTTTGAAAAATCACGAATCTTTATTTATATACCCTGGCAAGATAATTAAGTGTCGGGCAATATTAACAGCGTTGGCGATCTGATCCCGTTCATTTATACAAAATTATAAACTAGAATTCATCTAGCAGACCTTCAGTAACGTATTTTACATGAAATGCTTTTGGTGGGATCTCAAAATTGAAAAATTTATAATACAAGTAAAAACACACACATTTATATACTTTTTTACAGCAATTAACTACCAGAAGGCTCAAATATACCTATTTAAATTATACATTGGTTACTCACATCACATCACTTAAATTCGCGGCTAGCGAAGGCGACATACCCGTTTTAATTGTCACTTATTTCATCCAGTACAGAGTACACCACAGCATCACATCACAAAACATGGTCCCCTGATCAACTACTGTTGTAGGCGTTGTAGTATATGCACAGTAAGCTGCCGTGCTATTAAGATGGCTCCACTCCATGGGCGTCGCCAAGGTAGAGCAGCCAATAATATGTCCAGTCACTCGACTTGTCTGATTGATCACTCTTGCACATCGAAATTCAAATAAATTCATAAGTAATCATTCCAATCTTCACAAAATGCTTGTAATATGCAAGGGAGAGTTGAGCTAGGCTAGAGGAAGATCGCCAGTGTGTCGGCTACGGTCAGTAAAGCTCACGGAACGGAAAGTGACTCTACGAAACGAGTGGTGACGTGTCTCACACTGGCAGGTAACACTTTGAAGAGACTGAGTGTACCGAAGAAAAAAAACTGGTCCATAAAACGTAAGTGCTTAAAAATAGATCTACTCTATAGAGTAGTCACTATAGTGACTCTGTAAAATGAAGACTTCGCGAGTTTATTACGAAAAACTTTTTTTTTACTAGCCTATAATTGTGTCCCACTGCTGGGCAAAGGCCTCCCCTCTCTTGCGCCACTCGTCTCCATTGGCTGCATGCTCTCTCCACTCGTTACTAAATGCATCCAGGTCATCCCGCCATCTTCTTTTCGGTCTGCCTCTGCTCCGGTAACCTTGCGGTGTCCAGTCGGTTAATTGTATTATACTTAGTTTATTTAGAGTAAAGATTAAAAGATTATTAAAGATTATTTAAAGATTAAAGATTATTTATTAAGCATAATACATGAATACTGTAAACAATTTGTTCGTAAGCAGCTGCAAGGTAAGGTTTTACACTTACGTATTCCTTCTGCGTTGCTATTTAGTTTAAGTTTTCTCTTTTACTTTGCTTTGCCTTTTTCTTGTCTCTGAATAAAATATTTCTAAAATCGACATAAAATAATCTGTATACTTATAGAACCTACTAACATAATTTCATGATAATCGGTTGAGAAATGCGACCGGTAGGCCGATGCAGCCGGAAATCTGGATAACTGGACATCCGACCATCCAAACATCCGGATATACGAAGGAATGTTTGGCCAAGTTGTAACGGAGATGCTTCGCTCGCTCAGTTGATGAACCTTTGTGATTTTAACGTAGGGGCAGTCTCGCCTCGAGTCTTTACTCGACGCGTCGAGTGGATCTTCGGCTCGTGGCAACATCTCACGATCGCGTGACTCGTGCTTTTCCGCACTTGCATCAAAACGTATTGAATGATTGTCTTTCGAACGTCATTGCTAACGAAAAATTTCGCCCTCGCTGAGCTCGCGTTTTCATCTGGCTTTATTTTGACCCTGCCTCTCGAAAGATTTCGCGCTCGCTATGCTCGCGTTTTTATTTCACTGTATCATGTAAACGGCCCTTCCAAAAATTTCCCTTCCCTTCCAAAAACCTATAAACCGAAATACACTTTCTTCTGGCTTTATTTTGACCCTGCCTCTCGAAAGATTTCGCGCTCGCTATGCTCGCGTTTTTATTTCACTGTATCATGTAAACGGCCCTTCCAAAAATTTCCCTTCCCTTCCAAAAACCTATAAACCGAAATACACTTTCTATAGGCTGTACCATAATTCCTTTTCCTCACTCTGCATTTATATCAACTTTTAATTCGAACTGGAAAACGCACCCATCAACAATGTGTACAGATCATTTTGTGCGGATGTGGATAGCGCCATATCGGTCATCGTGAAGATTCTTGGAGAAGGCTTTTGACCAGCAGTGGAGGACATTCAGGTAAAATGATGAGTATTAGGCGTTTATGCATTTACCATGAGTTAACGTGACCGTGCTCGCTAGAGACAGCGTACCTAAACGTCTTGTATGGTGAATAGTACAGTGCCCCTAAGCGGTTACTTTGTAGAACTGATTCTCCATACAACTCGTTCACGCAGATGCTAGCGATTACAGTCACTGTAAACTCATGGTATGGTTACCGAACACCGTTGTGAGGTTGCCTTTTAAGTGTATATAATATTATTATGAATATGTTTGCCCTTAGTCTTTATATGAGGGAAAAAATAAAACAAAACATATTCATACCAGGTGTTGCCTGTAATAGGAGCATTAAATTAAAATATAGATTCTACTCTTCAAATTGAACAACATTTGTTCAGCAACTTTAAAAAAAAGTCAGTTTTCAGAATTTTATTAAATTGTATTTTTAATGTACGTCGTCCAACATTGACATTCCCTGAACATTTGACATAGCTGTCACTCTACTAATATCGGACATTTCGCAATACATTGCTTCTTTGTCTAAACATTATTCTACAAAATATCATTTAATACTTACACGTTATTTTCAGACGTTGCTTAACTAATGTTGTCCAGTTTCAAGCGAAGAATCTACGTTTTAATTTATTGCTCCTATTACAGGAAACACTCTACTAATATCGGACATTTAGCAATACATTGCTTCTTTGTCTAAACATTATTCTACAAAATATCATTTAATACACGTTATTTTCAGAAGTTGCTTAACTAATGTTGTCCAGTTTCAAGCGAAGAATCTACGTTTTAATTTATTGCTCCTATTACAGGAAACACTCTACTAATATCGGACATTTAGCAATACATTGCTTCTTTGTCTAAACATTATTCTACAAAATATCATTTAATACACGTTATTTTCAGAAGTTGCTTAACTAATGTTGTCCAGTTTCAAGCGAAGAATCTACGTTTTAATTTATTGCTCCTATTACAGGAAACACCCGGTATAATCCTTCATATTTTACATTAATTGGTAGTGTTTGGTTGTGTTAATTATATCTTAATACGAATTCTGACACTAGGAACTATCTTCTGAATTATGATCTCAAAACTAATCGGGTCCGTATGATATACCTCCCTACTCTTGGTAGGTACCTACTTTAACCCTTAAATTGACAACGGTAGCTACAGTGTACACGCACTTATGAAAAATACTGACATCGGTACAGGATAATATTCAAGCAACTAATAACAAAAATCAGCAACATAATTTACTGTGATTGGCAGAAAAAATAATTTATACTAGCAACACCTTTAGAAACTTGTCAATGTCAAAATGAGATCGACGCGGAAAGACTTGTCGCCACCTCGGGTAAGTTTTAATAACATTTTGCTATATTTTATTATGTAAGGAATGCATTTTGTGTATTTATATTTATTCTGATAATCCAAGGAATGGAATCAAGTAGTTTTTTGTATGTACTTTACGGAATTAAAATATTAAAGGCTTATAAATCATTATGTACACTGTGGCTACCGTTGCCAATTGAACAATAAGTTTACCTCAATAGTAAACGGTAACCACAGTGTACATTGCCCATTTCATAGCAATGGTTTTTTTTTTTTATTTATGGGATGCATTTATTGTCTTTTTTGTATTTTTTGTGTTTTGTTATATCGTATTCTTGTTTGGTACTCCTGGCTTTGGTACCAACATTAAATGCATGTTCGGATCGGGTCTGCTTCTGAAGATGAACCTAACTTTCCGCAACCACCTGCTTTGTGAAAAAAAGAAACTGCTTTCGTCAATTTCACACAAAATAATGTTTTTTTTTTTTTTTTTATAAATGGCTTATTAATAATTATAAAAAACGGTTTAAACTCACGTAAAAATTGTCAGGAACGGCCCGACATGTTTCGAACTCATTTGGAGCTCTTCATCAGGCGTAGCTATCCGTGCTAAGAGCTCCAAATGAGTTCGAAACATGTCGGGCCGTTCCTGACAATTTTTACGTGAATTTAAACCGTTTTTTATAATTATTAAAGATGTCTCACGATAGTTTTATATAACAAATTGCTTATTTCTTCATAACTTGTTTTTCATTAATCCTTTGGCAACGTTAACCGCAGTGTACACTTTCAAAGAGGTCATTGCTATTGATAGATTGGCAGTGTACTTTGTGGTGTACATAGTTTTTCCAAAAAACGGAAAACTCTAGATTTTTTTAAATATTTTTCTAAGGTCTCTGATACGATAATAAAGTTTGTCAAATATATATAAAACCATATTTTCAAATTTTTATGTCTTGCCAATTTATTATCAGTATATTATCACACTAAAATTCTCATAATGGCTCTCGATCTGCTTTTTCTACAAACTTAAAAATAAGAGGTTCTTAATTTGATTGTATGATTTTTTTTATTGTATGATGACCGATCATCCCGCCAAGTATGACTCGGCTTTGATTGATTCTTTTTTTGTTTGGTAGAGCATACTTCATAGGTGGTCCCATATAAATTTTATCGAAAAAGATATAGCGGTTTTTGAGAAAATTTACAAAAAACAAAATATATAAATAAATAAATAAATAAATAAATAAATATCGGACAGCCTCACACAATATATCAATCTAGTCCCACAGTAAGCTCTATGGTGTTATGGACATTAGACGACGAAAAACATACTTATATAGATAAATACCCAGTCCATGACCCAGGCAAAAATATTCGAGTATAAAAATACTCGTTTTGCTCACTGAAGTCGGTTATTTTTTGTGAAGAAATGATTATAAACCGAGGTTTTGTGTAAGGTGGTTTTCATACTGTTACGCGGTACGTATGAACATCGCGAAGCGTTCAACATTGTATGCAGTGAAGGCACAGTGCAGATATCTCCATTTGTATATTAAAACACGTCCGGTACAACGTACAACACACTGCAGTCTTCGACCGCCACGCATATTTTTTTTCATAGCCACGTAAATACGTATCGTAATAAGTATTATATGTGATCCATCACTAACTCCTACACAAGTCGTAGGTAATGTAACTACGAGTTATTGTTTTTGTGAAGTCGTTAAATAAAACATCGCATCTGCTTAAAATATGTTTCTGGACTTCTGCAGTTGGCTGTGTCGCTGCAACCACCGATCCCCTTGAACCTGAAAACAAAATAAATACTGCTAATTACTACGATGCTACTTCTAACTTAAAAGGTTTAACGTAAACATATGTGGCGCTAATTGAAACCATTTAAGTTTTGTGTAAAGTACCTATACAAAATATTGTTTTCAGCATCATATAGGGCACAAGTATAGACCTGTAGGGTTATACTACGTAGGAAATCGAATCACGATCGCAATCCGCATTTATTTTAATATTGCTCGTTGACAATGAATTATCTTTACAATTATTAAAGTAAAAAATCTACACTTAACCATTTATCTGTTACATACATCGTTTGCTAAATTAAAATGAGGGATAGAATAGAATGGGTCATTTGCTACCTCCTACGGCCCCTAAAAAAATCTTAGGCCCGTGGTTTTTTTTATGAAATTGATTTAAATTTGTTGTAATATCCTAGAGAACGCCTCGTTTAAACTTAAATTACAAAAAAGTTTCAGTGCCTAGACCTGAAATTTTGATTTTATTGCAAGGTGTATAATATTGTACGGTTCCAAATCTCATCAAAAATCAAAATTACCAACAAGTCGGCTCTAGTTATTTTTTATTTTATTTAATAATATAAATTCTGATAGAAACTTACAATTTTACAACTTGCAATAAAATAAAAAAATCAGGTCTAGGCACTGAATTTTTTTGTAATTCAGGTTTAAACGAGTCGTTCTCTAATCTTATTCAAAATTATTAAAATAAATGTCATAAAAAAATCCGTGGGCCTAAGAAAAATATTTAGGGGCCGTAGGAGGTAGCAAATGACCCTTTCTATCCCCCATTTTATATTCGGTAAACGAAAAAAAAACAATACTGTAAATGTTTCTAAAATACTGTTTATTTTCCTTCTCAGACCTAAATATACGAGGGTTGTTTGATAAATACCCGTGTTTAGAAAAAAACAACAAAGGTTTGTATACGTGTATATTTATTTTTCTACATAGTCACCTTCCAACTCTATACACTTGTTCCAACGGTGTTCTAGCTTTAATAAGCCGTCTAAAAAATTAGATTTCGGAAAGTCGTGAAAATAGGCCTCCGTGGCGGCAATGACCTCTTCATTGGACGAAAATTTCATTCCACCGAGCCATATTTTTAAATTTGGGAATAGGAAGAAGTCACCGGAGCCAGGTCTGGGGCAGCAATTCATAATGTAATTGCTTTAATTTGGAGTCTGCGATTCTTGAGGAGTGAGCTGGTGCATTATCATGATGAAAGAGAACTTTTTTCTTATTTAGATGTGGTCTCTTTTTTTTCAAAATGGTATCAAATTCTTGCAATAAATAAGCGTAATATTTCCTTTTTGTAAATAATCAGCAGGTATGGATGATTCCCTGCGAGTCCCAAAAAACAGTCGGCATGACCTTTCCGGCCGATGGAACGGTCTTCGCCTTCTTCAAAATCCACTGTTTAGACTGTTCTTTACTTTCTGGGGTATAGTGGTGTATCCACGTTTCATCAACAGTCACAAAACGCCGAAGGAACTAACCCGGACTACTTTTGTACTTATCTAAACAGTGCCTTGAAATTTGCTTCCGGGTGAGCTTTTGTTCCTCGGTGAGAAAACGCGGCCGCACCCACCTCGCCGAAACCTTCTTCATGCCTAATTTGTGTTCTAAAAAGTGCTGCACGCGTTCAATCGAAACATTTACAATGTCGACAATTTCTCTAAGTTTTATTCGGCGATCGCTTAATACAATATTCTCAATTTTTTTACCATATCACCTGTGGTCACCTCAACAGGACGTCCTGGACGATCTTCATCAAAGATGGACGTTCTGCCTCGTTTAAATTCATTGTATCTTTAGTTCTTGTAAAAAAAGTGTGCAACCCTATATCGCATTGTTTTTGTTTGTCGTTGTTGAATTCGTTGATCGACGAATCGTCGATGTGACCGTTCGTGTCGATAAAAACTGTAGACACAAAAAAGTCAGAAATCTGTGGTATTTTTTTTTATCAAAAGCAATTCCACAATAAGATGTACTAAGTATCCGTCTCCGAGTCCAGTGTGAGTCTAGGAATACCAACATAAGCAGAGCTATTTAGCCTCCTGAGACCCAGAGTTATTTTTGTGTTTTCTTTGAAATTGAAGAAATTCATAGTTTTGGCCTAGGCCGGACAAAAGCTTTTTTCTGAGTTCACAAAGTAAACGTCTCCCCAACTATTTTCTTGTAATAAAGATTGTATGAATGAAGCATTATTATATAAATTTCCCGCCAATCGATATTCTCACATTTCTCACAAACTTTCAATTTACTTTTCTAAAATGTTTAGTATTGCTAGTTGTAAAAAAAACCTATATGTCTATGTTTATTAGGTAAATCTCGCACGTTCAGATTTCCATTAAAACATCCCAATATTTTATCATCCTTTTATTTTTATTGTAGAATCAAAGCCTATTATTTATTTGTTAAAATACTATCCAGATTTCTACAGTTAATATGAGTTTAATCCTATTAAAATCTGCAAACTGTATTCGTGTCACCGCCTTTATTTTAAGCATAGACAGTAGAGTAAGGTAACCACCTGACCTGACTGACAGTGACATCTGTCACATTGTTACAGAGAATGTTTGCACTGTGTTTGCACGCGCTCTCACTTGAAACAGAAACACCGACGACGGCCGGTGCAAGTCTCATACAATACATATTTTACTTAACAATTAATTAAAACATTACTCTTAGTGAATCATCTATATAGAGTTGCGAGGTTAGTTGCTACATAACAACCGCTGTTGTTAAATAAACTTTTTTTACATTGGACACGCCGTCTAGCTTCTTTTTCTCAGAAAACCATCTCAGATTTGCATGCCTTTACCTTGTCCTTGGTGGTTTGTTTGTGCTATAACCTCTGAATGCGATTTGAATCTCGTTCCATACATTTGAATATTTGTGTGTGAAATAAGCGTCTGTTTCAGTTCAAATGCTGACATCAAACATGAAAGTTAACAAAAAGTTGTTACCTATAAAAGGACATTATTTTCTGTTCAATGCAGGTGAGTAATTTGTTAATTATAACTTTCTAATATTCTCTGATTAGTTGTCTTTAGTACTTTTAGATTTTATGTTTACTTAAAGATTTTATGAATTCAAACTGCTACAGTGCCCTTATTTAAATCCATAAAATAAGTTCTTGAGGCAAAACCAGTGAATGAAAAACTTTTCTTAAAAACGGTAACAAAATTGCAATATCTTGCTTATAATTACCCAATTTTGTATTCAGTAAAATATATCAATAACAATTGTAGGTTTGTTACCAGCAAAAGGACACACCACAAAATGTTGAAGCATTGGTGTTTACCGCAAATCTATTTCTTTTTTCTTGTCATCAATTAAATCAAAAGTAAAAAAAGATATATGTACACCAAAAGCGTAAATCTTAATTTGAACTTCTGTAATCAACATAGTTTCAAAATAAATTATGATAACTAAATTAATGAATTGTGTTTAATGGTACACAAGTAAAAACAATTTAAAAATTTCACTACCTATTGAATTCAATTGTAATGTGAATATTTAGTGACAAAAGTAATTCAGTATATGTAGTGTCACAAGTCTGGCACTTTCCTCCCACATTTTCTCTCTCAACCCATATGGCTACA
This sequence comes from Apotomis capreana, assembly GCA_947623375.1. NCBI lineage: Eukaryota > Metazoa > Arthropoda > Insecta > Lepidoptera > Tortricidae > Apotomis > Apotomis capreana. Next base: position 52,082,527 of record OX392498.1, read on the forward strand.
AATTGCGATTCAAAGATAATACATAAAAAGTTTATATTATTTAATCTTATTTTTTTTAGTACACTATCAGTATGTTGAAATTTCCATTAATCTGCTAGTTATTAATAGTGCCAGATTATGAGACTACTGTATTTATGACACAAGCATTTTCTTGGCACTAGTAAAGAGATTCAATAAAGTTTTCTAAATTAAATGTCTGACCCTAGTGCACAAATGCAACCGGTAAATCTTTGTCGCTCAGCGAAATGTCTACTGTCTTTCAAAACAGGGAAATCATGATCTCAGTTTGGTGTCAGTGCAACAATCTGAACAGTAATTTTCACCAGTCCAGACCATCAGCCCTATTCTGACGAGGCTGATGGACTGAACTGATGCGTATTACCACTGTCATAAAAAAATGTTGCAGCAAGTTGGGCTGGTCAAAATAGAGAACTACGTTATTTGTTTTATGAATTTTAAGCGTTTCAACCATAAATATCAAAGCAATGTACCATAACATGCTTTAAATTAGATCAAGTATAGTAAGAAGTATGGTCACAGTATATTATTGTATGAAAGTTTGCAGCTTGGTGTAGTTCATACGTTTAATATTTTTGACAGCAGACTGACGGTGGCTGAACCCCTGTAGAATTACCCTTTAATGTCATAACACAAATTCCATTTGATCAAGAGGCGACGGCTCAATAAATAAATCCATACTAATATTATAAATTCGAAAGTGTGTCTGTCTGTTACCTCTTCACGCTGAAACTGCTGAACCAACTTAGATGAAATTTGGTATGGAGATAGTTTGAGACCCGGAAAAGGACATACTTGAAAGGATACCAGAAAGGATACTTTTCATCCCGAATAAATTTAGTGTTCCCGTAGGATGAGCGGGCCACGGCTAGTAAACAATAAATATGGAGGGACAATCTTACACAAACCAACTAAGTTCCGAACTAAGCAATGCTTCTACTATGGGTACTAGATGATATCACTACATAGTATAAAACAAAGTCGCTTTCTCTGTTCCTATGTCCCTTTGTATGCTTAAATATTTAAAACTACGCAACGGATTTTGATGCGGTTTTTTTTAATAGATAGAGTGATTCAAGAGGAAGGTTTATATGTATAATACATGCATAATTTATCAGCATTGCACCCGTGCGAAGCCGGGGCGGGTCGCTAGTACATAATATACAAATAACATCCATGACCCAGGAACAAATATTCGAGTTCATCACACAAATATTTATCCTTTCCGGGATTCGAACCCAAGACTGGCTCAGCAGGTAGGCATTTGCATCACAAACTGCGGCAACTGTGTCTTCAAAATGCTACGAGACTTTGGCTCTGCCTTCCACTTTTGTATGCGCTACAGATGCGAGCATAGTTTTTCGAAGTTGTGCATACGCGCCGCTAACCAATAAAATACAGTTCTCACATGGGTTTTTGTAAAGATTTGTATGGAAAACCTTTTATAATCTCACTGTAGTGATAATCATAATTGAATAAACTGGCAACAGTTTTTGGCATATAATTCATTGATAAGTAATTAACTTATCTTTATTGCATAATTTGTCATAAGTACATTGCTTATCTATTTGATTATACATAAATGTGGAACAGAACAAGACTGTCCTACTTGAATACACTTTGATATCATTAGATTAATAATTACTCATGAGTCTCATGACTTGAAGTGTGAGGCTAAATGAGCCTAATTTCTTAATTGTGGGTTCCTAAAAGTAAGACGTCTGATTTCAGTTGCATTCTCTTTTTAATACTAAAGTCCTCTTTGTGCCTCGTGACAATTCCAAAATTAGCTAGCTGGTATGCAGCCAGAATTGGGGATCATACTCAAAATTATACCTACAGATGTTTTTCAGCATATTGATTTTTTGAGCAGAGGCACTAATATCCATAGAATCCAATCACGAAAAAATACCTTATAAATAAATAAATAAATATTATGGGACAATCATACACAAATCAACCTAGTCCCAAACTAACCAAAGCTTGTACAGTCGCCATCAGATATTTCGCAGCATATAAGGCGTTCATAAATATCTGAATATGTACTGTAACGCCCAGTCAATAAGAGTCGTGTTCAGATATTCGTGAACGCCTTATATGCTGCGATATATCTGATGGCGACTGTACTATAAGTAGTAGATGACGATATACATAATATATAAGTACATATATAGATAACATCCATGACCCAAGAACAAATATTCGAGTTCATCACACAAATATTTGCCCCGGCCGGGATTGGAACCCGGGACCGCCGGCTCAGTAGGCAGGTGTCTGCAAACTGCGGCAACCGCATTGACCTTACAGTAGAATGATGTGGTTTGCAATGGGATAGCAATATTAACACGACTTTCTAATTATAGATGCAATGCACCTGGTGCATCCCTTATCAGTTAGCATAGTAAATTTTATCTAAATGTATTGTACAAGTGAAGGTACTGTGCATGGTGCAATGCCTTAGGCACATTTTTACCAGTCAACCATTTGGGTTCAGAAATAATTATTTGTAATTTTTTTTTTAATATATCTTCGACTGATGGTAAGCAAAAAGGGGAGCCCAAATCGCAATGGCAACTGACAAGAAATCAAGCCCCTAAGTTGAGAGTTCAGTTTCCTTCGGCGTTTCTTCTCAACTTGTGAGGTTGCTTGTTCATTGGAGCGGAGCTGTGTGAAATGGACCAATCAGATTCCCCAGATTTAAATTAAATGCACCACTTTTGGGCTTAACAAAGACGTGTCCGCTCCGTTTCAGCGGACAGACGAAGTTAGGCTAGCAAATATTTTTAATTCAAACAAAATATGTTATTAATCACAACCTATTGCTACCTACATACGCGCTCTAGTATTTCTCATATTACTGTACATGGCGTAGAAACATAGACGATTCGAGCTCGAGAAAGGCAAAGGATCGATGCATTCGAGATGTGGTGCTGGAGGCGTATGCTGAGGATACCCTGGACCGCCCTGCGCACCAATGTATCGATCATTTCACAGCTTCGTGTCCAAACCCGCCTATCCACAATCTGCTAGCAGCATATATTGACCTAGTTCGGCCACATAATGAGGAGGGAAGATGAAAACCTTGAAAAGCTGATCATTGTTAAGAACACGGAGGGCAAACGAGCCCGGGGACGGTCCCCAACCAGATGGACCGATCAAGTGAAGGGCCCTTCCTCAACCAAGTTTTGCTCGGTCATCAGAGACGCGATGAACAGGCACCGGTGGAGGCAGATCATAAAAACTAGGTGTAGAGCATGCACATCGACCAACGACCACGATCCTCAGTAATGAGGGAGCGACCACCGAGAGAAGATTGCTATAAGCAACATAGCAAACACGTGTTACGTTTATGTAATTGTAAGAAATTTGTATTACATTGTGCTAGCTGTGCATAAGCTAACGCACATGTACCTATTATAAGTGGGGCTAGAACAAGTAATGAATTATGTAAGTCAGCATATAATGCTACACACTGAACAAACAGATGCAACGAAAAAAATCTTAAACTAGTAATTTCTTGAGAACTCACATAAAATTGGGTACTTTCCGTTCTATAGGATAATTAAGTGTGTAATATACATTGATGGGAAAAGATTCCGTGTTCTAAAGGTGCTCCTCACTGCGAGCGTTCACCAGTTATGTAACAAAAAACAAATGCGAATTGTTATACCTATTACAGGCAGAAGAGAGGTAACAAAATTAGTAATAGCTCTAGAATGAAACATTTGGGGCAAAATGTTTTAACATTTCTATGACGTCACCGCAACTCGTGGCCTGTGATTGGTATGACCAATTGGGGACATTAAGTTTTCGAAAGGGTTCATATTTTTATTATACCGATAGTATACGTACGTTATTTCGATTCAAATAGTTTAATGTATTTTTTTATGTCGTATAGTTTTTTACATACCTATTTTTTTTTGAAACCTCAGGCATTGTAGCATTTATATTACCTACAACATTACTTTGGTCTACACAGACCTAGTAAGAAAAAAAGAAACTCAATGTCACAACCGCTCTTTTTAATTTTCCTTAGTAAGTATATAGACCAAAGTAATGTTGCATTCATGCGGAATGTGACCAACTTGTAAGATCGTGGTTGTAAAAAATAATACCTAATAAACTACTCGACATAAAAAAACAGTTCGTCGATTTTGTTCCAATAGTATCTGAAAAAAATAATATAATAAATAACACTAGAAAACTTAATGAACCTAATTATATGTACATCGGTCCTTGCTTGTGAAAAGGTTGCATACCTAAATGGTACTTGCTCATAGCCAAGTGAGACGTTCCCTTTAGCGTGCGTGCGGAATCAACGAATCGCAAAAGCAAAGCGGAACCATGAAAGATATTTCAAATGTTTGGTCGATTCAGCTCATCTCCACTCCGTTTTCAGCCTAATTTTCCTTTATCAATGCATCCGTTTTAATATTTATCGCATCATTTATAAATAATGAATATATATTACAGGTACCGCGCCGCTGGTCCCCTATCTGTCCACATACGCCCGTCAGCTGGGCTTCTCGTCGGCCACCGTCGGGCTGATCTACACAATCCTGCCAATATTTGGACTAATTGCAAAACCTCTTTTTGGAGTTATTGCTGATAGGTCAGTATTTAAGTCGTACTCAGGTGAAATGTGTTACCATGATGTAGTTAGTACCTTTTTGATAATTCTTCTACTGCTTTGAAGTTCAAATGAGAAGATCGTTTATTACTTTATGACAAGATATTTATAGATTTCTTTTTAACGAAAGCAAATTAATTTAACGAAAGGAAACTGATGAAGTTTTAATTTCAAACTTCGAAGCAGCTTTTCACAAATATCCAATTAGAGATTTGCCGTTTCCAAAAAAATCCGGAAACTTTCCTCAGTTTGTATGGATGTTATGAAAAATTTCGCAGAAACTTTTGGAAGCGGCATATCAACATACAGTCATATTGGCTGTTTTTAACCTTCCAGTATCTTAAATCCACTATTATACCTTATACTTATCAGAAAGACGTCCAACGATTTCTTTTACAAGGCATTTGGTTACCCTTAACTTAAGTTGGCAATGTACCTACACCAGGATGTACAAACTCTTGACCATCTTTTTCTATTTTTTTTTGAACGAGAATTGACTGCTGCTATGCAATGCAACCTTAACGAGACTTGAACTATCGACCTTTGTTTTTTTTGACAATTTAAGCATCGATTAAGGGGGTTTGTCGATGTGCCAACCTCTGTCTGTCACTTTCGATATAACGATGTCTGATCTTACTATTGTGAGTCATACTTAATACAATAAATGTAGGTGAGTGACAAACGATAGTAATGCCATCTATTGATCCCAGACACTTCTTGGACTTTATCATAATACTCCATACTCTCTGATAACGTCATTAGCCGGTGGTCGTTATTAACAATCGGCATTATGCCTTTTTGCTGAGAACGTCGCTCTTTAATATATCGTATCGTATGACGAGTAGGGTTGGAAATTTGATCTGATGTGTCAAATTTATTGAAGATAAAGAACCGCCGCAAAGTCGTAGTGAGTTGAGTCGCTAGTATTAGGATTATAATAGACTATAATTTAAAACAGAACTTGGCAATGTCTTGGCTACACGCTTAAGCATACCAGCCTATTGAAATTAGTCTCTTTCTTCCATGGAAATTATGCAGTACAAGAAAATACTTAACGGCCATTTATAGTTAGGTATTAAGTTAATTCCAGACGAAACGCTCGTGGCCCATCGAGATTCGTTAACCTTGCGAATGACAGATACAAAATATCAATAAAAATCAACAGATAAATATATAGATATCAAGTGTCAGATAATATAACATTAAAAACGGAATCGATAAAAATATTGTATAAAAGTATATCGATATCAGATTGATAGCGGTAACTAATATTTGCGGCTTTGCAAAGTGACAGTCAACTTTAAGGCTGCCCTTACACTAGAGCTCCGCACTTAAGCTATCAGCGAAAAGTCTACATAAGTACTGTCTTTACCTCATTTCTTCATTCTTTGACGACCCGGTTGGCGCAGTTTGCAGACACCTGCCTACTGAGCCGGCGGTCCTGAGTTCGAATCCCGGCCGGGGCAAATATTTGTGTGATGAACTTGAATATTTGCCTTCCGGTGCATTAGCACCTAAGCTCAAATTACCCTTTTACACAGTACAACCCAATGTCAAAAACACAAATTGTCATATAAACATAAATTCAAAATAGCCCAGTCTCTAAATACCAGAGTCTCAAAAAACACTAAAACCTTAAAACCAAAACGAACATATCTCCATTATCGACTACTACCGAGATCACCTACATTCATAAAAGCTGAAGCTCAAAACGAGCTATTCCCATAATATACTAGTCTTAAAATACACCATCCTTAAAATACAATAGTCTCAAAACACGCTAATCCCAAAATACTCTAAATGCGTCTGTGTAGTGGATATTTTAGGAATAACGTTCCTTATTCGCAGGAATAAATAACAGATTTTTAGGTACCGCCAGTTAATTAAAAAATAATATAAAAAATTATTTCGCGCCATTGACAGCTCATACTGCCAAAGTACTAAGAAGCCGTGGTTGTCGACGGAGAGAGCTCACAGACAACCTTGGACTAAAAAACACCAACTCACCCCTCTGTCATCTCTACTCCCCGCCCTACTCTTTTCGGCCCGCGAGCCGAGCGAGAAAAGCTATTGTGCTGCGGCAACAGCCGACCAACCGCCAAAACCGACCTGGTTGGGTTAGGTTTAGGTTATTTTTTTTTATGACCTGAAACCCGAAAATAATAATATGCCCATCCATACTAATATTATTAATGACCAAATAAGAAAATGCCGACTTACAAAAGAGACAAGTTGGAAAAGTGACAAGTTTAAGACAATGACGAAGTCGTCCTGAGGGAATAAAAGCATGAAATAGCTACGTTACTACCTAGAACTCGGCGAAAAGTATTAATCACTTCAAAAAGTTGGTTGAAATTATCAATATATTCGTCATAATATGAAAAAAAAAATTTTTTAAAAGGAATAAGGCCTCTTAAAAGGCTTTCGTCTTAGAGTCAGGACCAAAAAATTTAGGGTATTTTGAGATAGCGTGTTTGGAGATTATTTTATTTGGAGAATAGTGTATTTTAGGCCGAGTGTATTGAGATATTAATTTGTTTTGAGCTTCAACCTTTATGACATTAGGTGATCACGGGAGTCGCACATAATCAAGATAAAGTCGTTTTGGTTTTAGTGTTTTTTGGGACTTTGGTATTTAGAAATAAGGCTATTTTGAATTTATGTTTATACGACAATATGTGTTTTTGACACTGGGTATTATTGTGTAAAAGGGTAATTTGAACTTAGGTGCTAATGCACCGGAAGGAATATTTGTTCTTGGGTCATGGATGTTATCTATATATGTATTTATATATTATGTATATCGCCGTCTACTACCCATAGTACAAGCTTTGCTTAGTTTGGGACTAGGTCGATTTCTGTATGATTGTCCCATAATACTTATTTATTTATTATATGCCGCTTAGTCGGACGACCAAATGTCTCGTCTGGATGTCGATCCTAACAACCAAAACTCACTAAGTAACAAATACCTACTTAAAACAAAGCTCGTATCTCGGTGTCCATCTAGTTACTAGATACGAGGTTTTGAAGAACAATGACAGAATTATTTGTGAGTTTTGGTTGTCACCAGGCGATATTTATGTGTAGTAGTGCAGCCTCCTTTCTGGGGGAGTATTACCCACAAGGGGAATTAATTATGGGTACAGGTATTATAAAATATTCCCGGGAATGACACGTAATTGTTGGATATTATTGTTTATGCACTCGGTCCGTTTTCGGTGATAATAGCTTATTTAAATATTTTAAATTCGCATTGGCCTTTTACAGTAGAATGGCGTTATCTAATATGTCTGATGGTATTTTCTAAAATGGTGGTCCTTTTGTAATGTTTAATGGCTGAAAAATCGTCAGATGACGCCCGTAACTTGAAAAAAAATTAACGAAAATGATAGGCAATCTTATTACTACAAGTAAGGACGTTTAATATTCGCTTTTCGCCTTTGTAATCCGACGAAATCAGCATATCCAATTTCATCGTGCGTGGATATTAATTAATGTAATCTGTGTAATCTTATGTTCCGCAAAATGTAAGCTTCAATGGTAAGACATAAAGTTGTCTTTTCAGGACAAGAGGCATACTAGCTTGCGATAGGAACTGGGTCGTTCTTTTTTACCAGTAATGAACCTGCTCCAAACACAGAAGCTCACTTAACCAAAATAGAGTATTTTCATTTGTTTTAAATGTAAATTATCATTACAATATGTTACTTGGCTGTGGATTTATATTATTACTCGTTTTCTCAAAATTTTGCAGGACATGGTTACTTACACCTCCATTACGCACGTTCAGTGTCGGTAAAAAAGAAGGATCTAACTTGCACGTAGCTCGAGTTAATCCAGCCGCTTTACTAGCGAATGTTTATCTTATGTTTTATCATAATCTTTTAAGTCCTTTTTAGATACTATTGTATTGTGTTTATGTCGCTCTCACTAAAAAGGACTTAACTGACGGCTTTGTTTCTGTAATTTATTCCCGTTTGATCAAGATAGATATAATTTATTTCAAACATGCCTAATAGACAATGCGAAAGTAAATACATATCTGGGACGAACACTTGTTCTAGTTGATGAACTGATAGGATTACGTAATTTTATGTAAACTTAATGCCTTGCCTAGCGAATGGATCATGGAGAAAGTATTAATTTTATATACATATATACATGAAAAGTACAGTCAGCATCACATAGTAAACAGTCCAACTAAACGTGGTTGAACAGTGTTCTATACTATTTTCTATACCAAAATTAGCATATTGGTGTATATCATTTTAGTGGGTTACGGACAAAAAAGAACCTTGTGGAGAAATAATATCCAATACTTTATTTTTTGGACCACCCTAACACATAAGTACTTTAATTATATGAACCAAACCAATGCTTTTGTCTCTTACAGATTTAAGATACAGAAGTCAATATTCATATTTTTTCAAATAGTAACAATAGTGGCCTTCGCAGCCATATACCTAATACCTGAGTCAGGTAGCAATGTGACGGTGGAGCTTGACTGTGACAACGGTGCATCTGTCCTGAGGAGTTGCTTCCACGAGGAATATGAGATGGACCAGTGCAAAATAAACGCGCTTGAAGGCCAGACCGGGACGGCGGCGTGCAAAGTAAGAAACTTGTTTTGATATTTGTAAAACAATAAGCTTAAATATAATTTACGAATGTTTTTTTATAGATTCTATTTTTTATGTGGAAATTGGTACCAAATTTTTACTTAAACGTTTCGTCGCAGGTTCGAGTCCTGCTTAGATTGTACATTAAATTTTTTTGTGTCAATATTTATAACAATATGAATATGATTTACGATTTGACGTAAACCGACACGGTACGGAAGAAAATACGCGACGATATTTTGTCGTAATTTTATTTAATCCAAAATGAATGTTTAAATGTTACGTTATTGAATTAAAGTTTTCAACGCGCGACACTACATTGTATCGTATAATTTGTGTTTTGGACTTATTTATTATTAACTTATATTCGCTCAATAACTACCACCTAATCTTCTCATATTATAAAGGCCGTTGAATGTTCATTGCCGCGGCGATATGTGCTTCAAATAAAAGTCGTTTTTAAAAAAACATGTACTTAGTTTAAATATATAATTAAAACAAAACTTAATTGATTTCGTTACACAAAAAAAAACATTTAATCATAATTTAACAAAATAAGAATGTCATTACAACAAAAAAAAACCCACAGATGACTTGTGATATGTCGTCACCGAAGATGTGGCAGACCGTCTGTGAACACTGGCACATACCGCAGTACTGCTTCAGTGCAACGGAGAGCATAAATTACACAGCGTATGTCACTGGCTCCACAGTAAGAGACGGCTGTGCTTATATAGCGGCGAGCAACGTTTCGCTTGATGGTAAGTTACTGAAGGTTATCTTCCGTAATGCTTCAGTATTACTGAGGGCACCGTCTGTGAACACTGGTACATACCAAAGTACTGCTTCAGTACTACTGATAGCTTGAATTATACAGCGTATGTCACTGGCTCCGCAGTAACAGACAACTGTCTGTGCTTTAAAAGCGGCTAGCAACGTATCGCTTGATGGTATAAGTTCCTTAGGATTAACTTCCATCGTGCTTCAGTATGACTGAAGGCAAGTATTGAGTAGGTATGGTTTATGTCACTGGCTGAGATAGCTGCAAGTACTTTTTACTTAACTGCATAGCATCATAGCATCGCTTGGTGGTAAGTTACTTAGGATTAGGATACTAGTGGCTTCAGTATTACTGAAGGAAAATACTACAGAATTTACGTTACCCTAGCTTAGTAGCTACAATTAACTTCCGGAGTATTCAGTACTGATTAGTAATTACAAATACTAATTCAACAATAAGAATTAAGATAAATAGATACATACGTAGCAGACCTGCTCAAATTCTGCGATAAATTTACTCGGGTATTAGGTCTTTCACACTGCTTCCGTTCATATGGGCTCATAACGTAGCGATCGATGGTAAGTTACTAGAAAGTTCCATACTGTTTCAGTATCACTGAGTGTTTAGTAGTTCGCCAAATAACCTCATCACTCAGAAGCTAACGAAACACAATGGCTTTGTACTAAACAATGCTATTGTTTGGCTGTTACTGATTGACGAGTAAAGCGCGTACCAAAATAGGATTAAAATGACATTGACATTACATTAAAGTCTCATTAATCCGTCACTATTAAAGACCAGAGGGTGCCGAATTATAATATTTATATTTCGTGTAAATAGCATCCTTGTTGTCTATCATCACTAGACCTTAGACGTGTGGTTAGTGTTTCACAAAATAATAACATCGACAATTCTGTTATCGATAAGTACCACTTCGACGTCTTAGAGGAATACTATATGTAGTAGGTATTCGGAAGTTTATAAGAAGGTGGCAAAATAGTAACACGCGTTTCATTTCATTCCTCTAATGAATACCAATGTTAAGTAAGTAATCAATACGGATTACATTTATTTTCCTTATTCATAGAAGAAGAAAATAGAATTACAAATCACTGTCACTTCTTTCGCATTACACATTAAGGAAAGCAAATACTTACAAAAGTCAGCAGTTAAAAATATGCCGCCCAGAAAAACGTCTCGAGAAGAGGGGATGAAATCATGCACCTATTGTAAATTTAACGGAAATCGAATTCCGTGGTTTAACTTTATTTTGCACCAAATGCGAAGTAAACATGCCCATATAACTTATAAAATATCGATAAACTAAGTATCAGAAGGAAATCACTAGCGTTGCATCGTTCGTCCACAGGAAAATCTCTATGTGTAATCATTACCATCGTCGCCTTATAATGTATATAATATCTTTAACTGTTTCCAGGGAACTTTTACACCCCACACTGCCGAATTGGCGGCGACTATGTAGACATTAACGAGCCTTGTAGCTTGCAATGTGACAACTCTAAGTTATCCGGTTTGATAGGCGGCCACGCGGCGAACATGACATGCGAAAATGATACACTAAACTACAAGCTTTGCGTTAACGAGTCTTCCTTAGAATCGCTGCCTAAACAGATTATCAGTGAATGTCAGGTAAGATATGTCATTTTCTGTATAAAGTCAAGCCTATGAAGGCAAGTTTCGGCGGTTTTGGGCGGATTGGACCGTGATTTGACCAATCAGAATGATTGCACTGACTTAGAGTGAAGATATGGAGTATTGTCGCTGGTCGAATCCGGTCCGGTCGGTTCTGCGTCAGTGGCAAGACACCATTTCGTCTTGACCGTTAGTCATTATTGGGGTATGGACCATTAATTCGAGAATACATTCAATGTCTACATTAAGTCGCGTTCCACCGACCTATCGTAGAAGGCGCCATTTTAGTGAGGTCCGCCTCATACTATTTGTATGGGGCGTAGAAATTTCTTAACACTAGCGTCATTTAAAGAAAGCGTCTGAATAGATTAGTAAGTGGATCAGTGTAACGCGAATTATAGGCTAAGTTGAAATTGGCGTACATATGTAGGTACAGTACTCGTCCTTAAGAGGCCTTATTCCTTTTAAATTGCTGATTGTTTTAGACGTTTTTCTCTATGATCAAACATGTTTCTTAACATATCATTGATGTAATTACCTAGAACAGGGCTATTGGGATTTATTGGTATATATTTGAAACCTACAGTTTGAATTTTTCATTGATAATTTCTGTTTCAAAAACTACTTGAAAGTGACAAAATTCACGCGGAAAATTAGTATAAAAAACAATTTTAAAAGGAATAAGGCCTCTTAATAGTTATCTAATTTAGTTAACAAGATTCAACCCACAACATATGATAGTTTTACGAATGAAGTTACCAGAAGCACTAGTTTTATAATTGAAATTGATTTACTCAAGAAAACAGCTAGTTTTGGCATTAAATGTCAATTTTGAGGTTAATATCTTGTTTACTAAATGGGAAAAGTGAGAACGAATAGGATGAAAATTGAATGGTTGTCATATTAATATGCCATTGAGATGATTTGACGATGGATCCGGGAGTTCTTTTTGGGAACTCTGCAACAAAAATGGTTTAGTTTATGAAATAGTACTCAGTGGGCAATAAAAACTTCAAATATGTATTTTCTTATATTCAGTGTCAATGCCGTTGGATTATGTAATACGTGCCTGTGCAACCCAAATTGTAGCCCCAGATTTTTTCTAGTGTGCTATTAAAGTTAGGTAGTTAACTTTACTAAAGGTCTGGCTGTTTAAATTAAGATTCTTAAATGTATTGTTATGTTGTTGTTTTATAGAGTGGCATATTCGCACTAGCGAAAAAGCTTTTTAAATAAAGAGAAAAATAAATCTTAAACCTTTTGAGCGCCAAAGACGGCAACCCACGTCGACGGAAAGCTGTGCCCCAGACGCCACGACGTCATTTGCCGCTGTGCAATGTCATACTATCTACTGTCAGCATGGCGTGTGTCCAGTTTTCCATCGACTACCTCAGCGGTTGAAAGATTAAATAAAATTTCCAAGTATCGTATATTTTTCCGTAAAACGTTTCAGGCATTCTGCGACCTGGACTCAGCAACCCCCTGGCGGCTCATGGAGATATGCGAGGGCTGGCAAGCCGACTCGGCCGACTCGTGCCGTCCGCAGACCAAGGCAGGGGAAGCACTGCCGACCAGCCTCTCGTTCACGGGTTACGTGTCTCTTTCGACTGCGGAGCGCGAGCACAACTGCGTTTACGTTGGGCTTAAGAATATTTCTATACCGGATGGTGAGTTTTATTTTTAACCGACTTCAAAAAAGGAGGAGGTTCTCAATTCGAACTATTACTGATATATGATATCTCCGAGAACCGTGAACCGATTTTCAATATATTTTTTTTAATCGAAAGGATATAACTCCGAGTTGGTCCCGTTGGCCCTAAGTCGGGATCTGATGATGGAATCTTGGAGAAATCGAGGGAACTCTTCAAATGTTATAGGGACATGTACGGCGCTTTTTCCGTAATTTATTGATAAAGTCAAGAATTTATATTCAGCAAAAAGGATTTGGTGTAAAGAAACTGATGATGAACACCACAGATGGCCACTAGAACTTTTATATGAATCACTAAAAAGTCGGTGCCAAACCTCGCGTAAACTATAATAGGTATATAAATATAAGAACTGAGTGGTTTGGGATCGACTTCGAAGGGTGAGTCATATGTAATCTGTACTTGAACGGGTTATTTTTGGCTTTTTAGTTTTACTGAAGTCGGTTCTTTTTTTTGTAAAAAAAATTTTTGTACTGTCGAATTGTTTGTGCGTCCGCACGCTTGCCAAGCCTCGGAAACCTACAGGACACAGTTATATGTTAGAGTGAGCACGATGTGGTTCCATCTAACTTAAACGGCATTAATCTTCGGTTTAGTGGCGTGTTCAGATATTTTTTATTATATTTTTCTTGAGAAGTTTAAAAAATCGGTTTTTATCTTGTTTAGGATCCAGTTGTGGTCTAAGTAAAAGAAAGTGCTATCGTAAGGGTTAACCTCATCATCATTCCAGGTTTAATTTCTTATACTAAGCATTTTTCAGTCATCAAGATCCCACTTTTTAGGGTTTTTATAATTGTAGCTTATCCTGAATATGTAGATGAAACGAAGGATTAATCGTGTTTTTTACACGACAAACAAACATCCAATTAGATTCTCATGAGTTTAAATTATCCCTTACATACACCTCCAATTAATAAAGAAACGTCAGATATGATATCGAGACGCATTTAGTTATTTATCAAAACGTCCCGTTCTCATACACTAATCTCATCCGCACCGGGCACATGTAGTTTAAGCCTGACCAGAAATATATGAGGATGCGCCATATTGCATAATTTCACTGGAACTAATTTCTTACACTGGCAATGATTTTATGATGGTTTGTCAACAACGTCAATGTCATTCGTGGTGGTTCCTTTAAAAGCTTTGAGTATTTAATGACAGGAGATGCCATGGACGGGCGACCCCCTCCGGCAAAATAACTGGTCAACTGGTCAAGCACGTTATATAAAACTACTTGAAGTCGCTTCACCGCCATTTTGCATTGATCTGTGTCGCGTGACACTTCTCTCTAAAAATGGTGAATTGTGCAGATATTTTCTTGTAAAAGGCGATCTGACAGCTCAAATACGTAACAAGATCGCGTTTCCTATCACAGGTAAGTATTTTTACGAAGTGTTAAATGTGTATTAAAGTATAATCTCCATTTAAAGAAAAAAACCGTTGCGATACGTAAACGACAGAAAAATGTAACCATAAAACGGTGGTACAGGGGCGAGGGATGTGACAAAGTCAAAACCGCGACTCAACATTTGAATGAATCATTCATTCATTCGATCACTGCAGTTTGTTTAATAGTTAGTGTATTATTAGATACTTGCGACCCTCCCGGTTCGCACGGGTGCAGAACTGATAAATTATGAATGCATTATACATATTATAAACCTTCCACTTGAATCACTCTATCTATTAAGAAAAACTGCATCAAAATCCGTTGCGTAGTTCTAAAGATCTAAGCAAACATAGGGACAGACAGACAAACAGGCAGACAGCAAAAAGCGACTTTGTTCTATACTATGTAGTGATTGAATTTAATATGAAAATGAAAATAATTGTATGCTAAAAGTATATCTAGGTAAAAGGAACATTTAATGCTGGGCTATGAGTATATGCGTTATACATATACTATTATTTATAGACTTTATTTCATATTCTTTCCATCTTCACTGCTGCCTCCTTATTTCCGTATTCTTCTTTTCTTTTATAGAATGAGAAATGAGGATATGCCGCAGAAGAACCAAGGTAACCGGCATAGCTCACAGGACTGCACGATTGAAGTGGCAATGAGCAAGCCATGTAGTCCGGAGAATCGATGGCCGTTAGGTCAGCAAAGTGCTAGAGTGGCGACCACGTATAGGAAAGCGCAGCGTAGCGAGCGTTGTGATGATTCTTGGGGAGGCCTATGTTCAGCAGTGGACGTCTGTGGCTGATAGATAGATGAATATATTTACTTAATTATAACTTTTTTTATTTTGTTTCATATGTGGCAATTCTAATTAAATTAATAACAATTTGTTTTATTGTTTTCTCTTTACTTATTATTTACTCATATCTTTAAATCACTTTATATGTGGTGTCATATAATCACCTTAATTTTTAGAGGGGCGTACGTTCTTTTCCTGAAGGTTATATTCACTGACCTCTAAACTACAAGCACGTTGGACTAAATATTCCATAGGGAATGACAGTTGTTTTCAGTGCCCATTCAAAGCATCCTGCGTGAACGTCTACTAAAATTTACATTTCAGGCAAACGGTTCTTTGATCTGTGACGATCTGTGAATCTAATATTAGATCCATGGACGCTCACACAACTTGCACATAGCTATCGGCTCCAAAATGGCGAAAATTAAGTGGTTTCATTTTAGCAACAACAATATGAAGTCGAGTGTACTTGTTTTAGAAGTCCGTGATTGTTTAAGCCCGAAACAACCGCGGGCGACAGTTTTATTTCGCAGTTAAGTTATGCGAGAGTGATAAGTACACAATAAATATAGACAGATAATTATACATAGAAACAAATATATTTATTGGATAACATCTTCAATATACAGAATTTACAGTTTTCAAATTTCACAATAAATAGTACCTATAAGACAATTCAGTTCATTCATTAAAATGATTTGACTCATTCTTCATATGTGTCCCATCACTATGTTTTTCTTATGTATGCTGCACAGTTACGTGAAAACAGTATCTGTGTGCATGTCATTTTTGATGTGTTGAATTTTGCTGTAGTGTGCGTTTATCGCAACAGCAAAATTTGTGTCTGTTGAGTTATTCGTCTTTTGGTGGTGTGCTGTACGTGTGTACCTCGCCCCCCGCTAAAATTGGCGAAAAAATTTGTTCGAAGAGTTTACGTTATGACATCTCCATTTGTCTATGCTCTAAGTTTAAAAGACACATATTTAAAATTATCCAAAGAAAATGCCGAAAATCATTCACGGTCGTGAACGTAAGATCATAAATAAAGTGTACACGTGTTTACTACACGAAAAACGGGATCTGATGATGGAATCTTGGAGAAATCGAGGGAACTCTTCAAATGTTATAGGGACATGTACGGCGCTTTTTCCGTAATTTATTGATAAAGTCAAGAATTTATATTCAGCAAAAAGGATTTGGTGTAAAGAAACTGATGATGAACACCACAGATGGCCACTAGAACTTTTATATGAATCACTAAAAAGTCGGTGCCAAACCTCGCGTAAACTATAATAGGTATATAAATATAAGAACTGAGTGGTTTGGGATCGACTTCGAAGGGTGAGTCATATGTAATCTGTACTTGAACGGGTTATTTTTGGCTTTTTAGTTTTACTGAAGTCGGTTCTTTTTTTTGTAAAAAAAATTTTTGTACTGTCGAATTGTTTGTGCGTCCGCACGCTTGCCAAGCCTCGGAAACCTACAGGACACAGTTATATGTTAGAGTGAGCACGATGTGGTTCCATCTAACTTAAACGGCATTAATCTTCGGTTTAGTGGCGTGTTCAGATATTTTTTATTATATTTTTCTTGAGAAGTTTAAAAAATCGGTTTTTATCTTGTTTAGGATCCAGTTGTGGTCTAAGTAAAAGAAAGTGCTATCGTAAGGGTTAACCTCATCATCATTCCAGGTTTAATTTCTTATACTAAGCATTTTTCAGTCATCAAGATCCCACTTTTTAGGGTTTTTATAATTGTAGCTTATCCTGAATATGTAGATGAAACGAAGGATTAATCGTGTTTTTTACACGACAAACAAACATCCAATTAGATTCTCATGAGTTTAAATTATCCCTTACATACACCTCCAATTAATAAAGAAACGTCAGATATGATATCGAGACGCATTTAGTTATTTATCAAAACGTCCCGTTCTCATACACTAATCTCATCCGCACCGGGCACATGTAGTTTAAGCCTGACCAGAAATATATGAGGATGCGCCATATTGCATAATTTCACTGGAACTAATTTCTTACACTGGCAATGATTTTATGATGGTTTGTCAACAACGTCAATGTCATTCGTGGTGGTTCCTTTAAAAGACACATATTTAAAATTATCCAAAGAAAATGCCGAAAATCATTCACGGTCGTGAACGTAAGATCATAAATAAAGTGTACACGTGTTTACTACACGAAAAACAGTCAGGCAAAGAGTGCGTTCCATTAAATGATATTACGAGGTTAACATAGTGGAACTGACAGGTATTTAAACTAATGTCATTATAGTGGGTTGCGATTGGTTGCAAAATTGTTGCCATATAAATCTTATAAATAGCGCCCTCTTGACAATCCTCATATATTTCTAGTCTTGCTTTAGTTGTAAAACTTAGCGCTTAATTACTTATATTTGCCGTGTATTTCTATTAATGAAACTTAAGCATTATAATAGAGATTGTTTGTTAATTGGCTTCTTTGTGATCTGATATGAACTACCTAAAATAATTACGGTTTCCTTCCATTCGTTTACAGGTGATTCGGAATCGGTACATTATCCGTACTGCGTCTCAAACGAGTTATTTCAGACTTCATGTGAGATTAGCTGCGATAACGCTCTGGTAAGACAACACATTTATTGTACCACTAGGAGGTGCCCGCAACTTTGTCCGCGTATTTTTTTCATTACCGTAGACGGATAAAATTAAAAGTATCCTATAACCATATACCTGTTTCAAAATTGGCAAAAATGTTGTCCAGCCGTTTCGGCGTGATGCGAGGAGAAATGAAATTATGAAAACAGATGGCGCCAGGTTGGCACGACGGCGCCGCGCGCTGCATCACGCTATTAAGATTTTTTCTGAAATCATGACCTCCCTCCATGGAAAAATGATTTTCAATACAAATCTAGGATTTTATAATAGTATACGTTTTATAATAGATTACGCTAGGCATCCCCGTGACTACTGCCTATAAAAAGTTAACTTCCAACTGTATTCCTAGTGTTGCTTCTAAGGCTAGGCATTCATCAGTGCTGCACAAGGTAGTTGAGTGGTGCACTAGGAAAAATATCCCCGCATATCTGAAAAGAGCCTTCTACGCACCCTCGCATCGCTTAGCTTCTTCGCATTACTCGCGAAGTTGAACAAACTTGGGCGAATATGATAGTGTGGAGATGCACTTCGCTGCAGAAACTCATAATTCGGCCAACTTCGCCTCGGTCAACCTCGCGATAGTGTAGAGCTAGGTTAAGAATATACTCTGCCAGGTATATTTTGACAAGGTTGCTGACACTAGGTTACGTCATCATTACTATGATTGGTTGATTGGTTCTGATAATCCGTTTGTGTTGCTAGTGGTGTATCATAAATATCAAAACACTTCCTGATTCCTTTGTTATCTGTATAAAACTCATAAATCTGAATGTATTAGTCGTTGGCGTAGTGACGTAGAAAGTCTCACTAACCGGAGTGTCATACCTTGTTTTCTTATACCATGCTTAGTTTTCATGTATTCTTGTTTTATCAACAGTTAAACGAGGTTTTCCAAGAAGCATCAGACAGTAAGAACACTGCCACGCAATACACTGCCGAGTTTTGGATGTTCTTCGTCCTTATGATACTCAGCTGGGTGGGAATGGCGGTGGTCGTCACATTTGCTGATGCCATTTGTTTCAACTTACTTGGTGAGTACGAACGTTTCCCACGTCCATTTTCTGTACATCGCTTTTTCGAAAATATGTATCCACCGAAAAGTTCGTAAGGCCAACAAAATCTACAGATTCGATAAAAATGTGTGGCCGCGCGAGTCTTAAAACGAAGCTTCTAAAAAGCTGTTATATATTAAACTGGGAGAATTTTTTTTCTTTACCGTAGACGGATAAAAAGTGTCCCTGTGCCAAAATTGGTTAAAATTTGTCCAGCCGTGTCGGCGTGATGCGAGGACAAAGAAAATTTTAAAACAGATGGCGCTAGGTTCGCATGACGCCGCGTGCCCATATAAAACAAATGACGATCCTGCATCACACTTTCCTGAAATCATGATGGCCCATAGAAAAATGATATTCAATAGTAGTAGTATGCAGAATTTTACAATAGTATAGATATAAAACTGATATAATTAGCTTTTTTATGTTCGTAAATTACCGCCAAGATTTACGGCGAGCTATATATTACGTCCATATAATTTATATAGTAGAGTACTATATTCGCTGGATGCGAAGTAGGTGGTGGGGGAACCACGAATCGATCGCAGCGCGCGCCGTGGCCAAAAAAGGAACTGTCGTCAGGCCAACTGTCACTTTTTACTAGTAAAATTGAGGCATCTAAAAATAAATAAATATGCGGCACGAAACCTGCAGCGTAGTTAATTGCAAAAACAATGGCAAAAACAGTAATCACAAATAAATAAATTTCCACAAGCAAGTTGGAAACGAGAACAACGAATTAAATGGATAATCGCTATCAAGAGGAAAAAGTTAGTATAACCTATAGAACAACATTTTTAATATTATATCTTGTATGTTGTAGGGAGTAGCATGTTTATGCGTTTATTTTCTTTTTCATTTTGGACATGTTGAGCAAAACGAATCGTTTCCCATTTTATTGTAGTTTGGGATTTGAAAGCCATGTTGTGTTTGATTGAGCAGAATCCAGTTATAATAATTAATTTGGCCATGTTTAACTGAAAAAACAAAATAATCTGTATTATTACGAAAATACAGTCATAAATGATCGATTGCATTATGCATGAAATGCGTTTTTCGGTTAAATTAGTTTATTTTGTAACTTACTTCTCGTGTAGACAGGCATGAAAAGGTCCGTGTGAATTACATCTGAATGTTATTGATTTTGCCATTTTAGACGGGAAATAAAAAAGGTCAACGTTATTATCGACACTATAGATTAACATAATCGAATAAAATAAAAGTAAATTACGACATTTCATTGAAATTATTTGTTTGTTTACTTACTCTTCGTAAAGACAGTCAGCCGTTTGACATTAAAAAGTCCGCCGTAATTGTAACCGCTAGTTGACGCTGTCATCGCGCACCCAGCGAATAAATATAAATAATATCGTAGATGAGCAGCACTCTCGGTATCGCAATGTCGGTTTCAATAAATATGCCTGCACTTGACTTTTTGATTTCTTACCTTCTCCACGTTTTAAGGCTCCTTATATTTGAAATCTACAGTTTGAATTCATCATCAGAAATTTAAGAGCTTAGCTCTTGTCGGTGGAGCAACTTCCATGTTTCTCTATCTTCAACTTTCTTTTTGATGTCCTGATACGACACGCCGTCCACTTTCTCCTTGATTTGGTCTATATAAGATCTCCTAGGTCAGTTTGAATTATTCATTGATAATTTATGTTTTTAAAACTACTTGAAATAGGCAAAATTCATGCCGAAATCTGGTTTTTTCAACTTATTTTCGACTGCACACAATGAAATAGCTATACTATCTAGAACTCAGGAAAGATTTTATTGACTTTAAAAAGTTGGTTGAATTTATCGATATAGGTATTTATTATATAAAAAATAAATACATTTTAAAATGTATAACGCCTCTCAATATGTTGTTTATATTTCAGGCGCAAAAGTGTCGCTTTACGGCAAGCAACGTCTTTGGGGCTCGGTCGGCTGGGGTATATTCTCTCTGCTCACTGGTGTCCTCATCGATTTATTCAGCGATGGCACGTACAAGAACTACGCGGTCGCCTTTGTACTTATGTTTGTGTTCATGCTCGGTGACGTCATCGTCTCCTGCTTCGTGAAGGTATACTTACTGTTATATGTTGTGTAATGTGCAGGGTCCGGAAATTTGGATCCATATTTACGTTAACTTTGGCGGCGGCTTTTATTCGGTCGTAGGTATAGACGGCTTTGTTTGTCGTATGAGCGAGATGGCAATAGGATTTTGTCAACTTTAGGTAAATATCGATCCGAATTTCCGAACTCTGGTAATGTGTTATTGCATTATTTAGGTAACGCATTCACTGCCACCAACGAATGCGTTTACCTTTCATACAAATTTGTTCCTACGTCACACCTGGCAGTGAATGCGTAAGGGTGTGTATGAGTTATCGTATCAAAACTGGGGCTCCATCGGCTGGGGCTTTTCCCTGCTCACTGGCGCCCTCATCGATGTCCCTATTCAGTGATGGAACGTACAATATTAACTATGCGGTAGCTACACATTAGTACAAATATGTTGCTAGTAAATACGTACCTAATTTCTCTTGTAGAAAAACCACGTAAAGTCTGTGCTATCCTACTGAAACTCAAGAAAGAAGAGCAGGATAAATAGTAAAGTGTTGCAAAGATATTTAACAAAACTCTAGAGAGGGACAAGCTGCAATTTTCTTGAGACAAACATTAGAATTTATGCTACACAGCACGATCACAGGGTATTTTATTTCTATTTGGACTGGCACTGGTACTGGTAGACAATGTCCAAAAACTATCAAAATCTTCCTTTATCGTGCTTTATAGCTCATCGTAACAATATGTTTTTCATGTATGTACATCTCATCTTGTGATTTTCAGATCGAGTCAACAAAAATGTCCGTCAGCATCCTAGCTGACGTCGGTTCGCTGCTATCGTCAGTACCTACTGTGATATTTTTCCTCTGGACGATAGCCGTCGGTCTCTGCACTGGGCTTCTGTGGCAGTTCCTGTTCTGGCATTTAGAAGACATTTCGAAGGTGAACTGTGACGGCTGGGACTACATCAAGACTTTACAAGGGTTGGTCAGCGCTATTCAGACGTTCGCTGGCGAGATTCCTTTTATGTTTGTTTCTGGTGAGTGGTCAAAGTTTCAACATTCTTAGTATTCTCACCCACTGTGATATCTTCCTCTGGAAAGTTGTCAGACTGCGTCGAGCTGCTATGTTCTTTTTTTGGCATTTAGAAGACATATCGATGGTCAACTTTGACTATATCAAGGCTTTACAAGGGTTGAGGTACCGGTCTTATTTGTGTCTGGTAACTCTAATAAGTGGTCAAATCTTCATCATTCTTACAGATATTGTGCATAATGCATTTTAATCGCATTTTGCCAGGCTAGCTTGTTTTTATATTTTCATCTCAAGTTTTTCATCGAAATTGATGGAGATGTCATTCTAAAATTAACTTTTTCGACAATAACAATGGAATTATCTTATGCTCTTTATCTGTGGCTACCGTGACATTCTTCCTGTGGACGATAGCCTGCCTGCAGGGCTAGCATATCTTGCCGCACATCGCTTGTCGTGCGACTCAGCATCACCTGTCTTGCCCGCTCTACATTGAAAGGAAAGAGACAGATAGCACTAGTCGCGCGACAAAGAGTCGTGTGTCATAGTTATGCTAGCACGTCTAGGGTTGCTATAGCAGTTATTATTCTGGCATTTGTCAACTGTGACTCCATCAAAATTTTACAACGGCTGATCAGCCCTATTCAAACGTTTCATTTATGTTTGTGCCCGTTGTGGTCAAATCTACCATGTACTAAAGCGTTACTACTAATAAAGCATGACGTCAGAGATTCAAGCAAAATTACAAAAGTTTCCACGTGAAAAGTTCTCGATGATATCACAAATTTCAGGAATTTTGGAACATGGAAGCATGCTTTAGGTCAATCAACTTTTTTCTGTTGCTTGTTGCCATGGGGATTTCCCCTGGGTTACTCTTTAAAACTACGATCTTTGGCGGCAATATTCAACAAAAATGTTGTAATTGCAGCAGTTATAAGCCCATTCTTATTTACAATCTCTTGAAAATACCAATATTATAAATTATCAACACTTTTCTTAGAAGTTTAATCACCATTGTCTCCCGGGTGACGGGATAGAATAACAACAAGAAAAAGTTGATCCACCCCTTTAAATTGTTGTAATGTATAATACGCTCCAAATCAAATCTTTAATCCTTCTCCACAGGATATATCCTGAAGCGCCTAGGCCACGTGAACATGATGAGTCTAGTGCTTTTCGCTTTCGGTGTCCGGTTCATCCTGTATTCCTGGCTGACGAACGCATGGTGGGTCCTGCCAATTGAGATGCTACAAGGAATCACTTTCGGCATGTTCTATCCCACCATGGCGTCTTATGCCAAGGTGGTTTCGCCCCCCGGCACTGAGACTACTGTTCAGGTAACTAAAACACCAGGCATTGCATATATTGCCCCGACTTAGTATGTCGCGTGACTCAGCTACACCTGTCTTGCTCACGCGGTATTGAAATGAGAGACAAGACAACAAGTGGCCTGTCATAGAGGTGTTGATGTCAATATTAATACTCGCAGCTTCCAGAAAGATCTTGGGAACATTACATACGGAGTGATTACGTGAAGATAGTGATTACCAGTGTTTACACTTACCTGTACGCTTGTGGTGCCGCTTAATTTCCCGCACCTGCTCGTTGGTTGGTCAAAAACTATGCTTTAAAATACACTTAGCCACGTACAATGAAAACGCAAAAACGTGAGATCGTGTCGTGGCACGATGTGGTCCTATGTCGTGTTACATTTGACGTTGTGTGGTGAGATTGCGACATGCATCGTTTATATCAAGGTGATCTCATAGCGCGTCACGACGTGACGTCATACCATTTAATTGTGTTAAGGCTCATAGTTGTTGTGGTAACTAAACGCAGTTGCTTGACAGCCGGCTCTCTCTCGCTGGGTAACGGTGTCTGTGCATATCATGTACTTCCCAAATAATAAATAATTATGAAGAGCCATCACCAGCAGTTACTACAGTTGTGATGCAAGCAATTAGCCCTTTGACCGCCAAAGACGGCAAATCACGTCATCGGGAATTCGGGCCACTGACGCCAACGACGCCTGTTGACGTCAAAAATGTCAATGGTCAAAAACATGCTAATTCAAACCACTATCTGTGTTTTTCAATCTCTGTTGATTTTGGAGCACTTTTTTTTTGGTTTTGCGTCAGTGGCACGGTGAATTGCTTTGCCGCTTGGCGCTCAAAGGGTTAGTATTGATCGATAGCCTAAGTTGTCCAGTTTTAAAAGTATTGTTTCTATTCCATGATAACTTTCATATGATTTATGCCACAGGGATTAGTGGGCGCAGTATTCGAGGGTGTCGGCACGTCCCTGGGCAGTTTCATCGGCGGCCGTCTTTACGAAACCTACGGTGGCTGGAACACCTTCCAGTGGTTCGGCATCAGCTCGCTGGTCGTCTGCGTCATCCACGCGTTGGTGCAGTTCCTCGTGAAGGACAAGATCCCTGTGGGACTCTCGCAAGGTAAAGAGGAGGATGAATCGGAATAGTTTTGTTATCCTGAAAATTAATATGCCGTTACCATGGTTGATTTTGTCACGTGATAAATAAGTGACAAAGCATCCGTCACGTTTTGACAACATGCAAGTGCGAGTGACAGATGCTTTGTCACTTATTTATCACGTGATAAACGCAACCATCATAGCCCCCCATGAGTTTACAGTGACAGTACTCGCTAGCGAGTACGGTCACGTTTAATCATGTAAGGGCACAGAAAGGCTACGTGATTTTGCAAGAAAAGTACTTTGAAACTTAGACGGACATTTGAATTAAAAAAAAAAGGTTACCTTCTTGAAACGTGAAGTAGAAGAAACTTGGTGCGCAGTGTGGCGAGCGATGGAATTGGCTCGTGATTGAGATTCTCGGAATAAACTGAAACATTTCGTATTGAACAACGAGAGTTGTAATAGTTTTCTAATTTACTTAATATTATTGTATTTGTTTTGACTTTGACACAAGTCTACAAACGAAGCACGGATGTCAGTATAGTTTTGGTCGTTTCGTGTGTTTCGACCGATTTACATTTTTACACTTCTCTGCCTAATGGTCTCCAGATTACCCCAATCGAGACAATTTGCTTGTTGGTAAATAACTTCATATCGCAATAATTAATTTGAATGCGGTTAAAATATATCATTTCTAACATCTAGATCAAACATTCGAAACTACTAGAATTAATAGAGATATTTTTCTCCACTTTCGTCGACACTTTATTCGTCGCGGTTCAAAACGTAATGCTGCATCACTCGTAGAAAGAAATACATATTCTATGAATACTGCAACTGATAGGACATGTAGTGGTAGAAATCGAGGGATTTACTATGCAAATCCTTATGTAAGTGTAATAATTATGCCCAGTGCGTGTATAAGTACAGCATCCGAAGTAGCTATGAAAGAAAGAAAGATTGTTTGTGTTGTTTATTTTGAAATCACACATGCAACATCGTGTACAGAGTTTCGCTTAAATCTAAAGAATGAAAGAGGTGAGTGTATTTCAAAAAAGGGTCCCACTCAGCATAATTATGTGGGACCACATAGTGCAACGACGCTAGTGCTATGTAGAATAACACTTGCAGAATAATAATGTACATTTGCGTTATTTTCGTGCCGTTTGTCTGAAATTATCACACGATCTAAAATATGTGGTTAGCTACCTCTGCTGCTGACTGTATTGACTTAATCCTTTTTTTTATAAGTAGGTTAAGATTTACATGTTATTTGTTATATTTCTGTCACTGTACGTAACGTAGGATAGATTAGGATAGGGATCAATGAATTATGTTACTTAATCTTGCCGACAAAATACTCTGGCGATCAAAATAATATTAAACTTGTGATTCAGGCGCCGAAACCAAAATGTCAGTAACAGACCAATGTCTTAAAAACGCTCTCTAAAAGAGGCAAATTTTGTGAATTATATACATTTTACGAGACAACGGGCTCAAAGTTAGCCAGTGCATTACTTAAGAGATTTGTTTTTTCTTATGGTATGTCAGCAGAAATATATGTCAACCGTGAGCTGAAATAATCAACGAAGGGTTCATGTAATAAATACGGTTATTTGCATTGGTTAAAGGTTTATTAATCCTTCTAGTATAAAAAAGACATATTTTAACGGTCAATTTAGCGACAGTCTTAGGTATAATGCTTTACTGACATTTCATGCAGTTACTTAATTAGTTTAGTAGATTAGTGGACCAGATTTAAGCTATTGATAAATGTATTTTTACAGTTCGACTAAGTGTTTATAAAATACCTTTTATACAATTATTTAGAAAAATATACTCTTAATTACCTATAATCAGAAAAAAAGACAAATAACAGATATATCATAGGATATATTAGCATTGTTCGTCTTGTCGAGAAGATAGTTATGAAATCAAAATGTACTATTCAAATTACAAAAAAACTTAACTGTAATTTTGGACACTGCTTAGATAATCCCGATGTTGGGAAGCAATCACAATATTTGTATATTTATATTATAGCAAAAACGAATTTGTAGACTATAGGAGATCGGCTGTGTTTTTTTATTTCTGTAAACTTTATTTTGTTCTTGTTTTATTTTTGAAATACTTGGGATATGCTTACTTTTTGTGTGTTATGTGTCACAATGCAGTTTCCAATAAACAAAATCTGATACTTCAATCGTTCCGTTGGTTTTTGGTTATTTCTTTTTTCACTTTCGTTATTATCTGTTATTGACCCAGTGCTGTGATAAATAATTTTTGTCTATTGTTTTTTTTTTCCTTTTGAAGTTCTTTTCGTTGATATTGCTTTCTTTTTTATCCGTCTGTGTTGACTTATAAAACGTTATTTCTACTTTTCGTACTTGTCACGTAAACGGTTATTCTGTTAACGTAATGTGATAAAAATATTGTGGTGTTGCAATTCGGTATACCTAAGTGGGTATATTTGGTAATATGCAAATTAAATGGTTTTAGCCCTAATACATTTTTCTAAAGCAAAAATTGGAAGAAACGTCTTATACTTGAAAATATGCATGTTCCTATTGTCTGGCTACTTAAATATTACTCGAAGCTTTGGCGGGAAATTTAAAAAAATCTGCGGCTGGTCACACTTTGTGTAGTAGGAATTATAGTTTTGATACTAGAAAATATTTTTGATTTTCTATGCACACGTAAGGTACCCAAGGAAATAAGTTAAATATGTTGACGTGCACTGATAGTCAGTTCACATAATTTCTACCACTATAGTACAGCCAACGACAAACACATATGTTTACACTTTCTAACCATAGACAAGGCGAAAAATTAAATGTAGTGTAAATACGACCTAACTCGATAATACCATATTAATCCATCACCAAAAAATTACATAAGTAATATGCCAAATTTCAACTAGATCGGAATGTTAGAACTAGTAGAGTTTTGGAGTAGTAGGGCCTCGTGCAGGGTCCGTCCGGATTGTTACTACCGTCTTGCCTGCTAACCCACCGTCAAACAACAATGTTCGCATTGTTGTGTTCCGGTGTGGGGGTAAGATAGCCGGTGTAATTACTAGCATAGAGGCATTCTATCTTCGTCCTCCGGGTTAGCAAGCACTTGTGACTCCTCTGGTGTTGCAGGTGTTTATGGGCGACGGTAATCGCTTTCCATCAGGCGATACGTTTGCCCCCTATGACATAAAAAAAAAAAAAAAAACTAGTAGATAAAGTATCAAAATTTTATATAGAGGACCCACCTACTACTATTACAATTCAGTTTGAATCATAGACAATTGGTGACACCAAAAGGAAATATCTGTCAACATTATTTGGCTAGCCAGACTCTAATTAGGAACAAATATTTTTTTATCATGTAATTAACAATCAACATTTATGAAATAAAGCATCTTTTACCCATTTCTAGTATTCCATCCAATGGTAATAATCGGGCTTAAAACTATTATTTTGCTTACTACCAACAAAGTTGATCGGTGCTCAGAGCTCTTCGTCGTCGTTTTCGTAGTACTTATACTCGTAGATAGCTACATAAATGTGTTTTATTTTTCCGCGCTAATAAAACCTTCTCCAGTAAATATGTACTTAGTTTTGAATTTAATACAGTACTTAATATCTTTTTCTATATATTCAGTATAAATTTAATGTCAGGTTGGATATTGTTTTTAAACGAATAATATACTGAACATTAGATGGAACTATATTGTCCGTATAGCGGTAGTAATATTTGAATTATTTTTGAATGTCTAATTAATGTATCTATATTGTTTATTATTGATTGACATCTTTGACAACTTATTTATTACTGTGTCGAAGCATTTTTCTGAACTAATGTTATATCGGAATCGTACTTTTAACAATTATGTTATTCCATGTATTCTTATTCATTTTCCAGTATTTTTTATAGCAATTAAGTATTCGATAGCATGATAAAACTTATAATGAATTAATGAAGTTGTGCCAGTAAGTTCCTCCTAGATCCAGTATTACAACGATAGTACTTTAATTGTTATTTAATAAAATGTATCCGGTATCAAGAGATTTGTGTTTGATTTATATCCTCTTTTATAATTGCGAGCATTACTGTTTTAAACCTCTTTCGCGAGTTTCAAGAGTGTTTTAAGTGGTCTATAGTTTAGGTGTTCATTTTTGTAATGTGTGTCTAGTTTAGACTTCAGTCTGGACGAGTACAGGAAGCAGAAATTGTGATGACTATTTTCGATTAACAAAAAGCAAGTACATTCCAAATTATTCAAAAATGTTTAAAATATGTGACGCAAACCGTATTATAAGTGTGAATATAGAGAAACTTTACGTACATAGAATGTCAAGTGGTTATAAATTTCGTTGATCATATTACTCTTACGGCAAGTAAAATTACTCCTATGCTTAGAACACGATGTTTTTACCATTTGATACTTTAAGTCTCTATGCATGTTATTTTTTGTGAATGTTTCCTTATGTGGTTATTATTTTTGTATCTTAATAAATTGTAAACTGAACCTACACGCATGATTCTGAGAATTATCTGAACAGTGACACCTCTTTTTGTAGATAATTTCAAAACTCGAAATAATCGAATACCAGTCGTAATCAAATATATACCAAACTTCCCAATGGCATAATATAATATATATATATATATATCTATATATATATAACTCAAAGGTGACTGACTGACTGACTGACTGACTGACATAGTGATCTATCAACGCACAGCCCAAACCACTGGACGGATCGGGCTGAAATTTGGCATGCAGGTAGATGTTATGGCGTAGGCATCCGCTAAGAAAGGATTTTTCAAAATTCACCCCCTAAAGGGGTGAAATGGGGGTCCAAAGTTTGTATGGGGAAACAAGATTAGTTAGACTATTTTATTCGAAACTTCACAGGAGTATTCCTAACGATAAATGAGTAAACACGTGTTTCAGGTTTTTTGAAAATTCAACCCCTAAAAGGGAGAAATGTGGTGACAAAGTCTGAAAATCAGCATGGGTATTGTTTTTATGGTTTATCGGGTCGCTGATTACAAAAACCGCAACGATTTAAAAATCCAACGTGGCGGACGTGAGTTACCATCTCCCCTGTTGGAGTGAAATGGGGTTGAAATGTCTAAATATTAAACCGCTGGTTCTAGAGAGTTCAAATTTGGCACGTAGGTTCCTTATAAAGTGTAGGGGTGCACTAAGAAAGGATTTTTCAAAATTTACCCCCTAAAGGGGTGAAATGGGGGTCCAAAGTTTGTATGGCGAAAGAAGATTAGTTAGACTATTTTATTCGAAACTTCACAGGAGTATTTCTAACAATAAATGAGTTAACACGTGTTTCAGGTTTTTTTTAATTCAACCCCTAAAAGGGAGAAATGTGGTGACAAAGTCTGAAAATCCATTGGTAATGCTTTAATGGTTTATCGGGTCGGGTCGCCTTTTGGGGTGCGATGGGGTTGAAATGACTAAATATGAGTACGGGTGTAATTTTTATGGTTTGTTGGGACGTTAATTACGAAAATGCCACCGATTTTGAAATTTTATTTGTGGTCATGAAAATTCTTGAAAGCATTTGCGCCAAATTGCAATTTAATAGGTCCAGTAGTTTTGCAGCAAATCGATTGTAACAGACGGACTGAAAGACAGCTACACGTGATCCTATAAGGGGGTTCTTTTTTTGCTTTTGAGGTATGGATAGAGACCCGTGTTATCCTAATAGATTAAAAAAGTAGTATTTGGTGGCATCTCGATCGTCGTCAATCGGTACCTATAGGCGGGCGGCGCGTTGGGACGGGATGAGTAATGATCGGGAAACTTCCTGCATCCGTAATAAATACATTCAAGCTTTTCAATAATAAGTCATTTCAGAATTCTGAATTACGTTTATCTGGCTCAGAATAATACATTTTTTATTCATCAACGAAGAGAACCTCAATATCTTACAATAGAACATGACTAACTTATAACATGGCTTAGAATCATTAAACCAATCTCGAATAACAAGTCTCAGGGGCAAACTCTCAAATTTGCGGGTATTGACTTGAGAGAACATTGCTTCTCTCATGGACAGTTTTATGTTGCTTGCTCTCGAGTAAGTTCACCCAGTAGCTTGATAGTTTTAGCGCCTAATGACAGATTAGTCAAGAATATTGTGTACAAAGAAGTTTTGTAGGCCCTATTTTTTTACACACGCTAAACAAAAGTAAAGCCGCAAAAACTATACATAATTAATAATAATACTTCTTAACGCGAGCGAAGCCGCGGGCACAAGCTAGTATATATATATATATATAATGTCACACTTCTTACGCTAATATTTAAACGTAATGTGAATACGCAACTGGCTATTTAGTCCGTTCTCTTTTCCTTTCCGTTCTATCTCAATACAGAATCAGATACAATCGTTAATTGATGCTGACTGTATCAACTGATTATATTACCAAGGGTCAAAACATAATATGCCGTTAAGTTGTCATTACTTCAATCGTTACAAGAAAGCTAGTGTATACATTAATATTATAATTTTAACTTTGTTGACGGAGATAAACTTTGTTTAAAATTGATTACCATGTAATATCGTCAAGCCGTGATTTTTTACGTTACCTGGCGACCCTTGCGCAGTTCACGTCATGACGATGGAAAGCGTTGATCAAAGCCTTCTATTCTCCTACGTTATAGACACAGTAACAGAAAAAAAACATAGATAGGCATTCGTGTATTTTGTACGAAAGTTGCCAAAGGTGTTGTGTTATAATTTATAATTATAAAAGACTACTGACATTGACGGGCGATATCTTTTTTGGCAAATAAAACATGTTTTTATATCCAAATTGCTATTTAACTAACGTCCTGGATATTCTGCATCTTGATTTAATAAAACACGTTGTTTTGGGGTTTTTGCCATTTAGTTAGTATTTGGATAGTAATAAATTACATATTTTTTTATTCGTTACGCTTACTACACTACACGTTACTGGCATTATTCATTCGGATCGGATCTTATCCTTGGATCATATTAAACTCGAAACATAAAGTACTTCAATAGGATAGATTTTATACGCTACTGTACCTACATAGAAACGTTATTGCTTATTTAATTACTTCTATTGTTTTACTGTGTATACGTACATTTAAGTATGCCAAAATAATAATAGCAAGCAATTATAAGTTACCAATATATTCTATATTATACGATAAATTGTTTTTTTCAGGTGGCTACACGTCCATAATACGATACGAGCAGCCGGCTGACATGGTGTGCATAATGGAAGAAATGCAAGACGGCAGAGAATTGCAATTGCGATAGTTTAATATAAGTAATTTCTTTATTTTTATTTGTGTCTAATTCTCTACCGGGTGTCCCATGACTATGGAAATATTATATAAAAATGGAATAAGGCCTCTTAAATGGTGACTGACAACAATAAGGCCAATCCAAAGTGTACTAAATGAAAAGTATCAGAATTAAGAATTATTTATATTGCCTAATGAACTTTAGGCGTGTTCTTATGTTTACTTTTGTCTGTTCATTAATCTCAATGTTTCCGTATTGTCTTATGATTTATTTGTTGGCTAATAATATATAAATATATACCTAATAATAGAACAGTAAATTAGAAATCACGCATTATTTGCAGCAGCACGCATCGTATTCATAAGTGTAAAAAAAAATTCTCTCTTTTCTACTCTCTAACTAACTGTCTCTAAATGTGTTTTTTAGTTATTTGAATGGGTTTAGTGGCCCCTAGGAAAATATGCCAGTTTTTTGCAATAACTCTCATTTAAACCATTTTATAAAAAATATGCTATACTTACCATAATTTTAATAATATAACTTTTTGTCAGAATTATGTCCGTTCATAATAATAATGACTACTTTACCATACGGGTATTTTTTTGTATAGTATAAAATTACGCGCCCTACGTGTATGGTAGCACAAAATGATTTGGGTAAAAGTAGTTTTATAGATAGGAAAAGGTGGTATTTTTTATAAAATGTTTTATTTGACATTAATAGTATTACATAATGGCTAATAATGGGTAAAATAACGCTAGGTTTTTTGTTGGGTAGGTACTTATATGGATTTACCTTAGTGCTTTTAGTGTTAGTGCATAATTAGTTCCTGTGATTCAATCTGTTATGTTTGTCTGTTTGTTACGTTTATGTACTTTGTATCATATAATTAGGTAAATGTGTTTCATACATAATATAAAAAAAAACGAAAATTAGACTAAGATACCTTTGTGAGTGAGAATCTAATAAGCTACGAAAGGTTGTTTTCTTAGTTCTATACTTTAGCTTTGCAAAGAAAACTGACACGTCATATTAGTAAACAAAACTTGTCCAAGTTATGCAAAAGGAACAAATAAAAAAATATATCCACACTATTTATTATAAACATTATTGCAAAAAAAAAACTGTAAAAATGACGAACTATCTATACTTAATTTATTTTTATTTTATTTAAGAGACTGGAAAAACAGTTCAATATTCCCAATGAGTAGTCGTTCTTATGCGATGCATTCTCATCTCATTGGTTCTTGCATCTATAAAAGAAGATTTAAACGGCGTCATAATACCTCAATGACGGCGTCCAATAAAGTGCGGCGAACGTGACTCGATGATAAGCCGATTCGAGAATTACAGCCGAGCCGCATATATTATTTAACATAAAATTAAAAATGTGTCGTCTGTCAATGTCAATGAAGGCGGAAGAGCGGCGCGCTGGTGTCTCTGGTCACGCTTTTAAAAAAGAGAAGCAAAACAGGCTTCATCATGTGCGGCCACACCATCGCAAAATTTACTGACGTATATTATTATTATATTATTTTAATATTTTTTTATATATTTTTTGGAGCTAAATACAAAGTGAAGTTGTTCGCTTTCTTTGCAGAGATACATGTTACTTATGTAAGCGATGGGTCCAAAATGAAATTAGGTAGGTACTTAATAGATATCTCAAGTTGTCCTGAATTATAAGCTAATATAATCAAAATTGGCGTACTGATTGATACTGACATGACATTTATACACATAAAGTAGAAATGTCAGTACGCCAATTATTTTGATTCATTATTTCGTTTTCTTTTTTCCATATATTCTTATTTTTTGCTTGTTATATTTCTATAGATATTTTAAATGTTCTAAGCAGTCACAAATGTATACATTCTATACGGTTGTATTTTTTGCAACTGAAGTATTTATGTGATATGAACTTTTTAAATAGTTCCTAAAGTCGTATTAATAGTTTATTTTATTTACATATATCTATTTCTCAAAAACCTATCATAAATGTTAAGAACCAGATTATGGGGCCTGAATGAAAATTTTCAAAAATCTTGAAATATTATTAGGTAGGAATTATGTAAAGTATACAAAAAGAAACACAATTCAGATGAAATTTTGCATACCTACTTAACTTTGATGACCATACAATAATATGGTCCGATGATGGAGACCGAAAAGTGGTAGAAACTTTGCACACGCGTACGTAGTCGCGGGCAAAAACTAGTATATGTATTATAAATGCGAGTGTGTCTGTCTGTCTGTTACCTCTTCACGCTTAAACCGCTGAACCGACTTAGATGAAATTTGGTATGGAGATAGTTTGAGACCCGGGAAAGGACATAGGATACTTTTCATCCCGAATAAATTTAGTGTTCCCGTGGGATGAGCGGGTAACACCGCGGGGCACAGCTAGTAGGTAGATAAAAATATGTTCAGTTTAATACAGTTACTTTATTCTTCTAACAGCACTTTGTAAAAGATAAAGCGATCCTACCGAGTTTGGGTCTTCAGAATCGTCTCAGTGAGCAGTTCAAAGAAAAGTACAGTCAGTTATAAAGCATGTCACGAAAATGACATTTTTGACAGAAACTTTTAGGCCTTAGATAAATCTGTACCCTTTTCTGCCAATAAGGGTGATGGTTGTTCCTAAATATAAATCAATATTTCTAGATAAAAGAAAATATAGGTATATACTTTCCCCACTGTTCTAACTGAAGTGATTAAATTGACTGTAATAGGTGGGTGCTTGGTGGGTGTTGTGTGCTCAAGAAATTGTTATTTAATTATGTGCAATGTTTTTTTCATACATATAGGAATATGTTTTTTTCATATGAATAATTATATCATTTATACACATGCTGATATTCCATATCAATGTAAATCAAGTGACAATATTTATCATGACATAATGTTTTCGTTAATTTTTTTTATATATTTTTTTTATTTAATTTCCTATATTTTTACATTACTTAAGTACCTACTTGCTAAAGTACTTAAAAAATATTTCATTATTTATTATGTTATTTATTTGTTACTCCTTAATAATCAAAGCCAAATTTTAAAAGTAATTAAATGGTACACCAATTTTCACGGTTTTATTTCAATTAATTATTGAGTAAAGTAAATTTTATATCAAAGGACTTATGTAATACTTACCATACCAGAAGGTGCTTGTGAACTTCGTTCGGTTGGAAAAAAAAGTCATAAACTTCTTTTTTGCTTCTCGTCAGGTAAAAAGTTTACTATAACCAGGGTGGCGCAGCTACCCGCAAGGAAAGGTTGGTTAAGACTATATAACCGGTGGAAGACTGCCACTAACTAACTAATTTAGCTCAGTTACCCAAACAGGATCTTAGCCTCCGAAACGAGAGCACGCCACTTCTCCCGATCCTGCGCAGTTTCTCGCCAGTTTTCCACTAAAGAAGTTGGCCACAGTCCAATAAATAGCTGACTGTTAGTCTTGCCCCATTTCGTCGGGGATAGTGCAATACCGCGTAAGTAACAGCTGTATAAAGTTCTCATTTCAATAAAATGCTTACCATTTGTTTGAACATTGATTCGTATCTACACCTTGTTACTTACGCGGTATTGCACTATCCCCGACGATTTGACAATGACAGTCTTATCCCTATGATAGTCTTATCCAACTTTACCTTAGTACCAAAGCGATAGATAAATAAAATAACAGGTATCATGTGTCATTTTTACTTGTATTGAGTGCGAGAGTGACGGACGCTTTTTCATTTATTTATAACGTGATTAAACGCAACCATCATCGGCCAGCTGGGAGCAGGGTAAAGGCCTCACACCTCCCTTTCCATATTGGCGTAATTTGTTTGAATCTTTATACCAATACGTATGCGTCCTTATGGCAAAGCGAAAAGGGCCCTTTTAATTGAAAGCGTACCTAACTATGAACCGTGTTTTCAAACCAAAAACTATATATTCGAAATAGGTTTTTATTGCTGGCGGTATAATTGAGAATAAGTTCTTAGTAGTTTTATTACAGAAATGTATAGGGAAGAGGCGCTAAAATGCGACCTAGTTTGGTTACTTATTATTTTGTATTTGATGTATATGCTAGTTTTCAGGTATGTATGGGCCACAGTTGCCTGAAAGAAATATTTTCATTCATTCATTCAAAATCTGTTCAGCCGTAACGCTGGAACCCTATAATAGAGAAGGGGCTTTAAGGTTAAATCCCTGTCGAAGTTCCTTCGTCCCTCGATTCCCAGTCTCAATGTTTTATCCTTCGCCCGTAACTAGAGCCTTGAGTGGGGATCCGTGGAGAAAAGGGTCTAGGGTAGCCCATATAGATGAAGGCTCTTCCAAGTTTATTTTGCCTTTGAAGCGCTCAGCCGCTCGCTGATTGTAAACTGTTCTTCAGACGTGGGGCAAGAAATCAAACGTACTGCACTGTATAGTGCCAAATAACGTCGTAGCGTTTGTCCGAAAAGGGTTAAACGTATAATGTACCTATGCAAACACTGTCACCGACTGTGGCGTGAATTTTGCGACCCTTAGCTGTCGGACAGCCGATAGTGGCTTTCAAAAGGTAAAGTTCTAAACCTCGAGCCATGAAAGCGGGCCCAAGGCAGTTTCTTTTACATGGAAGAAAGAAGAAATGAAGTGTTATCTGCATCGTAGTAATGCAATGCAGAGTCGCCGAAGAAAAACTAGTAATAATTTATCAAACATCTCATAGCAACATAATAATACATATTTAATACTTATGAAACTGGATCTAGCGCGATATTTTTTATTTACCTTCGTTGCCTGACGTTCTGTATGTCTGAATATGTCTTTGAGACCACGGCACGTGAAACCGTGTCGAAACGTCAGGCGAATTTTAATTACTTACCTATGTGTACAAACCGCGAGAGTATAAAGTGCTGTGTAGGTATACGAGTAGGTATCTCATAACAACAATAGTCAGGTCAGAGTTATTATCAAAAACAGGACTAGACGGAGCGGAGCTGTAGAAAGTGGCTATCATATTCCGAATGAAAAATAGACCATAATTGGACGTATTTATTCAAAAGGGGACCAGCCCACAATATGAAACCGTTTACATTGAACTCTTTAACCAAAGACTACAATGTAACAATAGCATAAAGTACAAGCGTTTAATGTGGGTTGCTGCGCCCTTGTGCATAAATACGCCCAATTGATAAGTGATAAGGAAATGTTAGGAACATCTGATTTTAGCTTCTCACCCAGTGTACCTAGTGTAATCAGAATCACTAATCAATACGTGCTTGTAGGCATGTTGTAGTAGGTATAGGTACCTATCTCTATTTTCATGTAATTTTATTCTTAAAGGTCAAATATTTGTTGCTCAGGTAGGTATTATCTGATACGTACATCACACGATAGGACACATTATACTTATAAAACATTCTAGTTAACAGGGGGTTACAAGAAAACAACAGGCTCAGTCACCCAGAATGCTAGAGGGCTCTGCTAACTTTGAATTTATCTACGAGATTCAATATGGGATAGGTACAGTCCGGCTTACAAGAGTAGAAATTAAAAAGTGGCAATAATGTAGTGTCCTCCCTTTCTAATAAATATAAGAAAACGGGGACGACACTATTAGTATTGCCACTTTTTAGGGTTCCGTACCCAAAGGGTAAAAACGGGACCCTATTACTGAGACTTGGCTGTCCGTCCGTCCGTCCGTCCGTCTGTCACCAGGCTGTATCTCAAGAACGGTGATAGCTAGACAGTTGAAATTTTCACAGATGATGTATTTCTATTGCCGCTATAACAACAAATACTAAAAATAAAATAAAATAAATATTTAAGGGGGGCTCCCATACAACAAACTTGTTATAGATTATATATATATATATATATATATATATATGAATATATATAGGTACGGAACCCTACATGCGCGAGCCGGACTCGCACTTGCCCAATTTTTAATTTCTACTCTTTTTGGTCGGACTGTACAACGCGCCTGCTCTAGGCTAGTTATACATTGCGGGTGTGTGGCGCTCATGTTACCCCAAACCTGGTTAAAAAACTCCCTTTAGAAGCCGTCGCCCCGGGCGGCGGGAAGACCCTCCGTAATGCCGCCCTGAGTATATGAAATTTTATATCTTCTTATTCAGAAATAAATAATAAATTATTGTTGTGATACAGAATAAAAATTGCAACATAAAAACGCTTCATAGCGTTCAGTTTTTATTTATTCTGCATCCCTCTGCTTGTTTTATCGTGGTTTCATCTTGTTGTAAGCAGGCAACACTTACGTAGTTTTGTTAATGTCATTCTTTATTTTGACACTTAATCAACCAATGGTGGATACATACGTTGGTCAAACTAAAGCTTTGATTGGTAGTTAATGCGTCAAACGATGTGACATTGAGTTAAAAAAATACACAAATAATCTCTATGGTACTCAATTTGTGATGTCTGGCTGTCTGCAGTGTTCGCCTGTCTCCTCGAACCATGGTGACTCAATACAATCTTTCGTAATAGAGTTAGGAAAATCAGTTGAAAATGATAGTTCCTAGTCGTGACTAGAGTTCTATGGCTTGCGATGTCTCATGATCGTTAGATCTTTACACTCGTAAGCACACACAATGTACAGCGCAACGCGTAATTC
This sequence comes from Apotomis capreana, assembly GCA_947623375.1. Classification (NCBI taxonomy): domain Eukaryota; kingdom Metazoa; phylum Arthropoda; class Insecta; order Lepidoptera; family Tortricidae; genus Apotomis; species Apotomis capreana. Next base: position 52,121,280 of record OX392498.1, read on the forward strand.
GGTCAAAATTTGAAGATCACCACGTCGAGAAATGGGTTCCAGGTTAAGGTACATAAATGTTTCGCTTCCTTCTCCTTTATCTGTGCAACCTCCGACGTTTCGCCAATGTTCGCGTGAACTATGATGCCTAATCACTCCACTTAACCTCGCCAGAATAGCATTTCCTATTTTATATTGCTCTATCGGCCCGTGTGTTGTCGTTTCCGTTGGTAACATTTGTACGCTTGTTGATATCGCATTCTATCAATAATAAACAAGCAATACGCCTACTTCCTAAATTCATACAACTATTGTATTATTACATTCACGTATCACGTTACAATACTACTGAAGTTCAGATATGCTTTTAGACATGTTGAATGGGATATACTTAATGTCATTCAGTTATTCATTCTTCTTTCATTCTAATACACTTTCCATTTTAGGGTTCTGTACCCAAAGGGTAAAAACGGGACCCTATTACTGAGACTTCGCTGTCCATCTGTCCGTCTGTCTGTCACCAGGCTGTATCTCAAGAACAGTGATAGCTAGACAGTTGAAATTTCCACAGATGATGTATTTCTATTGCCGCTATAACAATTACTAAAATAAAATAAAATAAATATTTTAGGGGGGCTCCCATACAACCAACTTTCTATAGATTATGGTACGGAACCCTTCATGAGCGAGTCGGACTCACACTTGCCCAATTTTTGAAAATAACTTGTTAATAGTTGGACTTGGACTAGCTGGCCAACAATAGAATGATGCTAAATAACCCAAGGTATAAACCAATAACACTGCACTCAGTAGGAGATGCTGTGGTGCTCCACTACAGATTTTCATTGTTGTGATTTGCTGTTTTGCTCAAGGAGTTTAGAATCTGCTGTTATTATATAGTTATTTACAGTCAGTTAACATACAAGCCCTGATAACATTATGTCATGTCTATCAAAATCTGTTGGAGTGTGGCCATATAATTCGATACCGGCTTGCATGTTTTAAATCAAACAAGGTTTGGCTTTGCCTAGAAAAAAGTTATGCCATGCTGTAGCTATACAGTGTCATTTACATTCATGCTTGGCATCTGAAGCACAGTTTTTCTACTACAAGCTTGGTGCTTCACACTCATATATTAACACTTTCGCAACCAGACAAAAAAGTAAGACATATCCCAGAAACCGGCCGAGCCGACTTTTATAGCATCAACCTGGCTATCGGGTTGGCCGGCATCTGAACAAAGTTTACGAGCGCCCGGCCTCCGGGTTTTTGGTGTCGAAAGTGTTAATTAACACTTTTGTGCAAGCAACATCTATAGTTTTTGTTCCTGTTGGTCTGTGACACTGACACACTGACCGTGCTTGGTGAAAGTGGTTAGTGGTATAGGACGATTGGTAGCAGCCTATTGTAAGGATTCCATTGAGTAGGTTTGAATGTGCTGACGCTTATTATTTGTCGACTTGTGTGGAGCTAGCATCTCAATATGCTATCATTTTTGTTCCTTTATTGGTTAGTTTGGATGCACTCACATTACCATAGGCTTGATCAATGGTTATAATAGGGATGATTGTATCAATACCTTAGTTCACACTCGTACTAATTACAATTATTGAAATTTTATCACAGTGATCTGCACTAACATCCTATTTGCAACTACTTTTTCCGAAAAGTTAGTACGATTGTGCTCTAAAGTATCAATATACATCCATACTAATATTATAAATGCGAAAGTGTGTCTGTCTGTCTGTTACCTCTTCACGCTTAAATCGCTGAATCGATTTTGATGAAATTTGGCATAGAGATAGTTTAAGATATGAGGAAGGACATAAGATAGTTTTCATCCTGGAAATTATACCTAAAAAGATTGAAAAGTGAGTGAACATTTCTGTTGGGGTGCGGTGACCCTGTGGGAAATGTAATTATTAGACCAAAAGCACAATTGCTCTTACATTTGCTTAGGCGCTTTAAATAATCCCTTTTATCAAGTTCCACGCGTACGTAGTCGCGGGCAAAAGCTAGTCTATAATAAATCTATTGAAATATGTATATTTTCTATATCCTAGTGCCTATTGTACAGTCGACATCAGATATATCGCAGCATATAAGGCGTTCATAAATATCTGAACACGACTCTTATTGACTGGGCGTTACAGTACATTGTCAGATATTTATGAACGCCTTATATGCTGCGATATATCTGATGGCGACTGTACAAGCATTGCTTAGTTTTGCACTTAACATGTTTGTGTTACAATGGTGATTGTGGTTTGCTGTACGCCATTATGGTATATTTCCAAATACAATACAGAGTAAACTTTAAACACAATTCATGTTAAGATCTAAACTAAGTCTTTAAAGTTAAACTATAATTAGTTCATTATACTATAATTATGAATTGTACATGTTTACATTCGGGTACATCATTTCAATAGATTGGAAAACAAAATTATTGCATAATATGTTTTAAATATATTTTTGTTACTTACTTTCAATCTAAAAACTCTGTCTATTTACAAGTGGATTGGTTTTAATTGCTTGGGTATAATTGTTTTTAACTAAGCAATAAGCATATTGAAGTGTGATCCCATGTAACCTAAACTACAATAGAAACACACTAAAATATGGGCGAAATTGCGACACATTCTATTTTATCATATTGAAAAATATCATAGTCTAAATTATAAAATTCTTAAATTATAGTAGAACTGCATTTCTGCTTCATTATTCTTATTTTTATCCCAGAGTAAGGAGGTGTCAATGTCGTCCGCGGCAACGCCTGTCGTTTCATTACCTACAGCCACTACTTGGATAGAGGTGAAGGGTGCGGGTTAGACCAATCACCTGAGTTGAAATCTGTATCTCAGCTCTGCTTCAGTTTTGTAATTGTTCGATTCCACACGTCTCCGCTCCTCAGTGGTGCACCTGAAAGGGGCGGCGAGCTGCGCGGTGCGGGAACTAATAGAGCGGCAACCGCGCGCGGCGGCTCGTGGCGTGGTTCATATATCGCTATGATTTTGTTTTTACCGCCCGCCGGTCACAGCTGCCGCTGGGCCGTTGCGGTTCCGCCCGCCACCTTTAGGCTCAGGCTTTAGGCGCTTTCGTAGTTACGCACGGAAGGCCGTGTCGCCATACCCTAAGCTGCGACCAATAGATATAGGAACAGCAACAGCCAATAAAATACAGTTATTCGGCTGCCACGAAGATCTAAAGAGATAACACTCTGTTCATAATTTTATAGATAATATATTCTATGCTAGCACCTATGGACACTTCATAAAAATTTACCGAATTTCATATGCTATAATGTATCAGGTGCCATAAATCTATTTTTCTCTGTAAGCTGAATCTTTTCGGGATTATCAGGTCCATTTACTCCCCAAACTACCGTATTGTCACGTGACTGCGACGAAAATCCGGGGTCTACTAATGATTTTCACATCAATAGTTATAAAAAAATCCCAAAAAGTATACGATTAGAGACATAATGTTTATGGAAAATGATAATTATGACAAGTGAAGGTTTATTATGATTATTAATCATACGCCTATTTATGTGCTTGCTATTGTTGTTGCAGAGACACTGTACGGCTGTTCGAATTGTTTTGCGAGGTATCACCGGGGGATCGCACGAAAGAGCCCTACATTATTAGAAAATACCCCGAGGGACACCGGACAGAGGAAGAACTAAAAGATGTTCCGAAGTTCACATTTCCATGTCAATTAGATAAGTGAGTATGTAAATTAGGATCCTAAAAAGGTTGCTTTACATGTATTAAATTGACTACTTTTGAAGTGACTGTTATTACAGTAGCTGCAAAAAAACTATCATATTGAAATATTTTAACTTTAAGTCGAATCGGATCCAGGGATAAGATCCGAATGAATATTGCCAATAGCGTAATAAGTAACTTGTAGTATAGTAAGTGTGTAACGAATAAAAACATCTATTTTATTAGCGTAGTTGCAAATATTAACTGAACGGCAAATTAGTATAAAAACGTGTTTTTGTTTTATAAGATTCAGAATATCGACAACGTTTTTTAAATTACAATTTGTATAGAAAAATAGATGTTTATTGGTTAAAAAATAAATCTCGGGTCAGTACTTTGTTTATAACCGTTTGCAATTGTAAAAGTTAGGCAACTCTCGTACAAAATACACCAATATGATAGATTTTTTGCCGTTACTGTATATTAGGGAATTCAGGAACCTACAGATCTAGTGAATAAAATTTTGTCATTGTATGTCGCTGGGAAAGCTTGTATTCATATTTCTGTCTCAACTTATTCACTGAAGTTAAATGGAAAAAATCTGAAGCTCAAACTATTTCAACAAAATAATATTATTGGGAGTTTGTTAGAGTGAGTCACAAGATTTTATTTCAAAAACAAAATATCTTATAATTGTGCAATTGGGCAATATAAATTGTGGTAATATTTGGCTGAATCAGCCATATCGCTGCAACATATAGATTTTTCCTATTCAACCAACAAGTATACCTTAAAGACTATTGAGTTTTCCGTGGTAACCCCGTTATGACAGTGAATTATATGCGTTCACTGCGTTATGATTATGACTTTAGTACTTTTTTAGACTACTATTGTAATCATCGAATACTTTTCGTTTCGTTTTCAGTGCATTCGTCCAACACTACTCGTTTGTGATGACGGCTGTGGACTCAAAGTATACGTTCTGCTTCTGCCGGTTCGACCCCCGAGCGAACACGGCCTTAGTTCTACTATCTCACCTACCATGGCACGACATATTTTATAAGTAAGTTGGTATTTTTTTATTGACGTCGATATGTCTTATATTATACTAGCTGTGCCCCGCGGTGTTACCCGCTCACCCCACGGGAACACTAAATTTATTCGGGATGAAAAGTATCCTATGTCCTTTCCCGGGTCTCAAACTATCTCCATACCAAATTTCATCTAAATCGGTTCAGCGGTTTAAGCGTGAAGAGGTAACAGACAGACAGACAGACACACTTTCGCATTTATAATATTAATATGGATTAACTGAGGAGTCCTTTGTACTAGTTTGTAATCAGCATACCCCGGGGTATATGACGCCTACTGTATGCCTAGTGTTAAGTCATTTGTGCACCGAAAATCCTGGGATATGGTAATCAGAAGGCATCGGACTTATTGTACGACGTTAGAGAGCTAGTATTAACATTAGAATTCATACTCAGGTAGTATCTTTTTAACGAAACTTCGTATTTCTAATGCATAACTAGTAATAAAATTATAGATTTCTTACAACGTATTTGAATACAAAAATAAATCGAGTGCTGATTTATAAAGGTATTCAAATCACAAACGGATGTTGAATAAATACAAAGGCTGGATGACTGTTGAAAACAGTGAATAAGAAATATCTTCCCAACGTAACTCAAAAACAAATAATATAAAGAATGATTGTACGCTAGACCGGTCACTTGGTATTTACTTTCTCATGACGTCAGTCAGCTGTTCTCTAAGTACTACGTACAGTGATAAAGGTGAGTTGCATTTTGCGCCTTGTAACAGAACCTTCAGGCCTTGTGTGCCTAAGGGTAAATACGGCACAGGATGTGTTCGGTCAAATCAGGGTCCGCGCCTAGCTCCGTGTCAGTACAAATGGACAATAGGGAATGGATTGGATCTTCAGTTGGTACAAGTACTTAACCCCCCAAACGCTAAGATCTGTGCGGAGCGTTTAAACCTTATGATTTATGAACGATTTTGGAGCACTCCTTAATTATTTTTCTATTTCGTCACTGGAATGGTGCATTGATTCGCTGCTTGGCGTTCAAGAGGTTGACTGATAAGGAATGCCTTCTTCGTACTATATTTACGTTTCTACAACAAAGTCAAAAGTAAAACTCAAGTATAGTTGATTTTTTTTAATACGTCCGAATGCATGGTCAATTGGTCATAAAGAGCTTATCTTTTAAACATGACCCCGAAGCAATGTCCGAGGACAAATGGAAACAAGTAACAAGAACAACGCGAATAAAATTATATCATCTTGTCTTAGTCACAAGGTTGAAATTGGAATAGCATATAGGGCTTGGAAAGCGGGACTCTGGTAATTTTTCGACACTTTTTCGAATTTTATGGATTTAGTGTCAAAGTATCTTATTCTAATGAGTTAGGATATTGCAGTTTCACCCTTGTGATTTAGAAAAGACATATTTGGAAACAAGAAAATGTTTGTTTGCGTATTTTTGTAAACCGCTTCCATTTGTCCCAAAGTGAGCTATACAGGAGTAAATCAATCGCTTTGTGTGGTCATGTTTACAAGATATTTCAATTAAAGTTACTGTTAACAATATTGTGAAGTACCAATTCGATTGACCTAGTGGATCTCAAATCACTGTTACACTACACTTGTACTATTGTCGCCCACAATTGATAGTATCAATCTACAGAGGGGAGTGTAAGTGGCTCGACCTTCGACCAATTCATAGCGTACACTTGAAACTGTTTTGCATCTGATGTTAGATTCAGTTGTATAATCGTCAATTAGATAGGTGTCGAGGCAAATATGAGCCTTGTCTAACTATGTGCAGTAGGGGAAATGAAAGGCGAATAAATGGAAGTGATTGGTGACTTTATTACGACAAGGTTCTACTGTGACACTTGAGCATTTCTCAAAAAGTTTGTACATAATTAAGACATTAATGTTGAATTATATTTTCCTATTTTGTTACCTATTTTCTTTGTGATTGCCAATACATTGATTTCAGATAAAAAAAATATAAGCATAATAGAACCTTAATTATCAAACGTAGCCTTACGTACATTGATATAAAATTACCATAATAAATGGTAACGAAATAGGAAAATTATATTGAACTTTAATTGAAGTCTTACTTTTGTACAAACTTGACTTTAACTTTTGTAGAAATGGTCACTTATTGTATAGTTAGTTTGTAATAATCAAACGATTGCTAAATGCATATTGTCAGACTTTTTTATAGACATTAGAGCTATGTTTAATCGTTATTCTGGGTTTCATCTGTTTTATATTGTACGCATTTCTTTCATAGAAAAATATTATCAAGATGAATTAACTTGCAAACAATATTTACGTTGACGTTGGTAACTTTAATTTGACGAGACTAACAGTGTAACAACAATTATAATTCATTGCCAGCTTAGCGAACTTTTATAAATACATGCTATACTAGCTGCGCCGCGCGTTGTTACCCGCTCATCCCACCACGGGAACACTACATTTTTTCGGGATAAAAAGTAGCCTATATGTTGATCTAGGGTGTCAGCTACCTTTATTCCAAAATTTATCAAAATTGGCCCAGCCGTTTGATCGTGAAGAAGTAACATACATACACATAAACACACTCACACACTTTCGCCTTTATAATATTAGTGTGAGTACCCTAAGAAGAAATTAACATTTGTTTAGTGTCACGTCTCTCGGTGTCTGGAAGTATGTCAGTGTATAATCAAATCTTGCAAGCTACATTTGACCCAAAACCCCGATTTCGATTGAGTTGAAATTCTGCAAGAAGCTGATCTGATCGGATGATGAAATCGGAAGACGGACATATGAACTCTGTTTACTTACCTCTTTATAAATATTGTTTATCTTTATATCAACATGTTTACAAATTTCATTACACGACGTAACGTTATCTCTTAAATATGGGTAAACCACGTTATGAAATTGCATTTCTTTGAATTTTAATATGGAATGTTATGGTTTATCTCCATGTTACTTCATTAATGTATTATTTCTTATGTATCGAATTGTTTCCTAATACACTGAGCAAGCGACTTTTTGAATGATTATCAATTGTAATTTCATAGCCAATGCGAATGTTTTTGATTATTTTTGTATTATATCGAGTAAATAGCTTCAAGAACAAACTCACGTAGTGATTGAATATCTCTAGCTGATTTCAAAAATTGGCCCTTGTATATACCATATTTTACTGTGGTAAATAATTAAAAAATCAAAACTATAATGCTACTTCTAAAAGTAGTCGGAGTACACGAAGCTTTAATCGTTTTAGAGCCTTTTGCGACTTTTGATTCAATGTTGAGTGCATATTTCTTTCTTTCAATGCTTCTTTTTCACCGAAGGGTAAACGAACCCTAAAAAACATTTCATAAAGAAGAGCTGATTTAGTCAATAAATAAATGCAACTGCGTTTTATATGTCTTTGAGTCCGAATTGTAAGTAACTATCGCAACCAGTAGTCTTGTTTTCTATTAAGAGGGCGCCGAGCGTTAGCGACTGAACCATAGAGCGCGGGGAATGCGTATTTAGATCGGCGCGCGGCCGCCATAGTAAAAATGTATGGAGAATTAAAAGCACTTTTTGATAAATCTGGACCTTTAATACCAAACAATAATTGAAATATTTGATGCGGACAAATTGTAATGTAAACATTCATCTTTTTTTTTAACTGAAAATCTGAATAGATTTTCATTGTGAAAGTATAAAAAAACACTTAACACCTGCTTACGATTTTACAATTTTCGTCCAAATTTACTTAGTTCTCTAGGGTAAAATATTAATAATCTTATAATTTTTCCACGGTGAAGTTGTAAACACATTCTGCGAAGTGCTAAATATATAGTTTAGAAATGGATTAAACAACTAGTGTTGACGTTACCTACTTAACGGCAACTGCCTATTTTTTCACATTTCGCTCGGTGCAGTCTTAAGTTTCTCCTATACAAACTATGCCAACCATCGGAAATGGCAACATATTAAAAAAATGAAGGGGTAGGGGAAGAATATTTGTAAAATTATACAGTACATATAGCATATCTTGCCGCGACTTCGCTTGTCGCGCGACACTGCATCACCTGTCCTGCTCGCACGGTATTGAAAGGAGAGTGACAGGTAGTATTTGTCGCGCGACAAATAGTCGCGTGTCACAGTTATGCTAGAGGCGCAGAAGACTAATAAAGTTGTCAAATCCTTTTATGGCGACCTTAGAAAATATAAAATGGGCAAATGCGAGTCCGACTCGCGCATGAAGGGTTCCGTACCATAATCTATAACAAGTTTGTTGTATGGGAGCCCCCCTTAAATATTTATTTAATTTTATTTTTAGTATTTGTTGTTATAGCGGCAATAGAAATACATCATCTGCGAAAATTTCAACTGTCTAGCTATCACCGTTCTTGAGATACAGCCTGGTGACAGACGGACGGACGGACGGACGGAAGAACGGACAGCGAAGTCTCAGTAATAGGGTCCCGTTTTTACCCTTTGGGTACGGAACCCTAAAAACGGCTAAAAATATTAATTTGAAAAAATATTGACTTATCCAGTTTTTCCTTTACTCGTTCATTTGTAATTCATGGAATACTGTACGGAATAAGGATGCGTGTTCAACTACGTTGCTATCATAATTCTGATGTTTATATTACATCCACGTATCATGGCGCCATGACGACTACATGTTGTCTGGAGGAGATCGCTATTCAGCTGTAAGACTGCCTGTTGTTTACTTCTGCTTTTATTTATTGTATCCCTTATGTGTTGTTTCCCTGTGTATTTGAGGTGTGTAATAATGAGGATTTGTATGATATTGTAGAAGACGACTGAAGTTAATTTATTATATTTCTTTCACCAATTTTAATCGCTCTGTACTAGCGTGGTCACATAAAAAATATATCTTATTCGGTACTCAATAATTAAAAGTTGTATTATATATTTGCTCTATTTCAACCGCCCAGGCAGCACTCGAAGTGACCGCATTAAACGACAAAAAAGCTCAATAAGTGTATTAAAAGTCTCTAACCAATTACGGTCACAGGAATTAAGTCATAGTTCTGTGATCTGGTCTACAACTCAAACATCACGCACTGTAAAACCTATGACTTTGAGTGGACACTTGCACGACCAAGAAAATAAATTAAACCCACACTGACAGAGCCCGCTAGGTGGGCGAAACGCTCCCCAGACGCCGACACAGCCCGCTATATGGGCGCTTTTATAGTACAATCCGTCCGGCGAGTTGGGCGGCAGCCGAGTAAAAGTTACGAGCGCCCACCAGGCGGGTTGTAGGTCTTGAAAGTGTTAAAAGGTTAAAGTAATAAAGTGAGAGCGATTGTAAAACCCTACAGCGTTGCAGATGTACAAGCTTATCAAACGTAATCACTTTTCTTTTGCAGATTATTAAATAGCATATCGAACTTAATGAACAGTCCAGAGAAGGGCGAGCTCACGTCGTTTCTAGAAGCGTGCCGGATCCGGCCTCCCTTGCCCGGTCACACGCTCAAAGTTACCTACAACGCCGGCCACAGTGTGTTCTCTTGCCAAAGTCCCGACACGCGGCTTCCTAGCATCCCTGACAACGTATGTATCTAAATGAGCCTATTAAACCTACACCAGCCACTCGGCGTTAAGAGTAGTGTAATTGAACCTCGCAAGGAAGCGAGCGGGTTTTCGAAATCGTTACCTCGTTAGTCAGGTTTCTCTTTAAAAGGGCACCTAAAAAAAGAGACAGCTATCATAAGTCGCATAACAAAGAGTCACGTAAGCAGTTTTGGGAAAACTACTTATCATCTCTCCAAGATCAAACGCCCTGAGTGTGCCAAAGCTCTTCATTCTAGTGCCTAATATTGCTTGACACCAAATGACGACCAAAGATACGGTCGTTCCCACTACTTTTTCACATTAACATTACACACTCGTAATGTCTGGATTCTGTGCCTCTCTTGACGATATACAATTAATAACAATTCCATACGACCGCTGAAACTTTATTCACGTCGACTCTCTGTCTTAACCCAACAATGCATTTCTTGAACGTAAAAATCCTAACATTAGCAAATTGCGACTGTTGATATTGTTAATAAGGTAACAATAATAGTACACATAAGAAGTTTGTGGTATGCCTTGAGAAAATAGGATTCAATAAACAAAATATTTTATCCACACCCATCTTGTTAAATTCCTATAACAAGTTCAGATATTATAGATAAGGACCTACATTACTTGGCAGCGACCAAAATTAGGGATGTAATTTTATAACAGTACCGTAGCCACCGCGAGGTCACCATTACGGTATAAATTTTAATCAAAATTGATACTGTAATGGTGACCTCTCTCCTGCCGCGCGAGTCACCTCACGTGTTCATCTGCTTCGCGGACTGATTGGCAGGACTGAGTGTTTCATATTTTCATAAAACAAATCTATGATAATGATTATGAATATGTGTGTAGATAAATTAGTGTATGCTACTGTACATAATTAGGTCTTAAAACACTCGTGTGATCCTATTATGAAACTCGCCAACGGCTCGTTTCATAAAACCACACTCGTATTTTAAGACCTCTCATTATGTAGCAGTTGCATAAACTACTATTCCTTTCCAGTGCAACTTAACAGAATACTTCAGCGCGGTGGACACAAAATGCATGGCTGGACTATGGGCAGCTTTACTCCACGAGCGGCGGGTGGCCATCGTGGCATCGAAACCCTCCAGGCTCTCGGCGTGCGTACAGGCGGCCAACGCGACACTATTCCCCATGTCTTGGCAGCATATATTCATACCGATACTGCCGAAACACTTCGTGGATTACCTATTGGCCCCAATGCCATTTCTTATTGGAGTTCCTGCTAGCGTTATGGAGGTAAGACTATTACAATGCGATGTTTTTCTGCCATTAGACTTTAGTTTTAGCGGGTGATGGCATTACTCCACGAGATACTAGTGGCTATCGTAGCATCCAAACCCTCCATCAGGCTGTCGGCCTGCGTACAGGCGGCTAACGCGACACTATTCCCCATGTCTTAGCAGCATATATTGATGCCGATACTACCGAAACACTTCGTGGATTACCTATTGGCCCCAATGCCATTTCTTATTGGAGTTCCTGCTAGCGTTATGGAGGTAAAACTATTACGATGCCAATATTTTTCTGCCATCAGATTAGACTTTAAATTTAGTGGGTGGGTGGCATTACTCCACGAGCGACTAGTGGCCATTGTAGCCTCAAAATTCTCCACGCTATTAGTGACCGTAAAGAAATTTGAGGCCATGTCTTTGCAGCATATATTCATACCAGTACTGACGAAACAACTTTTTGGCCCCAATACCGTTTCTCAAGTTCATGCTAGCGTAAAACTGAGATGGTAGAAAGTTATTCGACATTATTTCATCCTGTATTAAAAACGGCAGACAGATATTTATATAAATGTGTGTATAGTCTTATACCTAATTTCACGTTAAAAGAGCTGCAGGCAAACTCATTGCGTAGTAGAGTTTGGAATGTGTTAGAGACCGCTCTTTTTACTTGAGGTTAAGTATAATACTTTTATTACACTAATATCGTTCTGCTGTTTTTAACATATTTAAGATGAAATAATGTCGAATTATTTTCTACCATCTCAGTTTTAAGACCATAGAATAAATATGTCTGGGATATTTTGAAACCACGGGTGAAGAGAAGTCTTAATTCACCACAAAAGTTTCATGAGACGAAGACTTATCGAAATAATAATTCCCAAGCGTGGTGGCAGTGATAAGAACTAGGGGTAGGGTTAATACAATACAACAATTCTTTATTGCACACCAACAAGAAAAATGTAACAATTGAAACCTTCTTTAAAAATGGTAGACAGTAGGCGGTCTTATCGCTAAAGAGCGACCTCTTCCCGACATACAATATTGATTATGTTTCAGTAAAATTTCAACTATGCCACACTCTTTTAAAGTTTTTGCCTTATGTAAAGAATCACAAACGAAACACCTCTTTTTCATGACTAATAATTCGGCAATTGCTAACAAATGTGGCAATAATATCAGGTTAAATTCAGTGCCGAAGAATGTATACATGTTAAGGACGGCTACTGTTTGAATATTGCAATATCCACGTAATCTTACTTGAACTAGCTCTACAAAAGAGTAGGTAGTGAATAAGTCAATAACGATACCTACGATACCCAACAAGAAAAAAACACAAGGTATTGAAGATAATACAGAGCACAAAGAGATGTAATCTAACTAAATTCTAAAGATTTGTTATTTTCCTTGTTCCAGACTGTGAGAATGTCGGATATAGGAGACGTGGTAATATTAGATGTAGATGCAAACGAACTGAGATCTCCCTTTCAAGACTTGGAAAGTCTTCCGCCTGAATTGGTAAGTATTGTCTACAAATTTGACATTGTAAACATGTATCGTAGCCACACATATGGGTGTAGACCAAAAAGTTTACCACCTTAAGAGGCCTTATTCCTTTTGAAAATTATTGTTTTCATATTATGACAAATATATTGATAATTTCAACCAACTGTTTTAAGTGAACAATACTTTTTCCCGAGTTCTAGGTAGTAACATAGCTATTTCATGCTTTTATTGCGTGCAGTCGAAAATAAGTTGAAAAATCTAATTTTCCGCGTGAATTTTGTCAATTTCGAGTAGTTTTTGAAACAAAAATTATCAATAAAAATTCAAACTGTAGGTTTCAAATATATACCAATATATCCCAATAGCCCTGTTCTAGGTAGTAACATCGATAATACAGGGTGTAACCGACAGCGTACCGAAAACGAAAACCGTAGTTTAAGACCATAATCACGAACTGAAAACGAGTGTTCATTTTCTCGGAAAACTCAAGGATAAGATTTTCCAAAATAAATTATAAAACTCGACGCGCAATATATTGCGTCCAATTCTCTCGAGTGCAGACGCGCGGGGAGGGGAGCACGCGGCAAGCATTGACCGGTTCAAGCGCTCCCCACTCCACTCACGCGTCAGCGCAAAACATACCGTTACGCCAATGCGCATCGAATGACATGAACGAATGCAACCATAAAAACAACGCAACCACAGATCACAACTAGTGTACTACCTAACACCAAAACAACTGACTGATAAATTAAAACAGTCTAACAAGATTATTTTCATTCAAGCAAGTAAAGCAATTAAAATGTGCGGGTAGGTAAACATTTCTCATGCGTCCGACCGCAGCGGCCTGCGCGAGCGCACTGAGCGCACTGCCAGTACCGTTATGTGTCCCTCTCCACGCGTACTGTGTAGTACCGTAAAGCTTACATAATACTGTTTGTGATACATTGTGTGTTTTGCGGAAAATGCTATTTCCATGCGATTTTTCATGAAAAATTGTTACCAGTAGAGTTCAATTAACGGAAAAATAAAGAAAAAATTGGGCAAGTGCGAGTCGGACTCGCGCACCAAGGGTTCCGTACAAACACTTTTCATCCTTAAGTGGTTAAGTTAAGTTTGCACCTGGTATGTATAGCGCCCCATACAAATGAGGTCCAAAGTTAACGCAACCAACCCGTTTGTTGTATGGGAGCCCCCCTTAAATATTTATTTTATTTTATTTTTAGTATTTGTTGTTATAGCGGCAATAGAAATACATCATCTGTGAAAATTTCAACTGTCTAGCTATCACCGTTCTTGAGATACAGCCTGGTGACAGACGGACGGACGGACAACGAAGTCTCAGTAATAGGGTCCCGTTTTTACCCTTTGGGTACGGAACCCTAAAAATGAAAACTCGCGAGGAGAATTTGTGAATTTTCTCAAAGAAATTTCCACGATTTTCCAGCCCAGAATAATGGTCTGAAGCCATGGTTTCAGTTTTCGGTACACCGTCGGTTACACCCTGTATGTTATGAAACATGTTTGATCATAGAGAAAAATGACTAAAGCAATCAGCATTTTAAAAGGAATAAGGCCTCTTAAGGCTGCGTTACCACCAGTGCGAGGATGCGTAGCGAGAGCGAGGGATGTGTTTTTATTAACCAATAGAATCAGTTGCGCTGCGCGAGCTAAGCAAATGAAGTTATTCCATTGGTTTACAAAAACACATCCCTCGCTACGCATCCTCGCACATCTCTGGTGGAAACGCAGCCTAACTCACCTTTAACTCACTCAATGAATATTTGCATCAGTGTCCGTTGTGCGGCGACAGTTAACCTTCCAATAACGCACCTTAAGGTTCTATTTTAAGGTTCCTTATTGTATCGTTAATTTTTGTCGCACAACCGAACTTTTTCCAATAGCTTTTATTTCCTCGCTAACTACGCCTTAATTTCATCCAACTTTTTAGTCCTAACCCAAGCACGAGAGAGAATTGACAATTTAAGAATCCCCGACATTAGTAGCACAAATTGGCTTCACGACCCTTGTCGCTCGTCACTCTGTCACAGTACTGTGACGAAAGAGATAGGTAATATTTCTCGTTCGAGAAAGAGTCGCGTGTCACAGTTGTGCTAGAGGTGCTGGTCGTCATGAGACCCTAATTTGATGAGTGACAATAATGCTACTAAATCTGAACATAACCACAAATTTGGATTTCTGTGTTTCAATATTGGCAGAGATCTTGTCACGTGTTCTAATTAAAGCTGAATATCTTCACCATACCTAACTAAGAACCATCTCGGCAGTCTAGTCTTTCGAAATAAAATAAACACGCTTTCAAATCGATCCATCCGTTGAGATGCGATGCCACAGATAGACATGTTAAATACCCCTTTTTTGTCGTCGCGGGCTAAAAACAAGATGACTGCTTATAAGAGGATGATGATGGATGGAGAAGTAGAGAAAATCCCGGCGGTACTAAGGTCCCAAATTACATGAAGTTGCCTAAACCCGTTTCCGTATCCTAGTCCACGCGTCTCGGCTCCGTTCGGGTATTTCCGTCGGGCAATATACATCGAGGACGGGACGGACTAGCGTGTAGTTAAGATCTCTAGACCCCATACCTATTAACGGGTTCACGGACATTTACACGGCCTAATTACACACACCGAACGTGCTAGAAAACCGGTGCCGTGTAACATGTAAATGGAGACCCGGCAAGTGGTACACGAAACACAAAAATCATGTCGTTTAAGTCGAATATTTTCATTTGTCTGACTGAGACGCACGGGAGTTTTCTTATGTGAAATATTCTTATGTAATCGACCACTTTCGAACACATCCCAAATAACAAACTGGCTGTATACAATTCTATGCAGCCATTAAAACTCATACTGATATCCCTATCAGGATGACCGGTTTATGGTAACTTCATTCCTTCTTACTGTTAGCGTCATTATTGTTATTAAACGTATGTTTGTATTGCAGGTATCGAGTTTAAAAAAAGCTTTAAGTGATAAGAATGCTCTGGGGGACGCGGTGTCCCGCGCTTTCCTTCGTGCACTAGTCGGTTTAATAGGAGGGTATCGCGATGCTATAAGGTAAGTCAACATTTCAGTTTATTTGGATTCAGAATCTACGATTCCTTTATTTTTACATCGTATTGTGTTTTAGATATAATCTTATTCCTTTTAAAATGCTGATTGTTTTAGACATTCTTCTCTATGATCATGATCAAACACGTTTCTTTACATATGTTACTACCTAGAACAGCTACAATAGCCCTATTGGGATTTATTGGTATATATTTGAAACCTACAGCGAATTTTTCATTGGTAATTTTTATTTAAAAATAACTAGAAATGTACAAAATTCACGCGGAAAAAGACCGCGAAAATGTTATTCATAAAAGAAATGTCCGTTACCTTCTGGCACCCTTTTGATATTAGTACTCACTACTGTGTCGCACCGACTTGAAGTGGATCTTGGTTTCCGACACTAAAGGCCGCCAGGCTTTCTGTGCAGTGGCGTTTCTGTCCGGTCGACGGTTCTGAATTTGTATACGTCTTAGAATTTCGTCGCCTCAACTATACCTAGAACGTCTAACAGGTTCTAACTAGTTTGACGTCCGAGTACACTTTTGATGCACTTGTCACGCATTGCCATGCCATGCCCGAGCCTTGAGGATTTCGTTTCACGTATGATGTTTGTAACAATGATTGGTTATATATATTATAAAGTCATACCTCCTTTTAAATCGGGTGATTTGAGTGATCTGACTAATTTCCGTCCGATATCTATACTACCTGTTTTAAGTAAAGTTTTCGAAAAATTAATGTTGAAAGATCTACTAGGACACTTCAATAGAAATAAATTACTCTCTAGTAAACAGTTCGGTTTCACAAGGGGACGTTCCACGACTGATGCAGCATCTGTACTTATTAAACACATTTATGACAGCTGGGAGGAATCTTGTGATGCAATTGGTATCTTCTGCGACCTTTCTAAAGCATTCGACTGCGTTCATCCTGGAACACTCATTTTGAAATTAGAACATTATGGTCTGTCTTCAAATGCTTTAAGCCTTATGTCTTCATATCTCAGTGATAGAATGCAAACAGTGGATGTAAATGGAACCCAGTCCAATGGAGCTATAGTTAAGCTAGGAGTGCCACAGGGCTCTATTTTAGGTCCATTTCTATTTTTGGTTTATATAAATGACTTACCATCTATAGTAGATAATCTTTGTAATATAGTACTATTTGCTGACGATACATCATTAATTTTCAAGGTTCACCGGAAATCAACCGACTATGCGGAAATTAATGGCACTCTAGAGAAAGTACTTAACTGGTTTACTACTAATAATCTTCTATTAAATGCCAAGAAGACTAAATGTGTTAGATTTGCTTTACCGAATGTTACGGCGGTAGATTCTACTATATTACTAAATGGTGAATGCTTAGAAATAGTGAATAAGGCATTATTCTTAGGTATAACATTGGACAGTAATTTGCAATGGAGTCCACATATAGCAGTGCTTGCAGGTAAATTAAGTTCAGCGGCGTACGCCGTTAGGAAAATCAGACAATTGAGTAATGTTGATACAGCTCGCTTAGTTTATCATAGTTATTTTCATAGTGTCATGTCATATGGTATTCTGGTTTGGGGCAAAGCAGCTGACATTCAGACTATATTTGTGCTACAAAAAAGAGCCATTCGTTCTATATATAACCTAAATTCTCGTGACTCCTTAAGAGACATTTTCAAAGATATAAACATCTTAACTGTAGCGTCCCAATATATTTATGAGAGTATTATGTATGTTATTAGAAACCTAGATTCATTTACAAAAAATTCCGATGTCCACAGTTTTAACACTAGAAATAAAAATAAAATTGCTATTAGAAAGTTTCGTGTTCGTAAAGTAAGTAAATCATTTTTAGGCCAATGTATTCATTTTTATAACAAGTTACCTGATCATGTTTTAAAATTAGCCTTTCCATCTCTCAAAAATTATTTAAAAAAATCTCTAATGTCAAAAGCATATTATACAGTAGAGGACTATCTGACAGACAAAAATGCATGGCCTGAACCAGAAACCGCGTAGCTGACTCCTTCTTAGATTGTACCTAACTAGTTTAAGGGACACAGTTCTAATAAGAAAGCATATCAAACGTACATAAATTGTGATAAACCGTCAGGCTTTCTTGTAGTTTCTATTTTATTCTTACACTTTTCCTCACTTATGTCTTAAAATACACTTTTAATATGTTTTCTTGTAGAACTACGTATAGTTAAGTTCATATCATTGTAATAGTTAAGTACTTAATACTTTCTGAAAAAATGACTGACTGTTGAGTTTCTTTCGGCGTTTCTTCTCAACAGTGGTCTCCTCTTGTGAAATGCCGGTAGACTCAGACATGTAAAAGTGCCCTTGTGGCCTACTTGCAGAATAAAGTTCATTATTTCATTATTTCATCATTAATATGAATGAATGAATGAATGAATGAATGAATGAATGAATGAATGAATGTTTATTTGCAAGAACATAGTAGGTACATTAGATGATGTAGTAAACAGTAAGTGCTTATGTTCTACCGTAGAGGCATGCAAACATTTAATGTGTGTTGAATTTAACCCTGCTTATTGTATGGATACTAATGAATATACAGAAACATAATAATAAGATAATTGCTATTCTAGTTACTTAATAATTAATAATAATAATATAATTGATATTCTAGTTGCAATATAAACTAACTTAAATAAATATGAGATTTCATATTAATTGTTGCCAGACAAAAATTCTTTTATAGAGTAGAAACAATTAGATAGAAGCCATTTATGAAGAGCTCCTGCAAATAGTTTAGGATGACATTCTCTTATTTCCTTAGGTAATTTATTATAAATCTGTACTGACATACATGGAGCATTGTTTTTAAACATATTAAATTTAGCCCTTGGCAAGTGTATTTTGTCTCTATGTCTAGTCGATCTGGGGTACCGACTACTATGCGTATCAAAATATTCAGGGTGTTCTCTTACAAATATAGACGCCTGTTTTATATACATGCAGGGTAGAGGTAGAATATTAGTGGCAATAAATAAGGGTCTGCAAGGTTCTAGGTAGTGTGCATTACATATAGCTCTTATACATTTTTTTTGCACCATAAATGCTTTATGGACATCTACAGAGTTGCCCCAAATCAGCAGTCCGTAGCTCAGCACGGAAGAGACGTAGCCGTGATAAGCTGCTAGAGCTACTTCTTTAGATGAGGTGCTGCTTAACCTTCTCAGAGCAAATACAAACCTATCTAGTTTTTCACAGATTTCAGTAATATGACGTTTCCAATTACAAAATCTGTCTATATAGATGCCGAGGAATTTTACGGATTCTACTTCATTTATTATTTCGTTATGGTACTGTATATTTATCCTATATTATTATCCTTATTTCGATATGTCCTGAATTGAATTATGTTTGTCTTATTAATGTTAATTTTGAGATTGTTATTATTTAACCAGTTAATTACATTATTTATAGTGTCCGTTATATCTTTATTAAAATTATTGAAATTGTCAGACTTAACTAATAGAGTTGTGTCATCAGCAAACATTATACATGGATGCTCTAGATGGTTAGGCAAGTCATTTATGTAAATAAGAAATAATAACGGGCCGAGAATACTTCCTTGAGGTACTCCACAGCAGTTGTATTTAAACTGCGATCTCTCGGAAACAAGGTCACCATTTGAAATCTGCTGAATTTCTGTACATTGCATTCTTTGAGAAAGATAACTTTGTATCCAGTTAAGCGCATTACCTCTGATGCCATATTTCTCCAGTTTATGCAATAAAATTGAGTGGTTTACGAAGTCAAATGCTTTGCTTAGGTCCAAAAAGACCGCAGCTATTGGTATTTTATTATTAATCGACTCCGTTATTATTTTTATAAGATTAAAGCAGGCTAATGTTGTCGAGCTTCCTTTTCTGAACCCGTATTGCTGGCTGATTAGTATCGACAAAGAATTTAGAAAGTCTAAAAGCCGCTTATACATGGCTTTCTCAAATACTTTAGATATCACTGGTATGAGAGTTATAGGCCTGTAGTTATCCATTGAAGTACATATTGTTTTTCCTTCGTAGGTATATTATCGGGCAAACTCGTTTATATTTCCATCTCATTTTTTTCACCGAACTTGATAGAGATAGCGTGCTAAAACGAACATTACAATGCTTGCACTCGAAAAGAGCGTTTTCTAAGCAGTCAAACTGTGCGTAAAGTACTACTTTTCCGCACTAGTAGTCGATTAATTTTTAACTCTGTCTGACAGCCCGACGCAAAGAGGTTTTATTATTCAAAATAGTTTGATAAATTAGTCAAATACCTTATATTTTAAAATTGACATCTTCATTAGAAATTACGCGAAACATCGTTTCGTAAGCATGACTCGAATACTATTAGAACCATACGGATGAAGTCCCCGACGAAGGTTAACATTTAAAAAACACATAAGCAAAGTTCCATTTACTGTTAACTATAAAAATATTATATAAACACAACGAGTAGTAAGTAAACCATGGGCACATGTCTAAACATTGTTTTATATTACTAACAGCTCTATTGAAATGTTAATAATTTTTTATCGTTGTGTGCATACACAAGACGCAGATCTTGCATTACAAAAGCATCTCAAGTGCAGAAGATCAACATTAATATTTGTCTGCAAAATATCACGTTGCAAGGTTTGTAGATGGTCAGATCAGATTAGACCACGTTGCAGCTATAGCTATAAGAGTCGAGTCGACAACAAACTCAATACATTTTGCTCGCCAATCTCTATGAGACAAGAAGAAATTATTCTAACTGATAGCGCTCCCCAGTCTCCAAGAGATTAGAAAAAACAAGTTCAAGCTGGTTCTCTCGCTGATCAATCATGTCAGATCGAAGAGTACCGTCCCGTACGCGACAGCCGCCTACTCCAGAGGACGAGTCGCCCCAACCCGATGGCACGCCATCAACGTCCATGTTCTCACCGATCCTGTCCCAGTCTACTATATTCCAAGAGACTTTGCAATCGAACGAGCTGATCGTCCTCAGAAGACAAGTCGAGCTGCTCGAGAGGATGGTGTTCCATAACAAGAGCCATAGCAAGCTTAGTGACGTCTATCTGCCCGATTATGATCCGGACGCGCAGAAACTGACTGTAGGCGAATGGTGCAATCAAGTGGATAATCTGATCGATATAAGAGGCGTTTCTCCGGCGCTCGCATTGAGTAAAGCCCTGTCGTGCCTCCAGGGCCGCGCGAAATTCTGGGCGGAGGCCAACGCCCATCTATTGGCTCATTGGAACGACGTAAAAACACAACTGACTCAGCTCTTCGGTGGAGAGTTGAGATACATTCGCTTGGTGAATAAGTTCCGCGAATACACTTCTGATGACGCGAAGACTTACGCGGAATTCGTCAACGAAGCCTGGAGGATTTTCTCGAGGATTTCACCTAATGCTCCGCACGATTTGATGGTCGAGGCAGTCTTATCTGGCATACGCCCTAGGTATTATCAAGCTGAGTTGCTGAGATACGCGCCGAGGTCTCAAGCGGAACTCGTTGGTGCTTTGAACAACTATCGGAAGGTCTGATCAGTTCATTGTGAAGTTCGTACACGAGCTCGTTATTGTGTAGTGTTTTTGAATCGAACGAGTATTAAGGTGGCGGGATGTTTATATTGTTTCATAAAATGTTATGGTGGTGGTTATTGAACAGTGTTATTATTTTTTAGTGTAATGTATATAGTTATAGTTAATCCTTTAGTAAACTTGTGCCCAATCTAATAATATATTGTTATTAAAGGTCGAGTAACATCCTAATATACGTTTTTAAAGTGATTGTCGTAATCAGACGTTAACTGCTAACAGAGCTTAACTCAAATTGCGCACTTTGCAAATAGATGTGCATATCTAATTTAAATGATAATAATCCAGCGATAAATGTGGTAAAAGTAATCTATCTGTGTACAATACCGTTACCTAGTTAATAAATATGTTAATAAATTTGTTTTAGCCATTGCAGGCCTTGTAGATATAGCTATATACTTAAACATTTTAAATTGATTTTACACTAGCAGCGCCCTGCGATGTTACCCGCTCATCCCAAGACAACACTACATTTTGTCGGAAGAATAAGTAACCTGTGCTACCTCCGTACCAAATTTTATCAGAATTGGCCAATTCGTTTGTGTGTGAAGAAGTAACAACGTGTATACACACTCACAATATTTCGCCTTTATAATATTAGTGCGATTCTCCTTTTCTTTGGTTCGCGAAGTACACGAATACTAATGGTTTCAAATGTCATCGTAATAATAGTTTGCAATTGGCTCAAAGTGTTTTCTATTAAGTTCATCACTATGGGCTTGTGCACAAATCACGTGAGGTTCCATAGGGGGGAGGGGGGTTACGAAAAAAT
The DNA here is from genome assembly GCA_947623375.1 of Apotomis capreana. Lineage (NCBI taxonomy): Eukaryota > Metazoa > Arthropoda > Insecta > Lepidoptera > Tortricidae > Apotomis > Apotomis capreana. The sequence goes on from OX392498.1 coordinate 52,143,821, forward strand.
CACGAAATATCACGTTGGGGGAGGGGGGGGGTATAAGGAGAACTCACGTGTATTTTTTCTACAGTGAACGAACTAAGAAAAAGTCGATATTTTTTTCTCGGTTTTGTTAAAAATAAGTCTTGACTTGATAAATACCTCAAAATAGCGAGCCTATTTTACAAAATTTTGGCGGAAAAAAATACACGTGAGGTAGTGAGGGGGAGGGGGGGTTAGCAAAAAACCTCACCAAATATCACCAGGGGGGAGGGGGGGGGTCAAAAAGTAGCCGAAAAAACCTCACGTGATTTGTGCACAAGCCCTATGTTTAGAGCAATGCGCAATGCGATCGTTACTCGAGATTGAGTGTCAATGCCAACGAAAATAGACATTGATAGATCAGTGTGCAGTGTGCATATTTAATGTGTTAGTGGCAAAGGCGTCTCAATATTATTTGCAAACATATAATCATATTTGTATGACAATTAAATAACGGAGTTTTTTATTCTGCACCAGAATTACTACAAAGTCTTTATACGATAAAGACGTTTGGGCGTTACGATCATCTGCTTTAAAACAAAACTTTTCGTCAACTATCTTAGAATAAATACGCCGAGAAAAATAGTCAGCGCTTGAAGATGAAGCCAGTTTTGGTAAGGCACGGCCCGTCACGGGTTTAGATTCGTCCGTGTACGGATCTGTCACAACGTCAATGTCACAAGCAAAACGTCTCTATGATTAGTTCGTAGACACACACACATAAAACCAAAACGGTCTCATCTTTCGCAATTCTGTTATATGAAGATTCGTTCTAGGCGTAAGTCAACTATGGAATATTGCATTGAAAGCGTTTTCCACATTAGGACATCTGGCTGTCTAGACAATATACATCGAACTAGATCCTTGATGACGACAACAGGAAGTACAGCCCGGTTGAATATTACAAAACATTGTTTACAAAAATTACCGCAAGTAGGTACTTGTTTGTTGCTAACTGTACATGGTTTAGCTTACGTTGCGACCTACTTTAGTCCGCGTGATTTGTCAAATGAAAAACAACGCTTTGATGACAAGTGCATAACTTACACGCGTGCGATAAACATCAACGTAAGAAACGGCCAAATATTTTACCTACCGTGAGAACGTCTAATTTTGCCCTGGTGGATAAATGTCCTCATTGGATTTAAAGCATAAAGAAAATAAAGTGTTCGAATTATTTCATTACCAAATAGATGAACGTAAGTACGTATTTATATGAAGCTTAAAAAGTGAATCGTTAACCTATTTTAACAAAAGATTAACCGCGCGAACATTTACCCGCTAGGGCAAATTTGGACGGTTTCAAGGCATATCTTCTACTGCATAGACTAGTTTGACTCTAACTCAACCTCGTCGTTCTTTCAACGATTCGCATGACAAACAAGTGTAGAGTGCTAAACGGTTACTCTCGCCGCTAAAGTCGACTAAGCTCATATACATTTCGGTTCAATCCCTCTCCTGTTGCGCGGAGATAATCCCATTAGCGAGTTATATACTCCTACGCAAAGTCTGGCTGACTACTGTTAGTGAGGGCTGAGGGCTAAGACCTCATACAGTTCAAGTCTTAAAAAAAAAGGTTCACTGCACAGGGTGACCCCAAAAGTTGTAGAGGTTACGCTGCATAAATAAGAGCCAACTCAGTTTGCGTCGTCGAGCGGAACAAACGAGACTTAAGTATTAAACCAAATGCAGCTCTAATTATGTTACTCATTTTACGCTACTCACTATTCAGAAAGTTGCTCACCCTAACTAAAACGTTCGTATAATTGAGCATATTCTGTACTGGTTTTTAATGATGTGAGCAACCTAACCTTACTGGAGCCTAAATGCCTATTACGGTAACCTTCGGCCGTAAGAGCTGAATGTATAAATGTGCGTATCGAGTAAATTATATAAGAGTGATTATATAATCTCTTTTCAGAATCGAAAAAGGCCAGCTAATAACGTTCAACCCCGAGGCGTTTGTGAGAACTAGAAAAAATATGCAACCATTCCTTAAGAAAATACTACAATCACAAATATTCCAACAGGTATGTACGTTCATTATTCAGGCGTGTATTGCTATTTTTTATATTGATATGTATATGCTGTATAGGAAAGATATGTCAGTTAAGTTGAAAATTCATTATTAGACCGATTCTACAATAGTTACGTATCAATAACTGAGATTAAAAATATAACACATTGAATGTGCTCTTCGTTTAGATCTTGCACTAAAATTACTCGATCCCGCAACTTTTATTGACGGCAAATTTTAAATAAAAGACGAATGATTTTAATAATAACGTACGAAGACTAACTGACGATATCCACACCATCTATTGATAGTGATAGCTATTACAAAGCTAACACCCTATGTTTCTTAGTCAGTATCATTCTCTTGCAGGACGCTTTTTCACTAGATCAAATATACGTAGCGTAATGTCAGCTATGGAAAAATCTACCAAAAAAAATTACATAGCGTAATGTGGTACCCATAGTTAAAAATAAGACAGGAGATTTATCCGACAAAAGTAACTATAGGCCGATATCTCTCGCGACTATTATCGCCAAGGATTTGGATAGTCTGCTTAATACACAGCTAAACAAGTACGTTAGGTTAAGTCACAATCAGTTCGGTTTTCGGCCGGGATTATCCACGGAAAGTGCCATCCTGTGTCTGAAGCACACTATTAAATATTATGTAGACAGGAAGTCGCCGGTGTATGCATGTTTTCTCGACCTATCTAAAGCTTTTGACCTGGTTTCCTATGTAATCCTATGGAAGAAGCTTGAGGACCTTGAAATTCCTAATGAAACAATACGAATTTTCAAGTATTGGTACGGAAATCAGGTCAACAGCGTTAGATGGGCGGATGCATTGTCTGAGCCATACAAACTGGAGTGTGGGGTGAGACAGGGGGGGGGGGGGGTTAAGCTATCCCACACTCTTTAATGTATATATTAACGGGCTACTCGAGGCACTCAGCAGAATGCACATCGGTTGTCATATTGACGATATATGTGTCAACAATTTAAGTTATGCTGACGACATGGTTCTGCTGAGTGCGTCGGTATGTGGCATTAGAAAACTATTGCGTATGTGCGAACTTTATACTGCTAGCCATGGACTTCGGTATAACATTTCTAAAAGCCAGTATATGGTCTTTGAGGTCGGACGTAGTAGAACAGTCGAGGTGCCACGCATTGACCTATATGGCGAACCATTAAGCAGAGTCGATTCTTTTAAATATCTAGGTCATATTGTTACTTGGGACCTTAAGGACGATTCTGATACTGAACGGGAACGGAGGGCCCTGTCGGTCAGGGCGAACATGATTGCTCGCAAGTTTACGCGCTGTACGAGGGAGGTAAAAAGTAGTCTTTTCAGAGCTTACTGCACCTCCCTTTATACGTGCAGCCTTTGGCTGCGATACACACAACGGGCCTATGGGGCTCTCCGGGTCCAGTTTAATAACGCGTTCCGGGTGTTGGTGGGGCTGCCCCGCTTCTGTAGCGCATCAGGGATGTTCGCGGAAGCAAGGGTCGACTGCTTTTATACCACCATGCGTAAGAGAGCCGCATCTCTGGTGCGCCGGGTGCGTGGCAGTCCCAACAATATCTTGACCATGATAGGGGACAGGATTGACTGTCCCTTCTTACGTCACTGTTGTGGGTTACATGCTCCCAGCAGTGGTACAATGAAATAGTAATAGTAACTGTATTACTTATTTACTAACACTTACTCCTAAGCTACTAACAAGATATGAGTACTTGATGCTTGAAATAAATAAATATTATTATTATTATTGTAGCATAACGCAGAGCGCGGTATTGGTTGTTTTCCTCGCACTGGTTGGAAAACGACCTTACGTACGAGTATTTTGGTATTGGGCCTGAAGTTATTCTCTTTTCTTATCAATTTCCAGTTTATAGACGAAAGGTTGGATCTGCTCAACTCCGGTAGAGGCTTTAACGACGAATTTGAAGTAGAATGCAACGCCTACGCAGAAAAACTGGGCACTGGGAGCGGACAGCGACTGAAACAGCAGTACAAAGACTGGGCCAAGACTGTGAAAAAAGAAGGCGGCGCCTTCTTCAAAACATTCAAAGATAAGGTAGAGTATACGTGTGTTAACTAACTTTGAGATTTCTTGATCTGTGTCTTTGTTCTAAATTTGTATACACTGTAAAACGTCTTTTGCTTAGAAACACTGATGGCCGTAATGAAACGTATAACTAACCCGTTTAGCACAACTATGCATCGTGACCCTTGTCGCGCGATATAACGTCACTTGTCAGTCTCTTACAGTAGGTACTGTACCTACAGAAAGAGATAGGTGAAATATCTCGTGTGAGATTGAGTCGCGTGTCGCGGTTGTACTAGAGGTACAGGCCACGGTCAAATTAGGCCTGCTAAAATGTCCAACTATAATTTAAGACCGTTTTATGTTATATTTGCAAACATATTAATATAGATAAGTACTTATTTGTATGGTAATGTCACATTGAATGAATCGTAGTGACTGCGATGGTCTTTTTTAACTAAAATGGATAGATAGTGTTATTACGCGTCGTCTCACGTAAAAAGAGCGGTGTCAAACTCGTTGCACAGTAGTCATTAATACTGCGCAATGAGTTTGACAACGCTTTACGATTAGGTACTTAACATTATATGAAATACGGGGTCAAAGCAGATTTTTAAATTGCATTCAGAAAATAAGTACACATTTCTAATCCTATCGTTTTAAAAAACGATTACTTCATAAATTAATTATAAACGTGCACTTATCTTATCATATTCGAGCTTAAAAGCTTTTATATGATTTTTTATCTGGAACACGTTTAGAGCAAAAATTATCGAACACTTTTCGGAGACGACAAAATTCATCAAGCATATCTCATGAGTCATGAGATGTTTTAATACTCTTTCTCATAAGAAACCCAAATGTACAAAACAACACCCTATGTTAGAATTGTTATCCATTTTATAATTTTTTATCTTTCACGTCAATATCTTATAAATTTCTATCTTCAGTTATGTTAACGCATATATATATCCAATTTAACGCTATTTTCTGTGCAATTTACTAACATATAAGTAAGTGGAATTGAAGTTCTACTATTCAACGAAAGCGCAACATTTATCTCGCTGGAGCGGTCCTATGTTTAACACACTCCTTGTCCGGTGTATCCTTCAGGGTACCACTAGTGCAGGGGTTTCTAAACTTTATCAGTTCGCTATTATAGATTATTTTGAATCGGTGTCCTTGTATCCGAAATAGTGTGGTTTCGGAAGAAGAGAAAACAGGTGCACCTCATGGCGTCCCACTTTTTTATATCTTACAGTTTAGACTGATTTTTAGTTTAGACAGATTGTCTAAAAACCAGGGCCCTATTTTACCACGCTGACAAGTGCAACTATTCGAGCTAAGAAAATGTGAAAATTGTAATAATATTATTAAAAAAAAACTGCTTTTTACGGTCAGTCTCCAGGCGTACAATTGACAACATTTCATATTTTTAAGACTATCATTTTATTACTTTTCTGAATTCTGCTTAAAAAGATGAAGTAATCTCTGTTTTTATTTATTTTCTGAGATGATTATTTATTTTATTATTAATTTATAAAAACATACTCATTTTAAAATGTGGCAACACCAAAACCAGAACTTAATGGAACGGTTACTTTAGTCGGTTTTCTTTAAAAAAAAAACTTAATAAAACTCGGTATGCATCTGCCATCTGTCAACGTCAAATAAAAAAAATATTTTTTTTTTCGCTCTTTGGTTTAGACCACAACCCTATTCAGCCCGTATTGTCTTAGATTGCAGTTATTTGATGTATTTTCTTATATTTCTTTAAATACAGAACAATAAATTCAAAGATTTTTTTTTAAGGTACATGACGTTAAGCCCTGTCGATCTCTATATTAATTTCCACCTGTTATAAATATGAAATGTTGTCACTTCGTGCTTAAAAAAATATAAAATCATTATTGCATTCTGCTCTACTGACTCGATTTTTCTTAAATGCATAATCTGTAAGATCAGGAGAAAATTAAATATAATTTCTCAATATAGAATTTTATACAAAAATCACTGGTTTTCTTAAATATCGTTACAAATTTTGACATGATTATGTTATGTTTCTATTATTATTGTTGTAGTTATATTATGAGTGTATATTTGACTTAATTGAATGTTTATTATCTTATTATATGTTTTTATTGACGATCATAATATCAAGATTCATGTAAATTAACTTAGGATAGGTAATTTATAATGTAATTTGTTATTATGAAATAAATAAATCTAAATCTAAATCTAAATCAAAGAGCCATCTTGAAAATACAAGTAACACTAACCAAAACAATAATTGTTACGCAAGCCTGACAGAGTTCTAATCTCATGTCAAGATTTACCGACAAATCCACAAGTTTGTCCATTTAGAAAATTGTATATTGTTTCACAACATAATCATCTTTAAATTAAGATATGCTCAACCATTTGTCGCATTTTCAGTAGGCATAAGTCACTGACAAATGTCAACTTGGTGAAATAGGGGCTTGTTCCGCAGGTGGATACATTTTTATGGACTTGTAAAGCTAGATTTTTTGTGAAGCTTGCTTTTGAAAAAGTAAAAAAGGTGAGAGGTAATAGTTGATTGAATTGCGGCAAAACCAAAACAAGATGCAATCCGGCTGCCGGTTTGGCGCCCTGGGCCGTGGCCCGGATGGCCCTAGGTTAATTGTCCATTAATACGAAACCACATTTTGTTAGTCATGGATTAATCAAGTTGCTGATTTATTTTTTTATAAATAATGACACAAAGGTAAATTAAGAAAGAAAAATTGAATGCGATCTACTACAACCTAAGCAGGATTTGAACCTGCGACCTCTGCGTTTCCGGCGCATTGCTCTTCCAACTAAGCTATCAGTTCGCTGCTTCAATCACACCAAATCTTTCATCCCATAATTCGTTACGCTACTGGAGCGCCCTCTGCGTCATATATGTTTGAAATGCTTATGCGCATTAGCCATGCCCTAGGTCCTAGGATGTGCGCTTTACACGCACGATCCCCAATCCCCATTGCTTTACAGCAAGTGTGAAGACTGCTAGAGAGATGGCGCTGTTCTAAATATTTGTGTAGAATCTTTTTACCGATTCTTATTTTTATGTGGAAATACCACATTATATATTGTTATAAATAACCTACCTTTACCTTTACCTTTGTTTATCTTTGTGTCATTATTTTTAACAATATAAATGTGGTATTTCCACATAAAAATAAGAATCGATAAAAAGATTATATACAAATATTTAAGTTGATGATTTGTTATGGAAAATCTTTTGCGTAATTCCACTGTCTCTAAGTTTCAATATATCTGAGATAAAAAGGGACGCTTATCCTAAAATAAATGAACTCATTATTTTGCACAATAAATAAAAGAACACGCAATAAAACGGTAACTTGCGTTCCAGTTTTGTGGGATTGTTCATTAATTATTTACTTCTTTAAAAATTGGCTTTACAAGCTTTACAAGTCTGTAAAAACGACACACGCCATTCATAAACAATTGCGTCAAATTTTGAGCGACATACTGAGTTACCGAGTGATGCTCATTTGTAACATAACATTATTTTGGTTGCCTACAGTACTTGCATATTACTTGCATTGCCTAAAAATTTCTAGTAGCGTTACCCCAATGCATGCATGCTTTAACTACGTGTGTTTGTTTATCTTTAATATTTACAGGCGAACCCAGCGGTACAATCTGCCGTCAAAACGGTGAGTCCCAGATATTCAGAACTATCGTTGTTACTGGACTATTCGTTATTCACCACTCTGTGGAGCGTACTTTGGGATTTAGAACTATATTTGTTTTGCGTGGTGACGGTAGTTGTTGGAATGCTTTATTTACTTTCTTATATGTATATGCTATCTTATGTGTTATTCGTTTTTTATTTTGCGGATTATTAATTTATGCTTGCTATCAATTTTTCGATTATAGCTACTGCGCTTAGTCCTATCTTCATCAAATGTATTGATATTTATAACCTAGCAGTTTAGTTTATTTTGGCGTTTCTTCTTAAGCTAGTCTCGTCTTGTGAAACACCGGAAGACCCATACTTCAGGACCTTTCCGCCTACTTACGGGAAAATTACATAAAAAAAAATATTATATTAAACATCGCTTCTCGACGCATTTATAACTTTTCATGTAAGTGCCTACTTAGTATTATTTTGCAACATGAACTGTGGGCAATCTAAAATAGAAATGATTTGTCAAAATGAAAAAGGTGTCAACAAGTATAGTACGAGAGCCCACGACCAAAATTTTTGTCTCATAGCAATACGGCCAAAACCGTATCAAATCGATAGATACGATTATCCTGAACTCGAAAATACCAATACCAGACATTTTCCGCGTAGCGTTTGATCTGACCGAATTTTCAAAATTGTCAAAGAATTTTACCGAACTGCATCATAGCAATATGTCTGATTTGCAGACTGTAGTTGAATGATAGTTCTGAGATACCGGAAACATATTTTTCAGACGTTAGTGGTGTAGCGCAAACCCGTAAAATCACTTAAAAAAAATAAAAATGAGACAAAAAAAATGTCTCATAGCAATACGTCTGAAAATCTTTTTTATTAGTAAATTTTGGTTATTTGATGCGAACAAAACAATTTTCAGACGGAAATGTGAACGCATTACATTTTGAGACCGTTTTGAAAATGTTAACAAATTTTACCGATCGGTATCATAGCAATATGTCTGAAAATTGTTGGACATGATAAAATAAGTTGTCCACATGTGCAAAAAATTTATATCAGACAAATTAAGTGTAGCACCTTCTCTATCAGACAACTTTTCGATAGGTACTCAGATATCATTTAAAAATCGTATTGAGGCGTCTTGCATTTTCTGTTACAAACCAATGAATACGTTGCGACCCTGAATTTATTAGATGATTATTAACAAAGAATTTACCCGAAACCGTAACATTGAAGTTGAAGGACTGAAATAAATCGCACAAAAGGAAACTGGGATGAAGTTGAAAAAAAAAACGGTTTATTCAAAGTTACAAAATATTCTCGTATTCAATCGCTGTCGGATTCGGAATTCTGATTGATTTGATAGTTTTGGTTTTATTTAAAGCACACTTGAGTAACTTTTACAAAAGAAATAAGTAATGACATCTGTCATCTGTCAAAGTACATATAATAGACAAGGGAGATTCTTGAATATCTATGAAGGCTGTAAATTTAAAAAAAACATTTAACAGAGGCGTCGGCCAGGCGATTCCGAAACGTTATTTTCGTTTTTGGGAGTATATGCTACACTTAAAGTGTCTGAAAACAGGTTTTTGGTAATCATGGCAGCAATACGAAAAGTTGAAAAAAAAAATTATCCGTATTGCTATGATACAGGTCGGCTAAATTTGTTGACATTTTCAAAAATGCGCTCAGGCTATATGCTACGCGCAAAATGTCTGAAAACAAACTTATTCGTAATACAATTATAAAATCTATGTACATTTTCACTATCAGACGTATGCTATAATACCGACTGTCTTTTTTTTTTGACACAGCAGAAATGGCCTCCCACGCAGTTGCTACACTTTCGACCGTACTACACACCTAGTCGGGTTCAGAATCATACAATCTAACGATTTTATAGGGTTTTTGCCGCATTGCTATGAGACATGGTTTTGGTCGTGGGCTCTCGTACTATTACAAAAGAGGGACTTTCGAATGACCTCGTTTAACTAATATAAAAGCCCGTCTCATTGCTCATTGTTTTTTGCTTCACAGTAAGACCATTATTACTATAAATAGGTTAATCTGTACAAGCTTATCATCATAGTTTTATCTAATTCGTATTTATAGTATTTATAGTAGTTGTGTACACTCATTTTTTACCAAGAAGTACTTTATAATACGGCTGATGACGATTTGTCAAAAAACCCATTTCATCACCTTCTTTACTTGTCAGTCCTCATTGTCATATGGTCCAATGTTCAGATTCGTCTACAGTCCTACAACGTCACTGATATGTATTCCACAGTGCCAACTCGTCCATATTCCCTTTTCAAAACAGACTTATTTGATAAATGTAACAAGAATTCGTAAGACAATTTGATAAATGGCACCAGATGGCACTGCACAGTCTTTTACAAACCCCGTTTTTGTCTCGCGCCGGGTTTTTGTTAAAACATACATAGATACATATTATATACCATTACGAACATCTAGTTTTTTTTAATCATCAAAGTTGCTCATATTTGGATCGTGAAATTTACATTTCATTTTATTGCTCAAGAACAGGTTAGGTTACTTACAAAAATTGTGCCGCCTAATACGGGGTAAGTATGAAATAAAAAAATGAAAACAGAAAAGTCTTAAAACAATATTATCTCCGAAAGTAATCACAGTACGTGTACGAAAAAGCAAACGGTAGGGAATCATACGCAGGGTTCATGTGGCTTAGTCAACATTTTTGTAAGTAGACCTGTTCTTAAGAAATAAAAGGAAATGTAAATTTCATGACACGGATATGAGCAAACTTAGATGATTAAACAAAATAAAACTACAGGACCTATCGGTGTGGGATTTTTAGTCTGATATTCGTAATGGTAATATATATGTATCGTTTTTTTGAAAAAATCGGCGTGAGACAAAAACGGGGTTTGTAAAAGACTGTGAACTGTGACACAGATTATATACAAGTACTGTGATCGATATAGGTGTTTGGACGAGTTAGAAAGGCGACGATTTAGGAATGGAGTGTTGATGACTTGCATTGTAGACGACTTTAGAAGGTGACGAAATGGGACTATGGACGCAGTCGTCCTAAGCCTGTGAGGCTGTGATACAAGTTGGATGCTAGAAACAAATTACCGTGTATACAATTTACATCTTACTGAAGGCAGCATGTACTTCAAAGAAATAAAATGGGTGTACTGTAGCATTAAACACAATTACCTAAATTTAAATGACGCAAAGTATCTGTTCTCCACAAAGTAGCGAATATCATTAAACGTTTCAAAATTCTTATTTGCACTGGGTCTCTACGACAATACTGTATTTACTGCATGCTTATATTTACGAGAACGAATGAAGGTGTTGTACTATAAGCAGACAACGTGGCATGCGACACCTTCCTTGATGTTGGAGGTGTGCAATAAAGAGTATTTGTATTTGTGTTTGTATGCGAGGCTCAGGTAATTTACGCAGATATGTGCCTCGATTTGCATTTAAAATGTTCTTGAGAACGTTATTTCCCCATACAAATTGGGAAACGTATATCCTCCACCAGGTCTCTGTAATGCGTCTTAATTGTAATTGCTGCGATCGTTTCTATTGATGGTTCGATTGCTATTTTTTTATATTATTCTTCCGGTTTTTGTAAAAATTGGTAAGTACAAAGTAATGACGAACGTATATCCTTACCCATTTTTAATAATCCGTTCCCAATTACATGCATGGTAGTAAACACGGTGGGTACACACCATTAATTTCAGTGACGAGACCTACTGACAGATACATAATCTATATATACGTACCGGAATCGAGTTATCTGAGCTATGTGTAACATTCAATATTGGATACGGTAGGTAGTAGACTCCTTCATTTGTTCTATGTATAGTCATACTCATACATCTTTATATATATATTGAAATGTAAATGTACTGACATGTATCTACTTTGGATATAGCAGACTGTTTAATGCGGACTGTATCTTTTTTGTGTAAGTTGCATCACAATGTCGTTTGTATCACTAGATACCAGTCTTATATTAAGGACCTTTGCACACGTGTTTTTTTTTTAAACTGTCCTCTGCGCGTCAATTAGCCATCGTATGCAAAGGCCCTTACTTGTCCAATACCCGTAATAGCCTGGCACTATAATACAAAGTGTACGTATATGTACGTATCTTGATTGGTCGAGACTCTTCTCTATAAGACCGCTCGCCTACACGACTAACGCAACAATTATTGTTAATTATAATTAACCTAAATCTTATTTTTAAGCTGTTTTTTAATTTGTAGGTGTAGCGTATATCTTTTTGTAAGTATTTAATAACGCAACATTTCCTCTTAGGTCCGGCAAGGCGGTAAAAATATGAAGTCAGCTGTGAAGGGTCTTAAAAATAAAATACCGAAGACTGGATCAAGGCCGTCGTCGATAAATACAACCGATGATAGCAGGTAATGACAAATTTTCGATACAGCAACAGTTCGCAGCCTGGGACGCACGCCGTTCTTCAGGGCAGGGCTTGTACCGGGTTGATCTTATTTTTGAAATAACTCTCAGACAAGATGTTTATTTTGATTTAAATGTAACTTGACAGATAGGTTAAGTCAAAGACTACATGGGATAGTTGTTTTCTAGTATTGTGCTCCAAGTAGCTAAGCTGTTCTAAAGTACTTTTAAAAATAACGTGCCTGTGTATTGCTGTTATTTACTAATGTTTTTTTTATCTAAATCTTAGATCTTAATGTCTTAATGTATTTTGATAGTTACAACATAGATCCATTGTACATCTTGACATAGCCATAGAATACAAGCTAGCTCCGCTGTAACAAAAAATAAGGCGTGAGAGTGGTAGCAGGTATTCTCTTATATACGCAACAATGTATTACATAGATTCCTTACTATGTCATTTATTTTACATGAACTCGTCGCGCTTTCAGATTCTCATGCGGTTCGGCGACGCCAGTCTCCTCAGATTCTTCGGACTCTTCCCCGTCTCGCGAGGTGCCGCCCCGCGAGGCCCCACCAGATCTACCTCTCGACTTGCTCACAGAGATGGAACAGCTGTTTAAGAACAAATCGAGGCGAGACAGCCTCCCAAACAGCTCGAACAGTCTGCTAAGTCTTCCCGACAAATCTGTAAGTTACAGAACATCTGATATTTTGTCTGGATCGTATTACCGTGGATACGAAAAAGAGTCTATTGAAAGGTATAATCGTCTGCTCATAATTAGAACGGCATTGCCTGCCTAGTAATGGAATTCATTTATAATTTTTGCAACCATTTAATTTCGTTAGCGTATGCACATAACGCTGACCACAAATTATGTAACAATGGCATTACTGGAGAACGACCTTATAAACAAAGCTCTCATGTTGCAGTAAGTACTATGATTTTTTCGAACTGTTCTCGTACTGCCCAGGTTCAGAAACGATATTTGATTTTATATGATCTTTATTACTTTTTTGCTAAATCAAAATTTGCGTACATTTGGCGTAAGACAAATATGAAGACGACAAATTTATTTCGGCCACGGTACTGCGTTCCAAATGTTTATGTATATTTCAATAAATCTACATTCTGAGACGAGATATGAATCTCTTTCACTCCATTGTTTAATTAAAAGGATCCAACGATTCTGTGTAATTCTAGTAGACTGTTAGATGCTTGTTGTGTGCTTGTCTAGTCATCCTGGCTTTTGTTACTGTGTAGTATTTTGTATTGAATATGTATGCAGTTTTGTTCAAGTTTTTTAGAATAAATGCATTGTCGGTTTGGAGCTGAAACTTGTATAATTAAGAAACTATCAAAATTTGCGACTATATTTATAAACAGATCACAGTATAATGTAATGTGATATTTAAGAGTCACAGCTGGTTAAAACTGTTTCAATGAAAGTACCTGGGTACATATTCAAATCGGCAATGTATCTGTACCTTCAGATCTACAAATCTACTACTGATCTCAATTTATTATATCCACAATTTATTATATGCGTTGATTTTTTTTGGAGTTTATATTGTGCACGTTATTCTGACGCCGTGAACCAAAAAAGTAAACATTGATTTCTTAAATACTTGTGTCATATCTATCAATGAGACTTTACATTAGGAATTGTTAGTAGGTTTCTATTTATAAGAATTTCAGAATTTCTAAGCCAAACAATTGAAAAGGATATAGCAATCCTCTTTGCTGGATTGTCCCATTTGTCCCTTTATCTTTAATACTTATTAGCTATCTTAGGAAATATATGTGTATGTAACGTAGGAATCCTTATTTGAGGCCGAATTTACTTCGCTTTGTTCTAACAAACAACGAGACCCAATAGGTATTGTGTGCATTATGAACTTCGGCTACAAACTTCTACTTTGAAATAAATTTGTCATAAGTGCAGATCAGTAGAAGAAGATTTGAAGCTACCTATTACATTGTTGCATTCGTTGACGTTGTTGTAGTTTGGAACTATGATAAATATACGTATAGAAGTAACGAAAGCTATGATTGATATATTTTTCATTATTATACGTGACTATTTCAGTTGACAACTAATCAAAATCAAACTTTCGTTCAGGGTTTCAGAAATATTTGTTATACTTGTACATTGTACAGTCTAGTCTGCGCTGTGTAGACCAAAAATATAGATGGATTTTGATAAATAGCAAGTACATAATATTGATGTTTTTTTTTTGGAATTATATTATTCTTCTTCTCTTCTATTTAGTCGAATTCAAGCCAAGAAGTTGGCCTACCACTGGAGCGAAGTAAATATTGATTAGGTGTCATGTTAGTATCTCTGTTTAGACTTTAAATACTGGGCTTGTTTTCATTTCATAGCGTGCTTCTGTTCTCGCCGTCATGTCATACCTACATACAGTACGCGGTTGTGATGCGAATGCGTGTCAGCATGCCGCTGCTAGGGCACCGTGGCACATTATTACATTTTATTTTGCAGAAAACACTGTCACCAAGCCTCCCACCCCGGTTACCGGATCGTCCCCAACTCCCTCTCCGCTACCCAATAATTTCCACGAGGAAGTTGATAGACCTGACCGACGCGCCCGCGCCGCCCCCTCGCGCCCAGCACGCATCGAACCACTCGCACTTCGTCACCAACATCACAAAAAACAGTGACCACGCGAGCGATTTCCACTCGAGCACTATTCAGTTTACCGAAGGAAAAGAGAAGGGCAAGCTTAAACTCACCATGTCGACTAGCCAGAGGAAGCTATCCGACGGCGCGCCGGCGCCCGCGCCTCAGACCAACGGCAACCTCAGACAGCCACCCGCCCCGCCCTCCGGCACCCCGGAACCCAATAGGTTACCCAGGCCCCTACCACGAAACCACCAGATACCGAATAGAGGAAAAATTCAAGAGGTAATTCTGATATGCGCACTTGTTATGATATCGATCCTGTATTTATCTATAAAACAGATAGTGATCGAGTTATTGTCCTGAAATCGAGAGTGGAGCTTGTTTTGCACTAACACAGTTTTAAAGACAGGATAGATAAGAATACTTTATTTATTAAAACATTAACTTTAATGACTTATTATATTGTTAATTTATTATGGATTAATATATTTATAACATATGCAAGGTGGCCCTTCATTCCTCACTGTACATGAGCTAAATAACCTGTACCCCTAATTTTGATTGGGACGTTTGTGTCAGCGGGTAAATGAAAATGGGCTGTGGAACTATGAGGGATGTTCAGTCGGTTTGGACAAACCGACTCGACCCTCCACGTGACTCCCACTGCTGATCAAATGTGACCTGTTTAAAATGGTGTCGTTGCCGAGAAACAATAGTATTTCAGGGTACTCATGCTGAAATATTATAATCTGGGACGTAACAAAACTACCTAGATGAGAAAACAACAATGTCACAAAGGAGATTGTTCTCTTATTTTAAGAAAGGTAAATATTCCCATTTGTTAGCCAATTCAATTATTTTAAAGCGGTATTTGACAATCGTTACTGATAATTAATAAATATGTATGCTGCAGATTGTAGAACATATAAAATAACAATATTTTATTGCTAAACTAATCTTGGTTTATTTGATTGATCTGTAAAAGCATAAATAATTATTTATCTAATTATAGAAGTGATATTATTCCACGTTTGAGGGTGAATATTTGATGACCCTTGCCTTTACTTAGGAACAAGAGAGACACGGCGTTTTGTGGCTCCGTCATCATGGTTTGCTCATTACATGATAGATGACATGACACTGGGATTTGTCTATCCGTATTCTATGTATTGTCTTGTAAATAAATTAACACACCTTTTTTCGTCATGCCTTCCTAGTGCACGCATTTGCATGTTACTAAACTATCTAGTAGTATGTAGTTTTGTATATACTGACACGTATTTGTAGCGTTGTATAGTGATTTGTAGTATAGTGATTTGTAGCGTTATTTGGTAAGACTAAACTATAGATGCTGAGTCAAAGCTAAATATGAAATAAAATGAGCTGTGGTCGAATATTGATATATGTTAAACAGGAGTTTTCTTTTTCAGTCGTGTGGTTCTGCTGATCTCATAAAACTGGACGATTCGCCGACGAATCTAGAAGATTTCGATCCGCTCATGTGCCGTGATAAGAAAGATAAAGTTGAGACTAACAAGGCAACGGATAGTGCTCTCTTGCATGAGTATGGGTTGGACTTCAGTCAGTTTGGTTTCGGCCTTTTGGAATTCGCCCCTGGGTCGAGCGGGGAGCCCACCTCGTCGCCCGCGCCCGCCTCTGCCGTACCTAGAGGCTGGACCACGTTCAACTGAGTGCTCCAGTTACTCCACTGGCAATTTGTGTAATTATGCGTGTATACCATAGTAATATAATCGTGCTAATTCAGTTATTTATTTATTAATACGGCAGTAGTAACGGATTTTGAGTTGCGTGCTCAGCGTTTTGGTTGATATTAATGTACATAATGTGACATATCAATGAACTGTAATATAATTGTATTGTTAATACGTAATCGATAAAGTTTTCTGTATATGTGTCGTAGGTTAATAGGTATGTAATGTCATATGTATATTTCAGATAGATCAATTCTTTTTATGTGCAAGATAGTCAATATTTTTTCAGAGATCTTCCATGTTGTTATTGTTTCGGTTTAACATTTTATACCAATGCATAGAGTGCCGTGCCGCACTCTCTATGTGCCGTGCCGCACTCTCTATGTGCCGTGACCGTGATATAATGAAATGAAAAATTTCGGCTCGTGTAAATATATCGGGAAATAAACGAATAGTGTTTTAAATTATTAATGAAATAGATACTCGATAAATATTGTACTTTCGTCCAAAAACTCATTATTTATAACTCATTTAAGAACACATTTTAAACTCATAAAACACAAAACATTTAATGTTATGCAGGCGAATATAACTTTTCAGTATTTGGACGAAAGTGTAGTATTCGACCAGTCTCATATTTTCAGATAGTAAGGTTTTATAATTATAATAATAATAGCTAATAAATAATAACAAAAATATTACAACATTTTAGCACAAACATTCAGTACCTAGTTCAATTCTTGGTTCGAACGAGGAGTTTTCTAGTATAATATTTCATTCATAAAATTGTATGAAAAGTCCCTAATAGAAAACTTCTCGATCAATCTGTAGAAATGGATATTTGTGGCCTAATTCTCGGACTGTTAGAGATGCAAATCTATTGTGAGATTGTATGAAGTGTCAATACCATATCTATGGAATCACAAATGAGCGGTCAATAACCATTGATTGATTTAATAGAATTTTATTCATTAGAATTTCATTTTGATTATGTTTTATGGGATTGTACTAAATGTGGAAATTCAAGAAGTTAAGGGAATCTCAAATTGATAGTCTGTCTCGAGAAATTGATACATACTTTAGCTTTAGATCAAATTCTCTGATCGCGCAAATAGTTTTATTATGAGATTGTATGTATTGTCAATATCATCATCTATGACGCGTTAAATAAATATCATCTCGAACTATCTCGAGAATTAGGTATAAGCATCATCAACTCTTAGCCAAATTCATATATCTGTGATATCGGTTGCTTAGCTAGTTTGGGCAGTTTCCTAACATCATTTTAAATTGTTCTACACATGCCATGAAACAAATAGTCCTCTGCTGTTATATTTACTGTATTATATAGGTATATACATATATTTTACATTATAGTTTGTATTTCTTTTATAAACGTAACGTTTTGTAAACTTTATAAAAATTGCCGATTAGATCGTTCAGGAAACTAGTTTATCTATGAATGAATACGTCATTACTTGCACAAAGTTACCGATATGTGGTGTTTCGTACGATGGAATATAAGTCGCTATATTACGGCTATATGTTTTTGGTATCTCGGAAATAGATGCTGTGAAGAAAACTCTTAGTTTTATAAAAACGAAGTAATATCTGAATTTTACGAGACTTTCGCGATTTACACTGAGAACTATATTTTGTGTAATATATGAATGATAATGTTGTCGAAAAGTACAATTAGACTTTTTATGATAAGCTAATGCAGGATATTGTAATTTACCAACTAAAGTCAGGTTTAAATTTATGAAATCATCTTTTTCATAAGGTGCTTTTATATTAGCTATATATAATAGTTTTGCCTTTCATTTGTATACGCTTGGGCCTAAACTACATGTGTCGGTTTTGTCTATCACAATATATAAATACAACGCGGAGACATTCAGTGCAATATAAATAAATCAAATTATCTTTTTCTGTATATTTTTTTATACACCTAGACTTGAAAAAATTTTATAAAAAAAAACTGAGTTCATGTCATGACATTATAATGTATTGTAAAAAAAATTTAAATTTGGTTTAATACGCCCTAATATCATACAGATATTAGGGCGTATTAAACCAAATTTTATATGTAAAATTCTTCATTACAAGATACTTGTTCCATACAGTCTTACTCCTTTTAACTGTACATATATTAAAATGTAAAATTATCATAATCAATATCAAAGGAGATTGACCACTTTTGTATGGGAGTTGGCCCAAGTGCTGCCCAGACTAAACACATAGTACATTATGTTCCTTAGGCTAACACTAGACTGTATACTAAAGCGCGTTAAGATCTATCCCAGGAGTCATGAAAAAAAAAAACTTTTTGTTGGGAACTAAATCTGCCGTGTTACGGTAAAATGGTCGTATCTTTATACACATGTCATAGTAAGATACGTCCTTTTACCGTATCATGGCAAAAAATTATTCTAACGTTAATAGTATTAACAGTGCAATTCTAATTGTCGCCATGGTCATCGATAATAATTGTATCGAGGTATTGACCAGGGCGCCTAACAACTTCTTGATGCCTAGCCCACCCTAAGAACCAAACCAGGTACATAACGTGCGCACAACAGCCAATTTGTTCCCCGGCCCGTGAAACATGAACAATAATAGTCGTATGCACTCTAGCTCACGATCTCGATTCATCATCATCATCAGCCTATTATTGTCTACTGCTGGACATAGGCCTCTCCAACTGCACGCCATTGTGAACGATCCTCGGCTACTCTCATCCAGCTCTTGCCAGCCACCCTGCAAAGATCATCGCTCCACCTAGTCTGAGGGCGTCCCACACTACGCTTGCCGATCCGCGGTCTCCACTCAAGACCACGTTTACCTCAAACTCGAAACTCCGAGCATCGCCCTTTCCATAGCTCTTTGAGCGACTTTTAATTTCTGGACCAGCCCAACCGTGATTGACCACGTCTCGGCACCGCATGTTATATGTAATAACCTCGAGAAAGCTGCCCTGTACCGTAATTGGTTCCGGATCAACATGTTCATTGAACATAACCTTGGTTTTGTCCAAGTTCATCCGGAGGCTAATGCGTTTTGAAGATTTAGCTAGGCCCTTCAGTATATATTGCAAATCTTGCAGCGTTTCCGCTACGATCACAATGTCGTCTGCAAATCGCAAGTGTGACAGGTACTCACCATTTATGTTATGCCTTGTCCCTTCTAGTCTAACGTCTTGAACATATCCTCCAATGCATTTGTGAACAATTTGGGGGATATAACATGCCCTTGGGCTGGCAAGGCTCACACCACGATGCATGGGGATAGGTTCAGACTGACGGTTCTGTATTTGGACGGCCATGCTAGCGGCATTGTAAAGACCTTTCAACACATGGATGTATCGCTAATCGACTTGGCATCGCTGCAGATTCCAAAACTGACCAGGTCTCGATGGAGTCAAAAGCCTTCTCGTAGTCCATGAACACTAAGCACGGGGCCGATTATCGTCTTCTGTATAATCTGCCTCACTGTATGAATGTGGTCTAAGAGCCTTTGCACACGACGTATTTGAAACGCGCCGACGACGCGCTTTTTACATTCCATGGAGCAGTTTGTTTGTGGCGTTTGTGCGAACCGCAATCAAACTGTTCCGTGGAATGTAAAACTGGGTCGTCGGCGCGTAAAAAAACGTCGTGTGGAAGGTCCCTAAGGGGCTGTATCCTGATCGAAACCCCGCCTGTTCCGGGGGCTGAAACCGACTCTGTGTCGGTTCAGTCTTAAAAACAGTTAAAAAAATGTATCCTATGCCACCCGGTATGGTGAAAGACTTCTAACTACACCACACACATCTAAATCAGCTCAGGCTTTAGAAGTTATGGTGGAAAAAAGAATCAGACATACACACATATACATACAAAAACCCTTGAAAACATTACACTCCTTTTTTTGGGCAGTCGTGTAATAACAAAAAGTGCAAAGTAAAACCAAATGCGTTTGCTCACTAAGAAACCTTAAATAAGTGATCTGTAAACCTTGAAAACAAAAATTGATGTTTATTTTTTTTCTCTAGGACGAATTTTGAAAATATATGTTTTTTCTAATAGACAATAACGCAGGGAACTCGTTAGACGTATTTTCATCTCTGGGCAGCATTTGGGCCAAACCTTGTCAATCTCCTTTGTACTACTTGCGGCAAACTAACTCCGCAAGTACAGTCAGCAGCACAAGTACGTGAATAACATGCTCACAATGATCTGTACAACGCACAACCCTTTTTTTCTTGATAATAAAGTCCGTGTGTATATAATTTTTTGTACTCGGCGTGTTTAGCAACTTCTGTTGCTGGCTGTACATATTCGCCAGCGGCCACGTCGTCATGTGTTCACTGTAAACGCGATATGGAACTCACGAATGCTAGGGCGAACGCCGAGACGGCACACGATATTTGCCAATGATATTCAAAGACTCAGTGAAACTTTTCTTCAATATCTGCTATTGGTCCGTAGTGGCATCAGGGAGCCGCTCTAACGCAGCGTGCTCGAATTGACCATGGCCACCCGAACTACCATTAATTTGAACCCGAAGGCGATATATAACGACACATAACTTTTTAAGTCCTATTATCGGAAGTCCGAAAATATTTCTCATACTATTTTATATCATAATGATCAAACTTCATATTTTTTTTTAATACCAACGATCAGAACTCATAAGATCACTATTCATACAACTTGTCTATACTAATATTTGTTTTCATATATTTTCTTACACTACTAATCTAACTCATAATCATCCGAATTCATAAATTACAAAATTTGAACGAGCGAGCGAGCGAAGCGAGCGAGCAAAACCTTTCAGAGCAGATCCGACGTGGCCGGCTTAGGTTAGAAGGTCAGGCTCGCTACGGTGCGCTCCCGCCTAGCCTTCGAGGTTTTTTTTTTGCGTACCGAAAAAAGTTCTGCTTGTATTCATACTGTTTACATACAAGAACAATCCACCCAACCACTTCCAGGAAAGTATTAATAGGAAAATTATGATAATTGTCTGTTATGAAGTAAAACAGCTATGAAAAAAAAATTACGAGTTTTAACATTTCTTAGTAATGACATTATTAAGAAAAAAATTATGATAACTGACTGTTATGAGTTCCGTTGGTAGTAAAATAAAAGTAGGTAAGTATAAAAGGGGAAAAAAATTATGAATAGTGATTTTTATGAATAAAAATTGGCAGTGCAATGAAAAATAGGAATAAAAATTTTATGAGAGCCAATATGGACACCCATTAGTCATACATAAACATACCTTATGGTAGGGTAATTGGGTACCCAAAGGATTATTGGTAATTTGCAATTTAAAGGTTTTAGCCCTAACATATATTTCCATCGCAATTTTTAGAACAAATGTCTTATACCTGAAAACAGGAATGCTCCAGAATGTTTAAAAGCAAATTAAATTCTTGCTTGGTAACAGAAATAGGTGGGTTCCAAATACCTTACCTTACGGTACATACATAATCACTGTTCTATGCGAACTTTATATTGGAAAATCGAGGCTTCTTGGATAATTAATGATCACCATGTGTGAGGGCTCTAATGAGACCAGAGAATATGGGGGTAATAAAGCGACAATGTCTAGGAAAGATACTTGCATTTGGAACAAGTATCAATAGATGGCGTCACTTTCGTTCAGTCACTCTCCAATCGCTCCATTAATTGAGAATGGCCAACGTTAGTTACACCAATTGATATAGCTTTTTCAATACACGTGTAGTTGGGAGCTTCCAGCGGCGTGACGTGAAAAAAATCGCTGGGCAAGCCGGGAGCGATTTAGATTACTTTTTTTTTTCAAAAGTATAGGTAACATTCTAAAATGGGCAAGCCTATAAGAATTGGCTTATATGAACACTACGCGGCCGCGCTCCTGGTAACTTCTTTAGGCAGTGGTCAATCTATTACTCTATCATATGACATATGATGGAGTAATAGATTATTTATTATATCCCGGGGGTTCCGGTACACGTACATTTGGCCCGAAAAAATATAATGGTTTCAAAAGTGTGTTGACTTATTTATAGCGAGAACGATGTCTCAAAAAAGCACAAACTTGATGTTCGCACTATCAGTAAAGTATGCGCGAGGGCAAAATACCTGGTGCATACTTTACAATTACCTAAGCAGATTAACCTATTGAACGCCGCAGTCGGCTACTGACGCCAACGTCGGTTAAGCCGTCATCGTCAAAATATCAATGATCCAAAACATGGCTGCACGACGTTTTACATAATTTCTCTTAATCTATTTTATTTTGATATACCATTGTTTTGTATAATGTTACGAATGATATAATGTCGTTTTAAATAATTTTCAAATAATATAATGTAACAAGAGCTATAATGAGCTAGGTGCTACCGAGCTAAAAACTCTTCAGATCGCCTTCTCCTTCAAACTAGTTTGCCAGCTTAGGTTCGTTACTCGTTAGGTACTTTCCGTCCTTCACAGTGTAAATAGAAGCGCCGCGAAGCGGGATATCATCGGCATGCTCCTGTTGTTTAATATTATAATTATAACAGCATACCAATTCGTAATTAGAGCAATACAAATTTACTTAAAAGCGTTATATCAAACGTTACATTATATTAAATAACTTAGTGTCAAGTGTATGTTAGTTTTTTCTGAAATTATACATACAAAACATTACGTACCCCCAAAACTTTCTAATTCAAACAGTTTTTTAAGTGGCCTTATTCCTTTTAAAATCGATTTTTTTCATATTATGATAAATATTATATTGATAATTTCAACCAACTTTTTGAAGTGAATAATACTTTTCCCCGAGTTCCAACTTCTAGGTAGTAACATAGCTAGTTCATGCTTTCATTGCGTGCAGTTGAAAATAAGTTGAAAAAACAAATTTTCCGCGTGAATTTTGTCAAATTTGAGTAGATTTTGAAACAAAAATTATCAATGAAAAATTCAAACTGTAGGTTTCAAATATATACCAATAAATCCCAATAGCCCTGTTCTAGGTAGCAACATCAATAATATCTTAAGAAACATGTCTGATCATAAAGAAAAATGTCTAAGGCAATCAGCATTTTAAAAGGAATAAGACCTCTTAATCCCTTTTGATTTTGAAACACTTCTTTTTTTGTGGAGTCAGTGTCAGAGGCACGGTGAATTGCTTAACTGCATGGCGTTCAAAAGTTTAACCTTTATATTTGGAATTACCATTACCAACATATGTTTTTAGTATGTTCGTCGTAAGATGAATGGTACTTGATGCACTTGTTTGTGCATTGGTAATTTTCTTCGATTTGATAAAAGTGATTAAGGTAGGGTGTGGTAAGACTATCACCGGGAGAAGACCGCCACTAACTAACTATTTTGGCTCAGTGACCCAAACAGGGTCTTAACGGATGAGCCGTTCAAAAATGCTGATTGTTTTAGACATTTTTCTCTATAGTCAAACATTTTTTGTAACATATTGTCAATATTATATATTTGAAAACTAACAGTTTGAATTTTTCATTGATAATTGTTGTTTCGAAAACTACTCGAAATTGACAAAATTCACACGGAGAACTGCCTTTTTTAACTTATTCTCGACTGCACGCAATGAAACCATGAAATTTATGTACTTATTGTTAATAATGTATGTATTATTCACTTCATAAAGTTGGTTGTAATAATATTTGTCATAATATGAAAAGAAAAATATATTAAAAGAAATAAGGCCTCTTAAGCCTCCGAAACGAGAGCACGTCACTTGTCCCGATCCTGCGCAGTTTCTCGCCAGTTTTCCACTGAAGAAGACTGCCACAGTCCAATAAGTAATTAACTGTGTTATCCAATTAGATAATACTCTATTTTAGTCTTACCTCATCTTACATTTCTTAAATTTTACACACAACACTATTTTTTACGCTGGACATACTAAATCCTTCTTAGATAATAGCTTTCAGGATTTTGTATACATATTGTTGCAGAACATCAATATATTATATTTTATACGGCTGCCAAAATATATAGTTATAGAAATATTTTCATCTATGATGAGATGATGTATTCCTAAGTGGAACGACTGGGGAGTACGCATAATTTTAGGTAATACAACCTTATTATTTTCATACAATATGGTCATATCGTATTGTACCTAAATTGGCTGAAATATTAACCTTGTTTGTTTTGTATGTTCGGAGATCCACTTGGCTGGTCATCCAAAAGTTTGCGACAAGCCCTGAAACTTTAAGCCCTAGAGATTCTTAAGGAGAATAATTATGAATTTAATATCCGTTTATAGTTGGAATATGTAATGAAATTATTTAGAAATATGTGTATTCTGATTATATTAATTTCGAATACTTTGCTATTTTGTTAATGCTCAACGTTTCAAACCGGTAGTCTTTTGTATGTTATGAAGTACTCATTAAGGCGACGGGTAATGAGAAACTAGCGCCACTTACGAATTTTTATTATATCTTCTAAACCAGATAAATTTTCAGTAATTGCAAGATTTTAAGAGCTGGAAAAACACCTTTAGTATTTAATATTTATTAAATCATTATACACAATTTCTTGTTCTTTATTTGACTCTAAAAACTTGCCCAACACTGTTGTGGCCGCTTTTGACGTGTACAAGTTTTGTAGGGAAAACTACAGTGAAAAAAATGTATATAGTGATTTAATATTAATTAATGGTGTTTTGATAGCTTCTGGACTTCAGCTATTTCAAAAAAAATATCTGATTATGAAGGTATAAGAAAAAATCGAAAGTGGCACTAGTTTCGCATAACCCGTCGCCTTAAATATGTTTGTAATGTCAAGCGCAGTCGGTTAAAATATTTTGTGATCTACATAATATATTATTTTATTATAAACTTGTTGAAATCCACATTTTGTTTTAATAATTCACCTATATTGCATCCCCTGACATTTATAATTTATACCGCGCGCGGCGAACGATGATTCCTATGACACTTGTCATCTCAGTTCATTTTATAACCTATAATCGGAAAAGTGTACTGAGATGACAGGTGTCATAGGAATCATTGTTCGCCGCGCGGGGTATAGATGCAGAGGAGAAAGGTATACAATCATACCTAGGTATATCATTTATTTATTATGGGATGGATGGTAGGATACAATGAACTAGAAGTCAGAAGGGAATTGGGATTAGCCTTGTACATTTTTAAATTGTTGCGAGGTAAACTATTTAATTCTGAAGTTCTGGCGCAGGTGGGCTTTAGAGTCCCAAATCGGTACGTGTGGCGCCGGCTGCGGCCAAGCCTGTTCGCGGAGCCCCGCGCCAGGACACAGTTGTTGAGCCGAGCACCCTTTGTCAGGGCACTTCGTACCCTTAACCGGGTAGCAATGATAATCGATTTATTTCACTGTGCTCTGAGCGAATTCACAAAAGCAACCCTTTATGTTTTATGCTATACTTAGTAGGACAATTTAATGTTATTTTAGTCGTGTTTTTTAATATAATGGGAATTGTAATAAAAATGTATATGTATATGTGTAATCGTAAGTGCCTAAATATATCATCTAGTTTTAAATTTCCACACTATCGTATTAGGTTAAGACCTGTAAAGATAGCTGTATGTTGTTTAAATAAAATAAAAATAAAATAAAATAAATTTAAGTAATGTTATTATCTTACCCTGGAGTTTTGGGTGCAAGAATAATTTGACGCCTACTGTCGGTCTGCCTATAGTGTCAAATCATTCATGCACTGAAAACCCCTATGGTTATTATCCTAATTGGAGCAAACATTACTTCATCTACTACCCCTGAGTTCATCTAAACGCTGTGGGAACGGGCTCGTTGCTTGGTGGTTTGAATATAATTAGGCTGCTGGTCCACTGAACCGGAGCGTAGAAAATGAACCAATCAGCTTGTGTTATTGTGAAGCCTATAAGAAGTGCATTTAAATCTGAGTAATGAATGAGATTGGCCCATTGCAGTATACACGCAGCCTTATTCAATTCAATTGATTGATGTTCTCAAGAACACCAAAATAATGCCCACCCCTCAAAAATTCACACACACTAAATAAAAAAGTTTCTTTTTAGTTTTTATTTTACCGTTTTATCGGCGTGATGCATACACATACTCATACTAAATTTCAGCTTTCTAGTACTAATGATCACGGAGCTAAGCCGCGGACGGGCAGACAGACGGACATGGCGAAACTATAGGGTTCCTAGTTTACTACGGAACCCTAAAAGAAGGAGTTTCTATGTTCGACTGTATGTATCTTTTTAAAGTAAGTAGCCTGATAAAATCAACTCTCGTCTAAACGTAACGTTTTGATATTTTCGTCACTATTTTTTTAATATTAATTATATGAATTGTAAAACTATTGCCTTATAATAGCAAATGCGGTAAAAATCGAGTTCTATTTATGAACGCCACGCTACTTACACATATATTATAATCTTTTCAATGACTACTTACTCAAACATTGCGATCCTCAATTTCTATTAAAAAGCGCGTTTAATTATAATGGCGCCGCGTCGAGTTGGTGCAAAATGATGTAGCTGACACTGACAAGTGATTGGGTAATCGCAGGAGATTGAAAAAATAGGCTATTAAAAATCTGACTAATATTAGTACGCAACAGCTTTTTGTGATTTGTGAGATTAGTCAAAATCACGTCTTCTAGATCTTTTTATACCTACAACATCAAACAAACCTTACCTTACCTTATAAAACAAAGAGCGTCTGTAATGTTCGCGATAATCACGAAAACTACTGAACACAATATTCATGCAGTTCTCATCAACAGCGTAAGCTTGAGACCTTTACACCATACAATTACAATAAATACATATTGAATTTAAAAATTACGCGCAATACCCGATCACCTACCTAAAATAGGTAGTACAAGCGGTCGTGCACTAAGGTACAGTCGCCATCAGATATATCGCAGCATATAAGGCGATCATAAGTATCTGAACACGACTCTTATTGACTGGGCGTTACAGTCCATGGTTAAATATTTGTGAAAGCCTTATATGCTGCGATATATCTGAATGGCGAGTGTACAACGGTACCCTTACCATGAGTTAACGTGACCGTACTCGCTAGCAACAGCGTAAACGATTTGTATGTAGAAGAGTACAGCGCTACTAGTGGTTACTTTGTGGAACTATAATTCTTCATACAAACCGTTTACGCAGTAGCTAACGAGTACGGTCACTGTAAAGTGTGGTAAGCGTGCAGGACCCGAACTGCCCGCGCCTCGCGTCTCCGCATGCTGCCGTGTCGATGTCGCCTAATCTTATACCGGGTGAAGCTGGGGCGGGTCGCTAGTTAACTTCTAATAAATTGACACAATAATAATGTGCTATGTGCTAACTCGGGGCACGCTCTAGGGATTTGATATCGATGAAAAAGATGTCGATATAGGTATATATAAATACGTCTCGTTGAAATTTCTCGATTACTATAAAACGGTGCGACATCATGTCTAATGAAGTGGATATTTTCATCTAGACGGCAATCTTTAATACCGACGAATATGGAAACAACTAGATATGTAATCAATTTTAAATAACGTGATACGATAATTACTAAGGATTTCCGCTCAGTAACGCCTGATTCAATTGATTACTTTATGTATTGAACATTGAACCTTTTAATACATATATATATTAGTGTACCTAGTCTAACTTAAATGAATGAGTGGAAACCATCTATAAAAGATGGTTTAAGCATTTAAATAAATATAATCTAGAAGTGAATCTTGAACAAAAGTGAAAACTAGAAATCAAAGTTTTATAAAACCTTTGAGCTTTCAACTTAGAGTAAACTCATTAACTACTCTAAGCTAAGGCATATACAAAGATAATTAGAAAACTTCGCTAGCAGCTCTCATTTATCGAACGGAGGGATTAAAACCTGGTACATATTTTCGAAGCTGCTAGTAGTGGGAGTTTAAATCATAATGTTCTTTAAAAACCATTAACAAATAAAATAAAAGATAAACTAGGTAATTACATGAAAATAAATCATTTAGGTACCTACACTTAAATAAACATTGATAAATATTGAAGGTTTTTTGTGTGGAACACATCCGTAAACAGGTTAACGATGTTATAAATGTTATAATATCACCAAAAAAGCATCCAGTGCTGTTTTGGGCAGTAGACTTTAGACTTTTACAAGGCTTTCGCAATGTTTGTCTTTATATATATAAGAGTTGGCAACTGTATAACTAATTAAAAAAAACCGGTCAAGTCGTGCGAGTCTGACTTGCGCACCGAGGGTTCCGTACAAACTTTCACTTATCCCATCTTAATTGGCCTGGTTGTTTAGTTTGCACCTGAAATGTATGGCGCCGCATACAAACGAGGTGCAAACTTAATGCAACCGAGTTCTCCAAATATGATGTTTGAAAAGGACTAAATTTTTTATGATTTTATTACAAATGTATAGTTTTCAGATTTTTATAAGTATTTGTAATAAGTACCTACCTGTGAATGTGACGATATTACTTGCCAAATTTCATAGTTCTAGGTCATCGGGAAGTAGGTACCCTATCATTTTGATTCCCTTGAGTGTCGAAATGTACTTTTTTGCGACATAAACGGCCATATCTTTTTTTCACATTACCGTAAAGTATGATTTTTTCACAGTTTCAAGGGACCGTAGACCTGAGTACCTATATAGGTACCTCCACGCGTTCTCGAGATAAAGGGTCTTGACAGACATACAGACGGCCGGACAACAAAGTGATCCTATAAGGGTTCCGTTTTTTTCGTACCTATTTTAAGTAATAAATTAAGGAAAATTAGTAATAAAATAGCAATACCAAGAAAATATGACGGAGTATCACATCTTATGTACGTAAAACGATACGTTTGATGTGACTACGGTTTCATCATCATCATCATAGCAGCCAGAAGAACTCCACTGCTGGACAAATACCTCCGCAATGTTCTTCACAATGCTCCGTCGTGGGCCGCCCTCATTACGAGATCAGGGGGCCTATAATGGTTGCTTTTATCACGTGATAAATAAGTGACACAGCATCTGTCACTCACAGTCGGATTTTGTCAGAACGTGACTGATGCTTTGTCACTTATTTATGCATCATTAGGCCCCCAGGCAGAGATGGGCGCTCCCGGGTAAATACCCGATAAATACCGGGTAAATACCCAACCTACCAGGCAGTAGTAGTAGTAGTAGATTGGGTATTTACCCGGTATTTATCGGGTATTTATCCATGAGCGCCCATCTCTATCCCCAGGACGTCGGTCCACCTTCTTGAGGGCTTTCCCACGCTGCGGTGCACGGTCTCCAAGAAAGAACCTTTCTGCCTCTACGGCCACCATGTTTAACAACTGTCTGAACTTTAAGGTTTATCTACCTTTCGGGTACCTATACAAAATACCAAACCTGTGTGGTGCACCGCGAAAAAAGTTTGGTAACTCCTGAGACAAATACATAACACATTTGTACTCGATGTGTAGATACTAGTATATCCATTAGTACAAAAACGCCATTTGCGGCCTCACGGGGCCTCTTAGGTCCTCTAAAAAATGATAGCCGCAACGACATGGAAAGCGTCGGCTTTCTCCATTTCATGTTTTGACGTGATATGGCGACCTTGTTGCTTTCAACATAGGGTTTACTTTTGTATACCTAAAGATAACAGTCCAAACATTTATGAAGTCCCCATTGTGACATCAGTCAAATACTTATTACAGTAAAACACCTTACGTTAACTCACAACATTTATTCAACAACATATGTTAAACATCTATGTTTATCTTTAGTACCTATTACTTTAAGCTTAATAGTATCTATAAGATAAGTACTTTGTAATTTGTTTGTCGAAAAAGCTTCTACTGGTATTTCTTGCAGCTGTTATATTAAGCGCTTACATAAACTTAAATATTATTCTTAAAACATACCGTGTACACATACACATCAGTAAAATCATAGATTTCGACATAGGTAGCCGATAGCATTCTAGACTTAATTATTATACCTAATGTACCTACCTAATTCGAGACTTATGGCCAACTAGAAACATTTTGAATGGGATGCTACACTCCTTACGGCAAAATATTAACGTTTTGGTACAGTTGCCGGCAATAAACTTCTTGAGCAAAACCTTGACTGCGCAGTAGCCGATTTACGTACAAATGTACATGCGCAGATCCGCCATATTGTTCAAAAAGTTTGACGTACGGCAACTATAAGTTACATAATCTTAGGAGGGATACGACCTCAACGCTTCTTTTAATAAAATAAAAAAAATGGCATACATTTATGGAAAATATAGTTATTAATGCACTACATATATTGAATCAAGAACCGCTTAAATTTTCAAGAAGGTTAAAAATTAGTCAGACGGGGCACAAGCGCCAGCGGGACAAGCGCAACTATCATACCGAAACATCGAAAACTACAAATGTTATACTACTAACGCCATTAACCCATTCAGGGCCAGTGACTCAGCGTATGGGTCATGCTCAAACAGTCGCGCAGGGCCAGTGACTCGCATGTGAGTCATGACAAAATCCAAATTAAAAAAAAAAGGATGCCTACTATGACTTGCAAGTAGTGTTGAGCGTATGGGAGAGCTCCTACATAGAATGGAACGTATTAGTCTTGATTTCGGTCTCAAGATAAATCGCAGCAAGACTAAGATGATGATAGTCGATCGTGCGAACAGCAACTCGCCAGAGGTTACACGAATAGCGAATTGTGAGGTAGTACAATCAAATATCTACCTCGGAGCACTTATAACAAATAACGGCGGCTGCATAGACGAAATCAAGAGGCGCATGGCCATCTCCAGATCTGCTATGGATAAGCTGAAGAAAATATGGAAGGACCGAAACATTACTAAGGTCACCAAAACAAAACTTGTCAAGGCTCTCATATTCCCCATATTTCTTTATGCTGCTGAAACATGGACCCTACAAGAAAGTGAGAAGAAGCGTATCGATGCTCTAGAGATCTGGTGCTGGAGGAGAATGCTCGGTATATCATGGACGGAATTCCGAACCAATGAGTCCATTCTTCGAGAGCTAGACGTCAGACAGAGGCTATCAAGCATAGTACAGGCTCGAATCCTCACTTTCTTTGGACACGTATCGCGGGGCGGATGCGAATCTATCGAGCGCCTGGTGGTACAAGGCAAAGTCGAGGGAACCAGACCACGCGGAAGATCACCGATGAGGTGGACGGATCAAGTAAAAACCGCCGTCAACGGTCCTCTACACGAATGTACCAGGAGGGCTGCAGTACGAGAAGAATGGCGTCGCATTGTAAAGCAGGCCACAAAATCAACGACGTGACGGCCACGACCACTCTGGCAAGAGTGTACCGCCAAAGAAGAAGAAGAAGAAGAAGACTATGACTTAATAGTATTAGTATAATAGCTACCTGGCTTCAGAAGCGGCGGTCTATTTAGTGTTCGCGCCGGGGTCATGACCAACATGTTGAGTCACTTGTTTTAGCAAAAAAATGGTTGTATGGTGGCCTGGCGTATAGTGTACGGTCGACGGCGCTTGGCCGTGGATGGGGCATACAACCACGCAATATAGTTGGCAAAAGTAAGATTTTTCGATGTTTCGTTTATGGTAGGCGCGGTTGCTTCGCTGGTGGACCTGCCCGACTGACATTAGTTTTTTTTACAATGCGACAATTTTTTAACCCATTAAATTATAACTACAAAGATGTATGGCGAACGTTCCAATGCTTGACATCCTAATTTCAATAATCGACAGTCTCTATTAGGAACAGTGATAATGTTTGGTATGTTTGCTTTACACATTCAAATTGTCGCACTACATTTTGACCGCAATTGAATCGTCACTCGTCGTTGACTGTAATGATTTCAGAAATTTGCTGTCGCGCACCGAACATGAACCTTAATATTGCGGATTTCGCCTTTGTTGGTATATATTGTTCAGAAGCATCGGGGGCAGCGGCTGGACCATATTGGGCCTATCATCCTGGTATTTACTCAGGAGTGAAGGCCACTCCTTGTCGCTGTCTGGGATGTTAGGGTTGCCGTCCATACGCTGACGCATACGCGCCGCTTTTGTGATCAAGTCGGCGTTCAACATGTTCTCGAGGTATCTCAGCTTATGCGGCAGGACGATTTTGCACTCCTAGAAATAAGAGAAGGTATTAGCGTACTTATTTCTGTGTCGATCTTTCGATCGTAAGGTAGTCAAGTCCACTGCTTAGGGCCTTTCACACATGCGATTGGCGAGCAAATTTGTATGAAGGCGATCACGCAGCGAGTTCACCGCGACGCTTATTTGGATAGAAAACTCGCTCGCAAATCGAAAGTGTGATAAGGCCTATGGGTTCAACGCCTTCGAGGGTAGAGAATTGTTTACTGAGGGTAGAGGGAACCTGAGACTCGCGCAAGCCTTTGCATAGAATTATATGGACCTGACTATATTCAGTGCCATGGTGTATTTACTAATGAAAACATGACCCTGAACTGATATATGTGTAAATGTTATGCGTGGATACTAGCAGTTTAGGTGGGTTTCAAAAAGGTAAGATATAGAAATTAAAAATTGAAATTAAATTAATAATTTAAAATTATTAACCGACATAGCAACCTTGAGAAGGAAGCTGTGCATATCGAGCTATTGGACTGTGGTAGTCTTACCCCACCTTATCCTAATATTATATTTATCATGCAAAAGTAAGCGCACTTCTTTCACGCACGGTTTTAGAATCTATCCAAAGTCCAAACAAGTTGGTGAATAAAAATACCTACTTAATGTGTGTGATTCCGAATTTCTTCGGCGTAAACCTTCTTAAGCGGACAAATGAAGAACGTAGCGTCGTACGCATAATAAGTAATGCTTTTTCTACCAGAACTTAAGAAAGTATGTTTGATTTCTATACGAACAATAAACTATGTAACCTTACATTATAGATTTCCGCTGTTCCAGCGTAAATCCTTTTAAAAAGATAAATTGTGTCAGTGCATCTGGAAAGGTACCTTGTTTGAGGTATTGAGTTATGCGTAGTTCCAAAAAGTAGATTAAATTTGCTATCAACACAAAAAAGAATAATGACTGTAGGTGGAACCACTATTTTTATATAAATTTTTGAATTTTCGACTTGCGAAATGCACAAGTTGAGAAAATTGCATTTAAAGTTTATAGTGACAAAAAACACACTTCTACTTCGAAGTTACATAGTGAAGGGTATAATCATAATCTTTGAATGTTAAAGAATTATAATAAAGGTGAATTGTCTAAAAACACATGTTAATTATTCTGATTTCTTAGGTTGAACATGCCAGGGTGGAAGAAACACGAAAGTGTTAATTATACCCAATTCATAAAATAACGAGGTTAAAACTGTTAGTTTCTCATCATAGTTACATATTCTATGGCATTTTGGGACAATTGAGTGAAAGAAAACTCCATAATCATAAAGAAATTTAATAATTACCGCATTTTTAACAGTTACAAAAAAGATCACTTATAATATTAAAAACCAACAAAATAATTTGTATATTCATGCTATATCACAAGATCAAATTGTATTTAGCGTGGTGTACCACAATGGTATAATAGAAATGGTGTTAAAGCAGTTTTTTTTAACAATAAAGTTTAGTGACTCGGTCGAAACTTTTGTATGGAAACGTAACTAGGGTACCTTGTCACGACATTTACTAAACTTTAGTAACTTAAACACGAAGATCACTATTTTAGTACCTATAATGCAAGAAATATCTGTAACAAAATGTTATTTAGGATAATTATAGCGGAAATCAATGTATTCTTATTTATAAAAACTTCTGTTTTAGTCGTGTAAGACATCAAGTTTAGCATTTTACTAAACTGGGTACCTTGTCACGCTAAGTCATTATCTTACATAAATGGAGTAACTAGAAAAAATAACTCAATTGTGTACATAACTCCTCTGATCTAAGTAATGGCAAACGTATTAAACTAAAATAAATAGTTATTTCATACAAGAGTCATGCAAGTAAAATGTTTTCTTATAAAAAAACATTAAGTATTTTTTTTTGTTCAAAAAATTATTTTGCTATAGACCGATCCTATACCTTATCTTAGAAAGAGGTAGTTGACTACCCGCGATGGAAATATTGACAAAATTATTCAAAATTTAAAGGCTTTTAAGACATGGCGTGACAAGGTACCCTGAGTACTAAACTTTATAGTCGGAGAAATATACTAAAAAAACATAATTTTACTGATATTCTTGTACACACGTGTTCCTTAGGATGTAAATAACCCAATTATAACACAAACCCATTTTGGCACTTTTTCACCCGCTTCCACAAAAACTCATGTAACTCTGTAACTAAATGTCGTGACTAGGTACCTTTCCATGTGCACTGACACAATTGGTTGAATTCTGCTAGTAATTGTTTAGAATTCAACCCGGCACCGAGTCAATCCTACGCAGTGCAGATAACAAATGCAGTCGAATTAACTGAGATGCCACGATTGCGAGCTTTGAAGCGGTTGATCGAGAGATCCGAGCGCGGCGGCATAACGAGTGAGCGAGACACACGTACCTACCTATACCTACACCGCAGACGCTGCCGCTGTCGCGCAATCTCGTGGCGTCTCCGTAATACCTGCCCATCTAGCACAACTATGCTTCGCGACTCTTGTAACGCGGCATAGCGCTACACACTTTCTCACATTACCTACTGTACAGAAAGAGACGGGCAATTATCTCGCGCGAGAAATAGTCGCGTATGACAGTTATGCTAGAGGTGCTGCGTTCTAAGTGAGTCTACAGGATGATTCAGGAGATGATCAGAAGTGATACGGCGGTGTGATAGGGCGACGGGGACGGTCACGCTGAACAACTTTCAGTAAGGGCAACTTTACTTTCAGTAAAGTCGCAAAGAATGGCTGTTCCATACACATTAATTGCGATTTATTGGTATATTTGAAACCTACAGTTAAATTTTTTTGTTAATAATTTTTGTTTCAATATCTACACCAAATTATCAAAATTTACGAAGAAAACTGTTTTTTTTTTCAACTTATTTTCTACTGCACGCAATGAAAGCATGAAATACCTATTTAACTAATCTATAACTCAGGGAAAAGTATTATTTACTTTAAAAAGTTGGTTGAAATTATCAATATATTTGGCATGATATGTAAAATTCAAATAAATTTTAGAAGGAATAAGGCATCTAAGCCAAATGCACAACTCCTTTGTTTTTGCATAGATATATTCACATTTCACGGTCAATGTCGTAATTTATTTACGGCAAACCCTTTACCATCGGGCACTGGACCGGGGCGACCGCCAGATCGAAATAGCATACCTATTCTATTTTAAAAACCCGATGATCCAGAACTTTGCGATTATTCAGTGGGTGCGGCAAATTGACGGCCTCTATCAAGTAAAGGCGGCGTTATGTTACCTTTCTAAGGTGATGCGGCCGGTTGAAAATTGATTTTCAATACAGTTATAAAATAGCGATGATGACGACTGATGTTAAATTCTACAGCATACTGTAGTAATAAGAATAAAATTAGCTCAATACAAAAAGAAAAAACGAAAAAAATATTTTTTGAAATATGTGACTTCTAACAAATATTACATTTTAAATCCCTGACATAATGAAATTGTTTTTCTAAATTATCATAATTTAACAAAAAAGAATCACGGTGAAAATGGCAAATTACTTACTTATTGTCTCCATAGAAATATATATATTAATAAGGTGGCCTTTTGTATCGTTTTTAGCGCTCCGTAGGAATGTTGAACTTTGACGGTCATATTTGATTTTTAGAGCAGTCTAAATGTACTTAGTTAGTCACATATACACATTTGATCCCAATAAAATATAGAATCGATTGACATCCTCAATAATAAATTATTCATGCCTACTATATAATAGTGTAGATTAAGTACTTATATTACACTAGCTTTTTCCCGTGCCTACGTACGTGGAACTTGATAAAAGGGATTATTAAAAGCGCCTAAGCGAATGTAAGAGCAATAATTGTGCTTTTGGTCTAATAATTACATTTCCTACAGGGTCACCGCACCCCAACAGAAATGTTCTCTCCCTTTTCAATCTTTTTAGGTATAATTTCCAGGATGAAAACTACCCTATGTCCTTCCTCGGATCTTAAACTATCTCTATGCAAAATTTCATCAAAATCGATTCAGCAGCTTAAGCGTCAAGAGGTAACAGACAGACAGACACACTTTCGCATTTATAATACTAGCTGTGCCCCGCGGTGTTACGCGCTCATCCCACGGGAACACTAAACTTATTCGGGATGAAAAGTATCCTATGTCCTTCCCCGGTACTGAAAATATCTATATACCAAATTTCATCTAAATCGGTTCAGCGGTTTAAGCGTGAAGAGGTAACAGACAGACAAACAGACAGACAGACAGACAGACAGACAGACACACTTTCGCATTTATAATATTAGTATGGATAGTATGGATTAAGTATGGATTAGTATGGATATATACTCATTATGGATCTCAACCATATTTAAGTTAAGTATTACATTCAATATAATCACAATGTAATTTATTCAGGAATATTGTTGGTGAGTCTTGATAAACACTCATTTACCTACTTCAGTTTGTTATTTGTTATGTTAACCCAGTGTTTACCCGACGATTGTAAATCTGTTTATAGGTACGTTGGTTGCATGAATCTAACCGTTTTTCAACAACTTGTAATATTCGATCCGCGAGTATAATAAACTGGTAATATGTTTATGGCCTCATATGATTTACGGATACATTGGTAACATCTGTTTTCAATGAATTACGGAGCGTACACAGAATTATATGTAGGTATGCTTTAGTACGTACAATAGGTTTAACAGGTTAACACACACCTAAGACTTTATTTGAATTGCGATTATTTTCGAAGTTATATTTTGACTGACTTTTGTAAAGTATGAAATTCTTGTTCTTAGTATTAATTCAATCGAAAATATTCAAGAAGAATTCGTTTTGAAAATATGATGGTCATAAAAGTAAATATATAAATATAACCTTAACAGCGCAATGCGCAGAGAGAGCGTCGTGCACATTTAAAAAAAATTATCACCAATCATTAACCTCACCTTGGTCACTTGCCTGTAATGTACTTAAGTAACTATTTAACAAAAAAAAACAGATTTACATATAATTTTTTGTTACATTACAGGCGAATGTTCGTGGCAAGGAGCACCTTATGAGGACATACCACTGCTCCTTTTTCCATACTATCAGTTTACGGTAAGATTGCACCTCGTAACTTGCATCGGATACAATTACTGAGGTCCACACAACCCTTATTTGGCGGGG
This sequence comes from Apotomis capreana, assembly GCA_947623375.1. Classification (NCBI taxonomy): domain Eukaryota; kingdom Metazoa; phylum Arthropoda; class Insecta; order Lepidoptera; family Tortricidae; genus Apotomis; species Apotomis capreana. The sequence goes on from OX392498.1 coordinate 52,181,663, forward strand.
TGAACAAATTCCTTGACCATTTATTTTTTATTTTTTTTCGAACCATAATTGTTTGCTCTATTTTAAAGTGATTTTACCATAACTAAGCTTGAACTAGAGACCTTCGTCATTTTTTGTCAAATTAAGGGTTAACGTAACCGTGTTAAAATCGAGGTTCCGTTCTCGCGTGTTTCCTCTTCCAAAACTTAACGAATCTTTACGAAAAAGAAACTGATTGGGAATTAAATGCCCTGTTATTTTGCGCAAGTATTATAGAATGTTCTATATGTACTACTTACTAGATGTCCGTTTGCGACGGAATTTCGGCCAAAAACAGACGCTTGTACCTACACAAAGTTTATAATAAAAAGCGCAAAAATCTAAAAAGTCCGACAGAACAGGGACCTAATTCGAGATTGACATTTGAGTGATCGCCAAACGTCAAATCTCTATTAGATTAGATAACAGTTATATCGCCATTGAACTGTCATTTAAATGCGATGAGCTTAAAAGTGACATATCTCATCTCAATTTTGGAAATACGAAGGCGATAATGATTGTCAAAAATGTTATTCATGTATATAAATTTCTGTTTTGAACGAAACGTAACGGACTAATTTCACGTACTACGCGGTCAATTTAAGGTATGCGCCTGTTATTTATGCCGTCACATACAAAGGGAAACGAAAATTTTGCGCGTCCGAATTGACGAAGTTGCGATGTTCTAGGGATATCGCCACTTGTCAAGTAGGCACACGTCAAAAGTGACGGATGGCGATGAAAAGGAGAGATCTCCATTATATCTCTAAAATTGGTCGAATACCCCCCCTGTTTCCTCCTATTCAGTTCTTATCGTAAATATTGGTAAGTTTTGGAGAAGGAAAGAGACGAGTTTGAAACCTCAATTTGTATGGAAAAATTGCCAGTGGTATTCCCTCTTAAACGTGACGTAAACATACGCACTCGTAAACTTTAAGAACGCAGTTCTACTTACAATAATCGCAGCGCATAATACAAGGACGATAAATAGGGTGGTTTTACTTTGCGCCATAACGTCCAGTGAGTAATGACTATGCCGGCTTTCTCACCTCGTAACTTGTGTTATATAAGAAAGAAACAAATGTAAGTTTGTGTTTAGAAAACAGGCGTTTGTTTAAGAAATGGTGCAATAACTAACGTTTGTGCCATAACGCATGGTGTATTTATGCTATTCTTGTGTCGGAGTTCCCTATGAATTTAATTTGAAGAGAATTCTAACTGGTTTTTATCTTTCGATAAAATAGACTGATGACGAGCCTTTCGAAGTTCATTCGTTTTTTCTGGGCGTGGTGTGTACCATTAATTGTTAGGTGTAAACAATAATAATATTAGTACATTACTACAGAGGCCAGGTAAGTGGGGATTGCCCGCCGAGTAGGTATCTCGCAAATTAAAAATAAATAAATAGTAGGTAAATGTCAGTTTTCTATTTTCTCCTTCCTTTTAATTGCCACATTTTGAATTTCGTACCAAATTAAAATGTGTTATGGTTTAGTTTAATAACATAATAGGTACAATATATGTAAAAGGTGTGTGTCCCCTAAGCAATTTCAATGTTCACAAACAGGGTTTTGTGTGTGTTTTATATTATTTACTTGTTTTTGTTTATGTACCTACTGTTGGTGTGTCTTATAAATAAATAAATAAAATAAATTAATTGCTCGGCCGGGTAGGGATACGAGGCAGGCAATCTTTTTTCACAACAATAACTATTTCTTTCATTTTAACAACGAATATTTTTTGATATGCAGTTTTATTTTAATTGATAAACGTGTGTCATTTCATTGACAACATTTCAAATTTGCAAATAAATAGTGTTTAGTTTAAACTTCATTAATTTATTATCACAGAATCCAAAACCATTATTTTTATTTGACTATAGGTAACTACCGACTAGGTAACTAGTTTATAAAATAAAATAAAATGTGACAGCAGCGTTATCTAAGAATCGGCCCTCTACATGACGTCACCTTGTAGAAAATTTGACAGGCGCAACACACAAAAAGAACAGTGGTACAATTACCATACTAAATCCACCTTACAATACTGTATGATTGTCTGAGCTGTGATCAATTACTTTGAAATTAATTTATCAATCATAAATTGGGATATTTTCTAAAATGTAAAAATGTGGTAATATTTCATGTAATATATTTTTTTGATAATATCGTTAAAAAGCTTGATTAAAGAATTAATTGTTGTCAAACACCTAAGTAATTATCGACCTTTTAGTCCTAGTTTCAAGGGTTAGTTTTTCGCTATTCACGAACGTTATTAACCTACCAAATCTTGTATCTCCCGAGCAAGATGTTTTTCTTGATAATTGAGAGTGCATTGTTTTGACTAAAAGTTATTCTCAGACAAGATACCGCAGAACTAACACAAGAGTTTCTAACATGGTATCCACCCTAACCATGAGTTTACGTATTTTAATATAATACTCCCCTATTCACATGTTACCTGTATGAATCTCACAAAATCGTGTTTTAAATCAATGATTACGACAAAATAAAACTTAGTCATAGGACACGATAATCGTAATGCATGAATGCATAATTATTTTTTTCGTACGACTTGCGGCAATTGTTTCTTTCCTTATAATTTTTTTGTTGCCATATAGGGCGGTTGTCACACTGCTCCACATCTCGCAGCGGCGTCCGTTGATGCGTTTTTTAACTTTGTACTTATGTAGAATCTTGATTTTGTATAGAAAAATCGCATGGTACGACACACTGGCTCCGGCTCGACGCGCGGAGTATCGAGAAATTAAAGGCTGAGCTACTTATTCGAAATATTGTTTTTATTTAATTCCAAATTTATTGAAAGAAAGAAAGAAAGAAAGAAAAGAACATTTATTCAAATTGGATCACAAGTATCACTTTTGCATCGTCAAAAGTTAAACTAAACAATATAGGTAACACAAGTAATAATTAGGTATATAGGTATTTGTCAAAAGTTACCATAGTAAATTATAAATTAAAATATTATTATTGCAACACATTATAATTATAATTATATAAATATAAAAGAAGAAGTCCTGACTGACTCATCAACGCACAGCCGAAACTACCAATGTTAGAGAGTTGATTTTTGCACAGTAGGTTACTTTTATAACGTGGGCTAGGGATAAGAAGGGATTTTTGGAAATACCTCCCCTAAGAGGTTTAAATAGGGGTGCAAAGTTTGTATGGGGTACAAGTTATTTTTTAATCTAGGAACTTGAAATTTTGTAAAAAGGTATTAAAATAAAATGTAAGAAAACTAATTACAGCGTTTTTGAAAATTCACCCCCTAAGGTGGTAAAATAGGAATTAGAAACTTTGTAAAAAGGTATTTTATTAAAAGATAAGATTTTTTTTTTAAACTCCTCGAATTTAGTAAAGTTATTCGTTCGTAGATGTACCTGATTTTATAGTGATACCGCGTAATTAGAACTAACTAGCCGAAAGTGTGATTTCAAACGCAATGTAAATTGTTAAATGAATAAATATATATGACTTATGAAAAAAAATAAAAAAAGGCCAAGAGCGAGTCGGACTCGCGTACGAAGGGTTCTTTACTATGTATTTCGTAAGCAACTGCAAAAAAGCACGCTAAGCAATTTCAACATTACTTATAAATCTGAAAGAATAAAGATGTAAAATTTTCAAGATAAGGGTTCCACACGGACGAAGTCGCGGGCAACAGCTAGTAATTATATAAATTGAGACAAAATGAACATAAAAAGGAGCAAAACAGAAAAAAAAACACATCAAATAAAACAGAAATCAAATAAAATAAAACAGAATGAATGGATTGAGTGGTAAGCAAGGAATATAATACTCACAAGGAGAAGAACGCTAACTGCCATACAAGCAAATGCGACATACTCACACACGCACACCCGTACACGTATATAAGTCCTACAGCGCCTCAACGTCAGCCCAGTGAAAACTCAAAACCGGAACCGGAAATAGGTGTCATCAGTCAGAAAGTGACAGTTCGATATACGCGGGAAACTTGAATAATCAAACCAATAATATTGCTTTGTTAATCCGCGATATAATAACGTGCCAGTCAATTCGTGCTAACCCTTTATTTACTTATTTGTGTATTTTAATGCATAATGGTGGGACCATTAAATGCATGATTGCATGAAAAAATACGCAAACAAGTAAGTTGGCACTAATCGACATGTACATGTTATTATATCGCAGATTAGCAAAGCAATATTATTGTTTTAATTAATATGGATTTACGCAAAGTAACAACACCTTATTTGTCCAAATACTTAACTGATATGTCAAGAAACCATTGTTAATAATAATAATGTCATAATTAACATCAGTTAAGTATTTGGAACTGCAGGTTTCCCTCACAACTCTGGAATTAACGTTCATTGTAATCATTCATTTGTATGTGAAATAAAACTAAATCAAGATGAAAGCTACATTCTTTACTCAAAGAAAGAAGAATAATATGAGATTTTGCAGATTATAAATTCTGATTGCACAGCATGAATACAGAATAAAATAATATACATCATGAGAAACAATAAAATAACATGCAAAACGTCCAGCATGAGTTGGACACGCGGCTCTTTTGTCGCGCGGCAAATACTATCTGTAATTTTCCTTTCAATACCGTGCGAGATCGACAAGCGAAGTCGCAGCAAGATATGCTAGCCCTACAGAGGTAAACAACAGGCGGTATTATCGACTAGCAATCCCTTCCATGCAACATTATTTGCTGCGTATCTAACGCTTTTTAGGATATTGTGAACTTCTACATTTGATGATGAATTTATTTACGGGTCGATTGCAAAAAATTGTACTATTGTAAGCTAAGTTAACAAAAAATCACGGTCGCTTCCTTTGTGTGACGAAAGTTAGTCATACAAAATGTATGGGTAACTTTCGTCACATAAAGGAATCAATTAAGTTTTGTTTTAATTAAAGCCCTTAACTATGTACATTTTTTTTTGCAATCGACCCTCACATAGGTATATTGTCCCAATAATTTCATTAAACGTTTCGTGAGACATCTCTAGTTAGTTAGTTGCGCTGGGCATCTCTAATAATTATTCCTCGTTTCCGACAATTTTATCACGAGTTAAAATAAATTTACCAGCACATCAGCAAACATTATGATTTTGCTCCGAGATAACAGTGAACGAAATGCGATTTTGTTTCGAGCGAGAGCACAAAGTAACTTTTCTTTTTTAATATTTGGCCACGAATTGTCATTTCTCAGCCTTAGGTTAATTATAAAATTCGAATCATTCTAACTTCACAGCACTCATTTTTATATATAAAAGAGAGTGATAAAAACATAAATCAATTCGATATTCATGTTTCGAATCCAATCTCGAATAAGAACACGTTCCAATACACCCGGCCAAATTATTTTTTTTTTATCTAATTCCTAATGACAACCGTGGTGGTTGTGAGAAACTGGTACGGCAGTGTTGGAATGTATAATTTCAATTATATAATATTGTTATTCCTTTTTATTAGCATTTATCTATTTTTTTATTCATAATATCATTGAAATCAGCAACAAAGACTATAATCATACCTACACTTTAATGGTTGGAAGAACAAGTACAAAAAAAACGAATTTGTTCTCGCTGTTGAGGTGATGAGGTTGTGTGTGCTACACGAGAGCAAAGTTTTTTGCATCTTGTGCTGTTGAGTCCCTCGTTACACTAAGGATTCTTACTAAGGACTCAAAATCAGCACCCGCAAAAAAAAACAAATTTGCTCTCTTGTTGCACAAATAATTATTACAATTATAATTATTATATTATCCTGTTACAAATACTGGTTTTGACACACATAAACAACACCTAATTATTTTTTTAATAGTCATTTTCTTCTGCAATGATTTTTTGCGATATTCTCCAGCAAATTCCCTATTCTTAAGGGCAATATATCGCTTGCCGGCCACTATGTAAAAACAGTTTTTTTTATATGATCAATGTTTGATATACGGTGCTGTTCACAGATTATAAATTTATAATCTACCTGAGATAACATTTGCATAACTTTTTCTTTAATATTTTCTGTCCAAGCTTCTTGCTCTAAAAAGTTATTTATAAGTGTCGCGCAAGTCTCAACACATAGCACATAGTCATTATGAACGTAATTTGAGCTATATAGCTTAAATCATATATTCTCTAAAACTTGTGAACATGTGTATGGGTGCACAAGTGTCATCACTCAAAAATGATTTAATGCCGTTGGCGCATTTGTTACTTTTTAATTTTTTAAATATGAATCCACACACATATGCACAAGCTTGAGCTTTGGAAGTTGCCTGGTCTACTGCTTCAGTTGCATCAGCTAATACCTGATCCAATTGTATATATGTAGGCGTTTGATTACTTGCTGGCGGCGGTTGTTTGTTACCTTGACCTGATACAGATAACAAAAATGTATTTAAATTATCGTTCAGAATCGCAGTATCAAATTCATAATTAGTTTTATAACCGGTGTGTCTCAAGTTACTCAATTATCGCCCAGAAATAAATTGGATTATTGTGGGATTATCATTTGAACCACAGTGGTACCTTATGCAACCGAAACAGTTTTCAAGCGGATCTTGATTTAAGCGACAAGTAGAAATGCTACTAACGCCCATTGCGTTTACATTATTCCACAGTCTCTCTACCGCATTCATTGTGCGTATCCAACCTGCTGGTGATGGCGGAGGTGACCGTATTCCTTTAAATTTAAGTCCCCGAAAAAACTCTTTCATTCGCTTAAATAAATCTAAATGTGGGCTGCGACATGTATGTGGAGTACTTCTTTCCTCCACGCAGGTCTGGGCTGTCAGCATTCAGGGAGTTCACCTGTAATGTAATTTAAAACACATTATAAAATAAACTTCAATAAATGCAGTACACATTTCATCGTATTTATTATTATATGAATATTATATATAACTAGCTGTGCCACGCGGTGTTACCCGCTCATCCCCCGGGAACACTAAATTTATTCGGGATGAAAAGTATCCTATGTCCTTTCCCGGGTCTCAAACTATCTCCATACCAAATTTCATCTAAGTCGGTTCAGCGGTTTAAGCGTGAAGAGGTAACAGACAGACAGACACACTTTCGCATTTATAATACTAGCTGTGCCCCGCGGTGTTACCCGCTCATCCCACGGGAACACTACATTTATTCGGGATAAAAAGTATCCTATGTCCTTCCCCGGGACTGAAACTATCTATATACCAAATTTCATCTAAATCGGTTCAGCGGTTTAAGCATGAAGAGGTAACAGACAGACAGACAGACAGACAGACAGACAGACAGACAGACAGACAGACAGACAGACAGACAGAGACAGACAGACAAACTTTCGCATTTATAATACTAGTATGGATTAGTATGGATATATACGTCTTATAGTATATAAATATATGTATCACTAGCTGTGCCCTGCGGTGTTACCAGCTCATCCCATGGGAACACTATATTTATTCGGGATGAAAAGTATTCTATGTCCTTTCCCGGGTCTCAAACTATCTCCATACCAAATTTCATCTAAATCGGTTCAGCGGTTTAAGCATGAAGAGGTAACAGACAGACAGACAGACAGACAGACAGACAGACAGACAGACAGACAGACACACTTTCGCATTTATAATACTAGTATGGACTAGTATGGATTAGTATGGATATATACGTCTTATAGTATATAAATATATGTATCACTAGCTGTGCCCTGCGGTATTACCAGCTCATCCCATGGGAACACTATATTTATTCGGGATGAAAAGTATTCTATGTCCTTTCCCGGGTCTCAAACTATCTCCATACCAAATTTCATCTAAATCGGTTCAGCGGTTTAAGCATGAAGAGGTAACAGACAGACAGAAAGACGGACACACTTTCGCATTTATAATATTAGTATAGATAGTATAGATTGTATTTACTCGTATGGTAGTTAAGTTATATAATACTAGCTTTTGCCCGCGACTACGTTCGCGTGGAACTTGGAAGTATGGAAGCAACCTCGTACAACACGATAGATAACCACCTAATCACCTTAATTAATAAAACGGGGCGCCTAAGCAAATATAAAAGCAATTGCGCTTTTGGTCTAATCATTATATTTTCTACACCCATCAATGTCATCATGAATTACTTAAGCACTTTTCAATCTTTTTAGGGATAATTTCCAGGATGAAAACTATCCTATGTCCTTGCTCGGATCTTAAACTATCTCCATGCCAAATTTCATCAAAATCGATTCAGCGGTTTAAGCATGAAGAGGTAACAGACAGACAGACAGACAGACACACTTTCGCATTTATAATATTAGTATGGATACAGTCATGTATTCACTTGTATCTTAGATGCTCTCCGAACACTTATTTTAATTAACCTCCTGACTTCCCGTGTCCTACACATAGTACATAAACTTCAATTAATAGTTAACTGTCAACTTATTGTCATGAGGCTAAAATTAAATTGACAAATTATGAATGCTGGTCGTCAGGAGGATAAAGCAGTAACGTCTGCTAACGTAAACTAATGTTTACAAATGAAGCGAAAATTTAAAAATTTAATGGTTGGACAGGATTCGAACCTGCGTTTATTTGTAAACATTTAGTTTAACATGGATGAGGATGTCTGTTCGGTAAATGATTGTTCTTAATACTGTCCATTTAAATATAAATAACGAGTATAAATGCTCACCTGATGCTTAGAAGACGATGGAACTTGCTCTGGTGGTAGCACTTGTGTCGTTTCATGGGCGTCATCCAGATTGTCCATACTCTATAATTTTAACAATTATATAATGTTTAATCGCTACGAAATGCAGGAAGTTCTTAGTTCTAGTTGAAGATGTGTTTTGGTTTTGTTTGGAAATGAATGGACCGATTGGGTTTATTTTTTAATTGTGCCGATTGCCTGCATGTGAGCATCCCATGCTCAATGCTGACAAACCTATTGACCGCCAAGCGGTCTAGCAATTCACCGTGCCACTGACGCAAGAGTAAAAAAAAAAAGATGTGCCCCAAAATCAACAGGGATTGAAAAATACTTGTAGCGGTTAGAATTACAAAGTTTTTGATCATTGAAATTTGGACGGCTGTGGCCGACGTGGCGTCAGGGGCACGATTTTTTGTTGACGGCCACAGCCGACTGTGGCGCTCAAAAGGTTAAGAAGATCTTGAGGGAACTTTTGAAATATTTTATAAGCATACATATCGTGATTTGGGATTTTCAGTAACTCGTTCAGCTGATATCAGATATACAATGTCATTTCGTAAATATGTAAGTATTTTTTTGTTCAAATAATAAATAATTTGCTATTACTCATAAATATGTTCGCGTTCATACTCGTTAGTCGCCATAAGGGACTAATTAAATACCTAATAAAATTGAATAGCAAATAGTCAATTAGAGAATATAATAATACTTAAACCAAGAGAAGTGACCGTGCTGACACAGTAAATTCAAATGTAACCCCTCCATTTCCCCAAAGGGGTGAGTTCTGTCACAAAAATCGTCTAACAATAACAAACATCCAAAAATTGCCACACACTTTCTCATGTATAATATTAAAGTAGAATAGGACAATCATTAATAGGTATCCAATGATCTCTCTACAGACAAAATAATTTAATGTCTGAAAAGAATGCGATAGTTACCTTTTCAATTTCATCAGCGTGACTTTTCATCTCCCTTCATCAATTTGATGACATATTCCCTCTTTCCCGGAATAGAATGCATGGTACTACTTCTAGCGGAGTAACTTTTAGCGGAGTCAACAAAACAGGAGTCCCCGAAGTGTCTCCAGCACAAAACTGTGACTGGAATGCAACTTCATAAGAGACTCTATTGACCAGGATTTCTGTTCTGGCCAACAGTTATATATGGTTTACACCTAAAACAAAAATTCTGTAAAATACTTTTGGAACGACACATAACATCAATAATGCGTAAAATTTAGCAAAGCTGCTTAAACGCACGTAAAAAATGCCAGGAAGGAATCCTGAGGACAAACATCACACGAAACATTCCGTTCCTAACAATTTTTGCGTGTGTAAGCAGTATGTTTTCTCAATATTATGAGTATTAATAAGATTAATGCTGTATATTTATTCTGAGGGCACGATCTTATCTTATAATATTAATTTAGAATTATGTCATTATTAAAAATAAGTACATACATGAATGGTATCTTACCTTAAGATGTTGGTTTTGCCCGGTTAGGGAAACCGATGAAATACTTTCCGGTTGTCCATATGTGGAGTAATTCCACATTTAGAGCACTTGCGGTATTTATCAACAGACATTTTCGAAAATTTTGGATTTTACCGTAACAGTAGTATCAACGTATAATTCGTTTAATACCCAAAACCACAAAATTTTATGAAATTTTTTACAAGAGAGTACTCTGACAGGTTGCGTTGACATTTCCGTTGATGTTTAAATATCTAGCATAGATTACGCAGCAAGAAGTGACAGCCATAAAGGAAAAAAAAATCTTAAGTACTTATCACACTTTATTCAACATTTTGATATGAAAAATAAATAATTAAATAATTATAAAAGGCAAGTAAAATCAATAATTACTTATTTATACAATTAAAATCATATGTCTTTTAAACTTCGTCATTTATCTTCTTCGTGTTTATGGTTTCATACATATAGACCAAGCTCTATATAGTCCCATACTCACACTAACAAGAAACCTTGGTCAACGTTATTAGTTCTTCAGTTGAGCACCCTTGGTGGTAAGCACGCATCATCGCAAATGGCAACACCACTGCAAAACCGCCATTGTTAAAACTTCAAACCACTCACATGTCCATCCGGTATACATTAAACTAGAAACGTACAGTACAAGTCAGTGTGGTTTGCAATTAATAATTGCACGTAAGGAGTATAGTAAAAGTTTACTGCTCAAAATGTGTACAGCACAGGGTTTGCGAAAACAATCAATTTTAAAACTTATTCACTAAACACAGTAAGTATCATAAAACAAAGGAACAATAAAAACCGTTGAAGGATTAAACACCCTCAACCGGAAATAATTTAACAATGGTAAGCTATGTCGCGACAGACGCGAATATATAGGGCTCGAATATCTCTTCCCTGCGGCAACACCGCGCAGCGCCACCTAGGGAGCTATGGTGAGTCAATTAGTAACGACCTGTAGTTAGTTTCTATATGGCGCGAAGGCGTGTTAGTTCAAGTAGTGAAAGGGCGAGTGATTGTGTGAGAGACTGAAACGCTATCCGGAATTATCTAAAGCTAAGTGATTTTAATTCTCTTGGTGAAAGCTCACAGTGGTTTATGGATTCTCTGTACAGTTGACTTTGTAATGATTTTAGCTTGCCATGGCGGGTGCGCCATGGAGGCTGTTAAAGTTGTTATAGTAAGAAACCATCTCGTTATCATAAGGGCGGAAAGGTACTCCATACGAGATGCGCTACTATCGTACCGCGCAATCTCGCAGAGGCACACGGATATCTGTGTTGAGATGTGATGGCCCCTAAGTCGACTAGCTTGCCATGGCGGGTGCGCCATGGAGGCTGTTAAAGTTGTTATAGTAAGAAACCAGCTCGTTATCATAAGGGCGGAAAGGTACTCCATACGAGATGCGCTACTATCGTACCGCGCAATCTCGCAGAGGCACACGGATATCTGTGTTGAGATGTGGTGGCCCCTAAGTCGACTAGCTCGACATGGCACGCATTCTCATAGAAGGTAGAGGTACTCCTGTTTCGGACGGCGAATATCTCTAATTACATAAGTTTGAGCTGGACTCCTCCTCCGACCCTGCGAGATGTGTCACCCCAAGTTACCGAGTACAGTAATTATATCAAGTTGAGTGTGAGAGGTTGATTGTGTAGAGAAGCCATGTTCATAGAGCTAATTTTCCCCCAGATCTCTACGTGCCGATCAATGCCGCCTCAATAAAGCCCGCGAAGCAGAGACGGTTCTCCAGTCTCCTAAGAGAGAGCGGACGGAACCCGAAATCCTCTAACTGGATACGGAAGGTATGCGATGCATTCTGAGTATACATACATATATAGATATGTCACCGCTTCTCTCCTTTATCGGTCGAATGTAAGTACCGAGGGCGGCAAGGAGAGAGGCGGCGACAATGGTGGTTAATGTGCTGGGATGCAGCAAATTGATAATGAACTTAGGCTCACATTGGTTATAATTAAAGAATGCAGAACATACACTCCAATATTTATAGTATTTCCCTTAGAACAAACGGCAAAATTGGGAAACGTATCCGCGCCCCTATCTTACGTTGCAATGAGTCCTATAGGAAATAATAGATGGAGTTACCGGCCACCTAAGTTGCGAAATCACAAATTCTATGCCCTCCTAATAAGGTAATTTAATACAGCGCTCGGCTCAACACTATTTCTGGCTCATTTAAATTAAGCAGTTATAGAAAATAAGTTGACAGCTAGCTAAGTGAGAGCTGACGAAACCAACAAGAATCAGCGTACCAACATGAAGAATGGTAGCGTGAGGATAATGACACATCCGGTCGAATGATATTTTCATAAAAGACACACTTTATTTCCCAATTAGGACAAGGACGTAATGTCAACCAGATGATTATTTACCGACACTTGGAAAACAAAATAATATTTGAACCTTATTCAATCGTAAATGATCATCAGTCGTATCGCAAAAGCGAAAACCATACGGCATCACAGAAGCACCAACATGACAACGAGCGAGCACAGAGACAGCAAGAGAGCGTAAATAACAACAACATTGCCAGACTAAAAGAAATTTCAAATAAATGGGGTTAGGACAATTACCAGGAGTGCGTAAGTGATATAAGAGAAGGGGACATTATTATTCCAAGATGGAAGACAAGTAGAAAGGGACGCGGATTTAATACGATCCTTATAAGAAAATAAGCGGAACTCAGAACAGCAAGTGGAACTAACCGGTTCTAATAAGCGCACACATGATTGACTTTATTTACTTATTATTTTATTATTATTAGATAGAGTATAAAAACTTAGACGTAAGAAAGCTCCTACAAAACTGTATTCACAGTTTGATTGTAGGTATCGCCACCCATTATGGATATTATAATACAATTACGTTCATATGAGTTAAGTTAGTGGGTACTTGAGTTGAGTGACACTCGGCGTGAGCATAACGTCACTCAAGTGTTTGCAACAGGTATTGTTTTGAAACTCTTAAACCTCGGCTTACTAGGCCCATGGCGAATGTCCTCCGGTGTTTTAAAGTAAGAAAATTATATTTAAGGATTCCGGCGCTTTACAGCTGAGCGAACAAAAACTGTGTAAGTAATAAAACGTAAACGAATTTAGGGAGAACTTACGTCGACGCTGGTATCACTAACTGCCGCCGGAAATCAAGCAGTAGCCATCTTATGATATCACGACCTGTTGGCTGGCGAACTCCCTACACGGAAGAAGTTCACAAGAAAGTTCCTCCTTGTGTGCAGGTAATTATGAGAATTATTGAGATTAATATACAACGGAGTGACGTAAAGGAGTGAGACACAGATGGGATATAAATTTTCTTAAATTTGCGTACACAGGTACATACAGTGAACTAGCCGCCAACCACCCCGGACTAGACAGCCCCTCGGAATCGACAACTTCATACCCCCGGACTAGACAAACAACTCCTCGGTAAGTTCTGTACATTCTCTGGCTTGTCGGAAGAGAAAACCTCTCGCGAACGACCGGCAATTCGTAATCATAACGGCGTCATCGAACTGATCACGTGCTCCGCGTCGACCTCAGCTTGCTTACTTGGAAGATGAGGATCTCATACATGATAAAACGAGTTCCCTCCATACGACACAGTTTACTTCGCCCCCTTCCTTAACAACACTGGAATGGTGAGTGGCGAGTATCGGGTACCCTACAGTTAATTTAATCACGCGGTACTAGTGTCCTTCTACTTCACATTGTTTTAACTGTTCCACAACAAGGAAACCTGAAATGAACCACTCATTTATTTCTCCAGGAAAGGGGCTGATTTAAATTTTGCTAATTTAAAATTGGCAACTCGACTGTTTGATCCTTTTTTTCTTTTGTCAAATCCACTAGGGGCTAGTGAAAGCAGGCGAATAGTGAGTTTAAAGGAAAATTCTGGAACGTGAAAATCACACTGAGCGCTGCGACATCCTTAAATTGTTTCCAGTGTCCCCAAGACCTCGCTTCTTGCGTACCGTTTTTTTCTGAGTCGTTTAAACCCCTAATCTCACTACATGCAGCATGCAAAATTAATGTTAAGTCAGCTGAATGCGAAGATTGATCCTTTATAGTGTGTTTCATTGATCCCATGAAATGATTTTAGTTTTTGATTCAAAGTATTTTAATCCATACTAATATTATAAATGCGAAAATGTGTCTGTCTGTCTGTTACCTCTTCACGCTTAAACCGCTGAACCGACTTAGTTGAAATTTGGTATGGAGATAGTTTGAGACCCTGGAAAGGGCATAGGATACTTTTCATCCCGAATAAATTTAGTGTTCCCGTGGGATGAGCGGGTAACACCGCGCCGCACAGCTAGTTAAGGATAAGTTTATTATCTTACCTGTACGGGTAGCTTCATTATAAGCTTAACTTTATAGATAACGTAAAGGGCATGGTCATGGTCTTCGGCCTCTCGCATCGGTAGGAATTGAGTTAGGCAATACGTCGATGCCTTGGTTCACACTCATACTGATTGCAATTACCCTGTCTATAAAATTTAAAACACATAGAGTGGTGCGTTAACCTCCCATTTGCAACGACTATTCCAAAGGTATGATTGTGCTCTGGGTTATCGATATGAACGATTAATTAATGGATGATATAGAATTTCACATAGCGAATACAGGCTCCTATACTTATTCATGCACATTTAACCATTGCGAATTTTGCAATGGCTGTGATGAAACTTTATTCCTCATCCACTTGTCTTAAAAGCTGTGCGAGTAACCTGATAGAACATCAATGAATCCAATTTAAAGGGCAATATAGTTAATAAGTTTAATTCATCTCATATACTCTTGGCCGTTGTTATGTGTCCTGCTTGACATTCACTTAGTTGACATGTTCATGGGCAGTAAGAGAAATCGTATACCATGACCCAAGGAAAACAAATTTACGCGATTGCATCCATGTCCAAGAACGTGTTAATGGCCTGGTCCCCGCGGGGCGGTTGCCGCGCGCGGGGCTACCCGCTGTGGGTGGGCCCAGCTAATTTGACAACGTCCGATACCTCTGAATTTCTTGAAGGTTATATGGCTCTGCGGTTGAAGTGTCCGGCACCAACAGGGTATATGTTGGCTGATTATTCTTGTGCATATTATGATTATGACCGTCACGGTATTGAATCGATGAGAAGTAAGTTATATCCGTCCAAATGAATAAAAACCTACTGCAATAACACGTCACGACCCCAACAACAATGACAGCTTGGTGACACTGACAGTGACAGTATAAATTTGATTAGTGAATATGTGCGTGCGCCTGTGCAAACGTCAAAGTCAAGTGAATATGTGTGTGTGCGTGTGCAAACGTCAAAGTCACTTTGACGTTGAATAACCTTTGACAAACGAAATCTACGTCATGTGCGAACTATGCAATGTCAAATAAACAAGAATTAGTGAAGAATTAGTTAATTATTATTGATAATACTATTCTTTTTAATTTAGCATTAGTAGTTTGTTTAATATTTATCAACTCTTTTACCACTTATCATTTGTATATTGTAAATATGTTTTTTTGTTTGTTTATTTGAAAATAAACTGTTTAACCCAGAATTAGTATGATTCGCGGGTTGTGAAATCGACTTGTCGGCCCTATTCAGCTTCCATTGTTTCGTCCTCTTTGTGATTCGTTAATGAATATGACATTGCGTGGTTCGATACATGGTCACAATTTAATGAAATTTCCCAAGGGCGGCGGAGCTGCCCGGCTGGGGTACGGTCGTCCGACTATAGTCCGAAACGAAGCTCGTCTATTGTATCAGATTCCTCATTCAATAATTGCGCGCGTTTCTATTTATCTATGCTGTTCACTTTGGAATATATTCATTATAACTGTCATATACTAACGAGTGGTTTCGGAATAAGTTAGACCCTGGTTGTGTGGGTTAGGCTGTACTTGGGTAGGTCAGCGGATTCCTTTCCCTTCTCAATAGAAACTTGAGTAACATATACGATCTCGGGATACGCGCAAGGATAGTTAAAATCTGGGGTAATAGCAATGACCACAATTTCAATGGGGCATATCCTACCAACTTGCACCTGATACATGTACACCCAGTTGGGAGTTTAGGTGAATAGATATTGTTTTATCCATTACAGGCTTAGACACGGCAGAGGATAGTCGGGAAATTCAGACATGGACGAAACTTTGCTGAAACGGCTCAGACTCATTAATGATAAGGTTCTGGTTGACTTAGAAGCCATCCCTAATTCCGTTAACATCGACACACTGGTACAGGCTCGAATGGCGTATAGCAAATTAGAAACATCGTTAAAGCGTTTTGACAATAGTCTGGTAGAGTACTTCCGAATGGCAACGACTCCGGCCTCCGATGAAATTTGCTTGATGAGCGGACTGCAACTTCAAGCGGAAGAATCGTTGACGGAGCTACGAGTCAAGCTGAATCAAATCCCCTCGGTGACCGAAGCTAAAGAGAAACACACAGAAGCGAATTCTTCATGCCGACTTCCCAAACTCCAACTACCAACATACAATGGGGACGTACTTACCTGGTACGAATTTTGGGACGCCTTCGAAGGCAACATTGATGCGAGAAGCTTACCCAATGTAGACAAACTTTCATATCTCAAAGCCTCAGTCACGGGAAATGCAAAAAGGACAATCGAAGGTTTACCGACAACCAACAAGAACTACGAGATAGCAGTTTTAACCCTGAAGGAACGTTTCGGCAAGACTTCTCACTTTGTCGACGCACACTACGCTTCATTATATAAAACAGAAAAATCCAAAGGCACCACAGAGGACTCTAGAAGAACACTGAACGATATAGAAAGGAACCTTAGGATCCTGGAAGCGCTAGGAGAAAACGTAGATCATAACCATCTTCGTTTCATGCTTATGGAGAAATTCCCATCGGACTTAGTGTATGAGATGAAACTAAAATCAAGTAACGATTCTATTCTGGAAATCAGAAGTCATCTAAACAAGATCATCACAGCAAAGGAAGACGCGGAAAGGATATCAGGGACAAAACGCCCCTATGAAATGGACTGTAGTACTGTGGAGACGTTACATGTACAAGCAAAGCGCGCAAAAGACACATATCAATCTCGAACCCAAAGAGAACAAGGGGGCTTTAAGAAGAAACCTCGACTAGGAGGGAACACTAGAAGAGACGATGCAATCAACAAACAGAATCAAGTACCCCGCACAGTTGCACCAGAGTCGCAACCGAACTCTACAGCCAATAAGAGAGCGACATGTGTATTTTGCAGGGGCAATCACTACAATGACACATGCACCGTTGCTACCACCTTAAAGGAAAGACAGGAAAAACTAACAAATCGATGCTACATCTGCCTCAGAACAGACCACTTCGCGAGAGACTGCACGACAAAGAGGAAATGCTTTCATTGCCAAGAAACGTCACATCACAGAGCATTATGCCAGTCAAATTTTCAGAAAGACACGGAACAGAAGAAACAGCCTTGACGATTCAAGAAAAACGATTCACCACTCTTCAGACAGCAACGGTCTACGCTAGCATCTTCGGTGATACGGAAGAACGTTTGAAATACCGCCTCCTTCTTGATCCAGGATCCCAACGATCGTATGTTACGTTTCAAACAGCCAAAGAGCTAAAGCTTCCGGTGGAAGAAGAAAGTCATTTGACAATATTTACTTTCGGCACAGATCTTCCTAGACAAATCCACAGCCCGGTGGTTACTCTACAATTATTGTCTAGAACAGACAAGAAGATAAACATACAGGCTAACTGCATAGAACATATCTCGAGAGGTAACATACCTAATGTTCAGCTTACAAACCTACCAGAGTCATATATCTTAGCAGACGATGGTTCGCTGGGCGGACAGGTGCAGATTCTAATCGGAAATGAGTACTATTTCAACATAATATATGAAAGAAAAGCACAATTAAGTAGTAACCTGTTTTTGGTGGATTCGGCCCTTGGTTGGATTGTCAGCGGCAGAGCAGAGCCTGAGCACACGGAGGACCCACATGTAGTGACATACACCCAAACATGTACTGAAATGAAACTTCATCAACCGGATCCACCCCTTTGTAATGGAGACATAAAGGGTCTATGGGAGTTAGAATGCATAGGTATCAGCGACTCTCCGAAGACGACGAGGGAAGAGGAAGTAGTAAAATACTTTAACGCCACTACCTTAAAGTTGAATAACCGGTACACAGTGAGTTGGCCTTGGATAACTTATCCGCCAGATCTGCCCAATAATTTCGGAATGGCCTTGGGTCGCCTATCAAGCCTATTGAAGCGAACGGATCAAACTGCGCTGTCAGCGTACAGCGACACCTTCAAAAAACAACTAGAGTTAGGTATAATAGAAGTTGTACCGAACTCAAAAACTTCTGCAACAAATGACATCGTTCATTATCTACCCTTTCACGGAGTACATCATCATGGAAAACCCATGAGGATCGTTTACGATGCTAGCTCTAAGAGCAACAAAAACACCAAAAGCCTAAACGAATGCCTGTACAGAGGACCTCTCATGTTAGAAGATCTCACCGGCCTTCTTATAAAATTTAGAACCCACCAAATAGGACTAACATCTGACATCGAAAAGGCATTCTTACAGATGGCATTAAACGAAAAGGACCGTGATGTAACTAGGTTCTTATGGCTTAAAGATACATCTAAATCGATATCACCAAACAATTTATTACATCTTAGGTTCTGTAGAGTACCGTTCGGCGTCATTTCGTCTCCGTTTCTGCTCAATGCAACGATCAAACATCACCTGTGCAACGCGGAAGATTCGTTAGTCAAGCAAAAGGCAAACGACATATACGTGGACAACTTCGTTTCAGGCTCCAACAGTACGGATGAAGCAATGGAACTCTACAGAAATCTAAAAGGGGCTTTCCAAGACATTTCAATGACACTTAGAGACTGGAGTTCTAATTCTAAGGAATTCATGCAGAAAGCCCATGATACGTGTAAAGAAGAAAAGGTGAACGTACTTGGTCTATTATGGGACATTAAAAAAGACACTCTGCACTTAAAACTTACGATGAAGGAAGAAACTGTCACAAAAAGAGGAGTATTAAAAACCATTGCATCTATCTACGACCCATGTGGGTATGCCGTACCGTATATCCTATCAGCTAAACTCTTTTTACAGAAACTTTGGAAAAACGGAATACAGTGGGATACACCGCTGTCAAACGAACTTAGTCAAGAATGGAAGACCATTCAACAGAACCTAGAAGCCATCGGGGAGATATCGGTGAACAGATGCTACATAAAAACACCATCAAAAAGGGGATACCAATTACACTGCTTCACCGACGCCTCCCTACAAGCATACGCAACAGCAGTCTTTATAGTCAATGGCTCAGAAAAAAGCTTCGTTATTGGCAAATCCCGCCTCATACCGATAAAAGATCAAGAAAGTCTCAAAATCCCTCGTCTGGAACTTTTAGGAGTACTAATTGGCAGCAGACTCATAAAGTTCGTGCTCAAGGCACTTCAACAGAATGTTGTAAGGACAATACTATGGACCGACAGCCAGATTGTCATAGAATGGTACAAGTCCAGCAAGTTGTTACCTCCTTTCGTAGCCAGACGAATAGAAGAGATTAGGACTAATAAAAATCTAGAAATCAGATATCTGCCGTCGGAGTTAAATCCAGCCGACGTTGGGACGAGACCTACCTGCGCAAGAGAGGACAGGTATAAATGGTTGAATGGCCCTCAATTCATAGTACAAGACCCGCAAAAGTGGCCAGATACACTCGGCAATATACCCACCAGTTCGCTCTTGACTGGGGAGGGTCTTGATGTTCAAGAAAATGAAGAACAGATAGAAACAAATGACACAGATATATTAGACACGAGTCTCATGGAAACGGGAGACAGTATAATGGGAGAAGAGAAAACAATTAAAGAAAATGGTCACACGACAAACGATAAGATCACAAAGCTGAAAGAAGTTCAAGCAGTACATTTTCCTCTAGAAGTAGAAGGAAAAATAACCAACCTAAGTCGAAACTTAGGATTATTTAAAGATATAGATAACCTTCTCAGGTGCAAAGGTCGAATGAAACATGCAGACTGGTCGTTTGATAAACGATACCCAATTCTCATTCCGAAAAGTTCAGAGCTTACCAACGAGATTATAATGAGAACTCATCGAGAGAATAAACATGTAGGCGTAAGCCACACACTAGACAGGATAAGAGAAACATATTGGATACCACAAGGTAGAAGACAAGTTCAAGAAACGTTGAAAATGTGCCTCGAGTGCAAGAAACATGACGGAGGACCATACAAGCTACCAGAGACCCCTGCTTTGCCGAAAGAAAGAGTTAATTTCAGCTCTCCATTCACGTTCGTCGGCACGGACTATATGGGACCCCTTCTAGTCAATAACGGAAACGGCAACTGTAAAAGGTGGATAAGTCTCTATACATGCCTAGCGGTAAGAGCTATACACCTAGAAGTGGTAAATGACCTAACAGCAGAAGAAGGTTTAATGGCCCTCCGAAGAATGATCTCAGCGAGAGGAGTACCTACTATGATCACGTCGGACAACGCAGCACACTTCAAATTACTCTCAGAAATACTTAAAAACCCATACTGTGTGGAGAAGGAAATAGAATGGAAGTTTATACCACAGTTAGCACCATGGCATGGAGGATACTACGAGAGATTGGTCGGCCTCGTTAAAATTTGTTTGAAGAAAACCTTAGACAAGCATTTACTTAGAGATAGCCAGCTGATAACGACTGTAAAAGAGATCGAAGCGGTGCTTAACACAAGACCATTAACTCGCGTGGATTCCGAACCCGACCATGTGTTAAAGCCATCAGACTTCCTCACCATGGGAAAATGTATCGTTATGGAAACGTCAAATCAAGGTCCTCCTAGCACGTCCGACGGGACAGTGACCAAGGACAACTTAATTAAGGGATGGAAAAGAGCACGTATCATTTTACAAGAATTTAAGGAAATGTTCGAAAATCGTTATCTCTCTAACCTTAGAGAAAGATATTCACACCACCCTAAAGAACCTAGAGTAACTTCGAAGTTAACTCCCAAGATAGGTCAAATCGTACAGATCAAAGGTGACTCGAAAAATCGAACGAAGTGGAGAGTAGGAAAAATAATATCGCTAATACCGGGTGCGGACGGCTTATGCAGAGTCGCTAAAGTGCGAGTAGGAGATACCATTTACACCAGGTCCATCGCGCATCTCTATCCCTTAGAAATCGAAGATGGAGAAGAACAGTGTAACCAAACATCGCCACATGAAGAAGACGTAGAAAGACCTCGGACCGAGCTTCCACCTCCGACATGTGAGCATGACGCGACGGTGGAAACCTCGATGGACTACGTCAAACCATCTCCTACAGAACGAGAAAGCACTCAAACGGCGGAAAAGGAAGTAGTCCCGCCTAAGATTTCACGACTTCAGGAGAGACGCTCCTCTCGACAAGTAGTACCTATGCTAGAGCCAGAACCATTATCAGTAACTGAACTCGAGCCCAGTGAGTATGTTGGACCTAACTCACACGACCTTATGGAGGTCGTATCCTCGGAATTACAAGATGAGCCCAGACCAAAAAGAGCCGCGGCCGTTCGGGCCCTCGAGAAAATAAAAGAATGGACCAGCAATCTAGTTGCTATTCTGTCGCCCGTTGTGGGGAGTGTCGCGACAGACGCGAATATATAGGGCTCGAACATCTCTTCCCTGCGGCAACACCGCGCAGCGCCACCTAGGGAGCTATGGTGAGTCAATTAGTAACGACCTGTAGTTAGTTTCTATATGGCGCGAAGGCGTGTTAGTTCAAGTAGTGAAAGGGCGAGTGATTGTGTGAGAGACTGAAACGCTATCCGGAATTATCTAAAGCTAATTGATTTTAATTCTCTTGGTGAAAGCTCACAGTGGTTTATGGATTCTCTGTACAGTTGACTTTGTAATGATTTTAGCTTGCCATGGCGGGTGCGCCATGGAGGCTGTTAAAGTTGTTATAGTAAGAAACCATCTCGTTATCATAAGGGCGGAAAGGTACTCCATACGAGATGCGCTACTATCGTACCGCGCAATCTCGCAGAGGCACACGGATATCTGTGTTGAGATGTGATGGCCCCTAAGTCGACTAGCTTGCCATGGCGGGTGCGCCATGGAGGCTGTTAAAGTTGTTATAGTAAGAAACCAGCTCGTTATCATAAGGGCGGAAAGGTACTCCATACGAGATGCGCTACTATCGTACCGCGCAATCTCGCAGAGGCACACGGATATCTGTGTTGAGATGTGGTGGCCCCTAAGTCGACTAGCTCGACATGGCACGCATTCTCATAGAAGGTAGAGGTACTCCTGTTTCGGACGGCGAATATCTCTAATTACATAAGTTTGAGCTGGACTCCTCCTCCGACCCTGCGAGATGTGTCACCCCAAGTTACCGAGTACAGTAATTATATCAAGTTGAGTGTGAGAGGTTGATTGTGTAGAGAAGCCATGTTCATAGAGCTAATTTTCCCCCAGATCTCTACGTGCCGATCAATGCCGCCTCAATAAAGCCCGCGAAGCAGAGACGGTTCTCCAGTCTCCTAAGAGAGAGCGGACGGAACCCGAAATCCTCTAACTGGATACGGAAGGTATGCGATGCATTCTGAGTATACATACATATATAGATATGTCACCGCTTCTCTCCTTTATCGGTCGAATGTAAGTACCGAGGGCGGCAAGGAGAGAGGCGGCGACAAGCTATATGTCATTTTCTTAAAACTATGTCATTTTCATTAAAATTATTCATTTAATAATTGTAGGTATATATAAGTATGTACTAAAATAATTTCCCCGAAATGATTATACCCTAAATTCGTGATTGAAATTAAAGTTAATTGTTTCATTTATAGATTAATTGCTACAGATGTCTCGGCTCAGTACTACGACTAGACTGGACTAACAGGAGCCAACAAGTTCAAATATACGTAAGCAATATTTAGTTTCATAGTATCGGTTTTATCATAATAAAATATAGGGAATTCTTATAAAAGTATAATTGAAGATTGAAATACATAGTAGATTATTACTTAAGTACTTGAGTGTAAGCTAAAGCTTTTCTTCGGCTGTAATAGAACGTCGATTTGTGTCCGCGCCAGTAATAAAAGTCACTCCAATTTTGCTTAGCAAATAATCAAATGACGCGGTTGACATGCGGGTGCAATTAAAAAATGTTTCTTCGCGTTGCCTTAAATCTTCGTAATCTCTAGCAAAAGACCCATTTATCGGTCTGGTTTGTAAATAGGAATGTACCCAAAATGTATGACTCGATTGTACAAAAACCAAGCTGAAAGTATCACCGCAGCGTTCTGAATAAGTTTCGTTTCCATTTTATCGACAAATAGGAACTGTTTTCACTTTAATGTTCGAATGTGAAATGAACGCGAGACGGAAGTAACGCGGGACGTCGCGCATCGCAACTCCGGACGGAGATGCTGAGAAAACTCGGACGTTGTTGCGTTGTCTCCGCATGCGAGTCCGTTGCTCTGCGTCTCGCAACGAGACGCGGCGGCAGTGTGACAACCGCCTAAAGCGGCAACTAATCGGTGACGTACAATGTCTCACTGGCCGGAGTGCCATACCTTGTTTTCTATTACCATGGACTGCGTAAACGATTTGTATGGAGAATAGGCATGTTGACTAATTTTTTTTGAGGATGTCAATCGATTCTATTTTTTATTGTGATCAAATGTCTATATGGGACTGACTACATTTAAACTGCTCTAAAAGTCAGAAATGACCGTCAAAGTTCAACATTCCTACGTAGCGCTAAAAACGCTCCATACAAAACGCGTCAGGCTAGTGACGTCACAGGCCGGTATAGGTACCAATAATTGTATGGAAAAATTAAGAAATTTGTCATTTTCACCGTGAAAATGTGCGTTTAGGTTCATAGTTGTCGTACAATTATTGTTTCGTAAAATTATGAGGATTCTGAAAACATTTTCAAAATTTATTTTGGATTAAAACAAATATCATAAATATTTGCGTACCTTTGAAGTCACATATTTCCAAAAAAGATACATGTTTCTGGATTTTTTTTCTTTGTTTCGTGAAATATTTAGCTAATTTTATTCATATAACTACAGTACGCTGTAGAATTCAACATCAGTCAAATAGCCTATTGTAGTTGTCCTATTCTCCATACGAATCGTTTACGCAATCGCTAGCGAGTGCAGTCACTTTAACTCATGGTGAGGGCACAGAAGCAT
The DNA here is from genome assembly GCA_947623375.1 of Apotomis capreana. Lineage (NCBI taxonomy): Eukaryota > Metazoa > Arthropoda > Insecta > Lepidoptera > Tortricidae > Apotomis > Apotomis capreana. The sequence continues at coordinate 52,206,127 of OX392498.1, forward strand.
GACGAAGTTTGGACGAAGTGCTCCGCATGTTTGTCTCTTATTAATACAGTTGGCAAATATGCGCAAGTTTCTAGAAATTACTTAAGTACCTATGTGTTTCCAAAATATTATGTAGCATAACGAGTTGGTTTTTAGGGTTCCGTACCCAAAGGGTAAAAACGGGACCCTATTACTGAGACTTCGCTGTCCGCCCGTCCGTCCGTCTGTCACCAGGCTGTATCTCAAGAACGGTGATAGCTAGACAGTTGAAATTTTCACAGATGATGTATTTCTATTGCCGCTATAACAACAAATACTAAAAATAAAATAAAATAAATATTTAAGGGGGCTCCCATACAACAAAGGGATTGGTTGCGTTAACTTTGCACCTCATTTGTATGGAGCGCTATACATACCAGGTGCAAACTTAACTTAACCACTTAAGGATGGAAAGTGTTTGTACGGAACCCTCGGTGCGCGAGTCCGACTCGCACTTGACCGGTTTTAGACCGCCATATTTTAGTGGTTCTGATTTATTTTAGTCGCAACGACAGTTGTAGCAGACTTGGTATTTTGATGACATATCGCTACAGGTGTTTGGTGATGCATATTACCTATATGACGTATGCACATTATTGCCATATGAAAGCTGTTTTAGCACCATCCCAAGGCAAAACCTCAATTTGATAGGCTATACTATACATATGAATATGACAATAACATAACATACATAGTTTTTTATGTTTTACCGCTCATAGTTTTCAAACGACTCATGAAGGATTTTGAGACATATTTTTTTATCAATAAGCTTAATTATCCCGTGTAATTAAAAACAATAACCCGCTACGTGCCGCTACTAAGGCAGTCGTTACGTATAAGTACGTATAATGTACCTACCACAATGACATAGTACTTTCAGAATATGTGAAATAAAAAAAAATACATGGTACTGTAAATCGTAGAACCTCCTCCATTTTTGGAAGTCAAAAATATGCATAATTCGCATTTTTATTATCTCGTACATTCTTTAGCGGGCCATATTATGGTTAGTTTAACACGCGATAAATAAATAATAAAACAACGGTACCTCTCGCACTATATACCTGTCATTAAGTGAGGGAAGCTTTGTTATGTACCTATGTTACATTTTAAAAGCGTACCTAGCTTATTTAGTGTTTCATTTAAGAAAATAGACAAATGACTATGAGTTGTTTTATTTTCAAATGAATGCTATCTTGTATTATCCACGTTGAAACTCCGCCGCTGGTTAAACAGTCCACAATTTAGTTTTCTTTAATTAGTTCTCAGCTCTCCTCGTAACACAACTTAACAACTAACGTTTTAACGTGTATAATTAAACTAGAATTTACCCGAAACTTCGTTGACGAGGGTGCAAAAATAATAACCCTCCTATTGGCTTCGTTGTAGTTGGGTAAAAACGACTACCTACCTTTGTAATGTAATCTTTCTAGCTACATTGTTCTGGCTCAGGTAGGGACTAAATGATATGCGGATTTTTGTGTGTATTATTACAAAAACCATTGTGTATAGGTGTATACTATTTTTAAACCAGCATATATGCATTTAAATTAAACGAAATAGAAAATATTTATTGAAACGGGCAAGAGCATGCTCAGTGTAGGGTTCCGTAGATTTAATAGAAGATATCACAAGTAGAATAGAATAGAATATTCTTTATTGCACACCTCAACAGGAAATAAATACAAACAAATTCAGATTAAACGTAACATTCAATAGAGATAAACAACAGGCGGTCTTATCGCTAAAGAGCGATCTCTTCCAGACAACCTTTGTGTAGCGACACTAAATAAAAACGTCAGAAATGAGTAGGCGATGCAAAATTAATCATGGAATCTGTAGAGAAAACAAAAAAAAAAAGTTGCAAGTAAAAAGTAGTTTTTTTTGTGAGTTTAAATAAGCGGAATACAAGCTATCTTGACTGTTCTCATTGGTGGTTTTTTTTTAACCCCCGACGAAAAAAGAGGGGTGTTATAAGTTTAACATGATGTGTATCTGTGTATCTGTGTATCTGTCTGCGGCATCGTAGCGCCCAAGTGGATGGACCAATTTAAGTGCAGTTTTTTTTAATCGAAAGACTTTTCCGTCGAGATGGTTCTTAGCTATGTTTGGTGGAAATAGGACCAGTAGTTTCCAAGATATTCAGCTTTAATTGGAACAAGTGACTAGATCTCAGCCAATATTGAAGTCAATACTTCGAAATATTGGCTTAATGTTAAGTTTTATTAGCATTTTCTATATGACTTACTAATTTAGGGTCTCATGATGACCAGGTAGTTGATAAAGGATCTCAGCCAATATTGAAGCCAAGGATTCCAAATTTTGGTAAAATGTTAAGTATTACTAGCATTTTCTATATCACTTACTAAATGAAGGTCTCATGATGATCAGACCAGGTAGTTTGTTAATGGATCTCAGCCAATATTAAAGCCAAAAAATCAAATTTTTGGTAAAATGTTAAGATTTATTAGCATTTTCTATATGACTCACTAATTGAGGGTCTCATGATGACCAGGTAGTTGATAATGGATCTCAGCCAATATTGAAGCTAAGGATTCCAAATTTTGATAAAATGTTAAGTATTATTAGCATTTTCTTTATCACTTACTAAATGAAGGTCTCATGATGACCAGCTAGTTGTTAATGGATCTCAGCCAATACTGAAGCTAAGGATTCCAAATTTTGGTTAAATGTTAAATATTAATAGCATTTTTTATATCCATACTAATATTATAAATGCGAAAGTGTGTCTGTCTGTCTGTTACCTCTTCACGCTTAAACCGCTGAATCGATTTTGATGAAATTTGGCATGGAGATAGTTTAAGATCCGAGGAAGGACATAAGATATATTTCATCCTGGAAATTATCCCTAAAAAGATTTAAAAGTGTGTAAGTAATTCATGATGACATTGATGACCCTGTATGAAATGTAATGATTAGACCAAAAGCACAATTGCTCTTACATTTGCTTAGGCGCTTTTAATAATCCCTTTTATTAATTAAGGTGATTAGGTAGATATCTATCGTGTTGTACGAGGTTGCTTCCATACTTCCAAGTTCCACGCGGACGTAGTCGCGGGCAAAAGCTAGTCACTCAATAAATGAAGGTCTCGTGATGACCAGCTAATTGTTAATGGATGTCAGCCAATATTGAAGCCAAGAATTCCAAATGTTGGATAAATGTTAAGTTTTATTAGCATTTTCCATATCACTCACTGAATGAAGATCTCATGATAACCATCTAGTTGTGAAGGGATCTAAGCCAAGAAATTCAAATGTTGGTTAAATGTTAAGTTTTATTAGCGTTACAATCACCAATTTAATAAAATTTTGACAGTACAATAATTGGGTACCTTGGAGCTGAAGATAGCCGTAGGAACTCCTAAACAGCACAGGATAAACCCCTGGTGTTGGGGCTCGTCTGACTGTTCTTGATGAACAATTACCTAACGTTTGTACAGTCGATAATAAAAACGAGTCTCAGAAAAACTTTTTTGACAAAAAAACTCACATTATAATTTCTGTCACAGTACTAGGTTACTGTTCCTAAGTTTCGCAATTCTGCTAAAGCTGAATTGTCATTAGGACTATTGAACAAGTTCCTTTGATTGAGGTCACAAATAGCAACACCCTGCAAGATTTTAACGCGACTGAAGGACACGTAAGCTTTAGCAAAAAGTACTCTTGCCTAAGTGAATAACAGCTTTTTAGGATTCTGTAGTCCATAAGGAACCCTTATAGTTTCACCATGTCCGTCCATCCGTCTGTCCGTAGCTTAGCTCAGAGACATATTGGTAGAATAAAATTTTAAAACTTTTTAATGTGTACCTTCCCTACATGTAAAAAAGTGTGGATGTAATTTTTTTTATCGGTTTATCCCATGGTGTGGGGTATAGATGATTAGGTCTTTGAAAACTAAGTCAAGTTCCCTTGCACCAACTGCTATTTTTATGGAGCTAAGTAAGCCACCCGCTATATTTGGATCCTGTAGAATAGAAACCTGGTTCTGTTTTAGGCTATAAGTAGCAGGTTCTTTCAAATCATCCAGTGCATTTAAAATCTATATTTTGATTGTCTTGCCTAATAACTTCGCCATTTTGTCATTAGAAGCATTAACTAGATTGACTTAAACGATTTTTTCCCAGAATATTGCTTAAGGCTATTGAAATTAAATATATATCCTAATTTCAATATTAGAGAAGATGACTTTCGTTACCACTGGCTTGAGATATTATTGTACCTACATATAGTCAAGGATCAAGCTCGACGAAAGACTGGAAACCCTGGACTATAAACGGTGTAAAACAAAAATAGTGTTAAAATAAGAAAATTACGGGAAAATACTTGTGTTTGTTTAAAAAATAAGAAATAAAAATAAAATTTAAAATTTAAAAACCCCCGACATGACAACCTATAAAAAGAAAGAAATAAAATCTACGAAATGTGCCTTTACAATGAACAGTAGAAAAAGAATCCAAGCTTCGTTGCGTCGGGGGACCGCTAGTAAATGAAATGCAATGTACTGAAAATCGTAAGTGGGAAGCCCAAAATGCATACTTGCAAATTTGTTTAGAATAATATATTTCGTTTCATTTAGGTAAGTATTTAGCGGTCCCCCGAACGCAACGAAGCTTGGATTCTTTTTTTACTGTTCATTGTAAAGGCACATTTCGTAGATTTTATTTCTTTATTTTTATAGGTTGTCATGTCGGGGGTTTTTAAATTTTAATTTTTTTTTTCTAGTGCGGGATTCTCCGCCCCCAGGGCTGGCCCTCTGTTGAATAGTTTTTCAACCGAATCTCGAGAAATTTTGGGATCAGGTTCATCCTTTTTTTCGACGCAATTATTCTATGAATCCCGTTGCTTGTACCTACCGTTTGTTATTTTTAATGTTGCCTGTTTAGTGTGCCAATAAAATAAAATAAATACTTAGATAACTAATATAAAATAATTCCTCTTGTAACTTCAGTTTATTCTTTATTCTAAAAGATGCAAATGTATACTGTGTTATTTGAAGTGGGAGTATAGGTACTTACTTGTTTTTTTTTCCGTCTCTTGTACAAATCAGAATACAAGCTTTCTTGTTTCTGTTCTTATTGGTTGTTTTTTATTTTTTTGGTCTCCGCCCCCCGAGCCCCTCATCTTATATAAACGTTGTCACCTCAAGTTCAGAATCAGAAGACAAGCTCTTATTAGTTATTTTGTTTTTAGTGTGGGCCCGCGTCTCTTCAGTTGACTTTTCAGAATCAGAAGACATATACATAAACTATATTATTTCTGTCCTTGCTGGTTATTTTCTTTTTTTGTGCTGTGATTTTTAATACAAATTAGGAATTATGTAATAGGGCAGTTTACCTTTAGGAAGTACCATCAATATATTTAAAAGTTATTCTACGATTTTTCACGAAATAGGATGTTAACATTTATATTGTCATTTATATTTATTCAAAGTTTATTATACGCTAAAAATACCTTCACAAACCTTATTTACGAAAATAAATTCACGCATTAAAATTTCCGACGCAAATGGAGACAATTTATTCCGTCATTTCTCGCAAATTGCTCGCAACTCGCAATATTTATGCACATAACCAAAAAGTGATTATTCGTCCTTCGTCGAAATCGTTTTACTGATTGGCCGAATTTATTTATTCTAATATGGAGTCTTGATGTCGCTGCGAACACCTGTCGCGGTCCGTCCTAATTTTGAGCATTCGTATTGACATTTTTTTATTTTTACAAGCATTTATTTTACTTTTATTACTTATACTTATTGCTTAGTAACGTTTAAATTGCAACGATAAACAAGTATAAAACAACAATAACGATAATATAACTGAAATACATTTCCCTCGCTCAATAGCCATGCTAATCGAACTATGTTCTGAAGAAAGAGCTTTTTTTTTAACTGGCCGTACATCCCGGAGTGAGTGAACCATATTTATAAATGTACTTATACCTATGTAAGGTATGAGACATACACATAATCATCAAATCACACAAATCATCCTATTTCGTAATCACGTAACTTAAACGTAATATTTCACAAATGCATCTCTCAATTGAAAAATAGTTTTCACAAACTTGACTTAGTTTTGAAAGACCTCGATACCCACACCATGGGATAGACCGAGAAAAATGTGACACCCCGTAGTTTACGTTTAAAAGTTTGTCCACAATTTTATTCTACCACTTTGTCAGCGTGATTAATATGTATGTCCATGCCAAATTGCAGCTTTCTAGGATGAACAGTGTCTGAGTTAAGCTGCGGACAGACGGAAAGACGGATGGACGGACATGGCGTAACTATAAGGGTTCCTTGTTGACTACGAAACCATAAAAATGATTTCTATTAGGTAGAGATATATTTAAAAGAGATGATATCCACTGTCTTGAAATCCAAAATGGACGCCGCTTGCAGATTTTTTACGCCAGTCCGCTACGACAATGTCGCTGGCTGCACAGCGCACTGGTAACTCAACAGTCAACACACTAATCTCTTAACAGGCCTTTATTCCTTTTAAAATGCTGATTGTTTTAGACATTATTCTCTATGATCAACCATGTTTCTTAAAATATTATTGATGTTACTACCTAGAGCAGGGCTATTGGGATTAATTGGTTTTTCATTGATAATTTTTTGTTTCAAAAACTACTCGAAATTGACCAAATTCACGCGGAAAATTAGTTACTTCAACTTATTTCTATCGACTGCACGCAATGAAAGCATGAAATTATGAAATAGATGTTGCTATCTAGAACTCGGGAAAAGTATTATTCACTTCAAAAAGTTTGTTGAAATTATCAATATATTTGTCATTGTACATAATATGAAAAAAAAAAGGAATAAGGCTTCTTAAATATCCCTCGAAAGCTGTCAATAGTTCCGTTTGTACATTACCGCCAAGACCGCTGACTTGAACAAATTATGGCCCCTACGCACGGGCCCCGGTCAGTAACTAAAATTAATTCTGTTTGTGTCCGGCGTACGGTTTGGGCCGCAGAAATAATACTTTTAACTGTAAATGAGAGACATATCTAAACTAGTTAGTCTCTTTCTTCCATGAGTTGCCCCCACGCCGCGGTGTTACCCGCTCATCTCAAGGGAAAACTATTTTTTATTTTCGCGGTAAGCAGTACACATTGGCAACCTGGTTTAACACATAGGCATGTTTCACACTGGATGGGAAAAACCAGAAATAGAGAGCTATGGAAAGAAAAGGGCCTACGCCCAGGAAGCGACTATTACTTAACTGCGAAACTATAGGTATGTAACATTTTTTTTTTGTTTATATTGTATGTGGATTTGTGTATAGTTGTCCCTTAGTATTTGTTTATTTATTTATGTGTAAAAGAAGTAGAATAAATGCCTTTATTTAATTTATTTAATTTATGTGTTAATCCAGATTGTCAGCTACCTCCATACCAAATTTTACCAAAACTGCTCCAGCCGTTTTTTTTTTGAGAAAACCAGTTCAATGTTTTGTGAGATACTTAATTATACTAACTATGCAAAAATGTTATTTGTTTAATAACATAGGTCACAACATATATATATAATAATAGCTATCTTTGATTTCAAGCACCCTACAGTTTGTGAGCAGTTTCTATGTCTCCACCATGTTCGACAATACAAAAATGCGGTAACACCATAAAAGTAGATACGTATGTTCATGCAATCAATTCGGGTTCACTAAAGGTCGCTCTACCACTGACGCTGGCGTGGTACTAGTTAAACATATCTTTGATGCCTGGGAGAAGGCTCAAGATGCTATTGGAGTTTTTTGTGATCTATCCAAAGCATTTGATTGCGTTGATCATGAGAATTTAATACGTAAGCTAGAACACTACGGAGTCAAAAACAATGCCCTTGACCTTGTCTCGTCATATCTTTCAGGCAGAACGCAACGGGTGGATATCAATGGGACTCAATCGACTGGGTCAGCTGTTGCTATGGGGGTACCTCAGGGTTCAATTCTTGGTCCCTTTCTTTTTCTAGTGTATATTAACGATTTACCAAACCTTGTGCGAGATAAACATGATATAGTACTATTTGCAGATGACACATCTCTTCTTTTTAAAGTAAAAAGGCAAGAAAACAACTTCGATGTGATTAATGATGCACTGTCCTCTATTGTGGATTGGTTTACTGCAAATAATTTACTTTTAAATGCCAAGAAAACTAAGTGCATTAAATTTACATTACCAAATGTGAAACAAGTCAATTGTGCCAAGGTAAAACTGAAAGGCGAAGTACTGGAATTTGAAGAAAAAACAGTATTCCTGGGCGTTACTTTAGACTCTAAACTGCAATGGAGTGCGCATATAGCCACTCTTGCAGGTAAGCTTAGCTCCGCGGCCTATGCAGTTGGGCGAATCAGGCAGCTGACAAACGTCGAGACGGCAAAGATTGTATATTTCAGTTATTTCCATAGTGTTATGTCATATGGAATTTTATTATGGGGAAGAGCGGCGGACATCCAAACCATCTTTGTGCTACAAAAACGAGCTGTACGCGCAATTTATGCACTAGGAGGTCGTACGTCACTAAGAGAGAAATTCAAGGAAACAAACATTCTCACCGTAGCATCTCAATACATTCTTGAGAATATAATGTATGTGCGGAAAAATCTCCATGAATTCAAGCTCAACAGTGACATTCACCACTACAATACGAGAAGTAAGGACAAGCTCGCAATACCTGCCCACCGTCTCCGTAAGGTTAGCTCGTCGTTCGTGGGGAACTGTGTACGCTTCTACAATAAAATACCTATTGATGTAGTAAAATTGCCCTGTAGCAAATTTAAAGCGCAAATAAAACGTCACTTATTGAATAAAGCTTATTATACTGTTAATGACTTTCTAAACGACGGTGATGCCTTTAAGCCAGTAGTTTAGTGTTTTGTGTCAATAGTAAATTTTTAAATAAGCATTATTTTGGTGGGATTTTTTTTAATGTAACATGAGAGCACAATTTGTTGTTTCTCACCGGGCAAATAGTATTAGTCAAGTATGCCCGGCAGCTTGAGCATGTCATGCTCGCTTAAAGGTCTTTGCTTACGGTGGCGTCGTTGATCGGGTCGCAGCCTTCCCTATAATATGGTTGAGGGAGGCGATGGCTGAGATATGCGTCATACTCGTGAACGGGTGCCGTTTGTGGGGTCCGGTCTGTTCATGCTAGCAAGGGCCAAATTAAATATGTAGCAACCGCATACTAGTGTTAAATTAAGCAAACGTGAGAAACTTCATCCTGTACTCGATTGAAGTTATTCAATGTTGATTTTAACTTTTTGAACTCTTAGAGACTGTATACATCTCTAAGAAACAGCTTAGTGTAGTATGACACTCAGAGACTTTATACATCTCTGAGGAAATTAAATAATTTTAAAATATTTTATTGCATGTTATGACGCCTAGAGACCATACACATCTCTAAGAAATTTAGGTTTAATAATTATTTTCTAAATTATTCACGTTGACGCCTAGAGACCTTATACATCTCTATGGAATTAAATTAATTAAGTAATTATATTTTATTGCATGTTGTGACACCCAGAGACTTTATACATCTCTGGGTATATTTAATATTTAAAACTTATTAAATTTTTATTTTAATGTTCCTACTTAACATTGATTTGTAGTATCTACGAGTAACATCTCCATTACGTGTACCAGTGTAATTAGTTATAACACAAATGTATCATGTAATTGTTTTAAGTATTATTTACGAAAAAATGACTTACTGTTGAGTTTCTTTCGGCTTTCTTCTCAACAGCGGTCTCCTCTTGCGAAATGCCGGTAGATTCACAATCTGACTTGTAAAAGTGCCCCTGTGGCCTACTTACTGAATAAATTATTTCATTTCATTTCAAAATTATTTCATTTCATTTCATTTCATTTCATTTCATTTCATTTCATTTCATTTCATGTTGGCAGCTTTTTAAGACATTTTAGAACAAAACAATTATCCTCTTGTCAGATTTTCAAATACCTAAAAGAGAGGACATGATGGACCTATAGCCCAGCCCACATTGCTTTTATGTAAAGTCTTTAGTAATTGTTATGATAAAATCTTTCAATCCAGTGATCTCTATATATTTAGCCTATTCCACTTTGTCAAAACGTCGACTTGAACGATAGGCCCCTGTGGGTCGGTCGGTAACGGAAATTAATTCTGTTTGTATACGAGCTCGACCACAGAAATAATAGAAGTAACTGCAGATGAGAGATGAGGAGATAAGGGAATGATTTTATATCTAACTAATTCGTAAGTATACACTTGTAAAATACATTCAAAATGATATAGTAATTGTACAAAAAAAAATAACCTATCTGGAGGTCCCGGACTATAAGTTATTTTGCTGTCGTTTTTTGTTAAAACGGCTGTAAGGATATCAAATGTTTGTGCTACAGTGGTTGTTGTTACCAGTTGACAGGTAGTAGGGTAACTTGGGTAAATACCCAAAACTCGGGTAGTCGGATAAAAAGCATCCTATAACCATTTGTATTTACAATAAATAGGTATATACATATAATAGGATACGACTACGGAACACAAAAAATGGGTTAAGTACTACTTTTTCTTCAAAACGCCAAGGAAGTTGCTGGGCGCCGTCATGTAATTCTTGGTCTACTAGAAGTTGAGATTAATCTTTAGATTAGAAGCATTTTTTATTATTATTTTATTTACGAAATATTCTATATAAGACGTGTAACAATCGTCGATCTACGGCATAAACAGCATTATATGACTTAACAAGAACTCATAAGGACATTTTCTATTCCATTCTAACAAAACATTGGCCCAGAACCTTTGTATTTTTTGATTTCGAAGCGAAACGTCGCAACCCACTTTTAGTTTGTGACAGTTGGACAGACGAAAATCTCATTGGATTGCGCACCTTTATTTAAACCCTTTTTATCTTCTGAACGATGAAGGAGAATAGACGAGTGTACATGTGGGAAGAGAGGACAAATACACATCTCTCTAGCCGGGTTTAATGCTAGGGGACTGAGTATAATGAAATGAAGCCTAGTTGTGCTAGAAAGGCTGGATCGCGTAAGAGCGAGCGAGACAGGTATAAACAGCGAAACTCATTCATTTTTTTTTTCTGACAGCTCACGACTGTAGTGAAATAGCCTAGTTTGGCCCCAATATACCTACCTAATTAGTTACGTGAGGTAGTGGTACGTATTGATCGCAGGTCAACATATATTGGTCAGTCAAGCAAATAGTTAAATTGACAAGTACTTAAATGATGCCAAGAACGAGATCTATGCTAGAATTACGAGATATTAGACACGAGTCCCGAGTAAAACAAGCTATATTAATTATAACACGAAATTTCGCGGCATTTTGAACGCTTTGCGGCGTTCGTGGTCGCAGAGCCAGACTGCTATTTCACGTAACTGTTTCAAACTAGAGACTTTGCCGAATACGAGTATTCGGCTGAACAGTCGGTTTAGCTCTTACCGAACCAAATATTCGGCTGAATATTCGGTTGCGACGAATCGCTAGAAACAGGTTTTGACAGATTTGCGCTCGCGCCATTTGACTTATCGTGTTTGTTTACATTTTAGCGGTAATTAAAAAAACTGGTTTTTCGTACTTAAGCTACGGTTTTTAGCAAAATGATTTACTTATTTATATTTTGACTAGTGTCCGAACGAAACACGTTTTTCTGCCGAAACCGAAACCGAAGGTTCGGTTGTGATTACAGTTTCGGCCGAAACCGAAACCGAACCTTTTATAAACGTGATTAAAAAGTTGTATAAAATATCAGCGGGCCGTTCTTTCTAGATTTAATAATGAATACAACGAAAAATTTGATGTAGCAAAGTGTTTCAGTTTCAGTTTGGTCCAAAATTATTTCGTATGTACGAACGATAGGATGCTTTTCTGTTCTCGCCTGGAGGTCGTATTTCTTAACCGATGCTCATGAAACTTTGGGAGTAGGTGTGATAAGTAAATACTCAATTTATTTTTGTGGATTAGAGAAATTAAAAAAAGTGTAGATGGATATAGAGTGAGGTGGGAGTAGGCAAAGTAGAAAAAATGAAAATTTCAGCAATCACACAAGAAACTCACGTTTCAATTTTGTTGTATTGATATTTTAACATTGACACTGTCAAAAAGTAAAAAGCATTAACAGCTGTAATACTGTACTGAGGCAGCGATCTGTTATAAAATGAAACAAGTATAAAAACCTAGCATCAAAATAATTGATTAAGTTTTCATTTTTATATTGCAATCAGGCAGCCTCGTAACGTAGGTTCAAACTCATTTTATTACATACACGCAACAAAGACGTATCCTAAAGTCGTTTTATGAGATAAGTAAACCTCCTAACTTTTATCCTAAATAACCAATATCGCCGTCAATTTGTTTGCAAATTAAGAAAATTTGCGTTAAAAATTACACTACGAGTTGATAAATTCATAACAAAACCTAAATTAAGTAAATTTAAAGTAAATGTAATTTTTTTATCGCAAATCTCAGCTATTTAGAAAATTTCGAAAAACTGAAGCGACGAAAAAATACTATAATACTTATCAAACATACTCACAAAATTTCATGAGAATCGGTTGAGAAATGCGACATTAAGGCAAGGCAACAGCCGGTAAGCGCATGGACATCCAGGCATACGAAAGAAATTTGGGCCACGCTGAAACGGAAATGATACTCTGCTCGCTCAGTCAGTTACTTAACATTATTCGGGGAAAAAACACAAATGTCACCTCACTGACCAAAGTGATTCAGCGGCCAGCGGAATAAGGCGAGCGACGCCTGCCAGCCGAGCCGACTGCCGAGCGCACCCGACGTTAGCCGAACGCGACCCGACAGTACAAAGATGTAAGTTTCGGCGCGGCCGAAAGGTTCGGCTGTTTTTTGGCCGAAACCGAACCTTTGGCTGAAACATGATTTTTAGGCCGAAACCGAAACCGAAACCGAAACTTCGGTCGGTCACTAATTTTGACGCATATTATCCTTTTTGGCAGTTGCTTAGAATGCTGAAATAGGATCTCAATTCGACGAATTACGAAACAACCTACGCTCGTTATTTACTTTGTTTATTAGGTAGCTAATATTCGGCAATGTAACCTAATTATTCGGCCGAATACGAACATTGAAAACCTTGCCGAATATGCCGAATACCGAATATTCGGCTCATCTCTATTTCAAACTGCCACGTCATTTCCCAACTCACGCTTCTCTCTGAAACTAAAACTCTTCCTATTTTATTTATAACTGAAAAGCCTATTCGATTAGATCATGTATATTCTCTAAAAGTTGTAAAAAGTTTACAGTTTACAAAAACTTACAGATTTTGAAATGAATCAGTTAATTTAGTAAGCCTTGTGGCATACCCAATTACCAGTGGTCGGATTAGGGTGTGCAATTTCTCGGAACTTCGTAACGTAATAATAATCCCACCAAAAACATAAATGTTAAATGAGAGCCAAGTTCAATATCGCATGCCACGTTGTCGACTTCGCCGACAAAAGAATTGAGATCTATATGGGTGCCAAGTTCTTTGCTACTTCGTAGTTAATATATATGTTTTAATTAAAACAAACAATTATTTACTCAATGTATTTATTTTACTTGGAGTGTAATTCAATATCAAGACTAGTTCCTTTGCTTGAACTTGGCTTGACACGCTGCCGCGTGTCTAGATATCAATAGGGCAGCTTATGGTGCGTGATGGGTCGGGGCCTCCGCCTCTGTCTTGCCTTAACCGGCCGGCCAGAGTGGAGTCGCGAGAGTTGCGGCTCGGGGGCGGATGTGGAAACGTAAGGGGTTAGTTGTCTCCCGTTTAAAGCCCAGTATTACACCTCTCCGCCCTTAGCCTTCCACACCGATGTTAAATAAAAAAAAAAATAGTTTTACTTCAGACAGCGTCCATATTTTGCCCTTAGGCCACTCTATTTGTCGCTATTTTTTTTGGTGTGCGGGGTATTTTACTAGTGGTATTTGGGCAATGTGACAGTTCAACCTTTTTAACGCCTAGTCGTCATATCACGTCATATCGGAAAATTGTGCCACTGACGCCAACGTGGTCGAGAGACGACAAAATTTCAATTGATCTAAAACTTTGTAATTCAAAGTGCTAGTGTTTTTCAATCCCTGTTGATTTTGGAGCACTTCTCACCGCTTAGCGTTAAAAAGGCTAATACTTTTATTTATTAAGCTCTATTTCGCAAAAATTTAACTCAGTTTAGTCTATTCCGCTTACTGTGCATTTATATGTACCTATTTTCAACCGACTTTAAAAAAGAGGGTTTCTCCATTCGGTTGTTATTTTATATTTATTATATCAGATTTCCGAAATTTATAAAACGATTTGGAAAATACCTACTTTATTTTGATAGTAGAGGTGTATCGTAATTGGGTCCATAAAATTCTAGTGAAGATCTGTAGACGAGATCTTTGTATGAGGAATCTCAAAAAAACGATTTCCTCTCGTTGAAGTCGGTTATTTTTGGTGTAAGAGGTGAGTATTTTGTTGTGAATATACTATTAAATGATAAATGCACTAAATACGTGGATGATAATAATCATATTGCACATAATATTGACGTATAACGTAAATCGACCATGGATCTAGTGCCGCTGTCGGTACTCGTAGTCGGGTCAATCAACTCATTTCGACTCTTTACCAGCAATTTATTTCACAATTGTTTGAAAAGTATTTGATATGACTAACAGCTAACGGCGTTCAAACATTACTATTAACGTGAAAGGCATTCATTGTTGCCTTTTTATTATTTTCCGGAAATGACAATATGTATATATGACGAAAATTGGTTGGAAATGATTTTGAGCATATATTTTATTTATTTTAAGTAACCTACAGACTAACTTCCTTTCATTTCAAATACAGAAATAAATCAAAGATTGGGTATTTGTTAATTCAGTCATCAATGAAAGTAATGAAACACTTGTACAATTATTTAAAAGGATTTATTTTAAAATAATCATTCTTGTCTAAAGGAATGCAACTGTGACCTAAAACTGAATTTCGGTTTTTATTCGGTTAAACCCGAAAACAAATCGAATTCCGTTTGAAAACCCGACTGTTTATTGACTGTTAGTAAAGTATTGAATAATAGTACATTACTGCAGACGCCGGGAAAGATGGGCTTGCCGGTCGAGTAGGTATAGACGGCCGACATATACGATGGATAGTGATACGAAGCCGGCAAGCCCTTTCACGCAACGAAATAAAAAATACACCACTCAAAAACAATATGATTCGGCTGTTTAGCCTGATCATGGACACAGACACTATGTTTTAAAAAAAAAATCTTCCTGGCCTTTAATTTTGGCCTCGAGCTGTTCCGCCTAAAACGTGATACTTCGAAGCCTTATCGCACGTTATGACGACATTTCTGTATTTTTATGGTTTCGTACCACAGTCGGTAAATAAGGAATCCCTATAGGAATATTGATTGACTGTAGGAACCCCTTTTTCTTAGAAATGGATGGAGATTGTAGCTTTTTCAACATTTCAAAAAGAGTCATAAGTATAACGGACTCACAAATAAAACAACAAAGTACAGTTTCTTATATTATGAAATAATCAAAACTTTTTATTATTATTAGCTCCCCGTTACGTCATAAAAAGTTCATAAAGTAAAAGAACATTCCATTTTTTTACACTAGTACGGTGAAAGACAAGCAGATTACCGCCACCGCCGCCTATGGACGCTTGCGACGCCCTGGGATAACCTCGGTAGCATTCCACACGCGATGCAGTGTTGGTGGTAGAAAATTCCTCTGGAGCCGCACAGTTCTCGACCATAATTAGGCTCCAGCCCAATGTGTGACGATGAACTCCCGATAGTGAACAGTACGATGGTAGCCGTGGCATAATGTCGAACAATTCCTCAGAACACATTCCATTACACACACAAGGAGGCAAAGTCTGTCCTCAGACTTAGAAGCTGTATCCCTCTGTGAGTTTGGGATTGTCAACAATGCGCACGGCGCGTCTTTGTACCGAGTCAAGAGGGCTAAGCTGGTATTTGGGGGCTCCTGACTACAGGTGACTGCAGTCCTCCATGTGTGGTCGGACTTGTGATTCGTACAGCAACAACCTTCGCCCAGGAGTGAAGAACGGCTTCTTATTATTCGGCGGCGATGCTAGCTTTGCCTTATCCTCTAAATGACTTCGGAAATGAACGTCGCTGGAGATGTCAATGATGGAGGATCCCATGCTCTTTGAGATGTAGCGGGGTGTGTTCTGGAATTGCGGAGCCATAATTAATGCGGGTTTTCTGAGCGGTGAAGAGATTTGAAACTCCACTTCTCTTTTTAACTACATTACTAGCTTGATCTATGAAATGAAATGAAAAATTTATTTAGTAAGTAGGCCACAAATGCACTTTTACAAGTCAGATTGTGAATCTACCGGCATTTCGCAAGAGGAGATCGCTGTTGAGAAGAACGCCGAAAGAAACTCAACAGTAAGTCATTTTTTTGGTACACATAAAGGAGATGTATAGATACTCCAAATCAATGTCAAGTAGGAACATTAAAATAAAATTTAACGATCAATTTAAAATATTTAATATACCCAGAGATGTATAAAGTCTCTAGTTACTATTAATAATTTTGTCATTTCCAGTATCTACTCATCATTTCCGTATTATTTAAATTACTGGGAATGATATTACAGGAAATGACGTTTCTGTGATGGTCGTTCAACAGCTTCTAGAATATTATCTTTGATCGTCGGAAAAATATGCAAGCATATTCAATTGCAAGGGAAAAATATTAAGAAAATATTGTAAATTTGAAAATTACCTTTGTATAATGCAGCCGGAAACGATCACAAGACGTGGTAACGTTATTTTGCAACTATTTAAAATTAAATTTTACTCAAATGCCGCGTAAGACGAACTTTTTTTTTTTTTTGATGTTGTTTGGATCTGCGGTTCCTTGGGGGCCCTTTGCATGATTTGGGACTGACACGCTTCGTCCATATGGAGAGCGTCAGACGAACGTGCGTGCTCTCTGATGTTATGCAACGACTGGGGGGGGGGTGATGAACTCGAATATTTGTGCTTGGGTCATGGTTGTTCTATGTATTTAAGTATATGTTTATCTATAGAAGTACGTATATCGTCGTCTAGTACCCATAACACAAGCCTTCTTGAGCTTAATTTGGGACTAGATCGAGTTGTGTGAGGTTGTCCGATATTTATATAAGTATGGGACTAAGTACACTTAGACTGCTCTAAAAGTCAGAAATAACGGTCAAAGTTCAACATTCCTATAGAGGACTAAAAACGCTTCATACAGATGGCCTACCTACGTCGTCTGTGGATTGGGTACCAATATTTGTAAGGAGAAAATAAGTAATTTGCCATTTTCACCGTGAAAAAGTGCGTTTACTCGTTCATGGTTGTCATACAATTATTGTTTTATTAAATTATGAGGATTCTAAAAACAATTTCAAAATTTATTTTGAGTCAAAAAAAGAAATCATAAAATTTTCGTACCTTTGAAGTCAAATATTTCAAAGAATATTCTTTATTTCATGAATCATGACATGTTGAGATAATATTATTCATATAACTACACTATGTTGTATAATTCAGCTTTAGTCGCATCCCCTATATTATTATTCGATAAAACTCACCCACTTTGTGACAAAGATTCAAGTTGGAACTGTTAAAACAAAATCAATTAAAAAGTCACACTAATTGAAAAAGTTTATATTAGTCGCCGCGTATTTCCGTTGAAATGCATGGGTTGAGGCTAGGCAATTACAATTAGCTTCAGTATGATATGACGGTATTACTTAAGCGAGGAAACGTGGTTCTATATGAACCCTGCCTACACGGTAGTAGAAACCACGGTACGCTCTATCTGTGGTAAAAATGTCCATGCTTGTAACCCGATGCGCACAATTATGTTAGAAAACAGCGGACTAACAACTCTACTATGAAACGCGTAAACGCTGAAACGTTTTTGACCCTTATTGTCATTGTGACACAGTGAAAATGGTACGTGTTTCAATTTCCTTGACTGTCATTTCTTTTTTATCATAGGTTTTAAGTTTTGGATCCTGTGGTAATATTTTTGTTTTTTTTTTATTTTTTATTAGCCTAATTTGGTGTCCCACTGCAGGGCAAAGGCCTCTCCTCTCGATTTCCACAACTCCCTGTTCGATGCTATTTCTGGCCAATCATTTAGGAACGCGTCTAGATCGTCCCTCCATCTCCGTCTTGGCTTGCCACGTCGTCGCCGCCCATCATGCGGTAACAGATAAATTTTTTCATGCTTATTAGTTATATGAAAAGTTTTCTTTTAATCTTTTACTTAAGAGGCTTAGATCATTATAACGAGCATTAGATAAAATTCATTTATTCTCAGGTATCGGTGTTCCACTCAAATTGAACTCTGAGGTCTGAGCTTACGTATAGGCTCGTTGGGTATGATACATATCAAATAATTGACCCAGATGAGGTCCGGACGCCTCGAGAATCATAATTTATTCAACACAACGCAATCTTGTCGGGGTTACTGGGCTACTCATCTATCTATATATATAAAAGAAGAAGTCCTTAATGACTCATCAACGCACAGCCAAAACTACTAATGTAAGAGAAATGATTTTTGCACAGTAGGTTACTTTTATAACGTGGGCTAGAGATAAGAAGCGATTTTGAAAAATTCAATCTCTAAGGGGGTTAAATAGGGGTGCAAAGTTTGTATGGGGGAAACTTTTTTTTTGGAGCTAGAGACTTGAAACTTTGTAGAAAGATTACTTATTCAAAAACACAAAAAGTACTTTCAGCGTTTTAGAAAATTTCACCCCTATGGGGGTTAAAACGGGGTGCAATTGCAAAAAAAAAGCACGTTTAGCAATTTCAACATTACTTAGATCTGAAAATAATACAGATGTAAAATTTTCAAGATAAAGGTTCCACGCGGACGAAGTCGCGGGCAACAGCTAGTATTTAATAATAAATAGCTCGGATATACTTAGACAACGAAAACGAACCTATTGAAACGCTCAAATATTAAAATAAATAGTCCTATCATCCATGGCACTCCGCAGAACAGGACTACCCTCCGTGCCCTTGTTATTGTACGAATAGCCTGTTTAGTAAATTTACCGAGTAATGTTATTGAAAAACTTAAAGCTCCCCCTAAATTGAGCAAATATTTAATTTATTTTCAGTTTAGTATTTCGCGTCATATGATCAATGTAAAGTCAGTACGGAACATCTGAGGCGCTTAGCTATAAGCATAATACAGGTACACGCACAGGGGGAGGCCGCGCGGATTTGGCTTAGTAGGGATGGGCGCGTGGTTAGAACGCGGTGAGAAACGCGTTATAAAGTGCGTTTTCAGTTACAGTTCTGAAAAACACTACGATTTCGTGAACTGAAAGTCCAAGCATCTCCGCCCATTCTTAGCCGCATTCTTCTCCGCTTCAGTGCAGAGACGCACCCTTAAACAATTTCCACTGATGGAGAGTGGGGATTTCCTGCACTGTGATAGATCAAAGAATTTCAACTATTTTTGATAGACGTACCTACTATAGCCACAGTTTGTGTGCTATTAGATTACTTTTAACTGACTACCGTAATAAAGAAAGTTATGAGTTATCCTCCTTTTTATATATTATTTGTTTTTCATCATATGATCAATTTCAAGTACAGTATAAATATCTGAGACCTAGCCATACGCGCAAGGGGCGGCCGGACCGATTTAGCCTATTAGGGTTGTGTGCGTGCGTGCGACACGATGAACTAATGCTTCTTTAAGAAATTAACTTTATTGTACTCCGCAAATTAAGGCGCTCACATAAATGATGTAATATAGACCACATGGTCTTAGCCCTTAGCCCTCAAAGTCCAGAACCATATTGACAGGCATTCGAAAGTTTATTTGCAAAATGTAACATTGTTCATGGCGAGGTACGGCTGGTGGTACGCTGCTGCATCACGCTGTTAATTTGCGTCTCCGCTTTCAACCAATCACAAAACTGAAGCGGAGCTGAGATACAGATTTCAACTCAGGTGATTGGTCTATTCCGCACATCTCCACTTTAGTGGAGACGCACCCTAAAGATTATTCCCGAAAGAATGACTCCTTATATGTAAAATTGATATCCAATACAATTTTAAAATTTTATAATATTTATTTCTATAGAACAACGCGTTTATCAAACCCGCGCACCGCCACAACACTAGCGGGGGAGTCTCCAAAACGGTCGTAGTACAGTCGCGACGGGAGGCCTGGCCGGACGCGCCGTCCCTTCTCCGGACCGCGACAAACGCGAAGTGACGACAAACTTTGGGAAAAAATTATGTGTGACTTTTTTGTGAATTGATAACAAATATAAACATTGCTGGAGACTTGGTGATGAATAAAAACTGAAGTGATAGTAAGAGGTAAGGTACCTTTTTCGAAGAAAAAATTCGCGAGAGCTGTGCGAATTTTATAACAACTCATCTGCCTTTTATGTTTTGCAGACGAATTTCTTAGTATGTGTGTGATGTTGTGTGAAATTGAATTTGAGAAAAACTTACTTATTTTTCAGTTATTTTCGAACACCATTCTTCCAGTTTGTTGAAGAAGAAAAGCAAATACAGATTGTAAATATATATATTTATGTGATTATTTAATATCGCATCGCATTGCGTAGAGATAAAAAAAGGCGATTTTTTATATAAACAAAGGTTTCTAATATAATCGCAATAAGTAGCCGCATAATAAACATGACGCTGATTAATTGATTTTATAGCTATTGTTTCGAGTAAAAGATCATTACTTGCGACTTTATAATATTCAAACATAGATACAAACAAAAACTTTAAACTTATATTCACCGAAGTCAGTTTATTAAGGCTATTCGGGGCGAAAACAAGGGAACTAAATTTATTTTCTTCTACATTATTAAAGTCCGTCGATTGTCAATATAGTAAGTAGGCTTATTGGTGTAATGTAACCATGCCTACGATTTCTCATTTATTTCATGAGACATACTTAGAGAGCATACTTCAAGAAAACCGGATCACGTGAATAAGTAAAGATAAAGTAAAAAAGTACATAGCCCAGTTCAGAATGTCTACAGTGAAGTAGGCTAAAAATCCAAATGACCAACCAAAATTACCTACCAATTTACAGATGCTCGTTTAATCACTCCATGAAACCATCGTTATATAGTAGTCTCGTCTTCGGCCTCTCATCCTTAGCTTCAAAGTAAAGATACTAGGTATATTTAATTAATTTTCCATGCTAAGCGAGATATTATCGCAACAATAACGGAAGTTTTCCCGTTAAAACATTATGCCACTACTATTAATTTTCTGACGTTTCGACTGTCTCGTCACAGTCATGGCCTCGGAAAGACTCCGTTTTTGTTGTAATTAAGTCCATAAATTGTTTAAGTTTAGTTCAACAGGAAGCGAAATACCTACCTAAATTGACTTTGACTTTTTTTATATATTGACTTTTATTTAAATAGGTACCTAGAATTTTAAAAATCTTGTATAATTTTTAATAACCCGTTTCTAGTAGCATTGTAGATATATGTAGTAGGTACTTATTTAGCCCTAAAATGTACTAAAGCATCTCATTGACTCGACGTCAAAACACCACACTTTTGTTATAGTTCCTAATATAACATAAAATAATGACTGGGCTCAAATTAAGGTTTTATTTTTATTTGCAGGAGCAAGAATGGGTTAAAATAAAACTGTTAATTAGTAAATAGTGTTTTATAAAAAATACCTACAATAGACATAACCTGAATTCAAAACTTAAAAAACCCCTAACCCTACCAAACGTAGCTACCTATATACCTAATAAGAACCATCTCGACAGACATAGCTTTCGAATACTTAATAAAAACCGCATTTAAATTGTACCATCCGTTTGGAAGCTACAATGGCACAGACAGACACACAGATACACATTTTAAACTTATAACACAAGGGGGGTGTTAATATGTGTATGTTTTTTTTTTCGGGGGTTAAAATTAGAATTTTTATCCTTAAGAGGCCTTATTCCTTTTAAAATGCTTGTGTTAGACATTTTTTCTATGATCAAACATGTTTCTTAAAGTATCATTGATATTACTACCTAGAACAGGGCTATTGGGTTTTATTGGTATATATTTGAAACGTACAGTTTGAATTTTTCAATGATAATTTTTGTTTCAAAAACTACTTGAAATTGACAAAATTCACGCGGACTATTAGTTTTTTCACCTTTTTTGGGCTGCTCGCAATGAAAGCATGAAATAGCTATGTTACTGCCTAGAACTCGGGGAAAAGTATTCATTTCAAAAAGATGGTTAAAAATATTAATATATTTGTCATAATTATGAAAATAATAAATTTTACATGGAATAAGGCCTCTTAATGGATCCGTGTTAAATTAACATTCTATTAATTAAAAAAAAACCTCTCAAATTGGTTAATCCGTTTGATAACTACGATGCCACAGAGTGTCTGTCTGTTAGTTATACAAATGCACATATACAGATGTTAA
The DNA here is from genome assembly GCA_947623375.1 of Apotomis capreana. Classification (NCBI taxonomy): domain Eukaryota; kingdom Metazoa; phylum Arthropoda; class Insecta; order Lepidoptera; family Tortricidae; genus Apotomis; species Apotomis capreana. The sequence continues at coordinate 52,228,664 of OX392498.1, forward strand.
ACTTAGTTATAAGTACTCGTAACACCCCTCTTTTTTCGTCGGAGGTTAATAAGATTTGACACACATGATCCATGGTGGATACAGGGACCCAATTCGGGATTGCCGTTTGAGTGATCACCAAACGTCAAATCTCTATTAGATAACAGTGATATCGCCATTGAACTGTCATTAAAGTGCGACGAGCTTCAAGTGACATATCTCATCTCAATTTTTGGAAATACGAAGGCGATAATGATTGTCAAAAATGCTATTCATGCATATAAATTTCTGTTTTGAACGAAACGTAACTGACTAATTTCACGCACTACGCGGTCAATTTAAAGTATGCGCCTGTTATTTATGCCGTCACATACAAAGGAAACGCAAATTTAGCGCGTCCGAATTGACGAAGTTGCGATGTTCTAGGGATATCGCCACTTGTCAAGTAGGCACACGTCAAAAGTGACGGATGGAGATGAAATGGAGAGATCTCCATTATCTCTCTAAAATTGGTCGAACACCCCCAGGGGAGAAATTCATACATGCATGATTTTTTTTTAACAATCATTATCGCCTTCGTATTTCCAAAAATTGAGATGAGATATGTCACTTGAAGCTCATCGCATTTTAATGACAGTTCAATGGCGATATCACTGTTATCTAATAGAGATTTGACGTTTGGCGTTCACTCAAACGGCATTCTCGAATTGGGTCCCTGGTCGCATTGTGACATACCTATTCTAGAAAAATATATTCGGTCTAATTAATCAAACTATCATCACCAGATTCCGTCCTTAGTGTTCCGTCAGATCACTTCCGCGCTGGCGAGGTCGTTAACTTGCTTAGGTAATGCAATCGGATATTCGAGTTGTACGATACAATTGGGGATTCGATTAAACTCGATATTTTCCATACTATCAAATATCCCTTCCCTTGATTTTATCAAGCAACGGCCTACGCTCAGTCGCTTAATTGAATGTAGAGCGTAATTCAAACGTGCTGAAACGGCTGAATATTTCACCAAATAGAATATAATAAAATATTCGTTATTTTATCGCACATTTTAACAGGAGATAAATACAAACACAGATAACACGTAGCATTGCAATAGAGGTAAAAAGGCGATCTTATCGCTAAAGAGCGATCTCTTCCAGACAACCTTTGCATAGCGGATTTATAAATGAAAATCTGAGATGAATATGCTACGCAAAAAGTAATTATGAAATCTACTTAAAATCATTTAAATCTACTGTCAATCAATCGGATATATATAGTCCATCCTTGTCATTACATAGGGGTGTAGACTGATGTTAAATTTATACATCATACTGTAGTTTTATGTATAAAATTTGCTCAATATATCATGAAACAAAGAAAAAAAAAATCCAAAAAAATAATATTTATTGAAATATGTACACAAATTTTATGTTTTTCTTTTATTTGTTTTTCATAATCCTCATATTTTAACAAAACGATAACTGTACCACAACCATGAACTTAAACGCACTTTTTCACGGTGAAAATGGCAAACTCAAATTACTTAGTGTCTCTCTATTGGTACCCAACCTACAAATGGCGTCACATATGTAGGTGGCCATTTGTATGGATCGTTTTTCGTTGACGGTCATTTCTGACTTTTAGAGCAGTCTAAGTGTAGTTAGTCAGTAGAATAAATGAGTAAGGTGAGTCGGGGCTATTGTAGCTATGGGGTTATTGTATCTTCTTACCATTATAATGGTCTGTGACCCTTAAAATGGTCTGTGTATATATAGGATTGTGTATATATACCATTGGTCTGTGTATCCTATATATACACAGACCATTATAATGGTCATAGACCATTATAATGGTAAGAAGATACAATAACCCCATAGCTACAATAGCCCCGACTCACCTTACCATTCAAAATCTGCAATGCGGCGTGGGTTGAAAAACATACTGTTGGGCTGTACCTGCCACACCTTTCATTACTGTGTCCGCAAGAGGGATGATACGAGTAGGTCGCACGACAAGCTAAGTCATACGGCATGATGCCAGGGGCCTAATTATGGTCGCGTTTATAACGTGATGAATAAGTGACAAAGCATCTGTCACTCACACTCGCATTTTGGCAAAAAATGGCGGATGCTTTGTCACTTATTTATCACGTGATAAACGCAACTATCATAGGCCCCAGCCCTTGATTACGTACACTGGTCGATCTTGTCATTTACTTACTACAGGACTCATCATTCTGAATTCTGCGTATACCAGAATAGATCCGATATTTATTTTGTTGTATTTATTAAATAAAATAAAAAAGAAAATAGAAAGTATATAACTAAATAACTGTAGGTATTTATTTGATTCATCTCCAACTGTTCGGAGAAATGGTCGCACCATCGTTTTGAACTGTCAATGTCACCTCGAAATCTTTCACTAGTCTAAAAATTAAGACTACATCAAACATTACCTACATAGTTAGAAGTAAATTGCGTTAAAATGCCTTTTCCCAAACATGCAACGAAATGTCGTCATATCGTGCGTGTCAAAATAGGCTTCAAAGTATCACGTTTCGGTCGGGTCAACTCGAGAGAACTGAAAAGGCATTTCATACAAAATTGATGGCCTAAGCTGGGATGTACTTTTTTAAACATGGCGTCCGTGTTCATGTACAGGCTAAACAGCTGAATTATATTTTTATGAGTGGTGTATTTATTTATTTTATAGTATATGTTTGAGAACACTAGTCGTGAAAACTCACCCGGAAAGCCCGTCTTTTCCGGCGTCTGCAGTAATGTACTAGTATATCATAGAGTAAAGAGGCAACACATCGCTGCGAGATTTATCCCGCGAGAGCAAAATGCAAGCCACGGGGAAACCCGAGAAAAAAAGCTAGTTAAACTAAATTTCATGAATATATTCATTGACATTGCGAAGCCAGTTGGGCAACTTTTAAATTGGGGCTACATTTGCCCGTCCGGGGCTTAATGTAACAGGTGGCCCAGATGAGAGGCTATGAGGCGCGCGTAGTCTGGAAATTTTGTCTTGAATTTTGCTACGGTTTCGCTACATAAACTTAAAAGGAATTTTGAGAATCGGTCCACAATTTGTGGAGATATCGGTGGACATACATAAAAAAAAAGAAATTAAAATACATATGACATATAGAACCTCCTCCTTTTTTGAAGTCGGTTACAAATAGATGCTTTTTTTTAATTTCTTGCCTATTTGTATTGTAATACCTAGGTAATTAATGAAAACAAATCTGACGTTCTGTTCTTTGGATGTAGGATGTATGTATAAAGACTACTTTGAAAAAAATCTGTCAAATGCGAGTCACACTCGCGCAAGAACAACCCGTATGTTTTTATAGTGGCAATAATAATAAGAATTTCAAGTCTCTATCTCTATTACTGTTGAAAAGATACATCCCTGTGACAGAAGAACGGACGGACAGAAATAGGGTTCCATGAGCACCCTTTGGGTAAATGTTATTTGTTATTGACAAATATGTATAAGTACTTGTATTGTACATTAAATCTTTCCCGAACCCTATATGCTAGGTCCATGCGCGAACCCTTTCAGTACGTTGTACCCAATGGCCAATGGCCATCAACCGCCCTGTAAACTACCGGTACCAATGTAATTGTTCATCACGTATCATTACGTCAATCCATACTGAACAGTATAAATGGGGGCCTATGACAGTTGCGTTTATAACGTGATTTATAAGTGACAAAGCATTTTTTTTTATTTTTTTTTATTTCATAAGTAAGTACAAACAAAATTACATTTTATTATAACGGCATCGTTAAACCAATTTGGTTTGTCTCGATGCTACATTCCGCAAAAAATAATCCCATCAAAAACATAAATGTAAAATGAGAGCCAAGTTCAATATCGCGTGCACTTCGCCGACAAAAGAATTGAGATCTGCAAGGGTGCCAAGTTCTTTGCTCTAAAATTTTTAGATACAAGGACATGCGACATACTCAATGCATTTATTTTACTTGGGGAGTAATTCAATATCAAGATTTGACTTGGCTAGTTTTCATAAACTAACTAAATTTTATAAAAGTAACATATTCATAGTCATAGTTCATTATCAAGCTAACAGTATTAAGTAACAAGACGTACACTAACTTGCGTACTTACCTTTACGAAAATAGGTTAATGATTTGATTGATTTTGATTTATAATATAAATTTATATTTTAAAACTAGCCAAGTCACGTCTTGATATTGAATTACACCCCAAGTAAAATAAATGCATTGAGTATGTCGCATGTCCTTGTATCTAAAAATTTTAGAGCAAAGAACTTGGCACCCTTGCAGATCTCAATTCTTTTGTCGGCGAAGTGCACGCGATATTGAACTTGGCTCTCATTTTACATTTATGTTTTTGATGGGATATCATTACTTTTTGTACAGAATTTATTATGATGTGTAAATTACTTAATTATTATTTGTTAATTAGTTCTGTGTGCTATTCTAGTACATCTTTTGAAAGTTTTGAACAAACAAAGAATTTTCCAAAACGGTTAGTACGTATTGGATTTTTATGTGCATGTATGTGTAAGTGTGTGCGTGTGAGTGTAAGTATATGCTATTCTAGTATATCTTTCAAACAAAAAAAGAATTTTCCAAATCGGTTTATAAATGACAGAGTTCTGAGGCAACAACCATCAATAATAATAATAATAATAAAAAACATAAAAAAATCACTGTTTTAGATTTTTATATGTATACACACACAATTACTAAGCTGGATGCCAAATTTCACCTTTCTAGGTCACCTGGAAGTGGGTTAGGTTTTTGATTACTAGTCAGTCAGTCAGTCAGTCAGTCAGTCAGTCAGTCAGTGATAAAAATACCGTTTTTTGGACTTTAATATCTCAATAACTATTTAACCTATATTAATGAAATTTGGGGTTCTACTTGTTCTAAAGGATCTTAATACATAAGCCAAATTTCATTTTTTTATGTTAAATAGATTTGGAGTTATTGGGGGGTCAAAAGTGGCTCCAAACGGTTCGTGTAATATAACACACGGCTGCTGCTCGCCAGATCCTGCGGTGAACTTGGCTGGACACGCTGCCGCGTGTCTAGATAATACATTATAAACTAATTCCTTAAACACATCTTAAAGTAAACAGAATTGCACTGAGCGTTATCTATCAGCCAGCGCGCTGCAATAACCGGTCCGCGCGCCCACTGTACATGTGTCAGTCATACTCGCATTGTGTCAAAATGTGACGAATGCTTTGTCACTTATTCATGGCGTGATAAAAGGAACTTAGATAAATATGCTGGGTATGGAGATATAGTGTCATCAATGTTTTTTTTTATATCTTAGGGCGGAGCTACGTCCCAAAAAATCTTTATTTGTATAAACATTGGATTAGGTATAGTTTTATTTTATTCTACCGAATAACTTATAGCTTGCTTTCTGCTTTAATTCAACCGAATTGATGCACCACGGAAATTATATCATAAAATTACTCTCGCTGTGTTGGCACTTAGCAGTGGCGGCTTTAGAGGGGGTGAGCCTGAGCCCGGATGGTTACCAAGGGCGCTGGCTCTTAAAGGGCGTTTTTATAAACAGCTATAGGGCACCAAGGACCCAACACTCCATATAATGTATCGATCGCCCCGGCCACCTGTATGGTAGCAAGCTTATACAGTTATTATAACTCTAATTTAAGGTGGTTGCAGAGGAAACAAAACTAGACATTCCACGCTAGATGGCGCTGGGAAGCAAGATTTGTAGTTTTTGTGTATTATTTCGTATGTTACTTTAGTTTGAAGTAAAATTTGTGTATTGGCGAGTCCGCGTATTTGTCTTTTATTCATGTAGTATTAGTAGCACGTCATACATTGTATTATTCTCCCGTGTATTAGCAATTTGTGAAAAATCAGCAAGTACTCACACTAATAGACACTAATTGTGAGTGTGTGCGGGTGATTCATTCATTAAAGGGTCGCGTATCATCTGTCAGTTTGATGGTAAGCGCAGAATAAATAAGCAGGCATGACATTTATTTTGATGATGAAGTAAAGATGCACCTCTAGGCTCTAGCACAACAGAACAGTGACACGCAACTCTTTCTCGCGCGAGAAAAATTACCTATCTCTTTCTTTGCGGTACTGTAGGAGACTGACGGGCGCTGCTATGTCGCGCGACAAGAACCGTGAAGCCTAGGTTGTATTAGACGGGCTGGATTGTCAAAAAATACGAAGAAATTACAAATCTTTAGCAGTTCTATATTTTTAAAGTATGTGGTGAAATTAAATAAGTATTTTTGTTGGGTTTCTTTTCTGATATATTGTGATTCTGATTTGTGATGTTATTGAGTTTGTCCTAAGTGTTTCTGAATGATAGATTGGGGATATAGCAAAAAGGGCCCAATTTTAGGGCACATATTTTGCTGAAAAATATTTTTCTCATTTTTGTTACTTTTTTGATTACAACTAAAGAGTACATTAAAATAAGTATCTATTATAAATTACAATTGTTTGATTAACTTGCCCGTTTAAGAACTAGATCGGTCCTAAGCTACGTAGCCTGGGACTACTTGTACTATCATCTATTCTGTGCTGGGACTTAGAAATTTACGATGAAAAAAAGTCACAAGTATACCTCTGTTTTTTATTACTTAATGACAAGATCGGGCCCTTTTTGCTATACTCTGACCTGATATACAAAAACCCGACATCAAGAATAGTAGGTACTGATTAGGGTTGGGATTTTCGTGGTTCTAGATCGTGGTTCCATGGAGTTCAGTTTAAAAATATATAACTACTAGAACTACTAACTAACTGAGCGCATCACCATATAAATATATATAACAATATCTTGTTATTATATATGGATTTTAGAACCACCAACCCCACTAAATAAAATAAAACAATTTTTGTTACGTGTGAGTTTTATTATAATACTAATGATTGTGTGAGTTGTAGACGTCGCTTTAATTCGAAATGGTGGATTATTTTTCTTTTTTACCCCCAGATCTTCGCCATTTTAATTTTTTTCGTTAAAACTAGGTCTATTACCTAGGCTTCTTTCTGTTTAGTGCTGTTTAGTGGATAGTACGGCTGCCTGAAAACGAAGGTTTATATTTACATATGTGGTTTGCAGGTATACGTTGTAATATTATTTTAGGCAACACGCATGGTTTTTAGAAAATTATAAGTTTCTGCAGCATTTCTTGGATAAAGCCTTCATCTGTACGAACTTTAATTGTAATTATTGTTGTTGATAAATCAATGAAGGAAATCATCTTGCAGCCCTCCCTTTTGATGAAGGTCTAAGCTGGCCTTGAATCTGTAAAGAAATTATTTATTACGTCACAAGAATGCCAGCAATGGAAACCGCTGTATGCAGTACCTATTATGTGATTATCTTATAGGGTGTTAGGGTAATTAGTGTTATTACAGTTAACCTTCAAGGAGGAAACTTAGTCACTGAACCGATAATTCCAAAACATTTTGGTTTCCCACACCTATTGAAAAACATGGGTATATAGGTCTTGGTATCAATTCAGTCAGAGAGAAGAAACTACCTTTATGAACCTACTATGAACAGCTTTGTTTTTTTTTCATCACCCAAAGCGAGCGATTGCGTTCAGTTTTTGTGGTTGGTTCATTGACGTTACCTCAATGGGTTGGTTACACGGTTGTCATCACGCCATGCTTGTCTTCGCCTAAAAGAAAATAGCACGAGACACCTCTTTCACGGCAGGACGCTTCGATTTGTAATATTTACAAACACAATACTTTCCCCGCAATTTCTGACCCATGATATCGCAATATCATTTAGGGATCACTATGTCCTGAGTACACATGTTTATTATATGCACGTTTCATTATTCACACTACATAAAGTAAAAAACTCACGAAACGAAAATAATGCAAACCAAACATGATTCATTTTTATACGAATTTCCACAATTGACAGTATAGTATTGACACAATTCATTATTTCATTCACAAGATTTAGTGCGCTCGAAATCTATTCCACTTTATTGTTATGAGCAAATAAACACAATAGGTAGGTATCTTTAAAACCAAATGTTTCCAATTATTTGTTACATGTTTAAGGAAAGCTGTAATCATTAAAAAAAATAAACTGTTATGCATTCATATCGAAACATCAATTAAAACGTATTATCCTAAATCATAAGTTAAGTAGTATTATATTTCAGAACGCACTGTTCATGAATAGCTTTACGTGCGCTTACGTTTGTATGTTGTGTAAAAGCAACGCACACATACATATATGGACAATATTTCAACGGGTTTTAAAGCTTTAATAACTTTGTAATTGTATGATTTATAGCAAAACTGATTTCATTGGCGAATTTGAGATCCCTTAGAGATTTTTTTAAGAATGTTTAATAACCTAAAGCCATAACCGCCTAAGTGTGTATAGTGATCAAACAATTTGTATGAAAGTGACATCTCTGCAACCACCTTGCGGTATAAAGGTTGTATAAGTACTTAAGCAGCTGTGTGCTACTTGGATAAGAACGGCCCTGTGTGTTGGAATAAGTAAACACGGCGCTTTCAGTAAAACACTGATGACCTGATTTACGGAGTGTGTTAAACACCTGGGTCGTAAAAAGCATTGACCGAATCCTGCGTTTTACATTACATTACGTTTTACGTCTAATACTCTACATTGCTAGGTGTACTCCCTTACCATGAGTTAACGTAACCGTACTCGCTAGTGACAGCGTAAGTGATTTGTATGCAGAATATTACAGCGCCTCTGGCGGTTAGTTTGTAAAACTACAATTCTCCATACAAATCGATTACACAGTCTCTAGTGCAAAAAAATTGTACATAGTTAAAAGCTTAGGTAACAAAAAATCACGATCGCTTCTTTTGTGTGACGAAAGTTAGTCATACAAAATGTATCGATAACTTTCGTCACACAAAGACATCAATTAACTCTTTCGCAACCGAGGATTTCGTAGCGCTACGCGCGTAGCCGATGACATGGGGAAATGCGTATGTAGCGAAAACTCGCTACGAGCACAGTGCCCACGGAGTGGGTTCCCGGTTTTCAAAGTGTTACGACCCTCTAGGGACTACAGTCACTGTAAGCTCATGGCACCTCATGGTAAGCGTACCGTAATGTAGGTACTCGGTAGGCGTAGCGCGGGTAGCGATTATGAATAGAGATAGTACCTACGACTAGGGCGATTGCTACAGTTATTAGACACTTAGCCAAATTTTCGTGTGTTTCCATGATACAAGTTATATATATGTGGATGTTTTGTATACCGAATGATGCGTAAAATATTGTACCTTCTTAATATATTCTTCGGTTTCCGCGTTGTCGCGCAATGTTAAAAAAAAATGTTTCATTAACCCGTGAAAGCAAAAGCTGAAAGCCTCCAAATCAGGATGAAACCGTCTTTGAAATTGATACAATGAAATGTTTGTAATTACCTGAGATTATAATAATGGTCACTAAAACATGATCATTATTATTCGAATAACATACAAAGAAGATGCAACTAATATGAAAATAGTTCGAAGAGTAAAGTAGTACTTTTGAATCACACAAATATTTAAAAACAAATTTCAGATGTGATGTTTGAAAAAACGAAAAAGGTAATAATCACTTTAAAAATGTTTTTTATTTTTTTATTTACTGCTAATTACTTAGTTTAAGACATCTGATGATGAATTAAGCTGTACTGTGATTAGTATAGATTTTTTTTTCTAAACTAAGCTCATATATATATAATAACTCAATAGTTTTTTTTTGCGACACCGCCGTTGGCTTTATGAGGAGAGAATATCCACGTTACTAGCAGACATTAGCATTACTTATATTTTAATAGACCATCCACATCCATTCAAAGTCATTCCACTATTAAAGTATGGAACTCCTTGCCAGCTCATGTGTTTCCTCCTTCTTATAACTTGGGACCCTTCAAACGAAGCGTGAAGAAGCATCTCTCGGGCCAGCATGGCAGTGTCAACTGACTTGGCACCGTTGGTTTCTCGTCAGTTGCCATTGCGACTTGGGCTCCCCTTTTTGCTTACCATCAGGCGAAGTGGAGCCACTATGTTGTGCCGTTATAAAAAAAAAAAAAAAAAATATATATTTTTGCTGTTTCTGTTGAAAGTTGAAAAGGTTTGCCTGCGAATGCTAAAGAGCGTTAAGACGCGCTCCGATCCGAGCCAATTTCATTTAAAATTCATTACGAGGGCCATTGAAGATAACGAGCATATGAAATGAGAAAACCATCTATTTTTTTGTATGAGTTTCTTTCGTATTTTTCCTCATTTTATAAAAAACCGTCCAAGAGCATGTCGGGCCACGCTCAGTGTAGGGTTCCGTAGTTGCCCATCCTTCACAATAGACCATCCTTCACAATCTTTCTCGTAATTTAAACCTCGGGCTTAAAACAGCGGTTTTAAGCCCGATGTTTAAATTACGAGAAAGATTTCAAGCTTTATAAAAAGGTCGTAAATGCCTAAGTAAATGTAATTAATTATTACCTTCTGGAAGATATCGATTAGGTATACGCGCCAGATTGAGCGAAATGTTTTAATGCTGTATGGCACTTAACTAATATGTGTAGCGTGCGAAGTATAAGGACACCGCGTGGCACTAACGTCATTTTGAAGAACATTGTAAAATATTGCGATAACTCAAAAACGGCTCGACCGATTTTATTCAACATAGTTTTCATTGAAAGTAAGTACTTATAAAATGAAATGAAATGAAATGAAATGAAATGAAATATTTATTGCCGAACACATGTAAATATAGATAAGGTCTTAACAATATGGTTGTATCAACATGTTCTGCCTCTATTGGCGTGCAATGTCATTCCTCCTTATATTAAACAAAGAAGAAATATAAAATTAAAATGTAATACTAGAAATTAATTATGTCCGTAATCTAAGAATATGTTTAAATTAAATAATGCGCATTACAAAATTATTTACATAAAGGGTATCTATATATTATTATTATAATCTAGGAAGTCATGAACCGAATAGAAACACTTATCTAATAGCCAAACATGTAAATTTTTCTTAAACTTAGCGGTATTCATGTCATAAAAATGTCGCGGTAATTTATTAAACAGCTTGATACACATACAATATATAATATAAGATCTCATTTTCATGAATTTTTCCATATTTTTTTGACCCGTGGTTGAAAAGTTAGAGGGGACACTATTTTTTGGATTTCCAGAGCGAATATTTACAAAATTGCTGACTATATCAAAAAATAATGTTAAGAGATCCCTATTATTTAAAAAAAACCTTTTCAACGACACCCGTCACGCTAGTGTTGAAACGATTTTTTTTTAGTTTTTATTTTAACGTTTTGTCGGCGTGATACATACTACACATACTCATACCAAATTTCGACTTTCTAGTACTAATTATCACGGAGCTAAGCCGCGGACGGACAGACGGACAGACGGACATGGCGAAACTATAAGGGTTCCTAGTTGACTACGGAACCCTAAAAAAATACATTAATCTAACGTTTCATCACAAATGTTCTTAATTTTCCGCCTCGAAGACTTTTGACATGCAATGTGCGACCTTACCGATGCTCGAAATACGCTGATGATGCGTATTAAAACGTAACTTACTGTTTTAGTTTTAACTTCGATGTAGATATTTAGGGCTAAAACGTAATGACAATACAGGACATCGCAGCGTGGCAGAACGCGACATCGTGCCACAATGCGACGTCGTTTCGTGGAAATACATAAATCTAAAATCAATTTTTTCTCATGTACCTAATAATTGTGATTGTTGGCTCTTAGTCGAACCCTAGTTGAACGCTTTTATGGTTGAGGTACCAATTATTAGTTTTTGAGGCCTACTAATGAAAGAAGTTTAATCAGACATTCAGACATTAGCCCGAAAAATGTGCAATGAAATTGACATCTCAAATCTCAATTTAATAGGTACAATTATGTGTACTTGTTAAGCGGTGGTAGCCTAGTGGTTAGGGCATGCGACTTTCAATCCGGAGGTCGCGGGTTCGAACCCGGCCCGTACCAATGAGTTTTTCGGAACTTATGTACGGAATGTCATTTGATATTTACCACTCGCTTTTCGGTGAAGGAAAACATCGTGAGGAAACCACCTAAGCCCAATTAAGGCCTAGTTTCCCCCCTGGGTTGGAAGGTCTGATGGCAGTCGCTTGCGTAAAAACTAGTGCCTACGCCACATCTTGGAATTTAGGTAGCCCCGACCCCGATTGAGAATTCACTCTCTACAAAGATATGGGACAAAGGCTAGGAGGATGAATTATGTGTACTTAATATTGCATTTTATAAAACCTACCTAAAAATATTCCTTTTATTTTAAAACCTTCCTTTCCAATTTTTTTCAGTCACTGCTAACGACTTTAACGCTAATTACTGAAACACATCAACATAAATTACGCAGGTGTGGTTGTCTGGTGTATCCTCACAATCGGAAACCACTACTATCTATACATTACTTAACCACTTAACTAATTAGCAAAACCAACTTTACATATCTCCTCACTACGCGTAGCGACAAGGGTATTGAATAAAGTGTACCTATCTGATTTCAAGTACATAAAGTGCATGCGCTTGAGTAGGTAAGTTTAATAGAAACATGTCGAGCGTTATTCGACTTCTACGACGTGAGTAAACCCGTTTAAGTATTTTAATATGTCTCAGACTCACGATAGTTTTCTATGTAAAATAAGTTTAATAGGTTCAAAACCTAAGTGTAAAAACCCGTTTTTGTTTACACCTCGATAAGATATACAAGGCAGGAAAAAACATTTTCACTTTTCATTTTTAAGCTACAGAAATAGGTATCTGAATATATTTTATCTAGGAGCTATAAACAAAAATGAAAGTTTTTTTTTTAATTTCATCCATTCCTCATTAGCGACGAACACCGACAAACGACAATTCCCATTTTTTTAATTCGAATGAAAGTAGCTGTTATTTTTATTTTCCTTGGTATTACTCATATTTTTGTTACTTGTTTGCTAAGCTGTTACGAAACAAGATAGGTATTCTTGATACGGGATTACGACTAATTCCAAGGGATTACATCCGTCTTGTTGTCCAGATAAAAAAATATTTCTATAAGATTTGGAACTTTGTAGCCCGTGACCGTCAATTTCGCTCTGGCAATCTATCTGTCTCCATCCCTCGTCACCTTACTGGTTTTATGTCTAAATCGTTCACCGTCCAAGTTTCCCGTCTCTGGAACCGCCTTCCCCTCAAGATCAAACAAGCTCCGAACAAATGCGCTTTCAAAAAAGTTGCACCGCCCACAATTTCTCTGCTTTGCCCGAAGGTTGACTGGTAGAGAATGCCTCATGGCATTAAGTCCGCCTTTTGTACGATAAGTTTTTTTTGTGCAATAATGATTAAATAAAATAAAAATAAACTTCGAACAGACCTTCAATAATAACACAAACGTTTTGTTATTCTAATCCCCGAATTAAACCTAATTCTTTTTCAGTTCATAAATTGTTTATTTTATTTGTTTATTTTATAAGGATGAGACAAGGTTGTCATAGTTATAATAGCAAACTAAAAGATGCCTGTGTTTTTCGTAGGTGCTGAAAAAACTATCTTCGTAGTTTTCCGTAGGTATTTAAATATAACTTACAAAACTCTAATGTTAATTTAAAAGTTAAGAAGATGGGGCCTATGATGTTTGCTTTTATCACAGGATAAACAAGTGACAGAGAATCTGTCACTAATACTCGAATTTTAACAAAACGTAACGGATGCTTTGTCACTCATTTATCGCGTGATAAACGCAAACATCATAGGCCCGCTGTGGATGTGAATTCTCGTTTTTTTTTAAGTTACTATAAAATAGGCACATTATTATAATAATAATTAAAATCCACGTGATTCTGAAACGAATATCTTTTCTATTTTGACGGACAAGTTGTCACAGAGAGAATGGTGTAGTACTAGAATCCACTTGATATAAAATTCTTTGTATGAAAAAAAGTTTTCTATATTAAAACAATACATAAAGATTATCAATATTTTAATCTTGGATCTCTTCAAGTCGAGAGTGAATAGGCATCTTCTAGCCAAGCATGCTCCATCTTAGGCCTTATTGTCACTTAACATCAGGTGCAATCGAGGTTAAATGCATGGCTATTTTGAATAAAAAAAAAAAAAAAATTACGCATTCCAAGGGGTTCATATATGTATTAGGTTTTTCTTTTCCTTTCTCTAGTAAACATTTCACGATGATGTCACTCGTTAAATCGTTTGTAAGAATTACAAAACAGCAATGACAAATAATAAAAAAATCGGCCAAGTGCGAGTCTGACTCGCGCACCGAGGGTTCCGTACAAACTTTCACTTATCCCATCTTATTTGGCCTGGTTCAGTTAAGTTTGCACCTGAAATGCATGGCGCCGCATACAAACGAGGTGCAAACTTAACGCAACCGAGATCTCCTAATTATCGATTTAGTTGATTCTATCTGTCACTACTCTACTCTCTGCTATTCCGAATCAAACCTCTGGGTCATAGTCCGCGCAATTTGGTTAACCCCGACCAAATTGAATTCCAAGCTTTCGTCCAATTTGTCCAAGTGACCATTACAGCGACCGACAATATGCCCTTTTGTTCTGCAACGGAACAGAAAGTCCGGCACAGAAGCGCGATAAACAGACGTGACAGATTGTGACTACTTTGAATAAAACTTGTGTAGGTTACTTTTAGTTCAGTTCAGTCTACGACACTTGCTTGAGTATAAACGCCACTATCGAAACGAAACGTCAGACCTTAATGTAATGCTTTTTCAATTTAGTTTGAGTTCATGAAAAATAAACTAACTGCGTAGATTGTAAAGCCATCTAAAGCTAAAAAGGGTCTTGGCCTACTAAACGAGATCTTCGCACTTAACCCGATCCTGTACGTCTAGTCATAAGTTTTTTATTTGCTCAAGATAGGGTACATAATTTAAGGTCTTATAAATAAATATTGTGATCCAACTACCTTGTCACGCGGTGACATGCCAATTTTAAGAAGAAAAAAAACATAGTTTACAGTATAAACTAAAATGAATATAAATCAAACCTAAAAAGTACACACACCATATTCATATTTTTATACGTTTATAAGTTAATATAACATATTTAATTAAATTATATCTATTATAATATCATGTCGTCATTGCCTATTAAAATATCATTTTCATACAATTTTAATTAATTATAAATTACAATTTAATATACAAGAAAAAAAGATAATAATTATAAGACAATTAAATTACAAACATGAATGAACAAATAATATAATAAATTTTTAAGCAATGTCACAGTATTCCTTAACTGACTGCGCCGAGCGAAATGTGAAAAAATAGGCAGTTGCCGTTAAGTAGACAACGTCAACACTTGTTGTTTAATCCATTTGTAAACTATATATTTAGCACTTCGAAGAATATGTTAACAACTTCTCCGTGGAAAAACTATAAGATTATTAATATGTTACCCTAGAAAACTAAGTAAAGTTGGACGAAATTGTAAAAACGTAAGCAGGTAAAGTGTTTTTTGATACTTTAACAATGGAAATCTATTCTGCTTTTCGGTTCAAAAAAAGATGAACGTTTATACATTACAATTTGTCCGTATCAAATATTTCAATTATTGTTTGGTATTAAAGGTTCAGATTTATCAAAAAGTGCTTTTAATTCTCCATACATTTTTACTATGGCGGCCGCGCGCCAATCTAAGTACGCATTCGCCGCACTCTATGGTTCAGTCGCTAACACTTGGCGCAGTCTTATGTTGCTTAAATTGTTTAAACGGAAGGTCTTTTATGGCTTTTGGTAATTTATGAAATAAGTGAATTGACATTCTGAGGTAGCAGTTTTTGCGGTAGGTATAGGTCCGTGTTTGTTTTAAGGTAAACAATTTGTTTGGGTAGCGTGTATTAAAATGGCACAATTTATTATTTGCTACCAAAAGATTCCATTTTGATCTAGCATAACTGTGAGACGCGACTCTTTGTCGCACTACAAATACTACCTGTCACTTTCCTTTCAATACCGTGGGAGCCAGACAAGTGACGCTATAAGTCGCGCGACAAAGTCGCGGCAAAATGTGCTAGGCCTGCTACGCAGATTCTGCATCGAACAACGCAATCTCACACACACATATAAACAAATGTGGGAGATTTCATTTGATATTTTTGGTTTAAGTTGAAGTCTTGACAAAGTGAGGTCTCTTCGATAAAGTTTGCGGTACCAGGAAATGTTACTACGGTACCCCAGTGAATTACCGAACTTAAATATTTTAGAAACAATACTCTTTTTTATAATTATATTATATATTTTTACCATGAGGTTAATTTTACATATAAATAAATCGAAAACGTCTTTCCATAAATCTAGAACCCATTCCTCAGCCGAAGCAATCAATGGCCGGAGGTTACCAGGAAATTTGCGTTTCCTTTCGAAATACATCGACAGCCTAATACTGCCGCCACATATCCTCTTACTACTATCAGGGGAGGGGGTTTGCTTGTAATAATACCCACGGTGGGAAAACTTGCGTGAAAACACTACAAGGTGGCTTTTCGTGGGGCGCTGGGGCACAGAATACATAAATAAATAATAATAAATAAATATCGGACAACCTCACACAAATCGATCTAGTCCCAAATTAAGCTCAAGAAGGCTTGTGTTATGCGTACTAGACGACGATATACGTACTTATATAGATAAATATATGCTTAAATACATAGAACAACCTTGACCCAAGCACAAACATTCGAGTTCATCACACAAATATTTGCCCTGGCCGGGATTCGAACCCGGGACCGCCGGCTCAGTAGGCAGGTGTCTACAAACCGACCCAAACGCGTCGTCAAATACATCGACAGCACACTGCCGCCGCATTTCCGCTTACTCCAATCAGAGGATCTGTAGTGAAATAATACGAGTACCCAAGCTTGGAAAATATGCGTGAATTTGCTTCTGGGATGCGTCAGACCATTAGTGCGATACCTATTGTGAATAACCTATATCATCTAAATAAATAAATCAGTGAATAAAAATAAAAAAATAACAATATTAGTATTATTTGTTTGTATACATAGTAAACATTTTGAGAGCCTCTTTAGAGGTATTTTTTTGATAAAACGTCCTTTCTGTGCGGATTAAGTTTTATTTTAGGTAGCGAGTGAGGTTGCAACAAGAACTGATGGCTTTTACGTATCGTAAACGAGGTCCTTCATCGCAAGACAAACCGGCGCCGCATGTCTACGCTAAGAGACCACGATTAGATCCATTAAAACGGGAGTGTTACATATGCAACGAGCCGGGACATATGGCAATTGATTGCTGTGCTAAAAATAATGGAAATCCAGCATCGACGTCGATGAATTCCGCTGACTTTGCGGAGAAACCTTCGTGTTTCTTCTGCGGCGAGCCAAGTCACATATCAACGCGTTGTCCGAAGAAAGAAAATAAATCAAGTGAATCGGTTGTTGAGCGTCGAGTGGATGTCTGCACAATCAAGCCAGCTTCAGATCAACTCGGTTGGAATATTCAAGATCCACGGCTTCAGTAATTTTACTGCACGAGAAATATGTCAATTTAATGAGTCTATATTGACCCCTAGAATTATTTTTCGTCGAGTGATTCATTCATTTCACCTAAAAATCATTTCATAGAAAGTATTTTTCTTTGCGACCGCAAACTATTTGGATTGTTATAAAACCAACCTAACCTAACTAAATCAAAAGGATAAATTTGCAAGAATTTAAAAAAATATGACTAAAGAGGAACAAAAATTCAGTCAGTCAAGTCCCCCATTTATTGCTAAATATAATTGCTAATCATATTACTACTAAAAGCTTCTCAAGGGGCTATTTATAGATTTATACCGCTGGGATTGGAGTGTATTCTTGGTATTAATACGCATGGCAATCTCGGTCGGAGGACAGTCATCACCGAAAGTAGGCTGGTTAGTACGTTTTTTACCCCCGTATCTCCGCCATTTTCTAAATATTCGAAAAACAGGATAGACAAAATAGAATCTGTATAATTATTTAACCTACTTACAAAATTTCAGAAAAGTTCTTTTTTGGCTAGCTGAAACGAAGACGCATAGCTTGTTTCGTTAAAACTCTTAAATTGTATTGAAGCTAAAATAACCTACTTTTTGAGCAGTAGAAGTGAAAATATTATTTTACGACAACCTATTTTCAAATTTATTTTATCAACTCATCACTCCAGAACGGATAAACGGATTTTAACCATTTTAGTACAGAGATAGCTGAACATCCAAAGGATACTTTTTACCCGACTACGTTAAAGAAAACAGTTTTACGAGGAAGAAGTTCTAGTCATAAAGAAAGTCACACGGCTTTTTTACATCATGACCTATTTTTAGAAAGAATCTGTCCAATAATCAATTTATAAAGGTTCTTGTTCCAAATTTGATTTCATGGGCGCCTGCCTGTCATTCAGCCAGTTTTACATAGGTACTGTAAAGCTAGTTTCCAGTGGAAACTTGCTCATACACGTTTTTGTATGAGAGTCCAATCTCTTAAAACGATACTTATCTTCTGATCTTCCGTGAACACGTTTCTATGGACCTGAACGTGAAAGCACATTATGTGTGTTGTCTGCATTGGTTGTGCAGCAGATTCTCTTATAGCAAAAAAACGTAAAACAAATTCATAGGTGGGTGATAAATCAGGAGCGTTTCAACCGCTACCTAAGGTTTTGTTACCATATCCGTCCCAATTTCGTGAATTTCACCCAGGTCTCACCTCTGCCCACTTTCAATGTAATTTGATGTTCAAAGTAGTGTACGTTTTTATTTACGCTTAGGAGGCCTTATTGCTTTTAAAATACTGATTGTTTTAGACATTTTCTCTATGATCAAACATGTTTCAGTAGCATATTATTGATGTTACTACGTAGAAGCTCTTGAGATGTATTGGTATATATTTGAATCCTACAGTTAGAATTTTTCATTGATAATTTTTGTTTCAAAAACTACTGGAAATTGACAAAATTTCACGCAGAAAATTAGTTTTTACTACTTATTTCCGACTGCACGCAATGGAAGCATGAAATAGCTGTGTTACTACCTAGAACTCGGGAAAAAGTATTATTCACTTCAAAAAGTTGGTTGATGTTATATACCTCAATGGATGTAGGTAATCAATATTATTTGTCATAATATGAAAAAAAAAAATTATAAGGAATAAAGCCTCATGATCATGAGGCAAACGACACACCGATCGTCTATGGTAGTTAATGGAGGTCGTATCGGTCCGGAATCACGAGCGACAGTTCATTCCCCAGTTTAGCTGTGCGATGCAAGACATTTCTGAACTCTGGGAAAAAAAGGTTGTGAGGCTGGAAATGTTGTCGCATAGACCGAGGATGGGAAGAAGCGACAGGAATGCTATTCTGGAAAATTCCTCAGAGGACTTCATTATACCACGTTATACATACTTATGGGAAATGTAAACGCGATCTAGATGTTTTACTGCGGTCGTCTTACAGGCTCTGTTAGTTACTAACTGATGTAAAGTTCTGGAAATGTCGACCTTTTGACGAATGTAATTTTAATTAGTTTTCTTTTGCGCAGTGAATTCCGCTGCTAATTGTACCTGATTTATATGCAATCATAAAACGATTAGTTTGCTTACGTCCGTGAATGAAATTTATTGTTATTTATTACTTATACTATGAAATATAGATACCTGGGGAATATTTTAATAATATCTTTGTATGCAAAACCATCTGAAATGTCTCAATACATACTTAAATTCACCTAAGAGCTCTGTCAACCTTCGTACGAAGTGTAAAAATGACTACTAACAGTGCAATAACATTGACAGCGCTCTGTTTACATGAATTTAAGTAATAGATTAAGATATCTAAAAAAAAATAACAGTATTTTTGGAGGTCACAAAATCGTTAAAACAATTATTTGGGCTTTTGTATGTTTGTTAAATTACCATAAAAAACAATTATAAGTAAATAAAAACGCCTGAAAACCGTAAATTCTTAGTTTGAATACCTTTATTTTATGGTTTTTGTGATAACATACTTATTTGCCGTTGATAAACTAGCCCCGATTTATGTCAATGTATGCGGGCAACAGTTGTCCAAAGGCAAAGGTAACTTTGATCCTCAGTAAAGTTTAATATAAGTATACACATATTCAGTGCTTTTGTAGTTTGCATAGAACTCTCGGTGCGCGAATCCGAGCCCGCCGGTTTTTAGATTTATTTTTGTTCTAAAACTAAAACCCGTCAAAGATGCAAAATATTACCTATTTTTAACCCCTGGTGAATTATACAATACAATACAACAATTCTTTATTGCACATCAACAAGAAAAATGTTACAATTGAAACCTTAATTTATAATTGGTAGACAATAGGCGGTGTTATAGCTAAAGAGCGATCTCTTCCAGACAACCTTTGGGTAGAGGGTTGAGCTTTTGCTCATAAACAATAAAAGTAGCTTAAATATCATATAAGTCATACACATTATAAATAATTATGTTTTGTATCAAAAAAACTCCGCAGGAAGCGTTTGCGAACATCAAAATAAGAACTTTCTAGTATTCTATTCTGTGTAAAAGACAAGCAGATATATTCTCGCAACCTCAGAACCGTCTTAATGTAATTTCGAGTTACTGCGGGGTTTCCAGATTATTCCAACGCAGCCTCTGCACCATTAGCTTTGTCAGACTGTCTGGGCGCCCTTTATTCTATACTGTATATGTTGAACTAGTTTTTTTAATGATCTTAATCAGAAATGTATAACTTTGCAAATAGTACTTTTTTATCTGGGATAAAATGTTGCATGTATCAAACCTTTGTTAAAAATCTAAAAGACAAAAGCGGCCATCCAGGGGGTCGCAGCATATATCCACGAAAGTCTTGTGATTAAAAGGAATGCCGATTTTTTCAAGCCTGAACATTTTAATAAAACAGCAATCATTCTTAGACATGTTCATTTATTTATTTTACCATTATAATATGTAATTTTTTTATATTTTTATCTTTTTTATATTTTTTTGTAAAACAGTTTAAACTATCTTCTGAATTTCTCATAAATACAGGTTGGTTGCGTTCCAAAACGCTTACGCATGACTGATTGAATTATAGACGGATGCGTTCCAAATCTGTTAAATAAGAGTTAGGTTCTAAGTTTAATCGTACAAACTGGGTTTTAGGGCGTCTTTAAGGGCCGTGACACCAAAAAGTTTGAAAAACACTGGTGTAAGGGAGCTGTCACCGCAAGCATTCGCCAGTACCTACCTCTAGCACAACTGTGAATACGCTTCTTGCATGAGATATTTATCTATCTCTTTCTGTGCAGTACTGGGAGAGAGTGCTAGGTGACGCGAGATGGGCTGTAATGTAACATAAAATTATATTTCAAGGCCGTGTGGTTAAAACTCGATAAGTCAAAAAAAAATGGTGTTTGAAATAATAACTCGGCTCTATACATATACTACATATGATGTAGATCTACTCGTAAGTATATGATGTGTATTAGTGTAAATTTATATTATGTATTTATTACTTATAGTTACGTATATTTATTTATTTATTTATTAAATGGCCCTGCACCTAAAGAAAACTATTTCTATTATGACCAATGATTGACTGGCAGAAAATGCCTTATGGCATTAAGTTCGCCATTTGTACACTTTCTTGTGCAATAAAGTATAAATAAATAATATAGTTATTATTTCAATTCTAAAGATGATTATAAATTCAATACTCTTTATCCGACTATGGTAGAAAAAAAAAATACGCGCTTGTGAGTTGCACCTTTTAGTAGGTACTTATATTATTATAATAAACTGAATATACAAATAGTGCATAACTTCATCTATATATACATAATTGTGTCAGTGTTTAGTAATGGATCCCATTGTTCGGGTTTCCATAAAAGCGTTTACAGGTAATGGGTATAAAGATGCAAACAAACGTCGCTATGGAAACCTGAACAATGAGAACTTTTACTAAACACTGTCACAATCACAATATATAATAATAGTATAATAAAGTAGAAATATAGTATCGAGATCGCATATAGATGATATAGCTGTCAGTGTTAAACATTGAATTTATATAAACTACTTATCTGATCTTGTATGTATGCCCAATACATACATTATCATGTCATAGTTGTATATGAAATAAATTAAAATTAATACAATTACTTATTATTATTTATTTTTCATTTATGCAAAAAACAGTCACAAAACAAAACATAAGACTAGTATGCTAAAAGATCTGCAATGCTATAACTTAAGGTTATACAAACCTATATTATATAGCAACGATAGACACCGAAACAACAACAATCCAAATTACTCGTATATTAACATCAACTATAAACAAAACAGCTTACTGATTATTTAATTGCATTATGTTTCTTACAGCTTAGTTTTGAATTGACAGACGATTTGATTTATGAAATTAATTGTACAATTTAGGCTCTTGATTCGAATCTCTATGCCTACAAATTACAATACACCTTCGTATTTTTTTTTAAATATAATTTGGCTGAGAAATGTTATTAATACCCGGGTTATTTTGGGATATTTGATCATGCGACATTTTTATATTTAGCGCAATTAATTTTACGGTATAGTATCGGGCGGAGGAATGATAACGGCATGAATAGAGAGCCGTTTAATGGTATTTCTCGCTAATTGGCCTGTTTTCATTGGCATTAAAGATGACAAACACAGATGAATCAAGTTTTACATTAGTTCACTGATGGGCATACCTGTGCTAACTCGGGGCACCGATAGTAAAATGATGTAGCAAAATATTTTATCGACAAAAAATATATCGATGTTACTGTCAAGATCTAAATGTTATTCAACATATTTTTTTCTCTTCATTTAAAAATAAAAACATTCATTTCACAGTAAGTGAAATCAATATTTTTTCCATATTCGTAGGTATAAAAGATTGCCTTCTAGATGAAAATATTCACTTTATCAGACATGATATCGAACGTTTTTTATAGTAATCGAGAATATTCAATGATCACATGTATTAATTTATTTATATATCGACATCTTTTTTATCGTTATCAAATTCCAATGAACGTGCCCAGAGTAAGCACAGGTATGCTAATGGGTATTAACTCTTCGTAGTTCGGCATTAAATGCTATATTTACTACCTCTGTATAACTCTAGCATCTATCAAAATAAGGTGAAAAGAGAGCTATAATTATCAATTATACAAGGTGATGTTTGGTGACTTTGGATTACGTAATTTCTCAGATTATTTAAAGCTGTGTAAGGAGATACTTTTAAAAATTTATGTTTTTGATGTAAAAAATATGAGTAATAGTTTCGATGGTGCGTGTCTATTCTGGCACTAATACTATATAATATTATAGCCCAGCAAGCGTCGGTCCGGTCCAGGGATAGTGGCGCTAAAAACAGCTTTCATATGGCAAAAATGAGCATACGTCATACTTGCATTTTAAACGTCAGTCAAGGATTTGTCATTATCAAAATTCAAAACATTGTTTACCTGAATGCTGCTCAATCCTTCGTTCTTCTTGCGAAATAAATACTGAATCCTATTGAAAAAATTTGACTTTAATCACTGTGGATAGTTTTGGCTTTATTATGCAAAAATTACTTGAAATTTGCGGAATATTTAGTCCTGTTTCATCTATGTTTTCATCAGTGACATTCACATTACCAAAAATTTGTCGTTGCTAGTAAAATAATTTAATACCTCTGAAAATCCGGAATATGGCGTGGGTAGTAAAATCCCTTGCAGGGCTATACGTGGCTATACTATATAGAGAATAGACACGCACACCTCTGCATCAAAACGAGTCACGTCAGCCCAGGCGCAGATCGTTGGAGGGTTGTTGGCTGTATAGACAATTGTGCAACGCGCCCTAACAAAAATATAATAATGTTGAGATGGGTGTGTCCTGTATAAAATCATGAAGAGAAAAATAAAGTGTTTATCGTTTTTTTAAAGAATGGAAGTGACAGATAGAGAAAGTAGATATGACTGAATGATCAGAATGACACGAATGATTTGACGCCGACTGTCAGCCTAGTGTTAAATAATTTGTGCACCGAAAACCATGGGGTATGGATATGACTTAAATTCAAAGCTAAGAGGCCGCAACGCCTCCTTATTATCATACCTGTGCTAACACGGGGCACGCTCTTTGGATTTGATATCTATAAAAAAGATGTCGATATATATGTATTAATACATGTCTTATTGAAAGATCTTGATTACTATAAAACGGTGCGATATCATGTCTAATGAAGTGGATATTTTCATCTAGACGGCAATCTTTAATACCGTCGAATATGGAAAAAATATTGATTGTATTTTTACCATGCAAATTATTATTTATAAATTGTTTTCATTCTGAAATTAATAGAAAAAAAATATGTTCATTGACATTTAGATGTTGACAGTATCATCGATATATTTATTTGTCGATAGAATATTTTGCTACATTACTTTAGTATTGGTGTCCCGAGTTAGCACAGGTATGCTTATTATGTCATATTTACGTGTTCCTAAAGTACCCACTAGTTATTGCGATGGGTTTGTGGCAGCCCGTGTGTCTTCTATGCTCATATTGACATTGACATTCAGTATTCAGATTTGTCTAGGTTGTCTCCGCCGTGTGATAGTATATTAACTAAAAATGTGATATGACACCATTATGCTGTAGGTATATATGCTAAGCGGCTATCAGCCCCGATAATTTTACTATTCGGTAATTTTAAAATCACCAAAATGTGCAAGCGTGGCATAATTGTATACCTAGTACGTTATTTATGATGGGAAAGCATTATTGGCAATGACAACACGAAGTGAAGTGGTGGTGATAGGTATAACATAATTTGTTATCGCGTCATGGGATTTTGTCTTATCACCAACTATCTGTAATTCACATGTTAAATCGATATCAATACAAGCTGTACCAAAGTGATTAATGAAATAGTTAATCGGTGATTTTTCGGTAACTACTAGACCAATAATTTTAATACATTGCACAAAGGTATGGGAAGCCTGGGTCAAAATCTACTTACATTGTTCGTTTAACCCCACATGCAAATCACATTTGAATTGAATCCCGATAAATGTAGCATTAAAAACGAACGGCTGAAATCAAGGAATGAACCTAAAAAGTTTGAAGAGAAAATATTAAATCTCTCACTTTAACGATCATTTCGCAGCTTACTTCGACTGCCTGATTCAATAAAATTTGTTTTCATGCTAGCATTTTCACGTACTATTTTCAATAATTTCATGATTCCGTTTTGATTTCAACTAGTGTCAAGTTATACTTGTGCTAATAATAATATGAATTCATTTCAAATTCGTTATATCTAGGGCTAAACAGAGATGCTAAACAATGCTAAATCATCAGCAGCACGTTATTAAAATTGTATGTGTATATAAGGGTCAAAACACTATTTCAAGACACGACATCGCATTGTCGTAGGACGCGACATCGTGCCACGATGCATTGTCGTGAGATTGTAAAATGAGTTGTAATTCCGCATCTCGTCACATGAAGATAAAGTCCATTTTGGATTTATGCATTTCCACGACACGACGTCGCATCGTGGCCCGATGCGATGTCGTGTCTTGTAATTGTGTTTTGGCCCTAAGGATTTACCTTTGTTTTGTAGTTAGACAAACGTCTCATCAAATTTTCATTTCAGCGGGAGCATTTTTTCTGAAACGATAAAATATTTTGGAATGTTATAACACAAATCTAATCTAACGTTGACATTTTCATGATTCTGATAAATGTATGAATTTCGAGGCAAAATTTATCTATGAAATAAAAATTCTATGAAAATTTTAATGCTTATGCAATCGGTAAAGTGTTTTTCTATAAAATAAGAGGATCCCGTGTGTAAGTGTATCGTTTAGATGTTTATAATTAATATAAGTGATGCAACACATAGGTACAACATATACGGAAAATTTTAAAATGTATGCGCATCTATAATTGGATCGAAGTTAAGCATCTTTCAAATGCAAAAATGGTTTTTAAACTCGACCTGGGTGAATTTCAGGGCGTTTTAACCGCGCGGTTCTAGTTTCATTAGTGTCACATGCTTTTTACCAAAACGAAAGAGCAAGTCGCAATAACTGTGGTGAAACTGGGATCTGACTCGGGAGTCCTTTTCAGATTCATACAAATTCAACTTTAACCATCATCTATTTTGTCAATATTTGCTGTGACACTAATGAAAAAAAAACCGCCGTAAAAACGCTTGAAATTCACCCACCTATAGACGATGTTCTCATGCTTTTCCATTTAAATTTTGCATAATGCTGTGCATTGATATGTTAATACGAGCGATAGATTCCCACGCAATGTTATTTTCCTGTATTTTCAGCCGTTCAGTTTTCTTTTTAAGAAAAATGTGTATATAGGTCGCTGCATGCAGCTGAAATTAACGCCAAACTGCTAAGACATGCTGCCAAAAAACCAGTAAAATTTAAAATCACAAGTTAACCTCAAGTTAAACCACCAAAAAGGTTACCACCTTAACTCACTTAATTAAAATTTTCATCAAGGTTTCTGTTGTGCGACTACAACCAACCAACGAATAACGTGCCCAACCTGCGTCTGATAGTGAACATGTCGTCTGGATCTAGAATGATGTGTTTAGGTCTACGGCTACCATGCCCGGGAGGCATTTCGGGGTCATAGTTGACGGTGGCTAAAATACGGCGTGTAGGCGAGAACAGTCAAAAAATCCGTACAAACATCCGGAGATACGAAAGATTTTTCGCCAAGCTGAAACAGAGACTCTTCGCTCGCTCTGTTAAAGACTAAAAGGTAATTTGTCTATCGATAAAAGTGATAGCCACATTAGTAAAATTAATAATTTATAATTATTAACGAATGAAATATTATACTTTGAATACCTAATTAAGAAAAAAATCCTGAAGTACTTAATCAAAGTATTTATTATTTGGCATGCATTTTCTATCATAGCCATTAGAGCGGTCAAAGTTACCCAAATTTATTATGAATATTATGCTACAGCTGCACGCTTTATTTAGAAGAGAAATAAATTTTACTCAACGGTATTGCCCGTAGATAGTTACATATATACCAGCTTTCAGCATTCCATAAAGGCTTCACTTTAATCCGAATTTGCTGAGCATGTTACAAAATTGAAAAGGTGAATGACGGATAAAAACTGTAAAAAGGAATTTTGCAGCAGAAAACTGTAACCATGTTCAGCATTTTTGAATTATGTTGGTTTTAGAAGTTTTCGGAGCTCCTTTTCTTGTTTTTATCTTTTTCTTTGCCGCTTGTGATGCTCTGCAACGGATAATACGAGCTAAAGAAAATGTTAACCGTTTTTAGGATTTCAAATAAACCAAGCTTTAGTTTCTAATAAAATCTACTTATTCGTAACATAACCACTGCACCTTACCAATACAATGTACTTTAAATATTTACCTCTTTAATCGAAACGTTAGTACGATTGTGCTCTAAACTATGGAAATCGGCTATTTCTTTTTGGTTGAGCGAGCGAATTTCCGTTTAAGCCTGGCCTAAATTTTTTTCGCATGTCCGGATATCCGTTTGTCCGGATTTCTAGAGCGCACTTCTCAACCGATTCATGACATTCTGTTAATAAAGATAGGAAATGATTAAAAATTGCAAGCCTGATTAAAAAATATATTTTATAAAAAAAAAATTGCCGAGATATGGGGGTTGAAACAAATATTCAACCATTTCGAAATAATCTCCCGAGGTCTACAGCTAACAGTACCCTACAGTACTCGACTGCGTAAACGATTTGTATGGAGAATTGCGGTTCTACAAAGTAACAGGGGTGCTGCACTATTCTCCATACAAATCATTAACGCTGTAGCTAGCGAGTACGGACACGTTAACTCATGGGTAAGGGTAGTGAGCCACTATTCATAGTCAATGTAACAGCCGATACATCACTCAAATGTTTATGTGTTGATGTCATCGGTATCAGACCTCTGGTTTAGACACGTGAACGTGCAGTAATTGATAGTGGTATTAGGAGCACATAAAACGCTGAATATCCCCGGTTTAACGGCGGCTAAAGTTTTAATTGCCCAGCAATTCGTCGAACCGCCATTCCACGCAGTTTAATGATGCGGTATCCTCACATTGTTCCTTCATTTCATTACGCGTTACATCGTTGTTATAATTGCTTAAAATACTTCATTGGATATGTGCGAGGGGCATTGTATGGTGAAATACAGTGAACGATCGTAGCGAATGCAGTGGTAGACAATTTTACTTAGGGCAAGTGAAATGTGATTTAGTATGGACATTTCGTTACGACTTTATTATTTGTTAGTACGTTGCCCTCAGACGGCGCTGCAGTCGCTGCACCCATTAAAAATTTCTAGGTATCAAAATGTATCTATTCATATTACCTAACCTACGACCTACGATGGTTTTGTTTATTAAGCTATAGATAAACTATAAAACATACGTCACTTTTGCAGTCCTATATATATACTACTAGCTGCCCCACGTGGTGTTACTCGCTCATCCCACAGGAACACTATATTTTTCGGGATAAAAAGTAGCCTATGGGTTAATCCGCGGTGTCAGCTTTCATACCAAAATTTCTCAAAATTGGTCCAGCCGTTTGAGCGTGAATAATTAAACATACACATAAACACACTTACAAACTCGCCTTTATAATATTAGTGTAATTAGGAATTCGATTCGAACCCAGGACCGGTCACCCCACTAGGCAGATCCACTACCGCAGTCCCAACCGCGTCGTCAGATGTTTTATCAATTATGAACTGAAATGAAATAAAATGAATGAAATATGAAATGAAATAACTTATTCAGTAAGTAAGCCACAAGGGCACTTTTACAAGTCAGATTGTGAATCTACCGGCATTTCGCAAGAGGACAACACCTAAGTCATTTTTTTCGTAAACAATTACCTACATCACTTTAGTGTTATAACTAATTATTACATGCGTACACGTAAAGGAGATATATAGATAATCCAAATCAATGTTAAGTAGGAATATTATCAATATCATCGTGCGAAAGTGGTAATGAAACGCAGAACTTTTAAACTTTCGTAGGCCAAGTGCTAAGCCTAGTTACGGCTTCTAAGCGTAATTTACGAAAGTGCCACAATAAAAGTAAATTCGAAGGAATGGTGTCATCATACTGAATATGTGTGTGCCGTGAAGTTATAGTGGGTAATATACGAGCGACCTTGTCTTCATATAAACAGCGTGAGCAGACCCACACTTCAAAAACAATAGAGATTTATATGGCTTGTCTGACGCACTTTTGGAAGTGTTTGTGTTGATTCTGTTTACGCGTTCTGGAGACTTCCTTCAGAACTATGAATGGTAACAAACTCAGTTACATGCGAGACGATTTCTTGCGCGAAGCTTTCTTTTATTTCATGTACATATACATATTTTAAGGAAAAGTAAAAGTTAAATTGTGAATATATTTTTTTTATTTAGGTACATGCCAAAAATGTGTTGTATCATATCTTTATTTAATTACACCACTCTTATACTAAATATGTATATTGGACAAACTTTTATTGCAAACTGCACCTTTTTTGCACCAACGATGGATCTAAATAGCCCAAACTCATGATTATTCTGTTTTAATAACACCGAAAATAAAATCCTATGGACATTGGACGAGCTCTTCGGTATCGTAATATTAAATAACTAATAGCTGCGGTGCATCCAACGGAAACACTGCATTTTTTTCGTGATGAAAAGTAGCCTATGTGTTAATCCAGGGTGTCAGCTACGTTCACACCAAAAGATATCAAAATTGCTCCAGCCGTTTGAGCGTGAAGTAGTAACAAACATACACATAAACACACTCACAAACTTTCGCCATTATAATATCAGTGTGATTTGCTGAAGGCAACTTATTTTCTTCTTAATCTTGTTAAAATATGAATTCACATCTTGATATCTGTACAAGGGATATGAAGTAATTCATGTTAGGACCTCGTATGGCAACAAACAACATTCAAGAGAACCTAATGAAATTCCCGCACAATCCCACAGCAATATACAGGAGAAGAGTAACCGACTTACATATTAAGATAGCAACAAGTACTTTCATGCCAGTAACAAATGTACCTATTTCTTATTTACGTATCTACGTATCTATTTGTGGCAGTGTTTTGTAAAACTACCCATTGTTCGTTTTTCCATAAGGACACGTGTAGACGCGGATTATGGGTTTAAAGATACAAATTTTGTCTCTATGGAAACCCCAACAATGGGACCTTTTACTAAACACTCAACATCATCATCATATACCAGGTGTTTCCTGTAATAGGAGCGATAAATTAAAACATAGATTCTATTTACTCTTCAAATTGAACAACATTTGTTCAGCAACTTTAAAAAAAGTCAGTTGTTTTATTATTTCTAACAAATTAAATAGTATTTTCAATGTACGTCGTCCAACATTGACATTCCCTGAGCATTGACATAGCTGTCACTCTATTAATATCGGACATTTCGCAATACATTGCTTCTTTGTCTAAACATTATTCTACAAAATATCATTTAATACACGTTATTTTCAGAAGTAGCTTAACAAATGTTGTCCAGTTTCAAGCGACGAATCTATGTTTTAATTTATCGCTCCTATTACAGGAAACGCCCGGTATATCAGCCGATAGACGTCCACTGCTGGATAAAGTCCTCCCCTAAAGTTCTCCACGACGATCGGTCTTGCGCCGCCCTCATCCAATTTCTGCCCGTGATCCTAAACAGCTCGTCGGTCCACCTTGATGAAGGCCTTCCCACGCTGCGTATTCCGGTCCGCGGTCACCACTCAAGTACATTTCTGCCTCAACGGCCATCGGTTCTACGAGCAATGTGCCCCTGCCACTAAGTTTGGAGACTGTCTGAGCTATATCTACAGCCTTGGTATACTAAACACTATCATACTTTATTCACGTATATACAATTAATTTATAAATGAAAAAGTCTAGTTCAAAAACTAAACACCCAAAAATTTCGAGCCCAATTTTTTATACATGCTATTTTAACCCTTTTAATTTTGGCGACTAGAGAAATATGTTAATAATCCACAAAATAATAATTAACTTTGAGAATCAATAGGACTCATATAAGAATAGCACAATACGTATTATCAAATTAAATATCATTAACATAAATAGTCCTTCATATATAACATTACCATAGTGAGTATTATACCGGGTGTCCCAAGACTATGGGACATCAAGGGAAAGTACCTTAAATATCACAGATAGGATATTTTGCTGAAATAAGGTTTTATGTTATTTTTAAAAGTTAGTAATTCTGCATTTATAGATTTTCTAAGAATCACTTGCTTAATTATTCGTCGTCGGCAATAAATAGCTTTATCTTGAAATTTGACTCAAACATTGTTCCTTTCTTTTAAGATACTATGTTACTCAGGAAGAATTATTATTTTTTATCCATTCTTTCGATTGGCATCATAAACATAGGGGTGATGTTTTTTTGACATTTTGAGTCGATTCGATTATCAGACGAAGCAAGTAATTCTTAGAAAATCTTTACTTGGGACGCCCTGTATAGTGAGCCCGTTTTCACGGCTTAATTAAATTCACACCGTCAGTAAAACAAGAGCTCGCAATACTGAATCTCACAGCGAATTACGGTTTTGTCGCACCAAAGTAATGAATTCTCGCACGGGACTGCGTATAATATATCGTATAAAATATTGTCAGTTGACAACCAAACTCACTAAGTAACAAATGCCTACTTAAATCAAAACTCGTATCTCCGTATCAATCTACAAACTACATACGAGGTATTGAAGAGTAGTGAGTAGAAATGTTAGTGAGTCTTGTTTGTTACCAGTCGATATATTTTCGCTGAAGCAATGTTGCGTGATCTATGTAAATATTACGCTCGGTTGGCTATCGCTCGGGGAACTGAAGTTAAATTTTGTGTCGTGTGAAATTCATGAGGTCTACTTTCTTTTTCACGTTTTTCCAATAAAGTGTATTTCGACACTAATATTATATTTATTAAATCTAAAAACCACGCCATGGTTCCTGAGAACATTTATTTTTTCGATGTTTGGTCTAAGACGACAACCCTACCACCTGTTAGAAATATAAACTGTTGTCAATTAGGGCCCTGAACCTCTTGACTGTCACGAACACGTAACTGGCCATGGCCAATTCAATGGCCAGTTGTAATTTTTTGATGTCTAATAAAAGTCATTTCTATTTGTGTTTAGTTTTTGACTTGCTACTGGTACTTATTGACAATTAACGAAGGTTAGGTGTTGTTAGTTGTTAGTTGTTACCCACTAACAGTTTTCCCACCTTGTCAGTTAAATGCACAGGTGATTATGTTTGAACAAAGTTTTAAATTAACTATTTTGTTCGGAAAATTAAAACAAAAATTTTCTTAATTCCTATTTAATGTTTTTTTTTTTATGTACCTAAAATATTAAATTAACATCTCTTAAAGTATTGGCATCTAATTTGTTAGCACCATATACATATACATGTATGGGCTACACCCTAATCTGCATCATACAGAATTTAAATAAATGGCAGTTATAACTCTCTGTCACGCCTTGAGGATGCCGTTGTTACTTTGCCTAACAAGAGTCATCAGCGAAGTGTTTTTACATCCTGAAACACAAATCCTGAATTACAGCCTGAAAGCAGAGAACGCGGGCCTCCGTTACCATACCCGACGCACTACACAATCTCGGCAGCCCTAATAGCATCATTAAAGCTTTATTCTACTGCACTCGTATATAAGCGAATTCAATATTAAGGCAGCTAGGGCGTTTTTTCACTAAAACTAAACTACACCAACAGAACCCCACTCCGCATAACTCGCTGATGTTTCGTATGGGGGATTTTACCTCTCACGCCATGCCGGCTTAACTTTGTGGAAAAATCCTGAGGCTGGGGCATATTTTACTGCGAAACGTAACACCGAAATGTGATTTGGTTCCTTATAATTATTGATTATTATCTTAAATCCTAAACTGTAACCGTTTATGGGAGCTCCTTATGCCGTTATCTGGCGTCCATTCTATATCTGTAGTCCAAAATCTGTACCAATAGATGAAGTTTCTAGTGCCATTTTCGACGATGCGTTTGACGCAGTTTGTAGAGAGCACCTGCCTACGGAGCCGGCGGTCCCGTGTTCGAATCCCGGCCAGGGCAAATATTTGTGTGTTGAACTCGAATATTTGTGCTTGGGTCATGGTTGTTCTATGTATTTAAGTATATCCTCCTCCTCGCGTCGTGTTCCTCATTCCGGATGCAGAAGTAATTTTTCCTTGATAAGTTTCCGCCACCTGTATCTGTCCCTTGCATCGTGCAGTTTAAGTATTTAAGAATATATGTATCTATATAGGTATGTATGTATATCGTCGTCTAGTACCCATAACACAAGGCTTCTTGAGCTTAAACTGTCGGATATTTATTTATTATTTATATCTTTATAACGAAATGTATGGAGTGGAGATAGTGATAATACGAATATTTTCCAAAGTATGTCTAAGAGTGCCAGAATTCACCTGAATATAAAATTTTATGAAAATCTCATTTGTATTTGGTAATATTACAGGCGTATGTATGCTCGCGGTGATGGAAACCCCTAAGATACGCATTTCACCACAAACAAAACGAAAGACTGGAACAAAACGTTAAACTTGCTATAAATATCTTGAAAGGTATGTGTTATGAACCGGTACCTACTCCGATAGCGACATAAGAGTAGAAATACAAAAGTGCCAATACTGCAGTGTCGTCCCTTTCTAATCAATCTAAGTTAACGGGACGACGCTACAGTATTGCCACTTTTTAATTTCTACACTTTCTTGTCGGATTGTACGTTATAGTGTTAAGAAGTAGGTGTTCATGCGCTTCACTACAAAAAAAATAAAAGAAAGTTTTTTTGTAATCAGTAAGAAATTATTTGCTATAAAATTCCGCAACATTGCTGACATGACTTGATATCAGGGCGCTTATTCGAGGGTGCTTATGACATATCGCCAAATAAGCGAGATCTCAGTTACCTCTCAGGTATATCGCCTTTAACTGACATTTTAACGCAATGAGCTACATTTAGATTGTATATAACGCATAGTTCTGTGTTAACAACATCTGGGATGTGAGAACTTCCTTTTTAAACGCTGCCGCACCTAGGAATAGCATTTTTGATAATCCTTTTCATCTCCATAGTTGAGATATGAGATATGTCACTTGCAGTTCATCACCTTTAAATGTCAATTAAAGTTAAAAATACCTGAGAGATAACTGAGATCTCGCTTAGTTATTTGGCAATATCTCATAAGCACCCTAGAATTTGGCAATATCTCAAAGCATACTCGAATAAGCACCTGGCTTTAGTACTTTAAATTATCAGCATTAACGTTGGACTTGTCCTTAGCAACAATATTTTGTCATTTTCTTCAACGAAGTCTTTATTTAATCCGCAATTTTGCATAACGATAGATTTTATGAAACTCAACACAGAGAGTTTTATTAAATTTGCATTTTTCATTAAGCACAACAAACAGTTTTTTTGTCATTGTTCCGGTAACTGTACGTGCTATCC
This sequence comes from Apotomis capreana, assembly GCA_947623375.1. Taxonomy (NCBI): domain Eukaryota; kingdom Metazoa; phylum Arthropoda; class Insecta; order Lepidoptera; family Tortricidae; genus Apotomis; species Apotomis capreana. The sequence continues at coordinate 52,263,285 of OX392498.1, forward strand.
CAGACTTTGTCGACGAAATAATATTTGTATATTTGTAACCTGCCAGAGGATTTTGGTATTTTTTTAGGGTATTCAGTACTACTTGATCCAGCTATTTAGGCAAGAGAGGCTCGCCATGCTCCACGACCAACTGCGTCGCATCCTACACAAACAACTAGTAAAAATAGTATAAAGATCACAGTCGGCTTTTGGGTGAAAATAAAAAAAGTTTACCACAATACGAGTATGCAGGCAAAATGCCGTGAATGTCGGCATCAAACGTCGAATTGAGGTAATGCGCAGTCATCAAAGTAATAGGATAAGAGCAAGGGAATGATCTAAATCTAGACCACTGCAAAATCTAGACCAATTGGTATGATATGCGTATGCCGATTGGATAACAATGGAGCAGTAAAGTATCATCATATCATCAACTTGAATCGAATGTAAAATATCTTATGTTGATGGATTGCAGTATTTGCAGTCTATTCAACGTACACGTACAGTCAGCACTTGTATCACTTGTATCGCTCCTTATCCATTAAAACATGCTGATTGTTTTAGACATTTTTCTATACTTATTATCAAAATGTTTTTTAAACTTATTATCAATGTTACTATCTAGAACAAGGCTATTGCGAATTATTGGTATATATTAACTGAAACCTACTGTTTGAATTTTTCATTCATAATATTTGTTTCAGAAACTACACCTTTGTTACTATCTAAAACTCAGGGAAAAGTATTATTCACTTAAAAAAGTTGGTTGAAATTATCAATATATTATTTGTCATAATATGAAAACAATAAACTTGTAAGCGTTTGCGTTACTACGGTAGAAACTCGCTTTGAAATATTTCAGGTATCTGCGATTAAAACTTTTCGAGTTATGGGGGTAAACTTCTACCTTTTACACAGGTACCGCACTACGCTTTGTTCTTTATAGTTTAAACCATTAAGTGATCTCAAAATGGATTATTATAATACAGCGGAAATATTGTACTTACAGTCAGTCCGTGAGGTCTTAGATTGGGATTCGGGTTTGGGTGTCAGAGAGGTTCTTATCTCGATCGCATAAGAGCGAGCGAGACAGGTATAAAATTCGAATCACAAAAGTCACGTACCGTATGACTATAACATGCTATAAAATATCATGAAATAAAGAAACAAGAAAACGATTGGCGACTTAGGGCTGTTTTTGTGTGCGTGTAAGACGGCTGGTTACCTCAAATCCATTGCAACTACATTTGGATTGTTTTGAAACACTGACAGCACGGATAATTTGATGAAAAAAAACTAGCTTGAAATAATGGTTTTTCAAGTATCTATAGACGTTTTTTACTTTCTCTTTTTTTTTTTAACGGAGCCTTATGTTTGACGGCGCATCGAGGGAATTAGCTCGATGGCGCTAGTATCGCCTCTTAATTTTTGAATGCCTGATTTTTTTAGTACGTAATACCAATAATACCGAATTCTGTGGAGGTAGCCATATAGGACGGGATTGATTTTAATGTCTGTGACTCACCAGAGTTTTCTATGTAAAATAGTAATTCGTTTTATTGTTCTTCCTTCAGGTCTTCAAGTTATAAACTTGTCGATTTACTTCATCGGTTTCCATCAATTTACAAGAATCGAAACGAAAGATTTGGTCATAACACAGCTTTTAAAAATAAAAACACGTAATACGTAGGTATATGTAACTGTTTATGTAATTGTTTATTATATAGGTATGTATATTGTTCAACACTGTGATAAGAAAAAAAAACACCTAAACTTAATTGTACCATATATAAAGTAAAAAAAAACCCGGCCAAGTGCGTGTCGGACTCGCGCACCGAGGGTTCCGTACAAACCTGTAGGTATACAAGTAAAAGTAAAAATTTATGCTTTTCGCAATTTTTCCTTTATCTGTGCTATAAGACGTTGCTTCGCACCAAAGGCCGTTTCCGATTAAGGGAAGCAAAAATGCCCTTTAATATTATGACTTAGTTTTTTTTCTACAGTCAGTTACGTCTAGTAGAGTAACTGTGTCAAGTTTGGTTGAAAAATTCTTTACGGTTCCGCAGAAAAAAAATAAAAACGGAAATAATGAAATATGGTTTTTCTCCAAAACTATTTAACTTTAATGAACTATTATTTTTTTATTCTGTAAAGCTTAGTCAAGTTCATGTTTTAAGTGAAAATGGTATCTCTATATCTAACGATTATGTAAAAAATTGGTTAGTCAAAATTTTAATATATATTTTTTTTTACTTTTGTGAGAGATACCACTCTAATTGACATTTCTAAATAAGCCTTAGTTAACGTCCTGTAACACAAAGTAATTTGATGGATAAAATCGGAAAGCAACTGTGTCAAAATGAAATAAATAACTGGGTTGGATTTTATTACATTTTATTAGTAAGCTATTCTAACACTTCCAAATAACCAAAGCATACATCCTCTTTACAAATAAACAAGATTTGACAGTTGGTGACATTTGCCTTTTATTGTTATTGAAAATTATATTATTTTTCTAATAACATAAAAACTATGCATATATTAATAATTTTTGCTATTTGGTATATAAGCTTTACTTAACATTATACCAAATTATAAATTTATACTCGTAGGTTTTAATCGGACACTAACTGTAAAATCTCAAAGGTTCAAACTCGGGGTCTGCCAGCGAGCCATGGAGCGCAGCATATTAGGTGTGAAATTAAAGGATCGCATCCGGAACACCACGCTGCGCTCCAAGACTCAGATAGTCGACGTAGCTCAGAAAGCGGCCAAGTTGAAGTGGGACTGGGCTGGTCACGTTTGTCGAATGCCGAATGAGCTGTGGGCCAAGATCGCTACAGAGTGGAAGCCCAGCAGCCAGAAACGGAGACGTGGCAGACCTCATCGGCGATGGCGGGACGAGCTAGACTCTTTTATAAAGGAATGGCCAGAAATAGCCCAAAACCGGGAACAATGGAAGAAGAGTGGGGAGGCCTTTGCCCAGCAGTGGGACATCATGGGCTCACAATAATAATAATAACTGTAAAATGGAAATTAAAAGACTTTTCGGGTATGACTTAATTATCTTGAAATTGTAATTACAAACTATTCTTTTTTCGCCACGCATTAATCCTCTTTCTACCGAAATTAAAATAAATACATATTATGACAGTAATAAAGATGAATTGTTTTTTTTAAATGTAACATGACATTTCAGGGACATTAGAATGATAACGCGTCTTTACAAAATGAATTCTAAAGCGATTGCAATCAAAAAAATATTTAGAAAGAAACCTACATCATTATATCACCTCGCAATGATATAAGTAGCGATTTCGTATCTATCAGAAATACTTAATGAAGATGGTTCGTTGAATTTGGAATATGTGAAGGAAAATTCTAATATACTGAAACTGAAAGTCCAATCTCGCCATATTTCAAAAAAGATTTACAGATGCTTTATCGAATATGTCCCAAACAGCATTGGTGTTGGATCCATAAGGCGGCATTATTGTGAATGTGCCAACGGAATGCGAACAGTAGGGTGTTGTTCACACATTGCTGCTATTGTTTATTATTTATCGCACGCAAGATATTTGTCCAAAATCGTTCGGCCTGCTGAAACTTTAAGCGGACTTTTTTTGAATCACGGAATTCACGTTTCTGTCAATGAAGATAGCGATGAGGATTAGAATAAGTGTATTTTTTTTCATTACGTAACTAAAGAGGTGACATTTTCTAGCAAATGTCACTAACTGCCAAATCTTGTTTATTTGTAAAGAGGATAATTATGTTTTAGTTATTTAGCAATGTTAGAGATGAATTCCAGCCCAGTTATTTTTTTCATTTTGACACGGTTGCTTTCCGATTTTATCCATCAAATTAATATGTGTTACAGGACGTTAACTAAGGCATATTTAGAAATGTCAATTAGAGTGGTATCTCTCACAAAAGTAAAAAAATATATATATTAAAATTTTGACTAACCAATTTTTTACATAATCGTTAGATATAGAGATACCATTTTCACTTAAAACATGGCCTTGACTAAGCTTTACAGAATAAAAAAATAATAGTACATTAAAGTTAAATAGTTTTGGAGAAAAACCATATTTCATTATTTCCGTTTTTATTTTTTTTCTGCGGAACCGCAAAGAATTTTTCAACCAAACTCGACACAGTTACTCTACTAGACGTAACTGACTGTAGAAAAAAAAATCTGTCCATTATCACGAAAGGGCATATTTTCTTCCATTAATCGGAAACGGCCTTTCAAGATTCTGAGTTCACGGGAAGTACCTACCCCGTAGGTTTTGATTCCCTTGCGAGTGTCGAAAATTTGCAGCATAAACGGCTGTATCTTTTCTATTCTACTATTTATTCTTCAGACAGACGGGCAACAAAGTGATTCTATAAGGGTTCCGTTTTTCTTTTTGAGGTACGGAACCCCAAAAACGTTTATTGATACTTGAAAAACCATTATTTCATTGCTGTATGTACGTCTACATTACAAAAAGGTGGAATATTATTTCACAGGTCTGTATTTTTGCTTCAATTATCTAAATGGAAAATAATCAATCTAATATTCCGAAGTTCAAAAAATAGGACCTTATGTTTTGATCTATTCCGTGTTTTAGTTAAAAGTTTATAGTACCGCAAAACTTTAGTATGTGACAACACCGAAAATATAACTTGTAGGTACCGCCCCGTCGCCCCATCCTGTACCCAAAATGAATGATAGCGAAATGTGATCTGTTTAATTTGTTTCTTTTGGTTGGCTGAATGTATATGAGATTATAAAACATCAATGGAAAAGCATTTTTTGCTACCTATATGTCCATTATATCTTATTTAGAGTTCCGCACCCAACGAGTATTAACGGCACACTTATCACTCGGTTAAAACGAAGTGATAACGCAGCAAAGAGACTTTTTAACTTAATTCTGTAAGTAGGCCACGGACACTTTTACAAGACTGAGTCTATCTGCATTTCCAAAGAGGAGACCACCGATCAGAAAACTGGAGGAAACTAAACAGTCATTAAATTATTTGTAAATGATATTAGGTATGTAAGTCTCGACAGTCAGTAATTTGTCTATAAATGAAAGGTAGGTAAGTCTCAACAGTCAGTAATTTATTGATAAATGATAGGTAGGTAAGTCTCACCAGTCAGTAATTCATTTGTAAATGATAGGTAGGCAAGTCTCAACAGTCAGTAATTTATTTATAAATGATAGATAGGTGAGTCTCACCAGTCAGTAATTCATTTGTAAATGAAAGGTAGGCAAGTCTCAACAGTAAGAAATTTATTTTGTAAATGATACGTAAGTCCATAAAGCGTATGTTAAGAATTCAAGTTAACTCTTTCACGGACAGTACGTCGAGAGACGTCAATTAGGACCCTCGTGATACGGCACCATGTCTGTGGACGGCGACTTTTATCTTCGTAAGATGCTGCTACTACAGTCTCTACATCTACAGCCAAACATTTATCTTAGTTTTTACATAAAGGCAAATCCCTTGTGCCGTTTTCGGTTAGTATTTTTGTATGAATTTTGTCTGTTCCATAGCATGCAATATTCAAAATGGTCCTGTGTTTGTACGAACGTTTTAATATATTCATTCATGTCATAATTAATTACTTAGGAACACGTAAAGAAGATCGACAGATTTTCGAATTGATGTATCAAAACTATAACTTTATATAAATACAACAACAAGAAACCTTAAATTAAACAACAGCTGGCAAATATGTGATCTTTACGCTTATGAGTATTTCTTCAGAATCTGGATAGTTCGATGAAACAGTGCCCGCTACACGTTGTTTACCTCGGCACTATTTGTATTACTTATACACTCTAACTATAAATTGTTTGACAACCTCAAACACTCGGTAGGTAAGCTTCGTCGAGGATCCGAGCAGTTTGTATTAGGTAATGCTAAGTAGGTATCTATCCGATAAAGTGGAGTACCACTTTATCGGATAGTTGTAAACATATTTAGAACAAGCTGCGCCCACCGCTCCGCACGCGTGGAAAATTGGTCTGTGTCAGTAAACGGTTAATTCACCCCTAATTTCTCTCCCTCTCCCCTGGAGGCGGAACTTGCAGTTAAGTAAAGTGAAAACGATAAAGAACTGTATTCCAGATAAAATATTTTACGATTTCCACTAAATGAAAATACGCTCACAAACTACAATTTCCACTAGATAAATTGCAATCACAGAATTATGTCAAAATACTGTAAGGTGCTGCCACCTGGTGCAGCCAATGCGGCAAACCGTATATATTACCATGACATTGACTTCTACGTGACCTATAACAAACAGACTGACCTCAAAACGACGTTGTCAAGCTTGGTACACGTCTGCTGGTTCGAGTGCCCGTGCACGCCAGCACACACAGGCTAGGCGCTGGGGTAGTACGCCTGCCTACTGCGTTACGATTGACATTGACTTAGATAGTGCTGCTACCAGTAGTTCCTGCTCGCTCTCTTGCCCAATGAAGGTGCTGCCAATCTGAATCTTTCTCCTTATTATTTCTTCAAATTGGCATTTTCAGTGCTGCTACCTATAGTTCATTTACGTCGAAATTGGCCTCAAGGGAACCAAATTTAATTATTTAAGCATCACGGATGAACTCATACATCAATTTCCGAATCACACGGCCGTTAAATAATACCTATCGGTATTATTTGTAGCTTCTGAATTGTTTATTTACCTCACGATCCAATGGCTTCGGAAGCTTCATAAAAGATTCAAACCGAGTTAATTAATATTCACGAGTAGCTATTTTGGTTCGAAATGCAGCGCCCATGTTAGCTGTTTGCTATGTTTTACTTATATATAGGTATCGACGGCAAAAAGCGGAAACCTAGTAAACGCCAGTAAAATGAAATTAAATAATTTATTCAGCAATTAGGCCACAGGGGCACTTTTACAAGTCAGATTATGAATCTACCGGCGTTTCGCAATAGGAGACCGCTGTTGAGAAGAAAGGCACACGTAAAGGAGAAGTATAGATACTCCAAATCAATGTTAAGTAGGAACATCAAAATAAAATTTTAACGATTATTTAAAATATTAAATATACCCAGACATGTATAAAGTCTCTAGGTGTCACAACATGCAATAAAATAGACTTACTTAATTAATTTAATTCCACAGAGATGAATGAATTCTTTTGGCATTTACTACCTACGTTTCCGCTTTTTACCGTCGATATAATCGCGGGAATAAAAATATGGTGTCACGGAAATATTGGTAACTACCATCTCTACTATTGAAAATTTTTATGAAGTCGCTTAAAAACGCTATAATAAGCGTTGAAAATCAGTTTTCTATGGATAGGGGTCATTATTTTGGAAAATATTTCTAAACTCTGAAAGTATTGGCATCTAATTTGTTAGCACTATTCTAAATATGGAAACATCAAACGTCAAAATAGTTGCCAATCATGAGAATTTGTAATGAATGATTTCAAATCGATTTTGTAATCGAAGCTTGATTTCCGATTTTAATCAAAAGGTTTATTGTAAACATAAGGATAATTGAAGCAAAAAAACACTTACATGTATAATAATATTCCCCATCTTGTCGTTAACTAGACGTAGTTACTCGTAGAACATCATTTACACAACGAGCTATACATCCACTGAGAACGATGAACTAAATACGTAAAATCGATTATTGAAGTAGTTTTATATAGCCGCTATGACCGACGGTCTTGTACAAAGGTTGTACAGGACCGTAATTAAGCCAGGTGGCCAAAGGGCAGAGGGGAACGCCTGTTAATGGCCACTCCGGTCGATTTAATGCTCTAAGGGTCCAAACGTTTAGTTTCATTGATTTCAAAACGCCGAATACTGCCAATTTACTTCACGTTCCTTTTTTCATCATCACAAAAAAAACTTTTTTGCATTTTGCTCGTATTAAAAGTATTGTATGCAATAGTTACACAATTCAGTCTTGAAATCTCATACCTTACTTAGGCCTAAACGCGGCACTCGACTTTAAGAACTTTCATTGTGCAACGATTGCATACTCGTAAAATACTATTATTTAAATGACTACCGTTAGATAATAAACTAAGTGAACTGTCGGATAGATTATGTTTGTTTATAATTTTACTAGATAATTGTAAACTGACAGTCTCCCAATGGGTGATATACGAGTATACACCTTAATAGTTAATAGTTAATACATTAGATTCTAGTTAGTTAACCGACCCCGACCGTCTTGGTCAGGAGTTTCATCAGTAAAGTGTCTGAATGGCACAACGATGATTGATTGCTTTGAGCAAATACGAGTACGTAACAGTTACCGAATGCAGTCTGCAATGCACTTAATGTTCACGGCATAGGAGTGAAATTGCATAGTAGCTTATATATCGGCTAATTTAGCGAGTCAAATGAAAATCAACTACCCAGTTTATATCGATATTTTAAGGTCTGTTTCGTTTCAGTTTAGAAAGTTACAGCAGCATATAATAGCGGCGTAAACTGACATACTATAGAAAAACCTCACAAAGAAAATTGGTACCTTAAGAGACTTTATCATCTAATTAAACTTAACTTAGCCTATTACGAATAGGACCTATACTGATGTGGAATATAATTAATTATAATAATATACCTAAGCGAAAAAAAGCGCAATATCTCACGAAACAAAAACTCCAAAAAAATAAAAGTGCTTTGAAAATGTGACTTCAAAGGTGCAATTTTATGACTTCTATTCCATCAATTCCACCATTCTAACACAACCATGTAGGAACTGAAACGCATATTTTCACAGATAAAATGGTAATTCAATTATTTTTCCATACACATATTAGTTGGTAGTGTTACGGGACGATGACAAAAATTTCATTTTTGTTACAAGTTTTTATAGCCGACTGTACATTTCTTTGAACATCCATCAATTACGATTCTAAAGACCCCATGCAAACTTCGTAGGATTGCTTTATTTATTAATAGGTATGAACTTTTTTTTTATTTGCACGAGCGTTACGTAGCGGAAACTTAAAGTCAAATTTAATTTTGGGACACTTTTTTATTCTTCACATTCAAAATGCTATCGATTCTAAGTAGGTCGTACCCAATAACGTAGAGTTCTGGAAGAAACACCGATACCGGTTTTTTTTTTGGAAAACGCTTAATTACGTACATACATTGCAAGGTAAATGAAAGCTTGTAAAATGATAAATCTTATAGAAAATACGTGATTGTGAGCTTAGCTTGAAATAATTTATATAAACCATCATCATCTCCCTGCCCTTATCCCACTTATGTAGGGTCGGCACAACATGTTTTCTTCTTCCATTCATCTCTATTATTCGTCATTTCAGCGCTTACTCTTTTCTTTCTCATGTCCTCTCTCACACAATCCATCCATCGCTTTCTTGGCCTACCTATCGCTCTTCGTCCTTCGACATTCATCCCTAACATTCTTTTACCAATATGACGTTCATCCCTCCTCATTACATGCCCGTACCACGCTAACCTACTGCTCCTCATTTTGTCCGTCACAGGCGCTACTTTCAAACTTCCTCTTATGTACTCATTTCTAATCCGATCTATCCTCGTCACTCCACACATCCATCTCAACATTCTCATCTCGGCTGCGTGCATTCTTCTTTCATCCGTCACTTTCGTTGCCCAACACTCTGATCCATACATTACGACAGGTCTTATGATCATTTTATAGATTTTCCCCTTAAGTTTAAGGGGCATTCGTGGATCACAAGCTGTTCCAGAGACCTGTCGCCATTTCATCCATCCCGCATTTATTCTAGGTCGCTAACCGAACTATTAATTAAGAATGCGGCGTCCTACGCTTTTTCCATGGGGTTACCTTTGTTGTGTACTAACCCTTGGTTTTTTGAATGCGGCTATTGACAGCGAATTTTTCACCGGTTTATTATCATTTCATATTCTTGTATACCGCTTCCTGACAATTTTGTACGTGAGTTTAAACCGTTTATAAATAATGATCAATCAGTCTCACGAAAGTTTTAAAAAGATTACCACCTAAGACCTATAACATTTTCGCTATACCTATATGTGTGCAGTTGAGTTATTTTTAAAAGCGAAAACATAAGCAAGAACAAGAATATGTGTACACGCCTCTATTATTAACGGCGTAGTGGCATGTTCAGATATTTTTGATCAAAAAGATCATAAATTTAAGAACTCGACTGTACTTATTGTTAAATATTATTTTTCCTTTAAAATTTATTCCCTATGCTTCGTATGTTGACCTTTGAATTGTTTATTTGAAAGCTTTAGCATCAATTATTATTATTGCATACATTTAAAAGTAATGGAACAAAAGACGTTTCACAAAATTTATAAAACATAAAGGACTTACCTACTGTTTTTATTAAACATCGGCAAAGTGGCGAGTTGTAAATTGGACAGTATTCGACGTCCCGTCGCCGTGCAGTGGATTTTTACTTTGTAAAGTCAGCATCTAAAGGCAACAATTTTAGCCACAAATAAAATTCAAGCTACTTTTGAAGCCAAACGTACAACGTAGATTTCCACGTCTTTCAAATATTCCATTTAGGGGCGACCGTAATGCTCAAAACACGTCTTAAATTGATGCATTTGTAACTTTGTATGCATGAAAAGGCGAGTCGCGTATCGCGTCACCGAGTATACCTACGCAACGTGGAATGTGGTCGATACTTTATTATGTTTTGGCCATATTACCTCCGTATTCTTTATTGTTTGTTGCTACTTGAATTTTTTCCTCACCATTAAGGAGCCATTACCCTGAGTTACGGGCATTATCTGATTATCTCTGTTTATTAATCTCGGGCTCTAATGTATTCCGATAAGGGAAATAACGTTTGTCAGCGCACTTAGCGCAAATTTATGCAAATCAGGCAAAGTTTGATTAGAGCCGCTTTGAACAAATTGCCAAGCTGTATACGTAGGTAAGTGGAATAAACGAACATTACCACAGACTTAAGTAACTAACGGCACTTAAATTAATAAAACCCTAAATGTTAGAGAGATATCAAATATAGAAAAGTAGCTACAAATGTTTCCGATTTGAAGAGAGTAAAATAAGATATGGAAGTAACTTTGGTATTAAAATATGAATTCCACGCGGGTGGAGACGCGCAGTTAGTATCTAATACAGATGTACCCAATCATGCTCATATCGTAGTAGTCTATAGGTCTAATATTTTGTCTCATCTCCCTAGCTAGTTGAAATAGGGTACAGTAATATCTTAGTTTACAGAGAAGAGTAAGCAGTGCCGTCTCACGGCGTGCCTCTTTACTCTCCACAGCGGACGGTGGGCTGCGCGCACAGCTGCGCGCCTATAATTAATGATTAAGTCCATTACTTAATTTCTTGTATTGGAAATATGTACACATATTGATAAGCACAGGTTTTTAAGAATTATTAAATACAATTTCAGCAATGCTACATGTCCGTCATTAATTATTTAATTAATTCATTAAATAATATTATATGTCCTCATTAGTAAGTACAATCTAATAAACCTTCAACGTTAACTGACAGTACAGTTTTTTTTTATTATGGGTAAATGCTTCTTTGAAATGATCAATGGATCTGAGTTCAGTAGACGTCTGTTCATAAGACCCGTATAATTTTTCAGGCATGATTGCGCCTAAACGCGCAATGATTGCGCATCAAATATAAAAAGCTGTGCCATCGCACTAGGGCTGGGTGTCGCAGTCTTTAGAAAGTTCTAGTCTAACGTAGCTAATGGTATTGCCGGCAGGTCCAAGATGGCCATAATCCAGTCGTGCTGCTGCTGGCGGAGCCTGCGCCGCGGGTGCTACGCCTCGGCGTTATATACACTGGTATGTTAGTTTGGGCCTCTACAACAAATTCCTTCTAATTGTGTTTTATCCATTTTCAAGGTGAGTATGCACCTTAAATCTTCCCTCTTCACAATCCACCCGCGCTTTCTTGTTTACACTAGTTGCATCAGTATACTTACCTGTATATTTGTTTAACTGAAGTGAACTGAACTATTCTTTGGTTAACTTACTTCTAGAATAAGAACAAAAAAATTTGACAATGCGTTTTCATCTTTCTTCTCCCACTTAATGTCAGTTGCTTTAAAATGTAGGTACATATAGTTATTTTACTGCTTCACTGCTTCACTAAACGCGATTGTTTAATTTAACACACATTACCAATACCAATATTAGAGTAACTGAATTAAAATTGTATTTTGTTGACAGGTGTACTTTACAATAACGATAGTAACAATGGGCCACTTCATAGAGGTAGAGCAGCGCTACCTGAGCGGAGAGATGGTCAATCCAGAATCAGAGAGTTTCCTGGAGCCAGACAAAATAACGCCCAGTAAGTGTAACTTATTTTCGATAGCTTTTTTTCAGTAACGATAGCGACCATAGCGGAGAAATGGTCAACCCAGAATCAGAGAGTTTATTGTAACAGGACAAAATAACACCTCGTCTGAAAGTCTCGGTGAAAGTCTAGATGCTTTTCGATAACGATAATTACCATGAGCACTTTATCGAGGTGGAGTTGCGCTACCTGAGTAGAGGAATGGTCAACCCAGAATCAGAAAGTTTCCTGGAACCGGACACAATAACACCCAGTAAGTATGTAGCTACTTTTGAATAACGATCGTGATGGTGACCATGGGCATCATGGAGCAGGGCTGCCCGAGCAGAGAAATTGACAACTCGGAATCAGGGAGTTTCTCTCTAAGCAAAATACCACCCAGTAAGTCAATAGCTTGTTCTTGTTGTAATCTTTTTCCAGCTAACTAAAGTTGTATTTTTAATTAGCCAAAAAAAACATATTTACTCGTACAATATTAAAGTTGATAAATACTAAATATACTACTACCTATAATACTAAATTAAAAATAAACGGATTATAAAAAGAACACCCCCTCCAGCAGCTCTGCCTGTGGCAAGGTCCCCATTACACTGGCGGCGTTACCTCTCTGAACTGCAAGGCCGATCCTTTGTGAGAGGTAAGCGCCAGATTTTGGATTCCCCGTGGCGTCGACCAACCGCGACGACAGGGCCTTCACGAAGCTTTTACTTTTCGGTATTTAGATTATTCAGAAATGATTTCTTAAAACAATGAATGAGAATACTCTTAATTACTGATATTAGATTAACTTTTATTGATAAAAAGTGATATGTTGAAACCGGGTGCGCCAAAGTTCACATAATTTTTCAACCCCGATTATTGGAACTCCGAAAATGTTTCTCATAAAAATTTTCATCATAATAGTCACTACTCATACTTAGTCACTCTTACTACCGATCATAACTCCGAACCATTTAAAATCATAATGTAATTTATCATAAATATCTCTAATACTACTTTTTGTTTTCATACATTTATTCATCATAACTGTTTTTGATCCTATTTTTCACTGTCATAATTTTTTTAAGCAGACTGGTTTCTACTCATAAACTTCACTATCATAATATTTTATAAGTAGACTTATTTGTACTCATAAACTTCACTATCATATAGTTTGTACACTGACTTGTGTTGACTTATAAACTCCGACACCATTATTTTTTTTTATAAATAATGTGACTTATTTGACACTGTCGATGCGGATAAAATTACCTACCGCGGCATCCCGATGACCCCGCCGTCCATAGGCGAAGTAAATGACCATCTGTTAAATGTTATTACAAAAAACGTACAAATAACATAAACAACGATAGATGTTTAAAACAAAGAAGAATAATTTCATGTACAAATCAATTTTAAACGAATTTTACCCTTAATTTTTGATCGTAATAAAGTAGGTTAATTTTGCTTAGGTATAGCCTGTCCGATCTCTAAGGATAAAATGAAGTCACTTTGGGACAAGGTACATACAACTGTATAGGTGTAAATTTAAGGTCGCTTTTCACTTGTGCCAGTTTGACAGAATTTGATCTTAAAATACCGGATAGACTATACGCGGGGTAGGTAAGTTCGTTGCTGGCATATTATAAAATAATAAATAATAAAAATGCAATTCTTCGGTAACTATTTTTAATCAATAATCAATAAAAAAGAAACAGTATTTAGTAAGTAAGAGTATGCTAATGCCGTTAGGAAGAACTGCGTCAAAATGGAACATGTGTCCGAAACCGAAAACTGTAGGTTAGGTTAGGTTTGTATTGTGACCACGTATAGCGGAGCGAGCGAAGCGAGCGGAGCGTCAAAATGTTTGCATGCTTGCTTGTATGTATACTCGTAAATAATCTACTATTACATCAAAACTCAATAAGCAAATGCATAGCCAGGATGGATTAAAAAAAAAACAGTATTTAGTAAGTAAGAGTATGCTAATGCCGTTAGGAAGAACTGCGCCAAAATGGAACATGTGTCCGAAACCGAAAACTGTAGGTTAGGTTAGGTTTGTATTGTGACCACGTATAGCGGAGCGAGCGAAGCGAGCGGAGCGTCAAAATGCTTGCATGCTTGCTTGTATATTTAATCGTAAATAATCTACTATTACATCAAAATTCAACAAGCAAATGCATAGCCCGGATTGATTCAAAAAGACACAGTATTTAGTAAGTAATCATATACTAATACATACCGTTAGGAAGAACTGTGCCAAAATGGAACATGTGTCCAAAACCGAAAACTGTTGGTTAGGTTAGGTTTGTATTGTAACCACGTATAGCGGAGCGAGCGAAGCGAGCGGAGCGTCAAAATGCTTGCATGCTTTTTGAGTCATAATGGACTCGGAAAATATGGCTGTACAAAGCGTGGCTTTACAAAACCCCTACTCTTGCAGCCGGCCGAGTTAAGACGTAGCGTCAGTGCAAAACGATAGATACCCTCAATGATGAATTTATAGCAACAATACAAATGTAATCAAAATGTTTCGACATCAACAAATTTTAATATGAGTAGACTCCAGAGTTCTGTTTAATGTTATGATTTACAATGTTTATGAATTTTTATGGTTATTATTGAAAGAAATATGAAAACAAGCATTATGAATAAAAACGTTATGAAGAAAAACTGTATCGATATTTAACTGTTATGATTGACAAGTTTATTGTAATTTATAGTTCTGAATAAAATAAATATGAAAATCAGAATTATGATTACACACATAATCTGGGTGACGACATTATGAATTACAATGTTCTGAAAACTGTATGTTATGAACTCGGTTAGTAGTAGTACAAATTTATGACGGACAAAAGTATGAAGTAAAAAATTCGGAAGAGTGATGATTCTGACTACAAATCGGTAGTAGAAGAAAAATTCGGAGGATCGATTTTATGTGAGCCAATATGGACCCGTTGAAACCAAATTTAAGTTAATCAAATTGCGCTCGTAAAAATTGCGTCAGTTTACTCCAGCTAATTAAAAATCCGACTTTAGTACTGTGCGATAGCCGATAGAAACGGGTGACGATATGTCACGTGAGTAAACCACGGTCAATTATGCTTAACTTGCCGAGCTGGCCAATAGGTCGGTAGCTGCTTGGAAATATACCCCAGTTTTTATTATAGTTAACATAACAAATCAAGCAAGGTTCTCTGGCCTTTAAATTTTGGCACAACGACTCACCTACTTTTGAATTTCTTAGTTCTCATTTACTTTTCTCAAGGTCTTTTAGTACACTTTTCACATTAATGAGCTCAAAATTAAATCGTTGTTCTCTAAAACGTGCAATTCCTTGTTTCGCTTTGAAACTGTCGGCTGTTCATTGCCATTTAAACTAGCTTTCGCAACACCGTACGTTATCTCAGATAGATGATAGAATATGAGTCTTATTCAGAATACAGTAAGATTACTTAAACAATGTCATTTTTAGCGAAGTAAAATGAACGTGAAAGTGCCTAAAGATATTTTAACTTGGATAGCATAATTAATCCCCTAACGGGAGTCAAACTTGAATTCATTCTTTGA
This sequence comes from Apotomis capreana, assembly GCA_947623375.1. Classification (NCBI taxonomy): domain Eukaryota; kingdom Metazoa; phylum Arthropoda; class Insecta; order Lepidoptera; family Tortricidae; genus Apotomis; species Apotomis capreana. The sequence continues at coordinate 52,279,153 of OX392498.1, forward strand.
AGTGAGATTAAATCTTAAAATTCTTGTTGGCTAACTTTAGTGAAAATCGTTGTTAAATAGAATTTACAAACTGGCCGCAAAGTCATTACAGTTTGGTGTTTAATTTAAGTTATTTTTCCCGTAAGGTTCATTCTTGGTTCAATATGACTAGTAGCTCTAGAAATAAGCAATGATGCAACAGGCGTTCAAAAGTCTTACATATTAGGATATTTATGTAGTAACAATGTCATCGCCTTGCTGTTCCTATGTCATATAAAGTTATGGATTAGGAACTATTTACTGTTACGATAGTTAATTGATATTCAGGAAATCAATCACTTTGATGCACACTACTTTCAATGAAAATGAAAAATCACTCCGTAGTCCGTACCCTATGGATACGGGTCCCTAAAAATGACCAGTCAGAAAAATATGTTGAGAATTTCCCGTTTGTTGCTTGCAAAACAAATGCTTGCGGGCTAAAGAGGATTGCGGCGAAGGAAAATATTACTTAAATTTATCAGACCGGACCGGATGGCATGAGACGGGTGGAGTTATGATATGGACTTATGATATTGTTCTCATTAAAATATAAGATTTAATAAATTATCCTTATGTAAAAAAAAACCACAAAAGCGATAATATGCCAATTTTTTTAATAACCGTAAGGTACCTTGCATACTTGCGTATTTATAGTACTTATACGTGTCGTTTTCATAGTGATTATTTGTGAATCGTGTAGTTAAGTGTCTTCAATTTCCCCAAAAAAATTACATTTCGGAGGAATTGTTTTGATGAGAAAACATCAACAGATTGTTATCAGGTCAGATAAAATAATAAAATGCCATTTCCCATAGACGAATCTGATAATATATTGAGAAATACTAAACGCTTCCGCCTTCCAAAGCACTTACAAGCATTTGTAGTCCGGAAATGCAAAAGCAATTCAAATAAAGACCACCGTTGCTCTCAAAGGATTGTGATGTGCCATACAAATTCATACAATATGCATAGCGAGAACCCTCTCTACGTGCTATAACCGTTGTCACTAGAATCAAATCGATTGTGTTTTTCCCGTCCGTGTATCAGGTTTTTGAATGTCTTCTGAAGTGAACTTTCTGTGATAATGGTGAAAGATACGTGTTTATGGGTTTAAACGTATGTCATAGTGGAAACGTACGCGCCTCGAGCGACGCGTGACAAAGAGTGATTGACGTGATGGTTGACTGTATTGTATCGGGTTTACGCTTTCTTTTTATAATAGAAATTACAAGAGTATACGCTTAGCTTTCGAAAGGCATCACGAGAGATAGACACGTTTTTCTATGCATTTTTAGCAGGGTTGAAGTAGGATATTTGAATGTCTTCAAGCCTAAAAATATGGTACGAGTATAGGATCAGTAAATATTTAATATGTTTGAATGGTTATAGGATACTTTTTATCCAAATAGGTACGCTGTAAATAGGGTTGTGATTTTCTACTTCATTATTTATTAACCTAATAAAATAGTAGTAAAATAGTTGTACATTGACATATCGAGGGTGGTGAATTCGTGAATGTCCCAAATTGCAGGTGTTTGTTGCCTGAACCGAAGCTAAGGGCCATAAATATGCGTACTGGGGCTTTACGAATTATCGCCTGTGGTTTGTCTCAAGTTAAGTCTTGCCTTGGTCAGGAAGTGAGATTTTCGAGACCTAGTAGGCTACTTGGGAAGAAATAGTATCTCGTAGGGTGACGTAAAGTAAATTACGAGTGATTAAAATATAGAAGAATAGCAATGTATATCTTAGTTAGTTTAATATAAAATACCGCTGGTATTTAAATAAAACTGTAAAAGCTTTTTCAACTGAGATGAGGCATCGCGTCAAATGCGAGTAAAAAGGCTCCAGTGAGATATTTCTAACTCAATGCGGTAAAAACGTATCTCTCATTTTATGAGATGCTCTAGGGTTGGCTCTTCACGATGGTAGTTATTTTTTCTTCGCGCGTATGATAAAATGTCGTTTTAAAATAAAGCTACGCGTTTGCATATACTTTGAATTAAATTATATTATGTCAAAAAAGTTTTTATTTTTATTTGCTTACATATGAGTGAGTATAAAAATATATGAAGGCATTTTTGACACACGTTTTAGGTAAATCATTCAGCTGCTTTATACATCCCAGAGCCCAGACCTGGTATATTTTTTTAACGAGTATTTAGCTATAAGTTAATGTAGGATATAGGTTTCGGAAAATAAAACTGAAATGTATGACGACATAACCCCCTTCTGCATTAAAATCGAAATAGCTCTCGACTCGAGGACAAATCTTGATCTCCAAATGCCGTATGTTAAACAGAACACCTGCAATTTACTATTTAAGAAAAAAACTTAAAAAAAACTGAAGGAATATAAACAACATAACTAACAACGTTTTCAAGTCACTGCCACATGCGCTTTAATGAGCTGTTAAGATAACAATATAAGACAGAAAAAATTACATTAGCATCGATTTCTTTGTTGACAGATCTATGATATTAGCTAATGCGATTACTTTTCCATAGTGGATTGATAAAAAGTGGCCCCTTTGATGTCTACAAAATGTATTAACCTAGAGCCTTTTCCCTTCGGCAAACGTTGCCATTTTACGTAAATGGTTTCTTTTATGTTCCAATTTAACAAATATAAGTTCGTCCACTTTCGACTACTCCAGGATTTCTTCAAGAATGTCATATTAGGTACGACTTACGATCATGTATTTTATAAATATATCTCAGACAATTTAAGACAAATTTACCCAGTACCGAATTAAGCTTTAGGAGGTTGCTGTCATTGGTAGATACTAGACGACGATATACATAAGTACATAGAAATAATCCAAAACCTAGGGACAAATATCCATGTTCATCACACCATTTATTTGCCTTTGTGGCGACACCAACTAAGTAAGCTAATCAATATTTAAATAAAACAATTTGAACGGATTATATCGCGTATATTAATTCAACAGGTCTGCAGTCTGCGAGCATGTTATGGACAAACCAAACCATTCAATTAAGTTTGATAACTCTTCAATCCTTGCCAGAGAGAAACGATTTCAATAGAGAAGATGGTTTGTCATTACCACCGGCTTGGGATCCTGTTGTACAACTTATCAAGGATCAGGCAAGACACAAGACTGGAAACCTTGGGCCTCGAACGGTGTAAAACAAATTAGTGTTAAAAATAGTATAACTACCTATGTAGAGTATTTGTTTAAAAGTATATCATAGTAAAATTTAAATTAAAGAATAAATGCCCTTCTGGCACATGTGTAACTGTCTAAACACATTAGGCCCATCTGGCATGGATGAACACCTTTATTTTAAATTAGTATTTATAAAATGGGTAGTTTGCACAAATGTAACTTTGACAGAGAAAATTTGTGTTTTTCTCACAGTCAACCTTTGACAACGGTATCTGTAATGGTACCGAAACGTCAGGGAGGCTCAAATAATTAATATACGCGATATAATAACTGCTTAACATCAGGCGGGCCGCATGCTTGTTTGCCACCGTCGTAGTATATAAAAAAAAACCGTTTAATTTTTTTTATTTAAATGTGGGACAGTCGCGGAAACCGAAGAAAATATTAGGCTAATCAATAATAATTTTGTATACTAAATCTAATAGTACACGTACACCTCTAATTACATAAGTAGGCGAAACCTATAATCACATATTTTTTCCTCGCAAGTAGGTATTTGATTACATTATTAAGTGCATCATGGGTGGTATAGGAATCACAAACTCGAGTCGTAAAAGCCCGAAGTGTAGCTTATAATTTCCCGTTGCTAATTCCGTCTGTAGGTACATCCCTTAACACAGAGTATTCTATAACACTTTGTTTTTGTTGCAGTAACCGTATCGCTGAATATAACACTTCTGGCATGTAGCACCCTGGGACTCATCTCTTGCGGACTACTCATCCTCGGAATTTATAAGGTATACATGTAATATATAATACATAGATAATCAAACATCGCTAGGCCTATTTTTTGTTCTTCTCCACGCTCTTAGTTAGGATGTCCCGTTTGAGCCCTACACGTAATGCACGACTTCCAGGACCTTGCACTTCTCTCGCTCTTAGTCACTCCGGTTACGTCGATGACATTACCGCAAACCGCTTTTTACAAAAAGTCCGTCTGTCGATAAACTGAATATTATACCGATTTTCTTTGACGAAAAACATTTCTTTTTTATCTACTTATACACATCATACTCATCTACACAGAGCTCGGAATAGGTACCTAGGCAGTGCATATTTTCCTAAACTTTGAGTAGAGTGCGTAATTAGGAGTGCTGGTCACTACCACCGATGGTACATTTTTATTTTATTTAATAAGGAAATACATAATATTGTATGTGGCCAGGTGTTTACCTTAATATCCATGTTTAACGCTTGTTTAACATGGATATGTGGATGGATATAGAAGAGGAAATACCTGTATCATCTGTAGATGGATGTTGTGTGAAAGATGCCATGAATAAGAACGAAGTAGGTAAACGACGAGATGACGAGTCATAGGAAGGAATGGAGGAAAAAAAACACGCAGTACCGACCCCAAATAAATAAATGTAGGGAATGATGATTTTAAATGTTTACTTTATTAAGATCCCTAAGACCGACGGGCGGCTTGTGCCGTCAAGTTCCTTGTCTTATGAACAAAATTTTTAACAAGAATATGTGAACTCGCCTCTATTGTTAACGGCATAAAGGCTTGTTCAGATATTTTTGCTTAAAATATATATTTGAGAACTCGACTGTATTAAGTCCACTTTTTGGTATATTTATGATAAGTTGATAACTAATCTGGAAGTAAAGGATTTCAATAAAAATAAATCACGTCTTCCCACAAAATTTAGGTAAATAGGCACTACCTATGCCGAGCCCGGGTTATATATAAAATTATTTCATAATAATTAAAAACCGTATGTACATTTCCGCAAGTAGGTAGGTACTTAGCGCCCTCTACTTAACGTAAGTTTATGCAAGAGAATTTTAGATGTGGGTAAATTGTTAATGTGTCGTTATTCTTGCATTGGTATTTATATTGTTACGAGCGTGGGGTTCGTATTCGATAGAAAAGGAATTATTAATCCACTAATTAAAACACACACTTTATTACAATAATTACGCACTCACAATTCACACGAATTGTACTTAAAACGTTAAGCGCGCTAATCACTTAAGAGTCTTTCTCTCCGATTATTACTTTGCTCGCACTGTATCGTAGTTAAAATGTAACTGCCCGCCTGCTTTTTTTTTTTTTGTATCCATGTAAGCTTGCGGGTCCGAAGGACCCTTTGCACTGCTGGTGCCAGACGTGCTACTCCGCTTGGAGAAGCACCGGAAGACTGCCCGCCTGCCGGCCGTCGGCGCCTTTTTATACCTTGCGGAATCACACTCTCGATGCGTTGTCCACATAAAGCACGAATATTCCACTAAAAGCCAGCCTGAGCGTCGGCAACATTCTCGGCCAAAGATGTCTCTCTAATGGTGTACTCTCTGTCACTCCTTGTCGAATGTTCTGAGTATAGCTATCTCTTTCTAGTAGCGTTATCTCTGTCACACACTTCTTGAATGTTCTGAGTATAGCTCTCTTTCTACTAGTGCTATCTCTGTCACTCCTACTGGAAATTTCGCCATATAATGGGTCCTGAATAACGGGTTTCAGGTTATGGCGTCATCTGATAGAGGGTGCCCTGAAACGTCCTGAAAGCATGTTTCAGGCGCCTGAAAACGACGGCAACTTGAGTGAAATCTTCATCTTTTGATATGTGAAAGAGCAACTCCTGAAACGGCCTGAACGGCCGGCTTTAAGGCACTGAAATTAATGTTCGAAGTTTTTGACCTAATCCACCGGAGTAACAATATTTATGCTACAAACAACAACAAATAAATTGTGTCCCAAAATTATTTATAAAATATAAGCAATAAACTTCCCTCATGCCTGTGTCAAATCTAATTGAATTGAACTCCAAGGTGGGTCCCTTCGCTTCAATTGAATATGTTCCATAATTTATCAAACCGTAATTCCCGCGTATCGTCATAATTCATGCAACCTACGTAATATTATAAGGGGAGAAAGGGTTAATTTGAATATATAGTTTTCAATCAGAGAAAAACTGTTATAGTCTGGCTAATGAAATATATTACTTAAATTTTTGGCGGAAAATTTAAAATATCTGCGGCTGGTCACACTTTGTGTCGTAGGAATTATAGTTTTGATACTAGACAATATTTTTGATTATTTATGCACACGTAAGGTACCTAAGGAAATAGGTTAAATATATTTTGACGTGCACTTATGAGTGCACGTCAAAATATATTATAGTCAAATTACATAATTTCTACCACTATGTACAGTACTGTTAACGACAAACACATATGTTTACACTTTCTAACCATGTACAAGGCGAAAAATTTAATGTAGTGTAAATAAGACCTAGCTCGATAATACCATATATTAATCCATCACCAAAAAATACATAAATACTATGGCAAATTTCAACTCAATCGGAATGTTAGAAGTAGTCCATAAAGTATCAAAATTATTTATAGAGGACCCACCTACTAAATTGGTTAAATCATAGACAATTGGTAATACCACAAGGAAATATCTGTCAACATTATTTGGCTAGCCAGACTCTAGTTATTTCATTGAATATTTTATTAGTTTTATTTTTTCATTGTGTAGGTATCAATAATTAATTGTTGTTATTATTAAGCCGACATTGTTCAAGGCTTTTGCCAATGTCAGTTTGTAATAGTGACGCGTGTTAATTCTGCTCGATGCCAAGTTTTGAAAACGCAATAATATTATTTTATTTAAGTAAGTATATGAAAAAAAAACGGCCAGATCAGAATTTTATTTTTATTATTAAGCTGAGAATGGCAGCTCTAGGCTTTTGCCAATGTCAGTTTGTAATATAATAGTGACGCGTTTTAATTCTTCTCGATGTCAAATTTTGAAAATAGCAAGAATATTACTTAAATTGATATTCTTGCTATTTTCAAAATTTGAACGAAACAAAACGGCCAATAGGTAAACAAATCAGAATGCTGTTGTATACAACGTAATGAATTAATGATGTAAATTGTAAAGGATAAATGAGTCAAAACGGAAACTAAACATGAATACTATTATTTTCATAAAGTCACTTAAAATGGAGATAAATGGCGTGAAAACTAAACGAAGAATGGATTAAAATAAAAAATGAAAAACTAAATTACAAAGGGCAAACTGAAATATCTACAAATTAATTAAAATTAATTTAAATTTAACAGGCCATGCTCTTGACAGGAACGCGAACGTTGACAGCAGAATCCAATCAGAATTTTAAAGTTTACCTAAATCAGTTGTTTTGATTATATCACAAAACGATTTTACTGCAATGTAACTACAAATAGTACAAATTTACGGTTATCGGAACTTTTAATTTACTTGTGCTACATGTTATTGCTTCTTGCCGAATTTCATTATTCTAGGTTGACCCAAAGTACCCTACAGGTTTTGTATCCTTTGCCAGCTTCAATAATAACAACACAAACGCTCGTATTTTTTGTTTGCGTCGACATTTGTTCATTTCCTGAGTATTTGATATTAATTTCACCTTGATACCTCCACGCATTCCTGAGAAAAGGGGGTTGCCAGACGGACAACAAAGTATTTATTTTTGTTTTGAAGTCTACTCCATTTATAATAAGTAAATTCTCCAAATGATCGATTATCAAATCTATATCTATCTTTTAAGTTCACTGCGGAGATCCTAACGCGCCAAAGTCGTTCACAACACGCTATTATAATTCATAATACGCCTCGTAATCTATTTTTGGAATCGCATCAAATTGGAGGAAACATCGATGTCAAAGTTAGGTAAGTTTAATTAAAATCTCGGCGAAATCAACCGAAACAGCTCCGGGCTTGCGGCAGGCTGACGGCTTTAAACAGGCAGGATGAAACAATATTATATTTACCGGTAACTGGTTGCATCAGCTACGATGAAAGGGGAGCCAGCTTTCAAGCGTCTGATGTTTGAAACGGGCATTTATGCAAATAACTTCAGTCAACTAACTGTTATTGAAAGCGATAAAGTGGTGATTATAACCATTGATTTGGCCAATTCATAAAAGCAAAGTACCAACTATTATTACAAAAAACAACAAAATAATAAATCTACCAACAATAAAAATTGTCTGTAGCCTGAATAGTTGCCCTATAAATATAATAGATTGAATAGTGAATAAAACCACATTAGACAACAAATAACACTAAGATGATGGGTAAAATGAAATGAAATGAAATGATTGAAATGAAATGATTTATTTAATGCATGTGGGAAATCGGGTAACATTTGCAGTCATCGTTGCTTAATACATCGTATCACGAAACCCTGCCTTTTCAGGCGTACATACATTTTAGAATAATAATATAGAAACAACGAAATTAATTAATTTAAATGTCAGTACAAAAATGTGCAATGCAAAATAATATCATAATTTTAATTAAATACATAATAGGTCAAATAACGTCATCCAAATAATCATTAACACTATAGTAACATTTATGTACCAGCCATGTCTTAACATTTTTTTTGAACACATGTATATCTTGACATACGTAATTGATAAGAAATTTGCATTTAATTTATAGTTTCATTAATTTAGCACACAATATTTAATTTTAATTTAGTTCAATCGAAATGTAGAAAAGGTAGAAATGTAGAAAAGTAAATCATTTTCATTGACAAAGTCTAAAAAGGCGCTTCAGCTCATACGGAGTTCGTCAATTTTGCGGGCAGAGAAATCAGAGGGTAAAACGTCCAAATCATAATCCAAAACCAAGATCACACAGCTGACTACGTGGCCAGTTCGTAGCCAGTCACAGCGGCTCTCCCGCGTCTGTTGAACCACGCCCCACGTCCAATTGCGACGCATTTTACGCAATCAGTCAATAAAATGTAACTTTTGCTAATAACTAGCTCTCACTCAGGCAGCTTTTGTTAGGATAAAAATAGCCATAAAGGCTTTTGCTGCGTGGCGTAATCGCGAACTACGCCAGGCCTATTCATACGTTTGTTCTAAACCACGCACCTTTGCCAGGGTTGAGAGTAAACATGAATTTTTAATTAACCGTTTCCGTGACCCGCTTTTAGGCAAATGGCGCCCTAGTAAAGGAATGCAGCCTCATCATTTTCCACTTTGTTTATTTAAATACACGATGATAATTATGCTAGGTTATTGTTTAAATAGCATATTAGGTATCCTAATCACAAAATTACTTACTAATACTGTCTTTACTGTAACAGTAAAGACAGTATTAGTAAGTAATTTTGTGACATACTCAGACAGTTAGTGAGTTGAGAGTGACTTAACAGTTAGTGAGGATATGTTTTTATGGCCCCTAAATCAAACATCTTGACTGATATCGACATTTCTAACAATATAAGTGACTGATTGAAATATTCACAGATGATGTATTTCTGTTGCCGCTATAACAAAACATACTAAAAAACAAAATAAAATAAATATTTAAGGGGGCTTTAACTTTGAATCTCTTTTGTATCCGGCGCCATACAATATACCAGGTGCAATCATAGCCCGGCCAGTTAAGATGGGATAAGTATTTGTACGGAACCCTCGGTGCGCGAGTCAGACTCGCACTTGGCCGGTTATTCTTTGCCGTTGTCGGGTATAAAAGTGGCCTTTAATCTTTGGATGTCGAGCTATGCCTATATCAAACCTTATCTTACTTATCTATATCAAAATTGGTTAAAATCCGTCCAGCCATTTCGGCGTGATGAGCGGGTATATAAAGGGTGATCAATCCAAATGGGTCAGTAGTGAGAAAACGAAAACTATAAGAGACAGGGAAATCTGTTCTTAGGAACCATGGCGTCGATTTTACATTTAATAAAAACTGCATTATTATCTTTTACAAATCTCATACATAACCCGGTCAAAACCGCTGTAAAGAACGTTACAATACGACATGCGATTACTTACCGAATTTTAACCAGGTTCAATTCCCGGTTATGTGTGAACTTTATAAAAAAATAATAATGCAGTTTTTATTAAATCTAAAATCAACGCCATGGTTCTTAAGAACAGATTTCCCTATCTCTTATAGTTTTCGTTTTCTCTCTACTGACCCATTTGGATTGAACACCCTGTATATTATATAACGTCTGTTGGATAGTTGTGATAAGGTCAACATTTTGCTAAATTAGAGATATCTGAAACCCTCATCAAATTAAGGCCCTTATCGTGATAGAGTATGAAAATAGACTAGAGAAGACTACGAATATGATGCTCTAATAGGATTAGTTTATGTTTAACTAAGAGAAATAACGTCGGGAATATGAGAATCCAATCCTGCTTTATCTTTAATAACAAAAATTGGGCGCCGCGCACGAAGAAGTTTATCTTGGCTTTGTTTTCCAGATTAACTCATTCCAACTCGACGGAACCAAACGTTCTGCCGAATATTCGGGATGAGTTCGCAAAATTATTTACCAAGTACAAAGAAGGCTGAGAAAGGGCAATCTCAGCACAAACTTGTTTTGAATGATTATTAAAATCTAAGACAGGAGTAGATAGATGTTGAATTATACAACATACTATAATCATATAATAGTATTTTATGCAACCGTTGTATAAGAGGGGGCAAAAAACGCGAGTGGCATGGGTTACGATGTGAGCGTAGCGAACATCGCGGCATCGTAAGAAAGATGCCACGAGCGTTTTTTGACCTACTTATACAACGTTGCATACAATACTTTTTCTACGACTCGACATTTCATAAATAAAATTCAAATAAACAACAAAGAAAATAATTACATGCTCGGAACCAACAAAATAAAAAATAACAGTCTCTGATTAACTTTTTTTTTATTGACATCCATCTGTCAAAAAAGTATGAACTTATATATAAAGGTTACGTTCACTATACTAAACATCCATGCACTGACGATAAAATAGTATTTTATGCAACCGATGTATAAGAGGGGGCAAAATACGTGAGTGGCATGGGTTACGATGTGAGCGTAGCGAACATCGTAAGAAAGATGCCACGAGCGTTTTTTGACCTACTTATACAACGTTGCATACTAGTATTTTATGCAACCGTTGTATAAGAGGGGGCAAAAAACGCGAGTGGCATGGGTTACGATGTGAGCGTAGCGAACATCGTAAGAAAGATGCCACGAGCGTTTTTTGACCTACTTATACAACGTTGCATACAATACTTTTTCTACGACACGACATTTCATAAATAAAATGCAAAATAAACAACAAAGAAAATAATTACATGTTCCCGCTCGGAACCAACAAAATTTAAAAAAAATATATAGTCTCTGATAAACTTTTTTTTATTGACGTCCACCTGTCAAAAAAATGAACTTATACATAAAGGTACACGTTCACTATACTAAACAATGTTAAACATCTGTCAAAAAAATATGAACTTATACATAAAGGTATCATTCACTAAACTAAACATCCATGCTCTGAAGATAAAACTTTTTTTTTAAGTTGGCACCAATGCCTTAGTACAATAAGTTTTTTTTTAAATTGCAAATTGTGTGAATGCAGCTGTTTATCTTGCAATCTGTGGTACTAAGTGATGCTTTTTTAGCGACATTATAACATCGTTTAGCAGTGTTTTTTTGGGCAATAGACTATAGACTTTTACAGACTTCCATAATGTATGTTTTTATATTAGAGTTAGTAACTATATAAATGACAGAAAAAAGTACTGGAGTAGAAAAAATACTTTTTCTACGACTCGACATTTCATAAATAAAATGCAAATAATTACATGTCGCTCGGCCAACAACATTAAAAAAATAGTCTCTGATAAACTTTTTTTTATTGACGTCCATCTGTAAAAAAAATATGAACTTATACATAAAGGTATACGTTCACTATACTAAAGATCCATGCACTGAAGATAAAACTTTTTTTTGAAGTTGGCATCAATACCTTAGTACAATAAGTTTTTTTAAATTGCAAATTTTGTGAATGCAGCTGTTTATCTTGTAATCTGTGGTACTAAGTGATGCTTTTTTGGCGACATTATAACATCGTTTAGCAGTGTTTTTTTGCGCAATAGTGTATAGACTTTTACAGACTTTCATAATTTATGTCTTTATATTAGAGTTAGTAACTATATAAATGACAGAAAAAAGTATTGGAGTATAATTTTTTTTTAAGTTGGCAGTAATGCATTAGTACAATAAGTTTCTTTTTAAATTGCAAATTGTGTGAATGCTGCTGTTTATCTTGTAATCTGTGGTACTAAGTGATGCTTTTTTGGCGACATTATAACATCGTTTAGCAGTGTTTTTTTGGGCAGTAGAGTATAGACTTTTACAGACTTTCATAATTTATGTCTTTATATTATAGTTAGCAACTATATAAATGACAGAAAAAAGTACTGGAGTAGAAAAAATAAATAATAAAAGCTCAGTGTGTCACCAAATAAAGAAAACTATCTATTCAAATATTTAGACACAGTTTATACAATTTTCAAATATTTCACAAACAACGTTGAATTTTATAGATGGATACGACTTTTTAGAAAAAGATCCTGAATAATTTTGTTGGCATACTTGGCATGCCAAAGCGACAATTGGACTGATGAAATCTACCAATCAGAATGCGTCATTTATGAGGTAGTTTTTTTTTCTCTCAAAGAATAGCAAACTTCCCGTAAACAATTTAAATCTTTTTAATGAAAAAATAATACAGCCGAAGAAAAACAAAAATGATTACCTAAACCTATGTTAGTACGTTATGGCGCGTAAACCAATTATGTAATTTCAACAATTATGTATTGTTTCTAAAAATCATGTATTAAATAGTTTGTATTTAAATTACTTATTATAAAATACATATTGATTTAATCATATTTTGAAATTTGGCTGTATGTAGCTATAAAAGGGAAGCCCGTCATGTTGTGTAATCTGTTTTTTTTTTGCAAATATTGTGGTATTTTGATATGACTAATTTTAAAAATGTAACCTTTACCTCACGAGATTAAATGCCTTAAGCATATTATTTACCGTAGTAATGATGCCTCGCATTAATCGTGAAAAACACTATATCTAGTGTCGTCCGAAAGTGCAATAGAGACTCATATTCTCAAAGCATCTCTTTCGTGTCGGCTTTTGAAATTAATTGCCCATCTATTGCTTACTTTCCAACCGCTACAACACGGTTACTGTTTCTGTGAGGCTATTTGGAACCCAAGGGGTTATTTTGGTACCTACTAAGCAAAAAATAAGGTATTAAGCCTGATATTAAGACTGATTATCAACATTGGAATATTAAGAACACACATATTTTTAGGCATAAGACATTTGTTCCAACTATTGCGATGGTAATATGTATAAGGGCTTTAACTTGCAAAATGCCAAATAGGCCTTTGGGTTCCAGTAGCCTCACCTTACGGAACCACTAACATATTAAGCTCAAATTCCTCAATTTAATTACGCAGAAAAAAAGCAATCTGTGGAATAAAATAATATTAAGTTAGGTAACCACAAATTATATTTCACAAAAAAACACACTAATATAAATAAAAAAAAATTAAATAGCCATTAAAAATACTTCGTCCTGTTTTCACAAAAAGTCGCTCAAAATATTATCTGACGCAGTTTGCCGTAAATATAAAGTATCCATGACCTGTCTCATAAAATTTTCATGATCATCGGTTGAATAGTAGAATCATAAATGTGGGGCCTACAGAGAAAACCACTCGGGTGTTAACAATATTTCAGGAGAAAATGGTATCTTTATATAACCTTTCCGAATACTGACCAAAAAAGGCTTACATACTCGTAAATATCTTCTGTTTTCGTGGAGATTGTGCCTTATTCTTTTTGTATAATGACTAAAAAGTAATAATCTTAACATGTACCTTGTTGAAGAGTTGTACAAAACCGACCAGCCTTCCATTGTTATTGATAAACCAAGATATACCGACATACATTGTAGACAAGACCAGGGACCTAATTCGAGAATGCTGTTTGAGAGATCGCAAAACGTCAAAACTCTATTAGATAACAGTGATATCACCTTTGAACTGTCATTAAAATGCGATGAGCTTCAAGTGACATATCTCATCTCAATTTTAGAAATACGAAGGCGATAATGATTGTCAAAAATGTTATTCATGCATATGAATTTCTGTTCTGAACGAAACGTAACTGACTAATTTCACGCACTACATGGTCAAGTATGCGCCTGTTATTTTATGCCGTCACATACAAAGAAAACGCAAATTAAGCGCGACCGGATTGACGAAGTTGCGATGTTCTATAGGGATATCTCCACTTGTCAAGTAGGGACACTTCAAAAGTGACGGAGGGCGAAGAAATCTCTCTAAAATTGGTCGAAGTACCCCCTGTTTAAAATAAATTATTATCAAGGAGATCGTTGATCGCAATGTTAAGACATTTTTAAGGATAATATCTGTCAACAAAATCTCAGCGGAGCGGAGATATGTAAAACGGACCATCCACATTTCTCAGATTTAAGTGCTCTTCTTTCGGTCTTCACTAAGACGCAGTGTGATTGGTTTATCTTCTCCGCTCTGCTTCGATGGAAAGGCAGGCTAATAACTTTATAAACCAAGTATTTCAATTGAATTGAAATTTGAATTTATCAGTTTCATAATCGAGATAATTACGTAGCTTCTAGCGAAGAAAGGGCTGCCTAATCTTTGGTCTATTGATCTGTTATTCGCTTGGATATAGATAAATGGAGAGTTTAATAACATTATACATTGCAGGACATGAAGTTCATGCTGCTGCCGTGGATTGTAGCGATGGGGCTGGAGACGATGGTGGAGATGGTCAATCTTGTCTACCTCTTTTATTTACAAACTGTAAGTATTGGACACCTATAATATTTGGTAATAGGAACGGTCCTGGAACAATATAATACTAATCAAACTAGCATTTATTTTTTTAAGTACTTATCGGTCTTTGTACAGAAATACAACTGATTTTGTGTTCGCAATACGGTATTTGACAGCAGTGAAAATACATTTCGTTAATTGTATTACATCTGTCACAGGACCTCTATATGACATTTTTAATTTTGTTGAAATATCTCTCTTATTAGAAAATCATCATTCATTATTTAAGTGATCATAATTTTATTAAAAATACCAGTTACTCTTGTACTTTAAACGACGTTAAAAATAATGAAAAGATCTTTAGGGTACCTACCGAATAATTAACTATAATTAGGTACGTTAACCTAGAATTGGATTGGATAAACACCCGTCATTTTAAAAACAGTACGCATGCATCCCCATAGCTCTGTTAATTACCGATCTCCCTTTGTTGTTAAGTTGGCTGGATTAATTTTGTTTTATTTTATATTAATAATTACAACAAACGCCCAAATGAAAATTCTTATTTAAGAAGTATATAGTAAAACAGTATATTTTTGTTAATCAAATTAAGGCGTATAGTTATCAGCGAGCACGTAACTTCGATTACTTTTCAATACAACGGAACGAATCAATTTGATTAAAAGCCCCGCAATTATATTTTTAGATGACATTATTGACATACATTCAAATGTTTGTAATCGCAACATGAATCACATAGAAAACTGCCGTAAGTCTCATACATATTATATTATAATAATATGAAACGAGTTTTCTCACGTCGTAGTAAGTACAATATCAGAGCCCTTACCATGAGTTTCTAGCGACATCGTAAATGATTTGTATGGAGTATTAGTACAGTTGAACTACAATTCTCCATACAAATCCTTTATGCAGTCGCTAGCGAGTACGGTCATGTTAACTCATGGTAAGGGTACAGTGTTCGATCGGCCCTCCTAATGATGAATCGCGAATGGATTCAAAACATGTTACGATATTCGACTTCTACGACCGTTTCGTGTACATTTTAATATTCATCACATTTTGTAAATAAATAAACATAGTAAATATTTAGGTTTTTTATCTAACAATCATTGCGGAGTTGGTAATAATTTAGTTTCGTTCGGGTGGTAATAAATAGTTTAAAACGAAAATAAACCGCGTTGCGTGTTCGCGTCTGACTATGCGTCTTAAATACAAACGTCATAATCATTATGTTTCGTTTCACTGCTGTTCAAAGGAGACGTATGTAAGTAGCATGCTATTGAAACCAATCTTCTAATGTTTAGATGAAGCACTATCCGTACTTATATTATAAAAAAAAGCTCTGTCTAGATATCTGTTGTTTACTTTTTCACGGCTAAACTACTGGAAATTTGGCCTGTAACAAGCTCAAGCCCTAAATGACTAACTAACTTGTTTGTCTGAAATTCATTCCATGATTTTTGCTATTACGGATTCACGGCTACTTTACAAAAAGGATATTTGTAAAACGATTTCACTTTAATTGAACTTTAAAGTTTCCGACTTATAACAATGTCGTTTAAGGTTGTTGTTTAAATATAAAAAGTGTTCATTTTAATTTTCTTCACGCCAAGTCAAATTGATTTCTTAAAGTACCTTACTGTAGGTATATATTTTTTGTCTGAAGCGTTTTTCTTTAGAACCATAGTTTTATGCAAAGTCTGAAATATGCAAAATCACGACCTCGGTAAGTATTTGTTTAAGAGGGTTCATGTATATGCAGAATGCTGCCTGGTCGGAAATTAATTTATTTTGCATCTAGTAGTTTTCAATGAGATACGAGTTGTCTGGAGTCTGCGTAATTAACATACAGCACTCCTCAGTATCATGTCTTAAGACAGAGGTTTTATAACGTTTTCGTTTCGCAATTGCATTTACAGGTTTTTGTATCGTCCTAACCAGTCGAAAGGGCCAAGTTTCATAATTTATTTTACGAACATAATACAAAAAAAAAAAGCCGAAAAAGGTGGAACTTTAACATAATATTAAGACATGTAACTAACCCTTTTTCTCCAATAAACATTATCTTATCTTATCTTAAAAAAAGCAATAAGACTAGTCCTAGGAAGGGAAAATCGGCTTCTCTTTTCAACTGGAAAGAGAAGCCGAAGAAAGAGCACAAATTACTCCTCCGATAACTTTTTAACTTAACAAAAATGTTAATAACGATAATGGGCCAAAGACATCTCAAGCCTGTTACAGTTTATTCGTTGTTACTTGTCTAGTTTAGTAAACACGATTCTAAACTCAAAGTATGACCTTATGACACTATTTTAAAGGGAGAGAGAGAGAGTAAGAGAGAGAGAATTTTAAATGCAAAATTTGTGAGTTTGTTTAAAAATTGCTGAAATTTGTTTTTTTTTTACGTTTTCAATCCGCATATGCAGCATTAAGAAAAGCATTACTTATAAAAATAATCGCCA
This sequence comes from Apotomis capreana, assembly GCA_947623375.1. NCBI lineage: Eukaryota > Metazoa > Arthropoda > Insecta > Lepidoptera > Tortricidae > Apotomis > Apotomis capreana. Next base: position 52,296,506 of record OX392498.1, read on the forward strand.
CTAAAAATCATAGTTACTGAACATGCTCACAAAATTTAATGAGAATCATTTGAGAAAGGCGGCATCTAGGCGGGAAAAGCAGGAACTCCGGACATACAAAATAATTTTTGGACAATTTGAATCAAAGACGCCTCGTTCCCTTCGCTCGCTGGTTTGTTTACGAGATAAGTAACTGCTGGTTTGCGTAAAATCTTGTTTACGAAATATTACAAGTACCTACTTAAGAACTAATACATTACATTTATAATATTTATACTTATCAGGTCGTAACCTTCACGAATGTGGTGCATGGATGAAGTAGGGGTCGAAAAACGCACACAGGAAATAAATTATAAACCTTCACCACAGATAATGATAAAACAGGAATGAAAAAAGTCTCATGTAATGATCACAAAAGCCTGCTTTTTACGGGCAAGTACATAATTAATGTCAACAAACGAATCTCACGCGCGGCATGTTGAGTTCTGTTGCTGAGTTTGAAGGTTGTTGTTATTTCGAGCTTATGTGAAAAAGGTCTTTCAATAGATAGGATATGCGATACATATTATTACCTACTTGTGACGTGTGCTTGTGTGGGATGCCACCTGTGTAGACACACTGGCGCTGTCCCACCTCTACGGAACATCTGGCAGAGCGAGTGCGGCTACTGAAGTGGCCGAAAAACTAAAGAGCACCAAATATAGGAGTCTCGGCCCCGAATACAATTATGTACCGTTTGGGGACGATACTCTAGGTCAATGGGGTCCCAGCGCCCGCAACCTTCATAAAGAGTTCACCAAAAGGCTACCAAGACCACTGGGGACCGAAGAGCTGGCAGCTTCCTCGCACAACGTATCAGCATAGCTGTGCAAAGGGGAAATGTTGCGAGCATATTTGTCAAGGGAACAATTTCCTGAATATGCTTTGGTTTATTTTAATTTTAGCTTTTTGTACATGATTGTTAGTAGTATTTAGTTTAGGTTTTTATTTACTGTTTCTTTTTTCCCCTTTTTTGGTGTGTAAATTAATTTATAAATATTATTTACTGATCTCATTATACGTTTGTTACTATTAATGCAATAATAAATTCAGCGGGGCATGAGATCAAGGTGATAGGGCCGCAGAGAGAAAAACAAATGTCTGATAAAATCATCTGTGTTAATTTCTAGAAGCCACGAGCGAAAACAAGCTTGATCACATCAGTTATTCGGAAGCACTTCTTTGTCTTTTATATAACTAAGATGTTGTGATATCAAAATTAATTTTGGATGTCTCGCCAATTTTTTTCCAATCATATAAGACATCGTATTACAAAACAGGGAATGCTACACCAAAATGACAGGCAACATCACTAGCTGACGTCATTGCAATGTGATTGGGTGGTTGGTTCTGACTTCTGACAATCCATTTCTGTGTTGCATCAAAGTATGTATTACTATGATGACCACTAAAAAAAAATATATTTTTTTTAGTTTATTGAGCCTTACTCGCACTTGGCAGGTTTTTTCCCTTGAACACCAATAAACTGCGCAGCTTATCTTAAATACGTCTGCCGCCACTGATCCGTTTGTTGTTGCCTCAAAAAAAAATAGCTTATGAAAAACGTGGTCAAAATCGAAAACTGGAAATAACAGGGTTTCGCAAACTGCGCAAGCGCCCGTCACTCGATCGCGATCAGAACCCTTACCACGAGTTTACAGTGACAGTACTTGCTATATAGCAACTGCGGAAACGATTTGTATGGCAACGCTGCGGGTCTGGAGGTCCCATTCTGCGACCCCACCCGCACTCTCAGACCGCCCAAGTACAGCCGAAAGGCTCGGGCCTATCACTAGCAAAAAAAAAAAAAAAAGATTTGTATGACGAATTTTAGTTCTAAAAAGTAACCGCTAGGGACACTGTACTCTTCTCCGTACAAATCGTGTACGCAGCCGCTAACAGGTACGCTCACTTTAAACGAGCGTGCTTAGGGCATTGGGGTGAAGAAAAATAGTTATTAAAACTGAATACCTTTCTATAGGACAGGTGGATATTAATATAGATCGAGAGAGCTTTGCGTCGTGTACACCCTAAAAAAATGATTGAATTAATTTTCCTGTATGTAAAGAAATATAAGAAAATATATAAAATAACCGAAATTTTGGCTGTTTAGAGCTGTAGTCTTCGACCTATCACAGAAAAAAATAAGTTGACATGTCAGTAATGTCAAGCTCAACGTCATTCATTTTTTTTATTATTTGACGCAGACTAAAGTAATCTTTCCAGTGTATCATAGTTTTGGAGTTACTACATTTTAGAATGAGTAATTTTGAATAAATTAGTACCTAATCTTAAGAAAAATATAAAAACAGTTATTACGTCCTCTTTAAAAAGTAATAAAATTGTAGTCTTAAAAGTATGATATCTTGTCAATTGTGGCACCGCTGTTTTGATAGCGGTGGCATAGTTGTGGAAATGTTAATATTATGTTTGTTTCAGCTGAACTTCAATCCAATCACGTCGTTCCTGTTCACCTTGGACTTCTTTCTCATCATGCTTAATGTAAGTTTTCCATTATTAACAAATGTCTTTAGATAAAATTTCACCCTCCTGTATTTTCCGCTCGTGGCATCAGAATCGGTTTGACTTTGCGATTTGAATTTGAGATTTGCCAATTGGGATATATTGCATACCATTTTTTTTACACTCTATGTTAATTCAGAAACCATTTTTGGAAATAGGGCTCATATTATATCGCAATGTACACATATAATGTGAAAATATGACACCTGTAAAAATTTATTCAATGTTAAATTTTTCGTCTTTCACTTGTCCTTGCCGCTTTAAAGTACAAGTCACGTCACGTCAGTGACGTCATCACAAAATACTTCGACCTGCGGGTCCATGATGGTTTCTTTCACACGATAATTAAGTGACAAAGCATCCGTCACGTTTTGACAAAATGCGAGTGTGAGTGACAGATGCTTTTTCACTTATTTATCACTTGATAAACGCAACCATCATAGGCCCCCTAAATCTAATTGGCAAGCGGATGAAATTATTATAAATTGGACTATATTTTATAATGTTTTTAATAAAAAAATGGGACCATAATTTTTTACGTATATCCGTTTAAAAGACATGACAAGACATATGTCAATTTTCTGCAAGAAATATTTTAGAGAACAGCTTTTTGACGCTGAAGCAAAACTGAATGAAAATAACAGGTTTTTATTTAAATAAATATTAAATTTTCATTTTATACAAAGCTACGGCAAAAAACTATCATAGCTGCGTTCAGATTGACATTGGATGTATCCATGGTAACAGCAGTTCCCAAGGCAATTACCAGGATGATTGGCTCTCAGGAGCTTTAGCCACTTCATTCAGGTATTTTCCTTATTTTTATAAGTTCGTTATATCACAGAATATGACACTGCAGAAGGTTCTCTTTCGATGACTGATGTAGTTACATATTGCAGTTAAATATTCAATGAAATATTGAAATTATGTTCCATTTTGGCTTAGAAGTCTCGAGTTTGCGGGTGCCGCAGGCGGGGGGGCTGACCGGACGGAGCATTTAATGATATTTCAAACAATATTTCAGGCGCCTCGCCGGGAATACGACCTTCTTTCGTTTAAATATACATATTTGACACAACATCACATGGTTCAGCTATTAAAGTAAAACATAAGCGTTATGAAACTACGACAGTTGCAGTTTCAATCAAATAAAATCGTTAAAAAATACATATACATTTTTAATTATTACTTATTTTAAACTCAACTACAGTTTTTTTTGTCTGGTTGGATTAGAAAAAAATTGGGCAAGTGCGAGTCCGACTCGCGCATGAAGGGTTCCGTACCATAAAACAAGTTTGTTGTATGGGAGCCCCCCTTAAATATTTATTTTACTTTATTTGTAGTATTTTTTGTTATAGCGGCAATAGAAATACATCATCTGTGTAAATTTCAACAGTCTAGCTATCACCGTTCTTGAGATACGGACGGACGGATGGACGGACGGACGGACGGACGGACAGCGAAGTCTCAGTAATAGGGTCCCGTTTTTACCCTTTGGGTACGGAACCCTAAAAAAGAACCAAGATTATTTATATCTCAGATCAGATTACAGATAAATAATAATAATAATCAATCATCAGTATAGATGTTTTTGAAATAACTTCTTACTTAGATGATGATATTTAATTTGTAAAAAATAGTCAACTGAAAACTCAGAAAATCAATTCACTACAGAAGGCTGTAATCCCTATGACGTAACGAGACAGCTGTCAACAAAAGGCAGCGAAAAGGAAAGAAAAACGAAGTTAATTTCGTCTGCTTGGTGTGAAGACATAGTAGTAACGAAATGACGAGACACAAATTCGATGAAATTGATTTTGCCCAAACTTGAAAAAAGAGGATTATATCAGTTCGTTACAACCTTTTGTATGTAGTTAGTATGTTTAATAATATTTTCAAATTGATTTACATAACCATTTAACAATGTGAATACAACAGTTCTTAAAAAAACGTGAACATGACTGCTTTTCGGATCTGTACGAGTACCACGCATTTGCAAATTTCCTTGTCACCTTTTCCTAAAAATATTTATTATTAACTTATAAGAAAATCCAACTCAGACAACTAATTTGTACACTAAAAGCTCAGAAATAAGCTATCAGGCGAGTTTCCACGTAAATACCTTCCAGATCGCCATCAGATATTCGAATTACTCCGGTAATTCAGCAGTGAAAGAATATTATAGCGGCTGAAATAGCCAATGGAGAGCCGAATACAAAATTAAAAGCCATTCATTATTAATGTCAGAGTAAAAGGCTTTCAAATTATAACTGACTGAATATTTGCGGGCACAGGCTTCAACTCTACGGTGGTGAGTGGATGTGGGCGGATATTATAAAAATAATTATAATGTAAATAAATTTATTGTAAAGAAACTTAACTTAAGAATTAAAATAAATGAAGGAAATATAATAATGGACAAATTGTTACGCCGGTGGATTAGTTAGGTCTATACTTCAGACGTCATTTTCAGTGCTTTAGAAGCGTTTTCAGCAGGCTGAAAAGTCATTTCAGGCGGTTTCAGGAGTTGCTCTACCACATATCAAACGGTCAAAATTACACCCAAGTTGCCGTCGTCTTCATTTGCCTGAAACATGGTTTCACCCCATTTCAGGCCTCCTGTATCAGGTGACGCCAAAACCTGAAAACCCGTTTTCAGGACCCCTTATGCCTCTGAAGTACACATCATCAGTATATGACGTAATTTCCAGTAGGAGTGACAGAGATAGCACTATTAGAAAGAGATAGCTATGATACTCAGGACATTCGAGAAGTGTGTGACAGAGATAGCACTGATAGAAAGAACTTTTCTTGGATCGCTGTGTATATTTTCGGCTTTATTATGCGATAATTAAGCAAACTTTGTACAATATTTAGCCCTGTTCTCTTTTTGTTTACATTAGTGAGATTCGATGTATTTGATCGACCTCAGTTACCAGAGTATTCTTGTCAGTAAAAGAAATTAGTACTTATTTCTTAGGTACAAAAAAAATCGCAATAAGTGGCCATCCGTGCCTAAAGGGTCCTTATGGCAGCTATTGAGTTAAGCATAGATTCTATATCTGCGTTAAATAAGCTATTTAATACAAAAAATATCATAATCCTATGTCCCATACTGCCATGCTAAAATTGCACTTTTGAGAAATCGCTAAAGGAAGTATATAATTATTATATTTTTCATCTTCCCCTATAAGTAACGTTGAAATTTTTCGTAAAGTGAGTGCTAAATTATATGTAATCAGTCTACACAAGTAACACAAAAGTGTCATTATTATTCTAACAAGGAAAGGTAACTACCAAACTGTCCGACTCCTGATATATGTTATACAGTAGTCCCAAATTCAACCTGTTAGGACAAATTGTCCTTCAAAGTACTGAAAATTGACCAAACCCTCTAATTTCTTAAAAATCACTTAAACTCATTTTTTATATATAAAATGTATTTTTTTTTATATAAATTATGCGTGAGGTGAAATGACAAATCGCGTGTCCATTCCTCTTTCATGTTCTCCAACATATATGAAATCAGTAACTAATTATCAATTTGCTAGAACAAATCTCTCTGAAGAAGTTAGAGGGTTTGGTCAATTTTCAGTACTTTGAAGGACAATTTGTCCTAACAGGTTGAATTTGGGCAGCTAAAAAAAATACGTGTCTGCTAACTATTTTAGACTACTTACTCTATAACATATATCAAAATAAATCAAATCGGAGTCGGACATTAATAAAGAGTTATTCTCATAAAATAGTTATCTTGAATAAGTAATTCACACCGAACCAAGCCATCCCACGCGGAAGAGAACACAATCATCTATACCCCCAACTTTTGCCACTAATTGGCCATTCTTGAATTACGTAAGGACAATTTTTGGCGGATTTTGACCCCCCCGCACCAATAATGTCTCTGTTTGACCGTGTGGTTGACTGCTAGAGAATGCCTCATGGCATTAAGTTCGCCATTTGTACTTTTACTTCTGTATATTGTGCAATAAACTAAAAAAAAATGTTAATTTGGATGTATTTTACTAAAACTCCAATATCTCCATAACTATAAACCGCCATAAGGACCCTTTTCTTACGGATTGCCACATATGGCCCCATTGACTATTTTGAATTACTGAGTCGAATATGAATACATTATCGCCTTAAGCCAATCGGCTTTTATTATCCAACAAGGATAACTAACGTTTGAAAAGTCTTACATCCTTTATTATAGTTAAGCCAAAATAAAACGAACTCTAATGACTCATGGTTTAATGTCGAATGCATACAGTGAAGCGGGATGTTTTCGCAATGCCGGATATAAATCCTACATAAGCTTGCTCTTCAGAAACTAATTACACAGGAAATAATTATATATAATATTGACATTAGAGGGTTAATGAGAGGAAGTGTTAGTTTCATATTATGCTTTATGAAGCTCACACGTCGTCATACAAAATTTCACCTTGTGAAAGATCTTCAAAAAATCTTAGAATAAATAGGTACGCCTAGAACGAGTTACGCGAGAGTCTTCATACCGATTTTGTTTTTATGTGTGCTTGTCTATGAACCAATCGTAGAGACGTTTTGCTTGTGACATTAACGTTGTGACACTTGTGACAGATGCGCACACGGACGAAACATAGACTGTGGTGTGACTGCATAAAAGTTACTCCATTTAAGCGCTGACTAGGTTTCTAGGCGTAGGTATTTATTCTAAGGAAAAAATGTAAGATATTTATTTAAACCATAATTATTAAAAAAAGACCCAATGATGACATCACAAATTACGCAAAATAAATGTAAAAAAGAAAAAGGAATCTCATAACATAAGCACTTGTAAGCTGAAATCATTTAATACCCTCGGTTTTAAACATTTAATTTTTCAAAAATATAACGCCAATTTGACATCATCATTACGCCGCCTTAGAGATAAATAAGCTTATAATAGTATGACATCGACCGTGTAGTGTGTGCTTTAGTGTAAGTATTATATAAAACAACATTGGTGTGGGCAGCAAAATAATTAAAACATTTATTGTTGGCAATTGTGATATTAATCCTTTAATAATCGAAAGGGGGCGTAAAATTGGTACCTCAAATTTTAGTTTTGGGCTCTTTCAAGTAATTATTTATTGGAGATTAGGTTAGTTGTGCCCCCGGGAATAGCGTTTATCGATAATCACTACATAGTATAAAACAAAGTCTCTTCGTTCTGTCTGTCCCTATGTATGCTTGGATCTTTAAAACTACGCTAAGGATTTTGATGCGGTTTTTTAGGGTTCCGTAACCAAAGGGTAAAAACGGGACCCTATTACTGAGACTTCGCTGTCCGTCCGTCCGTCCGTCCGTCTGTCACCATAGGCTGTATCTCAAGAACGGTGATAGCTAGACAGTTGAAATTTTCACAGATGATGTATTTCTATTGCCGCTATAATAATTATACTAAAAATAAAATAAAATAAATATTTAAGGGGGGCTCCCATACAACAAACTTGTTTTATGGTACGGAACCCTTCATGCTTGAGTCGGACTCGCACAGGCCCAATTTATTTAATCCTTACTAAAAGGTCGTAAACGCCAAAGTAACAGTATTTACTTATTATTCTGGAAGTTATCGATTATACGCGCTAGATTGAGCGAAATGTTTTAATATAGTATGGCACTTAAACAATATGTGTAATAGGGTGGGTCATTTTTTTTTTCATTTCTAACGGGCACAGTTGAAAAAACGTGCCATTTAGTGTCATTAATGGATACATATTTTTATTTAATTTTTTATTTCCGTTTTATTGCCTCCGGATTACTCCAGAAAAAAGTTCCTAATGTATGGAGCACTAAAAAAAAAGTGGCCTTGTATATATTTTTTTTATCGTATTTCGTTTGTGATGCCCTACTTATTATTCTCAGAATAAAAATACATTAAAATATTGGGCCTTTAAAATAATAAAAAAAAAATTTAACAAAAAAAGAACCGACTTCAGTAAAACTAAAAAGCCAACAATAACCCGTTCAAGTACAGATTACATTTAACTCACCCTTCGAAGTCGATCCCAAACCACTCAGTTCTTATATTTATATATTATAGTCTACGCGAGGTTTGGCTCCGACTTGGAAGGGTGAGTCAAATGTAATCTGTACTTGAACGGGTTATTGTTGGCTTTTTAGTTTTACTAAAGTCGGTTCTTTTTTTTGTTAATTTTTTTTTTTTGCTTTTTAGTGGTTCGTATGTGTGTTCATCATCAGTTTCTTGACTTTATCAATAAATCGAAAGCGCCGTACATGTCCCTATAACATTTGAAGAGTTCCCTCGATTTCTCCAAGATTCCATCATCAGATCCCGACTTAGTGCCAACGGGACCAACTCGGAGTTATACCCTTTCGATAAAAAAAAAAATTTGAAAATCGGTTCACGATTCTCGGAGATATCGAGAAACATAAAAAAAAAAGAAAAAATTGAGAACCTCCTCCTTTTTTGAAGTCGGTTAAAAACAGACTTGATAACGCTCATTTAATATGGGCATTTCTATACTAACTTAAAAAATAGATCCGGAGGCAAAAGATCAACATCAATATCAAATATCAATGCAATTTTGGTATTTATAGTTTATATTATTATGAGTTACATTTTTTTTGCTATGCCTAAAGAAATAAAAGTATAAATTTTTTTCCCATACAAACGTGACCCACCCTAATGTGTAACGTTCGAAGTGCAGGGACACCGCATGGCACTTACGTCATTTTAAAGAAAATTATGATTTTTTGCGATAACTCAAAAACGGCTCGGGGCAAGGAATATAATACTCACAAGGAGAAGAACGCTAACTGCCATACAAGCAAATGCGACATACTCACACACGCACACCCGTACACGTATATAAGTCCTACAGCGCCTCAACGTCAGCCCAGTGAAAACTCAAAACCGGAACCGGAAATAGGTGTCATCAGTCAGAAAGTGACAGTTCGATATACGCGGGAAACTTGAATAATCAAACCAATAATATTGCTTTGTTAATCCGCGATATAATAACGTGCCAGTCAATTCGTGCTAACCCTTTATTTACTTATTTGTGTATTTTAATGCATAATGGTGGGACCATTAAATGCATGATTGCATGAAAAAATACGCAAACAAGTAAGTTGGCACTAATCGACATGTACATGTTATTATATCGCAGATTAGCAAAGCAATATTATTGTTTTAATTAATATGGATTTACGCAAAGTAACAACACCTTATTTGTCCAAATACTTAACTGATATGTCAAGAAACCATTGTTAATAATAATAATGTCATAATTAACATCAGTTAAGTATTTGGAACTGCAGGTTTCCCTCACAACTCTGGAATTAACGTTCATTGTAATCATTCATTTGTATGTGAAATAAAACTAAATCAAGATGAAAGCTACATTCTTTACTCAAAGAAAGAAGAATAATATGAGATTTTGCAGATTATAAATTCTGATTGCACAGCATGAATACAGAATAAAATAATATACATCATGAGAAACAATAAAATAACATGCAAAACGTCCAGCATGAGTTGGACACGCGGCTCTTTTGTCGCGCGGCAAATACTATCTGTAATTTTCCTTTCAATACCGTGCGAGATCGACAAGCGAAGTCGCAGCAAGATATGCTAGCCCTACAGAGGTAAACAACAGGCGGTATTATCGACTAGCAATCCCTTCCATGCAACATTATTTGCTGCGTATCTAACGCTTTTTAGGATATTGTGAACTTCTACATTTGATGATGAATTTATTTACGGGTCGATTGCAAAAAATTGTACTATTGTAAGCTAAGTTAACAAAAAATCACGGTCGCTTCCTTTGTGTGACGAAAGTTAGTCATACAAAATGTATGGGTAACTTTCGTCACATAAAGGAATCAATTAAGTTTTGTTTTAATTAAAGCCCTTAACTATGTACATTTTTTTTTGCAATCGACCCTCACATAGGTATATTGTCCCAATAATTTCATTAAACGTTTCGTGAGACATCTCTAGTTAGTTAGTTGCGCTGGGCATCTCTAATAATTATTCCTCGTTTCCGACAATTTTATCACGAGTTAAAATAAATTTACCAGCACATCAGCAAACATTATGATTTTGCTCCGAGATAACAGTGAACGAAATGCGATTTTGTTTCGAGCGAGAGCACAAAGTAACTTTTCTTTTTTAATATTTGGCCACGAATTGTCATTTCTCAGCCTTAGGTTAATTATAAAATTCGAATCATTCTAACTTCACAGCACTCATTTTTATATATAAAAGAGAGTGATAAAAACATAAATCAATTCGATATTCATGTTTCGAATCCAATCTCGAATAAGAACACGTTCCAATACACCCGGCCAAATTATTTTTTTTTTATCTAATTCCTAATGACAACCGTGGTGGTTGTGAGAAACTGGTACGGCAGTGTTGGAATGTATAATTTCAATTATATAATATTGTTATTCCTTTTTATTAGCATTTATCTATTTTTTTATTCATAATATCATTGAAATCAGCAACAAAGACTATAATCATACCTACACTTTAATGGTTGGAAGAACAAGTACAAAAAAAACGAATTTGTTCTCGCTGTTGAGGTGATGAGGTTGTGTGTGCTGTGCTACACGAGAGCAAAGTTTTTTGCATCTTGTGCTGTTGAGTCCCTCGTTACACTAAGGATTCTTACTAAGGACTCAAAATCAGCACCCGCAAAAAAAAACAAATTTGCTCTCTTGTTGCACAAATAATTATTACAATTATAATTATTATATTATCCTGTTACAAATACTGGTTTTGACACACATAAACAACACCTAATTATTTTTTTAATAGTCATTTTCTTCTGCAATGATTTTTTGCGATATTCTCCAGCAAATTCCCTATTCTTAAGGGCAATATATCGCTTGCCGGCCACTATGTAAAAACAGTTTTTTTTATATGATCAATGTTTGATATACGGTGCTGTTCACAGATTATAAATTTATAATCTACCTGAGATAACATTTGCATAACTTTTTCTTTAATATTTTCTGTCCAAGCTTCTTGCTCTAAAAAGTTATTTATAAGTGTCGCGCAAGTCTCAACACATAGCACATAGTCATTATGAACGTAATTTGAGCTATATAGCTTAAATCATATATTCTCTAAAACTTGTGAACATGTGTATGGGTGCACAAGTGTCATCACTCAAAAATGATTTAATGCCGTTGGCGCATTTGTTACTTTTTAATTTTTTAAATATGAATCCACACACATATGCACAAGCTTGAGCTTTGGAAGTTGCCTGGTCTACTGCTTCAGTTGCATCAGCTAATACCTGATCCAATTGTATATATGTAGGCGTTTGATTACTTGCTGGCGGCGGTTGTTTGTTACCTTGACCTGATACAGATAACAAAAATGTATTTAAATTATCGTTCAGAATCGCAGTATCAAATTCATAATTAGTTTTATAACCGGTGTGTCTCAAGTTACTCAATTATCGCCCAGAAATAAATTGGATTATTGTGGGATTATCATTTGAACCACAGTGGTACCTTATGCAACCGAAACAGTTTTCAAGCGGATCTTGATTTAAGCGACAAGTAGAAATGCTACTAACGCCCATTGCGTTTACATTATTCCACAGTCTCTCTACCGCATTCATTGTGCGTATCCAACCTGCTGGTGATGGCGGAGGTGACCGTATTCCTTTAAATTTAAGTCCCCGAAAAAACTCTTTCATTCGCTTAAATAAATCTAAATGTGGGCTGCGACATGTATGTGGAGTACTTCTTTCCTCCACGCAGGTCTGGGCTGTCAGCATTCAGGGAGTTCACCTGTAATGTAATTTAAAACACATTATAAAATAAACTTCAATAAATGCAGTACACATTTCATCGTATTTATTATTATATGAATATTATATATAACTAGCTGTGCCACGCGGTGTTACCCGCTCATCCCCCGGGAACACTAAATTTATTCGGGATGAAAAGTATCCTATGTCCTTTCCCGGGTCTCAAACTATCTCCATACCAAATTTCATCTAAGTCGGTTCAGCGGTTTAAGCGTGAAGAGGTAACAGACAGACAGACACACTTTCGCATTTATAATACTAGCTGTGCCCCGCGGTGTTACCCGCTCATCCCACGGGAACACTACATTTATTCGGGATAAAAAGTATCCTATGTCCTTCCCCGGGACTGAAACTATCTATATACCAAATTTCATCTAAATCGGTTCAGCGGTTTAAGCATGAAGAGGTAACAGACAGACAGACAGACAGACAGACAGACAGACAGACAGACAGACAGACAGACAGACAGACAGAGACAGACAGACAAACTTTCGCATTTATAATACTAGTATGGATTAGTATGGATATATACGTCTTATAGTATATAAATATATGTATCACTAGCTGTGCCCTGCGGTGTTACCAGCTCATCCCATGGGAACACTATATTTATTCGGGATGAAAAGTATTCTATGTCCTTTCCCGGGTCTCAAACTATCTCCATACCAAATTTCATCTAAATCGGTTCAGCGGTTTAAGCATGAAGAGGTAACAGACAGACAGACAGACAGACAGACAGACAGACAGACAGACAGACAGACAGACACACTTTCGCATTTATAATACTAGTATGGACTAGTATGGATTAGTATGGATATATACGTCTTATAGTATATAAATATATGTATCACTAGCTGTGCCCTGCGGTATTACCAGCTCATCCCATGGGAACACTATATTTATTCGGGATGAAAAGTATTCTATGTCCTTTCCCGGGTCTCAAACTATCTCCATACCAAATTTCATCTAAATCGGTTCAGCGGTTTAAGCATGAAGAGGTAACAGACAGACAGAAAGACGGACACACTTTCGCATTTATAATATTAGTATAGATAGTATAGATTGTATTTACTCGTATGGTAGTTAAGTTATATAATACTAGCTTTTGCCCGCGACTACGTTCGCGTGGAACTTGGAAGTATGGAAGCAACCTCGTACAACACGATAGATAACCACCTAATCACCTTAATTAATAAAACGGGGCGCCTAAGCAAATATAAAAGCAATTGCGCTTTTGGTCTAATCATTATATTTTCTACACCCATCAATGTCATCATGAATTACTTAAGCACTTTTCAATCTTTTTAGGGATAATTTCCAGGATGAAAACTATCCTATGTCCTTGCTCGGATCTTAAACTATCTCCATGCCAAATTTCATCAAAATCGATTCAGCGGTTTAAGCATGAAGAGGTAACAGACAGACAGACAGACAGACACACTTTCGCATTTATAATATTAGTATGGATACAGTCATGTATTCACTTGTATCTTAGATGCTCTCCGAACACTTATTTTAATTAACCTCCTGACTTCCCGTGTCCTACACATAGTACATAAACTTCAATTAATAGTTAACTGTCAACTTATTGTCATGAGGCTAAAATTAAATTGACAAATTATGAATGCTGGTCGTCAGGAGGATAAAGCAGTAACGTCTGCTAACGTAAACTAATGTTTACAAATGAAGCGAAAATTTAAAAATTTAATGGTTGGACAGGATTCGAACCTGCGTTTATTTGTAAACATTTAGTTTAACATGGATGAGGATGTCTGTTCGGTAAATGATTGTTCTTAATACTGTCCATTTAAATATAAATAACGAGTATAAATGCTCACCTGATGCTTAGAAGACGATGGAACTTGCTCTGGTGGTAGCACTTGTGTCGTTTCATGGGCGTCATCCAGATTGTCCATACTCTATAATTTTAACAATTATATAATGTTTAATCGCTACGAAATGCAGGAAGTTCTTAGTTCTAGTTGAAGATGTGTTTTGGTTTTGTTTGGAAATGAATGGACCGATTGGGTTTATTTTTTAATTGTGCCGATTGCCTGCATGTGAGCATCCCATGCTCAATGCTGACAAACCTATTGACCGCCAAGCGGTCTAGCAATTCACCGTGCCACTGACGCAAGAGTAAAAAAAAAAAGATGTGCCCCAAAATCAACAGGGATTGAAAAATACTTGTAGCGGTTAGAATTACAAAGTTTTTGATCATTGAAATTTGGACGGCTGTGGCCGACGTGGCGTCAGGGGCACGATTTTTTGTTGACGGCCACAGCCGACTGTGGCGCTCAAAAGGTTAAGAAGATCTTGAGGGAACTTTTGAAATATTTTATAAGCATACATATCGTGATTTGGGATTTTCAGTAACTCGTTCAGCTGATATCAGATATACAATGTCATTTCGTAAATATGTAAGTATTTTTTTGTTCAAATAATAAATAATTTGCTATTACTCATAAATATGTTCGCGTTCATACTCGTTAGTCGCCATAAGGGACTAATTAAATACCTAATAAAATTGAATAGCAAATAGTCAATTAGAGAATATAATAATACTTAAACCAAGAGAAGTGACCGTGCTGACACAGTAAATTCAAATGTAACCCCTCCATTTCCCCAAAGGGGTGAGTTCTGTCACAAAAATCGTCTAACAATAACAAACATCCAAAAATTGCCACACACTTTCTCATGTATAATATTAAAGTAGAATAGGACAATCATTAATAGGTATCCAATGATCTCTCTACAGACAAAATAATTTAATGTCTGAAAAGAATGCGATAGTTACCTTTTCAATTTCATCAGCGTGACTTTTCATCTCCCTTCATCAATTTGATGACATATTCCCTCTTTCCCGGAATAGAATGCATGGTACTACTTCTAGCGGAGTAACTTTTAGCGGAGTCAACAAAACAGGAGTCCCCGAAGTGTCTCCAGCACAAAACTGTGACTGGAATGCAACTTCATAAGAGACTCTATTGACCAGGATTTCTGTTCTGGCCAACAGTTATATATGGTTTACACCTAAAACAAAAATTCTGTAAAATACTTTTGGAACGACACATAACATCAATAATGCGTAAAATTTAGCAAAGCTGCTTAAACGCACGTAAAAAATGCCAGGAAGGAATCCTGAGGACAAACATCACACGAAACATTCCGTTCCTAACAATTTTTGCGTGTGTAAGCAGTATGTTTTCTCAATATTATGAGTATTAATAAGATTAATGCTGTATATTTATTCTGAGGGCACGATCTTATCTTATAATATTAATTTAGAATTATGTCATTATTAAAAATAAGTACATACATGAATGGTATCTTACCTTAAGATGTTGGTTTTGCCCGGTTAGGGAAACCGATGAAATACTTTCCGGTTGTCCATATGTGGAGTAATTCCACATTTAGAGCACTTGCGGTATTTATCAACAGACATTTTCGAAAATTTTGGATTTTACCGTAACAGTAGTATCAACGTATAATTCGTTTAATACCCAAAACCACAAAATTTTATGAAATTTTTTACAAGAGAGTACTCTGACAGGTTGCGTTGACATTTCCGTTGATGTTTAAATATCTAGCATAGATTACGCAGCAAGAAGTGACAGCCATAAAGGAAAAAAAAATCTTAAGTACTTATCACACTTTATTCAACATTTTGATATGAAAAATAAATAATTAAATAATTATAAAAGGCAAGTAAAATCAATAATTACTTATTTATACAATTAAAATCATATGTCTTTTAAACTTCGTCATTTATCTTCTTCGTGTTTATGGTTTCATACATATAGACCAAGCTCTATATAGTCCCATACTCACACTAACAAGAAACCTTGGTCAACGTTATTAGTTCTTCAGTTGAGCACCCTTGGCTCGGGGTGTAATCCGTATAATTTAGACATTTTGTTATTAGTGGAGGGGTCTCCTTTGGCAGGGTGGACATTCTGAAGCATTGGAATATATAAACAGGATTGTGACGTCAATTGGTTTTTGTACGGGATTTTGTTTTGTTTATAAAACTTAATGCATGCTACTCACATATATTATTATGAAAACGTTATAAGAAGGAGAGAAAATTCAATTGATGATGATGCCGTCATAAAGCAACTGTCGCATAATTAAATACCTGGGTGAAACTTTCGATTAAAACTTTATTTCAAGGCTCATATTGATTCTTTTCTCTTCTTTATTAGTAAGAAAACTGATATATAATTATTATTGATATAAAATTACTTAGATATTTAGCGGGTAAGGATGACTTAAAAAACTCAAGGTCTTATATTAACAAGAAGACCAGGCTATATCTCATCGCCACCTTATTCTAGGTATGGGGGTTTTTAACCCTTCGGCAGCTAAAGGTCATGAGGATCAGTGGTCACTCTCCTGGTTCATCAGACTATCATTGCGTCTGATAAACACCCAGTAGGTATACAAAATTCCAATTCCACACAACAAAACCTACGGTTAACGGTTTCCTATTTTTTTACATCCTGGTACTTATTTAAGGTAGTTAATAAACACTGTGATATCAAAAAATTATCTCTATGGGTAGTTAAAGTAAAATTGTTTAGCCTTATTTACGCGGAGACTGAGGAAATCCTACGAAGTATTCGTTAATTAATTTTCTCAACCCTGCAATTTAAATGTCGTCATAACGTGCGTTATAAATAACAGACTTCGAATTATCACGTTTACGGCGGAACAATTTTTAAATATGGCGTCTGTGTTCATGAATAAACGCTAAACAGCTGAATCATATTTGTTTTGAAAGGTGTATTTTTTAGGGTTCCGTAGTCAACTAGGAACCCTTATAGTTTCGCCATGTCCGTCTGCCCGTCTCTCTGTCCGTCTGTATGTCTGTCCGTCCGCGGCTTAGCTCCGTGATCATCAGTACTAGAAAACTGAAATTTGGTATCAGTATATGTGTATGTATCACGCCGACAAAACGGTAAAATAAAAACTAAACAACAATTCTGAGCGTGGCCCGACATGCTCTTGGCCGGTTTTTTTTTATATCATTGTACATGTTTGAGAAAGGCACTATACAATGCCTTAGCCGTGAAAAGGGCTTGCCGGCTTCGTATCACTATCCGTCTATACCTACTCACCCGGCAAGCCCTTCTCTCCCGGCGGCTGCAGTAATCTACTATTTCTTAATATTAGGTCACACACACAGACACGCACACATACACCAAAACACCACACCCACATCGACACGCTTTCAATTTCACATGTCACTTTGTAAGTAATTGTAGTAGGAGTAGGTATCTAATAGAAATAAGCTAGATAATTTTATTAACCCGATTGCGCAATGTTAGTGTTTGCTTAAGTCACCCGGGATACAGGCCTAGCACTAGCCTAGTGTGAGACCACTGGGGGGGTATTCGACCAATTTTAGAGAGATAATGGAGATCTCTCCATTTCATCGCCATCCGTCACTTTTGAGGTGTGCCTACTTGACAAGTGGCGATATCCCTAGAACATTGCAACTTCGTCAATTCGGACGCGCTAAATTTGCGTTTCCTTCGTATGTGACGGCATAAATAACAGGCGCATACTTTAAATTGACCGCGTAGTGCGTGAAATTAGTCAGTTACGTTTCGTTCAAAACAGGAATTCATATGCATGAATAACATTTTTGACAATCATTATCGCCTTCGTATTTCCAAAAATTGAGATGAGATATGTCACTTGAAGCTCATCGCATTTTAATGACAGTTCAATGGCGATATCACTGTTATCTAATAGAGATTTTTGACGTTTGGCGTTCACTCAAACGGCATTCTCGAATTGGGTCCCAGATTAGTTGTACGATTAATATTTCTGTCTTTTTAATAAACGAGTTTTTTTTTGTATGGAAATGTATTTCTTTTTTACTAACCTATCACGTGGCTTATCAAAATATGTAGTGGTAAGAAGGGTATTACAAACGAATGCCTATTATAACCCAACGCCGAAGGCGGAGGGCTCTTAATGCACAATAATTTTCATCACATTTGGGGGGAAATAAAAATTAGGCAATAAACATTATGTAAGACAATAATACACATTCAATGGTCAACCAAAAGGTTTCAGTTTTTATTTATTATATTATTTACTATAAGCATTGGTTACACGGCCATCAGCTTAAAACAGAAGACAAATATATAGAGAATCTTACAATCTATCATTTAAAAAACACAAATTAACAATATTATGCTGCAAAAATGTACACCATAATATTATAAAACTTAAATATGAACAGTAATTTTGTTACAAAACTATATAGTACCTAACGAATAATATTATTACCTTGTTATCTTTTTTTCTGTGTAGTCTATACAGATAATGCTAAGAACTGCGTTTAGTTTAGAAACTTGACACGCTATACTGCCAGATTGCAACGATTAGTCAAAATGATGAAATGAATTAAATAATTGCAAAATACACTTAAGTAATTGTAAAACATAAATATAGTGCAGTTAAAATATGTAGGTACCGTACTCCGTATCCGTTTATTGCGTATTGAACTAATACCTACTCAATAAAATAAGCTTGAAGTCAAGTTTTGGTGATAGAACAAAAAACCCCTGCCTGCCTGGATTTAAACCTTCTTTGTCAGAAGTAATTTACGAGTGCGTAATACATTTTGAAAACTAAAACCATAAAGAGTTATAACAATCCATAACTCCAGCGGGAACTATATATAGGCCTTTGTCCTTCAGAACACCTGCATGTAATATCATCTTTTACGTGAAAATGTGATGAAATATATAATATTGCATATCTGTTTTGCTAATATTACCTACTTTATAGTTATGCGTAATGGCCAATCACTGGTAGTTGTGAGAAAATACAGCATAGTGATATTTGGTATCTGGATGAAGTAAGACCAGCGGATCATATTCCTGACATTTTTGTTTCGTGTTTTCAAGTTAATGTTGCTCATAAAAAAGCCCCGCCAATTGCGAGTCTGTCATATTTTGTCTCATCCTCAGTACATTTCAGCATTTATCGACGTTAACTTTATTACAAAGTTGACTGTTAATAATAAGAACAAACAAAACTGTTGTAATATATATTTTTACTAAGTTTAAAATGCCGTTCGAGGCATAAAGGAACAATTTAGTAAGTTTGTAATTTCCCCTAACTCCGGTTCGGAACTTTTTCAACTTTAGAACTCAAAAAGCTTTTGTCTTTAATTAAACTGAATTTAGGGGTATTTAAGGTTTATTTACATGTTGTGCTTTGTTTTTGTTGCGACGGCTAATTCATCGAAAGTTCTTAAAGAATAACCGGTTAATCCAATGACAAAACATGACACAGATCCAGCGTTGTAATAGTGAAGTCTTTGATTGATTCAAGTACGAAGACTATATTATAAAATTATTAGTATTGTTTAGGGTATTCAATCGGTTATTATTATTATGAAAACGACCCGGTTTTTTTACTGAAACCGCGGTTTTTAATACGCCTTATTTTTCTTAAAATGATGGTTGTTTTAGACATTTTTTTATGTGATCGAACATGTTTCTTTACATATTACTGATGTTACTACCTAGAATAGGGCTACTGGGATTTATTAGTATATATTTGAAACCTACAGTTTGAATTTTTCATTAATAATTTTTGTTTCAAAACCTAGAACTCGGGGAAAAGTATTATTCACTTCAAAAAGTTGGTTGAACTTATCAATATATTTTGTTGTAATATGCACAAAATAAATTGTAAGAGGAATAAGGCCTTTTAATACAGATCGGTTAGTATTGTTGTCTACTGGGCTCTAAATTTGTGCGTTTTTTCCCAAGTGCTTTACACACACAGGCTACACGAGGCCAGTAGGCGAGAACAGCTGGGAATCCAGACAAACTGACATCCGAACATCCAAACACGTTCTAGGTCCTCTACTGTTTCTACTATATATTAACGACTTGCCTTTATGTACTAAACACAACTGTATAATGTTTGCTGATGACACCACTTTAATAATCAAAGAGGATAATATAGACAATTTTAATAATGAAATAAATAATACTCTTGCGGACGTCATTAATTGGTTACATAATAATAATTTAAATTTAAATATATTAAGCAAAACTAACATTATACAATTTAGAACACGTAAAAATACTGACATTGACCTTAATGTAAACTATAATAATAATCAATTGGATGAGGTGGAAACAACCAAATTTCTCGGAATATTTATAGATAAATTCTGCAACTGGAAAACTCATATTGCCTACGTCTGTGAGAGGTTGGAAAAATTGGTTTTTGCCTTAGGAAGATTAAGCAGAACCTCATCAAGAGACTTAGTATTAACAGCTTATCACGGGCATGTATCCTCCCTACTTAGCTACGGTTTATTAATCTGGGGCAACTCTGTAGATGTCCACAATGCGTTTTTGGTCCAAAAAAAATGTATAAGAGCCGTGTGTAATGCTCATTACTTGGAACCATGTGGGCCCTTATTTAAAGCAACAAAAGTCCTACCTCTACCATGCTTATACATAAAACAGATTTGCATGTTTGTGAGAGAACATCCTGAATTTTTTGAAAAACAGAGCGCTATATATCCGAGATCAACTAGGAGTAAAGACAAACTTTTTTTGCCACGCTCTAGAGTCAAGCTTCACAAAAACAACTCGTACTGCATGGCTATTCAAATCTACAACAAATTGCCAAAATACATTATGGAATGCCCTTCAAAATGTTTCAAGAGAACACTGACAGAGTGGCTGCTAGATAAATGTTTTTATTCTATGAAGGACTATTTTGCCGACAAGCCTAATATTTAGTTGTTAAGATTTGACATCTATATTCATGTTACTTTTTATACTTTTGATTTTTACTTTTCATAATTATAGTTTTATCTTTATTTAATTTAATTTTGTACTTAATTTAATTCAATAATCAATGTAATTTAATCTGCAAATTCTGAGTTTTAGTAATTATTTTCGACATGAATAACAAATTGAAATATGTAACAATTAAGTACTTATTCGAATATTGTTTTATGTTTTTTGCATGCCTTTTTGGTAGAACATAAGCAACACTGTTTATACCTGTATCACCTAATTTATTACTATGTTCTTGCAATAAAAGAATTTGAATTTGAATTTAAATTTGAATTAGTATGGAAATTGTATCACTGTTCTTTTTGTAGGTCTGCGACTGTGAATTTTTTCACAAGATGACGTCATTTGAGTGCTGGCTCTTAGACTACGCTGCTATCACCCTTATTCAAACCATTTTTTTAAACTAGTAAGTACGTATAATCAATTAAAATAATACTTTTGGGTTCCGTGTTAATAAATTAATTAAATTAGTTTAAACTTAACACTATTTGAATTTGAACATTTGAAATGTTGTTCAATTCCATTAGACAAGGTCGTGCCTTGGAAAACGACGTTACCTAACATTCAAAAAATTTAAAATTTAATGTCTTCATTTTGCAGTAAAATTCAAGGTAGCTCTAATTCTCAAAATGTTCTAAGGCTTCAGAGGGTTCACCTTGCCAAAGGAGACGTCTCAACCATCAAACGCCGCATTTTTGACTGTGGCATAAGAAGGCCCAGAATCACCGTAAATAATAGCCATTTCCTCAAAAATACACTGCGGTGATTTGTCACTTTTTGTAAGGAATTTAATTACAGCACGGTGCTCAATTTTCGTAATATTCGTTGGTAATTCACACATGATGTACTTTTCCGTTGAATATCTCGAAACAGAATAATAAAAACGTGACATGTTATTTTTTAATAATTTGTATTTAAATGGCCTTTCTAGTGGCCAGTATCATAAACGCATAGGTATATAACGTCGAAATACCTTAGGCTTAGAACTTTTCAGACGCCCCTCGTATATTGCACTTTTACGTCGTGAACATGATATTATTTAAGTCCTATTAATACCGTAACTTTATAGCGTAATGTTCCCTCTCTTGCGCAAAATCTACCTACGCCAATTTTTACCAAGTAACATTAATTCAATGTTTTAAAGTCACATTTTACTAATTGCCTAGGCACGCCGCAAACGGTTGAAAGAATAATTTGGTTACAGTGTTACAGCATCTACTGTGTTTGTGTATTTTTGCATGTAAATACTAGAAAGATGGCGCAGCCTTGTACCGTTAAACAAGGTTTACTTTATTATATTACCGACGTGATAAGGGCAGAAGTATTCGGTGCCATTGTGAACTTGAACTTAATTATAATTTCTGTACCGAATCCTTTTGAACCCCGACAACAATTAACATAATTTTCGAGCGTATAATTTTCATTCGTATAATTATTACTACCCACGTAATTAAAGCATGTATTAAGTGGCTCTTGTTATTGTTCCAAAGCATTCATAAGAGGAAGAATATTATATAATTTAATGACAGCTCGTGGGAGTTAATAGATTTATCGAATAATTATTTAAACGTTTCCTTATAATTAATCTACTATCATCAAAAGCCAGCTTTCAAGACGGCATTTGGCTTTTGATAATTTAATGCCATTTCATCCTTTCTCGTGAAAAATTGAAGATTTTACCACAGAGTAAAACACAAAAACGAGACAGAACCTTAAAAATAATTAATGGACGCGGAGAAACACCGCAAGCATCCCTAAATCCATGCTTTCTACCGAATTGAATCTCGAGATCCCATTGTATATGAGATGAGGTCTTATAGGACTGTCCAGACCCAAAGGGACTCAAAACCTATAAATAGGGTAGGTACTCCCGTTGATATATTATAATTATTAGAAAAACGTTAATTTGTTGTTGCATTACAATAATTTAATGTTCTTTTCTTTCTCAATGATCACAGTTTACAGTAAAATGGCTAGAAATTCATAGCACCTTTAAAATTTCGAAAATATTTAATATACTACTCTAGATTCCTTTTACCACTTTTAATTAATACTTATTGGCCGAGCGAGCGAAGCGTCTCCGTTTCAGCTTGGCCAACTGTGCCTAAAACAAAAAACTAAATACATCCAATATTGTACTAAAATAAATGTAAGTTTTTAGATTATTCCTTATTTTTTGTTATAAAATAAATAACGAAATTTGAAATCCATCTGTGACTTATATGTATTTGGCTCCCCCAAGCTATCCGTGCAATTTTTATATGCTATCTTGCAATACTCTTTGCGAAAGTAACGCACAAAAGTGTACAAATATGGAAGGTCCCGGCCAAAATTCCACAACACGTTTCCGCGTAATTTATACCGTTGCGGTTTTGTGTGGCGGCATCGATGCGGTCAACGATATTCGCGCTTAGCCGTAAACCACCCAAACCGAAATGACATTCAAGCCTGTTTGTAGGATGTGCCGTTCTCGAAAACTTATTCCGATTTGTATTTGAAATGTACTCGAGAACGTTCTGTTCCCAGACCGCACATCTTTTGTTTGACGACCCATAGTGATATAGCCAAGTTAACAATTGTTCGATTTGATGGGGGAGTACGTTCCCAACTTCCCATTCCCCTTATCCAGTAAAAGCCAGTGGGTAGAGATAAAGTGTTTTTTGAAACAGCGCGAGATTTCTCATTCAAGTTGCAAACTATAAATCTAATGCGTTCTTGTCTCGCAGTTGCAGTTTAATTTCCTAGGCTCAAATAGAAAATTACGAGACAAAAGCGTAGCGGATTTAGTAGTAGAAGAATCTCAAAGGAAAGTATAGTTCTCCAAATATGTTTGAAATGACTATATTTTTTAAGATTTTATTAAAAATGTATATTTTTCAGATTTTTATAAGTATTTATAGTATGTGACGATATTACTTTCCAAATTTCATAGTTCTACGTCATCGGGAAGTACCCTATCATTTTGATTCCCTTGAAAGTGTTGAAATGTACGTTTTTTTCGACATAAACGGCCGTATCTTTTTTTTACGTTAACGTAGAAGTTTGATTTTTTCACAGCTTCAAGGGACTGTACATTTAAGTATATGGTTGAAATTTCAAGTCGATACCTCCACGCGTTCTTGAGATAAAGGGTCTTGATAGACGGACGGACAACAAAGTGATCCTATAAGGGTTCCGTTTTTTTTCAATTGAGGTACGGAACCCTAAAAACGATTAACAGTAACAGTTCGACAGCATTTCAAAGCCATGAAAGCTAGAACGGAAGATTGAAGTAGTGATTACGTTTTGACTATTATTACAGGTTACAAGAGTTCAGCACGAGTTTTATGCGGTTTCAGATTAACATCCAAGGACATTTTGGAACGTATACATAATTATTTACAGAGCTTGCACTCTGAACACTAATAGGCAACTTTGGTGTAATCTGGAGCGTTTCTTATTTCTAAATAAATAGATTAACAACCAGCTGCAAATTATTCACCTCACGAGATACATAAATAAATGGCACCATCGTATAGTTTAAATATTTCCTGTGACTCTCGTCGAACCACTGTGTCTTTGCCACGTCTTTTACTTAAGGTACGTTAACATTATTGAAATGTACTCATATCCGATATACCAAAATATATTATATTTATATTTAGTAGCCATAACACAAACCTATTGGAGCTTACTTTGGAATTAGGTTGATTTGTGTGAGGTTGTCCGATATTTATTGATTTACCATGTTTTTTCTACTTGTTGCTCAAATGTGCACCCATACTTAGGTCAAAACCACACACACAATGACTGCTTCTGATTCATATATGCGTATCGGAATAATTTAGTATTTCTACTTACTGTAAAAAAAATACATTAGGTGTTAAACTATTGTTTCTCTCTGGGACTACGTCCATAGAACTCGATTCCCACGTGCTTGCCGACATCGGGACGACTGAACACCATTCTCTATTGCTTCATACTGAAGAAAAAGTAAGCTAAATTTATCTTAGCTTGCCATGAGTTTTTGTATGACGTCACGCGACAGCCACCTAAGTACAAACTTATTATTGTTATCAAGTAGGTACGTATTTTTACATATGCCTAATGCTACTAATGAAGTAAACATCTAGTTATGTAAGTCTTCTTGCAGCGGGACATCGACCTATAAGTTCAGTCAGGTCGTACGCCACGAAACTCAAGTTTATTCGCGTGTTGCCGTGAAAAGTTTACAAACAAAATTAACAAAATTAAATATTTACATTCTTTGGACAGTTCGCCGGGAGGGTTTTTAAAATGCTTGCGCGGGGCCCACCCCTGAGATTACTTAATGACTAAAACGTTTCTGACGTAACGATTAATACGAAGGCCCTTTTTATAGTGATCCTTCTAGATAAAACTCGGTTTTTGCGTACTATTGACCCCTTACATAAAAACTGAAGTTATATAAAAATCTTAAAATGTATTTCAAGTAGTCGTCTATCTGCCTGCTCATATCCTTTTCCGAACGACCGGCTTTGATTTGCCTGTCTTGCATTGCAGTCAAAAGATAGATAAAACTCGTGAATCTACGACATTCAAAACAGCATCAAATTATCCTAGCTCTCCGATATTCGAGCTAGCTTAAAAGGCGAGTTAAATTCTACTCAACAGACCGATGGATGTAATTCCGAAGAAAATTCACGTTATTTTATGCACAAATTCTAAAAGCGGAGGTATTTTAAGTCTATGCCTAGATTCCGGAAGAGTGGGTAATGGGTATTCAGTTCAGTTTGTGGTAGAAGTATTTCCGTAAGGTGGAGGTCTTATAAAAAATTATGAGAAAAAATAACAAAACATGATAATGTTGATTTAATAGGAATTATGAGAAAAAAAACATGATAATATTAATCAAATTGAAATTACGAGTAAAAAACAGCTATGATAAACGTTGTTATGAAGCAGAACAGTTTTCATTTTGAAGAGAGGAAGGGACATTGAAATACTATCTTCTAATCACAAATTTGATTTAGACCATTCAGAAAAAGGTCATTCATGCCAATGCAGATGTACGAGTGGAAATAATGCGATTTTCATCACCATATCAGCACCGTAATAGGCTCGAATTTGTAGTTCGCGTGATTCTTTTAACCTAAGGACACTACCATCCATGAAATCCAATTGATTTGCGCCATGATTCTTAGAAAATTCAATGTCAGTTGAATTATACATACAGGGACCTAATTCGAGATTGACGTTTGAGTGATCGCCAAACGTCAAATCTCTATTAGATAACAGTTATATCGCCATTGAACTGCTATTTAAATGCGATGAGCTTACAAGTGACATATCTCATCTCAATTTTGGAAATACGAAGGCGATAATGATTGTCAAAAATGTTATTCATGTATATAAATTTCTGTTTTGAACGAAACGTAACGGACTAATTTCACGTACTACGCGGTCAATTTAAAGTATGCGCCTGTTATTTATGCCGTCACATACAAAGGAAACGAAAGTATTGCGCGTCCGAATTGACGAAGTTGCGATGTTCTAGGGATATCGCCACTTGTCAAGTAGGCACACGTCAAAAGTGACGGATGGCGATGAAAAGGAGAGATCTCCATTATATCTCTAAAATTGGTCGAATACCCCCCCAGGATAGAACACACTCTTGTTTACTAGACGTGGTGCCGTCTAAATTGTGTAGCTATTTACACACGGATCTTAATTATTAGAGCTTGTATTAAAAATAAAAATAAAACACTTCAAATTATTATTCAGTCTTAGCTCACCACCATTCTTGTTTATTTTTGTTTTCTCCGTTGCCCTAAGGTTGTCTGAAAGAGATCGCTTTATGGTAATAAGACTGGTTATTATCTACTATTGTTTAATTTATGATTCCTCTCGTATTATTTTTCTTGTTGGTGTGCAATAAATAATAGTTGTATTGTATTGCAAATTTTCGTAGTATACGCGTTTATTTGTATACATAAATCTCACTAAAGAAAATATATATCTCATAAATTACCCATTCTCCTAGGTTTCATTAAATTTAACATACAGCAGGCTGATTAGATTGTCGTTTAAATAGATCAAAAATATAAATTACCTATCCTAAAATATATTCAAAAAGTCGTATCTCACTAAGAAACCCATGAAAAAGATACGACTTTTAGCAGCAGCACCGAACATTGTTGTCGTGTTTGGCATGATAGATGGGTTAACAGTTTTTAAACGATGTGAGTACTGGATTTATGTAGATCATTTGCCATATAGTGTAAAAAATAAAAATCTTATAATATAAGTGGAAAGCCAACGCAAAAAGCCAAATATCAGTTTTTACTATTGGGTATAAAACTAGGATAGTTTCGACTGCCAATCACTTTTCATTATATGACGGATATAAGTAACACTATTATTGAAAAATGCTCTTTTTTAGTGATGAAGTTGTAATTTGGAAACGGTTACAATATTATGATAATTTAATTATTTGAAATAAGTCTAATACTAAGGCTAAACAATTACTTGTTTGCATAAAGTCCCTCGTTTCGTTCTACCCTGTATATATTACGTTTCACGCCTAACTACTAGTCGGGACACCCACGGGCAGAAATTGAATAATTAATTAAAGGCGTATTATTACCTACTGGTTGTATTTATTACACTGCATCCATTAGCACCCGCGTCTAAGAGCGAGCATCTCAGCTGGCCTGAGTTGTAGATGTGTGCCAGATTATGTACATATTTAAATAATTATATTACATACTTGAACTTTATGAGCATATATATTAAGCTGTTGTTGTGAAGCGCATCCATCGGTGCTGTGTGAGGAAGGTAAACGGTGTTCGAGAACAAAAAAATACTTAAAATATACGACTCTTTCCTCGCCTCGCTTTGCTCAGCTTTGGTGGAAACAATCTTGTTACATACAGACCACGCGAGAATCTCTCATACAAGCGTAGATGTTATCAACAAATGAGAGCGAAGAATGAGTCTGGGGTTCTACTCACTATCCTGTGTATATCACTCCACCTTACTTTTATCAGTTCGCAGTCACTACTCCAGATACAATTACTGTGAAGTTCTGTTACGCCAGTGGACTCGCTTAAAACTTCAAACAAACAGGGGCCCAATTCGAGAATGCCGTTGGAGATATCGCCAAACGTCAAATCTCCATTAGACAACAGTTATATCGCCATTGAACTGTCATTTAAATGCGATGAGCTTGAAAGTGACATATCTCATCTCAATTTTGGAAATACGAAGGCGATAATGATTGTCAAAAATGTTATTCATGTATATAAATTTCTGTTTTGAACGAAACGTAACGGACTAATTTCACGTACTACGCGGTCAATTTAAAGTATGCGCCTGTTATTTATGCCGTCACATACAAAGGAATGGACATTTTGCGCGTCCGAATTGACGAAGTTGCGATATCGCCACTTGTCAAGTAGGCACACGTCAAAAGTGACGGATGGCGATGAAAATGAGAGATCTCCATTATATCTCTAAAATTGGTCGAATACCCCCCCAGGGCTGAAATGTCATTTAGGGACGTTTCAAGCAAGAGTGGCTCTATCACATTAGAAGATCTAAATTTCGCCAAAGTTGCCGTCGTTTTATACCTGAAACATGTTTTCTGTCCGTTTCAGGCGACCCTCTATCAAATAACACCATAATCTGAAAACCCGTTTTCAGGACCCCTTAAACGGGCCTTTGAAGTGCATGTCAGTTTATAGCGAAACTTCCAGTAGGAGTAACAGAGATAGCACCATTAGAAAGAGATCGTTATACTCGATACATTCCAGAAGTGAGTGACAGATTGCACCATTAGAAAAACACATCCATGGCAGAGAATGTTCCCGATCCTTCGGCTAGAACCTACGGATTAGACAAGCAAAGCACGGACTTCGAGAGTGTGATTCCTCGAAGTATAAAAGGACGCCGACGGCCGGCAGCGCGAACAAAGTGATAAATCGGAGCGAAGAATCTTTAAGTGATAAGTGCGTTTAACGATTTTAAGTACAATTTGTGTAAATTGGGAGTTTTTAATTCCGTAATAAAGTGTGTGTTTGAATTAGTAGATTCATTTGTGCTTTTCTATCTAACGCGAACCCCATGCTTTTTTGGTTTCCTGCCATTCGTTGCATGAATTCAACTGCTAGCTAATAGGACATTGTCGAAGAATGTGATTTGAGCTTACTGATCTGAGATTGACCTTAAGCTGTATAACTAATATTACACTTTTGTCCACAGATCTACGCGATAGTGTGCGTCGTGTCACAATTCCAAGAATATCTGGAGGGCAGAGGAACCGCCGCCTTCGACTTTAACGATCGAGTAAGTTTACAACTTCTTTTATAATCAGAATCCTCACCTTTGACCACAATCTTCGAATATTGATGATCAACCTGCCGAGGAGAAACAGTAATAGCTTCATGTAATGTAAAGTGCACATAACAACTTTAAAAACTTAAATTTAAGAAAGGAATGGTCGACATCTTTTTATAATAATCTACCCAATCAAAAGATCTCAAGAATCTTAACATTTACCGCTCTTGCGTTATAGAAGAATTCGGCCACACAAAAGAATACCTACTATACCCATATGTAAGAGTAAGCTTACAATATCATTGATCTAATAAGAGAAAATCCTTGCTAACACTACATAGTGTGATGATGTAATGTGACGATGAATTGTATAAGAGAGTAAAAAAGAAGATTATACGAATAATGACCTAACATTAATGAAATTAATGAATCATCGAGTCGAACGTGACTGTATGAAATAGCATACGGACCTGCCACGTCTACGCACGACCAGCAGCAGCGGTGAGTGGCGAGATGTGAAAACAGAATCATAGCGATTTATATGAAGCGCACCACGAGCCGCCGTGCGCATTACCGCTTGCAAAAGCATTTACCTACACCTAAAATTAGAGTTAATATAACGGCTGTACTATACGAGTATAGGGTTCTTTAAAGCTTGTTTGCTACTTTGGGTCTATTTGTTCACACGCCGTGCCGCTCGCCGCTAAGACCGAAGTCGTGGCCCGTTACCCGACTCTAATGCATCGAACAGGGACATACCTAAGGATCGCACGTGATAAAAATTGAGGTGTTATAGCTTTATTCTGGAAGTGTAGGTTAGCAAATATTTAACTCGGCGCAACGGCCACGATTTGGATCTGGAAAGAAAATAAACCAGATTCGTGTTTCTCAGTCAACTGAAACTGCAAATAAACCGATAAAGTTCAAGCATAACGTACTTGGGCACAGCTAATCTTCTGTAAACTTTAAAAGTTTCGCGTGATAGATCTATTATAATTACAGAAGCAACCTTAATGTAAACGTAATAAGACTCACATTACAAAATACTTCAGCGATACACAAGAGGTTTTAAAAATTACCACTCGGATAGTGATTTCCTTTTGACGAGAGTACTCAAATATTTACTCGGTTTCAGGCAGTTACTCGCTAGTTTGAACACCGCAGTCTATAATCCTCCGTCTCGCTCGTTCCTCTGTAAAATAACTAATACGTAAGCGAGACACCATAACTATTCAAAAACGTTAGAAAAAATATTGATTCGTTATTTTTTTTGAGTCTACATGCGTAAAGGAAATCCGAGTGGTGAAATGGACGCTTAAGTGCCGAACCAACTTAAAAGGAATCAATTTTCGCTGCAACGGAACCTTAAAAAAGGTTCACAATATTTGTCCACCTCACCGTTGTTGAGTAAGCCAACCCTGTTAGCACACTCTACTGAACAGAATAATCTACAAGCCATTTCAACCACAAAAATTGCCTTTCGTTTTTTAAAAAGTCAGGTCTTGGGTCACTACACTTACGAGTATAGACGCAGCGGCATAGTCCAAAATAGCAAAATAATAATTTCGAGTATTCCGCTCTCTACTTGGCTATGGAACCCAAAAAAGGGGTTTATAAACACTTGCTCACGTAGCCGCTGTTGCGTAAGACAACCCTTTTAGCACACTCTACTGGATAGAATAATCGACTGGCCGTTTTCACTAACTCTGACTTTCATATTTTGAAGAAAGATAGACATAAAGTCATGACACACTATAGCCGGACAGAGGTAATAATAATATGAAGATGTTATATTTAATGTTATTGTCTTTGCCAGGGTTTTGGTTTCTATAGCTAATAAATATCTACAATATACAGACTACACCGATTAGAATAATCAGTACCTAGGCTATTTTACCCAAAAAAATATTCTCTTTTAAGTTTGTGCTTATGTTCCGACGAAGCGGGACAGGAAAAGTAGGCAATTCAATTTCTGACCTGGTGCTTTCATGAAAGAAAGCTTCTAGCGCATTCTTTTGGATAGAATAATCGGCTGGCCAATTTCACAAGCTTTGACTGTAGACGTTAAGACACGACACACAATAGTCCCAAAGATGAAACAGGGACATAATAAAGGTATGAAAATGTTATAAAACCACGACTTCCTTAGTCCCTAAGGGTCCATAATGTTTATCCACGTGACCGTTGTTGTGTAAGTTAACCCTGTTAGCACACTCCACTGAATGGAATAATCGATTGACCATTTGCACAAACACGGGACGCCCTTTATAAGGGCATTTCAATGGACGTGTGGCCTTCAGTTTACAGTTTCAAAACTCCATAAAATTGGGATACAATAAGTTGGAACCGTTTGTGTATCTGTTTGCGTCGTAGTCTCGTTGTATTTAAATCCATGGATTGAATCTAGATTTTTTAGCTATACTAGCGACTTGATATAATAAGATTTTCTTTTTTCGACAAATTATCGTCATATTTCGAACAATGTACACAAAACCTTTACAAATTATACGCCCATTTCTTCCTTAGGAATCACTGTTGATGAGTGAATACCACGTGAAATTGTCTTCACTCGTTTTTGAGTTTATCGCGTATATACAGACAGACCGACGTGGCCGGGGACTATTTTTATAATTTAAGTGTAGTGATGATGTAGTAGATAAAGAATAGAGTCATGTCGAACCCCTACAAATCGAGAAATGTTCTCGAGAACGATTCATATCTAGATCAAAAGCAAAATCTTAGTATCTGAAGTCGTTCACTTTATAAAAATACATTAACCATGTTAACCATTAGCCAGCAATAATTAGCCGTTAACAACTAACAAAGCATAGTTTAAATGGATCTGTAACCACACCCTTTCCTAATCTTCCGTTATAATAATATTGTTGTTCATAATCGATCCATTTACGAATATCCGAGGCCGAAACATCAAGGTTTTCCCAAGTCAATTTGGCTATGCTTTGGTATGGCAAATTTGCATACTAATCTGAAAATCTCGGAGCTGGGATAGGATGGGATGTCGTGATACAGAACTGTAAACTTCAAGGTTTCGTTTAGCGTTCAGTAATTTATGTCGGCAGGTAAATGCTACACAAGTCTTTTGGACATTAACACGTTATTAGGTAACTGATCATATGTATTTGAACACCTTTAATCGTTATTAAACCAGCCAAGTGTGAGTCGGATTCGCGCACCGAGTCTTCCGTATTAACACTTATCCCAGGACGGGTTAAGTTAAGTTTGCACCTGGTATGTATCGCGCTGGATACAAATGAGATGCAAAGTTAAGGCAACCGATCACGTTTGTTGTATGGGGCATTTAAATATTGATTTTATTCTGTTTTTAGTATTTGTTGTTATAGCGGCAACATAAATTTATACATCAATTGTCTAGATATCACGATTCATAATTTTTTTGACGACGCGTTTGGCTCGGTTCGTAGACACCTGCCTACTGAGCCGGCGGTCCCGGATTCGAATCCCGGCCGGGGCAAATATTTGTGTGATGAACTCGAATATCTGTGCTTGGGTCATGGTTGTTCTATGTATTTAAGTATATAATATTTATCTATATAAGTACGCATATCCTCGTCTTGTACCCATAACACAAGCCTTTTTGAGCTTAATCTGGGATTAGATCGATTTGTGTAAGGTTGTCCAATATTTATTTATTTATGAGATACAGCTAAATGACAGACAGTCAGACAGGCAGACGGACAGTGGTCTTAGTAACAGTTACTACGTAAGTGATCCATTAAACATCGCTTTAAAACGTTACCTACATTAATGAGAGGATATTGCCCCAATCAGCCTGCCGCTGACACTTTTTGCTTTCACTGTACCGATGACACAGTGAACGTAAAAAGTGCTTACGCTTCAAAATGTGGGTTTAATTTTCGTATTTTCCGCGGGGAGTCCGAAAATTGCCGGCCCACGTGCCCGCGCTGAGTATTTTATTACAGCAATTTTGCTGACGCGACAATGAAGATTAGTTTATAGCATAAGAGGAGACACATTCTGACCATAATCTACAATGGGGGTGATTGGTCTATTTTCTTACTAACATACTACCTATATACTATCTTTTCGTTATCTAGGTGAGCCAAAACACGATTCGGGATCACATTGAGGTGTCGTGGGACGTTGAGTTGACCTGTAGGTAACGCTGCGTATATATATATAAAGCACATCCCTAAAGTAGACCAATCGTGGTGAAATATCGGGCAGATGTCATTAAAAACCGAATCCAGCCCTTTACTTCTGGCAAAACTGTTACAACTGACAAACACTATCTGTCACTCTCCGTTTAATACCGTGCGGGCAAGACAGGAGATGCTGATTCGTGCGACAAACGAAGTCGCTGCAAGATATGCTAGCCCTGACGGGGCCTATGATGGATGTTTTTATCACGTGATAAAAGAGACAAAGAATCTGTCACGTAATCACAAATTGCTAGTGCGAGTGACAGATGCTTTGTCACTTATGGCTCAGTTTCATTGGTCGATAGGGCCCGCAAGCGGGGCGCGGGAGATTTCCATAACGCATACCATTATGAGTTTTCACTGGTCGTTATATACCGTATGCGGGGATTCCCGCATGCCGTATGTCGACCGAGTTATCGACTTGTGAGTTTCACTAGTTGTTATACCGCATGCGGGGAGTCCCCGCATTCCGTATATCGACCGAGTTATCGGCCAATGAAACTGAGCCATTATTTATCGCGTGATAAACGAGACCATTACATAAATATCAGTTACTGCGAAAATGGTTTGCCATTATACATATCGCTTTAAAAAGTTATGTTAATGGGTGAATATTGGCATTACTGATAACACAGCAAACGCAAAATTGCTTTCAGTTCAAAATGCGGGTTTAATTAAAGTATTTTCCGTGGGGAGTCCGAAAATAGCCGGCCCACGTGCTGACACTAAAATGAAGACTTGTTTAGCGTTAGTTGTGGCACGTTCTATCCATAATCTACAGAAGAGTTTTTATTTTTACTACTGGCATATTATGTGAATTGCATACTGAAATTACAGCTACAAATAAGCTACAATAGCGGTGCAGGTGTAGACACTTTTTAAGCATGTCAATTAATTCTATTTTTTATGGGGATCAAATGTCCTATATATAGACATTTGATCCCAATAACTAACTACACTTAGACTACTCTTAACAGTCAGAAATACCGTCAAATGTCAACATACGTACCTAGAGCGCTAAAAACGCTCCATACAAATAAATAAATAAATAATAAATATGGACGCAAAACGTAATTTGCCATTTTCACCGTGCGTTTAAGTTCATCGCTGTCATGCAATTATTGTTTTGTTAAATTATGAGGATTATGAAAATAATCCCAAACTGTCATTTGGATTAGAAAGTAATCATAAAATTTGCGTACTTACCTAACTTTGATGTCACATATAAAAAAAAAATATAGGTATATATTTTTGTTTCATGACATATGGAGCAAATTTTATTCATATAACTACCGTATGTTGTATAATTCAACATCATCAGTCAACACCCCTCCCTATTGCTGCTGATTGCACGTAGGTTGAGCCCAAACATAAGTTCATCATACGTAGTTAAAGTTTCACACCATTTGTACAGCGATTCTTGCACCAAAGTAGATTTTATTTTTACAACGTTGTTACCTTAAAAGTCAATGCAATGCGATCAGTAATTGGTGGACTGTACATTGCTGTAAATGAACTACCGGGAAAAAATGAAACGAGAGATTAACACCAAACTTACACAAATATATTGAACATAATCAATGTTTCGTTTAGCTTTTTGTGATGATACCACATTTCATATTTTGCATACAAAGGATAAATAAGATGGCAAAATGGTATGCGATTCATTGCAGTCGGTCCAAGTGGGACTCAAACCCACGACTTCTGTTTAACCGGAACATTGCTCCTCCAATTGAGCTAAAGGACTAATCTGCAGACCGTATGAAATAATGCCTTCTCATTCCCCTTACATAAATATGACGAGTTTTAGCGCAAGCCCGCGGTTGCTTTTGTTGTTTATGTCATAGGGGGCAAACGAGCAAACGGATTGCCTGATGATAGAAAGGGATTACCGTCGTCGCCCATAGACACCTAGCAACACCAGAAGAGTCACAAGTGCGTTGCCGACCTTTCAGTTGGGAGTAATACGCTCTTTTCTTGAAGGTTTGAAGAAAGAAGAAATACCGCATGCGACAATTAATTCCACATAGGATTCGTACGAGGCAGGACTAGAGATGTGCGGTGCTCGAGAGCGGCACTTCTCTAGGCAGGACATTTTTATAAAAACGTACAGTTGTGGACTGCCAAGTATCTAAATTGTGAGGGTGAAAGAATTACTTGACAAATTCGTACTAACAGGGAACTCTCGGTGCGAAAGTTTAAGCTTATAAGGGTAATTCTTTTCCACTAGAGCTAAGTTACAGGGCGGTTAAGGGCCTCCGCTTGCTGGCGCGGTTGCACGGAGCGGGCGCACGCGCGCGTGCTTTTTTTAGATCCGCCGCACGCGTCCGCGTCATTTAGCGTTGCTCATACTATTTTTCGTTAATCCGCTCAGCCGTTCCGTGCACCCGCGCCAGTTAACGGAGGCCCTAAAGAGTAAATAGAGTACATCACGATTTTAGTGATGATATTTCGGTCAGATTTCATTAGAATGGTCGAATGGGCTAACCCAGGGATATTTCTAACCACTTAGGCCTACATCAATATTAGACAGCTAGCCGCAAATAAATTAGCTGAAGCAGTATCTTCACTAGTCTTTCTCTTTCTCATGCACTCGTTTATCAGGTATCATCGAAGCTAACGCGGTTGACAGAAATTGGAATGCAGCGAGGATGGATAAGACGCACTTTTTATTCAAATTCTTTGTTTTTCAGCGTCTTTGTAGTGTTATATTTGACTGTTCGTGCATTATATTTTGTGGCTGTTTTCCCTTATTATGTATGGGCTGTCGGCGCTGAGTCGATATTGATTGATTGGACCACCGTGCTAACACGACATGGGATAACACGGTTATACATGGGTTTTACGGATTAGTATTAAGTAAGTATCTGTTGTATGTGATGACCCCGATATTGGTTGTATTAAATAACCATCTTGAAATTAGTTAATTATTTATTTTGTGTCAGCAGAACGATTAATTAGATTAGTCACATCCTGTAGTATGTCACAAAGTCTCGATGCGTGTGTGAGTTGAAATAAAGTGACATAAAATTAAAAAGTGTCTCAAAAATTATAAAAAATATGTACTGTTCCGCGTGTTTTTACAACTTTAAGTCGCTGTAATGACGAATGATATAAAAAACGCACCAAAAAATTTACTTTAATACTTTTACAGAAAATGACATTCTCGGGTTCTTTTTCGCATAATGGTGAGAAACATTTTGTCTGTGAAGCCAACTTGAACCGAATTTAAGACACGTTAATCGACAAAGCAAAAATTTGTACCTTACCTACTGCCAGAAAGGAAATATTTGACATCTTATACCTACACTTATTTTAAATATTCTAGGCCCGCAACGCTAAGTGTGCTACGCCGTAGCCCGTAGCAGTGTTTGCTAAAGGTAGCAATGTTCATTCAGATAATGTTCTGACGCTCCGTCCAGCTTGGCTTTATTAGTGGTTACCGACTAAAGTCGTGTCACATTGTGGCAGCACTAGGGACAAACATAGCTGGCTCGGTTTAATTCAGGGCCTCCCTGAATACTGCCTGCAGGTTTGCTCGATATACTACCGAGGTAAAAATGACACTGTTTAAAGCCTAACAGTCAGTCATTTTACTCGAGCAGCCTGTGGGTGAGGTGCACAAAAAATGCCTACAAAGCCTTGCGCATTCAGTACAACAATGCATTTAGAAAGTAGTTAGGACTACCCTGGTGGTGTAGCGCGTCCCTTACGTTCGCTGAAGCACGCCGGTGAATATAAGCTTTGTAAGGCGTTTTTTTTAGATGATTGTTGGAAGTTGTTTTTTATGTATCCCGAAGGTACTCCCGAGTGCGTTCCTAGTTAGATCATAATAATTAAAACGACTGGCTCTTCCGTTGCGGTTATAATGGTGGAAAAGGAAGCTAGAACCGCGCGGTTAGAACGCTAGGAGAATCACCCCGCACGGACGGTTTTCAAGCCATAATGCGGAAGAAAATCGCCTCGATGCTGATCAAGCTCAGGGGAATTACTAAAAGCATTCTCGGTGTAATTGATGATCCATATGACTGCCCAATCTTAATGCACTCGGTCAGTCAAATTAGGGCATTTGCCTCTCTTAAGTAAATTAAAAATTTAATGAGTCATACTAAGTTTTAAGTTTACTAACTAACATTTTATGGATGTAACTTATCCGAAATAAAGATTTATTTAATTTAATACTGACTTAATCGAAGCATTTATCCATAATACTGAGACTTTCAGAAAACAATCACTTTGGGGATAGATCCCTAAAGATACGCATCCCGTACCTAATCAATAGTTTTCCGGAGGAAATAAAACGAGAGCCAACCAAGAAAAAATCAATAGAATGTAAAAAAAAAAAACACTTTTTTAAACTACTACCGTAATATACCAATGGACGTGGAATAAGAAACATACTTCTGTACCTAAAATACAGATTCCCTAAAGAGATCCCAACAGTCGAATCAGTCACTTGGTCTTGTGGGACATTGTTGTATCCATAAGAAAAACTTAAAAATTCCTTATTAATGAATAAATAAATAAAGCAATAATTGCGCTTTATAATTGTAGTAATACTTAATTAGAATTTAGTATGTACGATAGTTAAAGTAAAATAAATTATTACTAGCTGCGTTAACCCTTAAATTGATGTGATCCGTTTTAAAGGACGTGTATTTTTTCTCATCAAGGCCCAGCAGCGCTACATGCGTCAGGCCGTATCCCGTCTCAGCGTTTTCCTCATACGCGGTGAAAAACGAGCGTAGACCCATGACGCATGGGTCCCCTTTATTCAGTTAATATGCGGACATTTCTCCGTCCACTCTCACGGCTCGACTGTATTAGTGGTTACAGACTAATGCCGTGTCACACTGTGGCAGCCCTAAAGGCAAACTTAACTGGCTCGGTTTAATCCAGGGTGCCGCTAAATACTGTCGAATCGGAGTAATACTTAATTAGAACTTTGTATGTACGATAGTTAAAGCAAAATAAATGATTACTGCGTTTACCCATGTCATCCGTTTTAAAAGACCTGTATTTTTTCTCATTCAGGGCCCAGCAATGTCACAAGTGCTACACCGTATCTCGTCGCAGCGTTTTCCTCATATGCGGTGATAAACAAGCGTGGACCCATGACGCATGGATACCCCTTATTTAGTTAATATGCGGACATGTCTCCGTATGCTCGCACGGCTCGGCTGTATTAATGGTTACCGACTAATACCGTGCCACATTGTGGCAGCCCTAGAGGCAAACTTTGCTGGCTTTGATGGCTCAGTTCAATTCAAGGCGCCTCTGAATACTGTCGAATCGTAGTAATGCTTAATTACAACTTAGTATGTACGATAATTAAAGCAAAATAATTGATCCATGACCCATGACGCATGGATACCGTTTATTCAGTTAATATGCGAACATGTGCTGTATTAGTGGTTACCGACTAATGCCGTGTCACATTGTGGCAGCCCTAGCAGGTTAGCTAGATCGGATTAATGCAGGGCGCCCGTGAATACCAACATGACCGAACCAACCCATATTTATCCATATCCTTAGTTAGATATAATCATATTAATAATAAGAAGATATGACTATTATTATGCAAACAATAGGTTTGCTGAGGATTCTTAGTTTCGAGGATTTGACCGGTAGCAAAATGTTTTAGAAAAAAAACTGCCTATTGAAACGCTGCTATATGATGAGAACCGAGATTTAACGCATATGTGTCAGAAAATCCTATTAGTCATTATAATTACTATTACGAGTATTATGCATAGGTACAATAGCCGATAATTTTGCTGCAGTTTCCTAATATGACTCAACCGGATAAATTATGATTGTTCAACATACTTATACAATTTCGCCGAACATTGTCAAAACAACACCACACCAACCCTTCATGACCAGAGTATTTTAGAAACGTCGAAGTAATTACAAAAAAAACGTTTTTAATTCCCGCTTTATAGTGCAAAGATCTAATTATGACTTTTTATGTTTAGTTTCTGTAAGTTGAATAAGTAACTTGATTGGCAGCAACTAATGTTGTTGCTCTCAATCAGCTACCTAATTTGTAACACAATTCGAATGGCCATCCCAAACCCCGAAACGATAACGAATATAATTCAACTTTATAACCACAGTCTATTAATCAAAATAAAAGCCAATTCTTGAAAGTACCGAATTGCATGATATCACCATCTTCCTTTTTCGCCTGGGGTATAATGAGACAAAGAATCCAATTCTCGAGTCTGGTAGTACCTGTAGGTATTTAGGTGCGGGGCACCATGGGTCGTGATGACACATTTAAGGTACGATCGATACGGGCTGCGACCGTTTGCCCGCTTTTTTATATGACTTCATAGATGGGATTGTCTGTATCACATAACAAGTAATAGTCATTCAAATCTGGAAGTTCGTTCAAATTACTCCAATTAACGTTATGACCAAGATAAGATATCTTGACGAGAACTTATGATTATGACTTAATGAGAGAGGTCTTAAAACCAACGCCTAATAATGTACAGTTGCATACACTATCTTTATTTACACAGATATTTATCAATAG
Source organism: Apotomis capreana (assembly GCA_947623375.1). Taxonomy (NCBI): domain Eukaryota; kingdom Metazoa; phylum Arthropoda; class Insecta; order Lepidoptera; family Tortricidae; genus Apotomis; species Apotomis capreana. The sequence continues at coordinate 52,336,758 of OX392498.1, forward strand.
GTATGTCATAGATTTTCTAGTCAGATTCAGATGATGTCAGAAAGTACCGGAATGATTGCTGGGGCACTGGGGGGGACGCCACAACATCATCATTATAATATAGTAATGAAATGCCATAACATCACTGATCATCCGTGCCCTACTGCCGTCGCTGCCAAGTAATATCTTTACCTATATTATCTGAACTTGTTACTATATGGGTCATTGTCAGTTCAAAAAACAAAATTTGTCCCTTCGGTGGTCAAAAGTTAAGAGCTTGTTTGAATCTAGGTTATGTTGTTATTACATCGGACTTTAGAAGGGGGAACGTTCTTTATTCTCACAGGTATTTAATCCAAAAATTAGGCCCTGGAAACCTTAATTTTGCAAATGTCCACCGGAAAGACGCGCACCTAAATCTGACAATGACCCATATGGGTGTAGATAATAAATGTAAAAAGACATTTTAGATGCCACCATTGCGATTATTTATACATACGAGTATATAATTACTAAAACAGTTCCTGTAGCCTTACCATGAGTTTACTTTACGACTGCGTAAAGGATTTGTATCAAGAATTGTAGTTATTCAAAGTAAACGCTATAGGCGCTATTCTATATATCTATACTCGTATATACTATTTTCCATACAAATCATTTACGCTATCGCTAGCGAGCACGGCCACGTTAACTCATGGTAAGGGCAAGGGTGACAACATTTCATATTTATAACAGGTGGAAATTAATATAGAGATCGACAGGGCTTTATGTCGTGTACCTTAAAAAAAAATCTTGGAATTTATTCTTCTGTATTTAAGGAAATATAAGAAAATACATCAAATAACTGCAATCTAAGACAATACGGGCTGAATAGGGTTGTTGTCTAAACCAAAGAGCGAAAACATAGATTTTTTTAAAATTTGACGTTGACAGATGACAGATGCATACCGAGTTTTATTAAGTTTTTTTTTAATAAGAAAACCGACTAAAGTAACCGTTCCATTAAGTTCTGGTTTTGGTGTTGCCACATTTTAAAATGAGTATGTTTTTATAAATTAATAATAAAATAAATAATCATCTCAGAAAATAAATAAAAACAGAGATTACTTCATCTTTTTAAGCAGAATTCAGAAAAGTAATAAAATGATAGTGTTAAAAATATGAAATGTTGTCAATTGTATCACTATCCACTACTATCTGTTTATCACGAGGGTTGACTCTTGAACCGTTATTATCATGCATCTAGTCGGAATCGTCATAGAAAATTGTATTACTGTGGAACCTATAAAAACAATGAAAGTCATAATGTTTACATTAAAGGTTCAAGGGGGTTAGGAGGGAGACGTTACTGTTTTAATAAAAATGAATTAGTTCGGGTATAGCACGTCGTTACTATCGATTGTCAACAAAATTTAAGAGGACGATGAGATTCCTTAGGCGTGCAAGAAGCAACTGGTTGAAAAATTCAATGGATCTCGCATCGGTTCAGTGGTCCAATAGGTACGCACAGCCGTACCGTAAGCCCGGAAAGCCGCAGTTTCGAACCCCGGCTATCTGTTCCAAGACTCACAATTCCATTGTTTTCTACTCAACCACGTATCTAATCGTAATAAAAGATTTAAACTTTGTTTTTATTTGCTAATATGGCGAACCTTTCGCTTGTGACTCACGGTTATAAACTCGTAGCCCAAGTTTCGAACAACGCAGTCGGCCTCAGCATTTTCAGTCTGTAGGCAGGACGTAGAGAGACTCCACCTGTCAGTCCGTCTGTCTGTCTGTCTGTCTGTCTGGCACCTGCATGCTATACATGAACCGTGAAAGCTAGACAGTTTGAATTTTCACAGATGACGTATCTCTGGCGCTAACACAACAAATATTAAAAACAAAATAAAATAAGTATTTAAGTGAGGCTCCCATACAACAAACATCAGTTAACTTTACACCTCGTTTGTATGCGGCGTCATACATACCAAGCGCAAAACTTCGGCCAGTTAAGATGGGTTTAGTGGATATGTACGGAATCCTCGTTGTGCGAGTCAGACTCTAGCCGGTTTTTTTCTTCATTGACATTATGAGACATATTTTCAAATAGTTTGCGTCTTGGATGTTGATCTAGAATGTTCAATTTGTCCGATATCAATAGCTATAGCCCGTCATAGACAAGCCTTGTGTCAAAAGACATGAGGCCCCGACACAGAGCGAGGAACAACACTTCGGGGTCCCTGTATCATTGGTACGGCTGACACTACGCCGTCGTGACGATAGCTAGGCCCCTGTTTGAGGAAGCCAATGTAATTTTTTTTAAATAGACACGAAGAAGCGGAATGCAACGTGGTTCTGCTGTATAATATCGTAACCTGTCGATTCGGCCTGGTGAAGTCCCCTAGAAGCAGTACCCCTACCACGAGTTTACAGCGACAGTACTCGCTGGCGGCTGCGTTAACGATTTGTATGGAGAATTGTAGTCTACAAAGTAACCGTTTCGGGCGCTGTACTATACTCTATATAAATAATTTACGCTGTCGCTAAAGTCAATACAGAATGGACGTGAGTAGACCCGTTTCGTATGTCTGAAATTCACGGGAGTTTATACACCATTAATTAGGCCCTCCGTAACCGCCGGAATTAATATATGACGATATTTTTGCTATATACTATTGTATTTTCGAAACATTTTATTCATGACTAGCGACCCGCCTCGGCTTCGCACGGGTGCAATGCTGATAAATTAGCCTCAGAGTGCGAGCTGCGAGTGCGATTTACAGATTCAAAAATACTAACTACTTAAATGGATATAAAAAAAAACAAAGTTATGTAACGTAGCTATCTAACAAAAGAACAAAAAAAAATAACCCTAGTCTCTGCTGCTCAGTGGCTGAGACAAATTCAGACGTGCAGTTACGGGCCGCATACACGCAGGCCCACCTGCAAAGGCTCATTTCAAAAAAAAAAAAAAAATAAAAAGATAAAAGAAATAATCCAAATCCTAACTAACATAATGTGTATGTAGTGACATACAAAGATAAATATAAAAATATAACAAATCATTCGCTACCAATCAACCATTCGTGTTTCAGTCCCAAAAATGGGGTCGTCTTTCTGATATAGGGCAAACAAGCGTAAAAGGCTCCGTTACGCAGCAAGAATCAAGCGGTTTTCACGAGTCTGCCCCTAGTAATAAAACAGCCTACGTACCCTCTTACCACAATGTCACTTAATACCTTCCACTCTGAGTAACCAGAATTTTAATACGCTCGAAACCAAAGCTGTGAGTCACGCCACGGTGGCAAAATAGAACTGTCGCGGACGAATTTCAATTCTAAAGTGAAAGATATAAAATGGTTTTCTCTGTGTGGATAATTACGGATCTGTTCACGTTTAACGTATAAGAGGATTGGAAATTTGGAAACAAAAATACCCGCCGACGCCAATTGCAGGCTTGTTATTCAGTTTGAAGTGTTTTAAGTAATTATAGCAAATTTTACACTTCACTGGTAAAGAGTAGTCCTTACCTTACGTAGGTACTTTATGTATGTACTTAGTGAGAAGCGAGTAAAATTTTCTTTTGTTGTTCTTTCTTTCTTTAGCTCTACTTATGTAGTACTTATACGGCATCTGATGTTTTTATTGGGATTAAAGGCGGCAACTGGGCGAAAAGTGCACAGAGAGACTTATCTTCGGAAAATGTGGGTATTTTTATAAAAACAAATGTTAAGCCAAAGGACGCTCATGGACATAATTATGCATACTTCCTTTTCTCACCTATGGTGCTCAGACTTGGTCTTTGACAGAAGCTCTGAAGTTCGAACTCGGGGTCTGACAAATGCCATGGAGCGTCGCCTTTTAGGTGTAAAATTAATGGATTGAATCCGGAACACCACTCTTCGCTCCAAGACCAAATTGTTGACGTAGCTCGGAAAGCGGCTAAGTTAAAGTGGGAATGGGCTGGCCGCGTTTGACGTATGCCGGATGAGTTGTGGGCTAAGACCACTACAGAGTGGAAGTTTGTTTGTCATTGGTTGTCATTCATTTGAAGAACATGCCCACTCCATGTTAGCTGTCGTTGCATCTACAGATCTTCTATTTGGCTTAACTACCCCTATTTGAGCCCATAATAGACAAAAACCATGGGAACAGACCTACATCTATAACCCTAAACATAGATATTTATAAGGTAGGTTAGGTAGGTACTTTTTATACAAATGAATTACAGATCTCTTCTCTCTTCTTATTATTATTATTATTACTTTATCAAGATTCATTTTATAACTCTATCTTGGCACTAGAAATAAGAATCTGCTCAGTGTTGCCAAAATTTTGAGGTCCTACCCCCATTGGGGCAGGTATGGGCGGGGGCATATTTTGAAAGATGAACATTTTACAAACCTGGGGAGAGAAGTGTCATTTTGAATATAATTTTTCGTGCTGAATCGAATGAGACCTTGCACATACTTATAGGATCAATATTAAGGGAGAAATTGACATTTTGCCGCCAAATTATGCTATTTTTCCTGTGCTAAATATAAACGGTTTTGTTGCAGCAACTAGCGGCGGTGCAGTACACCGCCACAGCACAACATACCACGACCACCAGCTCCGGGGGTCGACGGCGCTCCGCCGGGAGGCCTATGCCGAGCCGCTGCGAGCCCGACGAGTTCTCCGAGGCTCCTAAGTCCATCGGTAACTATATCTACTACGTAGAAATACAAAATTAAAGACTACTCTATTGATTGCGTGCAGTCAAAAATCAAATTTCCCGCGTGAATTTTGTCAATTTCGAGTAATTATTGAAACAAAAGCTATCAATGAAAAATTCACTGTAGGTTTTAAGTATATACCATCAATAATTCCCAATAGCCCTGTTCTAGGTAGTAACGTCAATAATATTCTAAGAAACATATTTTATCATAAAGAAAAATGTCTAAAACAATCAGCATTTTCACAGGAATAAGGTCTCTTTAAGGGAATCCACCGGGGGTGAAGAAGTTCGATTGTAGGTAGTTATTATATTGGGCAGACGAAGCGGACTGTAGCTGAAAGAGTCAAGGAACATATCGCATAGTCAAGTGTGCGTAATGTTTATGGATGACAAAAGTGACGTTGGAGTGTCGGTCGGACAAGTTGTAGGCTGGCAAGCACCCCCGCTTGCTAGCAACATGGCCGAGCGACAAGTACACGCTGTTACGAGTTACGAGTGACTATAAGCGTGCGCCCGAAGTAAGTACTTGGCTTGCTCGCAGAACGAGAAGGTAGCGAAACTGCCAGTACAACTTTGTAGGTATAAGAATTATAAGGTTGCCGCTTGACACTTCATTCGCCTTGTTTGTAAAATGTTCATCTTTTAAAATATGCCTCCGTCCATACCTCCCCCAATGGGGGTAGAGTGGAATTTTGGGACTCGGCAGATCCTCATTTCTAGTGCCAAGATAAAGTTATAAAACAAAGTTTCATTGATGTACCTACATATTTTGTCACCAAACTGCCAATTTAGTCTTATTTTACGTTTAGTACAGGTACTCCAGTCAAAAATCTTGGAATCCCTGCTCTAAAGTCCATCGAATCGAAAATCGTCAAAAACTTTATCGAACGCGTCAGTCAATGTAATGCCATATTGGTCAACTATTGGCCTGGATTGGATTGTTAGACCGCTTTTCCACTAGACCTTGCGTACCTAAAACCAGCAGTACAAGTCCAACTTGTCAACCCTGCACCACCTCAGCGCCAGGAGATTACGCATGTTTTTTTCCTTTGTGCTTCCATATTTCTATGAATGGTTTTATAAAAACAAAATGGTGCTTCCATGTCCACATTAAAAAATAATGATACATTACCTACATGTTTCACAAATTTCTTTAGAAGTATTTTATTTGACTATTCATAAAATGTATGTAATATGTCAGACGATTTCTTGGTAAAATTTTAGTTTTTTTGGCAGCACGAGGGAGACCTATGCCCAGCCGACACGATCCCGAGGAGTTTTCGGAGGCTCCCACCAAGGCCATAAGTAAGTATCGGAATTTATAATATCCTTACCGTAAAAGGCAAACCTGTTTTTGATGAGCGGTCAATTAGTCATTTCTTCATGTTACAATTACAACTAAGAAACTGAATGTCATGATCACTTTATGTCACAAAATTAATAAAGCTGGAATGATTTTGAGTTCGCCCCGTGCAGATAGGCCTGAAAATGTTGTGTGTTTACATAAATAAAGTACCTATCACCAACTTATGTTAAATATCATTTTCTGAGCCCTTTTCCAAGACCCATTTGACTGCTTTATTTCAACGCCAAAAAACTAGGAGAAGCAGCTAGACAATAAAGTAGAACACAATTCCTGAAAAAAAAACGTAATACTAAAAGCTATTACGTACTCAAAAACGTAACTCAAAAGAATAAACATTGGAGGATAATAGCGTTCAAATGTATGGTAATTTTTATTCTATGTACACTTAGAGCATTGTACCTCCATTCTCTTGCACACAAGAGGAAAGTATGAGTAAATGTATGATCCCTTAATGATTTTGCAGTTTTGGCTACCCTCCCACAGCTCTGGGATGACTAGTGTTATTTAAACACGTAGTTGAGTGTTCTTTGGTATAGCACCTTATTTCATTATGGGAATTAAATATAAATATTTAACTTTATCAACTAATGGCCTAAGTTATTCTATGCTTACTCCCAATTGTCTCAATACAGGTAAGGACGATCCCCAAGTGAAATGGATTTTAGATCGTGGTGGCTTTTGGCCAGAAGTTACCGGGAAGAAGATTTCGGGGATCGATCTTACCTATATTGGGACTCTTACCTATTTACATAGAGAAACTTTGACTCTTTATTCTTTATAATTATAAAAATCTGGCGGCCGCAGGCTCTTCCTCTATAAGTCAAACCTTCGTAGTACATACTGATAACTGATAAGTGATAATAAAATGAACCAACTTCAACTTTAAACAATTATTGGTTGAACAAATATTCAAGAGGAAAAGTTTTGTCTATACGAGTAGAATTTTGTGACGTCACACAGATATTTACGTTGCAATTGATATGATGACGGACCGTTTTGACTCGATAGGGACGAACCAAAAGTTACATATGACAACTCGGGGTTTTCATACAAAGGTTACCTACTTACACATTTTTCCTCTATAATAAATTATTTCAATTGCTATTATTACGTATTTACTACAAAATAGCAATTAGAAATATGTAGAAAAAGTCAAAATAATCACATGTTTAATAAAATCACTACACCCCAATTTTTGTTAGCGTATGGCCACCTCCAACACTAGCATTGTCATAAATGTTTGGCTGTTCTTCCAGCTTCGGTGCTGTCCAAGCCGAGCCGCTCAGCCGTGAAGAAACACGTCCAGTTCCCCGACGAGCAGAGCACCATCGAGGAGGCGCCCGAGATAGCGGCTCCTTCAGAAGACTCTGAGAAACCGGGTTAGTTTACTTGTACATACAGTTGGCTTAGCACAAGTGCGCCATCGCGGAGGTGCCCGAGATAGCGGCTCCTTCAGAGGATTCTGAGATATCGTGTGAAGTTTACCTACTTGTACCTAACATACATGTTGGTCAAGTCGAGCCGCTCAGCCTTGAAGAAACGCGTCCGATTCCCCGACGACTAGACCACCATCGAGGAAGCGCCCAACATAGTCCCTTCAGAAGACTCTGAGAAAAGAGGTAAGTTTATTATATAATTCTAAAATTACTAATTGTTTTTGGTAGGGGTGATGATTTTAGGAATAATTTCAACGGCGCGATGCAATATCGTGTACTCGTAGGGATTTATTTCAACGCAATTTCTCAATATTCTGACCTAACCTACCTTTACCTGGTCAGTCAGAACCTGTCTGGCGGCTCTGGTGCTTTATGGACGCATAGATACGTCCATAAAGCACCAGAGGAGGCTCAAAGGGCGTTGGGAAATATCGTAATTCGCGCACCGCGTTGTGGGCCATTTTGACGATGATGCGTTTATATATGGCCATAGAGCTATAACTATGCTGAGTTCACTGTGGAATTGTGCATGTTTTGCAAAGAAATCTCTATTGCTGAACCACCCAGCTATATCCGCGCTGTTACTTACGTTACGACTGGTAGTCAATCGCCTGTCAGTTAGTGAATAAAAAATATATGAGAGATTTGGGTCAAAAGTAAAATAATATACTTATTTACTCGTACTTCTCCATCACGTATCACGTGTTCCTTGAGGCACTAACCTAAAAAATGTTTCATTAACGCGCTGCACCCGGCCACAAGAAAATTGAGGATGCGGGCTTTGGTCTCTAATTAACGGGCTCCCATCCCATCCCACGTCATTCCCTTTTAGAGGGCGCAAAAGGTTTCTTAACTTGTTTACGGGCGATTATTTAACACGTCCCTGGGTTATTTAGATTTTATACCATCGTCAGTCCCTGTGTATACCTTTACTTTATATACACGTTTGACTATGTTCTGACTGTTCGTATACCTATGTTGACAGTGACACGTTTCGCTAGGTTGGTTGTACAACGGCCTGCGAAAAAGCTGGTTCTGGCGGTGTTGGTTCTGATCCCGGCTTGGACTGATAGAGCCCATTCACACGGTCTTAGCTAGTTCTTAGTCATTCATTTCATTCATTCATTCATCAGTCGGTCACGTCGCTTTACCAAACTAATAACGTTATTTTTTTTTACACATATTCCCATTAAAATACGTTTTAGTTTCCCCACGTGCTCACAGACGCGGCGCTTTGGCGGGCAACGTTATGTAACAGTAATTAACACGGGCTTATATCTGGGCTCTCTATGCAAAATTGTTGCAACTTGTGCTCGAAATAAAATAGATTAGCGACCGCAGTGTGTGTTGCTGGAGTGGAATCGGAAGTTCTTATCTCGACCTTCCGATTGTTTGGTAAAACCGGCGCGCGTTGGTAGCCACTGGTGGCAGTGCACAGTGCACACGCGCCGATCGGTGGCCCACCCGCGTCCCACGACCAAACGAGTCACATTTGACACAGACAGCGAATAAAATACAGTTCTCACTTCTCAGACAGTGTTTCGGAAAGTAAAAGGATATGAAAAGTATGATGTTATTTTGTGCTAGTATTCAGTTTGACGTTTTCACTGTCTGACTTAACGGTTTGGTTCCCTAAACCCGCATGTTCACGAAGGCAAGCTTATGCAACAGCTATTACGAGTGGTGAAGGACCGCTTGTATGGGCTCTCGATGCTGTTGTAATTTGTGCTCGAAATTAGTAAAATTAGCGGCCGCATTGTGTGTTCCTGGAATTCGAACGTAAGTAATCGTTATCAGTGTGCAGTTTTGGTAGCAACTTGCCTTCGTCAACACGCTCACGAAGGCAAGTTTATGTAAAAGCTATTACGAGTGGTTAAGGCCCGCTTGTTTGGGCTCTCGATGCTGTTGCAATTTGTGCTCGAAATATTTGAGATAAAACCCTTTAAAACAATATACGTCGAAGGACATTTATTCATTTAATAAAATACATCTAAAAAAAACAATTACATTATCTAAAGCGTTTCATTTATTCTGAATCATCTATAGCACTTCACATTGACAAATCATATTCCGGTCAGGTCAGGTCCGCGAACGTAGAAAGGTCATTTAGTTATTTCAAATGGATTTTTTCAAATAGACGTGTGCGACTGACAGCCCATTCCGTTGACCAATTTTTACCCTTTTCTTGAAATATATAATATTTATTTTGCCCACTATGTATATTTATTTTTTTGCAAACCATACATAGCTACCAATACTGCACACTGATTACGATCATTTACGAGGTTGGTATTAGTTCGGTAACAATTCGTTTATGATGGTGGTAATTGTATATTTTTTTATGTACATATTATATTATACTACTTACGAGTAAGAGCCGTTATAATATGATGAGATTGATGAGTAAAACACTAGTTATATTATTTGGTATGCGATTTATAAAAATCATGTTAGCATGATTTTTCATTAGGTACATATAATTGATTGGTACCGTAGGGTAGTTCTGAAATACTTTTTTTCACTGCTCTCGGGAATTTAATGGCCACCACAAACAAAAGACTATTAAAACATGCCCTACGCTTTTTTTACAGTTATTTCTACAGCAAGCGAGTAATCAACTTAACCGGCTTATCCTATTAAAGATACTGTTTTTAAGGATCTTATATATTTTTCTTCTTTTGTTGCTTTTGTTTACATTGAGTTTCCACGGGACGTTGGATTCGCTGAATATTGTTAGGTACCTTTATACAATGTGTTACCGCCAAGTAGGCTTTTCTTAAAGTAGAGTAAAGTAACATAGATCTTTAACGTATCGATGACCTTAATTTAATTAATTAATTTAAATTCAGGCTTTATTAACTTTCTAACAAAATTTTAATTGCCAGTTATGTACAGTAAATAAATTGACAAGTGAGTGTTAAATGACAGCGTGATATGAATAACGAGAATTACGCTGTACACCCACTACATTGAATGTGCGGATTTAAGAAATTTAATTGTGCAATTAATTCACATAATTATGATTAGCTAAATACATGCAAACAATTACTAATGGACCATATTATTATCAGTTTTAACAAATGCCCGCATGCCGGTAACAGGCTGTAGAGTTAACTGGTGCATCTTGTTTACAAGATATAGCAGAAGTTCGATCGAAAGCTCTCCTTTCCCAAAGACAACCTCCCTTAGGACTCTCTTAGGTCATTTTAGAAAAGATAGTCGTCTTGAAATTGCAGTAGTTTTAAGAGCAAAAGACTGAACACCATTATTGAAATATACCAAGTTAGGGCCCTTGCAAGTTGAAAATGAGTGAATAATGTTTATCATTTGAAGTTTGAGTTTCAGTTTAAGGTTGAGTTCAAGTTCAAGTTAAAATTAAAGTTCAAGTTAAAGTTTACGTTTAAGTTTAAATTTAAGTTGAAGTTTGATTTTTGACGTGGGTCGAAAACCTCGTATATTTTCTGTTTCACTCCAACAACATTCATATAAGCACACACACAACAGCGGACGCTAATCTGTCTAATTTCGAGCACAAGTTTACAACAAGTTTGCATCGAGAGCCCAAACAAGCCCGCCTTAATTGCTGTTACATGACCTTGCCCGTTTCGTTGGCCGCCTTTGTGAACACGTGACGTCAATCAGTTTACTAGTTGTACTACTAGCATTCTAGCCACACGGACTAGCACAACTTGCCACAACTACGCTTGCGTCATCCATCATTGTCGTACGATGCGTTTAGGCCAAACAAGTGAATGCTCATTCTATCCCCATTCTACTACTATCTTTGGGTAATTGATGATCTATTGTAGTTCAATTTCTTTGCTTGTTTGGTCTGAACCCACCACAATAAAAAACCACATTAATGCAAATGTGTTTTTTTTCTTTTGATCATCGTTATTACGCAACAACCATCTGTGAACTGTATCGTATTGGTTGTTTGAGCAAAACGTGACGCAATCAGCGTTCGCAGCTGCCTACAATCACGCGTCGATTTTTCTCGAACAAACAAGCCAGCCTCTAGTAATTAGCTACTGTAACATAACCGTGCCCATCACAGCCCCGCTTCCTCTCCCACGTGGGGAAACTAAACTGTGACATCAAACAGTCTTTAGTCCCTAGGTCATCACCGTGGTTGTCGAATTGTCATCCGACGTACGACCCAGCGTCACACATCTCGCTCGTACGGTAAAATATTGGCGTGTGGCCAGTTGGTGTAGAGTTGCATTGCACCGTGTGAAATCAATTTAAGTTCGTTTTCCGTCGTTTCTCTTTAATTTTAAATTGTCTACTCACTAACAATTCTTTCTCTTTCTCTTTTCCATGCACAATTGTTATTTTTAGTGAACGAATAAATATATACTATATGATAAAAAAAAAACAAAAAAGAAATTGGCCCAGGCAAAATATAAATCAGAACCTATTAACTGAAATGTAATGAAAATAATGTGTAAAAAATTTTCAAGCGGCAAAGGGTCATCTAAAAATGTTTTCAGGTTTCTTTATGTCTGATTTTATATCATTATTAGTTTCATTACATTCTTCCCTAGTGGTTGGTTTTTAGGGTTCCGTAGTCAACTAGGAACCCTTATAGTTTCGCCATGTCCGTCTGCCCGTCCGTCCGTCCGTCCGCGGCTTAGCTCCGTGATCATTAGTACTAGAAAGCTGTATGAGTATGTGTATGTATCACGCCGACAAAACGGTAAAATAAAAACCAAAAAAACAAAATTTTTTTCTGGTACCTCGAAGTGGGGGTGAATTTTTTTTTTTTCGTTTCAACCCTTGTGTGTGGGGTGTCGTTGAATAGGTCTGTTAAAAATAATAGGGGTCTGTAAACATCACTTTTTGATAACATCAGTAGTTTTGTAAATATTCGCTCCGAAAATAAAAAAAATAGTGTCCCCCCCCTTATAAGTACTTTCAATGAAAACTATATTGAACAAAATCGGTCCAACCGTTTTTGAGTTATCGCAAAATTTCATTTTGTTTAAAAGGACGTAAGTTGACTTCCTGAAGGTAGTAAGTAATTACAGTTATTTTGGCGTTTACGACCTTTTTATAGAGCTTGAAATCTTCCTCGTTATTTAAACCTCAGGCTTAAAACCGCTGTCTAACGCCCGTCTATTGTGAAGGATCGGCAACTACGGAACCCTACACTGAGCGTGGCCCGACATGCTCTTGGCCGGTTTTTTTTTATGCCTCCGATAGCAAAATAAGTGCTTATTCAAAGGATGATAATTTTCTTCTATTTATTCAACGCTAGGCTTTTATCGTGTAACAGTCTAATTTAGCCCTAGCGCGTAAATGTCCATTGGCCTTAAAGCATACAAAAACATTGAAATGTTTTAATTTTCATTAGTAAATAGATGAAACATACGTATTTATATTTAGCTTAAGGCTCCTTATCCGTTCAAAAATGCTGATTGTTTTAGATATTTATCTCTATGATCAAACATGTTTCTTAACATATTATAAATGTTACTACTTAGAACAGGGCCATTGCGATTTATTTTTGTATATTTTTTGTATAGTCTTTCATTGATAAGTCATTTTTGTTTCAGACTACTCGAAATTATCAAAATTCACGCAGAAAACTGTTTTTTTTTTCAACTTATTTTCGACTGCACGCAATGAAATCATTAAATAGCTATCTACGAGTATGTTACCATCAAGAACTCAGGGAAAAGTATTATTCACTTCAAAAATTTGGTTGAAATTATCAATATATTTGTCATAATATGAAAAAAAAACATTTTAAAAGGAATAAGCCCTCTTAAAAAGTGAATCTTTAACCTATTTCATTATATTATTTTATTAAAACCGCTAGGGCAAAATTGGACGGTTTCAGGATTATTTTAATAACTAAGAGATTGTTTTTTTCATGATAGGGTTAACGTTGACATAGGATATCTAAATATGTAATAATACGTATCTGATCCAAGACTATTTAGTCAAACTCAAATTAATTTTTATGCCGATGTTACCATTATATTTACACCAAGTGTGGTATTCGAAACTCTCAACATTTCTATGGGCGAGATGTCACGGATCGAACTTCTACCTCATAGCAAGCTTCGGAGTGAAGGCTATACGAGTACACATACTTACAAGAAGCGACAATCGATTAAAAAAAAAAAAAAAGTGTCGTAGCATTGTTTTCCAAGCGCCACGGCAGCCACCGGTCAAGACTGAAAAATTTATACTTACCTTCTTGGGTTTATAAGAAAACAAGATATGGCATTCCGAAAAGGCCGCCTTTCTACGCCACTGTTTAGTTTCCGCTTCATGTTAAAAAGGTTTTACCGCCAGTCTTACAAAAAAAGATATTTATGCATTGCTTAATCGGGGAGCATTATGATACACCACTGGTAACACAGAAACGGATTGACAGAACCGACCAACCAATCATGGCGTGATGACATCGCAAGTCTGACCTGTCATTCCGAAATTCCATACCTTACACCATGGGTTCACTTTGCCGATGCCGTAGTGAGGCACGAATTCAAATTTTCATCTATTTTATTATTTTTAAGCTACAGAACACTGAAACTTTTTTCTAGGAATGATTAACCTATGTTTCGGATTTTTGAAAATCGGAATAAAAAATTTCGGAGTACGTACCTATATCTGTAAGAGCGAAACGAGCGCAGGCAAGGCAGGTAAGGCAGGTCCGACTTGGCTTAGGTTAGGTACGACGACCCCAACGAGCGAGCCGCGCAGGTCCGGCTTGGCTTACGATTTTTAACATTACCTATTTCACCTTAAGGCAGGTCCGACTTGGCTTAGGTTAGGTATTTTTAAGTTTCGTATTAATATTGAGTCGGACTTTTAATTTTTCGGTGTATAAAAATTCGGAATTTTGAAAATCGGTTTTTTAGCAATCGGAATTCTTACTTGTGATAAATCGGAATATTATTTATTCGGACTTTTTATACTTCGGTGAGTTCGGATTACAGAGAATCGGAATTTTGAAATTCGTAATAACCATTAGGATTTTTGTAATTTCGGGAATGTAAAAATCGGATTTATGAAATATCGGAATAATCATATTCGGAATGTTGATCCATACGGAAATGTAAACATCGGTATTTTGAAATTCGTGATTATAAATATCGAAATTAAGTTTTTCGTATTTATGTAGTGTACCTGTTTGATACATATACACATACTCATACCAAATTTCAGCTTTTTAGTACAAATGATCACGGAGCTAAGCCGCGGAGCGGATGGACAGACAGACGAACAGACGGACATGGCGAAACTATAAGGGTTCCTAGTTGACTACAGGACCCTAAAAAGCGTTCCAGAATTAGGCATTAAAATTACTTATCGCGGTTTGAATTTTCATCATTGAAATTTAGACGCCATTTGATGACAGCTTAGTAATTTTCCGATGTCGTGCGTGATATGACGACTGTGGCGTTCGAAAGGTTAATTGCTTCATGTACCTAATAGATTACATAAAAGACCCTGCACCAGACAAATGTTTCTGTTTAGTCCTATGGTTGACTGGTAGAGAATGCCTTATGGCATTAAGTCCGCCATTCGTACTTTTACTTGTGTATTTTGTGCAATAAAGTTAAAAAAAAAAGAAGGTTACCAACAATTAGTACGACGCGGTTGGCTCAGTTTGTAAGCACCTGCCTACTGAGCCGGCGGTACCGGGTTCGAATCCCGGCCAGGGCAAATATTTGTGTGATGAAAACGAATATGTGTGCTTGGGTCATGGTTGTTCCTTTTCCTATGTATTTAAGTATATATTTATCTATATAAGTATGTATATCGTCGTCTAGTACCCATACCATAACACAAGCCTTCTTGAGCTTAATTTGGGAGTAGATCGATTTGTATGAGGTTGTCTGATATTTATATAGTTATTTATTATTAGTTTCCCGCACAAAAGCTCGACCACATGAGCTTTAGTAAATTCATCAGAAACATAATATAACAAAGTAAATAACACCGTCTCTGTCGCACGCCAGGTAGTAAAAATTGTATTTGCATATCATTTGTTTGCCTGAATATTAAACAGTTACTGATCTCTTGTCTGTCATTTTTAAGAAAAATCACTGGAATTCTCTCGAAATAGGTACTGTAATGTCCCTGAACTGAAAAGGTATTCTGTTAGATATAGCAATAAGGATTTCACAGCGCGTACGCGTCACGGGGCGTGCTAATACCGTACGTGCCAATGCCAACAGGCACCATCGAGTAAGGCTGCAAAGACCGCTATTATTTGGCCGCGATTGCGCTGTGCGAGGATAAGTAAATGAAGTTATTCCATTGGTTAACAAAAATACATCCATCGCTACGCATCCTCGCACATCTCTGGTGGAAACGCAGCCTAATAAAGTAAAATATAATTAATAAACTATAATAATAAACGATGATTATTACTATTATTACATAGCCCAATTACCCAGTCCTCCATTTCATCCCCATAGCCCAATTTGTATTTAGATTCCATAGATCCATTCCATAAATAGTTTTTGCACCAAGCGGGTTCTGTCTCTGTGTGCGTCCCATGGCACGGATAGGGACAGCATCCGCTCGATGTACACATTACTTCTCATTAAATTGTCGAAAGGGCCTCTTCGCGTTGGCTTCGGCTCCGCGCACGCCTCCCAAAGGTCCGGGACACAATGGTCCCGTGAGCGGGTGCGACACAAAAGATAATTAGAAATATAAAATAAAGTTCTGAGCCAGTTCGTGAAGATACAAAGGGAACCTTTTGTAGAGTCATATTCTGTGTTTAAAGAATATCTGTGAAAAAATGACATACTAGTTACTCTTGTCTTTTAGTTTTATCAAAAAAGTAAAAAGATTAATAATAGTACATTACTGCAGAGGCCGCAAAATAAGGGATTGTTGGCCGAGTAGTAATAGATGGCCGAGTGATGACGAGGCCATCTAGAGATACGAGACCGACAATCCCTGTTCGCGCCGAGGCTTGTATAGTGCTTTTCTCAAATAAATCCAAGGAAATAATACAAATGTTCAACATATATTATTATAAAAACATTTTTTTTTCAAATTTATTTTTTTAAGCTGTTCGGTTTAATGTTTTTGCCACCAAATGTGTAGATGATTCTATTTATTAAAAAAGGGCAACACCCTAAGTATTAGATGGGCATTTCTCAGGAGTGGCATTTTTAAGTGTCCGGGCTTGAAAATGGTTAAATTTACCATCGAATATTTCTGAATAAAATCAAGCTAGTACCTAACGGTTTGTTTCGTCTGGCGAGCTATGTAAACATTTCATGATAATTCATTAACATGACAATAAAAAAAAGTTATTACAAAAATTGACGTTCACTGGGAGCGTCCGCTTACCAGATTTGTTGAAACAAAAAATCATAACTGGATATTGGGTCTGGATACTATGATTTCAAATGTGTTCCCGTATTCAGCATTAGTTTATTAATCATTTTGTTCCTATAGATATAATTTATCTGCTAAACATTTTAAATAAAAACAATTTTTCGGAGCGTCCGAGGGTAACTAGTGATTTCGGTGTAAACTTTAAAACACGTCAGCACTGCCTTAAAGAAGTATACTAGGAAACCCGCAGCTCGCAAGCAACTAGCTTCAGTTGTGTTCTCGTCGCCGCCGAGAGTAGACGTCGGCTCAATGGCTTGTAGGTAGAGTTCATGTGGGTTCGTTCGTCATTCGGTGGATTTGGTTACGTGTTTTGTTGAATTCGGTGGAACAATTTGTGTTGTTCAGTGATTGTGTGTCTGCAATTTTATAAGTGAATAAACTATCTCCGGGAGAATGTAAGTCCATAATAATTTGTTCGTGTCTATATTACTTTTAGTATTCCTTAAATCGATAAAAAACATTAAATTTTGAAATCAGTGGAATTAATTTCCATGGATTCGGTGTAATTTTTGACCACTGAAGTCAATAAAAATTGCCACCGCTATCAATTTTTACGATAAAACCAACTGGTTTTACATTATTTCTATATTGCCATGCCCCTCAATCGGTTTCTCAATGCTTATAATCGTGATTTTGTTAATGCAGCATAGTTCTGACTGTGATTCTCTTGTTTACTAATTTCGGTGGGTTGCTGGTCGTTAGGCTGCTTTCACCGGCATCTCATTGGCATTTTAGCACATGTTTTACCCATCTCGTTGAACTGGTGCATCAGGGTATTATGCCTCAACAGCCTGACACTACAAATATTCCTAAGGGTCGTCATTTCAGCGAGCTACACATCGAAAACTATGAAGTATTGAGCCTTTGATTTCGGTGATTGTAAAATCTTAAATATCTTATGAACCACTAAGTTCAGAAGAGGGCCTTTGCTACCAATATTTTTTTTAAATTAGGCCGTTTTCATATATTAAAGTCACGAATCAAAAATATGAAAAATAAAATTGACCACCGAAGTCAAGCAAAATACAATTATATTTTTACAATAAACGTGATTCCGTGTTTATTTTATTGAATATCTGTTTTTTAATCTAATTGAATGATCTACTTAGTTAAATATAAGAAATAAAAGTATACATGTATACATTTCATTTAAATAATTTCTTTCATTATAAATTGTCATAATTAATAAAAGGCCTATATAAATCTAAAAAAAAAACGTAAATAAACATGCACAAACTACGTTTTTTTTTTATTGGCAGTATGCCATAGATTATCAATAAAAGAATTCAACCCCACTGAAACAAAAGACAATCTGTTTGTTGGCCACGGCCATAATGTTGTTTTAAATTCCTTTATCTCGAATCTTCAACAAGTGCTATACAAATACGTATTTCGCGTTCTATTACCACGACCATAAGAACGACATTTCCTTGGATGTTTGAGAAAAAACTGTTTCAATAAATTGTCTCTATATTAAGTAGTGTGGCCATATATATTTAGGTACAAGAAAGAAATGGTAAACGAGAAAGTCGATTAGCCCGAAGGCTCGACGTATTGTCTTATCGGTTTTTCTTTACCTCATTACTTTGCGACCCAAATGAAGAATAAATACATAAAACACAATTTTCCTGCTTACGTCTATGGGAAAAACAATCTATTCGATTTCTAATTTGGCACCCCTGATGCGGGGAAAAAGGTTATTATTGAATTACGAGGTATGTTTCGGGGCCCAGCACGTCTAGCATAACTATCACACGCGACTCTTTGTCGCGCGACAAATACTACCTGTCACTTTCCTTTCAATACCGTGCGAGCAAGACTGCTGCTGCAGAGGTGATGCTGAGTCGCGCGACATACGAAGTCGCGGCAAGATATGCTAGCCCTGCTGTTCCGAGTGCCCGCGCGCTTCAGCCCACCTATGTATATATGTTTAAATTTGGTAAATTATTAATAGTATGTTTAAATTTGGTAAATTATTAATAGTATGTTTAAATTTGGTAAATTATTAGCTTTTGTGCATGAACTCTGCAGATTAGTGAAATAACTCACTGTAATTAATTGGGTACTTATTGTGCACCTTTGTTCCAACTTCATAATTTAGTTTCTATATTTTAGTATTAATTTGCTGTTAATATTGCATGTGCCTATGTAAAACTGTGCGTGTTATTTAACTAAATGTTAAATATTATTATGTTGCTATATGTGTGATCCTATTATTGGCTCTGTATTACTATTTGTTACTATTAGTCATGTTACTATTTGCGTAAAATAAGCTTTTGGTTCTCCATGTACAAATAAATAAATAAATAAATATGTGATGTGCTTTACTTCGGGCGAGGTATTTCTGGGGCAAGCCTATCATCATACCATAATGTGACGGTTACAACTCTCTTAGAACTTTTTATTCCAAGTATTGCAATTTATATCCATAAATTGTCAACATAATCCTGTAAATTTCGACGACGCGGTTGGCGCAGTTTGCAGACACCTGCCTCCTGAGCCGGCGGTCCCGGATTCGAATCCCGGCCGGGGCAAATATTTGTGTGATGAACACGAATATGGGTCCTTGGGTCATGGTTGTTCCTAATTCCTATTTATTTAAGTATATATTTATCTATATAATGTATATCGTCGTCTAGTACCCATAAATAGTACAAGCTTTGCTTAGTTTCGGACTAGATAGATTTTGTGTATGATTGTCCCTTAATAATAATTATTATTTATTATTTTTAATTTTATAGGATATTTATGATGTAGTTATATGGCTATAGAACCCAGAGGAGGTACCAGTGCTCAATAATCCATACAAATTGAGAAATCGTTCTGCACCTCTAGCACAACTTTGACACGCGACTCTTTCTGGCGCGAGATATGCTACCTATCCCTTTCTGTACAGTACCGTGAGAGAGTGACTGGTGATGCTATGTCGCGCGACATGAGTCGCGAACCATAGTTATGCTAGACCTATGTAGGTCTGTTTCCTCCTCCAAAACTGAAGCAATCTTTACATTACGAACTGAATGGTAAGGAAATGTTATATGTGTCGGTTTGGTTCGATTTTTGCGTACTAGGCGTCTGTTATTGGCCAAAATTCTGCCGCAAACGGCCGCCTTCACAAATTCTATAATAATAGGTACGCGCAAAAAACGAAACCGTTTAACACAAAACATTTCCTTCCAATTAAATTTCTAAAATTTTGTAATGATTAGTTAAGTTTTGGAACGAAACAGACGAGAATGGAATTAAATCTCAATTTGTATAGCCCTGTTACGTTAAGTTTGGACCTCATGTGTATGCGACGCCATAGTTACCAGGTGCAACCTTAACATAAACTGATAGTATGGGTAAAGGAGCCGTGAAATATTCTCTTAATCTGTGCCTCTCTAATTTCGTCGCTTAATAATTGCTTAATAACAACAACCGAGACGTTGGCTGCAATACCATCACAATAGACGACGATTAACCATCGCTTGACTAACATAACTATTCCGAACGCAACCGCGCTTACAAAACGACATAACTCACTACGGATCCATACCGACCTAGGCTGTAACGAAGATCGATTTTGTGCCTTCCATCCATCACGTCGAAACGATCTAACTCACTATGGAACTAACACGAACTTAAGTTGTTACGGAGATTTTGGGTGGAGGCTTTTAGCAAATTGTACGATATTCTGTTACGATACAAAATAGATATTCTCGCTTCAGTAACGTGTAGATTTTTCTATTTCGTGTATCGGGTGTTGGGTGGTTAAGGGCGTTGTACACAGGTTGCTTTCGCGTCGCGGTCTAAGAAGGCACCATGAACCACGTAGTTCTTGATTGCAAATTATATTCATGCACTAGTATTTTATGACTACATTATTTATTATTTGTATGATCATAGAGAGATGATGAAATATTTATTAAAGAGTAATAAAAACACTATTTTCAGAAATCATTTCATGCGCTTCGGTCAAATTCAAACTCTTATAAATGCTGGGTGCGTCTAATGGCAAAACGCTGAAAAAAAAAGATATACATACACAACTGCATCACTCGGGCCTTTAATACGTGACAAATAGACTATTGTGAGAAAAAATGTTGCATTTTTTTCAGTTACGCTAGATCGGTCGTGTGTGACACTGACACACTATCGCGATCGAAAACACAAGCAAAATTTACTATCTAAATAGCACACTCGTTTTTTCTCTGTAAGAAAAATCAATTAAACTTTCCTCTCACAAGTTAGTTTGGAAACAAAAAGACTACGTTTCTTTTAGTATTATTTTTGGCTCGTGAGCGCTCCCCCTAAGCCTCGACGCCGACACGCGACCACCGAAGCGTTCTGTGAGCGATTGGACGACCTATTATTTTATTTTTGCGAATTGTATGTGATAACTTGCCGGGATACTTCATTTTCCTCATATGGAAGACTTCATTTTCAGGCAATTACGGAAAATGTTCAATAGAGGGAAAAGAACTCTCCTAGGTTCCCATTATAGTGTCGTTCGTCAGTTTATCTGTATTATTTAAGACCCTTTGACCAGAAGTTTATCAGAATGCAAAACGGTCAAGTGGGAGATGGATTCGAAATCCGAGGTCTCCATACCATCACGGATTCTAAACTAAATATCTTCCTGCCGCTTCATCGCTTGGGCATTTAATCCCATTTTTCCGTGAAGAAGCATTTAATCCTATTTTTTTAAAGCTAAGAAATATAAAAAGATATTGATCTTCTTCTTTTCTTTAGTTCACTGTTCAGCGAAAGCAATTTCGTACAAGCTTCTCTCGCCGCATCCGCCTCTCTAATCAATGTTTCATTTAGCTCCCTCGTAATATAATCTACTAACAGCCCGGCCCTGTTGATAAAGCCTTATGATTGAAATAGTTAATTTTTCAATTAGGAAAGAGTGTGTTTTGATTTTAAGTAACATTATTGTTGGCGTTCGAGGTTTCAGTATCAAAGAAACGAAACGTTAACGTCGAGTAGTACTTTATTTTTGTATTTAACGTTAATTTTAATGGTAAACAATACAAAGGTTGTAGTTGTTATTTTCCGTCACTTAAGTAGATTGATTCCACATTAACGGATACAGGAACGCCGGAGACCAAGAAAAGGCATCTTAGCTCAAATAAATGCCATACAAATATAAAAGAGGAAGGTCATACACAAATAAATAAAATCATGTAAAAACATACTTAAACATACATAGGTACATATTAAAATAAGGAATGAAACGTATGTACATCACAGCTGACTTCAGACTTTACTAAGAAAAAAGAAACAACATACTAATCAATGAGCTACGCTAAGGGATAAACGAAGGGTACACGGAAAGAACTTGTCTACTCACTTTTTTTGATAAACGAGATTACCCTTCAAATTTAATTTTTATAGTTCGGTTTCCGTACCCAAAGTGTAAAAACGGGAAAACGGGACCCTATTACTAAAGCTCCGTTGTCTGTCTGTCACCAGGCTGTATCTCACGAACCGTGACAGCTAGACAGCTGAAATTATCACAGATGTATTTCTTTGCCGCTATAAATACAAAAAAAAAACAGACTATAATAAATGTTTTTGGGGGCTCCCATACAATAATCGTGATCGGTTGCGTTAACTTTGCACCTCATTTGTATCCAGCGCCGCACATACAAGGTGAAACTTACACCAGCCAGTTAAGATGGAAAGTGTTCGTACGAAACCCTCGGTGCGCGAGTCCACACTTGGCCTGTTTTTTGTCATAGGGGGCAAACGAGCAAACGGATGGCCTGATGAAAAGCGATTACCGACGCTCATAAACATTTGCAACACCAGAAGAGTCACAAGTCCGTTGCAGGTCTTTCAGGTGGAAGTACACTCTTTGCTCCTAAGGTTTTAAGGTCGTATCGTATCGCGTAACTCAAAAAGTTGCTAAGTTGACTCAAATAGTAATCTTTAAGTGTTTTTTATCGATATAATTTTGCACAGTAACTTTATACTCGCCTGGCGGAGAATGCGCTCACTACCGAAGGTGTATTTTTTCGGTGCTATCGTCACGCATGTAGGAATAAGATATTCATCACGGCATCTTTTAAGGAAATTCAATGAACTTCTAGCTCGTGCGATTCCCTTCTTAAGGTTTTCTTGCCGTACATAATATTTTCTTCGGTTTCCGCGACTGGCACACATTTAAATAAAACAATTTAAACGGATTATATCGCGTCTATTAATTATTCGAGACTTACGTTTGGGTAGCTTTACTGATACCGTTGTCAAAGGTTGATATTATAATTTATTTGTATTTATTTCTCCGTACAGAGGGCCGCGTGATCAGCTCGCTGTGGATGGAGCTAGAGTCGGAGGCGCCTGCGCCGGAGCGCTGACGAAGGCGAAGCGAGCAGTTCCACCGGCCGGTGTCGCGCGCGCGCCTCGAGCGGCGCAAGATGTCGGCCGCGGGGGTGCCGCCCGCCGACGACTTCTTGTAAACATGGATACGTAATAGTACATTACTGCAGACGCCGGGAAATAAGGGCTTGCCGGGTGAGGTATAGGGTAGTGATACGAAGCCGGCAAGCCCTTTTCACGGCTAAGGGTTTTCTCAAACAAATGCAATGAAATGAAAAAATACACCGCTAAAAAATATAGTTCAGCCGTTTAGCCTGATCATGAACGCAGACGACATGTTTAAAAAAATACTTCCCGGCCTAGGCCTTCAATTTTGTATGAAATTCTTTTACAGTTCCCCCGTTGTTCCGCCCGAAACGTGATACGAAGCCTGGTTATAACGCGCGTTATGACGAGATTTCAATGCATGTTTGAGAAAAATAATAAATTAATGAGTCTTGTTGTATCGACCAATGTTTTAGGATGTTTTATATCATACAAGTTTCTACTTCATCTTTCAACATTATAGTCATCATTCTGTTGCTTTCTTATGACTTGTCATCTTGCCTTCTGAATTCTTCTAATCATCTTAGTAGTAAGTACTCAATTTATTTAAATTGTATGCACCACATGGGAAGCTACGATTGTGATAAAGCAAAAATATTAACACAGATTTTTTTATATGCGACCAAAAAAACACTTGAGTCATTTAATCGTCATTTAATACAATGATTTCATATGTTCAGTTTGTTTTCTCTGAAGACGACGCAATTAAAATTTTGTGAAGAAAAAATATTCATATAAACATTTGTCGATAAAATAAGACGGCCCCTAAATTATAACCAGAGTATGAAATTAACAGGGATGGCAATTCACGTTGAAGTAATAAAAACAAAAAACTCTGTACTGTACCTATCTCTATCAATTCCTTACTCTGTGATACGATTCAAATATAATGCGCCAATCGAAATGCGACTTAATAATATTTCTTAAGGCGAAAGATGGAGTTTGTCATCATGGCATCAGTGAATCGCCTTTCGATTTGCCGCATAGTATGAGAATCAACTTTGATCTGTGATTGCTGTAAATATCCCGGACTTAGCCAAATGTGTGTAAATACGAAGAAATGGGAAGTAAATAAGACTAATGTAGGATAATTGAAAAGTCGGTGGTATTAAGAAAAAGTTTTGTAACGATACTAAAAACATTATTTATAAAGCTATTTACCTCTTATATGTTTGAAGCTACTGTTGTTATAGATTTTATTTTCACTTTTAAGAAGTCGTGGATTACTTTTATTAATATCACCAATGTAAGTTTGTGGCGTGAAGATTATATTACACGCGTAGCAGATAATATTCGGTATTTAGTATGAAATGGTTGAAAATTAAATATACTATAATTACTTAAAGTCATGCGATGATGATGAATAGCTATGCTTCCACAGAGGGCTTATAACATATATCTCATATTTTTTCTTTTTATTTATTAGCTTTGTCACTGAGTGATTATGTCGCTAATCCTATAATTATAAAGCGGTGCAATAAACGAATCTCACAAATTATTCTTGCCAATTGCTTCATGCGGCAACAGCATAATTCTCATGGGTACCTACATGAATGTCAATGATCGATACGTATTGTACAAATAAAGGTAATGCTCAATTGGGAATGAATGAAATAAAAAAAGATCATGAATTTTTATAGATAGGAATAACCTGAACTGAAAAATTAAAAGCCTGAAAATGTTGAATTAAATTTTATCGACTTGGCAGTGGGTGTTGTCGTGATCCTAGATAATTTAAATTTAAATTACTAAGCAAATTTTCCTGTACATATAATTTTCTTTATTTATACTAACTAAAATTATCTGGGAGCACAGATACGATACCCGTTCAAAGCGGGAAAGAATATTTGCAGGGTTTTTTTAAGCTACTGGTAAAAAAAAACTAGGAATCCGGTTTATTCCTATCTATATACAAAAAATCAAGATTTTTTTTAATCTCATCCATTCCCGATTATCGGAACATATTTCGATAAGCCGAGCAATCGGTGTGTTTGAGCAAATTTCCTGAATCTTTTCCTTTTTCAAAAACAGCGTAAAAATTTTTAGTCCGTAGAACAAAATGTTTATCTACATATCTCTTCTGGGATTTTTGTGAGCATAATATTTATTCCGAGGATTATAACACATTGAATAATATAATTAAAATAATAATAATTAGTTTATTTCGGACAAGCAAAGTATCCATAGAGTGTTAATAAAACTAGTAAATGTTAATCCGCTTTGTACAGCTTTGCTATAAAACAGATTTGCAACCGTTTTATGTTTTGGTCAAGTTTTGATATAAATTTATGAAACATGTACCTAATGTCTCATTTTTTTTAATGTGGGTAAACACCACAATTTTTATTTAAACCATTGATACAAAGTTCAAAGCTTAAAGAAATCCACCAGGCTCTTCCACCAGGTAGCTCCTTTTTCAATCCACCAGGCTCTTCCTTTTTCTATTTTTCTTTAAGTTTTGATCGTTGTATCAATGATTTAAGTCTTGATATGCTATTGTTTCAAATAGATATATATATATATATATATATATATATATTTATTTAAGTTAACTTCGAGATATTGCGACGGATAGACATATGCGGCCGGGAACGTAGTTTCTATTAATTAGTAATGGTAAATCGAGTAGTGACCAGCAACTCACTGAAATTTGTGTAACTATTCTTCAAAACCTCGTATCTAGTTTGTAGGTAGATACTGAGATACGAGCTTTGCTTTAAGTAGGTATTTGTTACTTAGTGAGTTTTGGTTGTCAACAGATGAAATGTTTTTTGCTTTCTGGATTCCCAATAAATCAAATTTAGTACCTGCATGAAGGCGGCCCGTCGTTTAATACTATTAAAGCCTGACCAGAAATATATGAGGATGCGCCATATTGCGGAATTTCACTGGAACTAATTTCTTACACTGGCAATGATTTTATGATGGTTAAAACAATGTCAATGTCATACGTGGTGGTTACTTTAAAAAGCAAATGCATATAACAGCATTCTGATTTGTTTTCCTATTGGCCGTTTTGTTTTGTTTACTTACATAAATTAATATTCTTGCTTTTTTCAAAACTTGACATCAAGCAGAATTAAAACGCGCCACTATTACATTACTGTCACAACTGAGATTGGCAAAAGCCTCGAGCTGCCATTCTCGGCTTAATAATAATAATAATAAATAGCCAATATTTAAAAATATCCAAAGAAAATGCCGAAAACTATTCAGTCGTGATCGTAATATTATAAATAAAGTGTACACGTGTTTACTACACGAAAAACAGTCACGAAAAGAGTGCATTCCATTAAATGATATTACGAGGTTATGGGGAGGAACTGATAGTATAATACGGTTGCGATTGGTTGCAAAATGGTTGCCATATAAATCTTATAAATAGCACATAGCGCCCTCTTACCAATCCTCATATATTTCTGGTCAGGCTTTAAAAGGCGGCTAGTGGTAAAAAACTACACTTTTCCCAGCGTTTCGGCCACTTCTTTAACCCCTCCAAAAAGTAGGATTTGTCAAACTCTTCAAAATACGCTTCTGTCTCAGCTATAACGTCCTCGTTTGACCTGAATTTCTTACCCCCGAGCCATGTTTTCATATTGGGGAACAGAAAAAAGTCACAGGGAGCCAGATCCGGTGAGTAAGGCGGGTGGGGCAGCAATTCGTAACGTAGTTGGGTTAATTTGGCAGTGACAATTTTGGATGAATGTGCTGGTGCGTTGTCATGATGGAACAACACTTTCTTCTTAGCCAAATGCGGCCGTGTCTCCTTTATTTTTTTATCAAACCGGTCCAATAACTCACTATAGTACGGCCCTGTGATAGTTTTCCCTTTTTGTAAGAAATCTATAAGGATTATTCCCTTACTATCCCAAAAAATCGTGGCCATGACTTTTCCGGCTGAAGGGACCGTTTTCGCCTTCTTTGGAGCAGATTCGTTAGAAAAAATCCATTGTTTAGACTGCCGCTTGGTCTCAGGTGTAAAATAATGGATCCAGGTTTCATCAACAGTGACGACACGACGGAAAAACTCCTGCGGATTTCGCTCAAACAAGCCCAAACACTCCTTCGACATTGACAGCCGTAACCGCTTATTTTCATCCGTGAGCAATCGCGGCACCCATCGGGCGGACACTTTTTTCATATTTAATTTATCGTGTATTATATTAATTGCTGTTCCATACGACACCCCTACAGCCTCTGCTACTTCACGCACTTTGGTACGTCGATCGGTGACCATCATTGACGTATTAATTACATGGACACACAATCCGACGGAAAAAATGGCACCCTCCCAACTAATGCAAAATCACAAATCGCATTAGTTGGGCGATCAGTCTCGTTTAGACCATGACACGTGACGGGTCTCAAAAATGACTTAATTTTCATTGAAAAATTGCAGAAATAACAGCTATAAAATAAAGACAAAGGTCGGAATATTCTTTCTTACACAGATTCTATTGATTAATTAACGAATCCTATGTAAAATCATAGCATATTTTAGATTAGAATTATTAACTTTGTCCCTACAAAATGCACCTCATCACAGAACAAAAATCTAAGGAGTCGCTATAGTTATATATTTTATTAATTAATAAAGGAGTGCAATAAATAATTATCCTATTTTTTTTATTAAAATTCCCACGCGATCTTAAACAACGTGAAAAATTGAGGTCACGTTTAGTAAGAGATAGACGTCAAGAATAATTTCAGCCAAATAAATTCGTCTCTCGTGTGTTCGTTCGGCATAATCATATATATATTTTTATGTTTAATCAAAAGAAGCGTAAAAGTCTTTCACTCAACACAGCTTTAATATCTCAATAAAAACGTAAAAAATGTCAATGTATACAAAAGAAGCGTAAAATGGTTATGTAGTGTTTGTGGTAGTAGGTATCTATACATAAATAGATATACACTGTCTCAGGCGCACGTCACATAGGATGCTGCGTTTAGTTACACGCGAGTTTAGGGCGAGAGTGGACGCATGACATTGCTATGTGTGCGGCGGCGAGTGAGCCAGTGTTATGAACATATGCCTTTTACAGGCAGATCCTACAGGTTACATTAATAAATTAATAAAAAAATTGCTCTGTTGTCATTGTTTTATTTTGTCTCAGAGTCTAGACACTGTCAGTTTAAACATTTGAACGCCAAGAACACCTAAAGACAATGTGTGCTACCGTGCATACTACGCCACCGACTTTCACGCCACGCCATCAAACTTTAAAGGGTTAAAAATTTTAATATTTTGCACTTGCCTTACTCTCATTTCACATACTAGAACAAGATGAGTTGAGAAATCATAATGTCATTATTACCTACTGATCCCTTCTATGCAGTGTCGGGACCCTTTTATGCAGTTGTTAAATAAAAACGTAACTTAATTTGTTATTAACAATTTACGAGATTATTTAGTTCAAACAACAAATATTTTATTTATTTATTTTATTTATTTATGTATTTCCACACTTACAGCTATTTTTACAGGTAACTTAACCTAATGCAATAGCGTAACTATTTTATTTAAACATTGTATTTACACTACATCATACCATTTAACGATGTTAACTATTATACAGGCTCCCGATTATAACAGATTGTATATAGCGCACACTTTGCAAATTCACTCATAGAACATGAGAATAAGTCTATATTTTCCGAGATCACATTAAGGGTACGTATAGCGCGCGCCATCGGCGCCTCGCGGAGCAAGTTGGTGCGCCCGCGCGGCTCCCGGAGCAGGCTGGGCCGGCGGCGGCGCCACACAAATCTATCCGGCACACAAAGGCTCACATGACTTAACATCTGGCTGTTGTATATTTTCCCCCTGATTAATTTAAATACGTAGGTCGCCAGACTCAGTTCTCTACGCACTCGCAGCTCATTGCACCCCACCATTCCCAAAACAAATAAGTTAGGATACAGCAATGGGTAAAAAGGATACACTCCATACTTTTTCCAATAAATATATCTGACGAATTTATTTTGAATTCGCTCCACCATCAGATGATATTTCGTTTCATGTGGATCCCAGATGACTGCATTCGTTTCCAGTTTACTTCGCACCAGCGCATTGTACAAAGCGACAACAGCTCCAGTGTTAGTAAACTCGTGGGCACGGCGAAGTACAAATCCTAGCATTCTATAGGCCTTTTTACAAATGTTTATGATGTGCCCTCGAAACCTCAGATCGGATGTAAATTGTACGCCTAGATCTTTGACCTCCGTTACTCTTTTCAACTTCGTATCGTCGATCTTATAGTCATGATGTATGGGATTGTATTTACGAGTGAAAGTAATAGTTAAACATTTTGTAACATTGAAGTAGAGCTTATTACCTTCAGCCCATTCAACAACCCGGTTTATGTCGCTTTGAAGCCTGTTACAGTCGGACGAATTTCTGATAGGTAAGTATAATTTCAAGTCATCCGCAAACAGTAAGCAACCTGAATTCTTGATGACCTTGGGTAAATCATTCACCATAATAACAAACTCCAAAGGACCCAGGTTGCTTCCTTGACTTACACCAGACCGTACTAAGTACGGCTGCGATCGAAAACCATTGTATTCTACAAATTGTTGTCTGTCACGCATGTAACTTATAAAAAACTTTAGCAGGTGTGGGGTAAGGCCAACGCCGGCTAATTTTTTGAGCAGAATATCGTTGTCCACGACATCAAACGCCTTGCGAAAATCAAAATAAGCGGCGTCCACCTGAACCCCTCCGTCTACTTCTGGTATTATATCCGTCACATAGCTAAGTAAGTTACTGGTGGTACTGCAACCCGGCCGAAAACCGTGTTGCTCGTCCGATAGCTGAGACTCCAGTTGGTTAAAAAGACTACTATGCAATGCCGACTCAAAAGCTTTCGCAGGAGTAGACAACACTGCTACCGGCCTGTACTGGTCGACACTTTCACCTCCTCCCCCCTTTGGAACGGGAACTACCCGAGT
Organism: Apotomis capreana; assembly: GCA_947623375.1. NCBI lineage: Eukaryota > Metazoa > Arthropoda > Insecta > Lepidoptera > Tortricidae > Apotomis > Apotomis capreana. The sequence goes on from OX392498.1 coordinate 52,366,984, forward strand.
TATTTTCCATACCTCTGGAAATACCTCGTGCTTCAAACACATATTATAAATATGTAATAATGGTTCGGCCAAAACAAATCGACAGTCTCTAATTACATAAGCAGGGATGCCGTCCGGACCGGCTGACCGTTTCGGTTTGAGATTTGTTAGTGCTCGCTCGACTTCGGCCAACTGCAACCTCTCAATGCTTATTCGCGTCGAGTCCGACGGGCATTGTTGCGCCGGCGCCTGCGACACCGCCGCGTCTAAGTCAAGTTTTGCTGGCACGCTACTATAGACAGACTGAAAAAAATCTGCGAACTCATTAGCGCCTTTTGCGTCACTTAGTACTACTCCGTCTTTGGTTATTTTTTGAGAATTCCTCTGTTTACTTTTCGACTTAACATAATTCCACAAAGCTTTCGGATCCTCTTTTAAATGTTTTTGGACCCTATCTTGGTATTGTGCGTGAGCTAATTTGATTAAACTTTTCACCCTCGCCCTGCTCCTAGCAAAAGCCATATAATTTTCTCTTGACCCGTTACTCGCTTTGTATTTTCTATGAAGAGCAGCTTTATTTTTAATTTCCTTAATTATGTCAGCAGAATACCATTCGGGATAGCTGTATTTTGATGTTATGTTTTTTTTTACTTTATTAGGAACCCAATCATTAATAACTTGGTTAATATTAGCATAGAAAAATAATACACTATCCTCCGCATTATCGATACTATACAACCGAGTCCAATCAATGGAGGCTAAAGACATGTACAACCCCGGATAATCAGCCTTCCTAAAGTTCCATCTCTGGTGGTGATGTTGGTCCCCGAAGTTGGCGTCGTCCTCGCGCGCCGCGTCCTGCGCCTGCGCCGGCGAGCCCCCCGCCACCGTCACCAGTACCTCTAGCGGCGGATGGTACGCATCAACTGGAACCAACGCCTCTGACGCTGCACGCACCCTTACTTTTTCCCCCAGCGTAGTTAAAACTAAGTCCAACTGACGATTATTACAATTTTTTATTTCATTCCTCTGAGTGAATCCACAATAAGTACAAAAATAATTAAAGTAATCACTAACATATGTAGTACACGAAAACAAGTTAAAATCACCTATAACTATTACTTTACTATATTTTATACATAATTGTTCTATAATTCTAAATAGTAACATATAATCACTATCCTTACTATTAGGCGGAATGTAGACAACGCAACATAAAAACAGTACTCGAGCGCGCGCGTAGATATTCGCACAAACCAGTTCGAACACCTTATCACTGACGCTGACGTCATCCGGCAAGCGCACGGGTCGCATCTCGATGCCCGGTGTGGCCACGAGACAAGTGCCACCCTGCTTGCGTCCGTCCGTTCGATCGCAGCGCGTAATGTTATAACCTGGCGGTATTATTTCAGCATTTTTGATTGATTCATTACAGCCGGTTTCGGTTATCGCAAATAACTCTGCACTTGATGATGCAACGCCCGCGCAAAATTCTTCCAACTTTGTTCGCAAACCTCTAACATTTTGGTAATACACTTCCAACGGTCTATGTTGGAGTGTATTTAGTTTCTCTGGGGTTACGAAACCACACCCATTCACAGAACTCCACATTAATCGGCCAAACGTTAGGCTCACATAGTTTTTCATAAGCACTTTCCGGAACTCCTATTCGGAACGAAGCATAGTCCCTCTCAGATTTATGCTTAATCTGTTCTACTTTCATTGTGCATTCCGCACCACATATATCTTTCACATAGGCCTCTAAATTTTCTACGGTGGTTTCTTTTTTTAATCGCCACACATGCAGATATTTTTTCCGTTCTGTGCCCTGGATGCCACCTGAATTCTCCTTTCCGCCTTTTTTAATTTCATTATTAGGAAATCTGCTTTTCCTCCTTTTCACTTCGTGCCATTCATTGCTACCTCTACTATTAGAATTCAATGCGTTTTCTGGGTGAACTTCGACTTCGAACCGCTCTGTACCCGCTGCCGATATCGCTTGTTTCGTAGCCCCACACTGTTGCATACTCGTAGTTGCTACCGCTGCGGCGGGTAGATTTCTGGCAGTACCGTATGCATTAGATTGTGCTTGTTCTTCAGGCGATAAAACTGGCAGATTTTTAGCACTGACCTTTGCATATGAATCTACTATCTTTTCTTGGGATGGCATTAGCGGTTTTGACGTCTCTTTTCCATTGGATCCTGTTTGTATGTAAGTCGGTAATACAGATTTATCTGTCTTAATTTTCATGTTATTAATGTAACATTCCAGTTGATCATTCTTGTTCCGTAATTCTTTTATTTGACCTTCTAATACGCTCACCTCTTTTAATTTTTCTCGCGCTACCCTCATTTCTTCTCGCAATTGTTGCAACTCAGACTGATTTTTAAGAAATTGAGTTTTTAACCCTTTGAACGCCTCCATCTGGTTATCCATTCGAATTCGCATTTCAGCCTGCAAGCCGACGAGCATATCTAATACCTTAGACTCACTTTCATTCACTGACACATCCATTTGATGACGATTTCCCCGCACTGTGTTAACATGACTAATAGGCGTGAATGTCTGATTCAAGACGTTTCCTCGTACCGGGGTTTCGACGTTGCCGCACTTTGGTATAGAGCTCACGCATTCTGGACAAGACCATTGCTTCTTGTACTCCTCCGTGAGAGCTTCAAGTTTTTCCGCGGACATGCCGAGGCACTTCAAATGAAACAATCTCTTGCATGATTCTCTTGAGCATTCTATATACGATAAATCATATATATCGGTCTCACAGGCACCACATCGCGTTGTCATTGCATTGACACCGAACAGCACTATTTTAACAGTTCTACACTAATTAACAGTATTTAAATGTATCGACTCCACGGCAAACACGTCCACTCCGTAACAAAATAACTCCGTAACAGTATATATTTTAATACCTAAATAAAATAATAATGAAAATATTTTTAGTATGTAAAACTATTAAAATCTGCTCCATTCGTGCCATGTTCTAAGTTTGACAAGAGACATGAGTCAGAATACGCTAGAAAAGTTAATTTACACGAAAAATATGTGTGGTAATAAGTACGTAAGCCAATTTGACACTGAACCGTTTGAGTAAAGAGTTATTTTGTACGAAGTAATTATGTTGTTGTAAATTATAAATAAGCGTTATTGGCATCTACTTGAACATGACAGCAGTGCCACTTTTTTCGACAATTTTGTTCGGGTCTGTGGCTCTATTATAAATAATACCTCAATGGTGACCATTATGTTCTTTACCTTTTGCACGACTTCTTCGGTAACCACGTCTGCCGGGCGCCCTGGGCGGTCCTCGTCGAAAACAGATGTACGACCTCGTTTAAATTCGTTAAACCAATATCTCACGGTTGTCATAGACGGCGAAAGATCTCCGTAGACAGCACCTAACTTAACTTTTATTTGTTCGCATGTTTTTCCATCCAAAAATAAGAAGCGAATTACGGAACGATATTGCTCTTTCTCCATTTTGTACGAAAAACAAAACAAGTCTTACAAAATTTGCCGCCAGAAAAAAAACTGAACCATAGACAATTGACAGATTTCATTTTTTTATTTGATAAGGTCAATACTACACGACGGTAATGCCAACTTTTCTAAGTTACGCCACCTGCCGTCAAACACGGGTACTATTTGATCTCGTACTGTACATTATAATTATGTATACTGAAAAACCTTTTTTTGGAAATCATTTGAATAGGTTTCTAATCTGTCACATTTCATACTTATCCCACAAACCGGGACACACGTGAATAATATGAGAGGTATTCCCTATGGAATGCTTTCTCTTTGATAAATCCTTATCAATATTATTCAGTGACGGCCTGTTACAACAGTTTAGGACGTATTTCTAACGAAATAGGATCCAAAATTGAGTATACACAGTCGTACGTGGTACTTAGCCCACTGCTATAAATTTACGTGACACTGGTGATAAAGTGAATAGGTAGAACCTACTGTATCATTTCTGACTCTACACGTGTTTTAGGGCATAACTTGAAGCTATTGGTACTAGAAAACTATAATTTGACATTGGTATATACCAACGCATTTACCAACCAACAAAGTAAGTAATTGAAATGTGGAAAAATACGGTACTTATTTTATTGTATATACAGGGTGACAAAAAACCCACAACAGTGCAGTATTGTAATTTATTGTTTTATCCTTGCTAGAACTAAATATTACAGTATGACGTGGGACACATTTGTAGGTGTGTTCAAAATCGGTGTTAATAAACATACGACAAACTTACAAAGTATGTTTCGATTTAACATTGTAATATGAATATTTACCTACCATACATTTCAAACTAAATCCGTACCTATTGAAGTTGCCCGCGGGAGATATATTACGGCTTGTTCGCAATATTCCATCGATTCCACATATATTTTCATACCAGAGCCAAACATTCGCATGATTTAAGGAAGCTTGTCGACAACTTGTTTGCTAAGATTTACGGCCGGGGATTCGATTTGGAACTTGTTACTTTGAATCAGGTTATTTACCTATAAAATAGGGGATCTCCTCAAACGATTTTAGCCCTAGAGTGATATGACAAGGGTTTCTTTCGAGTCGTGCGGTGTTATTAATTGAATAGACACCTCTAGACGATTACGCAGTTCTGAAACAAACATCGTTAAATTAATTATCCCTAATATTTTTGGTATAGCTCAGCGCAACTTGAACATCGGCCATGAAATGAGGATCGATTCAGCCTAAACTAAAACGTCGTAATTATATTTAAGTTCCAATGTCACATACGCCTTTCTCATTGGCAGGGGCCGAGCTAATATTTATTGCTCAATCCGCCCGAACTGAATTCTGATTAGGCGTTTTTATTTTCTCATTTACGAATTTGTGCTTGCACGCTGAATTTCGATGAGGCTATTTACTTTCTTATTGATTCAAAAAAATTCGTAATACGCAAAATTTTCTCTAAACATCAGCGCTCTGTATAAATACTGTTTTAAATAATACTTTACAGTGTTCAAAAATTCTATCCTCAAGATTTAATATTTATCCAGAGGCCATAGACGCTGTATACACAAAGTGGTATAGCGCAAAACAGTTATTATTATATTAACAAGCCTAAGTACGTTTTCCATTAATGAGGAAATTTGATTCTGTACGAGCCGAAACCTGGATGAGGCAAAACAACAAAGCCCACAACGTGTTAATTTAAATTGTTAGATTCAGTAATTTATTCATTCAAAACTTCGCACGCGCCTTCCTTTGTTTTCTTGAAGTACCTTCGAGGAACAATGTCGAAAAACGAACAATTGAAAATAATTTATTTCATTATTTATCTTAGGGGTCTTTATAAGATAGCTATTTTATATAAATATATATGTATGGCTCATTGATGTTTGTAAAATACATTCGGATTTTCGTTATTCAATATTTTGGGAACCGTCGAATTTTTTTCGATGAAACTTGGCAAAGATGTATATCAGTTTAAGTTAAAATAAATGTTTTTATTGATTCAATCGGAAATACGTACAAAGACAAGCGTTGAGGATATAGGTATTTTATTTAGCACTTATTGTACTGGTGTACATAAAATATCTTCTAGTAGATATTATACATCAGTCCAATAAGAATTAACATAATTAGCTGTGTACGTCCAGATACTTCAGTATTTAAAAGAAATCCGTATACATATCTGGCTTACCGCGATAAGGTTAAACCTAGTTCAGAAACCAATGGGAACTTTGTATCCTATCTGTTATGCAACTCTAACCTAGTTGTGCAATATAGAGTTGTCTGTTCTTTGCGAACTACTTATATGCAAATTCATCTTCATCTGTTTTAATCCACGTGGATAACATGGAAAAAATAAATACTCGTATATAAAGCCTGACCAGAAATATATGAGGATGCGCCATATTGCGGAATATCACTGGAACTATTTTCTTACACTGGCAATGATTTAATGATGGTTTGTCAACAATGTCAGTGTTATTCGTGGTGGTTACTTTAACAGATGAATATTAAAAATAACCAAAGGAAATGCCGTAAACCATTCAGTCGTGAACTTAATATTATAAATAAAGTATACATGTTTACTACATGAAAAACAGTCAGGGAAAGAGTGCATTCCATTAAATGATGTTACGAGGTTAACATAGTGGAACTGACAGGTATTTAGACTAATGTCATCATAGTGCGTGCGATTGGTTGCAAAATTATTGCCATATAAATCTTATAAATAGCGCCCTCTTGACAATCCTCATATATTTTTGGTCAGGCTTTACTAACATACAAACTTCGAAAATTTGTCGCAAAGGTCTGACGGTACATATCATACCTGTACCATTTGAAAACGATCAAAAATGAATATAACTATAATATATTTACAGTACACACTCGCATTATCACCTACGCCACGAAAAAAATCCGTCCGGATTTTCACCCACAGGGAGAAATGCATGTATAGGTAGGAGTAACCTGTACCACCTCAAACTCACCATCTCAAAATGCTTACGGCACTGTCAGGTGACCGTTTACTCGCCCTGGTTCGTCTATAAAAACAACTACACATTCGCATTATCATACACCACGAAAAAAATCCATCTGGATTTTCACCCACAGGAAGAAATACATAGGTAGGTGTGACCTGTACCATAGATCAAACCCACTACCAAATGCTCATATCACCATCATAAAATGCTTATATATGGTCAGAGACGTTTTACACGCCCTGGCTCGTCTATAAAAAGAAGTAAGTTCATCTCGTAAGAACTTTTTTTATTTAGAAAGTTACTAGATCGTGCTGGCACCGGCCAGGAGTATATTCAGCAATCTTCTGTTGCGTTTAAAAATAGCTCCGGAGTCACTCAAACTACTCAAAGTTAATCAAATTTTGCGTAGGACGCTATCGGATATCGCTTTTTGCCACTTGACCTGACCTCTAAAATAAGATTGCGTGAATATATACAGGCTTATGAAATGTGTCGGTACGGTCTTTTCTATAAATCGCTTTGACTACTTTAACTACTAAAACTTCTATGATCGATTGGTCGCATTAGAATAAATAAATAAATAAATAAATAAATATTAAGGGACAATCATACACAAATCGACCTAGTCCCAAACTAAGCAAAGCTTGTACTATGGGTACTAGACGACGATATACATAATATATAAATACATATATAGATAACATCCATGACCCAAGAACAAATATTTTGCACAAATATTTGCCCCGGCTGGGATTCGAACCCAGGACCGCCGACTCAGTAGGCAGGTGTCTACCAACCGAGCCAAACGCGTCGTCACTCAGTAGGCAGGAGAATAAATGCAAAATAAATAAATATTTGTATATGTGTTTATGTCACATGAAGTCGATACTATATTCCACGGTTTTTGTCACAATATGGTATTTGATGACAGCTCAAATCACTTGTTATGAAATGTCAAAAACGATCTGTTAGTATGAAGATGATACAGCCATGTGACGTCATAAAAAGCAGTAGTCAAAACAAGTCTTCTTTTTAGTTATTGTACAATTAAAAATAGTATAATGTCCAAAAGTTAGTGATAGTTTATTTGGTCCCGCGTATTTTTTAATGTGTGTTTAGTGGTTTCAATGCGACAATTTAAATTCACTATAGTCAAACGCCGTATTAACTTTTGCGGAAATATTTTTCACCGACCCTGTAATAGTTGTGGGTAACTTATAGTACTTATATCAAGTCTATATTCCACGGTTTTGGTTACAATAAACTGTTGCGGAAATATTTTTCACCGACCCTGACATAGTTGCGGGCAACTTATAGTATTATAATATTTATTATGAAAATACCAGAGGAAGCGCGAGCAATGTTGCTTGAAATTACCCTTGAGTTTTCTCCGCGCAGGCTCATGTTTCACAGTCATTATACCAGTAGAAACCCGACGTTATTAATGCTTTTAAATATGTATACTTTATGTAAAGGGTTTGTATTACAAGAAAATTTTAAGTGGCGTTTTGTAGGGCACGGAAGCCGCGAAATTATAGCTGTCTTTGTCTACCGCGTAGAAAAAAATTAAGCTGTCTCTGGTCTCAGTTGCGGTCGTCGAAGCTTTGTGAATTTCTGAAGAGATTAAAGTTAACTCTTCACGTTATGAGGCCGTTTATCAATTTGGAAGTCAGTTTATCTGTACTTACAAATTACAATACGCGTACTGATATTTTATATATAAAAAAATATATTCCTTTTATTTCTATGTTAATTAAAAGCAACAAAATATGATCCGAAATGTAAGAAACTAGTAATCTGAGAAGGCTACTTTTAAAATTTTCTTTATCCTTTGGCAACCGTGCATTTTAATTGGTTCATTTCTATACAAAAATACTTGTCAACATATGATACGCACTAGCAAATAGATAACTACCTATTTAAACCAACAACCAATGGTATCTATGATAAGTAAAACATTCATCAGTTCCATGAAAAAATAGAGATGTTATACCTACAAAACAAAAGACTGAGATTTCTTAAAGCAAAATCATAAAAATGCGTATTTTCAGCATATCACACAGTGACACATAAATACGTATTATAGACAAAATCAAGACAAAACAATATTATAGGATAAAAGGAAAGATTTCATGTGTGACGATAAAAGGAACAAAGGTAGACACTTTATTTTTTCCTCGGTTCTAAGTTAGGGAATGGCGGGTGATTGAGAATAGAATTTTTGATATAATACCGCTAGCTGCAGAGAGTAGGTATCAATGTTTCTGTTCCCTTACAGTTTATCCTTAATACTTATTGTTTGTGTTATGTTAGGCATTAGCACGGCTAGTGACGAATATTTCCGCACCACAGTTGCAAGCCGACGATAGGATTAATCTGTCACTGAGCTATTCAAGGTGACCCTGACTTCTGGATAAAGCATAATACCCCGGTGATTATTTCTCAGGAATGCTTTATATTGGTTCTCTTATTTGAATTATATATGTTTTAAGTTCTAATAAAACTTATTAAAGCCTGACCAGAAATATATGGGGATTGTCAAGAGGACGCTATTTAGAAGATTTATATGGCAACAATTTTGCAACCAATCGCAACCCACTATAATGACATTAGTTTAAGTAGGTACCTGGCAGTTCCACTATGTTAACCTCGTAATAATCATTAAATGGAATGCACTCTTTTCCTGACTGTTTTCCGTGTAGTAAACACGTGTACACTTAATTTATAATCTTACGTTCACGGCTATGAATGGTTTTCGGCATTTTCTTTGGACAATTTTAAATATTTGTCTTAAAGAAACCAACACGAATGACATTGACATTGTTGACAAACCATCATAAAATCATTGCCAGTGTAAGAAATTAGTTCCAGTGAAATTCCGCAATATGGCGCATCCTCATATATTTCTGGCCAGGCTTTATATCACCTCGCGCCTGCACCTTAGAGATGAGTCGTTCAAGACGTCCTGTTATTACTGTGAGGTGACATATATATAAAAAATGCATAATTTATCCATCCCGTTGTTGACAACTACAATCAGATTACGAGTCGTTAAGGATGTTTTCATCTCTCCTGTTCAGAAAGTGTAATTTTCATAAGTAGATAGCCGGGTGGAAAATAGCTTTTCCATCCCTAGGGTGGAAAGTATTTTTTTTTTAATTGCCACGGAGTCAAAGATAAGAGATAAGTGCCATCTAGATGCACGTCGTGACCAACTCAATTAGGTACAATCTAGTCGGCCGTGGTAAGTGGCCATTGAAAAAATGTCTCCAAAAGTTATATATGTATATGCAAGCTTAATTTATTTACATCTAATTATTAAATATAAATATATATTCATAATACATATATATAATTATGTCCCTGATTTATTGATAGAATCGTACATTTAGATAAAAAATAAAATAGAAACCATTGGATTTGTTTTTTTTTAATGTTGGCGGTAGGTACGTATATGTCGGGGATGGTCCGATATAGGTGTTAAAAGGTTACCTCGTCAAATAGTTTTTTTTTTATTAAAAATAATAATAATGAAAGTTTGCAATAGAAAAAGCGGGAACACGGGATTAAATATAAATACCGTGTCTTTTATTAATTATTGGTTAAAAATGACATGGAAATTAATTTAACACACTCATGACATGTGTGCGTGTAGTATTTTATTTTCCTCGCAGTCGAAATGAAAAGTAGAGTGTTTAACTCGGGTGAAATTACCCATTTCACCCTCGAACTATTGGCGCTCTCACTTCGTTCGAGCGCCAGAAATATCTCGGGTGCAATGGGTCACTTTCTACCCTTGGTTAACAATCTACTATTTCACTACTCCTGCTCGTAAAATACGTTATTTTAGCTTTGCGAAGCGAGTTTAATGTGGTTGTTTTAGTAGGTACGTAGAGGGTATAAATGGAAACCATAGGTATAATAATTTCTATGAAAATGAAAAAGACAACTTATTAGTGGCTAGCTACATACTACATACGGATAATTATAAATCAATTAAACCTGATTAGATCGGCCAACATTACTGGCTGATCTGATCGGGTACAGTTTTTAATTTTAAAATGTTTTTCATTATCTCGCAGCCGAAATGAAAAGTAGAAGGATTAACATTTGGCCAAAAACCATTATGATACACAGATATATTAATCCTCACTCACTTCGTACGCTCGACCAAATAATCACCTATGTACCTACTGTGCCATTATGGCTTATTCTATTTAGCCCCTTGTCAAAAAACCGGCCAAGTGCGAGTCGGACTCGCGCACCGAGGGTTCCGTACAAACACTTTCCATCCCTAAGTGTTTAAGTTAAGTTTGCACCTGGTATGTATAGCGCCCCATATAAATTAGGTGCAAACTTGCAAAGTTAGGTATTAAAAAAAAACTACTTACTAGATCTCGTTCAAAACAATTTTCGTTGGTAGTTTTTATAGTAATGTACATCATATGTTTTTTTTAGATTTTTCATTTTCTTATTTTAGAAGTTAGAGGGGGGGGGGACCAACTTTTTTCCACTTTGGAAGCGTCTGTCACGCAAACTATTCGGTTTAGAAAAAAAATATTTTAGAAACCTCGATATCATTTTTGAAGACCTATCCACACGTATACGTTTTTTTTGAGTTTCAGTTTTAAGTATGGGGAGCCCCCAATATTTATTATTATTTTTTTATTTTTGCATCAAAATCTTAATGCGGTTCACAGAATACATCTACCTACCAAGTTTCAACAGTATAGCTCTTATAGTTTCGGAAAAAAATGGCTGTGACATACGGACGGACAGACAGACGGACAGACGGACAGACGGACAGACAGACATGACGAATCTATAAGGGTTCCGTTTTTTGCCATTTGGCTACGGAACCCTAAAAATCTACGTACTATTTCCTTAAATGTTATAATGCGTGAGTTTACAGTCAAGTCCCCCGGTCACTGTCACAAATTTCCGTCTGCGAATTACAAATTCGCCAAGAGATTAATAGTAGATTGTTTGACAAGGGGCTAAAACAAGCCATTGTGACACGAGGTAATTATTTGGACGAGCGAACGAAGTGAGCGAGGCCAAATATATCTGAGTGTCATAATGGCTTGTAGCCCCGTGTTAAACACCCTGCTTTTCACTTCGACTGAAAAAATAAAAAACTTAAAAATTAAAATAATTTATTTTAAGAAAAATTAAAAGTACAATTTGAGCAATTTTTTATATTTAATGTTACAGCCTTTCCTGGTAAATTTATGTTGGCATTGGTGTAACTACTTTTATTGAAGATTCGCGCGTATTTTTTTTTAAGTGGTAGCAGGTTTAGTCGCGGTGTGATCAGAAAAATATAAGAATGGAATAACTTTGAATTTATTTTATAACTTAATATTCTTAGCCAAGATAAAATGTTTAAGATTAAATTTTGATTATAAAACGTGCTAAAATAAAATTTTAGTTAATATTCCAGTACATTGTAAATAAAAACTTTTTGGTTTATTTTTTTAATTGGGTCGATCTCATCAGGTTGCAGGTTGGTTTATTTTATTTGTAAATAGTAGGTATGTAGCTGGCCGGTAACAAGTTTTTTTTTCAGTGTCATAGAAATTTTTATGGGATTACATGGTTTCCTTTTAAACCCTAGGGGCTAAATGTACTATTTTAGCCCCGCTTTGCGAACATAAAACGACGTACTTTTTGAGCAGGAGAAGTGAAAATTAATTTAATTGAATTTAAAGTAATAATACTTGTATTGCTTTGATTTTCATGCAGTTTTACTTCAGTGCGGTTTATTCTTATAGATGATGATGTTCTTAATTATAAGTAGGTACCTAGAGAATTATGCCTTGTTATTAAAATGTGAGTAAAAGACCGAAGCCGTTACCGAGGTCCAAAAACCAACCCTAATGTAATATTATGTATACCCGTAGCAGTGAGGCCTAGCCATCGGCTGCAGTTTTTTAAACGTTTTACAGCAAATCTAAGATTTCATAATTTTAAATTTAAACACAAAGCTAATGATCAAAGGGCTACTAGAAGCGATTCTTACGGACAGGGTAAAGCGAAGCTTTTGCAGGTTTGTGTAAACAAACAATAAAAGGTAATTTACTGATTTAAATATAGATTAAGTAGAAATCATGGCGTATCTAAAAATAATGGTTATTTATATTTATTAAGAATATTTATCAAATTTAATTATTTATCTACATACGTATAATTTAAAATACCTATATGTTAATTCATGAAGAAATTAAAATTTCAAACTAGCCCAATTTAATCATTTTAATAGCAGTTCTGACAATATTGGACCTAATATGGGCTTTCATCAATATTCGTCAAAATAATTTATATTATAAGGTGTCATATCCATGGCATTTTATAAATTGTAGGTACAGTAAAAATATTTTCTAATAAAAGGTAATAATAAATCAGAGTATCGGACGGACTGTTTTATACTACAACCTATTTTTCTTGATGTTTTAGAAAACATAAGGTCATATGGGGGCAAGCGCACCGACAGGGTAACCTGGCATAAATAAATATAAATAAATAAATATTATGGGACAATCATACACAATTCGACCTAGTCCCACCCTAAGCAAAGCTTGTAATGGGTACTAGACGACGATATACAGATAAAATCCACGACCCAAGAACAGATATTCGAGTTCATCACACAAATATTTGCCCCGGCCGGGATTCAACCCGGCTCAGTAGGTAGGTGTCTGCAAACTGCGCCAACCGCGTCGTCAAAATATATCGAAAAGTCAGATATTATAATACAATATGTTATAATATTATGTACTACTAAAGCCATCTTACAAACCACGCAACTAACTATTACTAGGTACCTAAATATAAATACAGTAGTGTAACATCTGTAATTTTTGATATATTTTTGGTACGTGGCGCTTATTCCGTTGGTATGCTTGCTTCGACGACTTTAATCCATATTGATAATAAGATTGAATTTCTTTTTATATATAAAATCCTAGACAAAAAACCTCTGTTTAGTAATAAGTGTTAGTTGGGCTACAAATGTATTTCAGAACCTAGCCTACGATATATATAAATTTAGTGTCTATTTTCCTGATACATCAATATTTTAAGAATAAGTCCTTTTTTACCTAGTCATGTGAGACCAAAATTTCTTATGTATATACCTAAATTTATATTTGTTAATATTATGACTTAATGACTGCATCTTTTGTAAAATTACTCAAATATAATAAATTACAAAATACATCTCATCAAATCATTACTGCAGGGCGCATCAGACCTATGTCTCAATTTAGCAGTCTCAAAGGCAAAGAACGTTAATGCGGTACCACACTGAGAATATTTCATATTTCAGTGTAACTAGATACTAATGTCACCCTACTAGACACCTAAAATATTCGTACTGATCACACAAACGTTATACATACATGCCCTTGGAACCTGGGGCCGCCAATTAGCAGGTTGATGTGCGACCAATTTTGCTAAACAAGTCTTGGATTGTCAGATAACGAGGAGGCCAGTGAGGCCGGCACAAACCTTACCGGTGCGTTTTCGGAAAAAAAAACCGAATCCCTGTTTCTTCCATGACGTTTTTGGTTTCATCTCAATCAGAATCAATAGCATTTTTAACGTGAAGAATAATAAAAACCGCCCTAGTGCGAGTCTGACTCCGTACAAACTTTCACTTATCCCATCTTAATTGGCCTGGTTGAGTTAAGTTTGCACCTGAAATGTATGGCGCCGCATAGAAACAAGGTGCAAACTGAACGCAACTGAGTTCTCCAAATATGATGTTTGAAAAGGACTATATTTTTTATGATTTTATTACAAATGTTTAGTTTTCAGATTTTTATAAGTATTTGTAGTATGTGACGATATTACTTGCCAAATTTCATAGTTCTAGGTCATCGGGAAGTACCCTATCATTTTCATTCCCTTAAGAGTGTCGAAATGTACGTTTTTGCGACATAAATGGCCTTTTTTTCACGTTAACGTAGAAGTATGATTTTTTCACAGCTTCAAGGTACCGTAGACCTAAGGAATAATGTTAATTTCAACTCGATACCTTTACCTGTTTTTTAGATAAAGGTCTTGACATACAGACGGACGGACAACAAAGTGATTCTATAAGGGTTCCGTTTTTTCCGATTGAGGTACGGAACCCTAAAAAAGTGTCCTATTGTCCATTTCGTTATGTCACATTCGAATTGAACTTATCTTTATTTGCAAGAGCGTTACGTAGTGGAAACTAAACACGATACTAATTTAGGGACACATTTTTTGATTCTTCTCATTGAAAATGCTATCGATTCTAAGTAGGATGAACCCAAAAACGTCAAAGTCTGAAAGAAACTGGGGTTCGAATTTTTTTTTGGAAAACGCTTATTAAGTAAGCTTAGTAAGGGCAGTCGAGATCGGGACACATTCGCCATCGGTTCAAGCGCACCTTGCCTTATATATAGCTACAAATTACGGAATAGTGTGTAAGCAAAGCTGCTCTGAGACGATTTCAATGGGATACTGCTTATTTGGAAATTGTATTATACGTTAGCTTTCCAGTCTCTCAATTCTTGGATCCATTGAGATGTATGCGTTAAAACGAAATATGACTTGCATGGAGTCGAGTAGGTTTGCAGCATCATCATTGCATCCTGTTCTTTTCAGGCTTAATTTCGATGGATCTAGAATTAGGCTTGATTAATATTACGGGTTCCATAATTACCTATTTTCTGGTATATGCCAATCTGGAATTACAGCGTAATAATAATCAGTAGATAGAATTGAATAAAAATACTGCTACTCTATTCAGACGCGCTAATTAACCCATAGACTGTTATTTTTATGACTAGCAACTCTCTCTTACATAAAATGATTTTACGTAACCCGGAACATCGTAAACGATAGAATTGTTAGATTACTTTAGAGCATATCGAATAGAGTTGCAATATCTTGATAGTGGTAGCAACCAACTGACATCAATTTTTCTGAAATTTTGTAATTTTTTGGGTTTAAGATTGTGACGTTTTATAAGATTTCGTCTCCCCGATTGCGAATGAAATTCTGCATTGGACAGTACTCGTAAATTTTATAGGAAATTCATAACTCTTACTGCCACTTCGTAGCAGACAATGTAATAGAATGTTACTGTTCCTTTGACAGATGTTCACGAAATAGTAGACGTATGCACAGACCGAAAAACCAATGGCACTACAGAACTACTTAAATAATTGTTTGTATAGCTTTGGTGCTCTATGGAACTTAATAATGGGCTTTGGTTAACCGATTTGGATGCGGATGCAACTGCGTGACTGAAAAATCTTTTAATCGCATTGTCCTGTTTTCTAGTGGTTTTTAGGCCTGTCTTATTACAATAAGATATTATACTATATACGATATCATGTATGACAATATTTATTTATGCACTCATAGCAACAGTGTCTGATGTTAGAATATTTGTGTAATAAAATATGTTTAAGAAATGTTTGTGTTTAAACGTTCCTATTTATTTGAAATGTATACCATGAATTGTTAATTTATTGTAAAATAAAAACTTCTACTAAACTCGGATGCTGTATAATTGTCGGTACTTTTAAGTTTTAGCCAAATTGATGTGGAGCCAAGTTTGTCAGCAACGTTTAATCTAAGTGGTACAGAATAAAAATAAACAAGTTATTTCATCGACTAAAGTTTGAACGTGGGGGAAAACCAAATGCTCTGTGCAGTTAGTGGTCACAGATGTTGAACTGTTTACGAAAATTCCAAACGCTCTTAATAAACGTTTAGTTCTAACGATAACCCATCGGTTACTTCACGGCCGGGCCATAACCGAAGTGAAAATACGTGAAGCATGCTCTGTGACCTTTCCCACCGTTAAATTAATTAATCAACGTCAAATTCTAGCAAAAACATTACCTCCTAAAAGCTTTACAGGGTTGACAAAAACATAATAAATATTTTTAGAAGAAAATGAGAGGTATTAAAATAATCCGAAGTTTTTGTTTTAAACCGTCTTTTTTATTTGTTTTGGGAATTTTCTATCATCCTTTAAAGTACTATTAATAATTGTACAAATGTCCCGTGTTTTCTGTGCCGTCTATAACACACACGTTTTTCATTGTAGGTTCCCTACGAGATCTATCCTCCCACAAAAACCAAAATTTTACCGACCATTCTCCTCATGTGGGATATGTCTTAACGTTGACATTGGTGAAAGCCATATAAAAAGAAATAAAAAAGCGCTACCTTTGATATCAATTGTATAGTACAAATTTTCTAAGCTAAGCTTATCCACTTAATAACTGAATACCATTGAGTGGTAAACCACAAATTAAGATAGCGAGCTCGTAGTAAAGGCAGATTGTAACCACCTTGGAAGGTTAATATAGATTATCGACTCTATTTCCTTGGACATGAAACTACAAAATAAACTAACAGAATAATGGTAATCATAATTTTTTTGGAATTTTACAACTGTCCGACTCTCCACAAGAACGTATTGTCTTGAAAAAGGACTATGAACTCTCATCATCAACCATTTTAAACCTATTCAACAAGGAATAAGGTTGAAAACTCAATATCCACGCAATGTAGTTCTAACCTTTTTTTGTAAGTAACTGGTTGGCGCTTACGAGAACAAAAGCAGACTATAGGATTGTATTAGACACAATGCCATTGTGAATACAGGTAAGTGGATGAGCTTAGTTTAAAAAAATTGTACTATATTAAATACATTAAAGTATACTCCTTCTGTTCTTCTTCTTCTTTGTTGCCCATGTATTTTTGTTACCAGTTACATGTTCAATTTATTTATCTAGCCATAATATTGCAATAACCTTTATGACCAAACGCTGAATATATGTACATGTTGTGAAACCAACAATTTCGCTTCAGATTACGTACGTACTTAATGCTTTTAGATGTTACGAACAAATACTTATTAAAAACTAACAAAAGAGAAAATTACTAACATTATCTTATATAAAATACATACAGTGACACATAGAACCCTCCTTTTTTAAAAGGCTGTTAAAAAGTCGATAACTCTGTCTATTAGTCTGCTTCAGTGTATTTATTGTAACACCCTGATTATATGAGACTTAATACGTCACTGACATAATTGACAACATTTCATATTTTTAAGACTATCATTTTATTACTTTTCTGAATTCTGCTTAAAAAGATGAAGTAATCTCTGTTTTTATTTATTTTCTGAGATGATTATTTATTTTATTATTTATTTATAAAAACATACTCATTTTAAAATGTGGCAACACCAAAACCAGAACTTAATGGAACGGTTACTTTAGTCGGTTTTCTTATTTAAAAAAAACTTAATAAAACTCGGTATGCATCTGTCATCTGTCGACGTCAAATAAAAAATATATATTTTTTTTCGCTCTTTGGTTTAGACAACAACCCTATTCAGCCCGTATTGTCTTAGATTGCAGTTATTTAATGTATTTTCTTATATTTCTTTAAATACTGAAGAATCAATTCAAAGATTTTTTTTTAAGGTACACGACATAAAGCCCTGTCGATCTCTATATTAATTTCCACCTGTTATAAATATGAAATGTTGTCAATTCAAGGTCAATATTTCTGTGATAACTTCTTAACCGCCATGGTTTTTTTTAGCGCACGTCGCGCCTTTATCTTTTACTAATAATCGGAGTTCCATCCAACACACTGATAAAAATGATGACACAAAACACAGGAAAGTGTAGGGCACTGAACGCTGCCTTGCTATCATGACTGTGGCGTTCAGGAGGGTAACGCCTGTTCGTGGTTATCTCCAGTATCTAATACATACAAGTAAGCTTCTTGGGACGCAACTTTTAAGTGCTGTCATTCGCGAGGATTATTGTAGGCATTTTTAAAACCGTTATTATGCGAAAGTCAAGGTATGGATTCTTACAAAATATTGGTATTCAATCTCAGTTTTTCACTTATCAATTAATACACATTTTTTTATTTTAGTGGGCTAATTTCAGTTCTCGTTCAATACCTTAATTCATAGAATTTAGAAAAAAAAGCGAAATATTAAAATTTTAATTAATATCGGTATCGATCCCCGATGATAATTGAGATTCGATCATAATTTTCTAAACCTCTAGTTACTAATTTCACCAACAGATGTGGTGGTTCCCGAGAAAATACGATAGCTGGACTTCATGCACTAGATCTGACGTACGCTCTGTTAGAATGACCTACCCAATGGACCTACCTGTCGAATGATCTCTTTACATGAAATGTGATTACATACACAGTGCTCCTGAGGAATCCAAATGCTTTTAACAGCGAATTCCTGAGGTCGTATGGAGTAAAAAATGTTATTATGAACCTATGTCGAAATATGATTTTTAACGTTTTTTATATTTTCATACATAATAAATAAATTACCTTTACTTCACCAGTAAAACAATGCTTTAGAACGAGCTGGCAACGTTTGTTATTGTTATCTCTTTTCACTAAAAGGGGAGTCAATATCATAAAGAAATTTTCTTGTTGGGCAATGTTTTTTTCAAAACAGGCTTTACTTAAATATGCGATCTAAACTCCTTACTCATGAATCTTATGATTTATCTAATGGCTGCTCTACACTCTCTTTTAATAACTTTGCTATTAAACTCCATGGATTATGATTATAATACAGACTGGCCACTAAGAAATACCCTTTGACTCGCTTCTATTATAACTACTTTTGACAATGACTCCAGTCATATGACACGTCATTGTTGATTTTAACGGTGTTACGTATTTAATCTCATTATTACAAATAATAATTACATTAGCCATCGAATAAATTGCGGTGTCTAGCTCACGCAGTCAACCTTTATAACAGCTGAAGAAAAATATGTTTTTAAGTACTCCACGGTGCAAAATATCACAAGGGTGGTGTAAAAGGGTCAATTTCCCAAGCAGTATTTTTTGATGGCAAGACTGAAAACGCAGGTGCTGAAAGGTTGAATAATAAAGTACCATTTTTTTTCGGAAACAGCCCGCCATTGTCTACCTCGGGCAACAGCTTAAATTTAAATATTAATATATATAATAATTTAAAAAAATATATTTAGACCAAATTTCTCATCAAGGTGGGTTGTCCCCAAGCCGGTTTTGTTTGTAAAATGCCGGGTAAGTCAAATACTATGCATGACAAAGAAAATCTGTTACCATTGTTTTATTACCATATAAATAGGTAACGAAAAAAGTACATTACCCGTTATATATCTCCTTTGTATACCCTTGAATAAGTGCATATACGTTTGTCCCGAGAAAACTTCTCATTACCGCCGACAATGTTTCGAACCGATTTATTTCCCAAATTTGATCAAGTACGCCCCCCTTCTCCCGCGCACTTCAAAGACTTAGTCAAGCTGCGGCACTCGACGAGGCCGGTTGTGTATAGTGGCAATACGTTGGCTTGTATAAACGTGAATATTTCATCGCGGTGGACAGGGGACAAAAAAAATGTCATTCCGGTGTTTGTTATAGCTTCTTTATTTTTTTACTGCGTGGTTTGAAATTTATCTATATCAGGTAAAGTACACTCGCCATTACAAGAGTTTAGAATATAGGGCTTACTTTTTTTTAAGAAATAAAAATATGTCGTGTTTCTCATTCCACCATTCTCATTCCGGTGTTTCCGGTGTAGTAAAATGACTTTAAACCCCACCAAAATGAGGAAAGCACCGGAATGACATCAAAAGTAGCTTCTTTTTTCATAAATATTGTTGAAATAATAATATTTTTTTATTTTGTTTTTAATACCATACTAAGATATATGTTTATATTATTATGTAATGCCAATATAATATATATTACGAATATAAAAAGTAAAATTACTCTCATGATATGCCACTTTTCTTTCATTCCGGCGTATGAAATTTCATTGCGGTGCACTTATTTTATCATCCTGGTGTACATTTATCATTCCGTTGTGTGTTTCATATTCGATCTCGAATATCTCGAAAACTATTTCAGATTTCAGGGTCCCTTTTACATATGTTTAATAATATAGTCTAAAGTATCTCTTCACATTTAAAAAACTTAAAAATAATCAAAAATAAAGAATCACACCGAAATGATACAAAAAATGCGTCTTGTTGAAATTGACCCAAAAACTGAAAAAGATTTTGCGGATTCTAGTTCAGCTGCCGTGGATTCCAATGAACTGCACGTAGCTGATACAGTGAGAAGCATACAGCAATTGTTGAGAATAATCATACTGCTTGTAGTGTAATAAATAAATAATTTGATTAATGATTGTGTTTGTTTATTTAGGGAATTAGTAACATGATATTTATTGTAAACTTTAATCAAATAAATTAGGTAATAACAAAGTATTAAATAAATATTACATATGACCAGTAAAAAAACAATACGTTTATTATCACGAACCATTTAGTTTTCAAGGTTTTAACTAGATAACACATAACACAGTTCTCACAACTTAAGCCATAGTTTTTCCACCATCAAAAGGAATATCAAAACCGGCTTCATACTGTGTAAATCTGTTGTACGAAGACTATCGTTCTAGGCGTATTTATGCTAAGATGCTACATAATTAATTTCATAACTGAATTTTTGAAGGAAATTTGTAATGATTGACACATAAACAATGATCGTGACAGGCACGGTTTTCAATAGTCAACGTTTGTCAGATAAAGTGACGGTCTCGCAACATCGCAATGATAAAGATGATTTACACTGGAGACGTTTTAAAACAAAAAATGCTAATATCTCGAAAACTAAACCGATTTCGGCTTACTTTATACGACATTTTATTTTCTACACATACTCAGGAATGCGCTGGTGAAATCATTTGGATTCCTCACGAGCACTGTGTATATACCTATTATGATGTCTTTTTTAGCATGGTAAAAAATATGTCGTTCATTGTAGGGATTTCCAACTACATGAACATGACTTCACTTTGCCGTGTTTTGTACAAAAAAAGCACTTTTTGTCGTTCCGTCGCGTCGTCTACTACAACGCTTGTTGATGACTACAAGTACACCCTATTAAATGTATAACGAGATCAGTACCTACCTATTGCGATTTACGATGCGATGTCCTCTTTGAGTGTAATGAGTAGACACTATCGCTGTTACAATGTTACAGTTTTATTTGAATAAAGTGTCCATATAAGAAAACTGATTATTAATTTTCAACGCCTTACGGAGATTTCACGATTTTGAGTGACAGCGGCAGCGGTGTAGGTACGTGTGTCTCACTCACTCGTTATGCCGCCACGCTCGGATCTCGCTCAACCGCTTGCCCCGCCGCGCGCCGCTGGTGGCGCAAAATCGTGGCATCGTTGTTACCCCAAACACAGCTGACGCCTGGATCGTTAGAGCCGGCGCACACTACGGCTTCTAGTGGCCGCCACAGTAGGTACATCTCTCTTTTTCTCACTTTGAGCGTGGAAAAGGGACAAGTGTACTGTGGCGGCCACAAGAAGCCGTAGTGTGTGGAGAGCGTTACTCTTAAAATGTATATTTACTTAACTTCAGAGTAACATTTGATTGAACGGAAGTGTAACATGAACTTCGAATTTGGAACTTCATAGTAACCCTCCTGCGGGCCTATGATGGTTCCTTTTATCACGCGAAAACTAAGTAACAAAGCATCTGTCACGTTTTGCTTAATGCGAGTGTGAGTAACCAATGCTTTCACTTTATCACGTTTAATTTATCACGTGATAAACGCAACCATCATAGGCCCGCTGTTCTAGCACAACCGTACATACTTAAGGTTTGCGGACAAGTCAATGTCAAGGCAAGGAAGCGACTCTATTGACTGCCAAGCCAAGAAGTCCAAGGAAAAGAAGGTAAAGTTACCAGATAAAAACATTGAGGTCAATACGTCGTCCGAATGTACCAGAAGTAGATCACTAACTGGACGATATAGATAAGGAGCGTGAGTATGAGCGAAACGAAGAAAATAACTCCAAAAGTAAAAGTACATTAGTATCCCCTATACTATCTCATATATGTATCTACATTGTGTCTAGAGATTGCAATTCGGACTGGGGGACCCGCTAATCCGGCTGGATCCGGTAGTTTTTGTAGGCACCGAATCCCGTCAGTTGCCTTTACGCTTTTAGGTTCAACACAGATTAAACTTACAGTTTCACTATAATGAAATGATTTCGAGACTGCTTATTTACGTTACGAAAGCTGTTTGCTTTTTGCCGGCTTATTGTACCTACTCATTGTCAGTGAATAGTGAGCAAATAAAAAAACTAACTAGAAATCGGAAATTTATGGAACAACCACTTTTGCATGTAAATGCCTTTTGTATTTATGGAACAACGCCATAAATTCACTTGAATTTAAACCTGCTAAGTATAATAATATGATTTTAGTTAAAATCGTCTGAATAAGAGAATTGTGCACTGTCGCCAAGATAAACTTTATGGCTATTTTGGTTTTGCCAGGAGTACGGGAATTTATATAAATATTAGACTAGAAGGCAAGAATAAATATTACACAAATCTTAAATTAATATCTTAAATCTGTGGGTAAGGTCATTATCAAAATATTATAATGTATGAAGAATTTATACTAAAAGTGTCAGCTACTTTAGTTGCTGACGTTGTCGACAGGGCCCGCATGCGGGGTGCGGTAGATTTCCAGAACGCATGCCATAGGACCCGCATGAGGGGAATTGTTTTCAATGGTAGATTTCCATAACGCATGCCATTATGCGTTTCACTGGTCGTTATACCACTTGTGGGGAGTCCCGCATGCCGTATGTCGACCGAGTTATCGACTTGTGAGTGCCACTGGTCGTTATACCATCTGCGGGGTCCCCGCATGTCGTATATCGACCGAGTTATCGACCAATGAAACTGAGCCATACGACGATGATTAACTTACATACGGATACAAATACTCGCTCATATTTCCTTACCGGGATTCAAACCCAGGACTGCTAGCTTCGCAGACAGCTGCCACGGTGATAACCATATCATTTAGGTACCTATAACAGGCCATCTGACGTTTATAATAGGAAACTTACTCGATAAAAATTTGGGTTACGGATGAACATGAATATGAACGTTCATCCCTATGGTATCAACCTTTTTTAATGCCAAACGATGAAGCCGTTCTTCGTGCTCCTGACGCCAGAGCAAAAACATAAAGAAGTGCTCCAAAATCAACATTAAAAAATACTTTTAGCGTTTTGAATTACGAAGTTTTTTAGTTATTGAAACACCTCATTTCACAACCGAGGCAAGGCCTCAGCGTATAAATTTTCCGATGTCGTGGCGTGACGACTGTGGCATTCAAAAGGTTAAATAATATCACAATTACACTTACCTGCAATCAACAATAGGTAAATCTTTAAAACTGTTTCCAGTATGAAATGAACTTTAGAATACAGACTAACGCTGCATAGAGTTATGAATCCAGCTGAGTGCATGCATTTGCGTGAAGCTAAGTGCTTTCAGAGGTGTGTGTATCTAGTAGTGAAATGAGTAAAGTTATGTTTTAATTTTAATGGTAGCTTGAGGCAACTTTAAGACGACTGAACGAACGAGAATATGGTTCAGTGGTTTTTACATGTAGTTCAGATTCTCTTTTATTGCATTCCTAAAGAGCAGGGTTTCTCTATATACAGAGTGACTTTAAAAATAGGAGCTTTTAATGTAAAAGGTTTAAATGTAAAATTATAATTACTCAATTTTTTTTCACGAATACCCAGATTGGAGGCAACACAATACCTGCACTCATCGACTTTAATCATTATTATAAAATTACCTACTCTTTTTAAAGGGTAGGGTTATGAAATAAATGGAAAGACGTTTCGCATTACATACTACGTACTTATTATACGATTCTAGATTTGTATTATTGAAAATGAGTTTGCTATGGTGAGGGGTTTCGCCGTAGTCGGGTAAAAAAAATCGAAACACGTGGATGGTCCCAGAACACACTTTGCGCAGTTTGGTTCAGTAATCTTTTCATCTAAACGTTATTTTCTTTTTGCTATTTCGCTTATTCGCCTAATGTACAATATGACTCACAAAAATCGTTCTGTTCGCTCTACTCATAGAGTACCTATATTGAATGTTGCTCTGTTCAAAACTTAGTTCTTACTGTTCCTCCTTCATTATCCAAATTTTATAATGGTTCATTCACATTCCGGGGCCCGGGCTACTTTAGGTACAGTGGAATTCGCTACCTCTGGATATAAGGCGTGCCCAATCTCTTGCTACATTTAAAACCCTCGTCAAAAAACTTTATTTGTCTCTCCCTTAGTACACTGCAATAATGATCGCTCGATATATTTATTTTTATTTATTATGTCTAAGTATTTATGTAAGTATATTTGTAGGTATATTGTTACTTATGTAGTTACCTATGTTTATCACTTTTGTTTTTTATGGTTGTCGTTTATTTAGTCCTAATTATTATTCTGCACCAACCACTAATTCAAACATTAATTTAAACTACTCCGCTACCTATAGGTTGTCTGGAAGAGATAGCTATTTAGCGATAAGACCGCCTCTTATTTACCTCTAGGTACCTGTTATTTAAATGAATCTTATGTTGTGTTGTCTATTCCTTGATGTTTGAGGTGTGCAAGAAAGAGTAAGTATTTGTATTTGTATTATGTATTTGTAAAAATATGTGTATGTGATAGATATTTCTGTTTCTTTTGTGAATTCTGTGCCTTTATTTTGCTTTTAATATTTTTTTTTCAGCAGAATGGGGAGGAAAAGGTAGAGAAAACAGTTAAACAAGTAGTCAGTAAATAATGTGATTATATTCTTAAATAATTACCGGATAGTTACATTTTGTTAAGGAATTTCAGTTTGACATTGATCTCGTTAAATCTGTAAACTTAATCTCATACAATTGGGTAAGTTCATGTTTACATACTAAAGCGTTGATTATCTTCCAAGTAAAAATTAATATTTCATTAATGTTTATTTTTCATACATAAAATATATACTATAAACATAATAACATTATGTGCAATGAGTGACTCGGCACAAATGTAATAATCCATATTGTTTACGTTTGTTTCAATCCACCATTTGGTCAAACACTACTTAATATAAGCACTTGCTCGACGGTCAACTATCACACGTGAAAATTTCAATAAGATCCAAATGTTATTAAATTTGTGCAAAGTCGTTTACAATTGGATTGCAATACATTTATATATTAATAATTTAAATAAGTAACGTTATAATCTTTAAGATCGTCATTAATACAATTATTTATATTTAATTACTAACACCGATGGTGCTTACGAATCTAAAGTAAAATGGTCAAAGGTCATTCAATGTAAGGCCAGACAACCAGGCATGCCTAGGCGATCGTAGTAAAACCGGTTTAATTATGTCAAAATAACCGGTTTTGGATCATCTACTCATGCTAAGAGTACACATGGCCACACGGGCTCTTCAATATACCCGGCACGAGTCACCTAGCCCAAGGCTTGGCGAACATTACTAACAAAGTTTCACACAACATAAATACAATAAAACATACGGCTTGTATATCATTAGCGTCCGGACAAGTGGTGACAAGTTTCGGCCAGGAGGATATATGTACTACTTATTAGGTTAGAATGAATACATTATTTATTTACCTAAAGTATGACAATAACTCATATAGGTGATGCAAGTACCTATTTATTTTAAGAGGAATGATATAAGGAACACTAGTTAGTTTGGTTCTGTCCCATTTATTTTAACAGTTTTCACAAATTAGTTGAGTATACATTCTCATTAACATTGCTTATTTATAGTAGAGACTATATTTATTTAGCAGGTATTCCATATCTATCAAAATACTGCGTATTTTTCGAAAAGACAGTATTTTAAAGAAATTCACATTTTTATTTCAAAAACTTAGATAATAATCGTAAGATAATTATATGAGGTCTATGATAAATTATTCCTGTAATCAATGATCATTATTCATAAAAATACCTAGGCGAATCCATCACTTTACCTTTACCTTCTATGTAAAAGTTTGCCACCGCTTGTCCGAACGCGTATCATAATATTGTTATTCTATAGACATCTATTGTTGTTCACAGACGGGTTAGTACCCGATTTCGACGAAGAAAGATAATATCATAAAATATTTGGTTTTGTAGTCAATGATCAGCACGAAACGCAACATTGCGGTGTTCGGCGTAAAAAAAATACGAGCATGATTGTAATAAATATACATTTAACATTATTATATTACACTCAATAGAACATTTTTCTTTCAATCAACATCGCGACATAATAATTATGTCCTATTATAATTACTATACGAAACCCGCAGTGTTGCACGGTCCGTGCCGATCACTCTTTATATTACCTATATACTTTGTGTGCGAATACTCAGCATGAACATTACCGTTCCCAAAAACCAAATTGCAATTAGGTACCTTCGTGACAAATTCATCAACTCCAGAATATAATCAAACCGAACTGTTATAGCAATTTTTAATATAATGGTCCTATTCAGGCATTCAATGGTGTAATTAATTACAATTGAAAAGAGAAATACTGCGTTGGAAATTGCTATTACATTTGAAGCTTTTTTACATTGTCCACGACGTTGACTGAAAATATAATGTGAATTGCGGTGAATTTGAGCTTTCATCGTAAAAACAATCATACTGAACAATTTGATACGCTACATTAAGAATAGAATGAGCCTCAAACCCATATATATCTCACGCAAGTAGCGTATCAAGATTGTTCGACTACTTACACATGCCAGACAGGGAATCTACGGTTTGCCGTCAGAGCAACTAAATTCACTTACGATTCTATACGCTTGCTAGCTTTGCCTAAGAAAAATATATTTGATCCGTAATTATGTGTCTTAAACGTAGAGCGAAATCAGCAACGAAGACCGGCCTCTGGCGCCACGTATTCACACTCGTATTAAACTGACATACCTATGACATTGATGAATAACGCGAAAATACACCTTCTCCAACGGGAAAAAGACAAAAAGTAGACGAACAAGTAATCAACTTTTATTAACGTGGAAGCTAATAAAATGGGACTGGAAATGTTCTTTGATAAAATTCTGGTCTCATTTTACACTTGGTGATAATTTTGTTTTCTATTGGGAGCATCGTCACCGCGAGCAAAAACAAAAAATATATAATAATGACATGACGTTACAGGCGACTGATCGCGGTGTGGCGCTCCCGTTGATAAAGCAAAATAAGAGCAAGCTGAAATAATTGTCTAAAATATCTTGACTTATAAAAAAAACTATTGTTATGATCAATAATTGCTTTACCAAAATATTTGAGATTCGACGTACGGCATGTTAGCTACAAAAAGCGAATGACATGTTATTTCTATTTGTGACGACATTATCACTACGCAAGCTTCATAAATACTTACGCGTACAAAAATAAAGTTTTTTTTTGTGTTTAAAGCTTTTTTTCTATAACGTCTATAAAATTAAATAAAGCTAAACTCGGATTTCTAATTCAAGACCAAAAAAACTACGACAGATACGTCACTGTCAAAATTGTCAGTCATGTATGTCACTGTCAAAAGTTAATTTTTCAGGTTTCGCCAACCTTTTAATAATATGTGGTCTATAAATATTAGGAACCATATTGCAAATAGGCCAACATCATTGATAGATTAGGCTCTAGTCAAAAAAATATTTTTGGAATGAAGTTCCGTATTTATCGATTAGCTAGTTATATGTGAAATATTTAGATTTAAAAGACATCTGAGTTTGTTTCTTAGCTTGTAAATTATTGCACCAAATGTTTTGAATACCTGAAGTGTTACAAGTACAATACCAGATTTTGTACCAAAAATCTCCGATGTTTATGTTTTTATTATCTCCTCTCGTATTTAAGTAATAATAAATATATCTAATAATTTTTTTAACAATATAGAGTTGAAGTTACCAATAAATAAATTATCTTGTTGTGTTTAAAAAAAAGAAGGATTTTACTATTGTAAAAATATTTTACTGTAGTGGCAACCTTGTGGTAGTATTTTTGGTCTTGAATTAGAAATCGTAGTATAGAAGCATTTACAGCCCATCACAACAAATCACATTTTACAAAATAAAATTGGAAAGCCATGTATAACATCATGTAAAACTTAGGTAAAATTCATACATTCATACATTAAACAACAATTAAATATTGTATTAACTTATAAAGTATCATGCCCAGTTGCATAAACATTCATTAAATTATATGCTACCATCCTTTGTGTCATTACTTATTCATTATCTTGGTTTGCAAGAAAATAAAATGTTAATTATAGATCAAGAGACATAATGCATGTTTTTACAAATGAGAGTGTTAACTTTATCAAAGTTCAATACATTAATACACTGCATGCAAAATATCTATGTCCCTATGATTTTCCCTTAGACTTTCGTAACTTTAAATAACTTTAGAGACTTGACAAAATATAACTTAGAACAGCAAACTCGTACTTACACGTCGAGAATTAAATAAACGTGATTGTAGACAGAAGAAATATACAAAATCCTTTCATATTCAGTGTTTACGTACTTATTTGCGATTCACTTTCAGTACATATAATACCTAAATACAGAGGCAAAGAGGCTTATTTTAAAATACCTACTTTTGTAATGCAGACAAAAATGTATAGCTTTTTGGGAACTGTTTTTGAATGAATAATACGATCATTAAAAACATTTATGTAAATATATACTGTTTGGTAATACATTTACGTAAACTTAAAACGGCATTCGTTAGGCCCACCAAAATTCACTCCTGGAAATTACAGCACCACAAAAACATAAGTAACATATCTACAGTGCATATATTATTGTTCTAAATTTTTCCTGTCCTTAAACCTAAACATATCCTGCACCTTTTTAAAACAATCAACATTTATCATCTTAAATCCAGGACTAGGTCTGACGCGTCTACAAAATAAACAAGTAAGTAATTCGTAATCAATCATACAAAACCTTTAATTGTGTTCCATTAAATAGCCTGTCAAATGCAGAAGATAAAACAGGTAAGAAATGATAAAAACAGAATGACTGAGTGCAAAATGGTTCTCAGATCACTTACTTTTTACAGTGATAGCTCAAATGTTAGCTCAGTATGGCCGCGGAGTGTTTCAACCCCCCTCTTCCGTATAATAAACGAAACTGAAACACGTACCTTTTTGACCATCATTGTCATTGTGAAAAGAGCGAATAAGGTAAGTGTTTAAATTTCGTCGACTGTACGTTACCAAATATACACAGGTATACGATAGGAAACGCATAAATGGTATATGAATATTTGGTAACGTACGAGGAAGGGCGGTTGAACGGCTCCGCGGTCATATCCAGCTGCCTTGTCACGAGCCGTCTTAAATCTGTTTCACAGTCCCTGCTAGTTTGGTAGGGGATAGTTTGATGGACGTGGCGCCAAATTTGAAGCCCCACAAAATGGTTTGGTATTGAAAAAAAGTTAGTTCTAGAACAATCTCAGCGCATCAGCACCATCATTATTACAATCAGTTTTGAATTATCGATGTTATACAACATAAACAGAACTTATATTTAAATTTACTTATACGGTCAATCGGTAAAACAGTGGTTAGTTAACGATATGATTACTTATATTTTCATTATTTGTTCATTATTATTAGTTCAACCCTAGCCTTTGACCTTGCACGCGATCTGATGATGAAACTATAATAATTAAAGAATATTCGCTATTACTGGTATTCGTTTCAAGCACCGTAATACCAAATACAACTTATATTAGTTACAAGACTAAGTCTTGTGCAACACACAAACCGACAGGTTACAGGCAAGGCTAGAGCAAATACCTCTCGAATCGATCACTTCGCTAAATTGAATTCCCCGAAACCCTCGTAAAACCGTTCGTATAAAATTTTAAACATAAATTATTTACAGAACATAATTTAGAAATATTTATATTACAGCACGTAACACGTTAAAGAAAAACAAAATAAGAATCGTAGTTTGTCAATTATTGAAAGTCAAGCTCTCGTGTCGAGGTTCTGACTCACTGGACCGCCTTAGTACAGTCCGTGAGGTTTTAAATAGCCTTTGAGTTCTATCTGTCTTTCACGGTCTAATCGCCATCGTCTATTTTATTGAAAGGCTATTTTAAGAACTCACGGACTATAACAGACACTTTGACTCGTATTTACCATTAATGTACCCGATTAGACAGGAGGTATGGTCCACAGGACGGCAGTCTTGTCGGCAGAAGTGGACAGGAACGAGAAGTCGTCCGGATGCCACCTGGCCGAGATGACCTTGTCGGGGTGGCGCGCCACGGGCACGCTGGGCAGGGGGCAAGTCAGATCACCTAGTAAACCAAAACGATTCGTTAATTAAGACAAGACATTAATCTCAGGGATTAACCTTTATTACAAGGATGAAGAATGCCTTATTTCGATCCCAGAAAGGGTACGCAATAACCAGCACAGTTGAACTGGAATTATCTGCACTAAGACGGTGAGTTTTGACCAAATAAGAAATAGCGATATAAATCGCTACGATCAAACTTTTTATAACTCATACGTGATAGTATTTACGATTCCTATTTATTTTATTTTTTGTACTCTGATCGCAATAAGTTTTATTTTAATATATGAGTGGAATTGAAAATCAATCCGTTCAGAGAATAAATAAAATAATAAATAAATAAAAATATATATCGGACAACCTCACACAAATCAATCCAGGCCCACAGTAAGCTCTAGTAGGCTTGTGTTATGGACACTAGACGACGATAAACATACTTATATAGATAAATACATACTTGAATAGAAATAACATCCATGACCCAGGCACAAATATTCGAGTTCATCACACAAATATATGCCCTTGCCGGGCAAATATTTGCCCGGCAAGGGCATATATTGCGGTCATAATCAGAATAGTGTAATATATCTGTATTGGATATATTAATGAAACCAAGTCAACGCCAGAACATTCAAGTTTCATTGAAATGTAGCCGCAATTCCGTGCATCAAGGCTGATCGCAGCCGCGCGCGCGTCTGCGACTGACGCGTGCGGCCTACGACGGACGAAGTAGAGGCAGGACGCACGCACAGCCGCAGGCGCACGCCACAATTCCGCTCATCAGCTTCTGTACTTTATTTAGTTAATTTGAGCCTGTTGAAAAAACTATACAATCCTCAAAGATATTTCTGTAATCAATGGATTTCAATGTCAGATGCCTTCGTAATGGACAAATAACCCCTACTGTATATCAAAACAACGCCTGTTATGTAATAAATTAAAGTGCATTTTACCCCAAACGTTCATGTTTAAAAAAATTGACGCTTCACGATTCACTACAGACCAAACAGTCACAGGTAAATCAATTTGTCACATCATGCCAATACTGCAACAGTCTATTCGTCAGTTGTTGATTAAATCAACGAATTTAAATTCACTCGCCACGGTCCGATAGCTCGTGGTCGACAATAAAAGGGAATAACGTTTATTTCGTTGCGACGGCAAAGCACAGGTGTCTAATTAACAGACATAGAAATGTTCGTGGCAATAACGTCAATTAACTAGGGACATCCTTCCGATAGTAAATTTATCAATAGCTGAATACTTATTCAGAAATTACATTTCACAGTAGCTCTTAAACCTTTACCGCATACGAAGCCATATATGGCAGATATGAACTTTGACCTTATTGGCATAGGTCAAGGTTCAAATTCAAACAACTATTTTTTTTCTATATGCGGTAAAGGGTTAAGTTCACCGGATAAATAGAAATTTTAACTAAAATATGCCGATTTCTACCCATCAATGTAACTTTTTAGGAATATTGAAATTCAAATAAAAAACAACTTTATTTTTTAATATTTAATCGATTTCCATGCAATAAACTGAAACCAAGAGTGCTTTGTCACAAAGGCTAATTTAGGTAAATTTTGTGACATGTAACGAAGAGGTGCACTTGCATATTCGTAAAAAAATCATATACGGTGTATGATTATATACCGTATATGATTTATGATTATACCGTATATAGACAGATATAAAACGCTCACGCACTGTATGTTCTTGTCTTGTGAGTGACATAATTAAGTACGATACAACACGAGTCAGTATCTATTTATATACGTAACAAATACAATAGTAACAATGAGTGTGTATCCACCGGGAAGGGCGATATGTACACTCATTAGGTTTGGGTCATAATCATTACCCTTACATCGTACAGAACAGCGGAAAAATAAGAATGGCCTGTCCAAGTTGAAACGTCCAGATTCACAAATAGGCGCGCTGTTGTCTATGTGTGTTTAGAATATTATACCGGAATGTGTCTTCTATAAATATTAAAGTAGTCATTACGAAAAGATCGCCGATACAATAAAAGCCGGATGGATTTTGTATCGCATCCCTTTATATTATGAAGGCATAATCATTTTTATAGGTAGGTCCCGGCTTTTTGGGTGCGGCTTTTCATAAGTTGTAGGGAGAGAACACCGCTGTTTATCGATGCTATCGACAAATTGATAGTTGTTTTTATATCTGTATTTATTAAATTCGTATAAAATCCTCGAACCTTCCGACGATACGTACGTACAGTCGAGTTCATTTATATCTAAACACTTACGAGAACAAAAATATCTGAACACGACTTTATGCTCCTGACAATAGGGTCGTGTTCAGATATTTTTGTTCTCGTAAGTGTGTAGATGTAAATGAACTCGACTGTACTCTTTTCAGAGGCGATGATGATAGCCACACCCAAAAATAAGGGCACTACGTATAGGATGAAAACATGCACAGCATGCACTAGGAAAGTATTATGTCAAATGGGAGGAAAACTCGGACCAACACAGAAAACTAAAGACTGCTAAATGCAGACACGACTCATTAAAATTAATAATTAACCTAACCGCTTTTAATTAAGGCAATGAGCAATTAATTCAGAATTCTGAGCATTCACGCATTTGAAAAATACAACGACCAATTTACAACAGAATAAACAATTACAAGCGATAATCAGGTTATTGGAGTGTTAACGGTTCAAAACTTGGTCATTTATTTAGTAATGTATTCTTTCAATGTATCAAACGCACAGCACTGGTCCCTTAAGGGTACAAGTTCAATGACTGTTAGACTTTAGACTGGTACGCCATAGTTAGTAAAAAATATACACATGTAATATATGTATTCAGAAATTTTATTGTAAGAATTGGAAGGTTATAATTCCTTAAATGATCTGCTTCAGTAGGTATGAATTAAGAACTTATCGGATTGAAAACGATTTTTTTATAAATAAGTATAAGAAAGTTACGTCAAGTATTCTCAATTTAATACCTTCATTTTTATTACTTCAGACTTAATTTCGTAAGCGGCCCCAACTAGTTTCATTTGGCGCTCATCAACGGGTCGGTGTCTTGATATCGGCAAACATTTGCCCTATTAGGGACCCTTGTTTGCTATAGCTGATTACACCAGCCCACGTGATATATGATACTAACAAACTGCCCTGCACACGCACGAAACAGACATTTTAAGCAGTTTCCGAAGAGTGTATTATAGGCAAGGCATCTTAAGGACCTTAATTGAATCCTGATTCATTATGATAATGCGAGGGGCGTTTGTTGATTTATGAGTATTAAGATTTAAGACATCAACGGAGATGTTTTTGCAGACATACTGCCTTTCTTCAAAGTAACTGAACTAGACGGACCTGCTTCGAAGTTATTAGAAATAGCACACATTAGAGAACTCAAATCCACTAAAGGGCATATCAGCCGCGAACACTAAAAGGTTTCACAAGGCACAGAGGGACTGCGGAAGTAGGTTGAACCGGTTTAAACTGACGTGAAAGACCAAATCCAGCATTTATCTTATAAAAAGGAAAACAATAGGACTTAGATTATGTTTTAGCAAATTAAAAAAGCTACTTTTAAAGTATATCAAAAAATAATCAAATTTCTAATGTATCCAAGTAACATGAAGAAATTAGTTTCTAGAATAGAAAGATCCCCCTCTTCAATCGCTTATGTACATATTCATTTTCATATTCCGATAAAGCTGATGGTTTTAGGTATAAAATAGATGAACGTCAACGTTATTCAGATTCTGAACGTGTTTTACGAAGCCTCACCACAGGATTTAATAGCGAATCGTGGCGTGAATTTTAGTTCGTTAGACGAATCGCTTTGAAGGAGATCAAACAACTTGTAAGGACGGCAACAGCTGCAACCGTACCGTCAGACTATCCAACAATCTTTGAATAAGAAACCAATGCAACAGCCACGCCTTGCTTATTTATGTTACGACAAAAAACTATGTACTTCGGATCTAAATACCTATACACGTGTTTTAATTATATCTGACTAGCCCGTAAACATCATCATTACGAAAATTATTTCGTATGTCCGGATAATTGGTTTTTTTAGAAGTCCAGATGTCTAGATTTCTGGCTGTTCTTGACTACAGGACGTAGGTCTCAACCGATTCTCATTTAATTTTGTGAATAGGTTTGATAAGTATATTGTTGTTATTGGGTTCCGTACCGAAAGGGTAAAAACGGGACCCTATTACTGAGACTTCGCTGTCCGTCCGTCCGTCCGTCCGTCCGTCTGTCACCAGGCTGTATCTCAAGAACGGTGATAGCTAGACCGTTGAAATTTTCACAGATGATGTATTTCTATTGCCGCTATAACAACAAATACTAAAAATAAAATAAAATAAATATTTAAGGGGGGCTCCCCCCATAAAACAAACTTGTTATAGATTATGGTACGAAACCCTTCATGCGCGAGTCGGACTCGCACTTGCCCAATTTTTTTTAGTTGTTTCAGTTCTACGAAATTTTACACATTCCGTGCCAGAAAGTGCTACGTGCTACGCGTGTAGCCGATAACACGGTTTTACCCGTATGTAGGCCGTAGCGGCGACGGCGTAGGCGCCCACCTGGTGGGCGCATGGCAGTGAAAGTGTTAACCAACCAACGATGAGATGCGGACAGCTGAAGACCTACTATTACGGTGATAATTGGGTATAGACTCTATATGGCGTTAGTATGGATTACTAGCTTTTTCGCGAGATTGGCTTCAGATTAAACATTTTTCAAAGTAGCTACATTCGATATCCAACTATTAAAATATGTTTTTCAAATATGCCGTTTTGTATTTACAAAACGGCATATTTGAAAAACTGCAACCTCGTAACACGAAATGCATACTAATGTAATTGCATATTGTGTAAAATGATTGCCATATACATTTTTGGAAGGAATAGAAAAGAGAAAATAAAGAAATTCAATCATTGAGACACGTCTGTGAAGTAGAAATCTTAGTCACCATATTTTTCGTAAAAGTACATGTGGGAGTTCAAAGGTTTATTTTAAAATAAACACATACATGACAATGTGGGATAAAAGACTAAAGTCCGTAGAAATGTGTACCTAATTCAATAAGCTTTCCTGTAATAGCTTGGTTGCAAACAGATGACAATGAACGTCTCGACTCTAGGATTTTACAACTGAAGAGGGTATCAGAACAATCGAGAAAATACCACAGTCACAGTAAATTGACTTAGCTAAAGCAGTATGTCAATGTTACTTTTCAATATTTTATCGACGCGATATTTTGACGACGCGGTTGGCTCAGTAGGCAGGTGCTTGCAAACTGAGCCAAGTTTTCAGTTTGCAAGCACCTGCCTAGTGAGCCGGCGGACCCGGGTTCGAATACCGGCCAGGGCAAATATTTGTGTGATGAACTCGAATATTTGTGCTTGGGTCATGGTTGTTCTATGTATTCAAGTAGATATATTTATCTATATAAGTATGTATATCGTCGTCTAGTGCCCATAACACAAGCCTACTTGAGCTTAATTTGGGACTAGATCGATTTGTGTGAGGTTGTCTGATATTTATTATTATTTTTTAATATTAGTTTAAATATGGGCTCTCACGCACCCATTCGTATGTCTCGAGGCAGTGATCAGGTCCTCTAGCACGACTTACCGCAGTCTGCAACTGCGCTGCAGCTAAGCGCGTAACAGGCTAACTGCATCACCCGTCTCTCTTGCATAGATTTTAATTTGGGGTAATTACTAATTAGGTAAACAACAATAGTTTTTATTGCACAGAAGCAATGCATTCGTGGAATCTGTGATGTAACAAAAATACGTCATGTAAACCTTTATTTAAAAATCTAAAATATTGACGGTAACATCGCTGTACATTTACGAAATATGCATTTTTGTAAAATCTCATCCTGAACTATTTAAAACAGTTAGCGATATATGATATCCTAAAAAATAATATCTGCCCAAGGTAAAAACAAAACTGTTTAGTAATGACTACAAATTTGGAATGCACATCCAAACGAATTTAAAAATCTATCCTAATCTATTGCATAAATATAATGATTAATAATTAAAATTGTATGTACATATATATTTTGCATGTCACCCTGTGACAAAGCATGTGATACTGACATTATTTAACCGAACTATGTAATGGATAGATAGAGTACTACTCGTATATAGCGCGCGAGAACGAGAGGCGCAAAGCACAGACGGGAGGACTGCAAGCAAACGCAACTCAACGACTTTTAGGGCGTATACACACGCGGTCAAAGAATGTCGGTAGCAAAGAACCAGACCGTCTAGCACAACTATGCTTTGCGACTCTTGTCGCGCGACATAGCATCACCCGTCACTCTCTCATAGTACTATACAGAAAGAGAAAGACTCGCGTGTCACAGTTGTACTACGTAGAGCTGCAGGGCATTTACAAACGACGTTTTTAACGACAACTCATTTAGGGCTTTTGCCTCAGTGAAGTTGTTTGCGTATATATTTTTCTAATGTTTTTCCAAATGTTTACTGCCTGAGAGTTACCTACTCTACCTACTGGTTAGAGTTATACTGTGCCCCACTGATCCTAGCCGGCACATTACAAACCCGTGATTAGGAATATCTCTTCACCAAACGTCGCTTCCACGAATCAGACAATGAAACTACGGTAATGAATAGCTGCAAAAGATCGTTTTCTTGGTAAGAATAGAGCCGGATGAAAATCGGGTCTAGGTGAAACTATATCGCCATTCAAGCAATGTTTGGCCCGTTGAAAACTAACTAATCGATGTCAAGTTCAAGAGCGCTTTATTGTACTCGTACTGAACGTTAATATCGTATTATCTGCAATTGTCTGCAATTTGAACTTAGTGTTTTTTATGTCGTATGTAATTATCCTACACAAATGTATGGACAACCAAAGCTATATGTTGTCGAACGAAGGATAGGATTAGGGCTGACCTAAGAGCGTCATGAAAACAGGTAATTCGGTTAAGGCGACGGGTAATGCGAAACTAGCGCTACTTTCGATTTTTGTCTTGTACCTTCATAATCGGATATTTTTTCAGAAATAGCTGTCATCTAGGAGCTAGCTAAACACCTTCACTTAATAATTAAATCACTGTATACACATTTTTCACTGTAGTTTACCCCACAAAACTTGTTCATGTCATAAGCGGTTACAATAGTTTTTGGCAAGTTTTTAGAACGAAAAATTGTGTATAATGATTTAATAAATATAAAAAAGGCGTTTTCCAGTTCTTAGACTCTTGGGTTTACTGAAAATTGAGCTGATTTAGATGATATAAGAAAAAACGGAAGGGGCGCTAGTTTCGCATTACCCATCGCCTTAAGAGATTACATTACAATATTGTTAAATAATACCAACCATATATAAAAAGTTGCATATACGAGTAGTCTGTCAAATTCAGCAGTACTTAAGCAAGCTAACAATTAAAATAAGAATATAAAAATACCAAAACGTTGAATTCAGAAACCTAGACTAGGTACTGAAAAACCGCAAACTATTGCGAATATTGGAGAGTTTGATGTTTGCAAATAGTTCTAAAATGAATAAAGAGCAGTTTTTTTTTATAATAACAACATTACTGATATTAGTCTGTAAAGAGAATTCTACCGAAAGGAAGAACACGAATATTATCTTAAAAGAGCTCGTGAATAAATACCTATATGTCTTTCTTTATATTTTTCTAGACTGGATTCCGAATAATAACCGTAATAGTCTACTTGACTCACTACGGCGAAGCAAAACAGTACCCTTTATTAGCAAAGTTACGGTCGACGTCAAATACATGACAAAATATCCAGAATTTCTGTATCGATATATATTTGTATCCGTGCGTGAGTGTGTTCATATGTTCGCCGTATTTATGTAAGTACAAAAGCCTCACACTTACTGCACGAGCGTATTAATGAGATATCGATCTCGGATACTAGGAACCCCCCGAGACACGACCCAATAGGGTTGATAACGCTGGAGCTAATAGAGATATAATTTGTCCATTACGAGTTTTCATAAAATTCAGACCGCGTTTCTGATGATATAAAATTAGGGACCTATATTAGCGTACTATGCGACTAGACATAGGCTATCGGTTTACTTTATAATACCAAATATAAATCGCAAATTTATCAAAAGATTCGAATAATTTAAGACACATTGGTCAGTTTCAAATTGTATCGCCAATATGCTGCAAACAGTAGGTAATTAAATATATCAACGGCATGTCAACGTTTCAATAATTCTATATCTTAGCTTTGTATATAACTCGAGCTAGTTTAATTACAACTTGCGCTATATGATAACATTGTTATTAACTTGGATACATAAAATTGTTATTAATTTAAATATGTGCAATAGTTCAACTTCAAGTAGTTTTTGTTCCTCGCCGTATTTAATATAGCTTACCATTACTTTAACTTTTATCATTATTTGAAATAATATTAAGGGACAAAATATCGTATTGTTTTCATAAATTTTTATCTAGGTACAGTCGCCATCAGATATATCGCAGCATATAAGGCGTCCATAAATATCTGAACATGTACTAACGCCCAGTAAATAAGAGTCGTGTTCAGATATTTATGGACGCCTTATACGCTGCGATATATTTGATGGCGACTGTACTTTACACACATCTATTGCTCGACTATCTATATCTATAAAGACAATGAATAAGGTACACTTGATTAGCATCTTATTTATAATATTATTAATAACTAAATTAGCAAAAGAAAGTTCTGCACAACGCGGCAAAAAAAACGTTGTGACTGAAAATTTATTTTCAGAAACATTCTCTAAATTTTTACTTTCTCTATCTATTCCTGTTGGAAAGATACGGTCCTGTGACAGACAGTCACACAGACACGGCCCCGTTTTACCCTTTTGGCACGGAGCCCTAAAAATCTTTGCTCTGTGTTCAGAATCAGATATATTTTAAATTTTTCTTAGTCTACTAGTCTTTACTTTACTCCACTTCGAGGATGAACTTGCAAAAATGATTGCTTGTTATTTGCTCACATACATTTTTAAAGGAAATCTTCCCTTTTATCAATTGTTATTTTTCTCTATATGCGACCAGTTAGGCCTCGGGACTCGTTTCCAGTTTGTGACCTTTTTACAATTTTATCATCATACTATAGGGTGACCACAAACTTCGTCTGCGTAGTCGGGTAAACAATATCCTATTACTATCTGTGAATGATAGCTAGCTACCCGTGTACCAAAAATATTTGATATCGCTCCGGCCGTTTATGCGTGATGAAAGCACAAAGACTATTATAGAAAATAGTTTAAATCGTGGGCCGCGAGTCGCGTAGCAGCACGGATAGCCGTCCCTGATGAACAGCTCCATATGAGTTCGAAACATGTCGGGCCGTTCCTCACAATTTTTAAGTGGGTTTAGACCGTTTTTATAATTATTAGAGATGTCTCACGATAGTTTTAATAATATTATCACCAAGATATACAAACAATAAAAAGTCTTCAATTTAATGACTCTCTTATCCTTTCACTTATTTTTTAAACATATCTTAAGTATTTTTTCCCCCAACGGGTAACTTGCGGGTTTACGAGACCCTTTGCACTGTTTTTTGCACTGACCTTCTTTAAAGTACAGACATTTAATTACTACAATTTTACGAGTATAATAGTATAGCTGTACAATATGAAGTTGAGCGGTTACTTTAAACGTCGGCGGCTTATAGAAACAACGAAGTGTTGATTAAGGCTAATACGTACACATTTACAGAACATTCTGACCGGTCCGTTAATCGACCATTAATTAACAAGGCGTGCCCTTAAATGGGCGCGCAAGGAGGACGATTAGACGGCCATTATAGAAAAAACCCACTTGTTTCCGTTGGTCATGGTTTAACTAACGAATTGTATCTACATTGTATAGACATTACGTACCTAGGCGGTGAATTTGTGAATGTCCCAGATCGCATGTGTGTATGATAAATATGCGATCTGGGTCTTTAGCAATTACCGCCCGTGGTTTGTCTAAACTTTAATCATGGGTACCCTGCCGCAGGGTCGTGATCTGGGGGATATAGGATTTAGATAGATATACTTTTATTTAGAATACGTTAAGTTCATAATTGTTATTCTTTACTTGATATGTAGATATTATTATTTATCGTCTTCTACATTAACTTTAACGTCTTGCCTTGGCCGGGAAGTGAGATTTCAGAAAATACCACTTAAGGCTTAGGGTGACGTAAAAACGATAACATGTAAGTGTACTATTACTATTATACAATCCTAGGTTCTAAACATGTATTAAAATTCAGTTTTCCATGGAGAGCGGTCATTATTTTAATAGCGAAAAATCTTAACAGCGCTATGCAGTATTAAATGGGCGCGCGGTATCAAACGTACAGCGCTATTTCTTATTTATTTATTTATTGAAAAACAGGTAACATAACATTACAGTTTACACCAATGCGTCATGAACCGAACAATGTTTATTTTGACGGCGAAACGGCGTGGCCCCGTTGTTCTGACATCTCGGGTGTTGGATTTGGTAGGTTGCCCCGGAACCGACGAAACACGACACCTTTCGGCCAGAAATCAGCACACGCGATGGTCTCTTGGAGCGGCCGCGGCACGCGCACTACAAACGAGCTAGTGCACGAAGTGGCGCGAATGCAACTGGAACACCCTCAGCGAGTAGCCGGTTTTCTGGCGAACATACTGCGTCACTTTTTTCTTGGTAAAAAAAAATTGTCTTCTGCACGCCGAAACGACTGCACGGATTTTAATCAATTTTGGTACAGGAATGATGGAATGGAATGGACATCCAAAGATGGCTATACGATACTTCTTACCCGACTACGGTGAAGAAAAAGGTTTTACGCAGACGACGTCGCGGGCACCCTCTAGTGAATAGATGGGTTAGGCTCAGGAGCGTTCAACGCTCCTTGACTTATGTTTTCACGAATAATTGACATTATTTTTGCAAAAAAAAGCGGTAATTGGTGAGCTCATAACTGTGAACTGTGATGGACTCCAAAAATAAGATGATATTCGTATAAATTTCGTAACATAAGGGAACGAGCAGTTGAAACGCTCCTGAGCCTTACCCAAATATGAATTATAGAAAAAGGGTAATTAATGCCTTTTTTTCTACGACTGTTGAAAGTTGTAAATATAAAATTTTTGTACAAGACGTAAATTATGTAACAACAACTTTGGTAAATGAAGAGCTACAGGTTACGTTTATCACGTATTAAATAAGTGACAAAACTCCCATCACATTTCTAGAGTGACAGATGGTTAATAATTGATTTATCACGTGAATTCCGAATTAAGATGGTTATATATCCCATCAAAAACATAAATGTTAAATTAGAGCCAAGTTCTCGCATGCAACGTTGTCGACTTCGCCGACAAAAGAATTGAGATCTATATGGGCGCCAAGTTCTTTGCCCTAAATTTTTTAAATACATGGACATGCGACATACTCAATGCATTTATTTTACTTGGGGTGTAATTCAATATCAAGACTGGACTTGGCTAGTTTTTACATATAAATTTATATTATATTTGTCTAATCATTAACCTATTTTCGTAAAGGTATGTACGCAAGTTAGTGTACGTCCCTGTTACTTATACTGTTAGCTTGATAATAATACTATGTTACTTTGATAAAATTAAGTCAGTTTGTGAAAACTAGCCAAGTCAAATCTTGATATTGAATTACACCCCAAGTAAAATAAATGCATTGAGTATGTCGCATGTCCATGTATTTAAAAAATTTAGGGCAAAGAACTTGGCGCCCATATAGATCTCAATTCTTTTGTCGGCGAAGTCGACAACGTTGCATGCGAGAACTTGGCTCTAATTTAACATTTATGTTTTTGATGGGATCTCATTACTTTTTGTACAGAAATTATTATGATGTGTAAATTATTTAATAATTAATTGTTAATTACTTGTGTGTGTGCTATTCTAGTACATCTTTTAAACAAACAAAGAATTTTCCAAATCGGTTAGTACGTGTTGGATTCGGGTACCCCTTATCTTGCACAATCTCTATTGTCCGAAATACACTTCGCATAATCGTTTTCGCACAATCATTTTTAGCCGAATGATACTATCGCATAATTATGTACTTACCACAATTGTTATGTCGCATAATATTCATTTGGCACAAATTTGTATAGCAGAATAGTAATATCGCCAACTTTTATTTCGCACAATTTTATGTAGCACAATATAAGTTCCGCCGAATTTATTGCGGCATAATTGTACCATAGCATACCCACAGAACCGAATCGCTGCCAGAAAACTAGGTTAGGTTAGGTTGAAACTGCGTCCCTCACAGAAACGAAGGCAAGGCAGGTAAGTAAGGTATGTCCGACTTGGCTTAGTTTAGGTACGACGACGAGCGAAGCGAGGAGGAGTGTTAGGTTGAACTGCGACCCTAACGAGTGAGCGAAGCGAGCGAGCCGCGCAGGTCCGACTTGGCTTACGATTCCTAATATTACCTATTTCACCTTAAGGCAGATCCAACTTGGCTTAGGTTAGGTACGACGACGAGCGAAGCGAGGAGGAGTGTTAGGTTGAACTATGACCCTAACGAGCGAGCGAAGCGAGCGAGCCGCGCAGGTCCGACTTGGCTTCCGATTCCTTACATTACCTATTTCACCTTAAGGCAGGTCCGACTTGGCTTAGGTTAGGTACGACGACGAGCGAAGCGAGGAGGAGTGTTAGGTTA
The DNA here is from genome assembly GCA_947623375.1 of Apotomis capreana. Taxonomy (NCBI): domain Eukaryota; kingdom Metazoa; phylum Arthropoda; class Insecta; order Lepidoptera; family Tortricidae; genus Apotomis; species Apotomis capreana. Next base: position 52,410,476 of record OX392498.1, read on the forward strand.
AACTACGACCCTAACGAGCGAGCGAAGCGAGCGAGCCGCGCAGGTCCGACTGCTTAGATTAGGTAGGTATTTTGTTGTGTCGTATTAATATTGAGTCGGACTTTTCATTTTTCGGTGTATTAAAATAATCATGCAAACGGAATATTATGCCATATAAATTTCGGCGACACAATTATTCGACCATAGGAGTATTGTTCTAATCAACATTATGCCAATGTACAATTCTGCCAAAGAAACGTGTGCGAAATGATAGTATGCCAAGAAATTTAGGCAAAAAGCAATTGTGCGAAATGATGATTGTGCCAATGGTTGCTATGCGAAACGAGAATATGCCAATCAATTTTGTGCAACACATTAGTAACCCGTTGGATTCTTGTGTGTGTGTGTGTGTGTAAGAGAGAGAGAGAGAAAGAGTGTGAGCTATGCTAATACATCTTTAAAACAAAGAAAGAATTTTCCAAATCGGTTAATAAATGACGGAGTTCTGAGGCAAGAAGCATAAATAATAATAATAATTAAAAAAGTAAAAAAATCACTGTTTTCGATTTTTTTATGTGTACACACACAATTACCAAGCTGAATGCCAAATTTCACCTTTCTAGGTCACCTGGAAGTGGGTTAGGTTTTTGATTACTAGTCAGTCAGTCAGTCAGTCAGTCAGTCAGTCAGTCAGTGATAAAAATACCGTTTTTTGGACTTTAATATCTCAATACCTATTTCACCTATATTTATGAAATTTGGGGTTCTAGTTGTTCTAAAGGATCTTAATACATAAGCCAAATTTCATGTTTTTATGTTAAATAGATTTGGAGTTATTGAGGGGTCAAAAGTGGCTCCAAACGGTTCGTGTAATATAACACACGGCTGCTGCTCGCCAGTTCTTGGGGTGAACTTGGCTGGACACGCTGCCGCGTGTCTAGATAGGGTATTTTCTATGCGACTTATATAAAGAAGGAGCGATTGTAATATTTTCAGTCGTTCGAACGAATTATAACGTAAGTACCTTCTATATTTAATATGAGAGTTAAAAAAACGACAAGGCCTTGCCTGTCAGTTTAAGCAGACAGTTCAAACAGACAGAATCTCCTAATCTTGTTCTTGAAAAATACGCGACCAGCTTTCATATTATATAATTTAGATTTTTAAGTCGCATCAGCGTTGTTGGAAGCCATTTTTTTCTCAAACGTCCTGACTACAAGCATTTATGATTGTCTTAAGTTTAAGTCCTGTAAAAGTAGCTATAAGTGCGGATATACAATAAAATAAATAAATAAAAATATTTATTCAGTTTGATTTAAGCCTTGCCTAATAGCCAGCACCTAATTGATTTAATTATTTATTGAACATTGAAGTTTATGTAGGTACGATAAGAAATGTTTCGGTCGTTGAACTCGGGAGGTTAAGCGAAAAAATACGTCAGCGATAACGATTTAGACATTGTTTTAAAGAGATTGTCTATAATATGCCTGGCTATAGACAAACAGAATCTTGACTAACTTGAAAACTTGTCTGTAACTGGTGGGGTCCATACTTTTTTCATAACTGTTATGTAGGACAATATAGCAAAATGTGTAATATATACAATATTTCGATCGAACTAGAAATAGACTTTCTTCGCCGGCACTGGTCTATGATTTAGGCCAGTCGGACCGAATTACGTTTCGTCTCAGACTCAGATGACTAAACCTAGGTTATTTCTGCGACGCAAGTAGTCGCTCGTTGCAGGTCCAACATATTATCATGGCAACATGACTTTTCTAAATTACACACCACCAAAAGATTTCCTTCAATAAATGGCTCTTTAACGATAAGAATGCTTGTTGTCTGTTTTGTGAGTTGCGAAATAAAGAGAAGCTACTTGACTTGAATTATGTTCTATATATAAAGTCACTGTAAACTTTTAAATCCCTAACGGACATGCCACGACATTGCGCGAGGTGCGACCAGCGGCGCCGCGAGCGGTTGAGCGAGAGATCCGAGCGCGGCATTCATACGATTGAGCGAGACACACGTACTGCGCACTGCTGCCGCTGTCACGCAAAGTCTTGGCATCTCCGTAACAACAAGCCCAAAACAGATAGTACAAGCGCGCTCGAGCAAACGCACACATTGCTCACGGACACGATATCTCGGACCAGTTCAGACCAGTGCGAGCGCGAGTGCCATCCGCCTGACGTGATTGATACATTGATTTCTGTACCTATCTGTTTTGTGCAACAAGTCTTGTCACCGCTAGACTTCTGAAAAACTACTTTTTTGTATTAAAGCAGTAACGTCTGCTAACACTTCATTGTAAACCACAGACAACCGCCACTAGACGGAGCATGTAAGGCGACCCGCGCGCACCGACGATATGGTACGGCAGAACATTAAAGTATGAACACGGCAGCCACCGGTTAGTTGCGTCCTTGTTTATGATCCATGCGTACGTCAACGAAAAAAGAAATTAAATAAATAACATGGTAAATTGTAGTGTTAAGTGGTGTAGAGAGTCCTCATAAACATGGACGCAACTAAACGGTGGCCGCCGTGTTGATACTTTAATGTTTTGCCGTACCATATCGTTGGTGCGCGCGGGTCGCCTTACATGTGCCTTGCATGCTCCGTCTAGTGGGGGTGGTCTGTGTTGTAAACATTCCGAAAAGCTGTAGCAATAGTAAACTCACCCTGGAGATCCGTGAGCACGACTCTAGTATCATAACCAGCGGTGAGTAGATAGTACGCGCCTGGCGAGAAGCGTACACTCCGCACGTCCCCCGAGTGTGGCGTGAACCGCTGCAGCGCCCGCGAGCCTCGCACGTCGTGCAGCGCGCACGAGCCGTCGTCGTGCCCGCACACGAGGAGGCGCCCGCTGGGGTCCACAGCCAGCGAGGCTACTGCCGCACCCTGGTATATACCCTTACATACAGCTGCCGGCAAACTTTTAGAGCATAACCTTGACTGCGCAGTAGCCGATTTACGTACAAATGTACATGCGCAGATACGCCACTTTTGTTCTAAAAGTTTGCCGGCAACTAAACACATGTTGCCTCATAAACAATTAGTAATTTACCTATGCATCTGTTAAGGCTCCTTATCCGGTCAATAATGCTGATTGTTTTAACATTTTTCTCTATGATCCAACATGTTTCTTATTATCAATGTTACTACTTAGAACATTGCGATTTATTGGTATATATATAAAACCTACAGTTTGAATTGATAATTTTTGTTCCAAAAACTATTCGAAGTTGACAAAATTCACGCAGAAAACTGGTTTTTCCAACTTATTTTCGACTGCACGCAATGAAAGCATGAAACAGCTATGTTATTATTACGTATAGAACTCAGGGAATAGTATTATGCTCTTCATAAAGTTTGTTGAAGTTATCAATATATTTGTCATAAGATGAAAAAATAAATAAAAGGAATCTGGTTTCTTACGACAGCAATGAGAGATGTTGTGGTTTTATGAAACGAGCCGAAGGCGAGTTTTATAATGGGATCAGTATTTGAAGACCTAATTATGTACAGTTGCATACACTACTTTATCCACACCTATATTCATCATCATTATCATAGATTTTATTTTATGTAGATATGAAGTATTCGGTACCGCCAGTCAGTCCGCGGAGCTGAGGTATGAATGAGGTGACCACGCACCGCGGCGGGCGTGGTCTCCATAACAGTATTATATTTGATATAGTTATATGGGTGTAGATAAACATAAACATGTATAACATTATGGAACTGACGGCATAGAACCTTTGAGGCAAATTGCGCATTGAATAGGGACAAATGTGCATAGAATTCGGCCAAAATAGGCTCGTATCCACTACGGGCGAGTAAGGCAGAGTAAGTGAGGTTTTACCTTGGTAGCGCTGCCGACGGGAGGCGATATGACGTTGACGCACCCGCCCGTGCGCAGGTCCCAGAACCGGACCGACTTGTCCTGGCTGCCAGACACGAACATCGCTCCGCCCCAATTGTACAACGACAACACGTGTCCGGAGTGACCGCTTAGTGCCTGTGGGCAAATGGACGCAAGTATTTAAGGGATATACTCGTATTACACAATATACGTTAATAAGTGCCGCACTTTTATGGACGCTGCTTAAATCCACTTTTATAGATGCAAGAGGCCAATGATGACGATGATAGCACAATATGAAACGTTATGCCGACAATCGCTATCAATCCCCATACACCATAAATATTTGGAATCATGATTCCGGGATAATCCAGTAAGACGGGTCGATTTTATAACAGTAGGTATAGATTATGTCATTTATAAAAGTATAAAATAGTAACACTAAGTGCTGGCGTATTCCTTTGAGATGGTATTGCGGCTCCCCACTACTTGCGAAGTTGCCCGAGGTTGTGCGAATATGATAGTGAGAAGGGACACTTCGGTGCGGAAGCCCATACTTCTGCCAACTTCGGTCAACTAAGTGAGTAGTGTGGAGCTAGACCTGGAAAGTCTTGCCAGTGGCGCAGTCCGTGACGTAGATCTTGCAGTCGCCGGCGCCGCCGCTCACGAGCAGGCTGGTCTTATTTGTGGTGTCCTCGATAAAGCACACGTCTCTGACTGTGCCGTCGTGCATCGTCAACTCCACCTGAACAAGATAATGAGACCTAGTTAATTTATTACGTATTCATTTGTGCAATGTAGTGAAGGTTAATTCTGTCAAGAATTAAGCTTCCAAAGCAGTTCAGAAATGACTGAGTTTTGAAGTACTCACTTTAAAAAATATGCATTGTCCTTACAACCCTCTCTTTAAGAACTCCATTAATAAAAACGGATTATAGGGAACATGCACGAACGAATGATATAGGTGGCAGCACTGTAAGTGTTAATTTCGAGTAATCATAAGGTATAAGACCAAGATAGGCGGCTCTAAGTAGTTGGCAGCACCTTATATATAAGATTCGAATTGGCGGCATCAGAACCTTCATTGTACACATTCCCTATAGATCACTTTATTACGCATGGTGCATTTTTTATTACCATTTACCCACGAGATTATGCACGCTATCGTAAATTAACTATGTTATGTTTCACCGATGACCTGATCTATCCGTGCCATGTTTCATCAAAATCAGTCCGATACCACACGAGTTATACAAGCATTTTCATAAACTTCAATATTTATAATAAATAGGACGATGATACGAATTTCATACTTGTTCTAATACTTCTATAATTTGCTAAAACAAATTCCGCAACTAGCTCCGTACAGTGATTAGAGCCAGCCTACATGAATATGTAAAACCATTTTGGATCATTCTTATTACACCGAAAGAATACCTGTAGAAAATCGGGTATAATCTCGTAAAGCATTAAAGGAATTTTTTGCCCTTCAAAAGTGCTAAGGGAGGATTTGTCTCGTTTCGCGCGGAGGTCGGCATTGAAGAATAAAACGCGCGGACTGGGAACTAGCGTGAAAACATGAAATAATGTAAAACGTTCTTTATGGTTATTTCTGGCCGAATTCTGTCCTCATAATTTTAGTCACGACCATCTAGGCAGCCTTTGAGATTAAATGAGATTTTTGGTTCGCATGAGATAAATATGATTTGATTCATCGTTGTTGCATCTTCCTTCCCTGTTTCTCTCTCATGCAATTGTTTATTTCATTTTTGGTAACGATATTTCGATCCTGCATTTTTTGTCAGAATCTAGCTAGCTAGTTGAAATTGGGTAAATTTAAATTAGGGAAAAGAAACGAACAAACTCTATTGTCTACGGCGCACCAGTGAATATTGAATTATTGAATGTCACACTTGATGTATCTCTCTCACCTTCTTTAACAAAACTAAATATATTCTAAGCCATTAAATAAAATTAACTAAGTAGCGTTTGGTGGGTTATGTCAGCAGGGCTACGAAAGTTACGTTTCATGCATGAAAAAAACACAAGTATCAGGTATGTTATCCGGAAATAGTCGGATGCTTTATCTCCAACCATAAAAGAGTATCTAACAGGGCCCTGTACCAAGCAACTCGTCTGTACATAATTTATTCTTAGGATTAAGGGTATAATAGTAGAATACAAAGTATACAAAACACGACGGGTAGAACGGCCGTGAGTTAAAAGAGGTATCAACGGTGATACCAGATGAAACCAATGCCTAAAGTTTAGCTATTACCCTCGCAGATTTTCGTACGGGGCCTATCCACTGAAACTTGGATAAGCCACAACGGTGGTGGAGATCCGCTCGACAGAATTTTGTAGCTTATTATATTACAAATCATTCAAGCTGAAAATGAATATAATACGAATGGATTCGCACAAATCGTTTTTTGTAGTGAATTTTGGGAATTGAGACGGTTACTTGCAGAAATTATCTTCCGGTTGGTTACGTTTATGTTGAATACATAAAGATAGGTACTTATAGCTACCGTCTGGTCCACGGGATAATTTTGATCATTGATTTTCTGTCGTCGGGTTCTAACGCGTTCCTAATGTATTTTTCTAGAGTTTGCCTATCTTAACAATATAATCTTATGAGCGCATTCAAAAACAAGCTTCTTGTTAAAAAAATCGCGATTAATATAACCCTGCCGATCAAAGAAACCCCAGTTCATGGCAATTAACAGTAGGGTGTGCGCACAAGTGCATGATTAATTTTTAATAATGCTAAGCCAAAAGTTTATCTTACACAGCTTGCGTTGACAGCTTGAACGTTGGTTCAAGCCTCCCGTTTAAATAACTTTCCATGCCATTTCCTGTCCATTTAAAAGGGAGGCCTTTGGATGCCGTTGGTACCCTTTGGGCTCAGAACCCTAAAAACGCAGATTTCTCTCTTATTCTCCTAGTCTCCTACATACGGGACAAATTGTATAATAATTGATTAATTAATCCGCACCAGAAATCTAACTCATTATTAATAGAGCAGTTCAAAAATGTATAAACTCATGAGTTAAATTTGTAAACACCTCAGTACACGGAGGTGGATTCAATCGCGACGATCAACTTAAAAATGTACGCACAAACGAGTAGGGCAAGATTACTTGTAAATTATGTATGAGGCTCGAGCATCCGATAAGTTTCCGAGCCCTGGAGAGCCGGCATCTTGAGCTGTGGGCTGGAGGCTCATGCATAACCAACAGGATCTGGGATATATCATTTACTGGGTGATTAGTGCAATTAGGTAGACTTAGCCAAAAATTGTAAACTTGCCGACTAGGAAATGGGAGGAAAAACACGTATATTCAGACAGAAATCATTGATATGAAGAGTACATTAGTAGTCTCTGGTAGAACTGAATTTAACAAGTGTCTAATACCTATATTTGAAATATCAAAATATAGAAAGCCTCCGCCGTATTGATGCTGTCACTGTTTTTTTGCTAAGTTTTCAATAATATGTCGCTATGTTTACGAATGTGGGCTTTGAACGTTCAATCGTGTAATTTCACGTATGAATAAAACTGCTAACAAATGCCAATGTTTTTATAACGGCCCATGATTGTTAAAGTACTTTCCGTATACCAACGTTCATATACTCTTTATGTTGTAAAATAAACGAGAAAACCTATCAAATGGAGAGTTCTCGCGGTCTCACGGTGTTTGATCTCTTTAAACCTTAGAATAAATGCGCCTAGTAACCTAGTCAGCACTTAAAAGTGAAGCCAGTTTTGGTAAGCCACGGCCCGTGACGGGCTTAGCTTTGTCCGTTTACGCTTCTGTGACAACGTCAAACGTTACGTTACGTCACTTCTATTTTTCAAAGCGTTGATACTGTTGATATACAACGTTACAAACAACGTTGCCTTGGGTCGAGTCAAAGGTCAATATTGGTTAAATATGCAACTAGGCAGGCCTTAACTTTTGCTTCACTAAGGCTGCGCTCCATTGGCAATGCGCGCAGCGCATGATGGCGGTAAAATAAACATTTGGTAAAGCGAACGATGTAACTTAGGACTACGGGGTAAAATCTGAATTTGAAAGTTATTAAAATACAGTTTAACACAACCGCGAGGGGAACGAATACGACAAGCACGATAAGAACTTCGGATTTCGTAAATAGAGAAGTTATTGCTTTGTCTGATGAATTGGAATATGTTATGTAAAATCGAATCAAACGACACGACTCTAAGTCGAATCAATTTAATTTAAAGACCACATTTATAATTTTTTTTTTAAATAGAGGCAACAAGTAGGTGTAGGGAACAATCTGAAAACTATATATTTCTAATTTAATCTTAAAAAATATAGTCTTTATTTTAAGTGCGTAATCAATCATCGAGGTTAAGCAAAGATATAAATTTAATATTTTATACAGAACCCTCGGTGGGCAAGTCCGAGTCGCACTTAGCTGGTTTTATATATGCCAAATATTTCGAAACTGAACCCTCATTAACCAGCGTTACGTGTTAGAGTTCATGAAATGTACAAAATGTTTTAAGCTTCAATTAAGCACCCACTTATAATATAGCCACAGTTATTTGGTGACGGTAATATGGAGGATAAGTGGAACAATATTTGGGAGTGGCTTGTAGGAAAAACAAAATGCTAATGTTTTCGTGGGCCACCCTAGATTAGTTTGTTTTTTTTTGTTCTTAATATATCTGTCGAGAATAAACAAAGTTATAATTATAATGTGAGACAGACTGTCAAGTTCCTTTCGGCGTTTCTTATCTACACTGGTATCCTCTTGTGAAATGGCGGCCTAGTTACGGAATAAAGTTCATTATTTCATTAAGTTTGTGCAGAGCGGAGCCCACAATATCCGCTTCTTCTCAGTGGAACTTTACTCTTAGGCTACAATTATAATTGCATACTTACATTATAATATAACACATGCATAGACTTGTGCTGTGAGTTAGTTTAGAGCAAGAATTTGTACTATAATCGATGTTTTCAAGTTTGTTCGGATAAGATACTAGTTTTACGCCTCAATAAAAATAGAATAATGATTGATAACTTATCTCTGGTCTATGCTCATAATCATAAATACTTTCATTTATTGCTTTAAACATAACAAGACTGTGATGACAAGCAAGGAAATATTAATTTATTCACTAAGGAATAATAACTAATAAGTTAAACGACATTGTTAGTGATGAAAAATGTAGAGCTGTCAGAGAGGAAGGTGGATACTAAGTAAATATTCTGCAAAGAACAAAAGGGTCTTGTTAATAGGATTTTCTCAAGTTATTGGGTATAGTAAAATTTACATCACTATAGTCTGCTTTTTACGTCAGGAAATTACCTTTGTCTTTTAGAGTCTGTTATAAAACGGGGCTACGGAAGAACACCACGATTTAGTGGGTATGTAAGGGAATACGAGAGCGGCATAGGCGACCACATGCGGTTTTCCTGCGCACAATAATCAAGATTGAATTACAGACAGACGCTGGTAAAGTTAAAACTAACTACTGGACTATAGCACGGTGGGGTTGCAAGGATTGAGTACCGTTCCGTGAATTAAAAAACAACTTAACACGAGATAGAAGGGAATGGTGTGATTTGAAATTAAAATTACTACTATTTACCTTATTTGTGGGCGGATGGATGACCACTTAACCAATAGATCGATACAAAAGCGAAAAAATTCTCAATGGATGTCATATATGTACGATACGCTTTTACTTGCCAAATTTCACAGTTCTATCTAGGTCAACGGAAAATATGTAAGTATAGGGTAAGGGTAGAATACATTTTAATGTTGAGATTGTCGAAATATACGTTTATCCAGCATAAATGGCCGATCTTTTTATAGCCGAAACTTAGAAGTTTGATTTTTTCACAGCTGCAAGGGACTGTAGTATAGACCTGAGTATGTGATTTTTTTAATTTCAACTCGATATTTCCACACGTTCCCGCGGGTCTTGACAGACAGGCGGACGGACGGAAGAACAACAAAGTGATCCTATACCTAAGGGTACCGTTTTTTTTTTCCTTTTGAGTTACGGAACCCTAAAAAGTACATCGTAAATAATACATCAAATTTTCAAGAGTTTTAGACTGGAGTAACCAAATCAGAATGAGTTACGGAACCCTAAAAAGTACATCGTAAATAATACATCAGATTTTCAAGAGTTTTAGACTGGAGTAACCAAATCAGAACGATGAGAACCCACTTATGAATGAAAATCAAAAAGAAACTTTTACAACCTAGCTTTAACGCTACCTACTTTGTTCGCTTACTACAAAAATTAAATTAAATTCTGGCGTCACTTAACCGCCTGCCATAATACAAGTACCTACCTATAGGTATTCGTCTCGGGTTCCACGTAGCGCCGTTGAATTCCGGAGGGAACCTATGTTACAAAAATAATATCCGTATTGCACCTGCGAGGCATACTGTTAGTAAAAATATATATAATTTCTATGTTTAATGCCATGAAGGGCCATTATATTATGCACAAAATACATTTTGCGAATTTGTTCCTCATCAACTCTGATTTATTTGACAATATAAATCTATTCGGGCTCTGAACCAGTTTCTAACCCGACCATAACATAATTAAGATAAGTAGGAATAATATGACTATGACGTTGTTTAGTGCATACTTATTGCAAGTAAGATATACAAACCACCTATTATTTTTTTGGCAGGCATGAAATAAGGAAATGATGATAAATTATTATGTTATTTATGATCGTTTTCGACTTCGGAATTACAGGCAGTTCAAACTGTGGTCGATCAATCGCTCCCCCTGGTTGATTGACGTCAATCCATTTTCATTTGGACCAGCTGCAGATATAACATGCGACTTAATTAACAATATTTAAACCAGAGTGGATTGGATTGGACATTGTAAATATGGCGAACGTGATGGCTGTATTGTTACGACGATTTTGCTATAATTAGGTAAATGGAACCTCTTGTTCTATAGATAAATGTGTAAAAAACAGTTTTCTATGGAGATAAAGAGAAATAATAAAAGCATGATGCAGGATCATCTTTTGTTCAATATGGGAGCGACGCCTTGCCAGCCTGGCGCTGTCTGTTTTCATAATTTCCTTTGTCCTCTCATCACGCCGAAACGGCTGAGCAAATTGAAACCAATTTTGGTACAGGGATAGCTGGACATGCAAAGACGGTTATAGGATACCTTTTACCCGTCAACTGTCAATAAAAAAAAATACGCGGACGTAGTTGGGCACCTCCTTGTTATAATATATTTATCTTTCATCTTACGTGCACGTCCGATAATGTATACGATGATTTTCAGATAGTTTTCTATCAATCAATGATCACAATCTAAAGTTTAAACATCCAAATTTTTCGATTTGATTTTCCAAGAGTTTCCTCGGATACTTTCAACGTTAAGAATACAATCTATTTACAACTGCTTACGCATAGTATACCAAATAGGATAGCTAGCGACATATTTGTTTACAAAATACTGCATTCGCGTTCCGTATGAGTATTCGTGCAAATATCCTACAAAATATTGCAATCGTATTTCGTTCTATATCCTACCAACCAATGAAATAGGTACATCCGTTCGATACTGCGATATTTTTACTGTTGGAATGAAATTTCAAGTGGGTTTATATTAATCCGTTCATCGCTTGATGGCCATTTGAGCAGTCTATTTGAAATAATAGAAATATAATACAACAAACAGTAAGGATTTACTGATGCAATGCAATATTGTTTTTTCGCAATATTGATCTTGTTCTTTTTTTCGTATTTGATGAGATTATGGATGTTGGAAAAAGATACAAAATGATTACTGCTATAGTTTTTTTGCTTTTCTATATTTAATAGGGTACAATTTACATAGTTCTCTGGGCTGGGCAGGTATTGGCCCGATACATCGATCAAATGGGTCAATCAACTATTCTCTTCTTTTCTTTTTTTAAAACTACGATTTTCTGTGGTTATATTTGACAAAAGCTTTGTAATTTAAGCAGTTATAAGCCCATTCTTATGTAGACTATCTCCTGACAATACCAGTAATATCAATTATCAACACTTTTCTTACAATTTTAATCACTATTATCCCCTGGGTCACGGACAGAATAACAGCAAGAAAAAGTTGATCCACCCAAATACATAAATAATAAATAAATAAATATCGGACAACCCCACACAAATCGATCTAGTCCCAAATTAAGCTCAAGAAGGCTTGTGTTATGGGTACTAGACGACGATATACGTACTTATATAGATAAATGAATACTTAAATACATAGAACAACCATGACCCAAGCACAAATATTCGAGTTCACCACACATATATTTGCCCTGGCCGGGATTCGAACCCGGGACCGCCGGCTCAGTAGGCAGGTGTCTACAAACCGAGCCAAACGCGTCGTCAAATACATATAACCATGACATCAATGTACAGAGACCAATTTTACGCTATTGAACCTTTTGTTAATTTTTAAAGGTAAATAAATATCTACAGTCACTCTCGGACATTAAATTCACTCCGGTTTCCGTGATTCGCTCATTTAAATAAAACAATTTACCGGATTATATCGCGTATATGAATTCATTTGACTTCCGACGTTTCGGAAGCGTTATAGCTTCCGTTTTAACGGGATCTAACCCGTATACCCTTTTATTTATATCTCGGACACATTAGGAAGGTGAAATTTAACCCTGGTGTTAATACAAAATTGATTGGGAGATTTCTAAAAATTGCAGTTGACATTCTCTAATTAGTTATGTACGGTCTACGGTCTGATCGTCGTACAAACGTCTCTGTACTAGAAGAATAAAAACTCAAAAAAAGCACAGCGCTTGTCGTCTATATGCTTACAACGCTTTGTGCGAGACTTTGGTCATGTAGCGCGTATTATGATTATGACATGTAAATATCTTTTGTTGCAATCAATTATTATGTTTTTTACTATTATTATATTATCTCATTTTTATCTTTATGACGATCATAGTATAAACGCATGTAAATTGTCTTAGCGTAATTTATATTTTATACTGACATTTTATATTATGAGATAAAATAAATCTAAATCTAAGAGTCCGGACAACTTGGAGAGGTCAATGGAGACAAGGAAGATAGAGGGTGAAGGACCTCGAGGCCGAAGTCCCAAACGATGATCAGACTAGATAAATAAATAATAAATAAATAAATATCAGACAACCTCACACAAATCAACCTAGTCCCAAATAAAGCTCAAGAAGGCTTGTGTTATGGGTACTAGGCGACAATATACATACTGATAAAGATAAATAAATACTTAAATACATAGAACCCATGACCCAGGCACAAATATTCGTGTTCATCACACAAATATTTGCCCTTGCCGGGATTCGAACCCCGGACCGTCGGCTCAGTATGCAGTTGCTTAACCACTGCGCCAACCGCGTCGTCAAAGATATCCGAACAGCTTGACTTGACTGTCAGCACCGCACTTCATCAAGCGACTCTGTACGTAGCCGATGGCGACAACTGGTTGACAAGATTAAGAGTCACGACCCTCAGCAGTGATTGAGCGATTGAGAGGAAGATGATTAAATTATAATAATGACACGGGCGCAGTCGGCGTATGCAATATGGTTACGAAATGCGTTCATTAGTCTCGAGTTTATCGAGCGTGATCGGCTTGCGGATATTATAACTGTACCTACAGAGTTTACGGGCGGTTTCATAATAGTTCAAAATGTGTGAAGCCATTGCAACTATGCAATATATCCGATGATGAACTAGTGTTACTCGGCGTAAGTTTCAGGAAGCCGCTGAGCTGCGTTTCAAGAGTTCGCTTGTTGAATTATGTAATCGGTCTCGTTACTGAAATCATTTATACGTAGCCTAGTTTCGATTAATTAGCGCGACTAAATGCAACTTCTATGAACTAACTTCGTTACTTTGAAAGAAAAGTTATAATGATACTGTTACTTCGCTGTATTAAGTAAGCTTATACCTACTTAAATCCTATACTTAAATCCGTCGTAATGTGACTGATTGTAACAATGTGATGAATTTCATATTCAGTGTCATCCAAATGGCCTAATTCATTTATTATTTCAAAATATCTTCAGTGGTCATTTAATTTTCACATTTTTGTGTGTGTCATTTAAGGTCCACGTAATTTTAAACTCTATAAATAGAGCATGATCTTAAATAAGGAAAACGATTAATGGGATTTTAAATAACGTAGTTTTAAGTCACTATTGTGATCCTTTTCACTGTTGTTTACAAGATTATATAATGGCGATGTGGGAACTCGTAAACCCACAAGTGCGGCGACAAACATCTACACCATCGCGTCTAGCACAACTATTCTTCGCGACTCTTGTCGCGCGACATAGCGCTATCCGTCACCCTCTCACATTACTGAACAGAAAGAGACAGGTAATTATCTCGCGGGAGAAATAGTTGCTTGTGACAGTTGTGCTATAGGGCAGATGCGGTGGCCAATGATAATATGAAAATGACAAATTTGTAACGTTTGTAAAATTGAAGTGGCCCTTTTTTAGTAGTATAGAATAGTACCAGTACCAGTAGATACGAAGAGGTTTCTTTTAAACTATTAATACAAAGATCAAAGCTTAAAGAAAAATTGAAAAGGGATCTACCTGGTGGAAGAGACCGGGAATCGAACCCGGTACCTCTGGATTACCGGTCCAGCGCGTTAGCCACTTCGCAACCCTAGCTCCAGGTAGACCTGACGAATTTTTCCTTATGCTTTGTGTGTCAATCATTGCATTGTTTATTTTAAAGGTGTTTACACCCTAGCGACCTCTATGTGAATACGTTAATATTCACATCTTACCGCACCACTTTACAGCGGTGAACGAGCAAGCGAGAGGGCGCTGTTAGTGTTAATTTATTAAACATGTAATGTCTCATTTTTTTTATGTGGCTACACCACAAACTTTCTTCCACCAGGTCCTTTTTCATTTATACTTTAAGCTTTGATTTTGTATTCATGGTTTAAATAAAAATTGTGGTGTACGGTACATTTAAAAAAGGAGGTTTCTTTTGTTTATTATAAGTCTACTGTGGGCACTTTGATCCACGTTTTCTCTCTCGGCCGTCTATCAAATGAGTTCCGACAAAAGCCACCGAAGCGTAAACTGGCCTCGCCTAACTGAAATGGCGTAAAGTCGTAGATAACTTAATGACACATCGGTCTTTTCAACGGATCAGAGAAGGGCAGCTTGTTACTAAGTTGGACCCAAGACATGTAGGTAGGTGGAAGTAATTAAAGTTCTTCAATCACTTCCAACTTGTTCTGCAAGCTTGTTCGGGCAGCAATTAGTCACCATTATCACCAACATGTCAACGGTGAAGTAACATGAACCATGAACTCCTAACTTACATTTTGACGATTGTGAGATTTTAATGTGGTTGGGTCATACACAGTTCAAAAAACAAGTCGTCCCTCCTGTGGTCAAAAGTTAAGAGCTTGCATGAATCCAGGTTATATTGCTATTACATCGGATTATAGACGAAGGAACGTTCTTTATTCTCACAGGAATTTAATCAGAAAATTAAGCCCTGGAATCCTTAATTTCGCAAATGTCCACAGGAAAGACTTGAACCTAAATCTGTGTATGACCCGGTTACGCTTTAATTTGGCATCATTACTGAAGAGACTGGTTTATACTCTAAAAGGCTAAATCAATCCATTAAAATCTCACAATCGTCAAAATGTAAGTTAGGAGTTCATGGTACTTCACCGTCGATGTAGTTCATACTAATTAGGGAAGAATTTAAATCACATCGTACATAGACTCTTTAGCACGTAAGCGTCAGTTAACGACGCAGTTTAACTGGCCGCAAATACGCTTATTAATTGCAAGACTATCGTTGTGTAACTAGTAGAAGCTAATACCCACTTATTTAGTATCATAAAGTTAGACTTGTTACTAATCTTATTGTAAAGTACCCCTCTCCTTTTAGATATTAAGAATTCAGGGCGTCCCAAGACTATGGGACGTCTAGGGAAAGTACCTTAAATATCGTAGATAGGATAGTCATATTTTGCTGAAAGAAGACTTTATGTTATTTTTATAAGTTAGTAATTATGCATTTAAAGATTTTCTAAGAATTACTTTCTTAATTATTCGTCGTCGGCAATAAATAATTTTTTTGAAATTTTACTCAAACATTTTACGTTGTTCATTTTCTTTTAAGATACTATGTTACTTATGAAGAATTATTATTTTTTATCCATTCTTTCGATTGGCATCATAAAAATAGGGATGTTTTTGTTTTTTTTTTCACATTTAAGTCGGTTCGATTCCCAGACGAAGCTAGTAATTCTTAGAAAATCTTTAAATGCAGAATTACTACCTTTTAAAAATAACAAAGTCTTCTTTTAGCAAAATATCCTATCTACGATATTTAAGGTACTTTCCCTTGATTCCAATATTTTTTAAGAATGTAGTAAGTAACATGTTCTACAAATTATAATTTTAATAATATTATAATTATATGTACTTACCAATATCTTTCCATGACGTGTAAAATGTTTTTTTTTATCAATAAGTATCTGATTCTGATTTTGATTCTGATGTCCCATAGTCTTGGGATGCCCGGTATATTATATTTCTCTGTAAGTGATTTATAATCTTTTGAGAAATAAATAATCTTTTAATACGTTATGTACTTTCCTCATATATCTTCCGCTGCATTCTGCATTTATTCGATTCACGCGATACGCTTCCATTAACAGAGGGGGCAATGTTATTGTTCAAATCACAGTCTGTTCCACCCAACTCCACATCAGTGCAAACACACCCTTAGTAAGGTCAAATTGCGGTGGAAAGTTGGAAACCAAATATTACACCACGTACATAATGAAGAATATCACCAAATGTAGTCATTAACCATACAGCCACATACAAAAAAATGGGTATAGTCTGTCTGATCTTTAAGATCAAATGAAGTCACTTCTGCACAAGGTACAACCAACCGTATATTATGTAAATTTAAGGTCATTTTTCACTTGTGCCAGTTTGACATAATTTGATCTTAGAATTCCGGATAGACTATACGCCGCCGGAATACTTTCCCAAATATTTAGAGGCGCGCGGGGCTGTGACGTCACTTGACGAATTCGCTCAATCTACGAAGATATTAAGTATGAGTATTAGCCTTCTGACGTCACACTGGCATGGCGCGCTTTACGAAATTAACAATAACGTAACTTCAAAACTACTAGCTTGATTTAAATGAAACAAAAACAAGCTCATTTCTAAGCACATTGGCTATACTGTCATAATGTTAAAACTGATTGAACGGACCCAGCGTTACTCTTCACTGCCAAATGCTTCTTCAGTTTTACGTCAAATTTCTGCCACCTCAGTTTTGACTCCCGCAAGATTCTTGCTACAGACATTTACAATCTCAGAGATACTTGCGACGGGACGCATTCTTCTGCGAGTTGCTTTCGACGAGCTGACGCTCAAGAATGTTCCACGAAATGTCGACAATTTGACTTCTTGAATATTGTTTTCGTCACATTAGTAAAGTACACATATGTCAATCGTGCTAAAGAGTGTATGTACGATGCAGATATACATAGGTAGGTAGGTACGTAGGTATCCTTTCCAATGCACTATCTGTAACCATACGGACTGGCTCACAGATAATAACTCATTCTTCGTAGCCTGGCGTGAGAGATAGGACATAAACCCAGCCATACGGCTTGAGACGTTGGTATCTGATCAGAGCAGCCACTGACCCGAATGCCGAACAAAAGGACAATCCCAGTCAGTACTATTTAGGGGCGCTTCAACAAACTGAAAATTTAAAAAACTTTTAAAACATTAAGACCAGAGATTTTGTAAATCGGCCGTCTTTGAGTAATCGGGGAACATAAGTGCAGCTGCCTATTGAGCCAGCGGTCCTGGGTTCAAATCCCGACAAGAGCAAATATTTGTGTGATGAACTCGAATATTTGCTCGTGGGTCGTAAATGTTATTTATACATACCTATATGAACATAAGTTTCAATGCATTTTATTAATTCATTCATATTCATATAAGACCTACACAATTGATATCGAAGTAAAAATAATGTTAGGTTATTTTTCAAAACATCCGGGTTCGATTCTTGAGCTGAATACAGTTTTTTTTTTAATGTATGAATGCCGTCTTCCTCTTTATTAAAATCGATGACATGGTTCCAAAGAACGGATCTTCGTATGTCTTATAGTTTTAGACTTTCCCATACAGACCGGTCTAAATATTATCAATATCGATGTCCTGTACTAGCTTTGCTTAGTTTGGGACTAGGACCATTTGTGTTAGATCGTTCCTTAATATTTATTTATTTAATCGATCCGAGTTTGTAATTTGCCCATCTGCGCTCCGCGTTGTGTCTTTATTTCGGAGAAAATTGTACACGTGCTCGCTGTATAATGCCACCGGCGAATTAGAACAAAGTTATGACCGAATCACGTGAGGATCAAATCCAACGAATCGCTATCAAACTCCAGGAGCACGGTTCATTTGTCTGTGAGAACACAAAGGAGTGTTCTCAGCTAAAGGGTAAAAGTGACATTTCATTTGAAAAGTTTCCTCGCAAAGTGTACTGACTCGACGGCAAACTTTGTAAACAAAGGGAGAGTTGAGTAAATTTTATTATCTTCGTTGTATGAATCTGTTCAATTGCAAAATAAATTCGTGTAGCACGTAAAATGTATGAACTGTAGTGATGGTGAGGTAAAGAAAGAGGCGTGGGGTGAGGGGAACGTAATGTATTGCCTCTTCGATTTCCTTAGTTAAAAGGTGGTCGAGTATCATTACATGGCCGTGTTCAAGTGACTATTATAACGCTTTTAGTCCAGATAGCCACTTGAATATTCGGAAGGTACTTGACACAGTTGAAATTAGGGAAGAGTACTCTATTCCGGGCTATCTACCTAAGATAAGCAGTCTTTAAGTTTGCTCATGTGTGGGTACCTTAAATATTAATGTTCGCACTGAAAAAAAAAAATAGTTAAACTTGTTTAACTACTTGAGAAATAGCCAAATTGTGCTTAGTAGTAATCCTCAGTTTGACAGTCCTTCGATTTATGTAACTAGCAGCTTTGGGCTACTTGTTAACAAATCTTTTTTTTTTGTGTTTTGGGAACCTCACAACTAAATTTTAAACATTTATTTTACTTTACATTGCAAAAGAACTTCACCCAAAGAGGAGCAACAACTTGTAGTACTTGTGGGTATGTCTGTTTCAAAAACTTCAGAATAGATTCAGCATTAAAAATATATATATAACTTCATACAGAAAACGTTAGAGAATAACTATACAGTGTTCCAGGTCTTGCATTACAAGTGAAGAATGTATGTGATGCAATGCAATAAGGCACAATCGCTAGTCGCGAAGATATTTCGAGAAGGCGGAAAGTAGAGTCCGAAACGCAGATAGGAATTTTTATAATAAAAGGTGGACACGTCAAGCTACTAGCCAAACTTGGAGGAACGGAAAACGTGCAGGTTTAAAATGTTTCAAATGCTTAAAAGTAAATACTTTGCAATATAGCGTAAGTAAAAATAAGATTATAATAAACATGTTAATTTTTTTTTTATCGAAATCTTAAAAAGGAGGATGTTCTATGTTCGACAGTAAGTATGTATTTTTTTTTATGTATGGTCAGCGGTTTTAAAAAAATATAACCGTACCGTAGTAACGTTTTCAATTCCAAATTTTTTTTTTTAATGTAAGGTTACTAGATCGTGTGGAAGATCGACAAGAACCTACCTTCTTTAAAATTTGGTTAGACTAGAAATGTTGGCAATATGTTTGATTTTCAGCAATAATCAAAAACGCAAACAATTATTCCACGCGTGTATAGGAGTTTCGATGCCTAATCTAACTCACATCACATCATTTGATACGGGTATTGAACTACAAACATAACGATGATTTATGAACCTACTCCTTTTTTTTTAAATCTGCCACTAATAAACAAACAATGAGTGTTTGTATGATAGTGCTACTAATACACTGATACATGTTCGATAATAACCTGCACATTATTATAGACCTGACAATATTTATAAGTTTTTATTTCTGCTTCATTTCATCCTGGAAGAAGAGGTATTTCACAAAACCAGGCTTACGCGGTTGCCGATTTTCCCGAGTAATAGTTCTACTTTGGTTTACTGCTCTGCGTCAATTTAGTTAAGGCGACGGGTAATGCAAAACTAGCTCCAATTCCGATTTTTTTTTATACCTTCATACTCAGATATTTGTTCAGAAATAGCTGGAGTGTAGGAGCCAGCAAAACACCTTTAATATTTATTATATCACTGTATACAATCTGTTCACTAGTTTACCCCAAAAAACTTTTTCACGTCAAAAGCGGCCACTATAGTTTTGTGCAAGTTTTTGGGGACAACTACAAAACGAAAAATTGTGTATAATGATTTAATAAATAATAAAGGTATTTTTCCAGTTCCTGGACTCTTGCGAACACTAAAAATTGATCTGATTTAGAAGATATAAGAAAAAATCGGTTGCGCATTACCCGTCGCCTAAGATCTTCGCACATTATAACAACTCAACGGCGACTCGATTCTATGCCAAATATTGAAATTTAAGCCATATTGAAGTTTAATTTAAAAAAATGATATCACTAGTGTACGACGCGTAGACCACTCGTTTTAGCACCGAACGGGTGCTTCGCGACCACGCATCTACGGTGAGGCAAACTTAAGAGGGAGCTTGAAATGGGACTGTTTCTTAAGTCCTTATTCCTTTTTAAAAAATATTTTCCTCATATTATGACAAATATATTGATAATTTCAACCAACTTTTTGAAGTGAATAATACTTTTCCCCGAGTTCTAGGTAGTAACATAGCTATTTCATGCTAACATTGCGTGCAGTCGAAAATAAGTTGAAAAAACTAATTTACCGTGTGAATTTAGTAAATTTCGAGAAAGTTTTGAAAAAAAAAAATGATAAATTCAAACTGTGGGGTTCAAATATATACCTACCAATAAATCCCAATAGCCCTGTTCTAGGTAGTAATATCAATAATATGTTAATAAATATGATCATAGAGAAAAAAGGTCTAAAACCATCAGCATTTTCAAAGGAAGGCCACTTAAGTTGGAATTACATTATATTCGTTACATTATGCCATACGGTTGGTACAAAGGGAAACGTCGTTCACGTTGTACACCAAGTGAGCCCCAAGAACAGCATCTACTATGTACAGCCTAGATTATCTTGGGGATCTCGTCATCACTTCTGATTCGATCACTCAAGAAGACTACCAGCATAGCTCGCTCCATTGCCATTTCAGTAACTTTGAGCAATGTGTGTTATCAGTGATGACATATGATTCCGAGACGTCTTCGTCTCAAGACACTGCGATGTTTAGGACGGGAAAATATTTATTCCCCACACTTACAGATATATGCGTAGACGCAAATCAGCACTTATTTCTAACGATACGATACATACCTCTTGCCCTTCCAGGTTGCAGGCGTGGCTGTTGAACCGCATCAGCTTGACGGTTTTGTCGTTCGAGCCGGTGGCGAGGAGATCTCCGGCCGGACTCCACGCGAGGCAGTAGATGCTGCCCTTGTGATGTTTCGTGCGCTTGAGAAGCACGGTTGGGGCCGACGGGGCACTGTTGTCCCTGAGTAAGAGAAAATTAAGTTAGTGATGGAACTTGCCCCAGATTAAGGCGTACGCTAGGAATACAACGCGCTGGCAGATAAGAGAGACTTGTCTTTTTTCTACAATATAAAGTACTTGCCATTCAAGTTAAACATTTATTTAAACATTAACATATAGTACACTCTTTTTACAAACACTACTTTATAAATGAAGGTGTGAGGGGAACACCTCTGATTGATCTGATTGTGAACGCCGTTAGTTTATAATCTAAAGTGTGAGATTTTAAACTATCGTTAAATACCGAACCGCAACATACCGCTTACAATAACGTCATGTCATAATTTTCGATAGTTTCTATTCTATCGGCGCGGCGTAAAGCCGTCATACGTCCCTTTTTGTGTTTGATCGGCAATTCTATGGTGGATTGTTGTTATTTTTTCATTTTTTTGCGATTTTTAGAGAACCTGGTTTAATATCCGACATTGTTAAAGTTAACAATGTCGGATATTGAACAAAATGTACCTATTGATATTATATTTTTCTATCCAATCTTTAAAAAAATACAATATAACGTAAGCGTAATCTGAGTTGAAGGCAGATTATGAAGAGAAGTGATTTTTGATACATACCGTATTGAGACAGTCATAAGAATTAATTTTTAGAGAAAGGTAAAAATAAACGATTGAATAATATTTTATATGCAGTATAATACATTAATGAGCCAAATTGTACCTTAAAAATATAACGATGTATCATAATTTCTTTATATTCATTAGCTTAACTTATTCAACGCCCCTCGTAGGTATAAAATCAGTTCATCATCATAGAATAACTCAACAAACCACAATTTCACTGACGAATCGCACACGAATTGCTGAACGCCAAACGTAATCCCCTATCAAATTACATAACATATTCTAATTTCATTAATTGAATAAAATGAATTATTCACTTTGATAACCCGCATCCCATATCATCGACAATGAAATACGTATGGATTATCTACGAAATGTATATAGTTTTGACTTACGTATGTACAACGTATTACGTATATACGTACGGCCCTGCAGCGACTTCACATAAACAATTAGCCTTTGATCCCTCCGTGGTTCAGGAACGCGTGATTTTGAATATGGCCTATATCTGGGAACATGTTCGGATATATTTTAAGCTCCCTTTTCCTTTCCGAGTTGATTAAAGTTAAGTGGAGTGCTTACTTTGTTCGCGAATTTCAAGCTCCTACTTTGCGACCGCCAACAATACTTTATTTTTTATACCTAAATATAAAACAAATTAGATTACCGTACCGTGAGCGCTCTTGATGCCATGACGACGTATTAGCAGATTGCGTGTAACTAAATTTATCTGGTTTCTCTGTGTCTTCAATATTAGATGACGTCGTGCTAAGACTAACAAAGGTTTTCTGTTAGCAAGTTGTACATAATGAAAGATAGTTATTTATTCTTAGTGAACAAATAGAAGTTTTGAGTAATTGGGAGTGGGCCGACACGGAAGTGTTCTTTTGCTGATGGTTTCAGATGAGTTCGTCTAATGCTAGTAAAATACAAGTGATGTTAAGAGAAAATATGACGGCTGCTTTTTTCATACAAATCGAGGTTTCGCTCTCGTCTGTTTCCTCCCCTAAAACTTAACCAATCTTTACGATATTTTAGCAACTGAATCGGAAGGAAATTTTCTATGTGTGACCGTTTCCATTTTTGCGCCAATTACTACAGAATTTGTGTACAAGGCATCTGTTTTTAGCCAAAATATAGCTAACTAGCTAGCTAGCTAAACGGAGTTCTATTAATTTACGCAAAAAGTGAAATCGGATCGTTTCATAGAAAATCCTATTCAGTTCCTAAAATTTCATAAATATTGGTTAAGTTTTATAGGAGGAAACGGACGAGAACGAAACGTCGATTTGTATAACTCGATTACGTTAAGTTTGGACCTCATTTGTATGCGACGTCATAGTTATCAGGGGTAAACTTGAAAGATGTACTTTCACATTAGGATGGGTCTTTTTTTTTCTTTTTTTATTTCTAATTGGCACAGTTGAAAAAAGGTGCCATTTAGTGCCATTAATGGATACATATTGTTATTTATTTTTAAATTTCCGTTTTATGGCCTCCGGATTACTCCAGAAAAAAGTTGCTAATGTATGGAGCACTAAAAAAAAGTGACCTTGTATATTTTTTTGTTGTATTTCGTTTTGTGATGCTCTAATTATTATACTCAGAATAAAAATACATTAAAATATTGAGCCAAATTTAAAATAATAAAACCAGACTTCATAACCCTCATTTAATATGGGCATTTCTATACTAACTTAAAAATAGATCCGGAGGCAAAAGATGACATCAATTACAATGCAAATTTGGGAATTAAGTTTATATTATTATGAGTTACATTTTTTTTGCTATGCCTAAAGAAATAAAAGTATAATTTTTTTTCCATACAAAAGTGACCCACCCTATTTCACATGCAGGCTACGGACTGTTACATGT